>OX578152.1:34810189-36183820 GCA_951213105.1 Amaurobius ferox | reverse complement strand
TAATTCGACTAAACTTTAGCGGTAATTCGACTAAACTCTAGCGGTAATTCGACTAAACTCTAGTGGTAATTCGACTAAACTTTAGTGGTAATTCGACTAAACTGTAGTGGTAATTCGACGAAACTTTAGTGGTAATTCGACTAAACTCTAGTGGTAATTCGACTAAACTCTAGTGGTAATTCGACTAAACTGTAGTGGTAATTCGACTAAACTCTAGTGGTAATTCGACTAAACTCTAGTGATAATTCGACTAAACTTTAGTGGTAATTCGACTAAACTCTAGTGGTAATTCGACTAAACTCTAGTGGTAATTCGACTAAACTCTAGTGATAATTCGACTAAACTTTAGTGGTAATTCGACTAAACTTTAGCGGTAATTCGACTAAACTCTAGTGGTAATTCGACGAAACTTTAGCGGTAATTCGACTAAACTCTAGTGGTAATTCGACGAAACTTTAGTGGAAATTCGACTAAACTCTAGTGGTAATTCGACTAAACTTTAGCGGTAATTCGACTAAACTCCAGTGCTAATTCGACTAAACTGTAGTGGTAATTCGACTAAATTTTAGCGGTAATTCGACTAAACTCTAGTGGTAATTCGACGAAACTTTAGTAGTAATTCGACTAAACTCTAGTGGTAATTCGACTAAACTCTAGTGATAATTCGACTAAAGTCTAGTGATAATTCGACTAAACTGTAGTGGAAATTCGACTAAACTTTAGCGGTAATTCGACTAAACTCTAGTGGTAATTCGACGAAACTTTAGTGATAATTCGACTAAACTCTAGTGGTAATTCGACTAAACTCTAGTGATAATTCGACTAAACTCTAGTGATAATTCGACTAAACTTTAGTGGTAATTCGACTAAACTGTAGTGGTAATTCGACTAAACTCTAGTGGTAATTTGACTAAACTTTAGTGGTAATTCGACTAAACTCTAGTGGTAATTCGACTAAACTTTAGTGGTAATTCGACTAAACTTTAGTGGTAATTCGACTAAACTCTAGTGATAATTCGACTAAACTTTAGTGGTAATTCGACTAAACTTTAGTGGTAATTCGACTAAACTCTAGTGGTAATTCGACTAAACTCTAGTGGTAATTCGACTAAACTCTAGTGATAATTCGACTAAACTTTAGTGGTAATTCGACTAAACTTTAGTGGTAATTCGACTAAACTCTAGTCGTAATTCGACTAAACTTTAGTGGTAATTCGACTAAACTCTAGTGGTAATTCGACGAAACTTTAGCGGTAATTCGACTAAACTCTAGTGGTAATTCGACGAAACTTTAGTGGTAATTCGACTAAACTCTAGTGGTAATTCGACTAAACTCTAGTGATAATTCGACTAAACTCTAGTGATAATTCGCCTAAACTTTAGCGGTAATTCGACTAAACTCTAGTGGTAATTCGACTAAACTCTAGTGGTAATTCGACTAAACTTTAGCGGTAATTCGACTAAACTCTAGTGGTAATTCGACTAAACTCTAGTGATAATTCGACTAAACTTTAGTGGTAATTCGACTAAACTTTAGTGGTAATTCGACTAAACTCTAGTGGTAATTCGACTAAACTTTAGTGGTAATTCGACTAAACTCTAGTGGTAATTCGACGAAACTTTAGCGGTAATTCGACTAAACTCTAGTGGTAATTCGACGAAACTTTAGTGGTAATTCGACTAAACTCTAGTGGTAATTCGACGAAACTTTAGCGGTAATTCGACTAAACTCTAGTGGTAATTCGACGAAACTTTAGCGGTAATTCAACTAAACTGTAGCGGTAATTCGACTAAACTCTAGTGGTAATTCGACGAAACTTTAGCGGTAATTCGACGAAACTTTAGCGGTAATTCGACTAAACTCTAGTGGTAATTCGACTAAACTCTAGTGGTAATTCGACGAAACTTTAGCGGTAATTCGACTAAACTCTAGTGGTAATTCGACGAAACTTTAGTGGTAATTCGACTAAACTTTAGCGGTAATTCGACTAAACTTTAGTGGTAATTCGACTAAACTCTAGTCGTAATTCGACTAAACTTTAGTGGTAATTCGACTAAACTCTAGTGATAATTCGACTAAACTCTAGTGATAATTCGACTAAACTTTAGCGTAATTCGACTAAACTCTAGTGGTAATTCGACTAAACTCTAGTGGTAATTCGACTAAACTTTAGCGGTAATTCGACTAAACTCTAGTGGTAATTCGACTAAACTCTAGTGATAATTCGACTAAACTTTAGTGGTAATTCGACTAAACTTTAGTGGTAATTCGACTAAACTTTAGCGGTAATTCGACTAAACTCTAGTGGTAATTCGACTAAACTCTAGTGATAATTCGACTAAACTTTAGTGGTAATTCGACTAAACTTTAGTGGTAATTCGACTAAACTCTAGTCGTAATTCGACTAAACTTTAGTGGTAATTCGACTAAACTCTAGTGGTAATTCGACGAAACTTTAGCGGTAATTCGACTAAACTCTAGTGGTAATTCGACGAAACTTTAGTGGTAATTCGACTAAACTCTAGTGGTAATTCGACTAAACTTTAGCGGTAATTCGACTAAACTCTAGTGGTAATTCGACGAAACTTTAGTGGTAATTCGACTAAACTTTAGCGGTAATTCGACTAAACTCTAGTGGTAATTCGACGAAACTTTAGCGGTAATTCGACTAAACTCTAGTGGTAATTCGACGAAACTTTAGCGGTAATTCGACTAAACTTTAGCGGTAATTCGACTAAACTCTAGTGGTAATTCGACTAAACTTTAGTGGTAATTCGACTAAACTCTAGTGGTAATTCGACTAAACTCTAGTGGTAATTCGACGAAACTGTAGCGGTAATTCGGCTAAACTCTAGTGGTAATTCGACGAAACTTTAGTGGTAATTCGACTAAACTCTAGTGGTAATTCGACTAAACTCTAGTGATAATTCGACTAAACTCTAGTGATAATTCGACTAAACTTTAGTGGTAATTCGACTAAACTTTAGCGGTAATTCGACTAAACTCTATTGGTAATTCGACGAAACTTTAGTGGTAATTCGACTAAACTCTAGTGGTAATTCGACTAAACTCTAGTGATAATTCGACTGAACTCTAGTGACATTTCGACTAAACTTTAGTGGTAATTCGACTAAACTTTAGTGGTAATTCGACTAAACTCTAGTGGTAATTCGACTAAACTCTAGTGGTAATTCGACTAAACTCTAGTGATAATTCGACTAAACTTTAGTGGTAATTCGACTAAACTTTAGTGGTAATTCGACTAAACTCTAGTGGTAATTCGACTAAACTCTAGTGGTAATTCGACTAAACTCTAGTGATAATTCGACTAAACTTTAGTGGTAATTCGACTAAACTTTAGTGGTAATTCGACTAAACTTTAGTGGTAATTCGACTAAACTCTAGTGGTAATTCGTTCTGTTTCTCATTTTCTCATAGGCGTACCCAATATCCTCGAAGGAGGGAAGAGCCGATAACCGTAACAGGTTCAGCATTTTTAACACTTTACAACATAGTTGAAAAGTTTTTATGACTTTGTTCATTCTGTCTGTCTGTCTGTCGGTCTGTCTGTCTGTCTGTCTGTCTGTCCGTTAGCACGATAACTGCCGTAAAAATGACTTTATCAAAATGAAATTTTAGTATGTTTTTCAGACGATCTGTGGTACCTATGGGAATATAAATATATAATATCATCCAATTAGTTTTTTATCGAAACCGGGTTGAAAAAATGAAATACATTGAACCCTATGGGACGTAATTTTTCAAATATTTTTTAAGCAAATTTAAAATTCACAAATTGCTTCGAAATTTTTAGGAAATATTTACATTATCTCATAAAATATATAGTATTACCGCTGAATGTATCCCCTTTTAGAGATGTTTAAATAAAATCGAATTGCAGTTGGAAAGCGTTTCATAATCAAAGCTTTATGCATGATTGATCTTTCTTGTTACTCTTAATTTCATTTTTGAATTGAACTTTCTTAAAAGTTTTTCAATTGTTTCTTAGACAAACTCCTTTACTAAAGATAGCTCTTTCTTCTCTTCTGTTTGCAAATTTGGGACTTAATTTTTCAAATTTCGTTTGCTTCTTACTTTTTATTTCGGCAATTGTCATCCTTTTCTTTAATTTTTGTTTTTCCGAAGTATTTGTGGACGATGATTCTTTGTGCTTTAAACACTATTTATTGTTCTACTTATTTTTGCTGTTTTTATCTGTTATTTTTGCTGCTGATTTAATCGAATGGATTTTCGAAACCGGTTGATTTTCAATTTTAACGGGGTTCTTATGTCCTTAGTTTTTCTCACTGTAAAAGTGTTTTGAATCCTTTGTTGGACGTCTACTTTCCTCATTACTAATTTAGCGTTCATTGCTTGTGACCACTTTTTCCACACACCTTGGTATTTTGAATATTTTTTCTTTTCTAGGCGTAGGGCACCCTCCCCCCCCCCCTTTCCCTGCTTCAGTCACTGATCTAACTCTCACGCAAGAAGTTTGCACTTTTAGTGTGTCCTGACGAAGAAGACTATTTCTTACCTTCGAAACTGGTTACTGTACTTTTATGTTATATGTTACTTTTAATGCAACTATTTTAATTTATTACTGTTTAGTTACTTTTTCAAGCAAATAATCATGTGAGATCGAAATTTTTCTCAAACATACATTGTCTTAAAAATGATGCAGTAAATGACATTAAATGTTGTATTGTTATTAAGAAGCTCTAAAAAAATAGGAAGTTAAAGAACAGTAATTAATAATAATTAAGATTTTGATATATCAATTTAGTAAATATAAATTTTCGAACTAGTTGCAATTTCGAATCAATATCAGTATCAAAAACTGATGTAAGTCGGAGTGCAGGTTTTTTGTATTTCCAGATTCCGGCATTGGAAGTCTTAGTATGACCATGAGCAGTCCGATTTGATTTGAATGAAGTTTCTAGCAAGAAAACCTTAACCAATATAAAATGCCTAATTCATGTCTTAGAACTTGATTCTTAAAGTGACACAACTAAGAACATCTGAGATAACTCAAAGTAGCCTTAACAACCAAAGCAAATACAACAGATACATAGGATTTAAATCCACCTTCTTAATTGAGAGAAACTAAGTCATACAGCGACTGGCTGTAGGAGCAAAGAGGACTGTATACAAGAAACAGACATACTATTGCACCAGCCCGTTCAGTGGATTGAACTTAAAACACAGAAGTTACAGTGGGATATATGTGAACTTTGGTATTACTCATAGTTAAACAATACTGACTGATAAATCTGACCGACATTCATCAGATGATGTCGGTAGGCCTCAGCATGATCTACAGTTGTACCATCCTATAGTAACGTCAGCTGTATTCCTTTTGTATACTCAACACTCATCGCTAAACTGTGGTTTACACGTCTAGCCCATGGATTCAATGCTTCACTCCAGGAATAATGGCGACTCACGCGAATACGAATACTTATTCACCTCGAAACAAAACTTGTTTTACTATCAGGATCGCAGAAACTTGTCATCCAGCTCTGGATTGGTCTACATAACCGAACCAGTAAGAAGTTGTTAATGCAAAATAAATCATAATTTAGATAATGATTTAAATGGGGAAAATATTATAATCAAAAGGTTATATAGACCTTATATCTGTTGAGAATAAATCTATGGTTTAATCATTTAATGAAGATATGTTACTTTGGAGCTATATTCTCATTTGATTCGACCGCTAGGTGTTTCATATTAAATAGTACATTCTAAGACAAAAAAAATCGACAAACAAAAAAAGAATTATCCAAATGAGACAAAATTTGGTACGTGTAATGTGGATGTATAGAAAAAGAAATGATTAGAATTTCAGAACAATTGTTTGATTTATTGCATTGAAATATCTACACAAAGGGGCACACCAATATGGCGATGGCCCACTTCTGGCCTTCATACAAGCTGTTATCCGAATGTGGCATCGATGCATAAAGTTGCTGGATGGTGTTCTGAGGGATGTTGTTCCAAATGGCTTCCAATATGACGAGCTAAATCATCTACATTTTGGGATGGTCGCAGGCTACGCCCCATCTCAGCCCAAATGGGCTCAATAGGCGATAGATCTGGGAATCTGGCTGGTCAATGAAGTGTGTCGTAAGCAAGCAGACAATCAATAGAGTGGCGTGCCGTGTGTGGCCTGGTATTATCTTGCAGAAAAGTTAGCCCAGGTGTCGAGAAAGGAATGGCAATACAACGGGTCGCAGAATGTCAGCAACGTACCACTGCGCTGTGATGGTGCCACGGAGGAATATCAAAGGGGACCGGCTATCAAAAGAAATTGCTCTTCCAGACCATATCATCCTGTTGTCGGGTCGTGTGGCGTGTGACAGTAAGAACAGGATGCTGTCGATATCCGGGTTGTCTACAGACACGTCTGCGCTGGTCGATGGAACTCATTTCGAAACGGGACTCATCACTGAAGACAATTCGTCCCCAATCAGAACAATTCCACGTTGATCGGGTTCGACACCATTGCAATCGCTGTTGACGGTATGTACTGGTCAGTGGTAGGCGGCGTAATAGGTGCTACGAGTATAAATTCCGCTGCCATAGTGTTCTATTAAGGGTCCGAGTGGTCACTTCAGTGTTTGTCACACGCTGGATGTGTCGTAGAATGTCGACAACGTACCACTGTGCTGTGATGATGCCACGGAGGAATATCAAAGGGGTCCGGCTATCAAAAGAACTGGCTCCCCCAGACCATAGCTTCCTGTTTTCGGGTCGTGTGGCGTGTGACAGTAAGAGCAGGATTCTGCCGATATCCGGGTTGTCTCCAGACACGTCTGCGCTGGTCGTTGGGACTCATTTCGAAATGGGACTCATCACTGAAGACAATTCGTCCCCTATCAGAACAATTCCACGTTGAATGTGTCCGATACACTTGCAATCGCTGTTGACGATGCATATGGTCAGTGGTAGGCGGCGTAATAGGTGCCGGGAGTATAGATTCTGCTGCCATAGTCTTCTATTAATGGTCCGGGTGGTCACTTCCGTGTTTGTCACACGTCAGATGGTTGATAACGACGAATCTCGAGCTGTCACAGCTGCTTTGACAATCGCTCTATCTTCTCGTTCTATCGTCGCTTTAGGCCCTTCGCTGAAATCTGCCATTCTGCACCCATTCCTGCCAACACCGACAAATTTCTGCATCGCTCCTACCCAAATGCCTAGCAATGCGTTGGTGTGCCCATCCAGCCTCATGGAGTCCGACCGCACGCACTCTTTCAAACTCCTTCGTATGTTCGTAGTGGCCTCTAATTCGCCGGCGAGGCATTGTTACAATCAAGGTACTTAAACGCAATCGAAATCCACTGCACGTTTTGTTCCTGCGCGTTTTGTTCTTGATACGTTTTGTTCCTGATTACCAAAGCGTGGTTCGCTCCTTATATATACCATTATGTGCTCAGTTTCAATGTGCTGTAGTTCGGATTATTCATTCATTGACTGCGAAATTTTGATGATTTGCATATTCGGTCGAAAATGTTTGCATGTAAAGTTTCATTACTATCGGATTATTTTGTGGGAAGCTTCGTTTTTTTGTCTGAGAGTGTACATATACAATGTAATGGGACATTTCTTATCCCAGGGCCACCTTGAAATATTGTTTCAAATGATTATGGCGTTTTTCCAATATAAAGTTTTAACTCTTTCTTTTACCTCCATGGGGTAGATAAGAACAATGTGAATACATCACATTTTTATCGGTATCAATAAGCCTATTTTCAGCCAGATAAAATTGTTCATTTGTAAAAAAATCATAACTTGTACACGGATTTATTTTTATTTAAATTAATGAAAAGAAAAATAAAGATTTTTGAAATTCACTAAAATTTGAGCTAAAATATTTTGAAATTTAATTTTCTCTGAAGTAAACGAAGAAAAATTCACCTCAACACCAAACAAATTTCTTAGAGAACCTTGGTAACGTCACATACAGAGGAGCCAATGAAGATCGTGCAACTTATAGAGATTTAACAGCGTTACTTATGAAACTCCAGTTGAACCTCACTGAAACTTTATGTATATCATTTGTTGCAAAATCTCATTGTTGACATATGAGTAAAGTTAAACAGAAATTAAAAATTAATTCATTACCAGAATTTTATTTGAACTTGTTGACAATGATATAAAACAAAGGACATCTTATTATATTTTGGGAACCTGAATCGTGCTTAGTCAAAGCTGACTGGATTCGAGTTGGTCAAAATTAACAATAGAAATATTCTGAGTCGGTTAGATTCATTGATGTCAATGGAGGTAAATTTAGTCCATCTGAATTAACTGGTTTCGATTGAGCCAATGAATTTCACTTGAGATGGCTGGCGGCAATTTGTTATATTGAAATCCATTAACTAACTGCCAGTCATACCACGTTGGTTTCAACTTAGACGACTCTAACTAACTGATTCCAATATAACCAATTACTACCGATAGGTCTTACCCAGTTGTCTTCATCTGAAAATGACTGATCAGTAAGGTAATTGACTAATTGGTAGCAATAACTTAATTGGAGTCGTTTAGGATGAAGACAACTGGATAAGAGCTATCGGTGGTAATTGATTATATTGAAATCAATAAGTTAGTTAGAGTCGTCTAAGTTGAAACCAACGTGGTATGATTGACAGTTAGTTTATGGATTTCAAAGCAGTAAATTGAAGTCGTAGACATTGAGTTGTGGAAGGAAATGGTTTAATAGGAGTCAACAAATTCGATGGCGAAAATTTGAAATCATTCGTCGTTAATTGGCTCAAAATCGACACAAATAAATTCCATTGAATATCTTTGATTGATTTAGATTCAGAAAGAAGAAGATTATTAGCGCTTGAGGAAGGTACCCGGGTCCAACACAGAATCGAATGCATTCGGAATTGGAGGATAGAGCGCCCTGGTATTTGTCGTGCCGTCGATAAGGAGAGTGAGTAAACGGAGGAAGAGGTGAGGTATTGAAAGCGAAGGGACGGTACAAATACGTGTGTCAAATGTTGGAGCGTTCGTGGTTGGACACTGAATGCATATCTAGAGGAAAGCGTTCGGGCTCTTACAATTTTGTCTACTTTAACCAGTATTGATTAGGAAGTTTGAAGTGAATAACATCTACGGTTGGGCTATCCGTCCAAATTTAGGGCATACGAAAAATGTAAAACACTTTGGTTGCTTATAGCACCGAACCTAATCGATAAAAATATTAACAATTTATATTTTTCTCAGAAATATAGTACTATTTATGAACATACAAAAATAATATTAAAATGTTAATTTTTTGAACAATTTTTTTTTCGAAAAATACAAAAAATGCTTTTGTCTGGGCGAGTTTTCACTACAATGACTTCTAATATATAAAAGGTAGATACAAACAGTAAGCAACTGATATGTTTGGAAACAATATTCAGGAACAGATTTTAGATCCACAATTTGTTTTACAAAGCTCTTATAGTGTTTGAGCAATTGTGCTGTCAAATTGTAGAATAAAGTAACATTTCTATTTTTAAAGTTTATAATGCTTTTATCCTAAAAACTACAAAAAATGCTAGCTTTAAACAGCAAGAAGTAATTTATGGCACTTTGAAAATCCTACAAAGATATAATATTATGTTTCGAATCTCTTCTTAGTTTTCGAAATATAGTGGTATCCTATAAAATGCACCAGGCGAAATGAAACTTATATAGACTTGATGAGAAGTATGCATCTTGCTTTATTTACCAAAAGCATGTTTTATTGGTTGTAAACGAAAAAAAAGTAATACACTTTCTAAACTTTATTGGAGTTTTATTTTACAAACGTTATTAACTAAAAATCATTTCGACTCCATCCAGCACAAGCTACCACTTGATGGAGCCGACATAGCTGAAATTTTTACTTTTCCCACTTACATAATACAAATGCAGGAAAATACCGTGACAGGGTCAAAATTTTAATTCGACTTTTTGACAAAACAGCACGTTTCAAGCATCACTGAACTCGATCCGAGCTTATTTAAGGTGTTGTCCTTGTCTCTGAATATATGTCAGTGTGTGTGTATGTTTATTAATGGCATTTTCGATGTATGTGTCCGGGAGTCTGACAAAATGATATTTTATGAACGAAATTAGCAATTTAAGAAAAAAATGATACGGTTATTATAATCAGAGAATACTGGAACCCGAATGAAACCAGAGAGAACAATTGGAAGACACCCCACATTTTTTTTTTTGAGAAAATCATTAGAAAAGCATATTGTTAATCAATTTTTAAGCAATTCATCATTAGGAAAATATATGGCACCCACTTTTAAACGTTAGCATGAACCGTTCATGAGACATAGCACGTTTATATAACTTTTTAAAACGTTTCATAACATTAAAATTCCTGGCAATTATCCTTTAATAGCATTAGCGATTGATTTGGAGGAATATCGCTAACTTGGTGACATTTTGAAATGAGACCAAATTGACAAAAATGTCGCCAAATTGGCGAAAATGATCCCGAAATTGTTAAAAATCCAATACTTTTTTAATGACAAAAATCATTTAATATAGAGACAAAATTGTGTCAATATCGCTAATTTTCATATTAGTATACATATTCTGATGTATTTCTATGTTCATATAAAATAATCAATTAAGTTTTAAATACATTACAACATAGTTGAAAAATGTTTATAACTTTGTTCATTCTGACTGTCTGCCTGCCTCTCTGTCCATTCGCACGATAACTGTCGTAAAAATGACTTAATCAAAATGAAATTTTAGTATGCTGTTCAGACGGTCTGTGGGACCTATGGGAATATAAAGGAATAATAACACCCAAATAGTTTTGGACTGAACCCGGGTTGAAAAAATGAAATGCATTAAACCCTATGGGACTAAATTTTCAAACATTTTTTAAGCGGATTTAAAATTCAGAAATTGCTTCGAAAGTTTTATGAAACATTGAAATTATACCATAAAATATATAAAAAAATTCAGCAAAATATATTTAGTAGTCTTTTAAATAAAAATTAAAATAATAATTACACCCTTTATATGGTTAGATCAGGTGACCGTTATATGAAGAGATCACGTGACCCACTTCAAAATAAAATATGGCATCCATCTTGTGTCGAAATCGCGATTTTTAAAGTTCTTTATAATTCAAATTTAGTGCTGCATCCGTCATAAAACCGCTTTATTTTTGCTTAAATTTTGTGCATCTACATATTGAGACAACGAATTACAATATAGATGAGTTTAAAAGATCATCCAACTTTGATTATTTCTACAACGAAGCCTACTTTTAACTTATGGAAAATGTAAATACCAAAAGATGTAGAACGAGTTGTATAGGAATTGATTCATTTCTTTAGCGCAAAATTATTTAACTCGTGGAGTCTGCAATATAGCTGATATGAATGAAACATTCATTGAATTTCCTTAGAGAAGCAAATGATTTTCCGATGAAATTTTAAGCATAGAGTTAATTTACCTGTTCATCCATGATTTTAAATTTTTTAATAAAATAAATTATTACAGTATTGTGATGAATGAAATGAATGGAAATTTTTTATGAATAAAATGCTGCTTTTATAGAGAGAGCCAGTCGTGTTATATTTCAATGACGTCATTTGAATGAATTTCATTTGTTTTCGATGAAGTTTTCAAATATAATAAAGTTTTGTAGTCTTATGGTAATTTTAAAAATATTACCGAGGAATGTATCTGTGAGACCAGAAATAGATCTCACACTTGATGAGACAGTTTTATGTGAATATTTATTGTGGCCAAAACGGCGAACAATACTTGTAGTCTGGCTGGCACCGAGTTTTACAACCCGTGAACCTAAAGGTCAGAAAGCCACAAATTTAGGGGTGCCATGACGGAGGGGGCCCAGCCGGGGCCTCCGCTCGAGAGAGGGGGCCGTGGCAGTCAAATTAGTGACGTCACGAAAAACGATCCACGGTTGGCGAAACGATCCCGTTTAAAGCTAGTTTTTAAAAATATTTTAATACTTTTTTTTAGCTAAACCTGACAAGATTTTCAAAAAGAGGTATGTATGTTTGTCTGTTACACACACACACACACAAATGCAATTAATTAAAATTTAATGAGCACATATTGATTTAATGTTTAAAATAATAAACAGGTCTTTTACTGACAACTTCCCTTACATATATGTAAATTTTTTATTATTTTATGTGTTGGATTTTTTTTATTAATCAATGTAACAGACTAATTCATTGTAACAGAATAACAAAAAATTATTATAGCATTTAATGACTTTGCTATAGTTTATTTTAATGCTAATCATGTTATATTTTGTTTTCAGTAAGTATATCATAAAATCATGGTAATTTAGGTTAGTCTGTTACATAAACAGTTAATTAGTGTTAATTTATTTAAAATTCAATTTTTTTTTTCAAAATTTGGTATAGGCTATTCTTCGAACATATGCAGAGCTGCATTATTATTATTTTTTATTATTTGTTTTCTATTTTGTACTTAAAAATCTTTTTTGTTTTCCTATATGTGTTAGTCTGTTACTATGGAATGTCAAAAAATTAAACAAATGAAGATGTCACTGATGTGCTAAATCTACAAGTAAATGATTGGGTATTAGTAAAATAAGATTCCATCCTTTACCAGGGATCTGTCACGTAGATCAATAAAAAAGAAATTGAAGTTTCTGTAATGCACAAAACTAAAAACCATTTCAAGTGGCCTCAAAAAGACACTTAACAGGGTGATACATAAAAATGACAAATTAACAAGTTACAGCAAAGATTAAAAATGACATAACACCTATGCAGTTATAAAAATCAGAATAAAAACAATCGATACAGGAAAAAACATATAATCAGTAATATAAGCTGCTATTGTATCCAATTGAAATGCATTATGTTTACACAGAGATACATTGGATTAAAAAAAGATAAATATAATTATTCTAAATTCTTGTTACACATCAGTTGCTTTAAAATGACCAATCCAATAATGTTGTAGTTAAAATAGAAGTTTGCAAACTTAAAAATGAGCTCAAAAGCAGAATTTTGTTAAATATCAAATGTGTAAATGTTCTGCAGAGCTTATAAAACAGAGCTCGTTCTGTGATGTACGTCACACCTTTAAGTACTACTTTCTGTTGTCGGGTAAATGAGAATTTCATAACTCAATGAATGAAGCAAGATACATTTGCATTGCACTGTAGTAAATAAATCTTTAAAACTATAATGAAATTTATAAAAACTGTAAATTTATTCAAAACTAATAAAGTAATTTATGGCAAACCTTAAAGCAAATTATTTTATGGCTTTTAAACAAGCAACAAAATGAAGGTTCTTAAAATAAAACTTAGCGTTATCCAAAGTTACTGCAATTTTCATTTAATAATTTGTTCATGAATGTATCTTTGTCAACAATGTCTTTGAAAACATAGTGTTGTAACAAACAGCTGAGATTTGTAGAAAAATTGATTTTTTAAATTTTCATTCATGAGTTATTCTATAACTATGATTATATAATAAAATGTTGCAACCTCATAAGTTAAAACTATGAGTCCCTAGGCATTTTTTTAAGTTTGAAAGGTTTTGTAAGTTTATTCAACGAGATATCTGGCAAACTATTAGTAATGGGATTTAGTAAACAAGCAGCTAAGCGACATAGGAAAGTTGAACTCCTACGTCTTCAAAATAGTATTCAATTTGTCAGATGATGCTACAGTTGTAGACAATGACACATTATTGGAATTAAAAATCAACCAATACTACTAACACAATGTAAATAACACAATGAAATAAATGTAAATAACACAATGAAAGTCAAAAAGTTTTTGAAAGAAGAAACGAGCTCAACCATAACATCAGATCAAAACAAACGCTTTTAGGTTGAAATACGCTGGAACCCTGGATCGTTTTTCATGACGTCACAAGCTCTGAAAAACAGACTACCACGGCCCCCGGAGGAGCGGAGGTCCCGGCCCAGCTGGGCCTTACGAGATGTGGAATGGTTCCATTGGTTAAATGAGTAACCAACGGAAAAATAAGATTGTTACGTCAAACTCAATGCGGCAAATGGAAGAAAAGGGGGAGTTACCCCCCGAAGAGAGCCTCAACCTGTGACCCGAGAATCAGAGAGAGATACTAACATGACTTGGAACAGATAACTGAAATCAACGACTAGAGTGGGATACCAATATGACTTAAGGCAGTGATGTTCTAATACGACTTAAGATAACTTGGAGACGATGACTGGGTTTGGTGGATTCAGACTTGCAGAGTGTCCCGTAGAGGTTCCAAAATAATCAGAGAGAGATACTAACATGACTTGGAACAGATAACTGAAATCAACGACTAGAGTGGGATACCAATATGACTTAAGGCAGTGATGTTTTAATACGACCTAAGATAACTTGGAGACGATGACTGGGTTTGGTGGATTCAGATTTGCAGAGTGTCCCGTAGAGGTTCCAAAATAATGGAGATATATTGATGTGTGAGCGCAATTTCAGTACGAGAAGGAGCCAGACACCAAACAAATAAGGCGAGTACAAATGACTGATGCCAGCATTTTGATATATGAAAATAGTTCAAGACAGCCTTGCAGGTATGTGTTCATCAATAATCCGAGGTCATAGACACATTTTAAATAGTTTTATTCATACTGGTCTCACATGTCTTACAAGTTCTCATCGCCGAAATAATATAATTAATTTTGTAATGAATTTAAGAATTATTGAGGTTGTTAATAAATGTTTTATTGTTAAAGTTTAAATGGTGCAGTCAATGAGTATTATAATAATTAATAATTCGCTTACAGGACTCACAAGAAAATTAAATAATTGGAGGCTTTATAGCGGCACAACTAGCAATGTACGATTAAATAATAAGTCACCTAATACGAGAATTTACGGCCATGTTAAGAGATAAAGAGAGATATATTAATGATAAATAATAATAATCATAAGTTAAGTTCTTATTTTCAATTTGTGTCCCACAGTATCGCATTTTAGAGATGTTTAAACCAGACAATTTATATTTCAATGCCGTCATTTGAATGAAGTCCATTTTTTTTCGATGAAGTTCTATGTTTTCAAGTATAATAAATTAATATAGTATTGTTGCAATTTAAAAATTATTACAGAGGAATGTATCGCATTTTAGAGATGTTTAAATAAAATTGCATTGAAGTTGAAAAGTGTTTCATAATCAATGGTTTATGCATGTTTGATCTTTGTATTTAGTGTTGTATTATATTAATGTTGTATTCATTTGTTCTTTATTTTTGCTTAATTCCTTTGCATTAATTTTCTAAAACAACGCCATTAAAATATATTTGAGTTTAAATGATCATCAAACTTTGATTATGTTTTCAACTAAGCATGATTTTCACTTATGGAGACTGTAAGCACATTAAGCTGTAGGATGGGTTGTATAAGAATTGCTGAATTTCTTTAACGCAAAATTATTTAGCGCTGGAGTCTGCAATATAGTTGATGTGAAACAGTCATCGATTTTACAGAGAGAACATACGATTTTATAACAGACTTTTTGATGCAGTTTCAAGCACATGGTTAAATTACTTTTACTTCCATGGTTTTAAGTTTTTAAGTAAAATAAATTATTGCAGTATTGTGATGAATGAAAGGAATAGAATAAAAGTTTATGAATGTAATTTTTACTGATTTTTCATAGAGAGCCAGGCGAGTTATATTTCAATGACATCATTTGAAGAAAGCTCATTTAGTTCGATATAATAAATTCTTGTAGTATTGTGATAATTTTAAAAATACAGTGAAAGCCCGATTTCACGTTACTCAAGGGACTGGGTGAAAAAAACGTAAAATGCGGGAAATACATAGAATGCAAAAATCAAATAGAAAAAAACCCAAAGGTTGTAAAAATGACTCTTTCAAAAGGTATAATATGTATATTTTACGAAAAGAACATTATTATACATACCATTTTAAGATCATTTTAACACATTTAGTTAGGAATCCTGGCGTTTAAGTTGAAAATAGTCCGTAATAGTGCATTGTTTTTTAGTCATTGAGTTCAAAGTGAATGCAGCATCTTCTAGGATTGAAATACTTTGCAAGTTTTTTTTCCTGGTCTTTATAAGAAAGAAAATAGTCTTTCACTATTTGTAAGCTCTCCAATGCAATACTGAAAGAAGGGACGGGCTGTGTTTCCGGTTGTTCTTGTTCATATTCATCGACGGACGAAAAGTCTATAAGGTCGTCTACGGATGGAGCAGTAGTAGCTCTTTCAGCTTCGCATGTTGCTAAGTTTTCCGGGATGTAATCGTCCACAGACTACTATACAGACCTATCACTCTCGATAGTTTCGTTTTCGCGGCGGCCATTAGAGATAGACCAAACATTGGGTTGGCGCGCTCTTGGCGATGGTCTGGTTTGTTCCGAGCGCTTGGCGATAGTCTGGTTTGGTTCCAAGACGATTTTCAATGTTATAACCCTATTTCGCTCGGCGAAAACTTAGAACAACAGACTAGCGTGGTTTGAGTAACGTGAAAAAGAATTATTTGTTAAGTGTTTAGATCATTTCATAGAAATGGATTGATAAAAGAAAACTGGTTGCGTTACAGGGTATGTAATTTATGTTTATTAAAATTGAAATAATTTTAGTTATCACCATTCTACATACGTGTTCATTATAAGTATACACGTGTTCATAAGTATACACGTGTTCATATAAGTATATTAGTGCTGTGTTATTACTGCCGGATTAGACTAAATTTTAAGAGGTAGTGGTATAATTAGTTAAAAAATATTTTCCGTATTTTTATAAAATGTGAAATAATTGATATTTGGATAGCTTTTTCTTAGTTGAATGTGATATAGTATGTGTATATATTTATGTAAAATTTTTATTAAGTGCCTTATGGTGGAAAATTCCCCCCCCCCCCTTGGGTAATTAATGATTGAGTTCCACAACTTCGATAGTGCATTTATGTAAATTTGATATTTACTATATGAATATTTTTATATTTAAAAAAAAAAGTCTATTATCAGTATCCCAGAATAAATTAAGGATCAAGTAATTAACGATCAACATGCTAGTATACTTTTTAGACTGAAAATATTATATAATATTTCAGTCTTTTGAGTATGTTAGCTTGTAATTTTTTGTGCATTATGTTTTATAGTGAGACAATGCAATGTGTGTATTTTTTAATCTATTTTATGGTTATTTGAATTAAATATATAACTATGTTTATTTAAATATTCTTAAACTAATGAATATATTTATGTTGCAGATTAATGTATTTTTAAATCCTGATCCTTTCTATAGTTTCAAAAATTATAAAAGTACAGTCCTCAACATTTTGTTCCCCTCCCGTTTAAAAAAAATCGCCAAGCGAGCGATAGCGCGCCAAATCTGGCAGACGCATCGTAGTTCAGTTGGTCCAACTCACGAGCTCTAGTGTCTATGCGACATCCCATGTTAAAAATGTTGCCATAGGGTCCTATGGGAGTGAACCTTCTGAATATAGTATTCTGTGTAATCGTCGAAGTCATAGATAAGTGTTTCGTTGTCCTCCTCCGAGTCCACCGCAGCTGATTCTTGATCTGTTCCCGGTTCATTAGACGCCACGATTCCGCTTTCTTCAAAACAATGGGAAATGCACTGTTGTGTAACGGTTCTCCACGACGCTGAAATAAAATGCATAGCCTCTAGAACACTTAACTTTAGTTTGCAGGCGTCATTTAGGTTTCCATTTTCTAGTTCA
Organism: Amaurobius ferox; assembly: GCA_951213105.1. Lineage (NCBI taxonomy): Eukaryota > Metazoa > Arthropoda > Arachnida > Araneae > Amaurobiidae > Amaurobius > Amaurobius ferox. Next base: position 36,166,086 of record OX578152.1, on the reverse strand, counting down.
GCTACAGGTTTCCGGGCAAGTTGCTTTCTGTAATAAACCTTGAAAGATCGAATAATGCCGAGATCACAAGGCTGCAATTTGCTTGTACAATTTGCAGGAAAAAATACGACACGCACATTAGACAGCTGCAAATCCGGATGTGCAGTGCATTGATCAATGAACAAAATTATTTTACGATATTCCAATTTCATTTGTTTGTTTAGTTTGCCCAAAAAGTCTTCGAAAAGGGCTTGGGTTATCCAAGCTTTTTTGTTTGCTTCGTACTTTGTCGGAAAACTTCTAACGTTTCTGAAGCATCGTGGTTTGCGCGACTTTCCAACAACAAGAGGCGTCAGCTTCTCATTTCCATCAGAATTACAGCACAGTAAAACCGTAAGGCGCAATTTAGACATCTTCCCTCCATGGCAAGAATCTTCTTTAGCAACGTAACTTTTATCCAGTAGGAGGTTAAAGAAAAGTCCGGTCTCTTCCGCATTGAATACGTCCTTTGGCTTGTATCCTTTGGCCAAATTTGGTAGATTTTTCTTCCATTCTTCTATTGTAGCTTCATCCACACTTGATGATTCTACCGAAAGCGATCTATACACAAGATTATGTCTTTTTTTTCATTCTGTCAATCCAGCCATTTGAAGCTGTGAAGTCTTTCAAACCACCAAGCCTATAGGCGATTTCTAGAGCTTTTTCTCTTATTATCGTGCCATTTATAGGTACATTCGCGGCACGAGCTTCTTTCAACCACTTTACTAAGATACCTTCCAGTTCGTCGTACGGCGATTTTTTCAATGTTTTCCGTTTCTTGGAATTTTTTTCACCCACTTTCTCGATGTTTTTTTCCATGCATTCTTTTTTCTGTAGAATGGATTGCAGGGTTGTCACGGGAATTCCTTGCGATTGAGCGAACGCTAATTTGGTTCCGTGAAATTCATCAAATTGTTTCAATTTCGGCTTTCTCAGCAACAGAAAAGTTTTTGCGTTTTTTACTCGTCATTTTGGCACAAAAAGGTTAGAAATGCGACTACCGCGTGCTAAACAGCAACTGAAAGGCTTATCTGAAAACGTGGAGAAGGGTAAGGCCTGCCCCCCCCCCCCCCTCCCCGATGAAAGAGAAGGAGCCACTCCATCTGATTGGTTAACTGGAGTGTTCTTCCCCGGGAAGGGAGCAGTCCGCGACGCGGAAGGCCAGAAAGTATACTAAGCCAGAAAGCCTTCTTTCAAATCAGACGCCAAACTTCGTTTCATCGCCAGCGTGATAGGCGAAGGAGCGCTCTCTCTCAAGGTTACTATAGCAGCCACATCAAGAGAAAGGACTCTCGCAATTTGGTTTATCTTTTTATAGTATATATAACTTACAATTTAGCAATAGAGACACGTTTTAAATGGATTGTCTCTTAGATTGGAATTAAATTAATTCAATATTGATTAGATAAAAGAAGCCGATATATAACTTACAATTAAGCAATATGGGCTTATCGCCGATATATAACTTACAATTAAGCAATATGGGCTTATCGCCGATATATAACTTACAATTAAGCAATATAGACACTTTTTAAATGCATTATCTCTTAGATTAGAATTAAATTAATTCAGTATCGACTCAATTAAAGAATCATTTTATTATTTTCTAATGCTATTGTATACAGGAAGTTCACGGATAATCACGACATTTAGACGAAAAAATACACTTAAAGACACCATGAGGGCCAACGGCCGTACCGTGCTGAAAACACCGGTTCTCGTTAGATCACCGAAGTCAAGCAGCATCGGGCGCGGTTAGTACTTGGTGGGTGACCACCTCGGAACACCGCGTGCTGTTGGCCATCTCGGGTGCGGTATCCCCGTGGTTTGCGCGCTAGATTTGCACGCTACCACAAATGCCGCCGTGTTCATGCGGAGTACGATCACGTTAAACATGTGGGTCCGTAAGTCCTTCCGAGAGGTTGGTGGTAGGGGAAGGAGGGTACGGTCCCTGTGGATGCCTCCCCCACTGGGTTCCGGTCTAAATTGGGTGGCACTTCCCGGCCGTCCATACAGTTACCTTACACCTTTCTGGTAGGTCGGACGGTCTGGGTCTCAACAACAACAACTTAAAGACACCATGAATACATTTCGAACATTTTGGGAAATATTTCCATCAGGATGTGTGTGTGTGTATCTGTGGGGTGCGAATGCACGTACCACTATGACAATTTATATGTAGATGTATTTTGTAGAAAATTAGAATCAGGTAGAATATTTTGTAATAAATGGGATTAAAACATTATTCGAAATTAGATATTTTAAATTAGAGAGAGTACGTACAGCCATGAAATTCTATATGTAGCTACATTCTGAAAAAATTAGAGTTAGGTAGATCATCATGTAATTAACGTGATTAAAATACGGGTGAAAAGGACATGTAATTAACGTGATTAAAATACGGGTGAAAAGGAGGGAGGGAGACACAGAGAGCGAGAGAAAAAGAGTGTGGTTGTGTGTGTGTGTCAAAATATAGTACGATCAAAATATAGTGTGGTAAGTGCAGGAGAGGTCGACCTTGTTTCGAACGACTAGGATTCAAAGGCGCCCATAAAACTTATTCCTGAGATAGCCAAACTCAAGGATGGGAGGTAAATATCTATTAACTTAATACCTACATTTCTGACCTTAAACGTTCGAGGGAGCGAAAGTGCCCCCTCGCGCTCCCCTATGGTCGCCCATAGAACATTTTCCAGAGGGTAAACTCATGGATGAGAAGTACAATATTGACTAACTTGATACCTACATTTGTGACTTTGAACGCCCCTATGGGCACCCATGGCTATAAGTGTTGAAGACCCAGACCATTTGACTAGCCCTATAGGGCTTACAGTAGCTGTTTGAGTGGCCGGGAGAGATGGCTATAAGCACAGACTAATATAGTATTCTGTGGCTATAAGTGTTGCAGACCCAAACTACTCGGCTGACCCAGAGGGCTTACATCAGCTATTTGAGTAGCCGGGGTGGCTATAAGTGTGTAAAGCTTTAGACTTCACGGAAACTTTTGTGGGGTCTGGAAAGACTCCATTTTTCCACCCCTGGGGAAATCGAAACTCAACTCCGTTAGGTTCTGTCTTGAGGTTACTAGTATAAGCAGGGAGTTTTTTCAATGAGCGCCCATAGGGGAGGGAAAAGAGGCACTTCCGCTCCCCTGGACATTCAGTGTCCCAAATGTGGGGATCAAGGTAGTCGATATTGTACATATCATTGAGTTTAACTTCTAAAAAGGTGCTATGGGCGCCCATGCTTATAGTATCGACAACGGGACAGAACCTAACGGAGCTTAATATTTTTGTTTCTCACTCGAGGGCGAATAAAATGGGTGGGAGTGTCAAAAAGACTTTATCAATCAATGACTTTGAGTCCTTCACAGCTTAACCGAATTAACTTTTATTTTGTTCAAATATTGTATTTGAAACGATTATAACCGCGAAACTCAACATATCTTAAATCGAGAATAGTAATTTCCCCAAAGGGACAGGAATTATCAAATAAATTAAACTTCATTTTCCAAGATATTGACTATCATCAATTTGACATCATTTTTATTAATTTAGTGTCATTTTTGCCAATTTGGAAACATTTTAAATAAAATGTCAAGTTGACGATATTTTGTTAATTTATCGACAAGCATTACAGACATACAGACAAACCAATAAATTACATTTGACAAATTGATGTCAAAATACAAAACTATTGTAAAACAGTGTCTCGTGAATAAAACCTACCAGAAGGATGCTAACACCGTTGTCACATAATATTGTACATGGAATGGAAACATATTACGGTAGTTAGCACTGTTTTAATTTCATGTATTTTTTAAAATTTATTTGAAAAACGTACAATATATCAAGAATGGTTCAGGCTATTATCCCAAAGTTTATGTTCTTCATTTTCTAATAAAAAATTAAATAAAAAATGATATTTTATGTAATAATATTAAAGGTTCTTATTTTTTATGATTTTTTTCAAATTTTCATTTGAAAGTTTGGAGCTGGTTTCCAAATATTCGATTGCTTATAAAATCAATAGACTTCCAGTATTCACTGATTGTAATAATCGAATTTTTTTTTGTTTGAAACGTTCCATCCGTTCGTTAGATATCGCATCCACTGACTCAAGGACGCACACACTAATATACATACACACACACTAATACACATACACACACTAATATACATGCACATACTACATACATTAATATACATGCACACACACACACAGATATCACTTTAAAAACATTCGATTCGATTTCAGGAATGTTTGAAACAAGCTCTACCGTCGAAAACACTAAGTAGAATTCGAGTTTTCAACCTCGTCATAATACTTTCCCTATACATTATATCACTGTTTTTCAAATTTATTTTCTCACGAAACCCTTTTGAAATTTAATTTGATGGTAGAACCCCAAAATAAGAAATATCCCCATTTGTCCAAATTATGCATCAAAATTTTACACGTTTTTAAATTTAAGACAATTTGCATGAAACTATCACGTCGCGGAATCCCAAGGGTTCCGAAAACCTTGAAAAGTCCACCTTGAAAAACGATGCATTATTCTAGGTATGTTAGAAAAGTAATATTTATTGCTCCAACAAACCGAAAATGTCAAGCAAATTTCCTTAAAATGTCACAAATTTTGCATTTTTAAAATGACAAATATTCCTTCCTTTCAAATAATCTTCAATTTTCGTCACTGATTGTTGTACTATATAAGTATTGAACAACATACGGATTCTAAACATATATTTACTCCAAAATCTCGCATATAAACGTTTTATTCAAATAATAAATTCAAATAATGTGGGTGGAATATTTCTTACACTCATTGCAAAGAATCTGTGTGCAGTACTAAAAGGTCTTAAATACATGTATTTTCATAGTATTACTTTAAAACCAAAATGTACATAAAACATGATTTAAATAATGGGAAACAAATTTATCTAATCTCTCTTCATGAACAATATCGCGGATTAAAAACAATCGTCTTTCCCTCCGCTTTTGCAGGAGTTGCAAAAATAGTGTACCAGAACTGGCGATAAAACGACGTTTGGCGTGTGATGTGAGAGAAGCTATCTGAATTGGTATACCTTTAGGCTTATCGCGTCCGCGACAGCGGGTGTTCAACAAAGGAAGGAGGGGAATGGAATCCAAGAAGACAGGAATCTGGACAGGAAGACAGGATTTCAGAAGACAGCAGTCTGTGGAATGCGTTTCTGTTTTCATGATTAACTTTCAACAACGTGGATTAGCTTTAAAAAAGCACAAAAGGAAAAAGTAGTAGTATTGCTTTTTTTTTTTTGCAAATTTTTTTGTAAATTATTGCAAATTTTAATCTTTTTTTTACTTTCCAGTCCAGGGAAAAAACGTAAAATGCGGGAAAGTTTATGAATAAAAAGCTTACAATCCGGGTTAAATTAACATGTATTGGTATACGGAAAAAAGGGACCTGATGAAAAAAACGTAAAATGCGGGAAAAACGTATATTCGGTGGACGTAAAATCGGGGTTTCACTGTACAAAAAATTTCAGTAAAATATGTTAAGTAGTTTTTTAATTAAAAATTATTTAATATAGGGAAAAAAACAAATTCAATTAAATTCTGACTTTTGGGATATCCTGCAGAAAGAAAAAAGAAATATATTATATAATAAATATCTTTCCAATAATTTTATCATTTTGTATATGCTTCACATTTTAAAATACAATTGCTAGATAACAATTTTTCAAATTTTTTTTATAACTCTTCATGATATACTTATTTGATGGCAATTTTAATGCACTTTCCTACGTCCTAGAGAGCTAAAATTTGGTACACAGCTTAAATTTGTTGAATATTTTATTCTACAAAAATTTGGTGGATCTTTAAATATAGATCATACATTTTTTCGAAATGGCCTGCAAATAATCCCCGTTCACTTCTATAAATCATTGTTGTAAGATTGTTAAAAATTCTGATGTGGGCAGCACATGTCTTTCCCTGCACACTCATATTCATGGTCTCTTTATTTCTTCAATAATAATGAATTTATCTGCACAAAATAACAGCCATAAGTATTTTAAATGACATTGAATTTGCACGTTAAACTTAAATTTGGTTCTCATTTGATAGCTGGACTTATTGTTAAAGGTGGCGTAGCGAAAACGCGAAAAAAACTAGAATATCTCAAGAACGGCTAGTCTTAGAGGAATGGGATTAGTCATATTCTTTTTGTTGTCAAAAATCACGTATAAAATAGGAATTTAATTGATATAATTGAGCACACGTAGTCCTTTATTTTTGTATTTAACGATTTTTGCGGGCCATTTCGCAAAAATAGCCCGTTCCTGTTTCCTGAATCGTACTAGAATAACCTACAAATGACTTATGTACCAAATTTTGTTAAATTTGGTATATAAATCACTTATAGGTCATTGAAATATTATACACCAAATTTTGTTAAATTTGTTCCATTAGTTTTTAGCTAGAGTGGATAAAGGCAATTTCTGCCGCCCATTTCGCAAAGAAGGCAGATTCTTTTATTACGAATCGTACTATAATCAAATGAACATCAGGGTTTCCCACAAAAAACATACCTACCAAATTTTATTAATTTCGGTTCATTAGTTTTTCAATTAGAGTGGTTGTAATATCCTCACAGACACACAGAAACACACACAGATACATCCTTACACACACAGATGTCTTCCTAAAAATAGTTTTTTCGTATTCTAGAAGACCCAAAACGTATAGATCCTTCGAAAATTCGAGTTCCGATCTTCGGCACGATTCCAATACTTTGAATACATACACATGCACACATATATATTATCTGTGTATCTAAATTCCGTGCCTACGCAATTACAATAGTTGTGATTTTAAATGATCCTTAAACTTTTATTATTTCTTCAACGAAGCCTAATCTTAACTTATGCAGAATGCAAATATCTGAATCGATTGTAAGGTGAGTTACATAAGAATTGCTGAATTTTTTTCACACAAAATTATTTAACTCTGGAGTCTGGAATACAAGTTATATGAATGAAATATTCATTGATTTTGCATAGAGAATCAGATGGTTTATATTTCGATACAGTTTTAAATATTTAAGTATAATAAATTACTGTAGTACTGTGATAATGTAAAAGATATCACCACTGAATGTATCACATTTTAAAATTTTTTAAATGAAATTGCATTTCAGTTGGAAAGTGTTTCATAATCAATGCTTATGCATGATTGATCTTTCTTGTATATTATAAAGATAATGACTAATCTTTAACAATACACATAAAGTTAGAAAAATAATAAAGGAAACGCAAATACCTGGAATAAAATATCTGCAAATGTACTAACCATTGAGCCCAAAATGAAGAGATCAGTTTTGCCAATCACAAAGTTTGGAAGTAGAGATCCACTGTTGCCAATCGTGTGATACATATAATAATATTGCGAAAAGACAATAAGAGATGATATTCTACAGCAAGAGCTACAAAATAATGGGGCGTAGAATTGAAAACAGTGATTTTCAAACTATTATTAACACTTTACAACATAGTTGAAAAGTGTTTATGTTAACACTTTACAAGATAGTTGAAAAGTGTTTATGACTTTGCTCATTCTGTCTGTCTGTCTGTCTGTCCGTTAGCACGGCAACTGCCTGTAAAATTGAATTTATCAAAACTAAATTTTAGTATGTTGTTCAGAGGGTCTGTGGGACCTATGGGAATAAAAATGAATAATATCACCCAATTAGTTTTGGATTGAACTCGGGTTGAAAAAATGAAATACATTGAACCCTATGGGAACTTATTTTTCAAACATTTTTAAGCGAATTTAAAATTCACAAATTACTTTGAAAGTTTTAGGAAATATTCAAACTATCACAAAAAATATATAAAGTAAATTCAGTTGTTTTTTAAAAATATATTCAGTAGTTTTTTAAATAAAAATTAAAATAATAATTTCACCCATTATATGAGGAGATCACGTGATCATTATATGAAGAAATCAAGTGACCCACTTCGAAACAAAATATGTCATCCATCTTGCATCAAAATCGTAATTTTTAAAGTTTTTTTTAATTTATATTTGGTGTTGTATCCGGCCTAAAACTACTCTATTTTCGCTTAATTTCTGTGCATCAGTGTTCTGACACAAAGCAATTATAATATATTTAAGTTTAAATGATCATCAAATTTTGATTATTTTTACAACGAAGCCCAATTTTCACTTATGGAGATTGCAAACACAACAAGCTGTGAGATGAGTTGTATAAGAATTCCTGAATTTCTTTAACGCAAAAATATTTAGCACTAGAGTCTGCAATGTAGTTGATATGAATGAAACAGTCATTAATTTTACATAGAGAACAGACGATTTTATAGCAAACTTTTTCTGTGAAGTTTTAAGCGCAGAGTTAAATTCCTTTCATCTCCATGATTTTAAGTTTTTGAGTAAAATAAATTATTGTAATATTGTGATGAATGAAAGGAATAGAATAATTGTTTATGAATGAAATTTTTACTGTTGTTTCATAGAGAGCCAGGCAATTTATAATATTTCAATGGCGTCATTTGAATAAAGTTCCTTTTTTGATGAAGTTTTCAAATATAATAAATTATTGTAGTAATGTGATAATTTTAAAAATATTACCGCCGAATGTATCGCATTTTAGAGATGTTTAAATAAAATTGCATTGTAGTTGGAAAGTGTTTCATAATCAATGCTTTAATCATGATGGATCTTTCTTGTTTATAACTAAAACTGATTCAGCATTTTTTATATTTTTTTGGACAGATGGATACGAAACGATTTCTCAGGTCCAATCTACTGTCGTATGGTCAGCTACTGTCCTGTGGTCAATTTGGATGGTCTATATAGTGTTGATTTTTGTTTTCCAATATGAACCATATAGAGATCCAATACAATTGTTTACCTAATGGAGTGTATGATTCCCAACACTATCCTCTCTGTCAACGTCACTAGTTTAAGCTACGCGAGAATACATGCACGCCTTTAATACAATATATATATAGTTTGGCTAGTATATATATATTGGCTAGTTTATATATATATATATATATATATATATATATATATATATATATATATATATATATATATATATATATATATATATATTATTGGCTAGTTTATATTAAGGTATTTAAGGTCCGAACTGAAAGACGTTTATTTTATGGGATTCGAAAATTATTCAAAACTGATTCAGCATTTTTAACACTTTACAACAAAGTTGAAACGTGTTTATGACTCTGTTCATTCTGTCTGTCTGTCTGTCTGTCTGCCTGTCTGTCTGTCTAAATGTCTGTCCGTTAGCACGATAACTGCCGTAAAAATGACTTAATCAAAATGAAATTTTAGTATGTTATTCAGACGGTCTGTAGGACCTATGGGAATATAAATAAAAAATATCACCCAATTAGTTTTCGATTGAACCCGGGTTGAAAAAATGAAATACACGGAACCCTAAGGGACCTAATTTTTCAAACATTTTTTTAAGCGGATTTAAAATTCACAAATTGCTTCGAAAATTTTAGGTAATATTCAAATTCTTCCATAAAATATATAAAAAAAAATTCAGCAAAATATATTCAGTAGTTTTTTAAATAAAAATTAAAATAATAATTGCACCTCTTATATGAAGCGATCACGTGACCATGATATGAAAAGATCACGTGACCCACTTCAAAATATAATACGGCATCCATCTTATCTCAAAATCGTGATTCTCAAAGTTCTTTTTAATTCATATTGAGTGTTGTATTCGTCTTAAAACCTCTTTACTTTTGCTTAAATTCTGTGCATCTACATACTGAAACAACGCAATGGTAATGTATTTCAGTTTAAATGATCATCCAAATTTGATTATTTCTACAACGAAGCCTATTTTTCACTTATGTAAAATGTAAACAGCAAAATATATAGAATGAGTTGTATTAGAATTCCTGTATTTTTTTAACACAAAATAATTTAGTCCATGGAGTCTGCATGGCTGATATGAATGAAATATTAATTGATTTCATAAAGAGAAGGACGATTTTTTTCGATGAAGTTTCAAGCATAGAGTTTAATTTTTTGTAGCTCCATGGTCTTAAAATGTTTAAATAAAATAAATTATTATAGTATTGTGATGAATGAAATGAATGGGAGAAAGTTGTGAATGAAATCCTGTTTTTATAGAGATCCAGGCGTGTTATTTTTTCTATGACGTCATTTGAATTAATTTCAGTCATTTTCGATGAAATTTTCAAATATAATAAATTTTTGTAGTATTATGATGATTTTAAAAATATTACCGAGGAATGCATCGCATTTTAGAGATGTTTAAACCAGGCAATTTATTTCAATGCCGTCATTTGAATGAAGTTCATTTTTATCGATAGAGGTTTAAGTTTTCAAATATAATAAATTAATGTAGTATTATGATAAGTTTTAAAATATTACTTAGAAATGTACTGCATTTTAGAGATGTTTAAATGAAATTGCATTGGAGTTTGAAAGTGTGAAACAATTTCTCTGGTCGAAAAGTACCAATTTAAAAGGATAAAAGCTATTTTAAAAATAAATTGAAATTGTCAGTAATATAGGGTGTAATAATTTTAAATCTTCTAAATAATTTAGGGTTTCCGGCATTTGCCTCTTTGCTTATGGAAAATAACTGTCGTATTGAAAATATGATTTACAGTTCTTTATTAGATGAGCATTTATCGTACGCGGATTTGAGATACCCTCTCAGCCATAGGTTCCCAAAGTGGTTCCCACGGAGCCCCAGGGATCCTTGTGACCGCTAAGGACGTCTGTGACGAATTAAAATTAATTTAGGGGTGCGTGGACAATGTCGTCTATAAAAGAGTCGTGCATCTAATCAATACTTTAGTTCTGTTTCGTGCGTGATATGAAGTGCATGCAACAAATTTTCCTAGTTTTGAAAAAAAGCAGTATCATTTTTAACACTTTACAACAAAGTTGAAAAGTGTTTATGACTTTGTTCATTCTGACTGTCTGTCCGTTAGCACGATAACTGCCGTAAAAATGACTTAATCAAAATGAAATTTTAGTATGTTGTTCAGGCAGTCTGTTGGACCTATGGGAATATAAATGAATAATATCGCCCTATTAGTTTTGGATTGAACCCGAGTTGAAAAAATGAAATACATTGAACCCTAAGGGACCTAATTTTTCAAACATTTTTTAAGCGGATTTAAAATTCACAAATTGCTTCGAAAATTTTAGGTAATATTGAAATTGTTCCATAAAATATATAAAAAAAAATTCAGCGAAATATATTCAATAGCTTTTTAAATAAAAATTAAAATAATAATTACACCTCTTATATGAAGCGATCACGTGACCATGATATGAAAAGATCACGTGACCCACTTCAAAATGAAATATGGCAACTATCTTATCTCAAAATCGTGATTTTTAAAGTTCTTTTTAATTCATACTCAGTGTTGTATCCGTCCTAAAACCGCTTTATTTTTGCTTAAATTCTGTGCATCTACATACTGAAACAACGCAATTACAATATATTTGAGTTTAAATGATCATCCAAATTTGATTATTTCTACAACGAAGCCTATTTTTCACTTCTGTAAAATGTAAACAGCAAAATATGTAAAATGAGTTGTATAAGAATTGCTGTATTTCTTTAACGCAAAATTATTTAACACATAGAGACATAGCTGAATGAATGAAATATTCATTGATTTTACAGAGAGAAAGACGATTTTTTTCGATGAAGTTTTAAGCATAGAGTTTAATTAATTGTAGCTCCATGGTCTTAAGTTTTTAAGTAAAATAAATTATTATAGTATTGTGATGAATGAAATGAATGGGAAAATGTTATGAATGAAATGCTGCTTTTATAGAGAGAGCCAGGCATGTTATATTTCGATGGCGTCTATTGAATAAATTTCAGTTGTTTTTGATGAAGTTTTCAAATATAATAAATCATTGTAGTATTATGATAATGTTAAAAACATCACCGAGGAGCCAGGCAATTTATATTTAATTGACGTCATTTGAATGAAGTTCATTTTTTTCGATGAACTTTTAAGTTTTTAAATATAATAAATTAATGTAGTATTGTGATAATTTTTAAAATATTATCGAGGAATGTAGTGCATTTTAGAGACGTTTAAATAAAATTGCATTGAAGTTGGAAAGTGTTTCATAATCAATGCTTTAAGCATGATTGATCTTTCTTGTTATTCATATTTCAATTTACAAAAGATAACTTTTATTTCTTAATATATTTCTCTATTGAATATTTTATAATATGTGATTGATTATAAGAAAAGAGTCCAGTTGTTATCAATAATTTTACTTCTGAGAATATGAGTATATAGGCATTATTCTGACAATTGTACCCTTTTCAATTTTCAGTGGATTTTATAAGGTTCATTGATATAAGGTTGCACCATCAGCCCAGCATCCAATCAAAATAAATAAAAATGTGATGTCATTGGGAGATGCTTCATTGCCAAATTATAGAATTTCTTTCAGATTAAAAATTAAATTACATAAATAAAAATATTTTTTCTTGTCAAATTTTTGTAATATAATTGTTTTATCTATCTGTGTTGATGCAAAATCTTTCATTTTCAATTAATACCTAGAAAATATACATTTTATCATTCAAACTTGCATTGATATGTGTAAATCTGACTTTAAATTAACAAATCTAAATTGTCATTACAGTGTTTTTGTTAAAAATTTATACTTATCTGTGACCCAGTCCATTTTATTCATGTTTCTATAACAATTATCTGTGTGGAAGTGGAAATGAAAATACCCTGAAAATGGCATGCAGTGTCAACCAATGACATCACGAGAAAACTGAAGCTAGTTTTATTTACCGTCTGATAACACTCCCTTGGGATTTTAGTAGCTGTATGTTTCTTAAATATAAAAAACAGTTTCATTTTGCTCTACCTGTTACCCATTCTGAGAAATTAAATTTTTCTATCAACCAAGATTGGAAAAAATATATATTTTTTAAACCAAAAAACTATGAACCAATAAGTTTTAACTTTAAATCAATAAGTTTTAACCAGCTAATCTTGTTATCAACCACACCAAGCTGTTTTCTCTATTTTAATGTTTTCACTTAATTAATAATGTAACATTTGTAAGATAAGTTGCAAATAGAGATATGAGTTTTCCAAAAAATTTTAAATGGAAAATTTTCCAGAAAATTTTAAACTTATTCTTAAATATTACATGTAAGCTAGATTAATATATCCAGTGACTTTTAAATGTATTTATTCTTACATTAGAACTACAGTCATACACTCATGTCCAAAAGTTAATCATAATTCGTAAAATGCGAAAAATTCTGAGTTAATATGGATACATTGGTTCACAATCAGTTGTGGAGAAACGTGATGCGAAGGTTACATTGTGCATATGCAAAACAGTTCAGTCGAGTTCGACATACGCAAAGCATCGGCGCACGTCGGAACGAGTATAAAACGGCCTCGAGCGACATGGTCAGTTGAGGCAGAATTTCGCAATTGCTGTGGTACGGAGCTTTGTTAACAATCAAAAAGAACGAAAGATGTCACAAAGATGCCAACTGGACATGTGAAGAGACGAATTATTGGAATGCTGAAATCCGGTAGATCCCAAACCGAAGCGTCTTGAATTCTGAATGTGCCTCAATGTGTGATCTCCAGACTGTAGCAGAGGTTCCAAACCACTGGAAATGTTACCCGACGACCAGTACCAGGTCGGCCAAGAACGGCCGACCGCTCGCCAAGACCGATATTTGGTGATAACTGCGCAACGTCATAGGAACCGTTCTGCAGACAACTGGGTTCAATCCTGACAGCTGCCACAGGAATCACTGTTTCGAGACAAACTCTTTACAGGAGACTCAGACACGTTGGTCTCTGTGTCAGACGACCAGCAGTTTGCATCCTCCTGACATCTGCATAGAAACATACGAATTTACAGTGGAGTTTGGAGCATCGACAGTGGAGTAGACAACAGAGTGGGGCAATTTCATATTCAGTGACGAGTCCAGGTTTAGCCTGTGAACTGATTCTCGTCGTACTACGATCTGGAGAGAACGTGGAACACGTTTTTACAAAGAAACATCACGGAAAGACATCGTTTTCCGTTTGGGGGAGTCATAGTCTGGGCAGGCATCATGATGGGCAGCCGCACAGACCTCTACATCTTTGACACGGGGTCGGTTACCGGTCAAAGATACAGAGTCGAAGTCCTTGAGCCTACCGTTTGATTGTTTAGAGGTGCTATTGATCCTGATTTCATACTCATGGATCATAACGCACCTCCTGGCTGTGCGGCCTTGGTCGACGACTTCCTTCAAACTGCAGATATCCAGCACATGCAGTGGCCTGCCAACTCTCCTGATCTGAAACCAATAGAGCATGTGTGGGATATGCTCAGGAGACATCTTGCAACCCTCCGCTACCCACCCAGCTCCGTTTCGGAATTGAAAACTGCTCTCCGTGAGGCTTGGAACTACTTGAGCACACAACTCATCCAAACCCTCATCGAAAGTACGGGAAATCATTGTGCAGCATGCGTGGCTACCCGAGGTTCCCAAACACCTTATTAAACTGTAGCATCACGTTGTTTTAATCATTCTGTTTCACTAAGGTTGACACTCGTATTGTGACCCTTTTTCTTTCAACCCTTTGGATAATAAAAGTCGTTATTATCCTCCTTGTTTTGCATTGTTTTCTTCTTCTATAATCCTATTATACCCGTATACCGCGCTTCCTTCCATTTCGATGTAGATTTCCTGAAATTTTCACATAGACAGCAACTATGCTTAACTTTTGGACATGAGTGTATATATATTAAATAAAATTGTTAAAAAAGGGTTTACATTTAGAAATATATAAAAATATTCTATGTACAAAAATTTCTAATATATATATATATATATATATATATATATATATATATTGAAGTCAGCAGCTGCAATTTAATATTTTCTTTTAAGTACTTGGTCTTTTGAAAAGTTATAAAATAATTATATTTTATCTATTTATAAAATAATTATATTTTAGTATTATTGTAAATCATACATTTAAAACAATGCACAAAGCAAATAATAAATTAAAAAAAGTAAAAATTGCTAAACCCTTTCTGAACCATAAATAATTTACTGATTATTACATGTGTAAGAAATAAATTATTAAGTATAAGACTTTCACATGGTTTATTTCTTTAAGGAAAGATTAGAAAGTTTTCTCACAAAAATTGCTTGTGATTTAAAAATTTATTTTATTGCTTGTGTATTAAATATTATATTAACAATATTTAAAAAATGACTGTTGACCAGGGTTGGGAAAGAAGGGGGGTGAGTTTTATTTAATCCAAAATCCATGGTTTAAACAAAAGAAAAATAAATCATTATTTAAATCAATGGGGTTTTAATCAGCTAGCCCTGCATGCCCTGTAGTACATAAATTAGCTCAACATGAGCCCTGGATCTACCACTTTATTGAATGACTACTACTCTCTACTACTACTACTATTGCCGCCCAGGCGGTGAAGGTGGATAGCGTCTTCGGTTGCTGTCTGATGGGCTCGGGTTCGAATCCCGAGCAAAGCATGGATATTTATTGAGGCAAGTCAGTCTTCCGCCTTCGGGGTCCTCGTCTAAATGTGAAGCTGCACCCCGTCCGACCTTCGTCAGTGATGCTTGTTTGTAATAAACTTTGTTCTCTTGTCTTGTGTGTCTTTCATCGTTCTTCCCTGCGTCGCTGGTCCTGTATCGGCTGTACCGAAACAGGAGGCCATTAGAAACAACAACAACAACTACTACTACTACTATTACTACAAAGTCATTAATAATACTAAAAAGAAAATTAAATCGTTCAGTTTATTAAAGACATAAGAAATATATTATTAAATATATAAAAATATTAAAAAAAATATTTATAATTAATTTTTTTTTTAAATAATTCCTATATATAATATTAAAAATTGTTTTAAAAATATCCGTTTATAAATGAATGGGTGAATACCATAAGATAAAAGAGACAATTTGGTGGATATTGAGTTAAGCATATACACCGGCGGAAAATAAAATCCCAACACCAAGAAGTTGTGCTAGATAAACGATATTTGAGAGGCGCGTTTTTGCACATATGAAAGATGACGCCCATTCAAATTTCGCGCTAGACGAATAAGAGTGGCGCGAGTAGCGCCATTATGATCATGCAAAACACGTTTGCTTTAAATACGCGATGTAAACTTCGTGAGCGTTATTTATCGTCCGGATTGGACGTTGAGAGCTAGGTTTGAGTCAGGAACGCCTTTAGGGAAACGAAGAAGGCAGTATCAGCAGCTTAGTGAGTTTGAACGAGGCCGTACAATAGGACTACAAGAAGGTGGATTTTCTTTCCGCGATATTGCAGAAAGACTTGGCAGGGATGTATCCACTGTGCATGATTGTTGGCAGCAGTGGTCATGGGAAGGCACTGTCTCAAGAAGACCAGGGTCCGGCCGCACACAGGCCACTTCTGAGAGGGAAGACATACGTATTCGCCGTATGGCTGTGGCGGATCGTACTGCATCTGCAGCAGCAATAAGAATTTCTGTTGGCACCATAGTGACACAGCGAACTGTAAGAAATCGATTACTTAAGAGACAGCTCCGAGCCAGACGACCTGTAACGTTCATACCAATAACTCCGAATCACTGCCATCTACGACGTCAGTGGTGTCAAGCTAGAACTCATTGGAGGCCGGAGTAGAGATTTATATTCACAGATGTGAGCCGTTTCTGTCTTAGTGCCAGTGATGGTCGTATGTTGGTAAGAAGGAGGCCAGGTAACCGCTTGGAACCAAGCTGTCTGCGGCGTAGACACACTGGACCTATACTGGAGTTATGGTCTGGGGAGCCATTTCCTATGACAGCTGGAGCACTCTCGGCGTTATCCCAAGCACCTTGACAGCAAATTTGTACATCAGACTGGTGATTGAAACGGTTGTGCTGTCATTCATGAGCAGTATTCAAGAGGGTGTTTTCTTACAGGATAACGTTCGTTATCATACCGCTGCTGTCACCCAACGTGCTCTACAGAATGTCGACATGTTGCCTTGGCCTGCGAGATCACTAGATCTTTCTCCCATTGGGTACATATGGGACATTATTGGAAGACAAATCCAGCGTCATCCTCAACCAGTATTAACCGTTGCTGATTTTACTGACCAAGTGCAACAGGCATGGAACTCCATCCCACAAAATGACATACGGCACCTGTACGACACAATGCATGCACGTTTGCATGCTTGCATTCAAAATCGTGGCGACTACAGCGGTTATTAATGTACCACCATTTCACACTTGATATGGCTCTGCTCGCTCATACTTTAACCTGCGACCTTGAAACTTTGATCGAATAAATATGTTACCTACACAATTGTTTTGCCTAAATTTCATTCCTCTAAAATAATTTCTTCTTGGTGTTGGGATTTTATTTTCCGCTAATGTATTTAGTGCTGTTTTAAAGTATTTTCCTTCAGCTAAATCACTTGCAAAAATATTCCAGATTTATTATATTTTCATAAATTTTACGGAATTAATTTCTGAAAGGAAAGGCTTCTAAAAGTATTACCTGCTGTCTTATCAGAATAAGTAAAATATCACTTACACCCATCTAGTTTTTGCCTGTTCCTTTTCTTAAAAAGGAAAGCATTATTCCCTTTCCTCTTCAAAATTAGAAAACTAAATAATCAAAGACTTCTCGTAGAGTTACATACATTTCATAAAACAGTGTAGAAAGAATATAACATTTCATTTTCAAACGAATTAGGGAGAAAATAAAAAGCGGAAAGTTTTCCGGAAAAAGATAGCTGAAAATTTTCCGACCCACATCTATAGTTGCAAATATCTTAAAGATGTGCAGTTTTCTATTTATTTAGTATTTCTTTTAGAATCAGTTTGAAAAGCTGTGGGTACTTAAAAAACAAAGTTAATATAATACAGGTTTTGTGGTTCCATATACTTCCCATGGTAACACTCCCGGTCCAGTGACATCATGCCCCTACTGGAGTCATTTTACCTTGGTTGTCAGCTAATGTTCTGCATTCCTAAAATCCGATCAATGTCCAATTGTGCTATAGTAGACTTTATAAAAACTGTAAAAAGTTTATTTGTTATTTTGATAGATACTAGAGCACAAGGGCGTAGGCAGAGGGGTTATCTTAGGGACCACTCCCCCCCCCCCCCCCCGAAATCAATCCCAATCAATTTTTTCCAATTAAAATACAAGTAATAATTATATTTTTTTTTCAGCTACTGGGCAGCAAAAACGCATATAATTAATTTTCACTGCTGAAAATTTTAATATTCAGGCAACCAAAAAAATGGTCCCCCTCTCCCCCGAAAGAAAATCCTGGCTACGCCCTTGCTAGAGCAGAGATTGATAACATTTTTACTTCAAAACGTGCATACAATTTACGATATGATATGTATTAAGTGTGCATATATGTTTTAAATTCTATTGAAATAGCTGGATTATTGTTGAATTGTACACTTTTCCTGATGGCAACATGTAAGACTATTTCAAAGTACCCAATTAACTTATATTTCATACAACTCTAAATTGGCAATTATCAATATTGATAGCATCCACTATAAGCAAAAGTCTATATTAAAATATTTTAATAATGAATTCATCAATTTGGCGTCATTTTTGCTTCAATCTGGAACGATTGGCGATATCTCGCTAAATGAGTCAAAGAGTTCGCCAAATTTGTCGCCAAGCATTTCAAACAAATGAAGAGGAAGGCATTTCTTATATATAAATGACGGTCAGAAAATTTTTAGATGTCAAAATAGAAAGCTACTAGCCGAATACCCGTTGAAAATCAACGGTCTTGCAATAAGCAACCCCTGAATAATGTAAATTTTTTTATAATTCACGTTTCACATTTATTCGACAAATCGAATATTTTGGTGTGCAGAACCCCCTAAAAAAGAAGATATTGGGAAAATTAATTTGCGCATTTAATCCTTTCGAATTATCTACTCGTACACGACATTAAAGTCTATCTCATCCAGAGGCACCCCTATTTTATTATTTCTCCTTTGGAACATTTTTCTGTGAAGCACACCCATAAATGAACATTTTTGAAAAACTCTATCTTGGGTTTTTTATCAGATGATTGGCTCATATACCAAATATCAAGCCTCTATCACATTTAAAAGGAAACGTGCCTCATTTATACTGAAAATCGAACATATTAGTTTGCGCACCCCTTAAAGTAGCAAATATTGGAAATCTGAAATTTCACACTTTCTTCTTTCCAAACTAAAATACCAAAACCTTAACAACACCAAATTTAATTTCTCTATCTTATTCCGAAGCATGGTTTTTATCAATTCACTTTTCGAACGTTTTACTCTGGAACACCCCCTTAAACGAACATTTCTGAAAAACTATATTCGTCTAGGGTGTTTTCGTCAAATGATCAGCCCATATATCAAATTTCAAGCCTCTATCGAATTTTAAAGGAGCCTTTTCTCATTTATTCAGTAAATCGAACATTTTGGTGTGCGGCACTCCCTTAAGTAGAAAATATTGGAAATCTGAAATTGCACACTTTCTTCCTTTCGAACAGTTTACCCATACACCGAATTTGAAGTCTCTATCCTATCGCGAAACATGTTTTTCTATCACTTCACCTTTCGAACGTTTTTCTGTGTAGCACCCCCTTTAAATGAACATTTTTGAGAAACCGTAATAATCTTAGGTTTTTTATCAAATAATTACCCCATATACTAAATTTCAGCCTCATCACATTGTAAAGCAGGCGTTTTTCATTTGTTCGTCAAATCGAATATTTTAGTGTGCGACACCCCCTATAATAACAAATCTTGGAAAACTGAATTTGCATACTTTCTTCCTTTCCAACCATTTACCCATATACCAAATTTGAAATCGTCATCTCATCGCGAAACATGCTTTTTTACTATTTCACCTTTCGAATGTTTTTATGTGGAGTACCCACCCCTTTAAGTGTACATTTTGGAAAAACTTCATTCTTATTGTATTTTCTATCAAATGATTCACCTATATACCAAATATCAAGCCTCTATCATGTTTTAAAAAGGACGTTTCTCCTTTTTTCCGAAAATCGAACATTTTGGTGTGCGGCACCCCCTAAAATAGAAAATATTGGTAAACTGAAATTGTACACTTTCTTCCTTCCAAGCTATCTACCTTTGCACCAAATTTGATATCTCTATCTCATTCCGAAGCATGGCTTTTTATCAACTCAGTTTTCGAACGTTTTACTCTGGAGCACCCCCTCAAATGAACATTTTTGGAAAACTATTTTCTTCTTGGGTGTTTTCGTCAAGTGATTAACCCATATAACAAGTTTCAAGCCGCTATCAAATTTTAAAGTAGCCTTTTCTCATTTATTCGGTAAATCGAATATTTTGGAGTGCGGCACCCCCTTAAGTATAAAATATTGGAAATCTGAAATTATACACTTTCTTCTATTCGAACGGTTTATCAATACACTAAATTTGAAGTCTCTAACTCATCGCAAAGCCTAGTTTCCTATAATTTCACTTTTCGAACGTTTTGGGTCTGCGGCACCCCCTTAAGTAGAAAATATTGGAAATCTGAAATTATACACTTTCTTCTATTCGAACGGTTTATCAATACACCAAATTTGAAGTCTGTATCTCATCGCAAAGCATGCTTTCCTATGATTTCACTTTTCGAACGTTTTGGTGTGCAGCACCCCCCCTAGAGAACATTTTCGAAAAATTCGATTTTTCCAGGGGGTTTTATCGAACCTCCGAGCCGTGTACCAAATTGCAAGTCTCTATCTATACGGGAAGTGCCTGAAAAAAGCGTGACAGACAGACAGACAGACAGACGGACACTTGGCAATTAGTATATATACTAGCCGCATACCCGTTGAAAATCAACGGCCCCACATTAAGCAACCCCTGAATAATGTAAATTTTTTACTTATTTATTCGACAAATCGAACATTTAGTTTTGAGGCACCCCCAAAAGTTCAAAATATCGGAAAACTGAAATTGCACATGTTCTTCCTTTTGAACTATCTACCTGTACACCAAATTTGAAGTCTGTATCTTATTTCGAAGCATGTTTTTTTTATCAATTCACATTTCGAACGTTTTCCTCTGGAAAACCCCCTTAAACGAACATTTTTGAAAAATTATATTCGTTTTGGGTGTTTTCATCAAATGATTAGTCTATATTTAAAATTTTGAGCCTCTATCAAATTTTAAAGGGGCCGTTTCTCATTTATTCGGAAAATCGAACATTTTTGTGTGCGACACCCCCTTAAGTAGGAAATATTGGAAATCTGAAATTACACATTTTCTTCCTTTCTAACGGTTTACCTATATACCAAATTTGAAGTCCCTATCTTATCGCAAAGCAGGCTTTCCTATCATTTCACTTTTCGAACGTTTTGGTGTGCGGCACCCCCTTGAGTAGAAAATATTGGAAATCTGAAAATGCACACTTTCTGCTTTTCGAACGATTTACCCATACACCAAATCTGAAGTCACTATCTCATCGCAAAGCATGCTTTCCTATCATTTCACTTTTCGAACGTTT
Source organism: Amaurobius ferox (assembly GCA_951213105.1). NCBI lineage: Eukaryota > Metazoa > Arthropoda > Arachnida > Araneae > Amaurobiidae > Amaurobius > Amaurobius ferox. Next base: position 36,144,464 of record OX578152.1, on the reverse strand, counting down.
TGGTGTGGAGCACCCCCCTGTAGACGGAAAATCGAACATTTTTGTGCGCGGCACCCCCTTAAGTAGAAAATATTGGAAATCTGAAATTCCGCACTTTCTTTGTTTCAAACGATTTACCCATACTCCAAACTTGAAGTCTCTATCTCATCGCAAAGCATGCTCTCCTATCATATCACTTTTCGAACGTTTTGGTGTGCTGCACCCCCCCTTAAGTAGAAAATATTGGAAATCTGAAATTGCACGCTTTCTTCCTTTCGAACGATTTACCAATACACCAAATTTGAAGTCTCTATCTCATCGCAAAGCATGATTTCCTATCATTTCACTTTTCGAAAGTTTTAGTGCGCGGCACCCCCTTAAGTAGAAAATATTGGAAATCGGAAATTGCACACTTTCTTCCTTTCGAACAATTTAGCCATACACCAAATTTGAAGTCTCTACCTCATCGCAAAGTATTCTTTCCCATCATTTCCCTTTTCGAACGTTTTAGTGTGTGGCACCCCCTAAAGTAGAAAATATTGGAAATCTGAAATTGCACACTTTCTTCCTTTCGAACGATTTACCCATACACCAAATTTGAAGTCTCTACCTCATCGCAAAGCATGCTCTCCTATCATTTCACTTTTCGAACGTTTTGGTGTGCTGCACACCCCTTTAAGTAGAAAATATTGGAAATCTGAAATTGCACACTTTCTTCCTTTCGAGTGATTTACCCATATACCGAATTTGAAGTCTCTATCTCATCGCAAAGCATGGTTTCCCGTCATTTCACTTTTCGAACGTTTTGGTGTGGGGCACCCCCTCTATAGAACGTTTTCGAAAAATTCGATTTTTCCAGGGGGTTTTATCGAACGACCGAGCCGTGTACCAAATTTCAAGTCTCTATCTATTCGGGAAGTGCCTAAAAAAGGCGTGACAGACAGACAGACGGACAGACAGACAGACGGACACTTGGCAATTAGTATATACTAGCCGCATACCCGTTGAAAATCAACGGCCCCACATTAAGCAACCCCTGAATAATGTAAATTTTTTAATAATTCGCGTTTCTTATTTATTCGACAAATCGAACATTTAGTTTTGAGGCACCCCAAAAAGTTCAAAATATCGTAAAACTGAAATTGCACATGTTCTTCCTTTCGAACTATCTACCTGTACACCAAATTTGAAGTCTGTATCTTATTTCGAAGCATGTTTTTTTTTATCAATTCACATTTCGAACGTTTTCCTCTGGAAAACCCCCCTTAAACGAACATTTTTGAAAAATTATATTCGTTTTGGGTGTTTTCATCAAATGATTAGTCTATATTTAAAATTTTGAGTCTCTATCAAATTTTAAAGGGGCCGTTTCTCATTTATTCGGAAAATCGAACATTTTTGTGTGCGACACCCCCTTAAGTAGGAAATATTGGAAATCTGAAATTACACACTTTCTTCCTTTCTAACGGTTTACCTATATACCAAATTTGAAGTCCCTATCTTATCGCAAAGCAGGCTTTCCTATCATTTCACTTTTCGAACGTTTTGGTGTGCGGCACCCCCTTGAGTAGAAAATATTGGAAATCTGAAAATGCACACTTTCTGCCTTTCGAACGATTTACTCATACACCAAATTTGAAGTCTCTACCTCATCGCAAAGCATGCTCTCCTATCATTTCACTTTTCGAACGTTTTGGTGTGCTGCACCCCCCCTTAAGTAGAAAATATTGGAAATCTGAAATTGCACACTTTCTTCCTTTCGAACGATTTACCCATACACCAAATTTGAAGTCTCTATCTCATCGCAAAGCATGCTTTCCCGTCATTTCATATATAATAATAATTTCATATATAATAATTACATATAATAATTTCATATATAATAATAGATTGCACAAAGTATCTTCTCCCGTGAATAAAACGAACTAGATCCACGAGAATAATGCTTACACATTTATCACATAATATTACTTTCCTTATATGTATGCATATAATGTATAAGGAAAGTATTGTGACGGGCTCGAAAATTCAAATTCGAGTTTTCGACGGGAGAGCACGTTTCAAGTATCCCTGAAAACGAATCAGACGTTTTTGCGATGATGTCTAGTGTGTGTGTGTGTGTGTGAAAGTATGTGTGTGAGTGTGTGTGTGAAAGTATGCGTGTGAGTGTGTATGTGTGTGTGCGTGTGTGAAAGTATGTGTGTGTGTGTCTGTGTGTCAGTGAGTCCGTGGAGACGATAACTGACTAACGAATTGACCGATTCGAACGAAACTTGGTACAAAAATTACAATCCGTGAATATCGGAAGCCTATTGCTTTTAAACGCAATCGAATGTCCGTAACCCCCCCCTAAATTCTCGAGTGAAATTTTGAAAAAATCATCAAAAAATTAAAACCTTTAATAAAGTTACGCAAATGGATATTTCTTATGTAATTTTTCCTTAGAAAATGATTAACATATACTTTAGAACCCTAGCACGAACCGTTCTCGAGATATTGCACATTTTTCAAATAAATTTATAAAAAAATTCCATAAATAAAAAAATATATTAACTGTTGAGAAACATGTTCACTTTTCATATGTAATATCATGCGATAAATTGGGTGACATCATTCTCGTGGATCTAGCTCGTTTCATTCATGAGAAAAGATACTTTGAGTAATACTTTTGTATTTGACCGCCAATAATCATTTATCTATATAAATAAAAATGAAAATCTGTCTGTCTGTCTGTCTGTCTGTCTGTTTGTCACACCATCACGGGAGAACGGCTGAACCGAATTTGATGAAATTTTCTGGGTAGCCCAGAAATAGCCCCACTTAAAATTATATCGTGTTTTGAGTTTCTACGACCAGTGGTTCTCGAGATATTAGTAAAAAACGAAATTTTCGTTTGTCTCATCATCACGGAAAAACAGCTGAACCGAATTTAATGAAATTTGGTGAATAGCCTTGAAATATCCCCCCATAAATTTTGTCCCAGTTTCGAGTTTCTAAGACCTGGGGTTGTCGAGATATTAATGAAAAACGGAACTTTTTCCTAGGAGTTCTACTCCCTAACTCCGTGGTTTATCCAAACGAAAAGCTTGAAAATCGTTTGAAAGTGAATTAAAATTTAATCTCTGAGTTTGATGGGAGATTTTTTGCGTTAATTAGTCACTTTCTGAAAAAATGAATTGTTTGAAACATGATTTAAAGGGGAAATCTATCTCCATGGTTCATGGTTTATTTAAAACAAGCTTTTACGGAACAATGAGAAGTATAGAGAAATCAAAATCGTTATTTAATTTCGCAGTTTATGTTATAAGACATGACATATTTAACATGTTATAAGATTCTATCTTATATCATGTTACTCAGAAACGCAATTAAATTAAATCTGTCTGTTAATTTTAATAATTATTTTTTCGATTTGAATAATAAATAAATGGATATAAAAATATATTTTAGAAAAGAACGATTTGATTTTTCTTATAGCATTTTTGACTGGATAATATCAATTACGGTCTTCAGGTTTAAAAATTATTATTATTTATATTTTCGGGGATTATTGATTCAAGGATTATTGATATTTTCAAGTTATTATGCAATTATTTTATTATGACAAAAATTGTTTAAACTCATATATTGTATGTTGTACGAATCTTCTACAAATAAACGTGTATATCTTTTAATCTACGAGAATATAAGTAGTACAGGTATATTGACATATGTTTTGATATATATTGGCATATATTGGAATCAATTACGACCTTCTGGTATAAAGAGTACGGATATTATTGATGTATTCAATTTATTACGTCATCTCTTTTATTTTGGCAAATATTTTTGAGACGCATATTGTAATACGGGTAATCTTCTACTAACACATTGGCATATTTTCTGATCTGCGACAATATAATTAGTACGGGGTTGCATATATTCATTCAATTCCCATTTTTTCTTCTGTAAATTTGCTTACAAAAGGGGGCAGGATGTTTTATTCTTCAGGTCTGATCGTGAAGATAATTTTGCATAGTGAGAACATATGTTCTTAAACTTCTCTTTAGGAGCAATAAATTTAATATTTTAACAGAATTTGCACATGATTGCGAACTTTAAGTTTCTTTAAATTATACACTCCGTACGAATAACGGGTGTGCTGTTAGTGGTTAATAAATTTTAACATTTTAGGAGGATATATCATGTTGCTCGGCATCGCAATTAAATTAAATGTGTTTGTTAATGTTTTTATTATTTTTTTTCGATTTAAATAATAAATAAATGGATAAATGGATATAAAAGTATATCTTATGAATGGACGGTTTGATTTTTCTTTTAATTATATTAATTGCTGACTGCGTACATCAATTTCATTTATTTTGGCAAAGAGTTTTCAAGCTTATATCGTATTTAGCTACTAAACTCATATATTGTGTTTAGCCAATAAATTCATATAGCCGATTGTTGAAACAGAAAAAGAGTAGAGCGGGTATATCTTCTAATACAATTGTAGTGTTTTCATTTAGTATATTGAAACGGGATAAGAATGTTTCATTCAGATCTGCAAATTCAAAGCTACGAATTTGGAGGGATATCGCTAATTTGACAACTTTTCTTAAACTTTGCCAAATTGACGGAAATGTCGCCAAATTGATATAAACGACACACAAACAGCTGCCATAAACCTTCGGGTTGGTCGTGTGGCTTGGGTCTTCTACATATCAATGGAATTTTTTTTTGTTTTGTTAGAAGAGAGTACTGAAATGATGTTTGGTTAGCATTTATCTGTCAGACCAACCATCCTACTTAGTAATACATTTAGCGAATTTTTAAAATGTCACCAAATTGATAAAAATGTTTTCAAATCTATAAAAATATCTTGAAATTGATAAAATTGCGCTACATAAATGATATTAATTGTTTTTTGTTAGGGGATAGTATTGTGATGATATTTCGTCAATTTGTCGCAAAGTGGAACTGTCAGTTCTACAGTCCCACTTGGCGATAAATTTGGCGATTTTTTAAAATGTCGCTAATTTGACGAAACTGTCGCCAAATGTTCCATAGAAATATAACTATTTAGACGATATTTTTTCTACCAATTTATTTGAAGCAAATGATATCATGTCACTTAGCAACGGATTTAAATCCAATGTGTTTATGCGGCAGACGATTTTTATTAAATCCTTTCCGATTTGAATAATGAAGATATGTATATAAAATAAATTCCATTGCCATTTCATTTTGGACTGGATAATATCAATTATACTCTTCAGGTTTAAACATTATTATTATTGATATTTTCCGGAATTATTGATTCAGGGATTATTGATATTTTTAAATTATTACGCCATTGTTTTATTGCGGCAAAAATTGCTGACACACGCATATTGTACGTTGTACGAGTAATCTTCTAGGAATGCACGGGTATATCTTCTAACCTACGAGAATATAAGTAGTACAGGTATATTGGCACATATTTTGACATATATTGGCATATATATTGGAATCAAGTACAGTCTTCTGGTATGAAGATTAAGGGATTAATTATATATTCAATTTATTACGTCGTCTGTTGTATTTTACCAAAAAACATTTGAGACTCTTATTGCAAAACTTCTACTAATAATCGGACATTATAAGTAGTACGTGTATATCTTCCCATATAATTTTAGCACTTTAATTTTGACATATATTGGAATAAATGACTGTCTTCAGATTTAAAGATTACGGGTTTATTGGTATTTTCAATTTATACATGTAATCTACTAATACAGGTTATATTTTCTAATATTCGCGTATATAATTAGTACGGGTCCCATACAATTTTAACGCTTTTATTTTGCATATATTGATTCAATTCCATATTTTTTTTTATATTTGCTTACATAAGGGGTCCAAGATGTTTTATTCTTCAGATATGTCCATGAAGATAATTTTATATAGCGAGAACAGAGATTCTTAAACTTCTTTTTAGGAGCATTATATTAAATATTTTAACAGAATATTTTGATTAAACATGTCATTTAGTATACTATAAGAATTTGGGCATGATTATGAATTTCAAGTTTCTTTATATTATATACTCCGTACGAAGAACGGGTATGCTGCTAGTCTGCTATAAGAATAACTTATTTCTCCGTCCATAACGCTTAGTGATTTTGGCGACGAATTTGGCGGAATGTTGCCAACTTGGCAACTTTTTAAAACGTTGCCAAATTAATGAAAATCTCGCCAAATGGATAAAAATGACGCTAAATCAATGAAAATGATGACTAAGGCTCGGATATTGACTAAATCTGCATTTTTTTGCATTTTTTGTATTTATTTGAATTTTTCCCTTTTACGGACATTTTTGAGCATTTTCAGGGCATTTTTAGCATTTTTGAGGCAATATTTAGCATTTTTATAAGATTTCCTATATTTAGGGATTTTTTTTCATTTTTAGTTTTCATATTCAAAATTTGGGGTCTTCCGAACATTCGATTGCGTTTAAAATCAATAGGCTTCCAGTATTCACTGATTGAAATTTTTTTATCAAATTTCATTCAAAACATTGCACTTGTTCATGAGACATCGTCTCCACAGACTCACTAACACATACACACAGGCATCAACTCAAAAACGATCGCTTCGAGTTCAGGGATGCTTGAAACTGCAATCTCGGAAACACGAGACGTGTAAAAGCAGTCTTTCTGGACTTTTTGGCCGGGAAGGGCGAATAAAACTTTTAGGGGGCGAGTAAAACTTTTGAATAGAGTTTCTATTTACCTTATATAAATATATCTAAATGCTGTTACATAAATAGAAACAAAGTTAGTATAAAATATTTCCGGGAGGACTTTTCCTCCTACCCCAGATGTATACCTGAAAGAAAATCTGGAAGTGAAAAGTCTCATTCCTGCATTCAGTGCAATCTTCTCGATTACGTCAAAAGGTATGGGACGCACCAGACTAACTAAACATAGAATCAACACCGGCAAACCGTTCCCGATTAAACAAGTTCCTCCAAGACTTCCACTCGCAAAGAAAGAAGTAGATAAGCTTTTAAAAGACATACAGGAAAGCCACGTGATCGAACCATCATCAAGTCTTTGTGCCTCACCACTCGAAGGAGGATTGTTCTACAGGATTCTGTGTTGAAATATAGAAGACTCAACTCCGCGACAAAGAAGGATATCTATCCAATGCCGATTATATACCATCTTTAAGTAGTTTTCGACTCTAGACAGTGACCACTGGCAAGTGGAAATTCATCTGATGATAGAGAAAATGCAATTGACTTTGCAATGCACCCGCAACTTTTGAACGTCTAATGAAGACCATACTGAAGGGACTCTCTTGCGAATCTTGCCTCGTCTATTTGGACGACATAATTATTGTTGGACTGCCATTTGACGAACATCTACTTAATCTTTGGCGGGTATTTGAAAAATTAAAGAGTACTAATTTAAATTTAAATAATCCTTGAAAATACAAACTATTCCAGAAAGAAATCGTATATTTGGGACATATATCTGAAAAGGGAGTAAGGGCCGATACTGACAAAATCAATGCTATTATAAAATGGTGCAGACAGCAATATGTTCATCAACTAAGGAGTTTCCTCGGTCTGTGTAACTATTACCGTCGTTTCTTAAAAAACTTCTCAAACATTGCCAGATCCTTGCATTGGGAGACAAGAAATTTGAATGGACGGCGGAATGTGAAGGCCTTCAACCGGAAATGTTGGTTTCAGCTCCCATTCTGTCATATCCTCAGCCAACACAGAGCTTTATACTAGATACCGATGCTGGTAAATATGGAATTCCAGAAGTTCTCACGCAGGAAATGGGGGGGGGGGCAGGAACATATCATCTCATACTTTAGCAAATACTTGTCGAAGCCCTAAAGAAATTATTGCGTGACAAGAAAGGAACTGTTGGCAATTGTTAAATCCGTAGATCATTTCTACCACTGAATGAAAGAAAATTCCTATTGCGGACTGATCACGCTGCTCTGAGCTGGCTCCCCAGTTTTAAAAATCCTGAAGATGGAATTCTGAAGATGGAATCCTGAAGATGGGTAGCAAGATGGGTTCAGATATTTCAAAAATACGACATGGAGATTCGACACCGAAAGGGATTGTCTCATGCCAACGCTGATGCACTCTCGAGAAGATCCTGTCTCTTGAACTGTGCATATTGCTTTCTTGATGAAGTCATTTTTACGGCAGTTATCATGCTCAAATAAATATATCATGAAGAGTTATATAAAATTTTAAAAAAATTGAAAAATTGTTATCTACTAAATTTATTTTAAAATGTGAAACCTCTCTTATATATAAAATAATAAAACTCTTGGAAAGGTATTTATTACAAAATATATCTCTTTATTCTTTTTGGAGGATATAAAAAGAGTCAGAATTTAATTCAATTTGCTTTTCTCCCTATATTAAACAACTTTTATTTAAAAAACTACCAAACATATTTTACTGAAATTTTTTTTTATATATTTTATGGGATAATTTGAATATTTCCTAAGAATTTCAATGAAATTTGTGAATTTTAAATTCGCTTAAAAAATGTTTGAAACATTAGGTCCCATAGGGTTCAATGTATTCCATTTTTTCAACCCGGGTTCAATTCAAAACTAATTGGGCGATATTATTCATTTATATTCCTATAGATTCCACAGACCGTCTGAAAACATACTAAAATTTCATTTTGATAAAGTCATTTTTATGGCAGTTATCGTGCTAACGGACAGACAGACAGAGTGAATGAACAAAGTCATATACACTTTTCAACTATGTTGTAAAGTGTTAATAAAATTGATAAATTGTATTACTTAAGATCTTGCTCTTAACGTCATTTTTGACAGCACAGCGAAAAATGTTTCGCTGTGCTGTCATTTATTATGAATTTGGGTGCTTAAAATGTAAAATTCAAGCTTGATCTTTTTCCACGCTTGGTTTGTATTGTTTTGTAGTGCGTTTTTATAATTTTGGTTTATAACTTTCTCAAATTGGTACCGGCCTCAGGGAGTGTTGCCGCGGCTCAAAGCATCCTTTAACCGGGGAGTGGGGATCACAACTCCCCCCGATCACTTTGTTCACTTCTCTTTTATATTTCTTTTGGTGATACTTATATGTATATATATATATATAGCCACGAAACGAAACTGGGCATGCAAATTTCGTTTTAAGAGTTATGCAAATGATCGAACTGCCAACGCCAATGACGTTATAGGGTTCATGCAGCGCGCATGAGAACGACATATCGGGCAGCATTTAAAACAACTGATGTTTTTACTTACGGGCAATTGGAACTGGATTTTCTGCTTTAATACTGAAAATTGTGTACAAAGATGTCTTTGAGACGTACTCGACAGCACTACGATCAATTGTCTGATTTAGAGAGAAGTTGCATCATTGGTCCAAGGGAAACTGGTTGGTCCAACAAACGTATCAGTCGCCATTTTGTTCGGAGAGATATGGTAGTTGCTCGGTGATGGAAACAGCGGATCAGAGAAGACCTATGTAGCCGTAGCTGAGGCTCGGAACGCCCCAGACAGACAACTGCTCGAGAGGATCGTGCAGTCAGGAGAGGAGCCACGTCTACACCAATGGCGTCGCTGTCAGGCAATCGAATGCATTTGCCATCCCCCGTGCATCCTGTATCAATGTACAGTCTCTCAAATATATAATCAAACTATTGTAACCCCATCAAAAAACATAGATTTAAAAATTATTCCATTGTTCTGTAATTTTTTCCAACAGAGCTTTTCTATTTGTTAACGAAAAATTGAATTGAATTTTTTGAAATGGATTTATTTCTAAATTATTCTTTTCAGACTTAATTTCGGAGATTTGGAATTAATCATCCTATTTAATCATCATTAATATTTAATCATCATCAATCATTAATTAATCATCCTACGAAAATTTTCATGGTCGGTTTTATAAACGCACCGCCATTAGTAGTAATCATTTGTTCGATTACTTTTTTTGAATACTGTATATCATTCTGAGACGACTGGCAGAAGGTGGGATTAAGTATCTACGTCCGCTAACGCTTCTATCACTGTCCCCTCAACATAGGCAGAGCCGTCTGGATTGGTGTTTAGCTCGGTCAGCCTAGAAAGTGTGTCCGATTGGAGGCATGTTTAGAATTGAATCCCTATTCTCTCGCAGTACTGATGACTGCCGCATAAGTGTGTTGATGAGGACTGGACTTTCATCATAATTATACGAGAAAGCTATTAAGAGCAAAGCATCTTAGATAGGCAAGATCAGGAAGGGACTATTATCCCTTAGAAACAGGATCACCAGCACCTTACGAAAATTATTTTATTTCAATGACCTATTAAGTGTTATTCTCATCTAAATTTATAGCTCTAATTAGAGGTTTAGAAAATTTAATGCTTTGCATTTCTTTCTACATGCATACATATATAAGACAGCAATAATTTATAATGCATAACTGAATTTTGGACTTTATTTGTAGTTTCCCTGCACACAAATAATGTATAGGAAAAATATTGATGGGGTCGAAAACTCGAATTTTCGACGGATTAATATACGTTTTGAACATCCTTTAACCCGGATCAATTATTTTTAAAGGGATGTCTGTGCGTATGTGAGTGTAATGTATGTATGGGTGCATATAGGAGTCTACAGAGACAAAATTTCTAGAACGAATGGAATGAAGCGAATAAAATTTATGATTTTAAAGGGAAAGGAACATTCGGAAGGTCGCAAATTTTCAAACTTCTTTTAAATCATAAAAAAACCGACATATAAAAATGTTAAATAAACAATCATGTTATATGTAAGTTTTCATTAGAAATCAAATGGAACTTACTTTAGAACGACAGCATGAATTGTTCTTCTGCTATTACACGTTTTTCGAATATATAGATCAAAAATGGTGCATAAAATTAATAAAAGAGTATTTATACGATAAATCTATTATCGACATTCTCGTATATATAGCGCATTCCATCCACTAGTAAAGACAAGTTAATTTTGTTTAGTTCAATAATGCTACAAATTTTTGTTTACGTTAATGAATGCACTGTTAATATTATTGTGAAATAAATTCTAGAACGTGGATATAAGTGTTTTTTTTTTTTGTGTTTTTTTTTACGTGAATAACATCTATGTTTGGGGTTTCTGTGGAGGGAAAACGAATCATTACGAAAAATGTAAACCCTTTGGGCGCTTACAATAATAATTTCAATATTTTAATATTTAGAACTTTTTTTAGAAAACAAAAAAGTATCTGTACAAGCGAGTGTTATTTTTATTCTTGTCTTCATTTTAAACTATAAAATATAAATATAAATAGAGCAAACGACAAAAATACGTACTAAAAAATTTAGTATCAAAATCGATATTTGTAATTACAAAAAGTTTTTATAGTTTTCGAGTAATCGCCTTGCCAAATTGAAAAAGATTGAAAATTTTTAAATTTTTAAATTTGCAACATCTCAAAAACTGAAAGATCTAGCCTTGAACAATTAACATGAATTTGAAGCTCTTTGAAAGCCCTATAAGTGTATATAATTGGATTTTAGATCGAACTTTTTTAGAAGGGGGGGAGGGGAGAAAAAACTTAAACTTTGAAACTTAAAAATGAGGGTTTTTTTTCCCATGTTTCAGACTTTCACTCGAAATATCTTAGAAAATATAAAAGATCGATATAATTAGTGAGCAACAAAAATATGTATGAGGAAATTTAGTTTCTAAATTTATATATATATATTTAAAAAAGCTCTTATAGTTTTCAAGTAATCGTCTTTTGAAAGTTTGAAAGAAGTTTGAAAATTTGCCTTTTTTTAAGTTTGTAATGCTTATATCTTAAAAACTAAAAGTGATGCTATAAACAATAAGCATGAATTTATTGCTCTTTAAAAATTCTACAAATGCATATAATTGGATTTTGGGTCACTTTCTTGGTTTTTGAAGTATAGTGGTTATAATCATATCGAAATAATAACCGCTATACTTCAAAATACGAGTTTTCCAATGGGTGGAAAAGCTGTAATATTTGAAATGCCACGATTGTTGCAACTCAGTTTGGCTACTTACTCTTTTGTGAAATATTGGTACACAACCACGAGATATTTTGTTTTGTTTAAGATAAATTATGAAGTTAAATGAACTTGAGGATTCTAAAGATGTTTAATGATTGGTGAGGTTTGAACAGAATAGGTGAAAATATACGTATTCAAGTAAGTATTTATGTGCCGTTAGGAAAGTTTATAGATTAGCTGGAATGTAAAACCTCGTAAGTTTTATTTTTATACCGCAAATCAAGATAGTAAAATAATCGAATATATTAAAGGAGTCTACGGTCAGAGTTTTCAGATGAAATCAGGGCAAAATCTAAAAGCGGTAGTTAGCTATAAATAGTTAGCGAATAATTTGTATTGCTTTGCAAGCCTGCAAACGAAACAAATAAATCTGAAAAAATCGAATAAACTTATTGAATTTTACTGGAGTTTTATCTTACAAAATATTATTCACGCAAAACAATTTCAGCTTCATTGGACTGAAGCGACCGCCGATTTAATTTTTCTGAATTTATTAGAAGTCAGAAGTAACTTGCTGCATGTAGTGTCATGAAAGTTGCCCTCATCATTATATTTTTTAATAAAATTTGAATTTGTAATTGCATAAATCTTATGAATTATTTGTACATCTTAGCAGGAAAACATTATAAACAAATCAAGCAAATGATCTCATGAATAAATTAGAACAAGAAAGATCAATCATGCTTAAAGCATTGATTATGAAACACTTTCCAACTTCAATGCAATTTTATTTAAACAAGTCTAAAATGCAATACATTCCTCGGTAATATTTTGAAACTTATCACAATACTGCATTAATTTATTATATTTGAAAACTTAAACCTTCATCGAAAAAAATGAACTTCATTCAAATGACGGCATTGAAATACAAATTGCCTGGTTTAAACATCTCTAAAATGTGATACATTCCTCGGTAATAGTTTTAGAATTATCATAATACTACGATAATTTATTATATTTGAAAACTTCATCGAAAACAACTGAAATTAATTCAAATGACGTCATAGAAAAAATAACACGCCTGGATCTCTCTATAAAAACAGGATTTCATTCATAACTTTCTCCCATTCATTTCATTCATCACAATACTATAATAATTTATTTTATTTAAACATTTTAAGACCATGGAGCTACAAAAAATTAAACTCTATGCTTGAAACTTCATCGAAAAAAATCGTCCTTCTCTTTATGAAATCAATTAATATTTCATTCATATCAGCCATGCAGACTCCATGGACTAAATTATTTTGTGTTAAAAAAATACAGGAATTCTAATACAACTCATTCTATATATTTTGCTGTTTACATTTTACATAGGTGAAAAATAGGCTTAGTTGTAGAAATAATCAAATTTAGATGAGCATTTAAACTCAAATATATTGTCATTGCGTTGTTTCAGTATGTAGATGCACAGAATTTAAGCAAAAATAAAGTAGTTTTAGGACGGATACAACACTCAATATGAATTAAAAAGAACTTTAAAAAATCACGATTTTGAAACAAGATGGATGCCGTATATCATTTTGAAGTGGGTCATGTGATCGTTTCATATCATGGTCACGTGATCGTTTCATATCATGGTCACGTGATCGTTTCATATAAGAGGTGTAATTATTATTTTAATTTTTATTCAAAAAACTACTGAATATATTTCGCTGAATTTTTTTTTATATATATTATGGAACAATTTGAATATTACCTAAAATTTTCGAAGCAATTTGTGAATTTTAAATCCGCTTAAAAAATGTTTGAAAAATTAGGTCCCATAGGGCTCAATGTATTTCATTTTTTCGACCCGGGTTCAATCCAAAACTAATTGGGTGATATTATTCATTTATATTCGCATAGGTTCTACAGACCGTCTGAACAACATACTAAAATTTCATTTTGATTAAGTCATTTTTACGGCAGTTATCGTGCTAACGGACAGACAGACATACAGACAGAATGAACAAAGTCATAAACACTTTTCAACTTTGCTGTAAAGTGTTAAAAAAGGAGAGATGAAGGGAAACCATTTCAATCCCTGAGAAGCTAATATATAATATAACAGGAAAATTCGGAATTTTGCAGATTATTATCAGCAATTTATTTAAATAGCTAATATTTAAATATTAAATTAAAAAAGCAAAATATTTAAATTTATTGTGTTTTAGATTTCGCAGATAAAAACCTGAAATCCCATTTCAAAGCTGTTTGTTACTGTTCATTGTAGCCCCTCTAAAATCTGATTCAAATACTGCAGGGACATAGATACAGAATAATGGAATACTATCCAAATTACAAGAAAATTTTACACCTTGACGAAATTAACTTTTTTTTATTGTATCACTGGAACGAATTACCCGGTGTTAACCGGGACGTAAATACCCCCCCCCCCCCCCGCGCTACTTAAATAATACATTTACAGATAACACTACTCAATTTTCTTCAAATCCTAAACCGACGCCGAATTACCAATATGCTATCCGCAAAGCAAAAAGAAATACACGCTCTCCGTAATGCAAATAATAAATGAACGAAAATTAATAACCTCTAGAAGTTGAACGTGGCATTAGATCGTTACGGTAACTGTTAAATCGTACAGGTAGCTGTTAAATCATATCGATGGCTGGAGGTTCTGTAACTGTTAAATCGTGAATATAGCTTCTAGGTCATATCGGTAGCTGGAGATTAACTGATTTTGGAATTTAAAAATTCGTTTAAATATCTGATTTAAAGTTTGGGAAAAGGCCATCGAGACGCATTGGTTCAGATGTAGATGCGACTGTGTGAAAAAATTCTGTGCGGTAGGTATCGCGCTACATTGTGGACAAACAAACAAACATTGTTAACAAACAAACTTCTTTTTATTATTATAGATTCACTGGGGGGTGAAGACGATAGAAATGTAATGTTTAAAATGTCCCTGAGTTTATAACAAGTGAACGAAAACATATAAAATGTATTAGGAGATATAAAACCTAATTCAAAGTCACGAAAAATACATAGAATAGAAAAGGGGAAGGAAAGGTGGAGAGGAGTAAAAATTAAATATATTCTAATTTTCTGCTAAAAGATAAAAGTGTATCACAAAACTAAGAGAGGGGAAAAAATCATATTTGCAATGATTGGAGGACAAGGCGGAAAAAGCGCAATCATTTTCTTAGTAATTCTGGAAAAAATAATAAACGAAAACATCTGAAAATAATTTAGAGATAGATACACGGACCCAACAGAAACTCAGAGAAACACCCAAATGCTTCCAAATTACTTCAAAAGGGAGGAGGGGGGGGGGGTTAGAAATAAAAATATATGACTTTTGAGTGGGGTAATATAAAAATAAGGCATATTAAGAATAAAAAAATTTCCATTCGTTGGAAAACAGGAGCGTCAATATTTCATTTTTTCTGGATTTTGAAAAAAAAAAATGGAAAAAATATACCACATATCATACAATAAAACTTTATATAAGAAGATTAATAACTCGAATGCTTGAAATTAACTAACATGGGGATAGGAGTAATGAATTGCTTGAGTAGAAATAAAAAAAAAATCACAATATCAAAATTTATATTACAAATTTTAATATTGTTTACTAACATTTTACCTCAAAGTGTATTACATTACAATTATAACTAAAAATGTAATTAATATTATGCAAAAATAAAATAATATTTACAGATTATTGAACGTATATCTAAACAGAAATTTATATGCATGAGCAAAAGATTCTGTCAAATTCGCAGATTGGGTCTATAAATTAAATTTATTAATTTATAAAACAGCTATAACAATTTTGAAACAACTGTTGCACTTTTATGCAAATATTCAAAAAGAAATATTTTGCTTCGCAAAAATCTTTTATACTTTTTTTCTTTTCGTTTTGCAATGAAACTGGAAAAATTACAAAATTAAGATCATTTTACACCATTGCTTAATTATTTACCTCTGAAATTCTTCATAGAACAGCCACGGGGCCTATAGATATTATTTTGGATAAAAACGTGAAACAATTATTTTTTATCAGTGTATTCTAGGGCTAATGCCATAGACTAAATTCAGCATCAAATTTATTTTATTTGTTAAAACACATTAAAAATCAAAAAAAGACATAGTCAATTAAGAAATTTTATGAAAATATTTTAAATAATTGCAAAAAAGGTTACTGGAATACCATATTTGACGAAGATGAATTTGTGAATCTTGCACAGCAGCATAACACAGCGCTCTGAATACTAAGAAATAGCTTTTCACTTCTAGTCACGGTGTTATCCGCCTCCAACTAGGCTCAATGCCTAAATGAGCTAAAATGGTAGACGACCAAAAGAATGACCATCTGGATTAATCCCCTCCCTCTCGTCCTTTTAGAAGTGCGATCATAGAGACCGCATCCATGTGTTTACAATTTGAATTTGGAAGCAGGAACTAATTCTAAGAAGCGCCCCTTGAATTTTTTCCAGTATTTACGGGAAACAAAGTCAGTCTCACAGATCGCAGGCTGCACCCAGATGCAAGTTGTATAAAATATAGTGATCTCCTAAGTGTTTGAGCTTCCGTACTTTCAAGAAGAACTATACATTGCTTCAAAAAAGATATAATTATGGGAGAAAAACTATTTTATCCTTTTAATGTTTTAATACTATGTACATTGATTCATTTATGGCACAAAATTGGTTCATTTTCAATTTTTTTTTTTTAATACAACCACAAAAGTCATTCTTACTACATCTAATTTTACTTCCAAATGGCCGCCCCTAATTCGGACCGGGCCATCACAATATCCTACGAGGGACTTATCTACCAAATTTTGTGTAATTTGATGAATTAGTTTGTCAGCTAGAGTGAATGCATACCTTCCATTTCAATACTTTTTCAGTCTATAGTATTTGAATTACATATAAAAGTTTTTATAAGCCCATAAGCATCACTCTTTTTCATGTTAGCTAACAAAAAAATAAATGCTCACTAAACCGCTTTTTTGTTCACGGGAGCATCTAAAATAAGGAGGAAACCAGTTTCTGTAGTCACGCACCCATTCCACTGCTGGTTCTTATCACCATGTATTATAAGTTTTAAGTGTTTACTTAACTGCCACTGCAACCGTGACCGATCCGATCCTGTTGTTTTGATTTGTGTTTGACATTTCTTCATTTGTAAATTTTTATCATATTTTATATTTTAATCATGGATCAACCGTTAGATTTAGATTCTATGAGTTCCGAAGAGATATTTGCAGCCTTAGAAGATGCTAAATGTAAATTAGACAGTGCGGGTCGTCAAATTCAACATTTGGATAGTCAAATATCTTATTTACGGAAATTATTCCGAAGAGCTGAGAAAAACAAAGGTTATGCTGTTCGCTATAACTTAAGAATGCAATTGTCTATTGTAAGTGGTGTGAAAGTTATGTATCATCATTATGTAGCAATGAAAGAAGATCGAATAGCTCGTCTTCGTTTACATGTAGACAGTGCATCCAGTGCCCAGCCCATTCACGCCATTCAAGAAGCTTTGGGAGAACGAACGGATTCCTAAAACCGGATACGACGATTCAGAATCCTGTGACAACTTATTTTTATGTTATTTCGCTGCTTTTCTATCATTGAACAATATTATTTTTCAAATCGAATTTACAAGTATTGTGATCGTTTGTTGGATTCGTGATTACGGATGCTTGAAACCTGCTCTCCCGTTTGCAACGAAAATTAAATATGCACATTAACTATAACTCATACACAAGCTTTTCAACACGCATAGACGGTACTTCCCATGCCTATGTCAGTCATGCATCAAAGTCCTTTGGGGAACTGATGGCATATTTGGAAATCTTGAAAGTGCAATCTAGCTAGCTTAAAGTGTAACTTTTTTATGAATCTGTGCTGATTTTCTACTTTCGTGGAAATGATTTAATGCCTCATAACATTGACAATTTTATTTAGTTTCATACCTGTTGATGGTTTATGTACAAAATTTAAAATCAAATATTTACTTTCAAAAACATTAAGCTACAGTGCTTGTATAAAGCTTAAATAACAGGTAATTGAATTGCTGCTCTTTGTTTTTGCATGTGTACAGTTTCATTGTAGAGTGTCTCATCAAATCCAATTTCAAAATCCTAACTTTACCAAACAAAACAATTTATTTTCTGTCAAATAAGGTACACATTATGATACATTAAAATGTGTTATATCCAAATCAAGTTCCAAAATTATATACAGTAACACAAGTCAAGTCTATTTATAATTTGATTAATAAATTTACAGATATAACAAATAAAATTGCTTTGCCCATGCATGTTTTTATCTAGTCCAGAGCTGTTGCCTACATAATAATAAAGGGAAATTTCGGTTTAGAAAAGGGGGAATGTGTAGTTCCAGAACAGTTAGTAGATGGCACTGTTATATCCTGTAAGAGCTGATTTATTACTGTCAAAAGTTCTTATAATCCTTGTATTTTTAGATTTCTTTACATTATCTAATAATTTAAAATCCGCATCTGTTTGCGTATTATTTGTTTAATAAATATAGTTATTTTTTATTTAACCTAGAACATTTTTAGTTTTGTAAATTAAAAAAAAGGTACAAAATTAATGTCTTTAATATGTTGTATCGTTTGTAAACATGCATGAAATCAAAAATTTCCATAGGGGGATGTCAGAAGCAATATTTTTTTCAATTTCAAAGCGAAATTTTTTTATTAATAAGTTTTTTTTAATGATTTTGAAAATTTCAATTTTTTATTTTAGTTATTATTAAATAAAAATTAAGTTTTATGAATTATATTAAATAAAAATTATTAAAATATTTTTAATTTTTTTAAATCCAATTTTTCATTAACATGCCATAAAGTAACCCCCCCCCCCCCCTCCCGATAGGGAGTTCTCCAGGATTCATAAACTTGGGGGGGGGGGGGGGGGGTATAATTAAAAAAATTTTGGAGGGGGAGTTCGACAGGGTAGATTAATTTAAATCAAGAATTAAATTACTTGATTTTAAAAAAAAATCATTGATTTAAATTGTTTTTTTTTTTTTAAATCATTCATTAAAATCAATGATCTTTTTTAATTAATTGATTTTAAGCAACATGAACATGCATTAATTTATTTCACATAAGTTTGGGTTATATAAAATAATAATGCTTATTAAATTATTACATACTAATGGTTTGCCCATCAATAATGAAGGGGAAATTGAGTTATTTGGGATAAAAGGCTTAGCGAAAATTTGGTGAGATATTTGGCAACTAAATAGTGGACATACAGACCTAATAAATTATGTAAATTAAGATATGTTTTTAATATATTAAAATTTGATAAAGAAAATAACTTTAAGAAATAACTCAAATTTTTTTGATAAATTTATGTAATTCCTTACAAGTATTTTCTTATTTTTTTTCAGAATTAAAATTTCTCCTTATCCCCTTTTTACAGCTTTTGCAGATATTCTGATTTAAATCATGATTATATTAATGAAGAAATATTTATATTTCAATTTATTTTTCTTTACATTTGCAATCGGGTATAACTTGAATTTCCTGGATTTTGAATCTCAACGTTCAAATCATTTACTGTGTATGATTTTTAATCTTGTAGATTTAAATTTGTTTTGATAATGTGAATTTAACTATTTAACCTTCACAGGCAGCAGCTTAATTTTTAATTACTTTTACAATTCCCACTAGCAATGTTCATTAAATGTGAATATACAAAGCAACATTTAGTGCAATAGGTTGTAAAATTGTAATATATTTTAATATACTAAACCACTAAATTCCATCTAATGCTGATAATGTATATATTTTAATTATTTATTTAAATTATATGAAATATATATTTTTTTATATATTATTCATAAAGAAGTTTTTAGTGGTTGTGAGAAAAATCAAACAAACCCAATTTAAATAAAAATTCAATTTGAAACAAAAACAATCTAATTTAAATAAGAAAAATCCGATATATTTGATTTATTTTTTTTTTAAATAAAAAAATCACCAACCCAGCAAGCAGAACACATGTTCCATCCTTGGAAGAATGCAATGTGGTACACAATGTGGTACATCAGAATTGCAATGTGGTACACAACAATGTACCATTTTTACTGAATTATTTTTGCACAATATTGTTATATTAATGCTATAAAAATCAATGTAATTTAATAAATAATAACAAATATAAAATTATAAAAAAAAAAGCTTTAACAAAAACATACCCAAACCCTCATGAGTGCATCATTGTTTACATTGAAAAACCACGAAAGAATAGGAAATAAAAGCGACCCTAGTGGACATTTTAATGAACTGAGCTGTCACCCATTTTTTGTCGAAAATATGCGAAACTTCCTGGTCCTTATTATTACGTAGGCAACGCTAGAGCATAGTAAAAATAGTTAGCTTTTATAAACTTCCTGTCTGACCTTAAACTTCAAATGTCCCTAACTTTTTTCAGTCAGCAGAGTAATAGAAAATAAATAATTATCTGCAAAGTTGAAAACAAATAAAAAGTATCTGTAGAAAATGTTGTAACAAATTTTTGCAAACTTTTACAATGTCTAATATAATTAGGTAAATTCTCTTAAATAGCCCACTACTGGTACACTTACCCTAATAGAAAAATTATTTGGCATTTTCCCAATAGTTCTCAAAATGATGCCAAATACACTCCACTTATCGCCAATTTGGCACAACAAAAAAAGCCGATTGTACCTGTCACTGGGATTAAGTCAATTATTTAAGCAAGTAATTTTTTGCAAATGATAAGATTCAAATTCGTATGACAAAATAAACGTGTTCTTTGCTGCATAAGCAGCAAAGAAAGAAAATTATTTATGTAAAAGTAGCTACAATTTGCAAAGTAACTGTTACACACAGGTTTCCCACTAAATCTAAACATTAAGCAATATTTTCTTACCCTAGCAAAACATTTTTGCATTAATGAAACAATTTTAATTTATAAACAATTTCATGAAATATTCAATTATGTATGCAACTATATTAAATATAGTGTTATGTTTTCGGTACCTAATGTTGAACTTTTTCATTTGTTAACCCTAGTAGCTGTATTATAGTTAAATACTTCCGTATTAATATTTTCAACACATCACTTCCGATTGATTATAAACACTACTAGCTGTAGGCCTATAGCTAACATAATTCTTTTTAGAGACCGCAGCTAACTATAGATGTGCATACCACATATAAATGCTGAACTAATTAACAAATAAGAAGATTATATTCTCAAAATACTGACATGTTTACAATTCACTTTTACTTGTATCGCATAATATTTCTATATAAAGAAAAAGCATCCTTATATAACCCCTGTAGGAGATTTCTAAAAAAACTTGCAAAATTTCAAAAGAATTGTATTCCATTCGTTGTGTTCTTCAAAGTCTCATCTGATTTCCAAGATTACATACAATAATAACAGTAACAGTATATTTACTGCATGCCCAATGCAGATCAGTTTACAATAGATTGCTAGATTTACCATTCTGCACAAGTAGCTCCTAAGGATGTTTTTATCTAGCTATCCTATTAATCACTGTTGCAAAACAAAATTAAACTTATAGTTAGTTATAAATTGTTAAGCGATAGAGTTTTAGGCCTAATTTTCAGTGGTTTGGGGTTGATTTTTATAAAATATTAAAAATATCTTTTTTCTAATATTTTATGCATATGCCAAGATCATATTCTCCCATTAAAAAAAGCTTTTATACATTGAGGTTTTGCATTGCAGGTCATACATACTAACATAGTCGGATGCGTTTTAATAGTGTAGATTTTTAATATGGAATAACAAAAGTAGATTGAATTTGCATCCCATGGACATATCAACTTCAGTTAAAGCTTAGTATTTGCAAAAGTTAATTTGAAGTTTGTCTTAAATTGCATTTTATAGCCACTAATTTTGTTTTTCGTAGCATTTTGGTGAAAGATAAATAAAATTTCAGGGATCGATTTAAAATTACCATTTTAATGTTCAGTAACAAGATTTAAACGAAAATAAAATAACATTTTGCACACTTGCGGATTACAATCTCTTTTGCATTTCCTAGTAAATATTGTGTAAATTACACACTATAAGATTTTCCCATAAATTGTAGAAATATTTTACAATTCCTTAAATAAGGAAATAAAAAAATCCAGATATTTGCATTTTTTGTTGAGAAATTGGGGCAAACTGTTATTTCTCATAAATTGAGATACTTCATAACTATGCAAATGTGCTAAAAGTGTTAATAAAATTGCATGTTAAATGATAGAATGTCACCCAAATAATCAAGTAAATGTTTCATTTCTGGTTTGCTTCATTACATATAAAATTCTTAAACAACTTTATTTCTGGTTGCAAATTTAAGGCTCTAATCTTGGCTCTGCCTGAGAAATTAGAAATTCAAATAAGATTGATTGCTATTGATGGTCTAACTACAGTGTAATTCTATTCTACTTTACAATTTGATAAAGGTTCTAATGTCTATACCTCATTTGCACTAGGAATTTGGATCTCAGTTG
Source organism: Amaurobius ferox (assembly GCA_951213105.1). Lineage (NCBI taxonomy): Eukaryota > Metazoa > Arthropoda > Arachnida > Araneae > Amaurobiidae > Amaurobius > Amaurobius ferox. The sequence continues at coordinate 36,121,934 of OX578152.1, read as the reverse complement.
AGGTAGAGAAACAAGATCAGCAGATGAATGCATCTGAAGGAATGGGACGGAGTTCAATCACCTTCTACAGTGGGGATTAAAAATTTAAATTAAGATTGAAGCAACAACATTTCAACCAGGGTGCAAAATAAGCGGTATCACATTGCAAATTGTGATTGAAAATTTGTGTTTTGCTATGTAAAAATTAATTTGCATCACATTTTGCAATGTGAAATCACAACAGTGAAAGAAAAATCTTTCCTCAAATGTGCATCGCTCCTTACTAGAAGTGTCCTTCAAAATTCCCACTCACCACATGGCGAATAAATTTGAAAAACTGGTGATTATATAACCCCTAAATTAAAGAAAAATTATTAGCCGGCCTTCTAAAAATTAAAAGAAGAATAAATAATGGTAACTGCTTCACCAGCTTGGAAAATTAAAAAATAAAAAGATTAAGATGAGAAAACTTTAAAACTTAAGAGAGAAATAGGTATATTAAGAAATAATCTGTAATTATGGCAAAAAATTAAAGCTGAAAAAATCTTGAATTAAAGTGTTATGGGAGAAAATGAATTTAAAATTGCCCCCAAAAGTACTTGAATGCTTCATGATAAATGAATTTTTTTATGATGTCTTGGAAAACAAATATTATAAATCACCTGAAAAGACCTATAGTGAAAATCATTGGTAAGATTTAAAGTGAATTAGAATTTTAGGCTTTATCTGTCTCCTGCTTGCATATTTCTCTTTATTTCCAAACTGGTTTAAAGCTCTGTAATATAGTTGTGAACTGCTTGCTAATCAAAATGTCAAAATTGCTACACAAATGAAATTTTGATTAGCAATTTGCTACTAAAAAATATTCCCTTATTTTGCACCCTGATCTCAACAAAACATTGAGATGCTGATGTCTCAACTCGGATTGAAATTTTGGATACCCTTTACAGAAAGGGACCAAACTTGATCTTAACCTTTTCAATGTATTCATCTACCGTTCCAATTGGCATCCAACTTCCTACTGAGAACAAGGTATAACAATGCAAGTTATTCTGTTCTATATTTCTCCACCTGTGAGATAGCTACTAAAAGATAAGTATATAGACCCAAAATTAAATGGAAGATGGAGTTAAGGTTAGTTAACTACAAACATGACTCCATCTCTGCAGAATCCATTTCCCTCTCTCAATGGAAGACAATCAGGAAAGGAAATGCTGTATAAGAGAATCAAAGACAGGTCACAAATTTCAGTGCATGATCAGTGAACAAAATGGTGAAAGGAAGGAGGAGGAAGTATCATTTCTCATAATGTAAGAAAACTTAGTACAATTTTTTTGGTGTGAGATTTTTGCAATCAGGCACTCTAATGGGAACCTTAATGTATGGATGTCTCCATTCATTAGGGTTACTATCGTAGCACCAGATCACTGTTCCATTTTATTACTTTGCCAGTCAGAAAATATTCCTAGCTTTTTCAGGTGACCTGACCCCCCTGATTTATATTATGAAAGCTCTCGAAAAATGAACAAACTCGTTAAAACATATGGCATACGATAAAGCTTTTAAGCATATAATACAGCTTTCTAAAGAGTATTTTTTCTGTTGCTTTTTAAAATACTACTTCCTATACATTTTTATTATAAAATCGGACCTTGCTTTGCCAAATTCACCATTTGCAATAAAAAAAAAAAATCAAAGCGGCTGATAATTTTTAAAAATTGTAAAACGTGTATCTAAAAAGGGGGGGGGGGAGGTTACATCTCGTACAAGGCTATTTTTTGATATTTTATTAATTGTACAAAACAAATTAGTATAGTATTGAAATGATATTAGAAAAATTTCATTTGATTTTGCAGATTATTTCAGAGGAAGTATCAGCTTTTTATACAGTAAAAAAACAACAGCGAAAGTCATAAAAATAAAATATGCGACTACAAATTTTTAAAAGTTGCTAATCTGTGCTTAAAAGGAAAATAAAATAATCCCAGAACAAGACCTGAAAATAATTAAATATTTCAATATGTCATATTTTTTAAATTAAATTCCATTAGTGTGTTGGTTCTTGGACAAAAATGAACAAATATTCTAAATATATTTATTAAAATATATATACACTATATTACAATCCAACTAATGAAATTTTCTCTTTTTGGCCTTCAGATTATTACTCTGTTTTATTTCAGGCAACCCACTGCCAAACTCTGTTATCATCATATGCTTTCTTTTTTGTGGCTTTTTGACATTACTCTGTTTTATTTCAGACAATCCATTCCCATACTCTGATATTATCATATGCTTCTTTTTTTGTGGTTTATCATTACTCTTCCTGTAAATATAAACATTTTTAAATATCGATGTATATATTAAACATTTTTGTAATATATATAAATTTTCATATTTAATAAACATTTTGTATAAAACAAATTATTTAAATTACTTAACTAATTGTAAAAAATTATACAAGGTATTTCATAAAGAGGTGTCCAAAAGGAATATGAAATCAACAGTTGATTGTACAAGTAAAGTGAAATATGAAAAATAATCAGCAAACATGGGAAAATTTAGCTATGATACCCCTAAAACAGATAATTTCATAAAAATGTAATTTTTTTATATGAACCCCCAATAAGAAAAAAATGTCAATTGATAAAATTTAAAACAGAAAAACTGCCAATAGAAATTTGTTATCATTTAAAATTAAATCATTTACTTGTTGCTGGTTCCTTTCAATAGAACAAAAAATACATAATAATAATAATAATAATTGGAATGTATCAGTGAATTTTTCATCAAAATGTTCTGGGTAAATTTCTTTCATCCTAATTTACATGAGACAAAAATTTTACTAATTGACTTTTTTATTTATTTATTGAGGGGCTGTATAAAAAGTATCACAAATAAACTCTCCTCTGCTGATTATTATCCATATTTTACTTTACTTCTACGGCCAACGATTGATTTTATATTTTTTTTTTTGTACATTCTTCGTGAAACACCTGCTATATATATTGCAAAACAAACATTAATTTAATTAAACTAATTTCAACTTTGCTTTGCAATGGCTCAAATGCATCAGTGTTTTTAATAGATACATTAGTAATTATGTGTTAATACTTTACCACTCAAGCTAAGTATCAATATGAAAAACAATTGTGCATGTTTCAAAAGAGTATTGTCCAACTGAAGAGCATGACCATGAAACATCACAATGTAAGGGGCACAAGAGAAAAATTGTGGAATAAATATTTAGGAAGATACAGGAACCAGGTCAGATTCTCGTGGGAAGGTTGAGGAGCAGAATTTAAAGTTCTGCCACTTGCTTGACTTATGACAGATAAGATCTAATTGAATACCAAATAAACATTTTAATATTTATTTATATAATACTTATAATGTACCATCAACAATAAATAATGTTAAAAGAAAATAGTATAATGGAAAACAAGATAGTACATTCATGTTGGTAATATTTTCTGTTATAAGTCACTGATATTTTCAATTATTTTAAAAACTTTTTAAAGTCTCTGACCATTATGACAAAAGTTTGGAGGCATGGCCTAAGTGACGTAAATCAGGTCATGGTACAACTACTATAAACTATGAAGATATATTTTCTATTGGAATTCATCTGTAGATTGCATTTTTAGTTGAAATTCTGCTAATTTTGAAAATAATGTAAATATAATATTTACTCATTTAATTTTACGAGAAAAGAAACTCGTAACTTTTTAATTGAAATAATTTGAAACAAAACATGGATGCTTTAAGATCTTTAAAAATCGTTTGGGGGGGGGGGGGAGAAAAATGTGGAGTTTATATTTATTACTAATGGTTCGATCATCATAAAAATAGACTCATACCTCGCTATATGGTAGAGACACAATCCTGGAATGCTGGCTACAAAGCAAAATGCTGTATAATGAATAATGCATTTGCATATATATTGTTGAGGTCAAAATGTCATGACCTCAAATTAGGAAGAGGAGAGTGTACAGTTCCTTCATGAGTAGGAATAGCTTAATTGGTAAAGAGATGATTTTAAGAGCAAAAGAATACAGTTTATAACTTTTCTTATAATACTTCATAATTGTTTATGTAGAAAATTAATTTTCATATTTCCACATTTTCTCATGATTTGAACAGAATATATAAATGAAATATTTTCTACAATGGATGATAACTTTACTTTTTATTAGTTGCCTTTAGTGACCGGTTTGATCACCATTTTAATAAAGTTCTAAACTTGCAATAATAATTGTTGTTCACATAGTCTTTCACTTTGCAAACGCACACAGAGCTGCAAACTTGCTACAGGCATAATATGTCTTAAATAAACACCCAAACATGTCTTTGCCCACTGTGTGGGCACACACGCAAGTGCAAAACATGCATTGGCTTACAGCATAGACACATGTGCTAATATGGCCATGTATTATGCTCTAAATGCATCTTAGGCCCTCTGTGTGTGCATGATATGCCCAAAGTAAGCACATAACACTTGTAGAAGCTAGTAAAAAAATCTTTATTTATAAAATTTTCAATAATTTTATTTTGCAAAGTTGCTGATACATGTTTGTCCCTGAGAATTATTGACATTATGATGTCTAAAAACTTCATTAAAAATAGTAAAAATGGAATTTTTGTTTACAGATTCTGAGAAGTTCAAGATAAACTACAGAAAACTTCGAAGTCACCCGGCAAATTCAGGACACGGAGCAAATATCTATAGTATATGAAGTAAAAAGTCTGTCTGTTCTGTACATAAATCCAGTTTTCCATAGACTTTTTTCAAATTTAATATAGTTATTTTCTACTTCACTGTGAATAACCCTATTTACATTTTTAAGTTTTCTAGGACCAAAGGTTGTCGAGATATTTAGAAAAAAAAAATACAAAACTAAACATTCCATGGAAATAACATTGAACAGATTATTTTTTTTCTGAAACTTGATTTGAAAGTATTATATTATACCATTAGTGGCAACATGTCAAACTTCAAATCACTGAATCAACTAATTACATGAAAAATCATGAAAATCAGATTTAAACATCACTTTATTAAAAACCATCCTACAGACGTACAACAAATAATTTTAAGCCAGAACGCTTTCGAACACCTTCATGCTCTTCCTCAGTGGCGATAGAATCAGAACAGATGCCATCATGCCTAAATACATTTCAATGCCGTCAAGCAAAATTTGCATATTACGAAAATTGCCATTCATACAAAATTGTGAATTCTAAAAACAGATTTAAAATTATAAAATTAGATTAGAACATTAGAACATTATTATAAATTAAGGTAATTGTATAAAGGTTTAAAACGCACGGCATTAAGAACGAGTAGCCAAGCATAACTTAACACCTGAACGGGGTCAAAATTACAAATAGAAGTACAATATAAATGAATAAAAAGGGATTCGTAAAGTAAAATAGAGCAGGGGTTATTACAGTTGATCAAAAGAAAAGAATTTTCGAAAAGGGGGCTAAAATTATCTTTAGTCACTAATTAAGCAAGGGCTGTCATTTGTTTACCATTTTTTATGTCTAGCATATTCAGCCAAACGAATACCAATCGTACGTTTAGTACTACCGATATAAAATTTATAAACATTATCTGGAGAAAGAAGGGGTACCCCAGGGGACTTTTAAAGTTAACATTATCCCTAAATTCATCAGTACAAATACGATTGAATATAGTAGTAACAGTTGAATGAGCGGGTTTAAATAAAGTGACGTTTAAATCTGGTTTTAAGATTTGTCATTTAATTAGTTGATTCAGTATTATATCATGTTACTTAGCAATGGAATTACATCAAATGTGTTTATACCTTGGATAATTTTCATTCAATTTTAATATTAAAGGACAGTATAATATTTTTGATTGAATTATATCAGTTTTGATTTTGAGACTACAGAAATTAATAATACTTTTAATTTCTTAAGTTAACTGTTTTATTTTGGCAAAGATATTTCACATTCATATATTTTATATTGTGTTAAACTGATTACTGCAACAGGATAAAAAAAAAGAGAAGGGATATATTGTATGTTGCAATTTTAGCATCTCCACTTTGACATATGTTAACCAAACCAGACGTGGATGTTTTATTCTTCAGACTAGCATGTTAATATAATTTTATATAACAAGAAAAAATATTCTTATACTTATTTTATAAAGAAATTAAAATAAATATTTTAATAAATGTGTTGAAGAATAATATAATGTAAAATACTTCTAGAATATGTACATATTTTAAATCAAGAACAATAACAGGGGTGAATCTGCTAGTGCTTTATATATAAAAAACTATTGTTACCTGAATGGTTTTGAATGCCACTGAGCATTTGGAAGAGGAATACCTAGCTCAGAGGGTGCTTCCCTCAGACAAAAACTCTTAGCTACATGCCCTAAGTGCAAGGCTTTGAATGGTAGGATGTCTCTTATGTTTTTGGGATATGACAAATACGATTGAACATAGCTGCCAAAAGCTGCAAAATACAGAATACATTACTCAGGATGTTATTATTTTCTCCATACATTAAAAAAGTTTGTTAAATATCATAAACATTGTATCATATTGCAGATTGGCCTTAAACTATTAAATCTTTGAAAATGTATGGCCATTATAAGTCACTTTAAAATTATCATGATACTTTTAATTTTACTTTTACAACTTTTTTTATGAAATTTAAGTAACAATTTTTATATGAGTTGCTGCATGAAAAAATTTTACATGATTTTAAAAATGTAATAATGAGCATCGTTTTAATAGGTCACTGACAAATTTTGAAAAAAAATCATGCATAAAATTCAAAAATTCTGATGTGTGCAAAACACGACTTTTCTTACACACTGGGATAATATATTTAATTTTTTTTTTTTTTTAGATATTTTCACAGTCACTTGTCTCATTTTCAGACCAGGATAAAAAATTAAATTTCAGCCCTTTCTTGTCGAAATTAAATTTATTTATATGCTCTTGCAAAATCCAAATTAACATTGATATGTAATTGATATCTAGCAAAATAAATAAAATTTGGCAAAACTGTTGGCATTGAAACAGAAATTTGGTGTCCGTTCTCATAAACAAAACATGCTAAATCTATGAGAATGATATTTATATTGCATAATATTGCATTTTTTAATAATACTCAATACTTCTTTAATTTTATGCAACTTTTCCAATAAATTTATTTGGAAAACCATGTAATATTCCGAGAATGGCTCAATGCCAGCATTCTAAAAATGAATGCATGTCATTTTTTTTATTATGAATTGTGTATAACATGATTAGTTATTTAACATAATTGACTGTTTTACTTCTTTTACAATCTAAAAAAAATTATTCAAACATTTGAGGGCTTTCAAATTTTTAATGTTTATAAACAACTAGAACGAATTACACGGTGTTGCCCAGTCCCAAGTAAGAAGCCTCTACTGAAATTATACATTTATAGAATCTTCAAACCAACTCAATTTCTTATGCACTCCGCAGCCATGGAAAGCAAAAGAAGTAAGGAAAGAGATGATCCTTTCTGTAGAAGAGAAGACGTAGCTTAAACCCCACCGTGAGTTGAGTATGCACAGTTGACACCAGGGAGAAAAATGAAAATGAAGCCCTTCGAAGATTGGAATTGAAAATCTTAATCTTGAGCATTTACTTAAAAAAGCACAGAAAATAAAATGTATTAATTAAAAATAATATATTTTTACTTTCTTTATATACATAGTATAATGTATTGTATAAGGAAAGTATTGTGATGGGGTCAAAAATTCGAATTCGAGTTTTCGACGGTAGAGCACGTTTCAAGCATCCCTGATCACGAATCGAACATTTTTGAGGTGATGTCTGTGTGTGTGTGTGTGAAGACTATACCGCATGAACGAATGGAGTGATTCGAATGCTTTTTAGCATAAAAATTACAATCTGTGAATGGAAGCCTATTGTTTTTAAACACAATCGAATGTTCAGAACCCTTAAATTTTCGAGTGAAATTTTGAAAAATCATCAAAAAATCAAAACTTTTAATAAGGTTAAGCAAATAGACATTTCTTATGTAATTTTCTTAAGAAAACGATTGACATATACTTTAGAATGCTAGCATGAACTGTTCTCGAAATATTGCACATTTTTCAAATAAATATCAAAAAATCCCATAAATTAAAAAAAAAAATTAACTGTTGAGAAACATGTTCACTTTTCATATGTAATGTCATGCGACAAATTTGGTGACATCATTCTCATGGATCTAGCTCATTCCATTCATGAGAAAAAATACTTTGAGCAATACTTTTGTACACCAATAATCATTTATCTGCTATAAGAATAACTTATTTCTCCATCCATAACGCTTGGCGAGAGTTTGGCGACAAATTTGGCAGAATGTCGCCAACTTGGCGATTTTTTTTAAATGTTGTCAAATTAACGAAAATCTCACCAAATGGATAAAAATGATGCTAAATCAATGAAGATGACGACTAATTGATGAAAATTCATTATCTTGGAAAGAATATAAGTATTTACTATAAGAATAACTTACTTTTTTTTTACTGTAAAAGTAGTAAATTCATTGCATTATGTAAGGAAAGTCATGTGCTATCCACATCAGATTTTCATTTGCTGGAATAAAGATATACACACAACTATTTGCCCACGGTCACCCAACTGGCTGCTCATACCCTCGGGTGACCTGGGTTTTCAACACAACTATTTGCCAAACCACAGAATTGTGCTAATCTTACTTTTTTTAATACAGTAAATAAGTACCAGATAACCTAAATAATACAAATTTTGATGTATTTAAAAAAAATATGGAGAAATTATCCTATGGATTCGGTTCAATTCAAACATTATTAAAAAGAACATTCTTCGATCTTTCTGATAGTTTCAAAGTGGAAATTCTGTGATAATACTTTTGATTACTATGGAATCAATTTGTGTGAAAGTCACTCAATATCATGTTAAAACATAAAATAACTAAACTAATTCTAATTTTTAAAAATCTCGCCATATCGTCCCAGGTCCTGATATATACCTCTGTACCAAATTTCATGGCCATATGATGCTTAAATTTCCCGCTACAGATGATTAAAATATTGATGATTAGAAAGAACATGGACTGATTCTTAGCTTACCTTCTTTGGCCTTTTCATGTACGTCCTTCTCCGAGTACACTTCTTTCTCGTAACGTGTCTGCAAAGCTGTAGCACAGTCCTCTGCTGAAACCTATAAAAGGAACAAAAAGAATTATCACCAAAAGTTTCTGAAATATACAATTTTAAAAGATCCATTCTCTCTTATACATAAAACTTTTTAATACAGTCAAACCATGATATAGTGAACCCATGACTGTAAGGTTCGTTACAGCTTCGCATTATACATAATTTAAGTTAAAAATACATGATCAACTGAAATGTCTAGAAACAGTTACGTTCGGATTATAAAAAAATGAGGTTATAGGATACATTTTATCTTTGGAATAAGCAGGATATGTATACATAGTCACACAGAAGCATGGTTTAAATATAAGATTAATAAAACAATGTATGATATATAAATAAAACAATGCACTAGTCTACAATCTGCAGATAATCAAGTATTGCATTATTAACACTTTTCTCGAACTATTCGAAGAGGGTACGCCAGTGAAATTAAATCTTAAAAGAGGTACACAATCGTTGTAAATCTGGGAAACACTCCTATGGAGGTTTGTAAAATTGCATCAAATAGCAAATTTTTATATTACCAGTGCAGTTATCGGCTATTTAGTGCTCAAAACTACAAAACTTCGAATTCTATAAACTTCTTTGATGAGATATCATAGGCTACAGAAATTTGCAAAATTTCTTCACATAGCAAATTTTTAAGCTACCAGTGTAGTTATCAGGTATTTGGTATTTGGTATTCAAACAAATAAACAAGTTCACCCATACCATTAATACACTCGGAATTATTTCACGCTTTGGGTCTTACCCCCCCCCCCCACACACACACACACACACACACACACACTGGGTCTTACCCCCACCCCACTTTTGGGTTAGCAATAAAATGTAGTTGTGACTTTCAGTACCGAAATGTCCATTGGAACATCACTTTCCATAATATTCAACTGTAAATATTTGGAGCTCTCAATAGGCTTTTTAATTTGTGCCCCCCCCCCCCTACTTTTGGGTTCTGTGACTATACACCATAGGAACTTTACAAAAGAAGCTTTAAAGTGCTATTTATATTTTTTAATTCCCTAACTTAGTTTTATACTTACTAAACATATTTCCCTGGCAATTTCTTAAACTTCAGGCCTATGTTTAGAATTTTAGAATTTATCAATCACTCCAGTGTTTTGTTTTTGTTTTTCTTAACATGTATAATTTTTATACAAATCAGTATAAAAATTATTATAAAAATTATTATCTAAGCATATTCAACCACTTTATAACTGAGAAACAATAAAATTAAGAAAAAAAATCATTAACTCTATATGCCAAAACATTAGTGAGCATGGGCAAATAAAAAAAAATGCAATATTGGCTTCCCATTCATATGATAATCTTTTTTTAGAGTAGTTTTGAAGAAAAACTGGTTACATACGTACACAATCGGGCAAACTGACACATGGATAGAATGCTAAAAATATGTTGTTTGATAATCAGCATCCCATAAAACGTTTATATTTACAGTTTGGCAAAGGTTTATTACCAAAATGAAAACTATACTTCCCTTTAGTAAGGGAAGTAAGCAAAGCTATAGAATGTAGACATATCTGTACACTATACACAGATATTTTCTAAATTGCAGCTAATTTTTTATTTTAACATCATTTTTATTTTATTATATTTGATACTTATAATTCAGAAATAAGTACTTGTTTATGCAATTTTCTTATTTATAATTATATTTTATTATTATCATACACTCCAACATTTTTCTATATAGATACATTTATTTTTTATTAAATCCTGCTTCTTGTGTTTGCAGATACTTTTGGTTTAGTGATTGTGTATGTGAATACCTTTTCATTTGATATTGACTTATACATAAAAAATATTTAACCTCTTAAATGACATGGATCTTTTTCTACAGTTAACAGTTTTTAGCAAAAAAATAAAATAAAATATATCCAATCTCTGAAATATTTAAGAAACAGTAAAACTAAAACTAAAAAGAAAATTACCTTAGCTCTGCATGTTAAAACATCACCAATGAGCATCAGTGACTGCAAAATTGTACTTGCATCAATTTCTTCAAACCTTAAAACATTAATGAAAATTGTTAAAAAGGTATAAAATACTTTTCTGCATAACTAAAAATATTATAAACAAGCAATATGAAATAATACAAGTTAAAGACACCTAATCACAGCAGATTGACAGAAAAATCATATATATTGAAATCATATATAATCAATAATCCCAGATAGAAAAATCATATATAATCAATATTATTGCTTAAAAATTAGTTAGAAAAAAATAAATTAATGAGAACACTCTAAAATATTTCTCTTAGTTCAAATGATCACTATTATAGCGTGTTACTCTTCATTTAAAAGGCATGAGAAAATCAAAATTATTTCAATTGATACAAGTCTACAGTGTACTTACTCATGGCGGGTTAAAAACAATAGATATAGCAAAAATTATAAAAATAAAATATGTAGTTACACATTTTTAAAAAAGTAGCTATTAAAAATAAGATGGTTAATTTGTGGCTAAAGAAAAGGAAATCCCAGAGCAAGGCCTATATCATAAATAAAATATGGTGCTTGAGGATAAAAAAAATATACTTTTTTCACTATTTCCTAGAAAATAAACCAATAAAAATTATATTATGCAATTGCGCACTTTATTGATTTTTTAAAGAAAATAATTATTAATTTTTAAACAAATTGCAAAAATGTCTAAGTCACACTCGTCTAAAAAAGGGCCCCTTAGAAAATTAAGATGAATAAAAAAGTATGTTTCAGCTAGGTAATTCATATACACAAATCATACTAATAAAATGATAATCAATGAAAGCAAGTTCAGTCAAAACTCCCTCTGACAGAAAATTTCTTATTAAAAAATCCTCAACTTAAAGGAATGCTAAAATACTCAGCAAAATCAGGGACAGAGTTAAGGCTCCATGGCGAGTCAGCAAAATCAGGCGGACATTTTCATTAAAAATCAGAAAACTGGGAGAAATCATCAAAAACCAGGAATCACTCTGGAACAATCCAGTAAAGTTGACAGCCATCATGCGCTTATGCTCTTATTTGCAATGAAGGTGTGATACTAACTACAAATAATTTCCATACATCAATAACAGTTTTGATGCATCAATAAGTCTTCCGTATTATAAAGAATATGACAATAATAAGAATGCATATGTTGAACAAATTGTGATATCATCAGATTAGAATACATTGCGACAATGACACAACAGAGCATATGCGAGTAACTAATTAGAATACTGAAAAATGACTGGAAATGAAAGTAAGTACTCTAAGCAGGAGAACAATAGAAAGCACTGTCTAATGCAGAATGATGCCCATGGAAACTTGAACAAAACCTTTTACATAACAGGCAAAATTTTAATATTTTTTAATAAAATACTTTCAATTAAACAACTGTGAACTTTATTTTGAAAAATGTTTTCTATGGATCCTTGGATTATTTCAATTCAAAAATCACGTTACTAGATATAAAAGCAATTTATAACAGCTCCTGGATTCATGAAGTTTGGTGATTACAAGAATATTGATAAGTCATGAGAAAGTGGTGTAAGTCAGGAAGTTTGACAAATTATTTTATCCTAAATTTGAACTTTTAAGATCCAAATTTTTCTTTAGTTTGACTAAATGAAGTATTGACAACATTTTTGTAATTTAACTTTTTTTTTTCTCTAGAGGGACTGTATAAAAGGTTAATATTTTTATTTTGTTACAAAAATATTGTACATCATTAAAATTACTATTTCATAACTACCTATCTCATTTAGAGCATTTTTACAATTTGAACCATCTAACTACAACCAACAGTTCAAATAATCTTCAACTGTTCCCTTTTTGTGAGACACCCTGTATACTGAATACACATTTGGTTTCATAAGCAGATTTTTAAATTTATTTTTAGTCCAAAGTATCAAGCAAAATAATCTGCTTTAAAAAAAACCATTAATTTACTCATGTCTGTCATTGCTGAAATATTTCTGTGTACCCCCAGATATCTTTTCACATACCCCCAGGGGTAGACGTACCAAAGGTTGGGAAATGCTGTTCTAGGAGATTATTAGGAGACAAATTTTAATAGTACAAGGAACTTTAATACTATAGGAGACAAATTTTAATAGTACAAGAAATTAAAAAAAATAATGCTTACTGTATTTTGTGCTGGCTTAGTAGTTGGGAAAACCTGGTCTCTGATGGTAGCAAGAACAATAGAGAAGTACCTTTCTTTCCTATTCGAGCTGTTCTTCCAACACGGTGAACATAAATTTCAGCTGATGGAGGGGCTGAATATTGCATTATCCAATCAAGATGAGGAAGATCTAATCCACGGGCAGCAACATCCTGTACATTAATATTAAAATACCATCTTTATTTTTGCTATTTAAAAACAAGATTGAATATTTTGTGTGAAAAATACTTTTATACATTAATTACTTAAACTTAGAAATGAAATTTTGACTTTTACATGGGAATAGTTAAAGTTTATCTCTTTAACAATAGTTAGACTCCTTAATTAAAGGCATCTATTCACATTTTACCTTTTATATATTAAATTTTGACATATTTTATTAATTAAATAAAGCTAAGTAAAAAAGAGAGAGAAATAACTCACTAGAATGGCAAATTTATTCAGTAAAATATAGATTTTAAATTTTCCATTTAATTATTCCTAAAATGGGAAACTTTAATAAAATAGTTAAAAGAAAATTAGCATATAGGTTAAAAAACTGAAAAGTATGGCTGAAAAATTTATACGCTAAAAAAGTGTTTAAAGTTAGCAGCTGCATTTAGCAACATAAATATTATAAATTCAATTTTAAATACTCAATTTTAAACATAAAGAGATATTGAACAATTAAGATAAAAACAGATTGAAAGTAGACAAGCTTTCTTCTATCTACTAAACATGTTAATTAACTATAAGATGCAACACTTAAATATAAACTTCATTTTTGTGACCAAATCTTACCATAATACAGAGTGATAAAAAATTGCACACATCAAAAATTAAAATTATATAATGTGCCGGAAAATTGAAATAGTAGAATTTTTTCAGTTTGAGAGCACTAATATACCCTAAAAAGTATATCTGAAATATTGTCCGCTGTTTTTAATATGTCAGATGATAATTGCAGACCTATTTTTTATCAATTGTCAAATAAGGCATTTCCCAGAGTGAAATATTTTTTTTATTTCAGATTAATACTTCTCTAGCAATTTTTATAAAAATGTCATTGAAGAATTTTAGAAGAAATATCCATGCTCTAAAACCTCTAACATTTCAGCAATTCAAGATTAGTAAAGAGCTTTAGAGGAATTGGATCAGTTGCAGACAAAAAGAGAACATGCAGGCCTTTCATTTTAACTCAGGATGAACTGTCATTGTTGCATTGTTAAGGATTTTAGACATTTCTGCTAAAACTTTTTAAGCTTAAAAACTTAGGAATTGTTAAAACTTTGGAATTTATGTTAACATTTTTCAATAACACTCACATAAGATTGACTAGAGAAATATTGTTTTAAAATGAGCATTTTTTTAAGCAACTTTAATATAATATTAATAATAAAAATAGCTTGTTGGTTAAAAAACTGAGAGGTACTGCTGAAAAATGTACATGGTAAAAAAGTGCTTAGAGTTAGCAACATAAAATTACAAATCCAATTTTAAATACGAAATTTTAAACATAAAGAGCTACGAAATAATTAAAATACAGGCAGATTAAAAGTAGACAGGTTTTCTTCAATCAATCGAATATTTTAATTAGCTGGCCATACACACATGTTTTTCTTAATACAGAATAGCAACGCTTGACTTTTTATGAGGGAGGAAGTGTTGGTTAGTGGCCGTTGTCACATGCCACTATTCCATAAATGAAAGATCAAGCACGGACAACATTATTGCAATATTTCTAGTTTTCAAAAAGCCACTTATTCTATTAAGCAGTTTGTTTTTTCCATTTATTATTGAAATGTTCAAATACAGAACAACTAGCAATTTTTTCTAATAATCTGCTATCAGATGTATAATATCCTCAGCAAAATAACCTACTATTCCTATCACAACTTTCCATTCATTCCTATCATGCCAAGGGATAGCAAAATTATTTTGGAAATGCAAAAATGCTATTGAAGAATTACACATGACAAGATAAACAACAGTTTTGGACCACTAAGACACACCCTTTACCTACTACTAGGGGCGCGGTAGCCCATTGGTTAGCGCGCTGGAGTTGCACTCGGTAGGCCCGGGTTCGATTCCAGCCACTGCCAAAACTGCCGCCGTGTTCATGCGGAGTACGATCACGTTAAACATGTGGGTCCGAAAGTCCTTCCGAGAGGTTGGTGGTAGGGGAAGGAGGGTACGGTCCCTGTGGATGCCTTCCCCACTGGGTTCCGGTCTAAATTGGGTGGCACTTCCCGACCGTCCAAACAGTTACCTTACACCTTTCTGGTAGGTCAGACGGTCTGGGTTTCAACAACAACACCCTTTACCTACCAGCTATCCAAATTGCTGCTCATGTCCCAGAACGAATCGAACGGTCTGGGCTTTCGACACCCTTTACCTTATCAAGCTTGTTCATTATTGCATGCAGAATTACTTGGTCTGATTTTTTTTCTGTTTGTGGGCAAAGACAGTTTTCGTGATACATCATCTTCACACACATCCTTTACTGCTGCTATCATGAATTATTTTACTATTCAGTAAAAAATAAGTGTATATGCCCTGCTATACAGGGTGTCCAGTGCTATCAGTGCCCAATGGCTATTTCCTCAAACCATTAGTCACAGAAATATACTTTCAATTGCAAAAATGTTTTAAATTTTAAAATCTATTATCTTAGAAACAGTTTAAATCAATAAATGCATTTCTGAAAGAAATATGAAATATAAATTTCTATACAGTCCCCGGGTCCTACCAATTATATTTAGGAAAATCATCCCGATACAATTTTATGTAAAATAAAAATAAAAATCATCCTTTTACAACCAAAATTGACCGACTTATAGCTGTTTAAAGTTGAGCACTTTTTGTGCTGAGAATTGGTCCATACAGTCCCTGATTGGTTGGTTGCCTGAAATGGGACATTTTTATGCGTGAAAAAGCGACTTAAGTCATAAAGTTTAATGCTTCATAACTTGGTGAATTTTGGTCGTAAATGGAAATTTTTTTTTTATTTTGCATGAAATTGTATGAGGATAATTTTCCTAAATATAATTGGTAAGACCAGGGGACCGTATAAAAATTTATATTTCATATTTCTTTCAGAAATGCATTTATTAATTTAAACTGTTTCTAAGATAGATTTTAAAACTTAAAACATTTTTGCAATTGGAAGTATATCTCTGTGACTAACGGTTGTGGAAATAGCCATTGGGCACCGATAGCACTGGACACCCTGTATATAAAATGTATATCCAGCTGTCTATAAGATGCAACAAATGGATGTTACTTAAATGTAAATTTTATTTTCGCCACTAAATCTTACATAATAGAATAATTGTTTGTGTGAAATCTTGATTAATTTAAATTAATTACAATAACAACAATTTGCTTACCGTACACAGTAAAATTCCTTGCTTCGTAGCTTTGAAGGCATTAAATATCTCGGTTCTCTCCTATACAAAATATACATATATATTTAGGTAAAAGATCAACAAAAATTCAAATAAAACAGTTACAAAATACTAATCTCAAACAAGTATTGGTATTAATTAGTACTAATTGAAATGACTGGTAATATAACTAAAAACTAATTAAATTTCATTTACATGATCAGTATAACTTTAAATTAAAAATGTTTCAATAAAAATACTCTCCCATTGCCAATTACATTTTAAGAAATTTGAAGCCAGCTACATGGTAAAACTTATTATCAGTTTTTATAGAGATTTGCCAAATTGTGGTATATAGCAAATTTTCTTAATGCCATTGCAGATATGGGCTATTAATATAGATGTTGTTATCTACAATGGGAATGTATTCTAAATTTTGAGGAACACCCCCCTACAGGTGGATTCTGTGAATATGAATATTTCATTATTTAAATTAAATCATTCAAATTGCTGAAAAAATAATTCTAAAGCAAAAACTTTAAAGCCTAATTTTAGATACAAGATATATCACTGTGTATTATCTTTACTTATTAGCAGAATTTACTACTCTGATAATTTGTCATGAGCAGAGAGTTGCCTTTTTGGACATGTATTAAAATTCACAATTTTATATTATTAAGAGTCTTGTTGACCCGGTTACCAAGAATGCCCTGGCTAAAATTGATGCTATATTTTTCAAATTTAGAAAATTAAAATGACATTTTGTGCTATAACAATAAAAAGTCCAAATAATCAACCCTTTTTTGCTACTAAAAAGTTTTAATAATTATGCCATAATCTATGTTTGCTATTAAAATGCAATGTATTGATTTTATCTTGGAGATTACAAATTTAACTCTCATTTTGATTGTACTTTATAAAAATATGTATTAGTCTGTGAGAAAACCATCTCTTAGAATTATATTCCCAATGCAGTGGACATTGATAACTGCATTGGGGTCAACCACTGGGCACTGCAACCACATGCTCACTGTGATTTAGTGCAGTGAAAAATATGTAAATCCATTAAGCCACTCTTGAGTTATAAGTGACTGTTACAGTCAGACAAAAATGTTTTTACATTTCCTTTGTTACGCAGGCATGAGGGTAGAACGGGATAGGCAGTGTGAGGATAGAACTTAAATCAAAACATTCCCTTGACTGAATCTGATTTATAAATGAGATTCAGAAAAAATTTCATCAAAAACAATCATGTCTTTTGAGAGATACTTAGTTTGGAAGCATATTTTAAAATTTTCACTTTTACATATTGTGGTACAAAATTTGAAATAGATTTTCGTGTTGTAACAAAATTCCTATAGCACGTCTAAAATTTTGTAAGGGCTGAAGGCAGGAAAGGGATTTTTATTTTTAGACAATGGATTTTTCCTTTTCTCTAATAAAATGTGATAGAAGGTACAGGGGAAAACTCAAATTTAATCTGAATAATTAAATAAAAATTGATATAGAAAGTAAACTAAAAATTAACAAAATGATAAATACATTCATTAGTAGTAATAATAGTGACATATTTGGCATTTTTGAGAAGTGTTAATCTTTTAAAATGTAATAAGTTGCAGACTTTCCTTTCTTCAAAAATGCTTCACATCTAATGATTTTTTCTCTGTAGATTATTTTTTCTAAATTTCCGTACATAAGGAATTTTGGTCAAAAACGTTTTAAATCCAGAAAAATTTTGTATTTTAAAAAATAAAGACAACCAAAAATTGGCTATGAAAAGTCTTTAAATAAAACCATCATCCACAACATTCAAAAATGCACAATTCATAACCATAGCGTTTTTGGGCATTATTATGCCCTTCATCAGTGGCAAAGTGAAAATGGGTGGCGAACATAAGCTTAAATACATGGGCCACAACCACGAGACAAAATTTACATATTAATCATTTTACATATTAAATACGATACATTTAAAAAATATCATTTAATTATAAAATACGAAAAGAAAAAAATTCATAAATCACAGGGTAACCAATAGACATATCGTCAAAAGCAAAATAAAGTAGCTACTAAATATCCAAAAAATCATACAATGGTTTAACATGTAGTGAGTCGAGTGGATGATGATTTCAATTAAAGATTTTTAATAGCCATTTTTTGATTGTTTTTATTTTTTAAAGTGTTGATGATTTGACATGTTTTCCATACAATTTTATGATTTTTGTATTTTTCAGAAAATTGGGAGAAAGTGTAAATTGTCATAAGTCTCCTGATAGAACTTGCATCAGAATATTTCCTGGACTCAACCTCATTGCTTGAAAAAATTCATCAAAATCCATCACATGGTTCAAAAAATGTTGAAGTCAGAAGAATCTATCAAAATTTTCCTTTTTATTAGATCAATAGTCATCCTAAAATAATATGTAAATATGTCGAGCAGTTCTGAAGTTAAAAGCGGTCATGACACACAAAAATAGTTTTATAATTCTTGTTATTCTGCAAATGCTATAAAGTGATAGAATAAGTTCTATCACTGATGTAAGCATGAGAATGCTCCTTGAACTCAATCTCATTGCTTTAAAATATTCATCAAAATTCCTCACGTGGTTCAAGAAATGTTGAAATCAGAAGAATCTATCAAAATTTTCCTTTTTACATATTAGATCATTAGAGTCATTCTAATTATAAGCACAAATTGTAGTATAAGATATATTTTTGTCATACAATATTAAATAATCAAAATTTTTACATAGAGTGCCATCGAGGCATAACAGAGAGAGGAACACGTTTATTGAAAAAATAAAATGCCACCGCATAGTTTTTATATTTTGTTTTAAATGGGCGAATTGGTGAAGAGATCTTTCCTTTTTCAGAATTTAATGTGAGTTAAAATGGCTTGCATCTTAATCTCCCGAGTTATAAAAAACGAATGCAATTGAGAAATTGTGCTTGAAAATTATTTTTTTATTTATGGTTGAAATGAAGAATATTTATTCACATTTTTATTATAGTTCCATTCTGAATTAATCATAACACTGTTTTGTTTCATAGATGTGAGATTTTCTACAAGCAAAGTAATATTACGATATTCAAAATTGCGAAAAGATTTTTTAATTTATCTCATTATTATGTGAAATTAAAATACAGTGAATCGCAGTTACAATGTCCTTGGTTATATCATAGACTCAGATACAATGCGGGTCTCCCTTTCTTTTTTCTGTTACCCCAGCTTCTATATTTTCTACGTACCGAACATCAAACAAGAAAGAAAAATTAAATGTCTTTAACTACCAAAGAATATGATTAATTCAACCTTTAGATCAAGGAATTATTTGTGCTTTTTCAAATCAAATTTCAGAAAGGAACTTCTCTTTGTGCTTTTATCTTCCGAAAGTGAAATTTTAGATTTTTAAAAAATTTTTAACATGGAAGAAAATAGCATACAAAACAGAACTAACTTCGGAATCCATAACCAAAGAAATTAGAAACTGCTGTGATGAAGAATCCGCAGTTATAGAAATTGAGAAGTACACAAAACACTTGTGATTCTACCCAGCAGTTTGTCTGAATTAAAAATTGCACTAGGGGAGGATGTTTTAACAACTGTCTTATGCAGAGACAGTTATTAATCCATGGATTAATATTGATGCACAGGAACAATTTGTCAAGTTATCACAGATGAAAAAATAGCTGCTGCAGCAACCAATGAAAACATTGAAGATTCTGTTGGTGATTGAGGTCAGACTTAATGATATTCCCACTACAGAAGAAACTCTGAAGGGTATTGATACTGTTTTGCAGTGGTTTAAAGGATAGAAGACACAACTTTGTCACTAAGATTTATCAGATTAGTTTCCATAAAAAGAGAAATTGTGAACAAAAAATATCATATAAAGAACTTAAAACAAGATTGTTTGACTTAAGCAACACTGTAATAAATCTGTATTTCTGTGAAATGTTTAATGGGATAGGGGCTTTATTTTTTCATTTTCATGCAAGTTAAAATGAGTTTCTGTGTTTATATAGGGGTATGGGTATCATTTTTTATTTTGAATATGGTCATATCAGTGTAAACAGATCCAGTGTAAAGTGGATTGTACGCAATTTTTACTGTTATTTATATGAATAAAATTTATTTATTTTTATTTTTAGATTAATGAATTCAATTTATCCCTGCTTTAACTCTAGGGCAACACCGGGTACATTTTCTAGTCTTAGTATATGTATTAACTGAAGCAACCTTCTTCATTGTTCTGTGAATACTGAGGAATTATAGTCAGTCTGCATTCATATAATAATGGACATTCCATCACCTACTGCATTAGATCAATCAACAAAATATTTTAATACCTCTTGTTTCATATTTCCATGCAGTCTGAAAAATTTGCATTTCTGTCCTTTTGCCTGTATAAAGGAGACCAATACACTGCTTAACAATGCATAATGAAAATCGACACTACTCTGAGAACACAAAAAAATTAGTCCTTTGTAACGCATTCTCAGATAGTTGTCGACAATAAAGGAAGACATGACTGCAAGACGTAGCTTAGATGGAACAACAACGACAGATTGTTTTAAACTTCTTGGAAGTGCCATTTCTTGAAAATCTTCGGATATTTTTCCAGTATCAGAGGCTACATCGATGTTAACAGGATCAGTTAAACTCATACCAGCAAGACGTTCAACACCTATAAACATTTTAAAACAAAATTAATGCAATTCAAACAAAATATCATACAATAATAAGTGTACTTTATTGTCATTAAAATGGATAAAAAAAATTTAACATTTAAATTTCATACCATATTTACCATACCATAGTTACTCTTCCTACAATGCCATATTTGCCTTTCCATATTTACTCTTCATAAGATGCACAGTATAAATCAAATCAAAGATTTTAACAGATTGTAGAGAACATTTATCTTAGTAGGAAATTGAACCATTGATTTCCACCTCAGCAGTCAATGTTCTTAACCACTGAGCTACTGAGAGAAATATTGTTCATTCCATATTTGAAAAGGACTCAGAATTCTCATTCTACAATTACATTGTACGATACAAGTACAGCCATGCCCTCATACCTGCTGATTCAGTATCCTTGGTTTACCACTGCTCGATAAATTGGAAAATTAAAGAAATAAACAATTCATTAGTTTCAAACCAAATCTGGGTCTGCATTGAGTAGAATGGCAGACATATTTTTTATTGTAATTATATTTTTTTGCAGATTATGTACAGGTAAATAAGTACTAGGATATCTATTATAAAATGTGTAGAGCAATGAATAATATGTTTATTCATTGCTCATGCAGTGCTTTGACAGAAATGAATGATTTCTGTTTATCTGTCATCCCTTGAGACTGCATATGATACTGTACAATACAAGTGTACTGTATTTTTTCATTACTCTATCATCTCACGAAGATTAGTTATGATTTTTAATTGTTATGATTTTATTGTATTTAGTATGATAAATCACCCTGCAGTATGTGATTTTGCCAACAAAAATGCGTTTTTTAATAAAAACTGTTTTCCTCCACTTTTTTTTCCTTTTTTAGATAGAAGTAGGGAAACTTTTCAGCGCAATTCCCCCCCCCCCCCCTTACCACCCCCTCAAAAGATTTTTTTTCTCAGAGAGGTATCCGATTTGTCCTAACAAATTCTTTTGCCTAATATAGTAAATACAACGGACAACCAATAAACGAATTGTGTCTTGCTTCCTATACTCATTCAGATTTTTGACACTTCATCAGCAAGCTTAAAGCTGCAGATTCATCAGTGTTGAAATGGGAATACAGTCCGTTTGAAGATATACCCTCTTCTATATTGATGTGGGGAAAAAAATACCTGCATGCATTCTGATAAAGAATTTATGTAGCTAAAATAGGTTTGAAAAATTATCACCCTGCATTGTGTTATATTTTCAAGTTATGAGAAATTGGCAAGTCTGGTACTTAGACATAATAATGTCATATATTTTAATATTTTGGATTACATATTTATTGAATATAAAAAAGGGAAAATTTTAATATGCACTTCTAACTAAACATTCCTTGAATTATGCAATGGATTTTTTTCAGGCAATAAGAGTAAATCCAGAGAATATTCTAGTGTAAGTTTCATCAGACAATGCAGAAAATTAGAATTAAAAATCTGCTTTTGTCTGTCATGACCACTTAAACTCGAGAATGGCAAAACAGATTTACATGATTTTTCTTTGATTTGTTAAATTTGATAAGAAGCAGGTTTACAACTAAAAATATTTCTAATTTTGTACCACTTTAATATATATAAAAAAAAAAATTTCAAAATATGCTTTCAAGCTAAATTTCTCCTGATGACCACAATTTAATTTCATGAAATATTTTCAAGCAATGACACTGTCTCGAAAATGTTTCAATATAGGTTTTATTCTCCTACAATATAGGTTTTATCCTTCCTCGCAGAACAACATGAATTATAATGCCTATTTTGTCTCTCTGTAATAACCACTTATAATTAATTTTGAAAATGGCTGATTTGCATATAGTTTGACTGGTTTGTTGAGCTTAATAGGGATTTTGCTAAACTATTTCAGATTTTGCACTGCATTAATTTTATTTCAATATTATCCTTTGCAATATATTTCTGGTAGTGTTTTTGTAAAAACAATAAGATTTCAACCAATTTAGTAGTCAGTTTCTTTTTTTTTCTTATATTGATTCAATTATTGTAAATTTATTTTATTTAAAAATATACCTTTTGATAATGTTGCAGAACAAAGGATGGTTTGGCGTGAATTACAGCATTTAGATACAATCTTGTGAACAGATTCTTCAAAGCCTTGCTCTAATAATCTATTATAAAGACAAAAATTGCAAAATTGTACAAAGTTTTTAAACAACAATACACATAGAACATCAATGATGTCACAAAAATAGAAAAAAAGAACATTATAGACACATTTATATATGCATACCAATTGTTGATCCACACACTGATAAACAAAATATAATATTAAACCAAACATAAATGAAAACTCTATCGTAACATAATTTTAAATTTAAAACATTACAATTTGCACATACAAATAATTTGCAACCATAAATAATACTACTGGGGGAAGTGTAATCCAAACTTTGGGAATGTTCTTATAGGTAAATTTTGTGTGTATGAGCAGATTAGTATTTATGCTATTATTAGTAGAAATGAAACAGAAGAATAATATGATCTACTTGGTATTCATATAAATAGAAATAAGAAGTTTTACAACATACCTGTCTGCTTCATCAATGACAAGCCACTTAATTTTTTCGAGGCTTAAGCATGCTGTATGATCAAGGTGATCTAGTAAACGTCCAGGTGTGGAGATAAGAATATTAATTCCTTTTCTTAGCCTGTTAAATGAAAAATATAAAAGTTTTAAGAGTATGCCAATAAGTTTTAAAAGTACATAAAAACAATAAAGGCCTAAAATTCATACATTGCTAAGAAAATTAAATATGATAAAATATAATCTTACATAATAACAGAAGATGTTTATATGTATATGTCTGTCTATAGTGAAAAGTATATACAGAAGTACTTTAGGTCCCCGAAAGATGCAAATCATTGAGATTTTTTTTACATTCTAATTAATTTAAAAGTTTTTAACTTTTAAATAACAAAACTTTAACTTTTAAAGCTAAAAATTGAGCATTTTCTGCATTTTGTCAAATCAAATCTATTCATTCATTGCTACTGTAGATGATATTTGAAACCAGATGTTTTGATTGGCAGACATTTTATCTCTCTGAAAAAACAGCTATTTTCAAACTAAGTGCATTCAATTTATTGATTTTCTAAGTTTGTGAATTTAAAAAAAATTCATTCTAATTTTTTTAAATTTGTATTATATTATCATTATGAGTATTGTGCAAAAATTTGACTTAAATTGGATGAAAACTCGCTGAGAAAGCAATAAATTTTCCATTTTATTTCTGGGGTAAATTCAAGTATTTTCATTTATTTGTGCTTATTTTAGAGCATATTATGACCGCATTGTATAATTGACATGGTTGCATATGGAAAAAATTAAGTATGGGAATGATGATGATTCAAAATAGACAATTTGGAAATTGATTGGTGTTATCTGTATCTGTATTAAAGTAACAAGTACTTATTTAGATCCTGGGCAATGTCGGGTAATTCATTCTAGCCTTTTAAGACGACAGGCAGCACAACAGTGTTTTTACTATAAAATATAAAAAATTATGCTCAAATTGCTACTACTGCAAAGAGAAAAAAAGCTAAATGTAGCACTTCATTGATAAAAGATATCAACTACTTTATGACCTTCTTCAGAATGACAAAGTAACCACCTAAGTCAAAGAAAAAGATGTTTCTGAACTTTTTGTTCTTCTAATTCTAGGGTTTTAGCAGGACAATATTTACTTTCATGAATATATTAGAAACTTCTACAAATGAATCATAAAAATGGAAGAAAGGTTTCCTGAATAGAAGATGGATTATATGACTTACTCTACAGATTCAAATTCATTTTCCCTTTCTTTCTTTTATAATTCATTAAACTGAGTTTAATTGCACAACATAACATGGATAATTATTTGAAATTATACTGAATTTGCAGTTTTATTTCAATTTCCATATTCATTTGGCAACTGGATGTATTTTCAAAGATGACATGGCTAAAATACAAAAAACCCAAAATATCTTGAGATGGTTAGTCCTAAAATTATTGTGTTGGTCTTATTCTTTTCCTCATCAAAAATTACATATTAAACAAGTATTTAATTGATGCATTTGAACATACATAGTTTTTTATTTTAGATTATTTTAATTTTGCAGTTACACAAAATTCGAAAGTTAAACTTTACCTTCTGTCATTTAAAATGTATTTTAGAATCAAAAATGATCTTACAAGTTCTATGAATGGAAAAGGTGTGTATTTAAAATGTGACATTTGTAAGGATCCATTTCAATAAAAGCTGAATTATCAGTATCACCTTCGAGTACTTTAGCGATATCTTCTTTTTTTCCCAAACCATTATTTGCTGAAAGAACTTGCTTATATTTTCACTCACTATGAGAACCTTTCATCCAGGAATAGATTTAATTTCACCGACTACATCATTTAATAATTTCATGGTATTCACTATTTCATTCCTTTTTTCAAAAGAAATAATAGTATTAGACAACTTTGAAAAGTGTGCTTGAATAAAAGTTATTAAATTTTATCAAATGGAATGTTTAAATAGTATTTGTTTAGCAATTCACAATGAGCTGGATTCTTCCTCATCTAAACTGTTAACAATGCAAAAGAGCAAAGCATTTACAAAAAATTCCATTTTCACACAATTCACTTTCGTTGTTCAGGAAAAAAGTTCATTTGTTTGTATCACACAATTCAATAACCCTTTTGTTGTTTAGGAAAAAAAAGAATGTCAACATAAAACATAAATTGAGGCCAATATAAGCAAAAAAAAAAAAAAAAAAAAAAGCATTTTCTTCAAATATAAGATAAAAAGAAGAAAAAAACGCCTTTTAAGGTATTTTGTCTTAACTTTTAGGCTTTAGTCATGTTTGTAAGAAAATTCAGCACTTTATAAGCACTTGTTACAAATATACAGTTTTAAGATTCATAAAAACTTTAATCAGGAATTAAGCAGTTTTATGGCCTTGTAAAGACTGCAAGCATCCTGAGTGACACTTAGGTTAAAATCAATCTCTTTCAGCTTTCTAGGTTAAATTCAATAATGCTAGCGAAAAATTATTTTGAGCACAAGTTTCATTAGCAAATGTTTGAATTTAAAGAGTGCCAATATAATTGTAGAAATAAAATTAATGGCCTCATAAACTGCTTCTTATTAAACTGTATTTTGCAAATGCCTGATGTACTGCAAAACATATAAACATAGCTTGAATCAAATATAGTTAAAAGAAATTTTCAGAAATTCTATAGAAAAATAGAAATCATTACATATAAGTTTTACAGTTAAAAAATGCTTCAAAAACAATAAGCTGACAAGTATTCCTCAGAAACTATAATGGAACATACAGAAAAAGTGACATAAGTTACTAAATCAATCAGATTTCAACTTTATTTTAACTAATTTTAATCTAATTTTAAAACATAACTTTCATAAGAGCCAGAATAATCCATGACCATTTGCTTTAATTCAGGTCATTTTCTTAACTTTCATAACCTTTGACTGAATTCTTCACTTTTACATAACTTATGTAATCAGCCTGTTTTATATTAGGTGTATCTAGTATTGCAGGAAGTTACTACTATAATATTGATATAAGTAGCATTAAAAAAAATTAACAGTGGCTCTAGTCCAATGGAGTAAAAATTGGTTTTGTGTGAATAACATCTTGTAAAATAAAACTCCTTCAAAATAGTTCAAAATACTGAAATATCAAAATTTTAATCACTATATTTCAAAAACCAAGAACTCAATCCCAAATCAAATTATATATTCTGATAAATCAAATGACTGCAAATTACTCATGTACTGTTCATAGCTACTTTTATATTTTGAGATTTAAGCATTACAAACTTTAAAAACAAAAAATTTCCAATCATTTTCACATTGACAAGACGGTTGCACAAAAACTATAAGACCTTTGTGAAAACAAATTATTGATCTAGAAACTACTAGATATTTTTGTTGTTTGCTGTTTATATTTATCTTTTACATATCCTATTTTTTATATCTATCTTACTTTTATATCTTATTGTTTGTGTTCATTCTTTAATTAAGAAGATGTTTCAAGTAAAAGTTAGCAAAAATGAAACAAGAACTTGCTCGGACAAAAGCTTTTATTTTCTTTTGAAAAAACAAATAGTTTAAAATATTAAAATTATTTTTGTATACTCATAAATTAATAGAACTCTATTAAGTTCAGAAATATAAGCATCCAAAGTGTTTATATTTTTCATAACAATTCGATTTCAGTTGAATACCCTGAACAGAGACGTTATTCATGTCCAACATAATTTTACAATAAAATATTTATTTTTCTCATTTTATGCAAATTATATGAAACAACGAAGATTAACATTTAAAATTTCTTACCGAGCTTTCTCTGATTTTTTCTTTTCTCCTCCAATTAAATAACCTGGAACAATCCAAGTAAAAGACTGAAAAATAAGTAGTTTCATTAAAGTAGATAGTTTTGGATTCTTATGATTACTATTATAAAAAATAACTTTTATTATATATCATATGAGGTTAAGATAAAATTAGTTTTAAAATAAAATATTATGTTACACTTTCTGCATTTGCTTATGGTAAAAAATTTGTCATACTACATATTTTTGTAAAAAAATTTTCCTTGAAACATCTATATTTCAGGATCTGCTATAGACAGAACTCAGATGATGACTGATTAAGAATTAACATCAAATTTCAACTGGTTATAAAAATTTCTTGAAACATCTATTTCTTAAGATTGACTGCAGATAGAGCTTAGGTAATGACCTATATGAATTCAGTATTAAATTCCTGAAGTGGTAGAAAAGTTCCCTAAATATTCAATTTTTTTTTTTTTTCCACATCTGCTTCAAAAAATTTCCTGTGCACACCTATTTTTCAGGATTGGTTATAGATAAAACCTAGGCTATAGATGAGACTGATATGGATTCAGCATCGAATTCCAGAAGGGGTTGAGGGATTTCCATTTCTAAAGATTTCATCCGGTTTCTCTAATAATTCTTACGACTGTACGAAAAAAGTATGTAAAAGAGTACTTCCCTCAAAAAATGATGCATACACACCAGTTGCCACTATATATAGACTCCTTCAAAAGTTTGTTGTTTACAATTGTATGGGGCAAAAATTGAAATATAATTTGATGAATATGAATGTGTTTCAAATATTGAAATTCTAAAGTAGTCTCAAAAGATCAGAATTCAATTTAAAACTATAAAAATGTATAATAAAACAAAACAAATTAAATGTCAAATTACAATATAAAAAAATTATCTAAAATAATATAAAAGTAAAAAATAATTCATTAGAAACTTCTAATCAATCTATGATGTTACTAACAAAGTATTTTTATTTTAAGATTAAATTATAAATTTAGGAAATATTTTTTCACTTTGCTCTTTATACTCTTTACTCATTCTAACTCTATATATAAATTAAAGCTTCTGAACAACTGCCATCAAAGGGACTGCTCATTACAGGCTGTTATTCAAAAGTGACACTAAAGTACATTCTAGGTAATGAACTATGATCATATGTATGGGTTGTAAATATATATATATATATAAGCTGTTGAGGTTGATCGGGTATACACATGGTGAAAGAAGAAGGGTTCATGCTGCATGGTAATTCAAATTTTCTTAATGTATCCTATCTTCATTTTTTCATGCCTGTAGTCTGAGTTAGAGTATTTATAGTAATGTACTATTTATAGTAATGCTCTATCTGAAACAGGCATGTGTTTGGGTTTGTTAGAGATAAATACTCAGACCTGAGGAGGAATTTAATTCTGACTAATCATCGATTTGGGGCTGGTGCTGTTCTCTTCTCTTATCGGCATTATGGCCGTGAATTTGCTTCTATGGTGATGTTAATATTACTTGAATTTTTTATTATTATATATTTCTAATATATATATATATATATAATTTTCTTTTTCTTTAACTTGAAGATTTGAATTTTTTTTTTTTTTCCATTTGCTTGAAGATTTGCTGATTTATTCTTTTATTATGTAAGCTTGTTAGAAAGCTCGGTTTTTTGAGTTACAGCTTCTCACTTTGCTTTCATTGGACTTTCAAACTTTTATTATTATTATATATATATATATATATACAGAAAATTAATTTTTGAAATATTAAACTTGTTATAACAAGTAATTGTAAAAATTACTCATTCTTTATAGTAAATCACAACTACCAACTACTTTATAGCAAACATAGTTTACTACAACTATTTTTTTTAAAGTAGTGACTACAACTATAGTATTTTTTTAAAAAGTAATGACTACCACTACTTTTAAAAAATAGTCATGGCAACTTTTGAAACAAGATCAAACCTACGAATCTGCAATTTTGAGACTTTTTCTATCTCAGGAGACATTCTGTTTAGAGTATACATGGCCATTATTTGTAGGGTATCATTATGTGAAAGACCCAGGCCACCCGATTCACCCTAGGGTATGAGCAGCTGGTTGAGTGGCCGGGTATCATTATGTGAACTTGGTTATTATGGGATGCTTTGCCATATTTAGTTAACATAGCTATATTAGAGAGAGCAACAAAAGAAATGTAAAAAACAAAAACATTTTTTTTTTTCAAAAAAGAATGTGCAGTTATTTATATTTTTACCATTCTTGGAATGATTTTATAATTTAAATATAAATAAATTGTTTTTA
This sequence comes from Amaurobius ferox, assembly GCA_951213105.1. NCBI lineage: Eukaryota > Metazoa > Arthropoda > Arachnida > Araneae > Amaurobiidae > Amaurobius > Amaurobius ferox. The sequence goes on along the minus strand of OX578152.1, from coordinate 36,091,820 downwards.
CTTGAAACATATAGTATGCAAATTTCTACTTAAATCTACCAGTATTATAATGTGCTCCAAAATTGGAACATGTCATGATATTGGTAAAATAATTTATAAAAAAATTAAAATAAATAAGTGACATACTTAACTAAAATATAATTAAGAAATTCCAAAATTAAACAGAAAAATAAATTCAGATAAAAGTAGATTAAACATAATACAAACATACTCACTTTGGTGAGGGTAGAAAAGCATTCAAAACACTGAAGAGCAAGCTGAAAAAAAAACAATTTGAAAAAATAGTAAATACGAATAAATATGAAACAAAAAATATTCACAAGAAAATTTAAAATAGCAAATACAAATTTAAAAGATGATACATGCCTCTCTTGTGGGAACAACAATCAAAGAAAAAATGCCATCACATCGTCTGGTCTTTGGAGAAACATCCTGGAGTTTTTGAACAATAGGCACAGCATATGCAAGTGTTTTACCTGGAAAATTACATATTATTGACCAATTGCTCATTTTCTGATTCCCCATAGAGTGTTAATAGTTTTAATACAACTATTTTAATAATGTTACAAAGGAAATCATAAATCTGGCAAAGACAGCCAGGGTTCTTGCACATATTTCATTTAAAAACGTTAAGCATTTTTAAAACACATTTTAATGACTATAGAAAAAAAATTGAAGTTTCATAAAAATAATTTTTTTTTAATGGCTAGGAACATGATTGTTCAACCATTTACCTATTTTTAATGGCTGAATTGTGAACATTTTACTATCATATGGCATTGCCCTAGTGCAACAGAGGAGACAGAACACACTATGCCCTTAATGGACACCACAACATCCATGCCTGCAGGTGGGACTCGAACCCACAACTCGGCAGCTGAGAGAGAGCATATGGAAGCACTTGCCTTAGACCTCTCAGCCACTGGGCTGGCCTGTAAAAGCAAGTAGACTACATTAATATTTAATGAAATGTTAAACTTTATCATTTGATTTCAACACAAAATCAATCTTGAGGTATGCTTATGAAAATTTCTGTCATCATTGATAAAAATTTCTTCAAATTTGAGCAATGGCCTATTTTGCATCTTACTGATTTAAACACATTTGGCAGACTTTTGACAATATTTTACATGAATGATCTATATAAATAAAATTGAAAGTCTATTTGTAGATATATATGTATGTGTGTTTGTCTCATCATCACAGGAGAATGGCTGAACCAAATTTCAAGTTTTGTTTCGAAATGTCAGGACCAGAGGTTGTCTAGATATTTAAAAAAAATGTAAAATTAAACTTTCCATAGAGATAAAACTTCAAATGATATTGTTTTTCCACAAATTTATTTGAAGAAAATTATATTATGTCGCTTAAGAACGGAATTAAATCCAATGTGTTTATACAGCAGACGATTTTTATTAAATCTTTTCTGATTTAAATAATAAATAAATGTATATAAAATACATTTTATTGGAATTGCATTTTTGACTGGATAATAACAATCATGGCCTTTGGGTTTAAAGATAATGGGGATAATTGATATTGTAAATTTCTTACATCATCTGTTTTATTTTGGACAAGAATTTTCAAACTCATATATTGTAGTATGGGTACATCTTCGAATACATGGGCATATCTTCTAATTTACGAAAATACAAGTAGTATGGGTATACCTTCTAATACAATTTTAGCATTTTCATTTTGACATATATTGATTCAATTTCATATTTTTTATAAATTTGTTTATAAACAAGACCAGGTTGTCTTATTCTTCAGATCTGTTGGAGAAGATAATTTCGTAAAGCGAGAACAAAGATTAGGAGAATTAATTTAAATATTTTGATGAATGTTTTAAATAACAAATTCATTTAGAATACTATAGGACCACACAATGTGGTGAACAGAACACCCTGCAACAAACCAGTGGTTTATGCATGATGGGGCCAAGGCACATTCTTCAACCACCATCTGACACTTTCTAAACACAACGTATCCCCAGCAGTGGATTGAGTGTGATGTACTTGTGGCTTGGCCTCCATACTCCCCAGACCTGAATCCACTGAACTTCTTCTTCTAGAGATACATGAAAGAGTTGGTGTATGAGACACCTGTGGACACCATCGAAGATCTTATCGCGCGAATGTCTGTTGCTGCAGACAAGATCAACACTACACCTGGGGTCTTTGAAAGGGTGCGAGAATCCATTCTTTATCAGTATTGACTGTGTAACAAAGCCCACGGACACCACTTTGAACAGCTCCTTTAAGTAATTATCTGGTGCGAATAACATTGTGTCATACATCTATTACTTGAGTCTCTTTTTTTTCTAATAAAAGATCAACGTGGATGAATCATGTTTCTTTTTTCTACTACGAGTGGATTGCGACCCTAGGTTCTATGGCAAATATTGTTCATCTTGCTGTGTACTATCATCCCTCTTTTTTTGTTGCAAGGTTGCAAAAGTTCACACACACACATATATATATAACAAAATTTACAAATTTCTACAACTTTGAAATATAGACTATCAAATTGACATGGATAAATGAATCTCAATTTTAAGTATAGATAAAGTATGAAATAAACAGCCAATTATAAATAATAATAATACATACATACATACAAACAACACCAATAAAAGTCTAAATTAAAAAATTGTATACATACCAGAACCTGTACAAGATTTAACTAAAGCATCCTTGCCATCCAAAAGTATTGGTATTGTTTTCTCCTGAACCTTTGTTAACTTGACAACTTCTAACCTTTGTTTTAGACAAGCTACCTAAAATTGAAAACTGATCAGAAAATTTGAAGAAAGATGCAAAGTTATGTGGCATAAGAAATTCTAAAATATACTTGGCAGTGATAAAAAAGCATCTTTAATATATTTCACTCTAACTGCTCAATCAAAACCACTGAAGTTAGATTATTCAGAAAAGTCTCAATAGGAAGCATGAAAGAGTATTCAACTTTTTTTTACAGTCAGATATTAGATCCAGGTGATGTTATTTTTTCTTTTTTTTCAGGGGGGTGGGGGGGGGGAGTAAACAAGTCTTATAGATTACTTATATATTTTATACACAAAAGTATTTAAAATTTGACAACATTCTATAAGGCATTCTGAAAATGGGTGAATGAATAGTACATACTTTGTTTCCCAATGTTAGTTTCAATTTCCATGCAGAACAAAAACAAACCAATATGTCATTCCTGTCACGGTTATTTCTGACACAGAAACTTCCCTCACAGCAAAGATCATCACATGTGTGACAGTGATGTTGTAGTCACGTGATAGAGTCACAATGTGACATCATATTTGTGACTTCTATACAATGTTAAGTATTAGTAACTTTGTAACTTCATTGTGACTATATTCTGTGACATTTCCACAATTTAATTAACAATGTGACGACATTACAATGGCAATTACAATGTGATGTCACAAACAAGTTAATATGTGACATCACAAACAACCATGAAAATGACCAAAATGACTTCGCTGTGACCTCAATATGACATTGCCGAGACGTCCTGTGATGTCCCAAAGTCACAGTGTGATGTAAATCTTACATCACTGTGAAAAAAAATGCTGTTAGTGTTAATGAATATGCATTGAAATGCCATTACTCATGTTAAACAGCTCTGTCATCCATTAGAAATCTTAAAAGACATTTCCAAGAACTTATTCCAAACAAAAATTTCTAGAAGCTATAAAGTTAAAAGAAACATTTTTTTGGAACCTGAAAATTGACAATTGATATTCAGTCATATATCTGAATTTTTCTAATCATCTATGACTGAAAACTTGAAAACAAACTGTGCCAATTTTTTTATAATTACTATGCTTTGACAAAACATGAGTATTTATTTCTAATAAACCAGACTATTGATTAAATCAGTAGTGTCTTAATTTTTTTTAGTAGTTTCTTTGTTTTTCACTGACTCATCACTTTTTTTGATAATGTTAAAACATAAAACTCTTGTAAAGTCCCAGAATTTTTTTTTCAGTAAAACTGGTGACGAAAATAATGAAGATAATCTTCTGTTCATAAAGCTAGTAAAAATTCTCAGGTTTCAGAACCTATTGAAGCAAAAGACAATGGATATTGGATGAATGAAGGAGTAACAGGAGATGACCGATGATATGATTATAATACTTAGTGAGTAATGGAAAACAAGAAAGTAGGGATGAGAATGATATGTAGTCAGGAGAAGGCTCAAGAATTTTGCCTATAGAAGGCCTAAATGCAATTGAGACTACATTGCAGTACAGTGACCGCCGGTTATAAGATTCAGTGGTTATAAGAAACAGCCGTTTATAAGACTCAAAACGACAGAAACAAATACAAACTTCGTTTTAACATTAAAATTGTGTCGCTTATAAGAAACACGATTCCGCTTATAAGAAACAGTTTTCTACAGAAAATTTGTTGATTTCCTTGCGACGCTGGTGTAAAAAAAAAAAATCGATTTGTTTAAGGTTAACTGAAGGACGAGTTGTTATCTCTTGTCTCTGGGCGTACGGGGAGGGGGTGGGAGTTTGCTATGTAACAAAGGATGACAGAGGATTTCTCCGCAGAAAGACTTGGGGAGTACAACCCCAAACCAGTAAGAAACGAGCTTTAATCTTTTGGCAGTTAAGGAAACGTACTGATAAGGAAAGGCATCTTTGCTTATGCACTCAAATAAGATTCGTACAGCTTTAGTTAGTCATTTTATGTTTTGCTAGTGAAGCATGTCGCAAACCCTTACTTTGCTTGAAAAGCAAAGTTTACTTAAAAAGTATGATTCTCCACCTCCGTGTAGTCAATAAGCAAGAAAACAACCTTGCTTGATGCTATCCATATGATCGCAGGCGCATGGAAAAAAGTTTCTGACATATGCATTTTTAATTGCTTCCGTAAAGCAGGATTTTTGAAAAGTAATGTTGCCATACCAGCAGAAGATGAAGAAGAATTTAAAGCACCTTTCGAAGAATGGATTCACATCGACGAAAATTTACAAACATCTGAAGAAAACAATGATGATGACATAGTGCGGAAATTCAGAATGTTTGCAATGAAGAAGAAAATGAAGACGACGTTCCACAAGAAGAAAATTTTCCTACAGCCAAACAGTCGCGAGAAGCCCTAACTATAATTAGAAAAACTCTTGAACACAGAGGGGCATCAGAAAAAGTTTATGGACTGTTTTATGATTTAGAAATGGATGTACGTAAACTAATCACAGACTCGTTAGCACAAACAATACTGGATAAGTTTTTTGCTATTCTTCAGTAATAGATTACGGTATGTATGAAAATGTACTATGCTCTTATACATAAATGAACGACCTATGAGTTTTACTTTTTATTCTTATTTAACTGCATACTATATGCATATAGATAATAATTTAAGTTGTAAGGCTTAATTTGTAAAATGAGAAATATTTTTGAATGCAAAACTTAATTTACAAATGTATTATGTACGTACTAATATTTTACTTATATACATTTATCTTTTAAATTCTGTAAAACTGTGTTCAATAGTTAGTATTTACAATGGAAGAACGATATTTAAAAAATTTCCGGATTTAAGAAACAACTGCTTATAAGAAACAAAACGAGCGAAACGAACGTGTTTCTTATAAGCGGCGGTCACTGTATATCAAACAGCCGGATGAGAGTATGTCCAAATATGTACAGTATGTACTAGACAAATGATTACATATTAACATTAACATCAGGGTTGACAGGTTTTTGACGCATGATGGTTTTATCCAGTTTAATCCATGGTTTTAACCATCACGTCAAAAACCTGCATGTCAAAAACTGTCAAAGTGTCAAAAACTATGAAGTGAGAATGAAATAAACAATATTGCCAATCAAAATCCTGTCACCCTCAATTAGTACTGTAACTAGTTTTCACGTACCCTGTGCAAGATTTTACTTTCGGGTACCTTGTATTTTTAAGGGGGAGGGGAGAATTAATAAAACAAATACAATGAAGCAATATATAATAACTGAAAGAGCGCAACTGTATTTATAAATTGTATATTTAATTTTTATTATATTGGTAAAAAAAAATGGATAGCCCCTTGGAAATAAATTTTTGGAAGAAAAAATCTTTTTTCCACCTAAATTATACGCCTATATACTATAAAGAGATACAACAACACTGGCCAATGCTTGCCACATTTGGCTAAGTCTTATGAAAGAAGATTCCCTGCAGCTTGCAGATACACATTAAAATTGTTCAGGAAAGGCTAAAACAGGCATTAATGCCAACCCATTTCCTTGCTTACATCAAGCATCTGAAATATATGGGTAAAGACTTAACAGATGGCCAAATGGAAACTGCTCATTTTTATAGTACAGAAAAAATTGAAGGCTGTTTACCACTTTTGATTGCACTTGAAGTCCAAGAAAGCCCTTTCCCAACATCTTACTTCAGTACAAGTGCAAAACTCACCAATCCGATAATGTGGTGGAAAGGTATTTCTAAGTTGTTGTTGTTGAAACCCAGACCGTCCGACCTACCAGAAAGGTGTAAGGTAACTGTTTGGACGGTCGGGAAGTGCCACCCAATTTAGACCGGAACCCAGTGGGGGAGGCATCCACAGGGACCGTACCCTCCTTCCCCTACCACCAACCTCTCGGAAGGACTTTCGGACCCACATGTTTAACGTGATCGTACTCCGCATGAACACGGCGGCAGTTTTTGGCAGTGGCTGGAATCGAACCCGGGCCCACCGAGTGCAACTCCAGCGCGCTAACCAATGGGCTACCGCGCCCAGGTATTTCTAAGTGTAAAAGTTTTTTAGGATGAAAACAGTGGAGCTTTTAAATTAGCTAATTTTTGAAAAGAATGTTGGATCTTTGTCAGCAATGTCGATCAGTTCTCCACAGATCTGCATGCGCTCATCACACTGATCTTCTGTTAGCATTTCTGTTACAATGTGTTGACACACACGATGCATGTTCAGTTTGTCCATCAGGATAGCTTGACAGCTCCCGTAAGAAATTCCTGCTTTTTCAGCAATGACATTGATGGTTCGACGTCGGTCGGCATGCACAATTTCCACCAATTTTCGAATTTTGTCCTCCGTAATTGATGTTGACAGGCCGCCCAGTCTGCGGATTGTCTTCTACAGATTCACGGCTGTCCATGAATCAGGAGTGAGATGAAAACATCTTCGCACAACACATTGCTCTCTCACCATACACCTGCTGCAACATGTGCAATGTTTCTGTCAGCGATTTCCCCAAATGCTGGTAGAATTTGATATTCGCACATTGTTCTTCAAACACCATTTCCGTTTTCGATGAACGTGAACGACTACAGTTCACTGACATGCATTGTCTGGAAAAACCCTGAACTGCGAACCTGCTTCTTCCTTTTCACATCTCGCATCACATGTGCCTCTACACCACGGTAAAATAGTTCCCCTCTCCTCCAATCAGGGTTGGAGATATCAACACAGGCTCCGAACTTTTTGATCTTTACCTTGTATATTTAGCAGTCCCTTATGGTTGTGAGGACCCAGGGGGCAAGATGGATTTTCAGGTCCACCTGGTAAGGAATGGCACTGACTTATTTCTTATAATATAATTTAAAACAATATAAATATTTGTATGGAAATTTTTTTTTTTTTTTTTTTTTTTTTTTGTAAATATAAACAGTGAGAATATTGAGATAAAACATTGGATTTTTTGATATTTTTTTTTTTGTATTATTGCGTATTTCTAATGTAAGATTTATTTTAGGCATTATTCAGCATATTGGTAGGCTCTGCTAGTTAGAATGTTCACTAACTTCTTTTTTCTTGGGGGGGGGGGGGGGGTAGCCAAATTCATGCTTGCCCCTGGGTGAAAAATATATGACTTCTAGATCTATTGTGCCAACCCGGTTTTGGGACAGATACCCAATAAATTCAAATTTATCAAAATTCAATACATCAAATTTTGAGTCCCTTTACAACATTTTACAAATATTACAATTTGTAAGGAAAAGACTCAAATTAAATGAAGTTCTTGATTACCAGATGGGGATGAAGACTGACATCCTCAAATGTGTTCTTAGAGAATAGTGGTTCTGACACACCTTTCTGTGAACATCTGCAAAAGTTAACATTTAAATAGCATAATCAAAAGTAAAATGACTATTTCTGCACATTTTAAACAGTTTGTGAGATAAATAAAAACAACTGTTTTCCTAAACAGATTTTACATCAAATATTTAATACAATGTAATAATGAAAAATATTTTAACATGAAATTATTTAGGCCATCTATAAATATTTCTAGGTAGCGTAATTACATTAGATGTAATCATATATTTTACTATAATGAAACCAAGGATGTCAGAGAGATCTTTCTGAGGTGAGTATAAATAATGCAAAGTCAATACGACCAAAACCAAAGATGACAATCGAGGATAAGGGGGGCACCTTGAAACACTTTTTAGTTACTGAATTTTATAAATACTTTTTATAACTATATCTTAACCAAACACTTACACCATATACATTAAACCCTTCTGCATAAGATAAAAATATAATCCACTTCAAATGTCTTATACGCAACTAATAGATACATTTTTTTTTTTTTTCAGAATCCTTCCAGTGCCCCAAAGTCACTTGATAAAGCATCTTGGGACAGTACTTTCAATAGATAAAACATTATTAATTGTGAACTTAACTCTGAATTAAAGCAGAAACAATTTTAATGAATATTTATTGAACTTATAGTTAAAAATCTTGAAAAAAAAATCTATCATTTTAACATATAATAATTTAGAGGCTTCTTGAGTCAGGTCTAGATCTAACATCTACAAAAAATGAAAATCACAAAAATGAAAAAAAAATATACAGCAGTCGTATCAAACAATTCTATTAGGTGTTCCAATATGTCCAAACATTGTGTCCCAAGGTACCCCAATAAGCCAAATTCTTCCAGAAGGCTGTTAGGATTAACTCTTACAATGACCATTTTATATTTAATTTTTACAATAAACATATGTTTCTCTTTGATGTATAGGCAGAAAATTATGTAGAGAGAGATTATCAGTTTTGCTCTGTTGCAATCAAGTTGTTGAATTTGAAACTACAATAATTGGAAAATCTAAAATGTCTTGATGTTTTAAGCATCTTGAAGTGAAAACTTCCCTATCATTTATAAACATAACAAAGATGCCTGGATGATACAAGAAATTAAATTATGATGTAGGGTTGCACCGAATACCAAATATTCGGTTAAAATTCTAACCGAATATTCGGTTAAATTTTTTTAAAGGTAATATTTCTATTTTATGCCAATTTAAAATAGAAAATGTTTCTATTTTGTGCCTTTCTTAAATACATTTACATTTACCATCCTAAATTTATTTGTATTTACATTAAGTATAATTATTAATTTAAAATAAATAAAAAATAAAATAAATCATTCCAAAAGCAAATTAATATAGTAAATGACTACTTAATTTGGTTTATGTTTATCTGCATAAATGGATAATTGATAGTTAACTTCTGATATGTGATAATCATGGCTTCATTTTATGTTATAGAGAATCTTGCATTTACCTTACATACAAATACAAACCCAAGTTGCTTAAAATATCATTACAAATTAGAATTACAATTTATTTAAGTGAATTTTTGCTATCTTAGTCTCTTCTGTAATGTAACTGATAAATAATTTTATCAAAATTGAAGCTGAGCAATCAAATTCAAACATTGCCAAATCATTTTTCTTTTTAAAGTGGAAAGGATACTTTGCCAGAATGTCTAGCCATTCTTTTTTAAGTTGTTGTCACACCTGGTCTTGCAAACTACAACAGAGTAGATACTGATAGATAACTAAACAGTTACAGACAGGTGTACCCACCCTGTGACAAAATACTCAACAAAGTAATCATCTCTTCAGAAATCATAAAAGAAATTAGAAGAGTTGGATACAATGGGGCCACACACAGAGAAATTCTTTGGTTATCTTATTTGACACATTTTAATAGATACAAAGGAACACCTACATATGGCAACCTCAGTATCTTCTCTATCTCTATCGAAATTAAAATACTGCAAAATTGAATATTCATCCAAGTGTTATTTTTTATATATTAATCACCTTCACCTTTTTTTAATATTGGTGAAATGATAATTGATTTTTTTAGCTGCATATTTTATAAAAAATTAACCGTTATATTTTTGAACATGTAATATTATGAGTTTTATTTTCTGGTTACTGTTTCATATTTAAACGAGTTAGTAAGGTTAAGGTGTGATAAGATTTAAGAAAAAGTGAAAAAACAACAAAATTTAATACCAGAGTGTTTTCTTTTACATTAAAATTATTTTAAATGCGATAATATTGGTAAGTAACAATTTGAATTAATTTTGTACTATGATACTATAACTTTTATTCATTGTATAAAAAATGTGCTTTACCAATTGTAGAATATTTTAAATTTTTATTACTATTCGGTTCGGCCGAATATTAAAGTATTCGGCCGAACCGAATATTCGGTTTGACTGCCGAATGGGCAGTATAAAGAATACCAACTGAATATTCGGTGCAACCCTATTATGATGAAATGGCTGCATGACTCTGATCATTGAATAAAGCATTAAAGTAGTACAGTTGTTATAATCATAAATGCTCGGTACCTAACATAAGTTAACATACGTAAAAACAATTTACAATAGTTCATTATCTGGAAAAGGCATTGTTTAGTTTCTTGCCCATAATTGATATGGCACCAATAAATATACCTTGTATAATATCAACTTTGAAGTACCTGAACAGGATTGCACATAATCAAAATGTTTCAGCCTCTGTTCTGTAAAACAACATTACTGTTTCAAAGAAGGACTGTCGCTGCAGCCAGTTGCATGAATCTTACAGATATTATGTATTAATAGCTTGTGCTTTACCTCCTATATTATTTGAATCTCGCAGTATGTCAAGAAAAGCTAATAAGTCTCAATTAACACATGCAATACTAAAGAAGTTTGAATTACACACTAATCTTGTTGAAATACAGTCTGTTGTGTTGCTGCTAATTCCGCCCAGCCTAGTCCTAAGCTAGACCAAATCCATGAGTCCATGAATCCCAAGAAAATCCAAAACCAACAGCGGTTCAAAAATAAGATCATCTCGGGATAGTCCCAGACAGTCAAGGAGATGTTGGGGAGAAGCCTCCACAAGAAAGCACTTAGTGCAGATGGAAAAAACTTTATGATCCCAATCGAAAGTAAGGCATTTTAAATGCCCACTAATGAACCCAAAAATAGTTAGTTATTGGACTCTACCAACACTGAGGACAATAACACCATAAGGACAAACACAATGGAACCAACTATGAACTGATGGGGACTTCCAAGTGTTTCTGTGCCTTCCGAAGAAAAGTTCCAGAAAAGTCAGGTGCTGGAGGTCAAGGGTTCAGCAGCACCCTCCTTGGCCAGAAAACGCAATGTACTAATCAGTATGTCATAGATGGCAGCTCATTATTGCAATGCATTCCGTAGCACAAACATGATATATGAGAATTTTACGAACTCCGAGCAATTGCCGCACCTACAGAATCTGTCACAAAGTGCCATAGCTTTCGCATCTGATACGAAATCAGCAAATGATCTCAATCCAAAAGAATAGGGCCGATATCAAAAATAACTCATTTAACACCACAATATATGACTTGCCATCAGCTTCTGACTTGTTATTGAATATGATGCGTTGTTCCTGCACGACACACTGTACAATCATGAGCTGTGCATGCAAAAATAATGTGATGTCCGGTTCTGTTGCTTGTGAGGAGTGCAAAGTCTGTGAAGGCGATAATTGTGTTACTAACAAATATGAAGACAACAGTAGTGATGCAAATGATTGATTTTGTTTTGGGTTATCATGTACTTTGATTTTGAGTTATCATGTTTTGGGTTATCATGTACTTTGATTTTGAGTTATCATGTTTTGGGGTCCTCTGATGCAATTGATTTTTCATATATCATTGCTTATGTTTTCTTAACGATTTTATTACACATATTATTGCCATTCTGAAATACATTGAATATAAAGGAATTTTTAAAACATTAATTTTATAGACGTAATCGTTTTTTCTATTGAAACACCCAGTTCCCTAGAAAAAAGAAAAAGAATCCTTTATGGCATAGCAGCCATTTTGAAATGCGATATTCGATGATTTTCCATGACTCGATTTTGTGGGATTTTGGATATGTCAAATAGCATCTATTTCTGAGTAGAAAACTACTTAACACACTTCTGTTGCAATTTAGTCCAGGTTTGATGATAATTTTTCATAGTTTGACTGGACTATTATTATAGTTTCACAGAGTTAATTCTTCTGTTTAATCAATAGCATTGCTGAATCTCGTTTAATCTGTTCATCATGTAGCATCGCTCTATGTATGTACAAACTTATTTTAAGCACACTTTCTGAGACTATCTTGGTGACACATCTAAATCTATCTCCTCCGAATGACAACCAGGAATTAGTGATCTCAATGATGGCTGTTGTTAGAGCTTTTATTGTAAATATTCTATACAGAAATTAAAATGATATTGGTAATAGAAACACATATTAATTTTTGAAACATTTTTTAAACAAATAGAGTAAATATATTTATTTTAAGTAAACATATTTATTTTATGCTAAATATTTGCATTTATATCTTAAAATAATTTATGAAACAGCTCAACAGTCCATTAAACAAAAAAAATCTATATGAATATATAAATATATCCCCAAACACCAAATTGTCACAGTTAGGTTGATATGAAAATGCATGTATGGGCCATGGGGTCAAGTAATTTTAGCTATAATGCCATGTTCAGGAAATGTGCCTGCTCTTTGTACGTCTCTTGATTGTGACCATGAAACATAAAAAAATGAATAGATTTATGAATTCTTTTTGCTTACATATTCAATGATGGGATTTCAGGATTGCTCTTAAAAAGGGAAGATGTATGTAAATGTTCCATGCCGGATGCTCCCTCAGAAAGCTTTTCATTCTTCTTTTTGAAGTGAAATGGTTCAGAAAACTTTTCATTATTCTTTTTGAAGTGAAACTGTTTTGTTGGTGAAGCCTGTATTGATTTAAATGTGTTACTCTTTGGAGGTGAAGTTAGTGGCTTTTCTTTGTTCTAAAATAAAATAAATCATTAAATATCTTAAAACAAAAATCCTGACAGTATAGCTTAACAATAAAATCAAGTACAGATGGGATTCTTGAATAAAAATTCATTCAAACTGCTGTCGTATCTACATTAAACTGCAAAATGACTCACCAGGGTGCATGCTTACTCACTTTTTACACTTAAGATGCCTTCCCACTCACCGCATCACAACGGTAGATGATTCACGGCAACGCTCGAGGTACACGCAAGTCTTTGCAGAAAGGTAAACCCCTTCACACTGTCAGTAGATGGCGAAGAAATGTAGCCAATCAGATAAAAGTGGAGAAATTTTCTCCTAGTTCAGCGGCCATGTTTACAAACCATTTCTTCCAAAGCGATTTTATATACATGAAATATTATATAATAAAAAATAAGACATTATTACTAATATAATCTCTTTGGTTTCTACTGATTCAAAGTTATATTTACCAGCGACTCACTAGTTTACAGTATTGACACGTTTCAGAAAATCTGCCTTTCTGTGAATTTAGACAAGAGCATATGCGAGTTTGCTTTGGCAATATATACATATTTCATCAGTTTTCTAAAATAAGCTAACTAAAGTGATTCCATCACAAAACACAAAGGATCCTAATTTAAATTATTTTAGAATATTTACAACACTATGGCAATTTCCTCGTTTTAACAAATACAATTATGTTCTCTTTCGAGAATCGTTAAAAAAAACATCTGACAGAATTTAGAAAATGAATTTTGATGTATGTTCTCCATAGACTTTTTTTATCCTTCTATTGCAATACTAAAACAACTTGAAAACATATTATGTTTACTCTTTAAAATAATACTCTAAAATAGCACTAAATGCTTTGCATGATATAATTTGTTAATACATTTCAGATGTGAAGTTTTGGCTTGGATGATAGAGAATCAGCTCCGCAAACGAGTGGGCTCTGGTTTGAATCCAAGCGAATCTTAAATTTTACAAGTGCTGCCATCTGTTGCAAAAATATTCAAATACAGTTTTTCTTTAATAATCTGCAGAATTTTTTGTTTTAAGTTATTTTAAGTTCTATATACAAAATAACCTTATATCAGTAAATTATTTTTAAGTTTGAATGCTTATAAAAATTTACTTTGAAGTTACGTTGAAAAATATCTTGAAGTATACTTTATACCAGCTATAGATGGAATATATTCTTCTTAATTTAAAAAGCCCTTGTGGAAATAGCAAATGTAAAATGTGCATATAAAATTAGACAGAAATCATAGAACATCCTTATACGAGTAATTGTTATCTTCCGACATGTAATTTTGAACATTTTAGATTAGAATAGAAACAAAAATTAAACTACTTTGAAATTTTAAAGAGGTTATATTTTAATAATTTGGTGCTAACATTTGAAAATTTTTTTCATTATTTTAAATGCACATAGACAATTAAGAAATTTACAATACATACATTTGAAAATCATTTATTTTTAATAAAATAAATAAGTTTACATGTAAATATGAAAAGTTTACTCTTTTAAGTTTGTATGCTTATAAAAATTTATTTCAAAGTTACTTTAAAAAACATCTTGAAGTATACTTTATACCAGCTATAGATGGAATATACAGTTAAATTATTTAAAAACATAATTACTCAATAAATATAAATGTAGATAAAATAATTTTTAAATTTAAAAGTTTACTTTAATGAGAAATATTTTAAATGTTACAAATGAGCAAAGAACATATTCGGATATTTAATACAGATACGTATTTGAAAACCTTTAAAATCAAGAATAAAATGGTAATGAACTTAAATTTGTTTAAAACCTGATATTTTTATAACGGCATTCTTGAATTTAAATACTTTTTACATTTTTTTTTTTTCTTTGTTTCATTTCAGTCAATATCTGCAATATCACTTTTTAAACTAATTTTGTATCTTAAAATAGAGTGAATATTTTTCAACAAATATTTATTTGCTTTTTTATACGGATGTATGACTAATCCAAATATTTTTTAATGTTCATTCATCTGTTTAAGCTTCTGATATCTGAAGTAATCCATATAAAAAAGATCAAATCAAAAATTTACTATACGAAATATTGATTTAGCAGGTGTAAAAACATGATCTACGATGCTATAGGCTGTTGCGTTGCCATCAACCATGTGGTATACGTTGAATTCGGTTTCATTTCGAATTCAGAGTTGCGGCCTGCATTCACCGTAGAAAGAACTTTCCCCCACTTTTTCATTGTACAGCGCATGCATGAAGTCAACCTTCTGCTGCGGTGCATTGCATTGCGGTGACTGGCAAGGCACCTTTACATTCGAGATACCTTGAAAACAGTAATTCACAGATTTTGCAAATGCAAGTCAAAAACTGACCTATAAATACTGTAAACATTGGGGTTTGAAACTGGATGCTGGCCTAATATTAATCAAAGAGCTATATTTTTAGAATAATGCTTTTAAAACATTTTATATTTAGGCATTTTGGATGATTTAGGCTCAATTGAAATGCATATGGAATGGAGAGTATAAATTAGAATTTGATATATTTGCACTAAAACTGTTTTTCAATTGACTCACATTTTTCATTGACTGACTCACAATTTTTTCACCAGTGAGATAGGCTAACTCATAAAATTATAAGTGAAGTGCAAACCATGCCTCTCCATAAGGATTTGAAAATTATTAGCAAAACTGATAATCAAAATCAAAATTAATTAGCAAATAAAAAAGTTTGAATAACAATTTTTAGATTAGAGAATAATTAAAAAATATAACACTAAGACTAAATAAAAATACTTACTAAAAATTAGTTAATTTTCTTAACATTATCTTAGTTAAACATATTCTAAGACTTATTTAACATAATTTGAAACAAAGTTACTAATATTCCTGTAAATCAAAGGTCTGATACCAAGTGCTTATGAGTACTGGTGTCGCAAAACAAGTATAAATAACAATATACTTCCAGAGTCTGACAGAACATTAAAATAACATTTTCATTTTTCATCTAAACAACATATACTCGAGCATTTCAAAACTACAACAACCAACATGACAGCCAGAACATCAACTAACATTGCCAAAAGACAAAATACAAAAACGGTTACAGTTACTGATCAGATATGTTGTGCAATTACATCAACAACCTGCCTTAATCGCTCACACCACCACATCTAGACCTTAAATCACACAGTTTAGGTTTAGGCAAACTTTTTATAAACATGTAAGCTAACTGATTTTCACTTGCTACATACTCAAGATTAATGTTATACAGGCATCACCTCATGAATATATTTCAATTTAATATGCCTGTGTTTCAGTCTGCCACAATGGTTTTCCCTTAATGTTGCTTTTATGGCTGACTGACTAATCTACCAACTCCCAGACACTTTCTATTTATTGAATTTACTATTAA
The DNA here is from genome assembly GCA_951213105.1 of Amaurobius ferox. Taxonomy (NCBI): domain Eukaryota; kingdom Metazoa; phylum Arthropoda; class Arachnida; order Araneae; family Amaurobiidae; genus Amaurobius; species Amaurobius ferox. Next base: position 36,075,273 of record OX578152.1, on the reverse strand, counting down.
TATTTATGATTTTTTTTATTCTTAAGAAGTCCAGCCACTTATTTTTCTTTAATTTATGAGGTTTTACCAATGAGTTTTGGTGATTTTTAATTAATGTATACTTTTGTCACTAACTTTTGATTACTTACTCTAACTTTTAAATCATCACAATTCCAATATTTCAGTCATTTTTCCCGTTATATTCTTGGACGTTATGAACTTAGCAACCACTTTTATTGTAAAATTTCCCCAATAGATTTATTTCATAACAACTAAATTATTTATCCTTTTGAAGAAATTTTATTTTATTTATTATTTTGATATTTCTGAATTAAAAAAATGTAATTTTGTATCGCTAAAAAAAACATAGACCGTTTTATTGCTTTACTCTAATTTTCCAATCAACGGGATAGGGCATGACCCAACTTTAGCCGTGGATAAGTTGAAAATCGAGCTGATTTAACTTTAAATTGATAATAATTGTTTACAGTTCGCTCTACTAAAAACACAACTAAGCTGTAAATAGTTTAGGAATAAAATTAATTTTAGTTTTTTACATCATTGATGACAGATTAATAACTTAAAACAAGGTATAATCCATAACAGGGAATCTGATATTTCTCTAATCGAGAAACTATCATGTGCCGAAACTTTAAAAATGCGAAATTCTTGCGATCTATGTCGGGGCAGCATAGTAACATTCAAACACACTATTTTTGCTACCCTCGTTCATATTTACCATATGATCATTTATAGACCATACATTGTAAGTTGAAGTAGAGCAAGCAATACATAATGTCACAATATCAGCAATTTAGCTCGGAAAGGCAAATTAAATTTTTTAATTTATCATAATGCAAACTATGTTATGAATATCTAACCAATAAATAAATTCACAAGCTAAAAGTAGCTGGAGCATTTTTTGTGCACCATGTTTATTTTAACACGTGATTTTAATTTTGTTTGTGCATCAGCTTTTGGAAACCGTATAAAATTTGAGGCAGGTATAAAAATGATAAAAGCCCTATTAGTACAGCATGTAAAAGTGAGGCACTTCGAATTTCGGGTGCTGGTGGGGTCTATTGATAGAATGCGCTGAATCCAGGCATGCCTCAAAAGTAAACACATCCGTGATCATGGAGAGGAAGGCGATACAAATGTGGATTGCACTCATTCTCAACAGCAAGTGCAAAAAATTAAGAGCCGTAGCAGTATTGTAGTGATTTTCGGCAGATTCTTCTCACTCCACAGAGGGATTATTAAGGAAAAGAGTCTGAGGCTGTCGCAATTAGGCTGATAAGGATTTCGTTAATCACTAGTTTTTTATGTTGAATCACCATGGAAGAGTGGGAATTTTAATGGCTGAGTTGGAGAGAAATAAATATTCATGAAAGGGGTGGGGAACAATGAAAAACCCTTTGTGATAATACAGAGTACATTGCCGCTCTTTGATGTCGCCCAAGATACTTTAAACAAGCCAATTTGGCATCTCCTACTTGAATGGTCTAAGTTCAGAAGAATATGATTTCACCCCTGAAGGATGGAGGATACCGACAAAGGGCAAAGGATGCTACTGAAATTGTTCAGTTAGGTACAATCCCCATTCATTTGTTTGTAAATACTGCTGTGACTTTTGTGTGGCTTTAATAAATAATGAATGGGAGAAAACTTTCCATATTTCTCGATGTTTTAATAATTTGAGAATACATGATAAGGTGTCATTTTGAAAAGGGGATCTCCAAGGCGGTATTTTTCACTTTTAGGGCACAAAATTGTAGTACTTATGCAGGCAGAGTGGGCATTTTAATTTCTGGGGGCAGCGGGACGGGCCGCCCCATGAAAAACACCTAGGATGAACATGTAAGCATCATATCCAAAGACCTTTACATTATCAAGATCAGGTTGCCTTCCATACTTAAATTTATATGGTCCATACTTAAGTTTATATGGTATACAGTTATCAATACTTTAACTGTGCATTCAGTTCTTTAGGTATGCAGCAGTTTGGATGGCACAACCCCAAAATTTCTTTGGAAGTTTTCCTTCATAGATCAAGGATCGAGATTTTTCCAGTAAGTATCAGAATCTCTCAGCGACTCCATTTAAGAGTAGCATGTATGGTGCAGGATTTATCAAAATACCAGCTTTTCTACAAAAATGAACAAGTTTTTTCGTGACATATTCTTTAGCATTGTCATATCTAATTTTATAGACTTCAGAATTTTTCTTGAAAAATGAACTTAATACCTCAACTGTTTGAGACTCAGATCATCCGACCTACCAGAAAGGTGTAAGGTAACCATTTAGACGTCCGGGAAGTGCCACCCAATTTAGACCGGAACCCAGTGGGGGAGGCATCCACAGGGACCATACCCTCCTTCCCCTACCACCAACCTCTCGGAAGGACTTTCGGACCTACATGTTTAACGTGATCGTACTCCGCATGAACACGGCGGTAGTTGTGGCAGCGTGCAAATCCAGTGCAAACCACCGGGCTACCACGCCCGAAATGTGCCAACAGCAGGTGGTGTTCCCAGGTGGTCACCCACCCAAGTACTAACCGCGCCCGATGCTGCTTGACTTCGGTGATGTCTACTCTACTTGTCTTGTGTGGCGTAGCTTCTGAATTCAACAAGAAATAGTTCTTTTGAAGTTTGTCAACTGCAAAAGTTACTACAGCTGATTCTTTCCTGAGGTTGGCTCTTTGTTTACTTTTACAATTTCTTTTTAAATGGTCTGTGTGTACACAATTATAACAAGTTGGTTTCCTTTTACATTCTTTAGCAAAATGTCCTTTGTCCTTGCACAGATAGCAAACAATGCCTCTTTTCGATGCAGAAAAAACAGTATTATCCATCAATGGAACACATGGAGTAGTCAATAGATTTTTTAAATTAAATTCTAAAACTTTTGCAAATAGCCATTTACCATGCGGAGGTGCAGGTACTGTAGCACGCAGAAATATCTTAAGCACTCCTATTATAAGAATTTTGATCTCTGCTTGGGATTTGTTTTAGAAGGGGAAACAGGTTACACCACACAAAAGACAAGTTATTTACAGGAGGGGTAGAATTCCCAATAATGAGCAGCGTTTTCTTTCCCCAATGCGCATCCTATTAACATGTGACAATGCAAAATTATAATAACCATTGTTGTAAGATAGTTAACCATGAGTCCTAAAAACCAGCTTTAGTTCTATATTTTTAATATGCAAAATGGGGTGTTTGCATGACTGTCATGCTTTCGGCCTTATTTTTGTTGTACTGATATAGTTTGCTATAACACACAGCATGTAGAAGGGCATGGAGTGCCAATGAAACTATGAGAAATAAAGCTGATTGATTTCGACGGGCCAAAGAAAATATTGAAATAAGTCTCAGCAAATAAAAATGCAATGAAATTATTATTTTCAGCACCCTATCATTAAAAATTTCCACAGATGCCTAGAGCATAGATGCTCTGCACCAGTACAGCTATACAGGGTGGATAAAAATCACGATTTTTTTTAAAAAATCAAAAAAATCGGATTTTTTCGATTTAAATCGGATTTTTTTGATTTAAATCGGATTTTTTTGATTTATATTAGCTATTTTCAAAATCAATTTTTTATATTTTTCAGATCAGAAGGTAGGTTAGACCATATTAATGTACTGTATAATTTAAAAAATAATAATTGAATATATATTAAAAAATATATGAAGGGGTTAAAAAAACCCAAAGACTTTTTAAATAAATAGGGTTTTTTTAATTGGGTTATTTTATTGGAGAAGAAAAGCCATATACTATCTTTTTCCTCCCTGCCATTTTAGTAAATGAATCTACTAATTTGCTTTCTATATCTATTATACAACACAAGTTTAGCTATCCTCTAGAGTCAAGTTTGCAACAGAATCTGAAGTGTCCTGCGTACTCCTTCCAAATAGTTGAAAAACAGGTTTATTGGGCTACAGGTGGATTAGTGTCCAGAGAGAAATATTTCTTTGTCAGTTGCAGGGATGCCAATCTAGATAATTTTTAGCTAGATATCCACATAATTTTGACTTCATCTAGCTAATGAAAATGGGCATCTACATCATGACTACAAATCTAGATAATTTTGACGTCATCTATTTAACGAAAATGGGCATCTAGATAATGCCTAAAAATCTAGATAATTTTATGAAATTTCACCAAAATCAAAATTTTTTTGTGTAAAATTGAGATGGTGTTGGTAATTGTCTCAAAAGGAGCATCACAGTTTTTTACTAGCATGAGTTATGTAAAAACAAAGCTCCGGTATAGAATGAAAATAAAGTTACCGAATGCCATTTTAACAGTTAAATTAGGACACACACATATGAGAAATGTTATCATTATAACCCCCCCCCCCAATTTTGAAGGACATAGAAGCTATGGTTACATATCGAAAAACAGCAAATGAAGTTTTATCGTTTCTCAGTCAGGCACTTCAAATTTTACAGATGAGGATTATGATTCGTTAATGTGGAAATAAAGTGTTTTATATTCTTATCAGAGGTGGAGCTACAATTTTTCTCAAAGTTTTTTTTTCTACTGTGATCAAGAGCAAAAAGTACCAAAAAGCCTTAGTTTTTGTACTGTATAGGTTGGGGACTATTGAATTGAAGAGAGGGAGGGACAAAGGGGATAATGCCCAGGGGCCCTATGATCCTAAGAGACCTTAGAGTGATTTTTTAAGTCCTTAAAAAATAGGTGGGTGAGGGTAGGGATTGGTGGGGGAGCCCAATCTGCAAAACTGCTTAAGGGCCGGTCAATCCTATTCCCACAACATTGTTTGCTATATTGGTATGCGCCAGCAAAAATTACAAAAAAAGGAAGGAACCAAATTTTCTTATTTCTATGGTAAAAATTATTATAGCACATATAAATAACATTTTAAAAGGTATTTTAAATTTTTGTAGCTTGAAATATGCATGTAAAAACTGTATCGCAACCACTGATCCCAATAAATCATCACAAGAACAATTAAAATGTTCAATATTGTCTAGCTATGTTTTTAGATAACTGACAGAAAATCTAGATAATTCTAGATATATTTTGAGTAATTTTTAGCTATAAAATTAGAAAATAGGTTGGCAACACTGGTCAGTTGTCATTGTTACTTGATTTTATACTCCAAGCAATGAATAGTGTTATCTCCATTGACCGAGAGTTAAGGAAAGGATTTCAGTTTTTTTTTATATACTCTAAAGATGTCTTGATGTGGAATTTTATTATTTTAAACATTTATTCTGTTCCAGGTTATTTTAGCATAAAAATACAAAAAAAAAATTTCAAGAAATGACAAAATTAAAAAATGATTTTAATCAATGATTTTTTTAAAAAAATCAAGTGATTTAAATCATGATTTAAATCATGATTTAAATCAAGTTGATTTAAATCAAACAACCCTGCAGCTATACGTAATAAAAGAAGATATCTGTCTATGTGTATGTGCAGTCTGTAATGGGAAAGCTAAGCATCATACATCCATAAAATTTGGACAGGTACTCCAGTACTCAGGACAATGTACTTGCAAGATTTGTCTTTGGGTCATTCCATGTCAACTCACACACCTCACAAGCGAGCTCTCATGAATTATTACAATATTTTGCAGGTATATTCCCATTTACTAGGTGGCATATTAATACCAAATTTTAACCCTCAGCTGCTGCTAATTTTTAAGATATGAGGGGTGGAAATTTTCATGTTTTGCTCCCCCTTCTCATATTTGACTGACCATAACTCTGGAACCAATAAAGTTAGAAACTTGAATTTGATATCATTTGAAAGCTTGTAATATGAGCTTTAAAATGATATACGGCATGCATAGTTTTTTTTATATTTTCAGCTTTTTTATATATGACCTTGGATTTTGACCTTGAATATTTCCAAAACATATCATTTTAAAAATCTGAAAAAAATATATTTTGTACACACTGTTATGTTCCTTATTTGTGCCAAGTTTCATATTGGGGAAACTAGGGGATCAGATATTATTTAAACTTCAATGTTTCTTGTGTGTGGCCAAAAATCAATACAGTCATGAAGTCAGGTGTTTGTGTCTAAATGTGTCATAATCACACTGATAATGCAACATTAGAATAATTAAAGAACCATTTAATCTAATATACAATGAGTAGATTACGTAAAAAATAAAATTATACAGATTATCTTTTAAGTCAAACTTGACTTAACAATAGCTTTTTCTTTTTGACAATGTTTGATTTGCTAGGTTGCTTTCTGCTTCTGTAATTTTATATGTCCTGCCAGTCGCTGTACTTGGGTCAACTTTTGTTAAAACAGACTGCTTGGACACCCACAAAATGTCAGTATGAAGGATAAACAAATGATGGTGATGGACCATGTGGGTGTAGAAAATTGATCTGATTTCATCAGAAGATGTATTCACATTAAGAACACAGCCCAACCACCAGGTAGAATCATACATGTAGGTCACAAATCCTTGTATTTCTTCTAATGCCAAAAACATACCTGCAGGAATTGCACACGTCCCCAATGAATATTCACTTGAGTTAGAAAAATACTTCATTTGGACAACACCTTTTTTAACGGGCACAAATGAATGGAACTGCTGAGTGCCAGGAACAGTCACTGCTTCTGAAAAACGGCCTTCAAGTAACTTCTCTTCAGCGGCATACTCTTCTTGTGCTACATAGGCAAAGTTGATGTTCCGAATGTTTGATTTTGCCAAATCAAACAGTTGACGAGGAGTCATAATTTGTTCACTGTACGGTCTTTGTAAACTGGCCTTTGCTGCCAAACGTTTGACCGTTCCACTAATGCCATCACATGCACTCTTCCCATGGGAAGTTGCAAAAAAATGCCATTCAGCTGGAATGGCAAAATCATCTTCATGTAATGTCAGATTTAGAAAATTTTTACAATTCTTGTATTGACCTGAACATCCATCAGAGAAATAATAAATTTTTTTAATAGTAACTTTGCATATCTCTGCTAGATGACTTATAAGGTATTTCTGAAACAGATGAACTGCAACGGTATTGTGTGTCATACAGTCTGAAATAATGGCTAAGTTTTCATGAGCTAAATTATTTTTGTCATCTAAAACATAGGTTCCCAAAGTGGTCCAGGTGGACCCCCAGGGGTCCATAGGAGACCACACGGGGGTCCACGTAGACGTGAAAAGAAAACAGGGGTTCACAAGTTATAAGGGGGGGGGGTCCACGAAAAATTTTCTGGTTTTCATAATAAAGAACAAAAATGTGGCTTGGATTTACCTATCAACGTAAGCAGGTAGCATCATTCACTAGGTAGGTATTCAAAAATATTCGAGACTCAGGTTAAACACAGAATTGAATAGAACAATAGATAAACAAAGGGTGTAATTTCGGCTTTTCTTGGTAAATTGCAATTAATGAAGCAAAATATTAGTCGGCGCGAATTCTCCCAGTTTCCGTACTTGTCACAGATAGAATGTCTTGATGAGGATATTCAGACATACGCTCAACATTTAAATACCCTGCATGATGACTTCAAAAATAGATTTGAAGATATTCTGACGATGGAAATACCACCATGCATCATAACCCCATGTGATGAAACGGAAGAGGCGAATGTGGTATTACAAGAGGAGCTACTTGAGCTCAGCACCAACGAGGAACTGAAGGTGAAATTTAAAAAAGGCTATCAAGCATTTTGGCTGCAGGCAGAAATCCCCGAAAAATATCCTGGGCTGTGGGAAATTGCGAGAAAATTTTTGATAGCGTTTCCCTCGTCATATCTTGTCGAAAGAAGTTTTAGTGCCGTTACCAACCTGTTAACCAAAAAAAGGAGCAGATTGAACATCACAGAACGGGGAGATTTGAGATTACTTCTTACAAAACTGAAGCCAAATATTGATAATTTGCTGTCAATTCATCAAGTACATCCGTCTCATTAAAAGTATGACTATTTTATATTGTTGATTTACATTTCAGAGTTCATTGTTGATTTTTTGTCAATTGTTGATTGTTTGTAAAAATAAATGTTTATAATTTTGTATAACCTGAGTCTCGAATTATTATTTTAGTAAATAGAATAGTATTATTTTAATAAATAGGACACAAGAAAATGTGCTACTTTTTTTATCTTCTTAACACCCCAAATTTGGGGTGATATTTTTCAGAAGTTTTGGGAGTACAGTAGAAATGTAGCAGCAGGGGGTCTACCGAAAATAGTAAAACTTTGAAAGTGGTCCACGAGAAAAAAAAGTTTGGGAACCTCTGATCTAAAAAATAGGCAACAAAGGGATGAATTGTTGCTTGGGCATTATTCCAGTGAAAACCTTGTGCTGCATCCTGAAGAAGAAAAGAATAATTTTCAGCAAAATCCCCCAGCGCAATTACTTCATTAATTTTTAAATTTACTTTTAACTCTTTTAAAAATGTTGCTTGTTCAGTTGCAATAAATGAATGCTGTAGCAAGAGCTGCAACTTTTCTATAAGAAAAGCAGTAAAGTCCTCACTAGATTTTACTAGTGTTTCTAAAGTTGATCTATCAGTTGATAGCCACTGCTTAAATGTAATATTTTCAACTCCATTGGCACTAAAAAAGTCAGAAATCTTTAGTGCTAAATTTTCTGAACCTGGACATTCACTGCACTTACCAAAGTAACATGCTGGCTGTGCTGGATTACACAGATAAACAATGTTGGTATGTTTAAATAATCATTTTCTTCTTCTTTTGTGAAATTTGACAGAATAGCAGCCAACATCAGTTTTACATTCTGATGAATTGTATATATGCATACAGCATGTGTGCCACTGGCACCAGCTAGAACACAATTCTTTGGCCAAAGCTCGGCAAATTTTGAAAAGCCAACTTTGGTTTCAGGATACAATTCTTTAAAGCGAATATAAATTTCATTCAAATTACCCAATATAAGATGCTTTTGTGCATGAGTTTTAATTCCATTGACATAAATTGAAAGAAATTTTTTTTTCCCTGGCATAGGAAATATTCAAAGTCAAAAGTCAAGGTCAGATATTAAAATCTGTATAATTTGAAACATTGAAGTTTAAATAATATCTGATCTCCTAGTTTCCCCCATATGAAACTTGGCACAAATTAGGAGCATAACAGTGTGTACAAAATATATTTTTTTCAGATTTTTAAAATGATATGTTTCGGAAATATTCAAGGTCAAAGGTCAATTTGAATGACCTTCAAAATTTAAAATTGTACTTTTGTATCATGTAATATATCATCTTAAAGCTTGTTTCAAGATCTTTAAAATGAAGTCAATTTTATGTATGTAGTGCAATTAGAATAGTAGTTACATGCATTTGAAAAGTACTCCAACCATCAAAATTTGATGATTTTTGATTTTTTGTAATGGCCACCAATCAAAAAGTATTTGTCTTAAAAATCTAAAAACTTGGATTTTTACTAATGTGTCCAAATACAACCCATGTATAAAATTTCAGAAATATCGGAGGGGGTCAACTTGAAAATCGCATTTTTTTTGGTTGATTTGACATGGAACGACCCCTTTTCATTGTGGTTGTTATAAATGGGAGTATTATTAAAATATTAAATTTTGTTCACCTAAACTTACAGCTAACTCTCGAAAACCAAAGAAAGCTTTATCAATATGCCGCTTATAATAAAAAATAAATAAATAAACTGATATGTTGTTCGCTATGCCACGATCCCCAGGTCTTAAAGTTTCTACAAAATTCTAGGCTTAAAAAGTATAGTTACTAAATATTTAAGAACAATTACAAAATATATCTACAAATATAAAACACTAAGAATAACATTAATATAATATATACATAGCATAAAATATTTTAATTCTATAGAAATAAATTAAAATTTAGCCATCACATCAAATTAAAATACAAAAAAAAATCAAGAGAAAGCACAAATTAATTACAAAACAATTTAATAACTAGCACTGCACAGAATAGATTGATCACTGATAAACATAGAAAGAATCCTTTGAAAATATTCCCACCCCAGATAAACACTGAAAGAACTATTGAATAATTGTGAGATGAAGCTCGCTTCACTTAACGAGTGTGTCATGAAGCAAATGAATAATAACTCTGATTCTTAGCACAATGTCTGTTATCCAAGTGGAAATCTAATTGCTTCACTTGGGAAATTCAAGGCAATAACTTTAAAGAAGAAGTGGGTATTGGAACTAAATGTTTAATGAATGAGTCATAATTTATAGATGAGGGTTTGCTATTTCCAGTGGAAAATTGTGTAAAACTGTTAAAATTTAGGCTCAAAATTATAGTTTTTTCAATATTTTTTATTACTGAAGCAATGCTTCCTTTGCTTCATACCGTTCCACGTCACTATGTAATGCGTTGTTACCATTAATATGTCAAGCTAGTTGGTTCTAAACAGTGCAAACTTTGTGTTATGTACTAAATCTTACACTCAATAATATATTATTAAATAAATAATAAATAAAGTTAACACAGCCATCTTGTATTCATTCTTAGTTGAATTGACAACTGCACAAATTTACCTCAATCAGAATACAAATGACCTATGGTAGAATGAAATGACTGGCAATGGTAGAAAAACACAATTACTTTCTGAACAATATAAGTTACAATCAAAAATACAAATGAGTAAAGAGCTATCCAAATCACCATGTAATCTAGTTATATAATTAATAGTACTACAGAGTTTGATTCCAGGATGACAGGCCGGAGATAGCCCCGATTATTCGCATGTTAAGATTCGGGTATGAAATCTGCTTTAAACTGCAGATTCTGGCAGTTTAAAGTGGATTCCATACCTGTATGTCTAAATTGAGCAGAACCTGGCAGCCTAGGTTCTGGTCAATTCAGAAATTGTATAATCAGACTATAAAGCGTCAAGACACACAAACTCAACTTTTTAAATCACATACCCAAACTACCATCTATCACTTAAATGTTTATGCTAGATTTTATAAAATCGTTTACCTCATTTTTATCTTCAACTTTACGTTTCTTTTTAATGGGCACTTCTGAGAGGTTCAGTAACAAACCAGAATCACCAGCAGTAGCTTCCATTTGTTGTTCTCTTTATTATTTTTTATACAAATCAACAATCTAAACTCTTCCCACGAGTCTCAATATTTGTAAACAAATTCTAAATCCTTGGAATCGAATGTTTGAATTTGACCAACCGATTCAAGCACTCCATGGAGTTGACGAATGAAACTACAGATTGCCAGTGCTAAACAAAATATATTGATATGAGGTTCTAGCAGTAAGTATTAACGGGATGAACTCCGTATATATTCAGGGTAAGCATAGGAAGGACCGGAGGACGCTTATATTAAGACGGAGTGTCTGTAGTAAGTATGGACGGAACCGGAGGCAGACCCAATGTGTGACGTTCACAAATACGTACTAAATTATGTCAATAGAGAAGCAGAGGGCCACTCCAGGCAATTATTAGCTGGATATAATATTTTTAAACAATTTGAAGTTATTTCATTTATTTCGGAAAGAGGATTTTCATTAATTTGCCATTTATGTGTTCTAAAACACGGAGATTTAAAATGTTTGTCTTTATCGTATTACGGATGGAAACATTTCTATGTAAGTAAAGCATCTTTTCTATTTACATATGTATAATTATCGAAACTCAATTACGATTCGCATCTGAGCATATAATGTAATTTTTAACACTTTACAACAAAGTTGAAAAGTGTTTATGACTTTGTTCATTCTGTCTGTCTGTCTGTCTGTCTGTCTGTCCGTTAGCACGATAACTGCCGTAAAAATGAGTTTATCAAAATGAAATTTTAGTATGTTGTTCAGACGGTCTGTAGGACCTATGGGAATATAAAGAAATAATATCACCCAATTAGTTTTTTATTGAACCCGGGTTGAAAAAATGAAATACATTGAACCCTATGGGACCTAATTTTTCAAACATTTTTTAAGTAAATTTAAAATTCACGAATTGCTTCGAAATTTTTAGGAAATATTCACATTATCCCATAGAAAATATAAAAAAAAATTCAGTAAAATATGTTAAGTAGTTTTTTAATTAAAAAAATTATTTAATATAGGGAAAAAAACAAATTCAATTAAATTCTGACTTTGGGATATCTTCCAGAAAGAAAAGAGAGAGATATTATATAATAAATATCTCTCCATTTGTTTAAACGTTTTGCATATGGGAGTGGCTTCATATTTTAAAATAAATTTGGTAGATAACAATTTTTCATTTTTTTTAAATTTTATATAACTCTTCATGATAAATTTAATTGATTGCATTTTAAATGCACTTTCCTACGTCCTAGAGAGTTAAAATTTGGTACACAGCTTAAATTTGTTGAACATTTTTTTCGACAAAAATTTGATGGATCTTTAAATATAGATCATACATTTTTTTTCGAAATGGCCTGAAAATAATCCCCGTTCACTTCTATAAATCATTGGTGTAATATTGTTAAAAATTCTGATGTGGACAGCACATGTCTTTCTCTGCAGATTCATATTCGTTCTCTTTATTTATTCAATGATAATTTGAATTTATCTGCACAACATAAGTATTTTAAATGACATTGAATTTACACGTTAAACTTAAATTTGGTTCTCATTTGATAGCTAGACTTATTGTCAAAGGTGGCGTAGCGAAAACGCGAAAAAACTAGAATATCTCAAGAACGGCTAGTCCTAGAGTAATGGGGTTAGTCTTATTCTTTTTGTTGTCAAAAATCACATATAAAATAGGAATTTAATTGATATAATTGAGCACACGTAGTCTTTTATTTTTATATATAACGATTTTTGCTGGCCATTTCGCAAAAATAGTCCGTTCCTTTTTCCCGAATCGTAGTAGAATAACCTACAAATGATTTATATACAAAATTTTGTTAAATTTGGTATATAAATCACTTGTAGGTTATTGAAATATTATACTCCAAATTTTGTCAAATTTGGTTCATTAGTTTTTAGCTAGAGTGGATAAAGGCAATTTCTGCGGCCATTTCGCAAAGAAGGCAGATTCTTTTATTACGAATCGTACTATAATCTAATGAACATCAGGATTTCCCACAAAAAACATACCTACCAAATTGTATGAAATTCGGTCCATTAGTTTTTCAATTAGAGTGGATGTAATATCCACACAGACACACAGAAACATACACAGATACACCCTTACACACACAGACGTCTTCCTAAAAGTAGTTTTTTCGTGTTCTAGAAGTCCCAAAACGTGTAGATACTTTGAAAATTCGAGTTCCGATCTTAGGCACGATTCCAATACTTTGAGTACATACACATACACATATATATTATCTGTGTATTATCTGTGTATCTAAATTCCGTGCCTATGCAATTACAATAGTTGTGATTTTAAATGATCCCTAAACTTTTATTATTTCTTCAAGGAAGCCTAATTTTAACATATGCAGAATGCAAATATCTCAAGCGATTGTAAGATGAATTACATAAGAATTGCTGAATTTTTTTCACACAAAATTATTTAGCTCTGGAGTCTGGAATACAAGTTATATGAATGAAATATTCATTGATTTTGCATAAAGAATCAGATGATTTATATTTCGATACAGTTTTAAATATTTAAGTATAATAAATTACTGTAGTACTGTGATAATGTAAAATATATTACCACTGAATGAATCACATTTTAGAAATTTTTAAATGAAATTACATTTCAGTTGGAAAGTGTTTCATAATCAATGCTTATGCATGATTGATCTTTCTTGTTAAAATATTTCAACAAGCTGGGTATTTCTCTTTGGATTAGGTGGATTTTGAAATATCTGATTCATTGTAAATTTATCTTGCTCGCATTTTTAAAATCGTTTTAACCATCAGTATTATTTTGTATTGAATTCGAGTTCCTCTTACTTTCAAGTTTTCATGAATATCAAATACTTTTATTCTGTTTTTAATGTTTTCCTGCTACAATTACATTTAACAAATAGTAAATAGTATTGCATGATTTATGTATGTAGTTACAATATTTCACAAATACCTAATATTTCACTCACTTCATTTTATAAGCAATGACTCCCACTAGAATCCCTTAATCTGTTGCTTGTAGTACACTCCAAAATATTTAGTATAATATACCATTAAAGCATTGATAAATATATCACTTAAAGCATCGATAATCTAAATTACTTAACAGGAATGCTGTTGTGAATCTGAGATTTGATTTAAACTTTAATGTCAGCTTTATATGTTCATGGATGTCTATCTTATCAGCAATGAGAGCAGGATGCAAAATAAGCTGAATTTTATCGCAAATTCGCGAGAAAAAAATTTGTGTTTTGCTATGTAAAAATAAATTTGAATCGCATTTTGAGACTTCATTTTAAAAATCACAACAAATGATTCATAACAGTAAAAATGAAATCTTTCCGCAAACGTGCATAGTTTATACAATTTTCATGGTCCCTTTTTTTCAAACCCGACATCTCGATATGTTAATAGGTACATTTTTAAGAACTCGTGAAATAATAGTTGTAAACTGCTAGTAAAAATATCGAAACTGCTACAGAAATGAAATTTTAATTAGCAGTTTGCTACTAAAAAATATTCCCTTAATTTGCACCCTGAATGAGAGCCTGATTCAAACCTTGGGAATATCTTCTATAGGCGAAGTTCTCTCAAGAGTTTAATTTTTAATAAATTAGAAGCCGGCTGCATGGTTACACTTAATATATCAGTAAATATATTAAGTGCTAGTCTCCATAGAAATTCACATTATTGTGGCATATAGCAAGTTTTCTTGCTGCCATTGCAGGTATTAACTATTCCATGTTGATAACATGTTTTTTTAAATAAAATGAAAATACCCCTTACTGCACATTACGTTATACGAATGAGTACCTACAATGTTAACGATATTGTACACAAATATTTTGTTCAGAAATTATTTTAAAATTGTGATTCCTGTACAGGTATAACTAAAACATATAAATCCATAAAAGTAATAAAGTCAAATATTTTTCTTAAATTACACTAAAAATTTACATGCACAATGATTTAAAAAAAATTATATGCATCCTGAGATTGTTATTTAAAAACATCATATCAATTTCATACCAAATCTTTTCAGACATAGTTAGAGACGTATATCGGTAAATTCTCCATTTTTATTTCATTTTAATCGATTTGAAAATTAACTCTTTTCATACTGCTTTTTAAAAAGCAAGTAACTTTACAAGTCTTTGATTATTTAGTTTATTAATTTTGAGGAGGACGGATCAGTCATGATAACAGTCATGACAGATCAGTCATGTAAAAATATTTTGGGGAGATAGAAAACCGGAGTTCAAAAATTTCCAAATATAAAGTTTCATGATATATATTTTGGCTAGGTTACATATAAGACTTAAAGTGGTGTCGAATGATCAGATTTCGAACAAAATGAGGTAAGAAATAAAAAATTAATTTAAAAAAATATATTGAACAATAAATATATATTTTTCCGAAAGCATTAGACAGAATGGATTACACTGTACAGTACGTGAAAAACATTTAAATTAATGAATATATTATAAAGTAATTTTGATAAACAGAAATATGCATACAAATGCATTTAGTCTATTACAATAAATATGCTTTGGCACAGCTGAATAAACCTAAAACTGGACCCTCCGTCGTCAGAAATTTGGGCATATGCAACAGATGTGCACCCCTCCTTATTTTACAAGTTATTGATCTATTTTCACAAACGGTTTAAGCAACATGGGGCTGGGTGGCGGAACAGTCCAGTTGTTAGTGCACGGGGATTGCATTCGAATCACCTAAGTTTAATTCCCAGCTTTGCCCAAACTGTCTATATGTTCATGCGGAGTACGGGAACGTTAAATATATGGGCCCGTAAGTTCTTCCGAAAGGTACAGTCCCTGTGGATGCTGCCTCCACTAGGTTCTGGTGTAAAGTGGATGGCACTTCCCGACCATTTAAGCAGATACCTTACACCTTCGGATAGGTCAGATTGTCTGGGTAAAAAAATGAAGCCTCCCGAGCCCCTATGCAAAGTATTATTTTGCCTTACCTATCAGTGCCTCTGTACAGCTGCGGTTTGAGAGGTATGCAATACTGTTTTAAGTAATTTTTCGGTAATAACTGAATTACAATTAAAATAAATTAATGACATTTATAAATTTATTGCAGTGAAACCCCAATTTTGTAATACAAACATTATATACAGGAAAACAAAATACACAGAAAAGTCCATTTCAATTAGAATATAAAAATCAAGGAAAATATACAAGAAAACAAATGGACCACTTATCAAGCTTTACTTTTTCATTTTATAAAAATTTAATTAAGAAAAATTCCAAATGTGTATTCGTATATTACACTCAAGCTTGATGTGGTTTCCATAAGAATTGATTACCTTGACCTTAATACATAGACTGACTTGTAAATTTCTTTATTATGAACAACTATGCTACTTCTAATTTATATAAAAAAATTGAAGCAAATAATAAATAAAAATCAAAAATTTAAGGTGAAACTAAATAAATTAAAACATCAGGATATTTGAGATGAATGTCTCATATATTTTAAAAATATTAATTCCATATGTTGAGTTTATAACTCTGGAAAATATTGAAATAACCCTACAATATCAAAACATCTATAATCTAGCAATTTTCCAAGTCAAATTTTCTATTAACTATTAAGAAAACAGTCAATTCCTTATAGCTTAGACATGTCTATCAAAGACTTGCCGTATCTCGAGTATAAATTGTGCGCATATTTTCTTTTAGTTTCATTTTCAATGGAATATCTTCCGACGTGAGTAAACAGAGAGAAATTCGTCAAAATCCCGCTTGACGCTTAACTTAAATAGACAAAGTAAAAGTACTTTGTTTTTTTTATATTTACACAGAGAATATTTTATCCATTTATTTCGGATAATATATAATTAAAATAAAAGTAACTTGATCTCAAATTATTTGGATAGACGCTATCTTCCTTGTCAGCAATAAAACCAAAATAAATAAAATATTTCTATAAAATGAACTCTTTATAAAAACTTAAAACCAAATTACAGCATGTTACATATATAAACGTACAAGGTTACCGAATTGATTTTTAAATGAAATGATAAAATCAGTGGTGTGCAATGATATTTTTCATTAGGCAAGCACAACATTTAATTCTGGTATATAAAAACAAAAGGAAATATATATTACAGTCATCCCTCCTATAACACGGTACTCTCATAATGCGGTTTCTATATAATGCAGAGCAAAAATTGTAACAGCCCTCTCATAAGACGATACTCATAAAAAGTGGTTGTCTTATAACGCGGTTTCTCTATAATACCACGCAATTAGTTTAAGCAGTCTCCCTATAGTATGAATTTTTCTATTACCCTTTTACAGTAGAAATTAATGGGTAATTCCCCTGTTTTTCATCCACGTACATCACCATATTTCAATTTCAGTTATCGGGGAAATAAATCCCCTGTAAAAAAATTAATACATTCACCTCAAATGCATCGCTAGACGAAAATATGGGTAAAGAATGGGCTTCAAATTTCAATTTAAGTGATGTGAAAAAGGGACTGGGTTGGGTAAACAATTAGAAAATAACTTTATTGAAAATGATCGTTCAACAGTGCGAAGTGCAATGTTCAAAATATAATTACAAAATTTCTTAGCTCCTTTTAGAAAGATTTTGGTAGAGTTACAAATTAAAACTACATGTGAAAACGAAAATGAAGATATACTAAGTGAAAAGGACATTAAAAGAATTAGGCCACTAATATCTAATAGCGATGAGGAATATTAATAGGATTTTTCTTAGAAAAAGTTATTAAGTTTATATTCCACATTGTTTTTTAATTTTCTTATAAAGTCTCAATAAAAATAATTCGAAATATGTAAACATATATTTATTGCCTTTCGTATCTATAAACTTATATTTCATACCCATATTATCATAACATGGTACTCTAAAAATACAGTTTTATACAACGTAGAATGAATCAGACTGATTTATATGTTCTGAGTTCCACTTAATGCGGTTTTCGTATAATGCGGTACGAATTGTTCTGTTTTGTACTAATTCTGAGTTTCTTCTAACGCGGTATGCGGTTTCCGTATAATATAGTACGAATTAATCTGATTTACACTAATCTGAGTTTCATATAATGCGTTATGAATTAATCGCATACTGGAGGGTTAACTGTACTGTTGAACTTATTTGTACATAAATTCCAATCTTCAACTTTTTGCAAACGCATTGATGACATTTTCGTGGAAATTAAAAGTGCTTATTTATCATCTAGGAAGAAAACTTTTTAAGATACAACAAAAATTTGTATCTTTGCTATTATGTGACGCGTCATCACATATCAATAAGAAATTAACATATTGCTTCTCTAATCCGATTATTTTGCTAATTAGACTTTTCTGCTGACGCCGACATTGTAAGCATGCAAAGCAACATTGATAACTGGAATATTAATTTGAGCTTGGTGACCAATGATCCATCATCAATCACCGTTTCACAAATTCTACTGGAATATTATATTAAAAAAAATTCTTTTTTTTAAACTGATGTTAGGTAATCAATGCTCGCATTGCTTCTATGGAATACCACTGTACCACTGTACAAAATCTAACTAAAACTGATAATATTTGGGAAACATTTGAAAAGTTTCTACGATTATGATAGGTGACCAACCAGTCATGGCCAGAGCGTTTGAAAACTTTTTCATAACCAGTGCCATTTAAAAACTTGTTTCGGTCACAGTGCAGTTATAACCAGAATGAACAAGGATTTTATCCATCGATGTTATGTCGTCACATGATACACAGAATACTTGTTTTACTTGAACTGCTGTCTAGAACCGTGTAGTATAACCATGCTGTTTTTATCTCTGGTGAGTGACACTTCGGTGTGGATGAAATGGATTTTTTAGAGTAGCTCCGATCACACGTTTCTTTCAATATCTCATGAAATATATCTACATAGTTTTGAAATGTGTCAGCATCTTCAACTTCAGCCATTTCACTTACCAGGAAGTGTGTTTTCTGTTTCATTACTGATTTAAATTCATTATGAATTGAATATTTTGTCTTGTACCTTTTTCTTTTACTTGAAAAGCTGGGAAAATATACCTTCCCCCAAAAAAAAGAACATAGTTCTTTCTGCAGACCTAAATGCTCATGCAATAACATGGGGTTATGATCATGACGATGTACGTGGCCATCTACTACAAGAATTTGCGGCACAACATAATTTTGTTTTTATTAATGACAAAAACAGCCACCCGACTTTCGAAACTTTTTATTCTAAAGGTTGGCCAGACGTCATTTTTTGCTCCTCAAGCTTATTTATCAAGATTTGCTCATGGACTGTAACAGATTCAATATCAGCAAGCGACCACAATTATATAACTTTTGCGATATTTGAAAATTTTAAAGAGATTAAAAGAAGAAGAACCCACCTATCGCGTAACTTCGGGGTATTACTGTATGGACAAAATAATACTTTTATTAATAACCTCGTCAACCCCCGTAACTCGCTTTGCGAGTCGGAAAGCTTCGCCTCCTACTCGCTGACGCTCACCGAGCTCGCTTCGCGAGCACTTTCGTGCTGTCTGCAACGCAGGAGTAATACAGAAATGGGTACCGTCCTTGTTAACTGAATTTCACCAGTCCTAGAACTCGCTTCGCCAACTCTTCCAATCTGGACGGCGCATACGACCGCCGACGCTCGCATAAATCCGGGACTCCGCCCTCCATTGGCTGCCACTCACTAACTCCGAAAATCGATTCACGAGTCGGGAGGTTTCGCGTTCTAATCGCCGACGCTTACTGACGCTCACAGAACCATGAAACTCCCCCCTCCATTGGCTGCCGCTCATTCCCCCCCCCCCCCAACTGGATTCGCTAGTCGGGGCTTCACTTCCTACTAGCTGATACTCGCTAAGCTCGCTTCGTGAGCAGTTTCTTGCCGCTTGCTACGGAGGCGTAATGCATCCGTTGGGGATCGTTCCTTGTTAACTAACATTCACTAATCCGAGCTGCCAACCGGACTGTGCACAAGATCGCTATGTGTCCCATGCTTGCTGAAGTTCACAAAACCCCGGGACTCGATTTTCCATTGACTGTCACTCATTACTGGCAGCGCGCCGCAGGGGTGATGTCCCCCGTGGGGGGTTTCGTCTCATTATTAGCTGACTCTCACCACCATCCTTAACTTCACGAACAATGTTACCAAGCTCAGTCCACAAATCGTTACTCTCGCCAACTCCGAATATCGCTTCGTGAGTTGGGAGGCTTCGTCTTCTACTTCCTGGCACTCGCTAAGCCTGCATCGCGAATCATTTCGCGCCGCCTGCTATTAAGAACTATAGCTTACTGAATTAGGAGGAAACGGCAAAATTTCTTAACTGTGGGTTGTGCTGCATATTTGTAATACAGTTTCATAATATGTGTTACGCTTTCAGTATAGAGATATTTACAACAATAAAATTTTTAGTTGTTGTTCAATATAACGATTTACCCCCACCCCCTTCCTGAAGAATTAAAATTGTAAATTTTATATACTTATTACTTATTGTTTATGAATTGTATGTATGTTATATTTTAAGTTTGGAGTAAATATTGCATTTAGAATTATTATTATTGATATCTGAAATTTGGACGAAGTCATTGCCTTTAGTAGGGATTTTGACTCTTGGGTACAGATGTTTGTTTATTTATACTAACTTGACTTTGAAGGGGTACAACTGGAGTAGGAGTTCTTTGAGACTTGGTGCTTTTGATCTGGCTGTGGGTGGTGTTCAATTGGAGGTGGACCACTTATTGATCTTGTTGATATCTTGGTTCATTTGGTTATTTTATGGGTTTTAATGTCAGTTGGCTAATTAATAGATATATATTGCGATTTGTTGTATTTTAACCCTCGAAATTATTTATTATTTATTTAAGAGTATGAATTATTGTAAATTGTTATGCAGTATTCTTATTTGTGAAACTATTTGATAATCATTTAAGAGTTTGAATTACTGTAGATTTGAAGCGTAATGATCTTGGATATTGATATTAAAGGTTGGATAATAATCTGATCGAGTGAATTTTACGATTTTGTAGAAATAGTTCAATAGGGTATATGTGAATTAATAATTATTTATAGAATTAATTGATAGTATATTATAATTTTGTCATGGCTTTATGCAACTGAACTGGATGCACTGGTGAGAAGGTAAAGTTTCTTACTGATGTACAACTGAAATATTATGGCGATCAAAATATTGAGTATTATTAGATCAAGTTATTGGGGCCCTACTTCTGTCATGAGAAGCCTTTACAGGCTATGCTTGTTAATCAGTTACTTAATACTCTTTTAGATGTACTGATAAGGTCAGTTAAAGAGGTGATGGCGATATCTGAGGCACGGGAACATAGAGCTTCCGGGGACTGTAAAGATGTAGTTGTCTATGGAGGAGGTGTATCAACTGTTGAAGTAACTAGTCTTAGTGCTCTAGAGGATAAAATATCTGAATTTTCTAAGTCCCCTTTGTCCCTTTGTCTGATAATAATGAAAGTCTAGCTGAAGAATCAGAGATTGCTTCTTTGCGAGAGGATATAAAGAAAAAGGACTTACAACTAAGAGATCTCAGAGCGAGGTTGAGAGGTAGGGACTCTAAAGGGGATGGTTTGGAACATGAGGTGAATTTACTTGGGGAGCAATTGAAAATTAGTTTAGACTCCCTTCGGGAGATGGAGTTGAAGCTTTCGTCTTTGGGGAAGTTAGAACAGGAAAATCAATTACTTAGGCAGAGTAGGGGTGCAGAGACTGGTTCGGAAATGGCTAAATTAAAGATGGAATTGGCAGGTATGAGAAGTCTGGATTAAGACACAGGATAGACGAATTAAGTCTATAAAAGATAAATGTGTAGAATTGGAGAAACAGGTTGCCGATGGTAATGTACATATACAAGAAATGGGTAATGGAGCAGGTTCCGTAGCTATTGCTAAGGTTATAGAAGATTTCAGGCGGCAAATGGGCAATGAGTTAATTGAAAGTTTAAAGGATGAGATAGAGGCTAAGAATTCATATATTGATAGACTTAATTCTCAGTTGGAAGCTTTTAGAAATGGGTCTGTTCCTCTAGATAGGAACAAGTCATTTATTAAATGGAAATTCCATGTGGGGGGGGGGGGGGTTGGAATCAAAGGATAAATTACTATCAGGTGCTTTGGGTCACCTTGAAGTGGCTAATGGACTTTTGGAAAGCTTAGAGGGAACACATGAGGTAAATATGATTGAATTAGAGAACTTGAAAGAAGTAACTATGCAGAAGGATTCCTTGATTGTAGAATGACAGGAAACTATCAAACGCCAAAAGTCGAGCGACAAGCTTGTTGATGGTGATTTAATAATGACTCAGTTAAAAGAACTTAGTCAGTCACATGAACGCATGTGCAGTGATTTTCATAGGCAGAATATGAAATTAGACAAGTTTTGGGGAAACATGAGATTAAATCTTTTGTACCTATGCAGTGTACAGGTTCTGTACTGACTAGTTCTAGGATTTGCTCCCCCTCCTTCCGTTTCTTTTAGTACGGATGGAGCTACGGGCCTATACGAGATCGTTCTCTGCTTATAAAACCCTTAAGACGTTCTAGTTTTAGTGACACTCTGAACTTTGTTAGGAATGAGCTTTCATTTGAAGATAATTGTATTGGAGTGGAAAAATATTTTGGTACGACGAAAGGGGGTATGGTTATTGTGGTAAGATAT
The DNA here is from genome assembly GCA_951213105.1 of Amaurobius ferox. Classification (NCBI taxonomy): domain Eukaryota; kingdom Metazoa; phylum Arthropoda; class Arachnida; order Araneae; family Amaurobiidae; genus Amaurobius; species Amaurobius ferox. The sequence goes on along the minus strand of OX578152.1, from coordinate 36,052,552 downwards.
GCTTGTCATTCGGATGATCTTAGGAGTCGTTTGATTGGAATTAAAGGTTTTAAGGATAATTTTACTTTGGGGCCTTTTGAGCGCAGGTGGCCAAGGATTATTGTGTTTGGAATTGATAATAAATTGGATCAATCTGCTGTACATGAAAGTTTTTATGAACAGAATAGGTTTTTTGAATCTAGGGATGATCTACGAATTTGTTTTAGTATAGCGGCTAAGCGAGGGAGGCACTGGGTGTTTGAAGTGTCACTCCGACTTTTTAAAGATATATTGAAAAATGGGCGACTCTTCTGTCAGTTGGGTAGTTTTCCTCTTAGGGAGTTTAAGAATGTGTTATTTTGTTTAAAATGCGGAAGACTTGGTCACACGGGTAGGCACTGTGGTAAGTCTGCTCGGTGACTTCTTTGTAATGACATTCATGCTGAAGAAGAGTGCAAAAATTTGGTACAATGTATTAATTGTCGTGAGGCTAATATGGTAAATACGGATTAAAGTTAGAAGTTTCACATAACTGTGGGTCTGATAAATGCCCGAGGTATTTGAGGGCTCTTGAGGTTGCTAAGAACTTTATTGATTATGGTGTTCAATTTTATGATTGAAAATAGGTGTTGAAGGATTTGTTGATAGATTTTAAGGGAAGTTTTTAGTATAATTGAGATAATTAGTTTGTAATATAGATAAAAATTGCTGCATTGTTGTTGGGATCTGTTTATTCGTTATATTCCGAGGACCTGGCCTTGCGTTTTGTTTTCTATTTAAGGTGTTATATCGGGGGTGAAATGGTAGGTGACTTTAAGTTAATTTAGAGGTAATTAGTGTCGTAAATGGATTTGTTTGTATATAGAAAATAGTATTAATATTGTATATGAAATATGTCCATTTTTGTGGACTCCTGGAAGTAAAATATGTAGTTTAAAGGAAGAATATTTCTTATGTTGTATGAAATGTTATATTTATTGGTGTATAAGCATATGTTTAGTTACCCTAGGGTTTAGGGTTAAATTTGGCCTACTTAATTTGTTTGTAAATATTGTAACCATTGGTTCATATTTGTTTACTGTATATTACAGTTGTAATATATTGATTGTATTTTCCCGCCAATTATCACGGATGTTCTGTAGGCTATTGTAACCACCTTGGCCAGGTACCTTTGTTTAGATTTTAATAAATCGTTGGTGTTCTGGGCTGTGGGCGCGTCGTTTGGAGAGGTCGGCGGCTTCCTTTGTCCGTTGGGCCTGGGTTGCCCGTTGGCCCTTCTTTTTGCTGGGGATCAGGTTTTTCCCGGCCCGAGATTTTGATGCTCAGCCCAAAGGGCGAGCTCTCGGGTCTGGGCCGCGGAAAAAAATATATAAGAATGAAATCCTGATGTCCATGACAACAATGGTTGCGAATGTGTGGTCACGGTAATTCCTGGTCTAAATGGTTGCGAAACGCTCTGTTTGTCAGAATAAGCAAAACATATGATTGTCAATATTTCATATTTTTCTAACCGCACTACTAACGTTGTAGTAATGTTTAGAAATAAATATCTATACTTTTAAAGTTTCTTATGCTTCAATAACTCAGTCCTCGCCCATTTGTAACTTTTCTATCATTGCACCTGCTGCAGCAGGTGCAATGTTTCTGTCGGCGATTTCCCCAAACGCTGGCAGAATTTGGTATTCGCATGTTGTTCTTGAAACGCCATTTCCGTTTTCGAAGAGCGCGAAGGACTACAGTTCACTGACATGCATTGTCTGAAAACACCCTGCACTGCGGACCTGTTTCTTCCTTTTCACATCTCGCGTCACATGTGCCTCTACGCCACTGTAAAATAGTTCCCCTCTCCTCCAATCAGGTTGGAGATATCAGCACAATCTCCGAACTTTTCGAATTTGGGAGTAAAAAAGAGACGTTTTATTAAAAAATGGTGGCAACAAGAAGATGTCATTTTAGTCAATGGTAAATCCTCTCCTGGCAGCTATAGAAGCCGATATTCGGTGCGGCATACAGTCAATTAAGTTAGTTATGCCCTTCTGCGGAAGATTTTGCCATAAATATTGCAACTGTCAGATAATTTAGTAGTATTCTGAGAAGGCTGCAATTGCCGTCCCAGGCCTGTTCTATTGGTGATATGTCTGGTGATCTGAATGGTCATGGGATAGTATTTGTTCGTCGAAGACATTGTTGAGAAAGTCGTGCAGTATGAGATCGAGCGTTGTGTTGTCTTGTTGATAAGTGGTACCTGGGCGGCTTTACAGCATAGGCAGTGTTAGATTTAATGAAAATGAGAAATATATACGAACAGATTTATTTAGAATATTACAAAACTATCAAACAAGCATGGACGCGAATACATACAACAAGCACTTCTACCGCTACATATTTTGAACATGTAAATATTACCACAGTGTTTCCAAAAGGCAATTGCAGAAATTATGAAGTGGATCATGTATCGGCACCTGTTTGCAACACTCTTTGCTGATACATGTTCATTTCAATATAAACCCAGGTCACCCTTAAGTATACACAAAATTCGTTTGGATACGCTCTTCGTCAGAATGTCAGCAACATTGTCCTCCGATAGTACATACACGAAAGGCAAAGCATCCTGAGTACAAGATTACGTAGGAAAAATATCTTATGGCAATGGGCTTACTCCTCTCCGGAGTTTCTTGATTCTTAGCAATGCAAATTGCTCCTTGATTGCCAACAGGTATACGTTGTGGTTCATCCACAAAAAGAGTCATCTGCAGTTCACCCAGTTGGTTTCGGATCCACAAAAGTTTTTTAGCAGTTTGGCGCATAGCGAGGTACTCTGCTTCAGAAGATGAGAGCAAAGTGCAATTTTGTTTTCTACTGCTCCACGAAATAGCTGCTCCTGCCAACAACATGACATACCCACTAAATGACTTGAGATCAACTCGATCGCTACCCCAATTAGCATTAAAATATGTCAATTTCTTTCCAGTCTTCTTAAAAATTAGCTGTTGGTCTTTAGTCTCTTTTAAGTATCTAAGCATGTGTTTAATTTCTCTGGTCTTTAGATCTGGAAGTGTTCCACAGACTAAGTACAACAAACTTCTAACTTCTTGTCTATATGGCACGTTCACATTTCTAATGTCAGGATCTGAACCTCACATACCAAGAGGCCTACCGGGGCTTATAAAATTAAATAATAAATACAGAGAACAATAATTTATTCCAATCATAGATTAATTAAAAAAATATATTTCCAAAGGAACTCAGATGCGTACCAGAATGTTTCAGAAAATTTAATTTCTTTTAAATGCTGATTCTATAGGTAAAGACATAAACAAACTTGTATATAAAAATTATCCTAAAAATAAATGTTTTGAGTTTCTGAGGAACGGAGACAATTTCTGTAAACATAAATGCTTCAGTAGCTTAAGAAGTTGATTAAAAGTATCAACCTGTTTCGGACACAAAGAACCCCCCCCCCCCTTTTTTTAAGGATAAAAAGACACAGAACCAGTACCAACAACGGCAAGAATACGTTTGTACTAATGCTATGAAAAAAATGCGACTTTTTCTTGTGATTAGGAGGCTACATATTGAGAGTCCCAAAGATATGCAGCATTGGCGATTAGTCGTCACGACAGTAATTCCTTAGCACTCGGCAAATGCGGGGCCTGATCAAGCCAAAGTGGGGCCCAGGGCATGGTGTTAGTTCTGGGCACCCATACGCATGCAAAATACGAACACATAACAAATTTATAGATGTTTAGGATCACATCTCTGACGGCCCTATTGCACCTGTAGAAAACGCCCAAACTTTTGACTTCAAAGTAATATAAAGACTATAAACGATGTTTAATGTTTAAAACTATTAACATATCTCGCAATTTAAATAATATTACCAGTTTTAAATTAATTAAAAAAAATCTGCTTCAAATCTTAATCACATACAAAATTTACAGCCTCTTAAAAGTTGGGGCTCAGGGTCACGGTCTCGGAGGCCCGTGCGTGACTCAGGACCTGGGTATAAGCCCTCAACCCAACAACCGGCGCTTAAATTCATCACAACTAGGACCATGGCCATTGTTTGGAAAAACTACTTTATTATTGTAGTGATCTACAATTACAACTACATTATGACAAATGGAGTTAACTACAACTACAACTACTTTTTTTTTAAAAGTAGTGACTACAAACTACTTTTAAAATATAGTCACTACATAACTATTTTTAGACGAATTTTGCCACAGCTTCAATTTTCACAAAAAGTTGAGGATATGGGTATACTGTAGTAATTTAACATACTTATTCTGAATAATTAAAATTTACTGATCAACTTACCAATCTTTACGCTTTTACCCACTTTTGAAAACAATAAAATGAAATAAAAGTATGAACTTTAATATCAAAGACAACCAAAAATAGGTTTAAAAGTCCTTAAATAAAATCTCCTTTCCTCGTCGTACAAAAACTACACAGCCAAAGCCCTCACTTCCCGGCCGTCCATACAGTTACCTTACACCTTTCTGGTAGGTCGGACGGTCCGGGTCTCAACAACAGCTAAAGCCCTTTCAGGCATCACAATGCCTTTCATCAGTGGCGAAGCCAATAATGAAGGACATTGTGATGCTCGAAAGCCCTTTGGCAGTGTAATTTTTGTACGTCGATGAAAAGAGATTTTATTAAAGGACTTTTAAACCTATTACTTTCCTTATATACAGAATGTATAAGGAAAGTATTGTGACGGGGTCGAAAATTCGAATTCGAGTTTTCGACGGGAGAGCACGTTTCAAGCATCCCTGATCACGAATCAAACATTTTTGAAGTGATGTCTGTGTGTGTGTGTGTGCGCGGCGTGTGTGTGTGTGTGTGAAAGTATGTGTGTGTGTGTGTGTGTCAGTGAGTCTGTGGAGACGATAACTGACGAACGAATGGACCGATTCGAACCAAATTTGGTACAAAAATCACAATCCGTAAACACTGGAAGCCTATTGTTTTAATACGCAATCGAATGTTCAGAACCCCCCTAAATTTTCGAATGAAATTTTGAAAAAATCGTCAAAAAATCAAAACCACTAATAAAGTTACGCAAATAGACATTTCCTATGTAATTTTTCATTAGAAAACAATTGGCATAAATTTTAGAACGCTAACATGAACCGTTCTCGAGATATTGCACATTTTTCAAAAAAATTATCAAAAAGTCATATAAATTAAAAAAAAATATTTCCTATTGAGAAATATGTTCACTTTTCATATGTAATACCACACGATAAATTGGGTGACATCATTCTCGTGGATCTAGCTCGTTCCATTCATGAAAAAAGATACTTTGAGTAATACTTTTATATTTGAATGCCAATAGCCATTTTTCTGCTGTAAGGATAACCTATTTCTCCGGCCATAACGCTTGGCGAGATTTTGGCGACGAATTTGGCGGAATGTCGCCAACTTGGCGACTTTTTGAAATGTTGCCAAATTAACGAAAATCTTGCCAAATGGATACAAATGACGCTAAATCAATGAAAATGACGACTAATTGTCGAAAATTCAATATTTTAGAAAGAATATTAGTATCCACTATAAGAAAAACCTATTTTTGTTACTGTAAAAGTAGTAAATTCATTTCATTATATAAGGAAAGTCATGTGTTGCCCACATCAGATTTTTTTTGGTTGTCTTTGATTTTAAAGTTTAATTAAAGTTGACGCGTCTCCATTTTATTTATTAAAAGTATAAAATAAAATAAAAGTAAAAACTATTTATTTAAAAACATGTTTGTTCATTTTTAGTAAAATTTGCATCTCAAAATTGCAATGAAATAAGCAGGATCTTTTGGGAAATAACACATCTGAATATATCCATATAAAAAATCAACTTCATGAGGCAATGGCCTTCCTAACCCTGCAGCATCCCTGCAGCCACTCTGCGTACATCGTTGCGCAGAACACTAAATTTCATACAAATGAAGAAAGGTTTTTCACATGATGTGTAGACCGGTCGTCCATCTTGTTGCTCCAAGTCCTCTGGACGAGCCGGACGGCCTGGGGCTTTCACATGATGTGTAGAGGGCCAACGGCCGTACCGTGCTGAAAATACCGGTTCTCGTTAGATCACCGAAGTCAAGCAGCATCGGGCGCGGTTAGTACTTGGTGGGTGACCACCTCGAAACACCGCGTGCTGTTGGCCATCTCGGGTGCGGTATCCCCGTGGTTTGCGCGCTAGATTTGCACGCTACCACAAATGCCGCAGTGTTCATGCGGAGTACGATCACGTTAAACATGTGGGTCCGTAAGTCCTTCCGAGAGGTTGGTGGTAGGGGAAGGAGGGTACGGTCCCTGTGGATGCCTCCCCCACTGGGTTCCGGTCTAAATTGGGTGGCACTTCCCGGCCGTCCATACAGTTACCTTACACCTTTCTGGTAGGTCGGACGGTCTGGGTCTCAACAACATGATGTGTAGAATGGCATCTAGTTTGTTTACTGAAGTACCGTTAAAAGTAGAGTCCAACCTCGATACAAACTAGTGATTTATTGTATCGCGCTACTCGCTATACTATTATTTTTAAAAGCAGCGTGTTACACTACAAACTACGAGAAAAAGTAGTGACTACTGTAGTTTCGCTACTTGTAGCGCGCTACTTCCGACCACTGACCATGGACAGCACCACACCCACCAACCTCCACGCCACCAAAGGCGCCTCTCATTTTGATGAGCAGGCCACTCCAACAAAAAAAGCCTTGCAAAAGAAAAAATCCAGCACCAAACCCCATACCAGTCTGCCATGACTTATACTCTCCTAACATATTTATTCGGATATACATCATACAAAATAACACCCAAAATGTCAAAAGTATGCAACAAAATTACTATTTAAATATAACATAACATCTTGATAACATACATTCAAAAATACAAAGTACCAAAAATTTCAAAATACAGTTTTTACAAGTATAATTTATTTATTATTCAGTGATAACAAGTTATATAAAAGCTAAAATAATAATCTAAATAAAAGAAATACACATAACATTTTATCACTCATAAGTATCCTACTAGTAAACTGATTACCAGCGGAAATGATCGTTCCAAAATCTTCTTTCAACGAAAACATTAAGCTAAGAACTTTGCTACTTGGCAAAAACATATATCATATCATATTTAATGTAATCATAATACATAAATCAATGAGTAATACTATGCAGTAATAGACAACTCTATTACAAAAAAATAAATAAATAAAATAGCAGATATTTACAATAAAATCACACAATATATTCATAAAAAATGTCGGTTTTACCTTTAAACTATTATCTTTTGAAATGTCGCCAATATGCTAACTTCTGTTTCAACAGCAATGTCACTCACTTAATAGATCAATCAGCCGATCTTTTATCAATCGATTCCATCTCTGCTGCCACTCTGTTTCTTTCGCATCGAGATCTTTCTCATTCAGATCTTTCTCATCCAGATTTTTTTCATTGATGCCTTTCTCATTGATATCTTTCTCATTGAGTTCCTTCTCATAGAGATCTTTCTCATTGAGATCTTTCTCATCGAGATTTTTCTCATCCAGTTCTTTCTCGTCGAGATCTTTCTCTTTCATATATTTCTCATCCAAATCTTTATTCAGATCTGTCTTATCGAGATCTTTATCATGAAGATCCTTCTTACAGACGTATTTCTAATCGAGGAGTTTCTGAACGAGATCTTTCCCAAGGTGATAATGCTTAACTTTCTGCTTGAAATCGTTCACACTTTGTGCATCTGATAAACCCCATTTCAAATACTGGGAAACAACTTCTGTGTCACCATCCCAAAGCAGATCTGAAATTGTTCTTATAACATCCTCTCTAAGCATGATGTCTAATCTCAGCACACCGATTTCCTCTGGAGATACCTCAAACCACTCGAGAAAGAGGTCGGCATCCTGCCATTGTCTACACAGAATCATTTCTTGTACCACATCTACGTGAAAATATTTTTCAAGAAGCGTCTGTTTAAAAAGTTTCCTGTCTACCGCGGCGGGAAATGCCCAACAGAAAACTTGCGATATTGTAGATATTAAATGATTGGCATCTTTTCGATCCGTTAACCAGTCATCTATAATCAATATACCAAGATAATGTACGTCTAAAACTTTGACCAACTGTTCTTTGTACAACTGTCGAGTACCTTCAGATGGCAAACACCATTCCAATATTCTATCCACGCAATCAGTACCAAAATCCAATAGAATATATAAAATAGCTTCTTGTGGGTCCCAGTCTAAACTACCTGCATCAAAAGGGCGTTCCTTCAACAACGCATTCATGGACACCCCATTCTGAAGCAACACATCCCAAATTAATCCAGTTTTAAAATCACAAATTTCCTGATCTGAGAAACCCCCCCAACACCTCAACAACGAATTTACATACTTCCCATTCTCACGAGACAGAATCCAGAAACAGACCTCTCTCCCTTTGGTTGATAGCAAAAACTTTCTTTTTAAGTCAGCTATTTCCTCTTCCGATAGACAACAAGCTAATATCATGTCCAACATTACATGATATTTGTTCTTGATAAAATGGTAACAAAAAATTGTTCCATTTTTATGCATAATTGATCTTTTTTCTTCCATTGTTGCGTATTGTAAGATATTATTAATAATTTCTATATTTTTATGCGAAAAAGGCAGTTTTTCTACAATATAGCACAACATTCTAGAAGCTACATACGTCGCAAATACATAACGATGGTAATTCTCTGGGGTTTTTTTCCACAGCTCCACCAATAAGTACCCATAATCATAATAATTAATCATATTTTTAAGGTCATGGCTACTATACTTTGTAAGTATATTTAATAACAGTTGTCCATAGTGATTTTCTGTTACTATGCCCCAAAACCTGTTGATAATTGTTATGAAATATTCTTGATAGGGAGATTCTAGAAAACAACCGAATATTGGATCACAATGAATGAAGACAGGGAAGGACTTTAATACATTTTCATAAATTCGAGCCATTTGCTCCTGTGACATCTGCGATGCAAGGAAATACAAAATATCGCTATAATGTGTCGTCATGGTGCACCAACATTTAGAATGATACACTTTATACTGACAACATTCCATATAGAAGTTGTTCTTACTTTCTTGTATATGATTATATTCTGATAATGCGCTCTGTGCAGCTTCAACAATGACTTTCTCCTTAGTACTTTCACTCAGCAAATTCCAGCAACAGACAACGGATGTTCTTCTTCCTTCACGAATAGCTTCCTCAAGTCCACGTTCACAGAAAAGTTCACCATGCTCTATAAATTCTTCCAATCTTCCTGCCATACGGTAAGACCACAGTCTGACTAAATTCGATTTCCTAAAATTCCGATGGCTTTGTTCATTTAAAAGTTCCTCCCGAAGTACTGTCGGAATTTGATCCCACAGTGGACGAATGTAGGGCTCCAGAAAGTGCAAACATGCTAATTGATAGCGCATGGATACTGAGATCCTGTCATCTTCTACCAAGCGTTCTGCTACCTTTCTTTCGTTTATTGTTCCTTCCGCCGCCCAGTCTGAGCGGGTTAAAAACTGATCTTGAGCATGAGGAAGCTTAGGAAGCCAAGTTTTGTGTTCTGTGTTCCAGTCAAACAATCGAATGGCTATTAACCAAATCCGATCCAATAGAGGAGCCTTTAATGAGTACGGAAGCATTTCGCATAGGGAAGAATATTCTTCAATCAAATACCGTTTTTTCCAAGGATTTTCAACACACTCTGGATATACACTGTTGTCTAGGATACGTTTCGTCAGCGGAAAATTATGACACACTTGAATAGCTAACCTCGTCATGGTCTGGTCTTCTAGTGAGGGCGGAGTTTTCATATAACCGCCAATCAACTTTTCTGAAAAAAACTGGTTACTTATGTTCATTTTCTAATCTCTTTTTATTTATTTATTTATATATTTTTTATTAGAAATCAGTTCACAGGAGTCTGTCCTGGTGATCCTAAATTGGAAGGATTTAAGATAAAATGTTTATTCTACTAACTCCTTTTTGCACTCACTGAGATTCATCTAAACTCTGCCTTTGGAGATTGAACCAGCAGGGAACTCCACAAGATATCACTGAAAGTAATTAAAAAAATCTGAAAATTTAGAAGTGTTACATGTTTTTTTTTTACCAGACCGTCCGGCTTATCCGAAAGTTTAAATAGTTAAGTAAACGGTCTGCCAAAAAACATTTATAAAAATTATATAAATTTATACATTCAAAACCTAACAGGAACTACATCAAATAGTACAAATAAGACAATCATACAATAAGAAATACTAAAATGAAGTATATAGATAAGTAATGACAAAACAAAAAAGATTAAGAGCAGAATAGTAAAAATATTCAGCTGGAATTACAGGACTAAAAAGCAGAATTTAGCAAGGAAAACCACAAAACAAAAGGATATAAAATATAAAATAAACACAGTTAAATTGATGATCATATAAGAAGATTTTCAGCAAATTAAAAAGACGCCTTAGATATTATATGCAATACTCAATAATATAGATTAGGAACATTAGCCAGCGATCACATTAGGAACATTGCTAAATATTGCATTATAATATTACTCGAAAATATTACAATTTGAATATTAGCCGGAGTGTACCAATTTTACAAATCAAAGATTATGAATAATATCAAAAGTAGGTTAAAAAGAGAGAAAAATATATATGAAAAGCTAGGGGCTCCAAAAAATAAAGACAAAAAATATATATTCTTAATACATTTCTTTTGCGATTTCATGTGCAATGATACTATTACAAGGTTATCACAAATGATTCATCGGGTTTTATAAAGAACCTAGTTATAAAGAACCTAGCTGTCCCAAATGGGAATCGAACACTGAATCTTCGAACTGGCCAGCCGACGCTCTATCTTTGAGTTACTGGGACGAAATTGCAAGCTCTTACTGTCGAAGTGAATTCTGCATTTTCCACTCCCTAATGTCAAAATGGCGTGCAACTGACAATTTTACTAACCACCTCATGCTATTTTTACCTCAGGTTTATTTCCTGATGCTATTTTTATCCTCCAGGTTAGCTTCCTATGTGGTCGTTATCCTCTCGATTTGATATATGTACTCAATATCCCAGAGTCCATTGAATGAGTGCTAGTCGTACTATGATCACTTTCAGACCTCCGATATCTCTGCAAGAACATACAGGGTCAATTTGATCTGGCGCCACTGTAAAGAACCTTGCTGCCCTAACTGGTAATGGAAACCTAGATCTTCAAACTGGACAGCCGATGCTCTACCGTTGAGCTACTGTAACGAAATTGCAAGCTTTTACTGTCGAAGTGGACTCTGTATTATCCACTCTCTAATGTTAGACTGGCGTGCAACTGACAATTTTACTGACCACTTCATGCTATTTTGTACCTCAGATTTGTTTCCTGACGCTAATTTTATTCTCCAGGTTAGCTTCCTACGTGCTCGTTATCCTCTCGATTTGAAATCTGTGCTCAATATCCCAGAGTCCACTGAACGCGTGCTAGTCGTACAATAGTCACTTTCAGATCTCCGATATCTCAGCACGAACATATAGGGTTAATTTGTTCGAGAGCCACTATAAAGAACCTTGCTGCCCTAACTGGAAATGGAAACCTAGATCTTCAAACTGGACAGCCGATGCTCTACAGTTGAGCTACTGGGACGGAATTGCAAACTTTAATTGTCGAAGTAAATTCTGCAAAGTCCTATATTTTCCAAGCTATGGATCGCACTTGTTCATGATAATCACGTAACGAAAGAGAATATCTCAAATTTGAAAAATTTCATCTTCAAACTTCCGTTTGTAACATACCAGGTGACAGCATAAGCGCCATTTCCAAAATTAGCATCTTCTGCGCAATTTCACAGACAAAGATGTATGGACCCTTTTTTTTCTTTGAGAACACTATGACAGGTACATCGCACGTCGATATGTTGCAGTAGTGGTTGTTTTCTCACCTGTTAAGATGATTCCGGAAATTTCAGCTACTTGAACACATTACCGCTGCTTTGATGACCATCAACGAGGAAATGTTACTACACTTGTGGGCCGAACTTCACTGCCGCATGAACATGTGTTCGTGTAACGAGGGAAGCACACATCGGACATTTGTAGTGTCATGACTAAAACTTGGACAATTTCTAGTTCTCCTCATATAGCACTCATTGTTTTATGCGTAATATTTTGCGAAATACAGTGTTTTGAGACCGGGTGAATCATTTATAATAACCCTGTAAAAATTTTAACATTGAAAATTGAGAAATTAATATTGTTGATTTTGGAGAACCGAAGATCCTTATTATAGCTGGATGGCTATGATAAATGAAATTTCTTGGAATACGGGAAGCAAAAAATACAATGCTTGATATCTTCGATAAAGGAGCAAAGAAAGTACTGGATACTTTTAGTTATTCGTTTATAGAGTTTATAGTTAGTTTATATTTATTCTTTAATAAGAAAGCATTTGTTTTGAGTTGACAGTGCATGCGATTCACATTCAGCACTATCTATCACTTGGATTAGGCCAGTAATCTTCAACGTCGCCCCGTAGATGTATCAGACAATCCCTAGCTGCCTGAATAGAGAGCTAAGAGTGCAGGGCTGGCTCGTAGGGCCAGCATAGGGAAATGATCAGATGGCAATAGAAAGATTTCCATCCAGTGATTTAGTAAAATACGTCTCTTGTTAACGATAATTGTTCCTTTGCAATTGTGCGTTAATATACAAACAATAGAAAAGCTAGATTAATAAACAAATATTTGAAGGAATTATTTCCATCCAGTGATTTAGTAAGATATGTCTCTTGTTAACGATCTTTGTTCCTTTGCAATTGCGTTGTTAATATACAAACAATAGAAATTTCCTGATTGCGTTACTAATTGAAACGTCAGCATTAAGAAATTCTTCTTCAATTTCACATCTCACATTCTGGCGAAAAATCGTTTAAAATGTAAACTTCTTGGATTCCTGTTATTTGGTAACATCCGCAAGAAAAGTTTTTCTAAATGAGCCTATTTTGAAAATAATTCACCCTGTATAAAATGGTAAGAATTCGTTCTTCCCATAAGCGTACAAGAAATCTTTTATATAACTTCAAAAAGAAAATAACAGTTTCTGATAAAAAATAAAAATATGTATATATATTATGTAGTGTTAAGAGCACGTCTTTTACAATCGATTTTTATCAACCCATTCCATCTGTTTACCTTGCATCGATACCTTTCTGATTGTGATATTTTTCATAGAGATCTTTCTCATAGGCCGCTTTCTCATCGATGTCTTTTCCATTTAGATCTTTCACATCGAGTTCTTCCTGAAGGTGATAATATTTGTCTTCCTCATTCACGATTCGTACATCTGGCAGACCCCATTTCAAACACTGCGAAACAGCTTCAATGTCACTATCCCAAAGCAGGTCTGAGATTGCTCTTATCACATTCTCTTTACACATGAAATCTAATCTTAACACATCGATTTCCGCTGGAGATAGCTCTAACCACGCGAATAAAAGGTCGGAATCCTGGCATTGTTTATAATAAATCAATTGTATTAGCACGTCTTCGTGAAAATATTTTTCAAAAAGTGTCCGCTTGAAAAGTTTTCTATCTACCTTGGAGGGAAATACCCAATTTAGAGTATTTGACATTCTAGATATTAAATACATGACATCTCCTCTTTTTTCTGCCATACATTTGTATTTAATGTTTAAAAAAAGATTATATTTGTCTAAAATATTGATAAACTGTTCTTTGTATTGCTTTACAGCGGTTTCAGAGGTCAAACACCACTCCAATATTCCATCCACACAATCAATGGAGTCTTCCATTAAATAAGTAAGAGCCCTTTGTGGATCCCACAATACAATGACATCAGAATAAAGGTGTCTGTTCAACAACGAATTCACGGAAACTCCACTCTCTAAAATCATATCCCAAATTAGTTTAGGCCTAAAATCAGAAATATCCTCCTCCGAAAAACAACCCCACCTCAACAACGAAATCAAGTGCTCTCTTTTCTCTAGATACAAAAGCCGAAAGCAGCTTTCTCTCCCTTTCCATGACAGCAAAATCCACTTTTTAAAATCAGTTACTTCCTCTTCGGACAAACACCAAGCGGACATGATATTCAACCTTACATGATTTTTACCCTCGATAAAATAGTAAGAAAAAAGCGATCCATTGTTATACATAAGTGACCTTCTTTCCTCCACTGTTGCGCGTTGTAAAATATTATGAATTATTTCTTTATCTTTATGAGTTAATTCTCGATTTCTTACAATGCTAAACATTTTAGGGACTAGCTCCGTCTCAAATAAATAGCGAAGATAATTCTCTGGCGATATTTCGCATAACTCTATCAACAGGCGTCCATAATCGTAAAAATTAAACACGCTTTTAATGCCATTGAAATCATACTTTTTAAATAAATCAAGTAACAACCGATAATAATGAATTTTTGTTAAAATGCCCCACAACTTTGAGAAAACTGTTATAAAATATCCTTGATTAGGCGATTCAAGAAAGCTATCGAATACTTCACAACGATATTCAATCGTGCAGGTGCTTTTATAAAATCGAATAATTTGCTCCTCAGACATCTGTGAGGCAAGAAAATACAAAATGTCGCTATAATGTGCCTTCATGGTGCACCAATATTTTGAATGAAACACTTTATACTGACAACACTTCTCTGTTACTGTTCTCTCACTTTTCCATATGTGATTATATTCTGACAGCACGCTTAGAGCAGCTCTAACAATAGCTCCCTGCTTTTTATTTTCGCTCATTACATCCCAGCAATAAACAACAGCTGTTCTTCGCCCTTCCTTAACAGCTTCCTCAAATCCACGTTGCCAGAATAAGTCATTATGTTCTATAAATTCTTCCAATCTTCCTGCCATACGGTAAGACCACAGTCTGACTAAATTTGATTGCCTATAATCCCGATGGCATTGTTCCTTTAAAAACTTCTCCTGACGTTCTGCAGAAAATCGCTCCCACAGAGGACGAATGTAAGACTCTATAAAGTGCAAACATGCTAATTGATAACGCTCTGATACTGGAATTTTATCATCTTTCACTAAGCGTTCTGCTACCTTTCTTTCATTTATCCTTCCTTCTGCCGTCCAGTCTGAGGGGGTTAAAATCTGATCTTGAAGATGAGGAATCTTAGGAAGCCAATTTCTGTGTTCTGTGTTCCAGTCAAACAATCGAATGGCTATTAACCAAATACGATCAATAAGAGTCCCCTTTAGCGTGTATGGAAACTTCTTGCATATCGAAGAAAGCTCTTCTATCAAATATCTTTCTTTCATATGATTCTCAGCCCATTCCGGATATAATACTCTATGGCCTAGGGCGTCTTTCTTCAGAGAAAAATGATCACACCGCTGCTCCTTTAAAGCGTATGGAAGCGTCTCGCACATGTAAGAATGTTTTTCTATCAGGTCCCTTTCTTTTAAATGATTCTCAGCCCACTCTGAATATACTCTGTCGTCAAGGATGTGTTTCGTCAGAGGAAAATGATGACACAATTGAATAGCTAACCTCGTCATTGTCTGTTCTTTGAGTGAAAGTGGAGATTTTTTATAACCTTCAATAAATTTTTCGGAAAAATACTGGTCACTTATACTCATTTTCCTGTGTATTTTTCAAAGGAAAGAATATATATATATATATTAATTCAATCTTAAACCCCGTGTAACTTTTAGCTACCTTTAAACACTTTTGCACAAACTTCTCAACTTTGCACTATATTTCTAACAGTTTTACATCTGGGACTTGGATAATGATAGTGTGAAAATTGTGTATATATTATTAATTCCCATAGAAATATGCTTGTAGGACGAATGTAGGTGGCGCTGCACTTGCGTTGGATTGGGATTCCGTCTCAGGAGTTGGAAGTTATAGAATCGAAACAGCGAAGAAATATGAATGTACTAACTATATATGTCTGTCCTCAATGTGTAACGTCCGTAGTGTCTTAAAAATGAAGCAATTAAGGCATACCTGTATGTATTTAATGTGTCGTTCCAAGTAATTAATGAAAAGGTGATAATCAAGAAGAGAACCAAATTACTGAACCACCCAAGAATACGAAAAATGTTTTTACATAATGTAGACACACAAATGCACTTTACATTGGATATTGCGTAGCAAACATTTTTTAATCATTCTCACCACTCATGACGTAAATCAGTCTTGATTTTGTATATGAAAAGACCTTGAACACTTATTTAAATTCTCAACTAGTTAGTTATTCCTTCGTGCAGAGCAGATAGAAGAAATGACGTAGCAAGTTGTCCTTTCCAACCATCATATGCCGATACATAGAATTCTTATACGTGTTTAAGTGCGGTAATAATTGCTCCAGTCATGATTTTGTATATGAAAAGACACTTGAACACTTATTTAAATTATCAATTAATTAGTTATTTCTTCGTGCAGAGCAGATAGAAGAAATGACGTAGCAAGTTGTCCTTTCCAACCATCATATGCCGATACATAGAATTCTTATACGTGTTTAAGTGCGGTAATAATTGCTCCAGTCATGATTTTGTATATGAAAAGACACTTGAACACTTATTTAAATTATCAATTAATTAGTTATTTCTTCGTGCAGAGCAGATAGAAGAAATGACGTAGCAAGTTGTCCTTTCCAACCATCATATGCCGATACATAGAATTTTAGATTTGCTTAAGTGCGGTAGTAATTGCTCCAGTCTTGTTCAGAATACTGAAAAATCTTCACTTCTCTCACAATTTTAAGAGGAGAAACACGGGATTCCTGCTACTTGTGGAGATTGTGGAACTTGCGCGATTTGTGGAATCACCGCCTATATCTGGATGAAAAGTGCATAAAATAAATTCTTTTCAAAGTGTCTCTTTGATTTCTTGGAAAATTGCTATCATTAAACATGAGCATTATAAAATCAATTCACGAGACTTTATTCTCTGATGTACTGGATTTCATGGGCAATCTTCTCAGAGGTTTTATTCTATAGATAATATAAGCTTTGAATGAGGACGATTCGAGATATAATTTTGCTCCACAAATTTCTTAAGCACGTTGAGGCTCCTCAGAAAAGGACAGGAAAGGACATCAGTAACTCCACATGATCTCACTGAAATGAAAGTAAAATAAAGAGAAAAGAAAATTTCTGGAATGTGTGTCATCACTCAATTTTCTTATTCAAATTCTATGGTATTTAGTTCTTATACCACAATCATAATAAAAATCAAATAGAATACATATCTTTTTAAAATTTCGTGCCCAACTTATTTTTAAAAATGCTTCATAAAAATTCAAGTTTTTTTTTCCCAGTTGGCAACAGCTTAGTGACGCCGCTGAAGATATAGAAATCGTGAAAGTAACTTTGAAAATAATTTTCTCTTTCTAAACAACAGAAAGAAATTATTTTCATTCTGTTAAAAAAAAAATTAAATCATGGAGATAAAAGTAAGGCGTTAAAACTTCATGTTAAGAAAATGTCAACTTAGTTTGAGGCAATAATTCAGGTGGCGCTAGGGTAAGATAAGTAGCTCTGGGCTATATGCATTTCTATGGCGAAAGATTTAAAATATTTATTTAAACTGTCAATTTTGTAAAAATAAATTATTTACCCGATTCAAAGTAGAACTGAAACAATAAAGAATATTCCTACGTATTCAAAATTATTTTACCTTTCAATTCATTTTTATCTCCCTATATTCTGTACTTCATCCTACAACTATGAAAAAATACTGATTAATTATACTCATAATTAGTTAACTCTTCATTTGAAAATAATCAAATTTCATATACGAAATATTACGCCTTTTTGTTGTGTCATCTAGCAATAGCGACTATTTTACTAACACTAACGACTCTTGGATATAATTTTCAAGGCATTATGGTATTTTCAATTGTTTCATCCATAGGAGTTTTATCTCCATCTTTCTAACTCCATGGATGGCTTGGTTCGAATAAAATTTAGATCAAGTATTATAACTGGTGACTACTGAAACATAATTAATTTTAAACACGATCGAACATTCGGAAGACCCCCAAATTTCCGAATGGAATTTTGAAAAAATATTAAAAAAAAGTTCAGAATATTCAATAATATTAAATAAATATTTATTTTGAACGTAATGCATCATTTAAATGCGAATAGCAACCATTTTATAATTCCAGCAGGAACCAACTCGAGATATTATACTTTTCCAGAAAACTTTATCGAAAATTTTAAATAGAAGTAAAGCAATAGTAAGAACCATTAAATACGTTCACTTTCTATATACAATATAATATGCGAGAAATGTACTAATACCATTCTCGTGGATCGGGCTCATTCCATTTGAAAGAATACACATTTTGTAATATATAGTTTGTATTTTGACGCCAAGCATTTCGCCAAAAGATACAGCTCACACTGCTGATAAAGAACAAAATTAAAATAACTTCGTTAAAACAGAATAAATTACAAAGTTAATAGTATATCGATTAATTAATATAGTATTAATAGATATTATTTATTTTTTATTTTATGCTGCTTTTATTTTAATTTTATTCATTAGGAGTTTGAGCTGTACGTATTGGCGAAATATTTGGCGTCAAAATACAAACTATTAACAAAAGTACCTTTTGAATGCAATGAGCCTGATCCATGAGAATGTTGTTAGTAAATACCTCGCATGTTATTCACATCTTTCATGTATGCCACAGAACACTATTTTAACATCAATGGCTTTTTGATACGTATTTTGCATATGAATATAAAAAATCTGATGTGAGCAGCACATGACTTTCCCAACAGACTCAAATTCATTTTCTCTTTATTTCATTAATTCCTTCAATTGAGTTTAGTGTCACTAAATGACACGCATGATTATTTGAAATTACAGTGAATTTACACTTTTAATTCAGTTTTGTTTTCATTTGGTAACTGGGCATAGTTTCAAAACCGGCTTAGCAGAAATGCAAAAAAACTTAAGTCGAAAATTACGTATAAAATAAGCATTTAATTGATACATTTGAGCATACATAATCGTTTATTTTAGATTTTGAAGAATTTTACGAACCATTTCGCAAAAAAAAAAAAAAGCAGGATGTTTTCTCCCGAATAATATAAAAATCTTATCAACAGCAGGGTGAGTCACAATTCACGTATAGTTTTATGCTAGAGTGGATACATACGATTTTTGCGGGTCATTTCGCAAAAAAGGGCAGGTTGTTTTCTCCCGAATAATACCAAAATCTTATCAGCAGCAGGGTGAGTGTCACAAGTGACTTATACAAAATTTTATAAAATTTGGTCAATTAGTTTTTACGCTAGAGTGGATATATGCAATTTTTGCGGGCCATTTAGTAAAAAACAGCCAGGTTGTTTTCTCCCGAATAATATCAACATCTAATCAGCAGTAGGGTAAGTCGCAACCCTCACAGCAAAGATCGTCGCATGTGTGACAGTGACGTTGTAGTCACGTGACACCTGGGTCACAATGTGACATCATATTTGTGATTTCTATGCGACGTTACGTAATAGTAACTTTGTAACTTCATTGTGACTATATTCTGTAACGTTTCCACAATTTAATTAACACCTAACAATGTGACAACATTACAATGGCAATTACAATGTGACGTCACAAACAAGTTAGTACGCGACGTCACCAACGACCATGAAAATGACCAAAATGACTTCGCTGTGACCTCAATATGACATTGCCGAGACTTACTGCGACGTCCCAAAGTCACAGTGTGACGTAAATCTCACGTTACTGTGAAAAAAAATGCTGTTATAAGTGACTTATACCAAATTTTATATAATTTGGCCAATTAGTTTTTATGCTAGAGTGGATACATACGATTTTTGCGAGTCATTTCGCAAAAAAGGCCAGGTTCTTTTATCCCGAATCATACCCAAATCTAATCAGCACCAGGATCACCCGTTATAATGACTTATCAATAAAATTTTATGAAATTTGGTCCATTAGTTTTTGAGTGGATACATACATTGATACATTGCAGAGACAGTCTCACACACACACATAGTCGCCACGCTAAAAATAGTTTTTTCGTGTTCTAAATGTCGTAAAACGTTTAGATCCGTCGAAAACTCGAGTAGGCATAATTTCGATACTTCGCTATACATTACCATGTATTGCAGAGAAAGTAAAAAGTGCTTTGGCCATTAAATTCGTAAATGCACCAAATTTTTATTTACGTTGTGTTAATTCAATAGTAATAATAATTTGTATGACTTAAATTATTTATACTCATACTTGGTGACTTTAACGTACAAATATTAGATTGCTGCCATAGTATCATAGTTCCTTTTTTTAAATCGGCCACTTCTTTGCCACTTTCCGAAAAATAAATACCGTAAAATTAAATACATTATTGACATACAGGAAACATAATTATAATTTTGATTTTGATTTTTTAGAATTTATTGACTGGAACTTCCAACCATCGGTTTCTATATAATAAAAGGCAATGTCTGTCTGTGTGTCTTATGCACTATAGGCTCAGCGACCGCGCGTCGCAGAGCTACGAAATTTGGCAATCGGAGACCCGGGGGGGGGGGGAGGTGACGCGTGAAAACCGATTTTTAAAATTAATTTGAATATTTTTTTTTATTTACCGTTTTATGCGATTTCGACCGTTTTTTCCCCTCTTTCCCCTTTTTTCTCCACCATCCAAACGTCGCAGAAAAAAAAACAAATCACACGACCGGAAAGAGCAGACAATTACGAGTAAAAATATATCAATTTCAAATATCAGGGATAAATTCTAATATTTTTTAAAGATTTTAAAACAAAAGTCACTTTCGGCTCAAAAAAACGAATTTTCGTTTTTAAATCCTCGCGTCGGGAAAAGTACCGAGAATTTCGACTAATAATTTACATTTTTGGAAAGCTCAAACATCAGGCATTCTTACAAGCCCAATCTGGTCAAGTAATAATAAAAAATAGCTTCAGGATCAGGATTTTAAGAATTTCCGAATTTCAATTTCTCAGCTAAATCGCTAAAGAAGTTTTTCTCCCACATGCGCGCGCAGACGCACGGGAGGTGGAGGGGACTTCACGGTGTTTCCATGGAGAAAAAAATAAATAAATAGAAAGTTATGGAGATTGTGGACCGG
Organism: Amaurobius ferox; assembly: GCA_951213105.1. Taxonomy (NCBI): domain Eukaryota; kingdom Metazoa; phylum Arthropoda; class Arachnida; order Araneae; family Amaurobiidae; genus Amaurobius; species Amaurobius ferox. The sequence goes on along the minus strand of OX578152.1, from coordinate 36,031,434 downwards.
GTTAGAAAGTCACGTTATATTTGATGGAATTAAGAGCTTATGTGGAATTGAGCTATTATGGAATTGAAAGTTATGGAGATTGTGCATTGGGTTAGAAGTTATATTTTAAATGATGGAATTACGAGCTTAGCGTATGGTCATTATAAAATTTAAATGACTGAATATTGGTGGATTGAATTGTCGTGATGTATTGTATACATCGGGTGGTGGTAACAGTATACAGAGTGAAATTATTATATTTTTATGAAATTATTGTATTTATTAGAAAATTACGTTATAAGAGCTTAGCATATGGTCATTATAAAATTTAAATGATTGAATTATGGTTTTAACGTCATTAAATTGAAACAAATTTTGTTAACTCCATGGGGTTATCACAGTCCACAAACATTAGAATAAATTCACTTTACAAATCAATTTTCAAGAACCCCCCACTAGAACATTATTTTTCATCTTAAAATTTCATTATTAGTTTTAACGTCATTAAACTAAACCAAACTTTGTTAACTCCACGGGGTTGAGGGCGCGGTAGCCCAGTGGTTATCGTGCGGGAATTGCACTAGGTAGGCCCGGGTTCGATTCCCGCCACTGCCAAAACTGCCGTCGTGTTCACGCGGAGTATGATCACGTTAAACATGTGGATCCGTAAGTCCTTCCGAGGGGTTGGTGGTAGGGGAAGGAGGGTACGGTCCCTGTGGATGCCTCCCCCACTGGGTTCTGATCTAAATTGGGTGGCACTTCCGGGCCGTCCAAATAAATACCTTACACCTTTCTGGTAGGTCGGATGGTCTGGGTCTCGACAACAACTCCACGGGGTTATGGCACCAGCGAGTTTGCCACGGTCAGAAGTTTCAAGGGTAGCGAACAGGCTGGTCGCCGAAGGCGGCTAGTTATACAATAAAGTATTAAAATGTTATATAAATATTAATTTTCAATTTATTAAAAACGTTTAATTTTGAATAGCAAATGATGGAAATATTTCTTACAGCTGCTAAGTGTCAAGTTAGATTTGCGCAAATGTAAAGTTAATTTGGTATTTCAAATTAGTTTTATTTCTCCAAATGTTATGACCGAGAAAAGAGCGAAATTTTAATGCACAATTCAATGCTAAAAATTTTTTGTCATAGATCTTGCATACGACTTCGTAAAAGGAATAAATTCAATGATTTATGTAGGAAATTCATGCGCTGCTTGCTCAGATCAAATTTTTTTAATACATTGTTTTCTCAAAATCCAATCCATGAATTTGATTTTTCATTGAAAATATTAATAAATTATACAAAGAATGAAATGAAGAATTTTAATAATATTGAAATAACAATAAACTTTGCAAAATTACTTTAGTAAAATTTTCTATATCATACAATTGAATGAGACTGACTGACAAAGGGGTTAATTACACATCCCAAACCGTTGAAGGTAGAAACATGAAATTTTACATACATGTGAGACTTGACCTATTAATGAAGAGAGCAATCTAAAAACTTGAAACTTTGTTCTAAAAATTTATAAATTGCTGAATTTTTTGTTCTAGCACTCTCTTAACTGTAAGTCGAGAACGGTTAGACACGCAAAATTTGTTTTTATACCACCATGTTTAGAAACAATATCCAATTTTTTCTTAATTAATTCTATTAGTGTACTATCAACCATTCGTGGGATATTTTAGCTTATTTTTACAGCAAACGAGTTTTTTTTTCTATTATATTTCATCATTGAATTTATTTGTAGTTTTTGATTCCACTGTGGTAACTATGGTAACTGAGTTACGTTTCAAATACTGAGATAGTTTGAAAGCCATTTTTCAAATCAAACTACTGAAAAATAATGCCATAATGAAATGATTTTTAGATTAAAATGTCTGAAAATAAGGTATCTTACAGTGATCGGAGGTGAAATGCTGTTTTACATATCGCAATTTCTGTGTTAACAGAAATATAAAAAAAATACACATGACTTTCCTTATATAATGCAATGAATTTACTACTTTTACAGCAAAACAAATAGGTTTTTCTTATAGTAGATACTTATATTCTTTCCAAGATATTGAATTTTCGACAATTAGTCGTCATTTTCATAGATTTAGCGTCATTTTTATCCAGATGGCGAGATTTTCGTTAATTTGGCAACATTTCGAAAAATCGCCAAGTTGGCGATATTCCGCCAAATTCGTCACCAAAATCTCGTCAAGCGTCATGGACGGAGAAATAAGTTATTCTTATAGTAGATAAATGACTATTGGCGTTCAAATACAAAAGTATTACTCAGACTCAGAGTATCTTTTCTCATGAATGGAACGAGTTAGATCCACAAGAATGATGTCACCAAATTTATCGTATGATATTACATATGAAAGCGAACATGTTTTTCAACAGTTAGTATTTTTTTTTAATTTATGGGATTTTTTGATAAATTTATTTGAAAAATGCGCAATATCTCGAGAACGGTTCATGCTGGAATTCTAAAGTTTATGTCAATCGTTTTCTAAGGGAAAATTACATAGGAAATGTCTATTGGCATAAAGGTTTTGATTTTTTGATGATATTTTCAAAATTTCACTTGAAAATTTAGGCGGATTCTGAACATTCTATTACGTTTAAAAACAATAAGTATTCACGGATTGTGATTTTTGTACCAAATTTTATTCGAATCGCTCCATTCGTTCGTGAGATATCATCTCCACAGACTCGCTGATACACACACACACACACACACACACACACACACACACACACACACACACACACACACACACACACACATACTTTCACACACACACACACATCACCGCAACAATGTTTGATTCGTGATCAGGGATGCTTGCAACGTGCTCTCCCGTCGAAAACTCGAATTCGAATTTTCGACCCCGTTACAATACTTTCCGTATATATTATGTATATAAGGAAAGTAATAAATGGGCGCCAATTTTATAATTAAATTTGAAGCGGTTTTTGATATTTAGAACATTAACTGTGTAGGCGCCATTCTTAGTGATTACTAGCCATTTCTCCAGCGCTAAGCGAGAGTGCAAATATCTAACAGAAAATAAAAGGGAAGCCTTAAAAGGATGAATCTTTGCACATTTATAAAGTCAACCACGGTACAGAACTTACTTGGGCCAATTTTTACTTTTCATTCATAGTATGGAGAAAGTGTTGTTTTCACGAAAGTTTTCGATTTCGAGGCCAATATATGTTTTAAGAACTCTTGAACAGCTTTTGCCTATTCAAGGAGTGCTGTGCGTCTGTCTGTATGTCTAATGTCTATGGTCGATTTCTTGTATACACTATAGCAGCCACACATATTAATGGATTTCTAGGAACATTTATAATCCGGCTTTCTTATCGAAAAATCTAGAACTAGATAGAATTTTTTGAAATTCGAGACAAAAATTCGAAATTGATTCGAAATTTTATGTTTTTTTTTTAACATAGCAGCATAGGACAAAATATGGTATAATCAGGCATGATGATAACAAAACTTAATAGTTTCAATCATTCTATTAAAAATTGCTGCGATGGAATTTTTATGTTCGTGATATTATTAGTCCTCTTGAAGAGGGGAGCAAATAATCCCCTGGGGGGTAGATTATCAAATCGAAATATTTATTTCAAGCCCCATTAAATGAAGGGCTTGAAATAAATCTATAATAATGCTATAATTATTATCATCAATGACACAGATTTTTCAAACCTTTTCTTATAAAATTAAGAGAAAACAAGAAAGATCAATCATGCATAAAGCATTGAATATGAAATACTTTCCAACTTCAATGCAATTTTATTTAAACATCCCTGAAATGCGATACATTCCTCGGTAATATTTTTAAAATTATCACAATATTACTTTAATTTATCATATTTGAAAACTTAAAACTTCACCGAAAAAAATGAACTTCATTCAAATGACGGCATTGAAATATAAATTGCCTGGTTTAAACATCTCTAAATTGCATTACATTCCTCGGTAATATTTTTAAAACTATCATAATACTACAATAATTTATTATATTTGAAAACTTCATCGAAAACAACTGACATTCATTCAAATGACGTCATAGAAAAAATGACAAGCCTGGCTCTCTCTATAAAAGCAGCATTTTATTCATAACATTTTCCCAATCATTTCATTTATCACAGTGCTAAAATAATTTATTTTATTTAAAAATTAAGACCATGGAGCTACAAGTAATTAAACTCTATGCTTAAAACTTCATCGAAAAAAATCGTCCTTCTCTCTATAAAATCAATGAATATTTCATTCATATCAGCTATATTACTCCATGAGCTAAATACTTTTGCGTTAAAAAAATGCAACAATTCTTATACAACTCATTCTACATATTTTGCTGTTTACATTTTACATAAGTGAAAAATAGGCTTCGTTGTAGAAATAATCAAATTTGGATGATCATTTAAACTCAAATATATTGTCAGTGCGTTGTTTCAGTATGTAGATGCACAGAATTTAAGCAAAAATAAAGCGGTTTTAGGACGAATACAACACTCAATATGAATTAAAAAGAACTTTAAAAATCACGATTTTGAGACAAGATGGATGCCATATTTTATTTTGAAGTGGGTCACGTGATCTTTTCATATCATGGTTACGTGATCGCTTCATATAAGAGGTGTAATTAATATTTTAATTTTTATTTAAAAAACTGCTGAATATATTTTGCTGAAATTTTTTTTATATATTTTATGGAATAATTTGAATATTATATAAAATTTTCGAAGCAATTTGTGAATTTTAAATTCGTTTAAAAAATGTTTGTAAAATTAGGTCCCATAGGGTTCAATGTATTTCATTTTTTCAACCCCGGTTCAATCCAAAACTAATTGGGTGATATTATTCATTTATATTCCCAAAAGTCTCACAGACCGTCTGAACAACATACTAAAATTTCATTTTGATAAAGTCATTTTTACGACAGTTATCGTGCTAACGGATAGACAGACAGACAGAATGAATGAACAAAGTCATAAACACTTTTCAACTTTGTTGTAAAGTGTTAAAAGTCGCAAGCTACTGTAAAAAGGATTCAGGTATGAGGAAGTCGAGTTGAATTACTCTCTAGTTAATTCAATAGACAACTATTTTCGTCATATATTTGTAGATAAAATCATAAAATAAAACTTTATAAAAGAAAATTGCAACTTAATTTTTGGGTATTAGTTTCGTAGTCTTTAAAAGGGCTCAAATTCTAGTAAATGAATAAATAAATAAATAATAACGTAATAGATAACAAGAAAGATCAATCATGCTTAAAGCATTGATTATGAAACACTTTCCAACTTCAATGCAATTTTATTTAAACATCACTAAAATGCAATACACTCCTCGGTAATATTTTGAAACTTATCACAATACTGCATTAATTTATTATATTTGAAAACTTAAACTTTCATCGAAAAAATGAACTTCATTCAAATGACGGCATTGAAATACAAATTGCCTGGTTTAAACATCTCTAAAATGTTATACATTCCTCGGTAATAGTTTTAGAATTATCATAATACTACGATAATTTATTATATTTGAAAACTTCATCGAAAACAACTGAAATTAATTCAAATGACGTCATAGAAAAATAACAAGCCTGGATCTCTCTATAAAAACAGGATTTCATTCATAACTTTCTCCCATTCATTTCATTCATCACAATACTATAATAATTTATTTTATTTAAACATTTTAAGACCATGGAGCTACAAAAAATTAAACTCTATGCTTGAAACTTCATCGAAAAAAATCGTCCTTCTCTTTATGAAATCAATTAATATTTCATTCAAATCAGCCATGCAGACTCCATGGACTAAATTATTTTGTGTTAAAAAAATACAGGAATTCTGATACAACTCACTCTATATATTTTGCTGTTTACATTTTACATAGGTGAAAAATAGCCTTAGTTGTAGAAATAATCAAATTTAGATGAGCATTTAAACTCAAATATATTGTCATTACGTTGTTTCAGTATGTAGATGCTCAGAATTTAAGAAAAAATAAAGTAGTTCTAGGACGGATACAACACTCAATATGAATTAAAAAGAACTTTAAAAAATCACGATTTTGAGACAAGATGGATGCCATATTTCAATTTGAAGTGGGTCACGTGATTATTCATATCGTTGTCACGTGATCGCTTCATATAAGAGATGTAATTAATATTTTAATTTTTATTTAAAAAACAACTGAATATATTTCGCTGAATTTTTTTTTTATTATTATTTTATGGAACAATTTCAATATTACCTAAAATTTTCGAAGCAATTTGTGAATTTTAAATCCGCTTAAAAAATGTTTGAAAAATTAGGTCCCATAGGGCTCAATGTATTTCATTTTTTCGACCCGGGTTTAATCCAAAACTAATTGGGTGATATTATTCATTTATATTCCCATAGGTTCTACAGACCGTCTGAACAACATACTAAAATTTCATTTTGATTAAGTCATTTTTACGGCAGTTATCGTGCTAATGGACAGACAGACAGACAGACAGACAGAATGAACAAAGTCATAAACACTTTTCAACTTTGTTGTAAAGTGTTAATAAAAATCCCAGAAAATTGTATTTAACAGTATTATCATAACTTCTAGTGCCACTTTGTAGCAGAACTTAATATACTCTTCAATTGTACGTTTCTAAAGTTATAGGTCCACCCCACTCCTAATGATCTCTTGAGAAGTGTTTACATAGTCCTTTACTGTAATTATCAAAACTTAAATCTCACCTGTGCAAACACCGGTGTTGATGTGCCGGAACAACGTCTTTCATTGTGCCTTGTTGTACTTCTAGTCAAAAGTCGCACTTGGTCATATGTTCGGCAGAAAAGAAGTGGGAAAAAATTACAGAGCTAAATATAGAATGAAGTGATGCCACTACTTACGGATGGCAGAAACCATGTTTCCTCCTCCGATTTTGTTCAGTGGCTGAAGTTTTTCCGAAATGCCAATGGGTTTTTCTGTCAGTGTTGGTTCAACCAGAAAAATCTGATGTTGACAGCATATGACTTTCCCTACAGGCTCAAATTCATTATCTCTTTATTTCTTTAATAATTCATTGAATTGAGTTTAATTGCTCAAAATAACAAGCATAATTATTTGAAATGGCACTGAATTTGCACTTTTAATGCAATTTTTTTTTTCCATTTGGTAATAGGACGTATATTCAAAGGCATAGTAAAAATGAAAAATATATATATATGTATCTTGAGAACGACTAGTCCTATTGTAATGGAGTTGGTCTTATTTTTTTTCATCATTAAAAATCACGTACGAAGCAAGTGTTGGGTTATTTTTGGCTCCCAGCACCATTTGAATTATTTTGACGAAATAGAGAAAAATTAATTGAGTAAATTTAATGAGAATATTTTTTTATTAAGTTAAATTGTATTGAATTAAAGCAGTAGTTAGTTAATTCTGATTTCCGTCCATATGACGGGCATACCTTCTAGTATATAAGAAATGCTCTTCCTTCAGCTTGTCTGTAACACTTAGTGATGCATTTGGCGAACTTGCCGAATAATCTAGCAAAGTATATTTCGACCCAGATTGACGAAAATATCGTCAAAATTCCAAAAGTGACACTAAATTAATGAAACTGACACCTAATTGGTGAATTAATTAATAAAATATTTTAATATATGGACTGCATCGCTTATTAAGGATGATATCAATATTGATAATTGTTTATTTAGAGTTGCGCGAAATATAAGTTAACTGGGTACTTTGAAATAGTTTTACATGTTGTCATCCGAAAAATCGCCGAATGTACAATTCAGCGTTAAAAACACAGTACCGTGGATCTTATTATTTTTTGACTGTAAAAGGAGTAAATGCATTATATAAATTTTCCTTATATAATACAATTCATTTGACTTTTCTTATATCATGCAATGCATTTATAAATGCATTGCATTATATGACTAAAGTCATGTGTTGTCCACATCAGATTTTTTAGAATGATGTAGTGGAGTGCAGGGCTGCCAGTACCTCAAGCCTTTGACTTCTCTTTTTTCTACTGTCCGAGCTCAATGTTGACATAAAATTCTGATGTGGGTAATACACGACCTTCCCTACCATGATGCAATTACTTTACTTCTTTCAATACGAAATAATGATCGACAAGATCAACAGAGCAATGATTTTAATGTTAACAAGAAAGATCAATCATGCTTAAAGCATTGATTATGAAACACTTTCCAACTTCAATGCAATTTTATTTAAATATGTCTAAAATGTAATACATTCCTCGGTAATATTTTAAAACTTATCACAATACTACATTAATTTATTATATTTGAAAACTTAAACCTTCATCGAAAAAAATGAACTTCATTCAAATAATGGCATTGACATATAAATTGCCTGGTTTAAACATCTCTAAAATGTGATACATTCCTCGGTAATAATTTTAGAATTATCATAATACTACGATAATTTATTATATTTGAAAATTTCATCAAAAATAGCTGAAATTCATTCAAATGACGTCATAGGAAAAATAACACGCCTGGCTCTCTCTATAAAAGCAGAATTTCATTCATAAATAATTTCCCATTCATGTCATTCATCAGAATACTATAATAATTTATTTTATTTAAAAATTAAGACCATGGAGCTACACGTAATTAAACTCTATGCGTAAAACTTCATCGAAAAAAATCGTCCTTCTCTTTATAAAATCAATGAATATTTGATTCATATCAGCTATGCAAACTCCATGATCTAAATGATTTTGTGTTAAAGAAATACAGCAAATGTAATACAACTCATTCTACATATTTTGCTGTTTATATTTTACATAGGTGAAAAATAGGCTTCGTTGTAGAAATAATCAAATTTGGATGAGCATTTAAACTCAAATATATTGTAATTGCGTTGTTTCAGTGTGTAGATGCTCAGAATTTATGCAAAAGTAAAGTGGTTTTAGGACGGATACAACACTCAATATGAATTAAAAAGAACTTTAAAAATCAGGATTTTGAGACAAGATGCATGCCATATATCGTTTAGAAATGGGTCACGTGATTTTTTCATATCATGGTCACGTGATCGCTTCATATAAGAGGTGTTATTATTATTTTAATTTTTATTTAAAAAACTACTGAATATATTTCGCTAAATTTTTTGATTATATATTTTATGGAACAATTTGAATATTACCTAAAATTTTCGAAGCAATTTGTGAATTTTAAATCCGCTTAAAAAATGTTTGAAAAATTAGGTCCCATAGGGCTCAATGTATTTCATTTTTTCAACCCGGGTTCAATCCAAAACTAATTGGGTGATATTATTCATTTATATTCCCATAGGTCCTACAGACCGTCTGAACAACATACTAAAATTTCATTTTGATTAAGTCATTTTTACGGCAGTTACCGTGCTAACGGACAGACAGACAGACAGACAGTCAGAATGAACAAAGTCATAAACACTTTTCAACTTTGTTGTAAAATGTTAAAAAGCGCACTGACACTTTGCGCTATCCTGGATGATAACATGTAAAAGTATTTTGAAGTCAAAGTTCGTATGACCTTGTTTTGAAGTATCAAATACACTTATACTTCGCGCAACCAAAATCGAGATTCTGGTTTGAACGGAAGTGCTAGATCGGAAGTGCTAGAACGGAAGTGCTAGATCGGAAGTGCTAGAGAACGGAAGTGCTAGAACGGAAGTGCTGAAACTCGGTTTTGATTCTTTTTTTTTTTTAATATTAATTCGCATTGTCAGCTCTTGTTGGAACTTTCGAAATATATAAATTTTTTCATTGACCTAGAAGCTGAGACTGATCGAATGAGACCAAGAGCGAGATTCTGATTCAAGTGGAAGTTCTCGATTGTTTTGAAAAGTGTTCTTGGATATTTTAATTTTTCCTTCGCATCACCACCTCCTAGATAGTGATTTTCGAGATATTAGATTTTTTCGTTGACCTGGAAGCTGGGGCGGATTGAATGAAAGCTAAATTAAGATTCTATCTCAAGTGGAAGTGCTCGGTCATTAAGCTAAGTGGTTTTGGGATTTTTTATTATTATTATTTATTTCATTGTAACCCATAATTCGAATTTTTGAAATTTTAGATTTTTCAAAAGTCTGTAATATTTAACTGTCTCTTTATCTTCTTTACATGTCTTTGTAGAGGATTTTTACTTAAGCTGTCAAAAGTGACTTAACTTAAATTTAGAGTACTTGATATTTGAACCTTTCGGTTCAAGGGCAATAACACGGGACGGTACTGTTTAAAATATAACTCAGTTTTTTGTTGATTTCACAGAAATTACAGCAGCTTGCTGTTTAAAATAACGGACAACTTATATACTAATTGTTATTGCACACGCCCGGAATAGATGACCATTATACAAGCTACTACAATATACTAGGCTGGCGATGAAGCTTACACGAATACGCATTTACAAAGCTTATATGTTTATCCCGGCATTCTGTTGCTATGCCCCGTTTTGCGGCCACATCCCGAATACTGGACTCTTGCTAGTCATCGTTGCATCGAATGGAGTTTCCTTCCACTCACTACTCGAATCCTTCGTCGTTTTCTCAAGAACCTTTCTTTCATTCCAAAAACCCTCTACTCAAGAACACTCTACTCAAGAACACTACTCAAGAAAGCCAGTGAAACTCTCACGATCAGAAACATATTTCAAACTCTACCTCAGGAACGCAGAAAATGCTGATTAGCTCGATGTTATTGGTCTATTCACCGAACCAGTTATATTTGGTAGTTTAAGTAAACATAATTTATAATGCAAACTGAGGGAAATGATAATCGAAAGGTTATTTAGACCTCACAAGTCTCGAAGCTGAAACGGCACAAAAGCCAAAATTCTAGATATAGTGGAAGTGCTCGATAATTTTGACACAAAACCCCTCACTCACTCACTTACTTGCTCAAGTCAGTCGGTTCAGTGTATATATGATTTTAGATTAGCTCACAAAAAAACAAGAAAGATCAACCATGCTTAAAGCATTGATTATGAAACACTTTCCAACTTCAATGCAATTTTATTTAAAAAAGTCGAAAATGCAATGCATTCCTCGGTAATATTTTAAAACTTATCACAATACTACATTGATTTATTATATTTGAAAACTTAAACCTTCATTGAAAAAAATGAACTTCATTCAAATGACGGCATTGAAATATAAATTGCCTGGTTTAAATATCTCTAAAATGCAATACATTCCACGGTAATATTTTTAAAACTATCATAATACTACGATAATTTATTATATTTGAAAACTTCATCAAAAACAACTGAAATAAATTCAAATGACGTCATAGAAAAAATAACACGCCTGGATCTCTCTATAAAAGCAGGATTTCATTAATTTCATTCATCACAATACCATAATAATTTATTTTATTTAAAAATTAAGACCATGGAGCTACAATTCATAAACTCTATGCTTAAAACTTCATCGAAAAAAATCGTTCTTCTGTTTATAAAATCAATTAATATTTCATTCATATCAGCCATGCAGACTCCATGGACTGAATTATTTTGTGTTAAAGAAATACAGTAATTCTAATACAACTCATTCTACATATTTCGCTGTTTACATTTTACATAGGTGAAAAATAGGCTTAGTTGTAGAAATAATCAAATTTGAATGAGAATTTAAACTCAAATATATTGTCATTGTGTTGTTTTAGTATGTAGATGCACAGAATTTAAGCAAAAATAAAGTAGTTTTAGGACGGATACAACACTCAATATGAATTAAAAGGAACTTTAAAAAATCACGATTTTGAAACAAGATGGATGCCATATATCATTTTGAAGTGGGTCATGTGATCGTTTCATATCATGGTCGTTTCATATCATGGAACGTTTCATGTCATGGTTTCATATCATGGTGATCGTTTCATATAAGATGTGTAATTATTATTTTAATTTTTATTTAAAAAACTACTGAATATATTTCGCTGAATTTTTTTTTATATATTTTATGGAACAATTTGACTATTACCTAAAATTTTCGAAGCAATTTGTGAATTTTAAATCCGCTTATAAAATGTTTGAAAAATTAGGTCCCATAGGGCTCAATGTATTTCATTTTTTCAACCCGGGTTCAATCCAAAACAAATTGGATGATATTATTCATTTATATTCCCATAGCTCCTACAGACCGTCTAAACAACCTTTTTCTAAAATTTCATCTAAAATTTCATTTTGATTAAGTCATTTTTACGGCAGTTATCGTGCTAACGGACAGACAGACAGACAGACAGACAGACAGACAGACAGAATGAACAAAGTCATAAACACTTTTCAACTTTGTTGTAAAGTGTTAAAAACCCACCACTTCAGGGTAAAAAAAAAATCTGATGTGGCCAGCACATGACTTCTCCCGCAGACTTAAATTTATCTTCTCTTTATTTCTTTAATCATTCATTGAATTGAGTTTTATTGCACACAAAAAAAAAATAAAAAAAATAAGCACATTTATTTGAAATGACACTGAATTTGCACTTTTAATTCCCTTTTCGTAGTTATTTGGTAACTGCACGTATATTCAAAAATGACGTTGCAAAAATGTAAAACAAACTAAAATATCTTGAGAAAGACTAATGCTAGATTAATGGGGTTGGTCTTATTCTCTTTATCGTCAAAAATTACATACAAAACAAGCATTTAATGGATACATTTCAGCATATGTATTCCTTTATTTTAGATTTTAATGATTTTTGTGGGCCATTTGCGAAAAAGTAGGTTATGTTTTCCCGAATCATACCAAAATCTAATCAGCACCAGGGTCGCTCATGAGAAACTTACATACCAAATTTTATGAAATTCAGTCGATTAGTTTCTCAGTTAGAGTGAATACATACGTTACACAAACAGACACACAGATACACACACATAGATGTCACGCTAAAAATGGTTGCTTTGTATTTTAAATGTCTCAAAACGTGTAGATCCGTCGAAAACTCGAGTTGTGAAGAGTTAATAACTAATATACTAATGTTTATAGTAAATAGAATATTTTTCACATAAAATATTCGATTGATCTATCCACAGAAAAGTTTATGATGTATGCTTTTAAGATATACGTTAAAATTATATTTATAGTCTCTAAAAGATTACTGTATTATGCACTTAATGAATTTTAAACGTAGCCCTTTTGAGTCGTATTTTTTTTAATTTTTTACTTTCCCTATATACATAGTATAATATATAGTAACAGTATTCTGACGGGGTCGAAAATTCGAATTCGAGTTTTCGACGGAAGAGCATGTTTCAAGCACGAGCTCAAATCGAGCATTTTGGAGGTGGTCTGTGTGTGTATGTGTGTGTGTATGTGTGTGTGTATGTGTGTGTGTGTGTCCGTGAGTCTGTAGAGACGATATTTCACGAACGAATAAAAAGTTTCGAACGAAATTTGGTGCAAAAATTTGCAATCAGTGAATACTGGAAACCTATTATTTTTAAACGCTATCCAGTGTTAGAAAAACTCCGAATTTTCGAATGAAATTTTGAAAAGATCGTCAAAAAATCAGAATCTTCAATAATGCTATATAAATAATCATTTGTTATGTAATTTTTCATTAGGAAACAATTCATTCAAATTTTAGAATGCTAACATAAGCCGTTCTCTATCTATTACACCATTTCAACCAAATTTATAAAAAAAGAACCCCACATAACATTAAAAAAAGTATTAACTATTGGGAAATATGTTCACTTTTCATATGTAATATTAAGCGATACATGTGTTAACATTATTCTCGATGATCTAGTTCGTTTAACTCACGAGAAAATATACTTTGAGTAATTGTTTTGTATTTTAACGCCTCACAATTCACCAACATTTATTTATATATCAGAAATGCTCTTTTTTTGTCCGTTTGTGTATAACACATGGCGATCTTTAGGTGAACTCATTTATTGAAATGTCGCCAACTTGGCGATATTACGCCTCCGATTGACAAAAAAAAAATCCCATTAAAAATCCCAAAATGGCGCCAAGTTAACGAAAATGACGCCAAATTGAAGAATTCAGTATTAAAGTATTTTAATATATGGAATACATTGCTTATTGCGGATGCAATCAATATTGATTGAATTGTTAATTCAGAGTTGCCGGAAAAATAAGTTAACTGGGTACTTCAAAATAGTTTTGCATATTGACATTGGAAAGAGCGCCCAATGCACAATTCAACGTTAAAAACATTGTGTCGTGGATTTTATACTTCATTTTTTCACTGTGAAAGTAGTAAATTCCTTGCATTATATAGAGAAAGTCATATCCTGCCCACATCAAATCTTTTAAAGCTTATTAGGTGATTTATTCTATCCCGCGACCTGAGATGTTTCGCATTAAAAAGTGACAAAAATAGCATTTCGGCAAAATAATTTCCCTAATTATCGCAGTTCTCTTTACAAATTTCATTGCTACGCCCCCTAGCAGAGAAGTTATGCACATTTACATCTTCGAAGTAGGAAAATAAGTTTTGCATCTTCAGAGGGGAAAATAAGTTTTGCATCTCCAGACTGGGCAAAGAAGAGGAACATAATGCAGTAAGATATGTCGCTCCTTCGCATCTCTCTCGGTGTTTTCACTTTAACAGGTGATTTTCGTGTTTGATAAATATTCTTTTTCCATAAATGATTTTTGCACGGTTACTATTCTTAGATAATTATTTTACTTATCGTTTATAATGATTCGTATAAAATATGCTATTTATAAAATATATTATATTACTTTCCCTGCAATACATGGTGACTTATATACGGAAAGTATTAGAATTATGTCGAAAATCGCAACTTGAGTTTTCGATGAATCTACACGCTTTGAGACCTCTAGAACATGAAATAACTATTTTTAGCGTAACGTCTGTGTGTGTATGAATCTATGTAGTATATCTGTGTGTCAACTCCAGCTTAAAATCTAATTGGCCAAATTTCATAACATTTTACAGGTAAGTTACTTGTGGGTTACGCTGGTACTGATTAGATTTTGATAAGATTCGGGATTAAAAAAAAACCTGCATTTTTATGCGAAATGGCCCGCAAAATTTGTCTGTATCTAGCTGAAAAACGAATATGTCTATCTAGAATGAATATATAATATCTAGCAGAAAACGAATCAGACAAATTTCACAAAATTTGGTAGATAAGTCACTTGTGGGATACCCTGGTGTTGATTGGATTTTGGTACGATTTGGACATAAAAATCCTGCCTGTCTTTTTGCGAAATGGCCTGCAAAAATCGTCAATATCTAAAATAAAAAAACCACGTATCCTCTAATATATCAATTAAATGCTTGTTTTACATGTAATTTCTGACGGAAAAAAATAAGACCTACACCATTACTCTAGGATTAGCCGCTCTCGAGATATTTTAGTTTTTTCGCATATTTGCTACGATGGTTTTGGGAATACTTACAAGTTACCAAAAGAAAACGAAAACTGATATACGAGTAATAAAATTCAGTATAATTTCAAATAATTATGTGCGTGTTTTTTTTGTGCAATTAGACTTAGTTTAATGAATTATTAAATAAATAGAGAGAAAATGAGTGTGAGTCTTTAAGGAAAGTTATGTACTGCCCACATCAGATTTTTTAAATTCTTCACAAAAATATTTCTTTCTCCCTAGAAATTTTAATAGGGAAGCAGATTTTTACTTTCCTTATATACATAATGTATAAGGAAAGTATTGTGACGGGGTCGAAAATTCGAATTCGAGTTTGCAACGGGAAAGCACGTTTCAAGCATCCCTGATCACGAATCAAACATTTTTGAGGTGATGTCTTTGTGTGTGTGTCAGTGAGTCTATGGAGACGATATCTCACGAACGAATGAAGCGATTTGAATAAAATTTGGTACAAAAATTACAATCCATGAATACTGGAAGCCTATTGTTTTTAAACGCAGTCGAATTCGACATTCAGAACCCCCTAAATTTTTGAGTGAAATTTTGAAAAAATCATCAAAAAATCAAAACCTTTAATAATGTTACACAAATGAACATTTCTTATGTAATTTTTCCTTAGAAAACGATTGTCATAAACTTTGAAACGCTAGTATGAACCGTTCTCGAGATATTGCACATTTTTAAAATAAATTTATCAAAAAATCCCATAAATAAAAAAATTATATTAATTGTTGAGAAACATGTTCACTTTTCATATGTAATATCATGCGATAAATTTGGTGATATCTTTCTCTTGGATCTAGCTCGTTCCATTCATGAGAAAATATACTTTGAGTAATACTTTTGTATTTGAATGGCAATCTGCTAAAAGAATAACTTATTTCTCTGTCTATAACGCTTGGCGAAAATTTGGCGACGAATTTGGCGGAATGTTGCCAACTTGGCGACTTTTTTAACGCCGCCAAATTAACCAAAATCTCGCCAAATGAATAAAAATGTCGCTAAATCAATAAAAATGACGACTAATTGACGAAATGACAATATCTTCGAAATAATATAGGTATCTACTATAGGAATAACCTATTTTTTTACTGTAAAAGTAGTAAATTCATTTCATTATATAAGGATAGCCATGTGCTGCTCACATCAGATTTTTTTTATGCTGTTATTTTGTTACGTCGCACTTAGATATAACGTGCTTAGACCGCACTAAGAACTTAATATGCATATGACACAGTGTTTTATGTGATTCTCAGTGTAATATTGATTACATACAAAACATAATGCTCAATGCTTAATGTTTGTACACAAGAGACAAAATCTATCTATCGAAGATGAAAAATCTAATGAGGGCAACAAGATGGCCTTCCCTGCAGACTCATATTCACGCTCTCTTTATTTCTTCAATAATTTATTGTGTTTAATTGCACAAAATAACAATCACAATTATTTTAAACGACACTCAATTGGCACTTTTAATTCATATTTCATTTTATTTGGTAGCTGGACTTATTTTCAAAGGTGGCGTAGAGAAAATGCGAAAAAACTAAAATAGTCCGACAACGGCTGGCCTCTAGAGTAATGGGATTGGTCTTATTATTTTCTTCTCTAAAAATTATGTATAAAAGAAGCATTCATTGAAATATTTAAGCATATGTAATCTTATAATTTTAGATTTAACGATTTTTTCAGTTCATTTCGCAAAAAAATGCAGCTTCTTTTTTTTTTAATCGTACCAAAATCTAATCAGCACAAGATTAACCTACAAATGATTTATCTACCAAATTTTGTGATATTTAGTCAATTAGTTTTTCAGCTAGAGTAGATACAGGTAATTTTTTAGGGCCATTTCGAAAGAAAAGCCGGGTTCTTTCATCCCGAATCGTACCAATATCTAATCAGAACCAGGATCACCCACAACGGACTTATTTACCAAATTTTATGAAATGTGATCCATTTGTTTTTCAGTTAGAGTGGATGCAAAATCTGCAGACAGGCAGACAGATGGACAGCCACATACACAGCAGCCACGTTAAAAATGATTTTGTCGTGTTCTAGAGGTCCCAAAATGTGTAGATCCAGCGAAAACTCAAGTTGCGATTTTCGACTGATTCCAATACTTCCCCTATACATTACTTTGTATTGCAGGGAAAGTAAAAACATTAATACAAACTGTTTGAAATGACAAGGGGAGGAAATAAAGCAGCTGTCCTCTGTTTAAAATTTTGTGACGAAGCTAACTTCGTTTGGGATGAGTGAGAGCCAGTATTTTTAGAGAATGGTGGCAGCATTGCGTGAATAGAAATGATAAGATGCAAGTGATGAAGATAAGTAAATGAGAGTACAGTAGAACCTGCTTGTAACAAGTCCGCATTTAACGAGGTTTCGAATTTACCGGAGAGATTAGGATGCTTCAGTTGATACAAAGTTAATTTAATCCTAATTGACTCGTCAATTTAAACATAAATACAAAAAAATCTGATGTGGGCAACACAAGACTTTCCTTATGTAATGCAATGAATTTACTACTTTTACAGTGAAAAAAATAGGTTTTTCTTTTAGTAGATACTTATATTCTTTCCAAGATATTGAATTTTCGACATTTAGTCGTCATTTTCATTGATTTAGCGTCATTTTAATCCATTTGGCGAGATTTTCGTTAATTTGGCAACATTTCAAAAAGTTGCCAAGTTGGCGACATTCCGCCAAATTCGTCGTCTAAATCTCGCCAAGCTTTACTAACGGAGAAATAAGTTATTCTTATAGCAGATAAATGACTATTGGCGTTCAAATACAAAAGTATTACTCGAAGTATCTTTTCTCATGAATGAAACGAGCTAGATCTACGAGAATGATGCCACCCAATTTATCGCATGGTATTACATATGAAAAGTGAACATATTTCTCTATAGGAAATATATATTTTTTATTTTATATGACTTCTTGACAATTTTTTTGAAAAATGTGCAATATCTCGAGAACGGTTCATGTTAGCGTTCTAAAATTTATGTTAATCGTTTTCTAATAAAAAAAATACATAAGAAATGTCTATTTGCATAACTCTATTAGCGGTTTTGATTTTTTGACGATTTTTTCAAAATGTCACTCGAAAATTTAGGGGGTTCTGAACATCCGATTGCGTATAAAAGCAATAGGCTTCCAGTGTTTACAGATTGTGATTTTTGTACCAAATTTCGTTCGAATCGGTCTATTCGTTCGTCAGTTATCGTCGCCACAGGCTGACTGACACACACACACGCAGACATCACTTCAAAAATATTTGATTCGTGATCAGGAATGCTTGAAACGTGCTCTCCCGTCGGAAACTCGAATTCGAATTTTCGACCCCGTCACAATACTTTCCTTATAAATTATCTATATAAGGAAAGTAAAAATCGTTTCAATAAAGTGCGAACGACCTTCTGTATTCCTATGTTATAAGCTCCGAAATTTAATAAAGCTAATTAATACTCGGGAGTCAAACAGTCTGGGTAGTATAGGGGGTACAATTTTTATATTATATTTTTATATTATACCATGACAAAGCTATAAGGTAGGATTTAAAATGACACCCTCTACACTACCTAGAGGGTTGAAGACCCAGACCGTCCAACTCATCCGGAGGTCTTGAGCAACTATTTGGACTGCCGGGAAAGTCTACCTAGAGGGTGTCATTTTAAATCCTACCTTATAGCTTTGAGTATAGTATAATATAAAAGTATAATATAAAAATTGTACCCCCTACAATGACACCCTCTACAAATGACACCCTCTACACTACCTAGAGGGTTGTTGTTGAGACCCCGACCGTCCGACCTACCAGAAAGGTGTAGAAGACCCAGACCGTCCGACTCATCCTGAGGACTTGAGTATCTAATTGGACGGACGGGAAAAGAGTTAGCGGAAGCCAACTCCCGGGGCGGCCAACGTCCGACGGTCTGGGGCAAAGTTTATTTAAGTTTCAAAAAATATACATTGAGGTTACAAGGAGTTGTACAAAGAGGTGATGATGAGTTAACATTTTGATGATTAGATGACATGATTAAATATAGATGACATGATATTTAGCAAGATGACTTGATATAAAACATGATGTTTGATGACAGTATTAAAATATATGAGTGTAATTATATAATATATGATATTTAGTGATATGTTGACAATGATTTGTTGAAAAAGTGATATATAATTTGAGGAAGACAGGGGAAAATTACGAGAATATAATACAAAAAACTTAAATACGAAGAAAAACATTGCATAAGCAACCAACGGCCAAAACAGGACAAACAAGGCCAACAAAAACGCGACAAAGACGAGGCAAAAAAAAAAAAAAAAAAAAAAAAAAAAAAAGGACGACACCACCGAGCAAAAACAGGTAAAACAGTTAAAGTAAAAGGGGGAGACACCGACCAGAGACAAAATTGAAAGCAGAAAGTCCCCAGGCTGATTAAGAGATTTTGTTTGAAATTTCTCTCGCTATGAGTACACAGTTCTTGATTTTATTAATGGAAGATTTGTTGGAGCAAACACTCGAGAACCAGGTCGCAGAGTTTTGGGGGGAAGGTTTTGAGAGATGATAAGGTTTAGTAAGAAGAAAGGTGTAATACCAGAAAGGTGTAAGGTAACCGTTTGAACGGCCGGGAAGTGCCACCCAATTTAGACCGGAACCCAGTGGGAGAGACATCCACAGGGACCGTACCCTCCTTCCCCTACCACCAACCTCTCGGAAGGACTTACGGACCCACATGTTTAACGTGATCGTACTCCACATGAACACGGCGGCAGTTGTGGCAGCGTGCAAATCCAGCGCTCAAACCACTGGGCTATCGCACCCGAAATGTGCCAACAACACGCGGTGTTCCCAGGTGGTCACCCACCCAAGTACTAACCGCGCCCGATGCTGCTTGACTTCGGTGATCTAACGAGAACCGGTGTTTTCAGCACGCTAGGGCGGTTGGCTGTACTACCTAGAGGGTGTCATTTTAAATCCTACCTTATAGCTTTGGGTATAGTATAATATAAAAGTATAATATAAAAATTGTACCCCCTATACTACCCAGACTGTTTGACTCCCGAGTATTAATTAGACGGTCGGGAGCTTTATTACATTCTACACTACCTCCCGGCCACTCAAATTGCTGCTGTGCCCTAGGGCGAGACGGGTGGTCTGGGTTTTCAACCCTCTACACGACCTAGTCCGTTAAAAACGTCCTGGATAATGTAGAGGATATAATTTTTATATTTCACTGGACACGGCATTGCAGACTATTCCGCAAATCGAATTTAGTGATCAAATTATTGAGCTGCTCGTTATAACCGGGGGTAAAGTGAGCCAATTTAGCAACAGACATTTCTTTTTCAAGAAATTGTTAAGGACTTTTTAAAACGGTAAAGACGCACCCATCAAGTAAAAACTTTGTGTTTTTAAACACTTTCCAACATAGTTGGAAAGTGTTTATGACTTTGGTCATTCTGTCTGTCTGTCCGTTCTCACGAAAACTGCCGTAAAAATTGACTTTATCTAAATGAAATTTTAGTATGTTGTTGAGATGGCCTGTGGGATGCCTGGGAAAGAAAATGGATAATATTACCCAATTAGTTTCGGATTCAACCCCGGTTGAAAAAATTAAATACATTGAACCCTATGGGACGTAATTTTTCAAATATTTCTAAAGCAGAGTTAAAATTCACAAATTGCTTCGAAAAATTCAAATTATTATATAAAGTGTGTAACAAAAATTCATTGAAATATGTTGGGTAGTTTTTTAAATAAAAATTGAAATAATAAATACACCCATATTATAAGAGGAGATCACATGACTTTTTGCAAAGTAAAAGATGGCTTCCATTTTTTTTTCACTGTGAGCAACAGCATAAATGTTTAAAGATCATTTAAATTAATATTTAGTGTTGCATCCGTTAAGACCTCTTTGTTTTTGTGTATTATCTGTGTATCTAAATTCTGTGCCAACTCGATAATATTTTTTTATTTTAAACGATCATTAAACGTTCTTTATTTCTACAACAAAGCCTAATTTTAACACTAAACTATAGCAAATTAAGCGATTGTAAGGTGAGTTGCATAACAATTACTGAATTTTTTTCACGCACAATTATTTAGCTCTGGAGTTTGGAATATAAGTGATATGAATGAAATATTCATTGATTTTATATAGAGAGGCAGACGATTAATATTTCGATGACTTTATTTGAATTAAAGTTCATTTTGTGTAACTAGCATTGTCTTTTTCGATGAAATTTTAAGTTTTCAAATAGTAGTACTGTGGCAATTTAAAAAATAACAGCGCTGAATGCATCCCATTTTAGAGATGTTTAAATAAAATTGCATTTCAGTTGAAAAGTGTTTCACAATAAATGCTTTAAGCATGATTGATCTTTCTTGTTTATTTTAGGTCTACTCATTCTGTCAATGGCACTAAGCATCTTCTGTGGGCCTATAGGCAAAGGAGGAATAGGCAGAGGAGGAATAGGCAGAGGAGGAAGTAAAAGTAAACACAACATACCTCGGTATGTATTATAAACATTTCAAACACGAAACATTTTACATTTTGACACATAAAATTTTTAATATATCATACATCTATTACTGAATGATAGACGCTTATGACAGGAAAAACTTAAGCACTAGTGATGGGGCAATCTTTTATTGCGAAGGAACAAAAGAGCCAGCGTCAGTATTATGTGAAACAAGAACGACCAATCATGCTTAAAGCATTGATTATGAAACACTTTCCAACTTCAATGCAATTTTATTTAAACATCACTAAAATGCAATACACTCCTCGGTAATATTTTAAAACTTATCACAATACTACATTAATTTATTATATTTGAAAACTTAAACCTTCATCGAAAAAAATGAACTTCATTCAAATGACGGCATTGAAATATAAATTGCCTGGATTAAATATCTCTAAAATGCGATACATTCCTTAGTAATAATTTTAGAATTATCATAATACTACGATAATTTATTATATTTGAAAACTTCATCGAAAACAACTGAAATTCATTCAAATGACGTCATAGAAAAAATAACACGTCTGGCTCTCTCTATAAAAGCAGCATTTCATTCATAAATAATTTCCCATTCATTTCATTTATCACAATACTATAATAATTTATTTTATTTAAAAATTAAGACCATGGAGCTACAAGTAATTAAACTCTATGCTTAAAACTTCATCGAAAAAAATCGTCCTTCTCTCTGTAAAATCAATGAAAATTTCATTCATATCAGCTATGCAGACTCCATGACCTAAATAATTTTTTGTTAAAGAAATACAGCAATTCTAATACACCTCATTCTACATATTTTGCTGTTTACATTTTACATAAGTGAAAAATAGGCTTCGTTGTAGAAATAATCAAATTTGGATGAGCATTTAAATTCAAATATATTGTAATTGCGTTGTTTCAGTATGTAGATGCACAGAATTTAAGCAAAAAAAAGTGGTTTTAGGGCGGATACAACACTCAATATGAATTAAAAAGAAGTTTAAAAATCACGATTTTGAGACAAGATGGATGCCATATTTCATTTTGAAGTGGGTCACGTGATTTTTCATATCATTGTCACGTGATCGCTTCATATAAGAGGTGTAATTAATATTTTAATTTTTATTTAAAAAACTACTGAATATATTTCGCTGAATTTTTAATTTTTTTTATTTTATGGAACAATTTGAATATTACGTAAAATTTTCGAAGCAATTTGTGAATTTTAAATCCGCTTAAAAAATGTTTGAAAAATTAGATCCCATAGGGTTCAATGTATTTCATTTTTTCAATCCAAAACTAATTGGGTGATATTATTCATTTATATTCCCATAGGTCCTACAGACCGTCTGAACAACATACTAAAATTTCATTTTGATTAAGTCATTTTTACGGCAGTTATCGTGATAACGGACAGACAGACAGAATGAACACAAAGTCACAAACACTTTTCAACTTTCTTGTAAAGTGTTAAAAATAGTGAATCTTTTCGCCTCGCAGTGTGAATGCAAAGACTAAGAAGGAGTATATACTTTGGCAATTTTGATATTATGATGAGCAGTTTAAAGAACATAATTTATTCATTTCTAATGGCATCACATGCTCTCTTCAATTTAATTAAATGACTAAATAATAAAAAGTAATTAAATACAATAATAATAATAATAAACTAATTTAATTAATTATTATCCTTCCCCACTAATGAAATTTGCTTTTAAGTATTGGTAGCAGCAATAAAGGTAGATATGGGGCCAATAACCTTATAATTTATATTGGAATAAGAGTTAATTGTACAACAACAAAAGGCTTTAACACCACACCTTTTTTTAACTTTGTTATTCTTTTCTGATAAATTTATTTTAGAAGCTTACAATATCTCGAAAACGGTTCATGCAGTATTCTAAATTTTGTGTCATTCGCCTTCAGACGGATAAAATTATTATTTATTTAAAATTATTAAACGCTCTGATTTTCAAAGCGTTTTCCAAAAATTAGATTCGAAAATGCACGCACGCGTGTGTGCGGTGGTGGTGGTGGTGGGGGTTCTTTGGAACTTTCGATCTTATTAAAAATTAATAAAGTTCCAAAAGGAGACGATTTTGAGCATTGGGGGAAATTATAGTAGAACTTTTTATTGTAGAGGAGGAATTTGGACCAATGGATATTTCGTTAGACAGTTTTCTTTCCATATACACGTGGTTCGAACATATTTTTTCTTCTATGATCTCCATCCGCTCTTGTAACGAAATTATTCAGCTTAAATGATTCATTTGGTGTTTCAAAAGAGTAAATCACCTGATGCAGTTGGTTAACCTTAAATCACATGGAATATATTCACAAAGTTTAGAGGTTGTTTTAAAACCTCGTTCGCAAACCACCACTTATAGTAACCACTAATCTGAACTTTATTCTTTCTTTTATTTCAGGTTCTCGTCTGGTGGAACCTATAACTTCAAAGGATCGGAAGATTCAGGTATAAATACTTCCCATGCAAGTTAAGTTAATGCAGTAAACAATTTTGAATTCGAATTCCACAGGAAAATTTAAAACCGTAACGTCGGGTTAAATATTGTAGAATGGTTGTAACTGTTTGATCGTTCCGTGAAACCTTTCGGCAGAATTACTGGAACATGACTAAATTTAATCTCAAACCTCTTCTTCTTCGACCCAGACCGTCCGACCTACCAGAAAGGTGTAAGGTATCTGTTTGGACGGCCGGGAAGTGCCACCCAATTTAGACCGGAACCCAGTGGGGGAGGCCTCCACAGGGACCGTACCCTCCTTCCCCTACCACCAACCACTCGGAAGGACTTACGGACCCACATGTTTAACGTGATCGTACTAATCTCAAACCTCTGAAAATTTACTGGAGTATGACTCGGCATTTTCATACCAGAATTCATTTTTTTTTTTTTTTTTTCAAATTTTACAAGAGAAGATTTGTAAAATCGATATCGTGGGTCCAAATGATGACAACTATAGTGTGTTACCCTTCACGTTGAAGAGGGCTCGAAAAAAATATTTCGACTGATACCATATTCGACAATGTATCCTCTTACCCTCCCCCTCTCCCCTGAAAAAAAGGATCTAATGATATTACGAGCAAAAACAATTTGTATTGCGGCTATTTTCACAACAATGATTGAAACTGTTAAGTCTCGTGATCATTGATCCGTAAATAAACTCTTTTATGCGTCACCATCATCATCATCATAACTCATCGTGCCTAGTGGTACATAAGGCCTTCAACTTGCGTCACCACCCTGGTCGATCCCATGCCGCATTCCTTGCTTCTGACCAGCTCGCCCATTCCATCAAATTTCCGTCCTGCTCCGCCAATCTCCTCCAAGTAAGCTTGGGTCGACCCACAGACTACTATACAGACCTGTCACTCTCGATAGTTTCGTTTTCGCGGCGGCCATTAGAGATAGACCAAACATTGGGTTGGCGCGCTCTTGGCGACGGTCTGGTTTGTTCCGAGCGCTTGGCGATAGTCTGGTTTGGTTCCAAGACGATTTTCAATGTTATAACCCTATTTTGCTCTGCGAAAACTTAGAACAACAGACTAGCGTGATTTGAGTAACGTGAAAAAGGATTATTTGTTAAGTGTTTAGATCATTTCATAGAGATGGATTGATAAAAGAAAACTGGTTGCGTTACAGGGTATGTAATTTATGCTTATTAAAATTGAAATAATTTTAGTTATCACCATTCTACATACGTGTTCATTATAAGTATACACGTGTTCATAAGTATACACGTGTTCATATAAGTATACACGTGTTCATATAAGTATATTAGTGCTGTGTTATTACTGCCGGATTAGACTACATTTTAAGAGGTAGTGGTTGTCGTGGGACAGTATTGGAATTTTCCTGTCGCCACTTCACTTCTAGAAAGTATTACCCCCCCCCCCCCCCTCTCTCTCTCTCTTTGGAAACGGTTGACATTCCATGGCTATGAGTAAGAGACCAGCTGCAGTGGTGAGAAAATAGCAAAGGACGCTATCTTATTTTTAAATAAAATGGATACCTGCAAGAGGGCTAGAGCCCCCAATTTTTAGCCAACCCTTTGGAAGGGGCCAAATCCAGTGATTCGAGGGAGCCCGGCCGCGTCACTGAATTTATGGGTTTTCGAACCTATAGCGGCCAAGCGTCAGTTATGGAGCCCGGCCAGGGGGCCGTCCGAGATCCCGACGGGGAGAAGAAGAGTTGAGAGAGAACTCAGTTGGTAATTGTCAGAGTTAAGTTCTGCATGCAAAAATCGACGGATGAGT
This sequence comes from Amaurobius ferox, assembly GCA_951213105.1. Taxonomy (NCBI): domain Eukaryota; kingdom Metazoa; phylum Arthropoda; class Arachnida; order Araneae; family Amaurobiidae; genus Amaurobius; species Amaurobius ferox. The sequence continues at coordinate 36,005,237 of OX578152.1, read as the reverse complement.
GCCACCTCGATGCCGTCCTGCCAGTGCCTAATAGGGGTAAGTCCTTTTGTTCTCTCCCACTGCAGACTGAGTATCAGAGAAGATAACTAGAATTTAATAAGGAAGTTAACTGCTTAACTTGAGGGCTATTATGATATTTAATTTAACCAGAGAGGGGGAAATGATCAGATCGATCATTATCCAATACCTACTTAGCGAATGTAAATATGTTCTATGTAATTAAGATGACATTTTGTGGTTTTTAAATTTTAAGTAACAAGTTTTGAATATAAGTATTTTAAAATAAAAGCTTTATTAACTTTTAATTAGTATTTATTGTGTGTTCTCGTCAGGCCCGGTTTAAGGCGTGGGCGGCGTGGGCAATTGCCCACGGCGGCCGAATTAGGGGCGGCCATTTGGAAGTGAAATTATGTGTAGTAAGAATGACTTTTGTGGTCGTATTAAAAAAAAATTGAAATTGAACCAATTGAATTAATGTACTCTTTTAAATAGTATTAAAACATTAAAAGGATAAAAAAAATCGTTTTTCTCCCAAAATTATATCTTTTTTGAAACAATGTATAGTTCTGCTTGAAAGTACTAAGCTCAAACACTTAGGAGATTACTAGATTTTATACAACTTGCAGCTGGGTGCAGCCTGCATTCCCTGAGGCTCAAGACCTTGTTCCCTCAAACACTGGAAAAAATCCAAGGGACGATTCTCAGAATTTGTTCCTGCTTCCAAATTCAAATTGTAAACACATGGATGCGGTCTCTATGATCGCACTTCTAAAAGGACGGGAGGGAGAAGATTAGTCCCGATGGTCATTATTTTGGCCATCTACCATTTTATCTCATTTTGGGCATTGAGCCTAGCAGGAGGCCATTGCAGTTGCAGATAACACAGTGACTAGAAGTAAAAAGCTACTTCTTGGTATTCAGAGTGTTGTGTTATGATGCTGCTGTGCAAGATTCACAAATTCATCTTCGTGAAATATGGCTTCTTTTAAGTATTCGGGTAACTTTTTTTTTCAATTATTTAAAATATTTTCGTAAAATTTCTTAATTGACTATGTCTTTTGTTGATTTTTAATGTGTTTTAACAAATAAAATAAATTTGATGCTGAATTTAGTCTATGGCATTAGCCCCAGAATAATACTGATGAAAGAATAATTTTTTCACGTTTTTATCCAAAATAATATCTATAGGCCCCATGGCTGTTCTATGAAAAATCTTCAGACGCAATCGCAAATAATTAAGCAATGGTGTAAAATGATCTTAATTTTGTAATTTTTTTAGTTTCATTGCAAAATGAAAGAAAAAGAAATGGTATAAAAGGTTTTTGCGAAGCAAAATATTCCTTTATGAATATTTGCATAAAAGTGGAAAAGTTGTTTCTAAATTGTTAGAGCTGTTTTATAAATTAATAAATTTATTCTATAGACCCAGTCAGCGAATTTGACAGATTCTTTTGCTAATGCATACAAATTTCTGTCTAGATATACGTTCAATAATCTGTAAATATTATTTTAATTTTGCATAATTACACTTTTAGTTACAATTATAGTGCAATACACTTTTAGGTAAAATGTTAAGTAAACAATCTTAAAATTTGTAATATACATTATAATATTGTGATTTTTTTTATTTCTACTCAAACAATTCATTACCCCTATCCCCATGTTCTAGTCAACTTAAAACATTCGAGTTATTATTATTCTTATATAAAGTTTTATTGTATGATATGCGGTATTGCTCTGTCCATTTTTTTTTTCAAAATCCAGAATAAAATGAAATACTGACCCTCCTCTTTTCCAACGAATGGAAATTCTTTATTACCCCACTCGAAATTCACATTTTTTAATCTCTCCCCCCCCCCTTCCCCCCTGTTTTTGAATTAATTTAGAAGCATTTGGGTATTTCCCTGTGTTTCTGTTGGGCCAATGTATCTCTAAATTCTTTCCATATGTTTTCGTTTATTATCTTTTACAAAATTACTAAAATAATATTGAGTTTTTTATCGCCTTGTCCTCAATAATTGCAAATATGATCCCCCCCTCTTAGTTTTGTGATGCATTTTATCTTTTGGCAGAAAAATAGAATATTTTTTTATTTTTACTCCCCTCCCCCTTTCCTTCCTAATTGTTATCCCCCTTTTATATTCTAAGTATTTTTCGTGACTTTGGATTAGATTTTGTATCTTCTAATATTTTTTTATTTATTTTCATTCACTTGTCACAAACTCAGGGACATTTTAAACATTACATTTCTATCGTCTTCACCCCAGTGAATCTATAATAAAAAGAAGAATCTGTCTGTTTGTCTGTCCACAGTACCGCGCGATATCTACCGCACTGAATTTTTTCACACAGTCGCATCTCCGGTCACACATTAAGCTGCCATAAGCTTCAACACAGTCGCATCTATACCTGAACTAATGCATCTCGAAGGCCTTTTTAAAAATTTAAATTAGATTTTTAAAGAAATTTTTAAATTCTAAAATCAGTTAATCTCTAGCTACCGATATGATCTAGCAGCTATATTCGCGATTTAACAGTTACAGAACCTCCAGTCATCGATATGATCTAACAGCTACCCATACGATTTAACAGCTACCGTAACGATCTAATGCCACGTTCATCTCCTACAGGTTATTAATCTTTCATTCATTTATTTTTTGCATTACGGAGAGCCTGTATTTTCTTTTTACTTTGCGGATAGCGTACTGGTAATGTCGTCGGTTTAAGATTTAAAGAAAATTGAGTAGTGTTATCTGTAAATGTATTATTTAAGTAGCCAGGGTTTATTTACGTCCGAGTCAACACTGAGTAATTCGTTCCATTGATAAAAACAACTGTTAAATTCGTCAAGGCGTAAAACTTTCTTGTAATTTGGCTAGTATTCCATTATTCTGTAACTGTGTCCCTACAGGATTTGAATCAGATTTTAGAGGGGCTACAATGGACAATAACAAACAGCTTCGAAATAGGATTTCAGGTTTTTATCTGCGAAATCAGAAAAGCAATAAAGTAAAATGTTTTTGTGTTTTTAATCTAGTATTTAAATATTAGCTATTTAAATAAATTGCTGATAATAACCTGTAAAATTCTGAAGTGTCCTGTTATATTATATATTTGCTTTTTAGGGATTGAAATGCTTTTCCTTTATCTCTCCCCTTTCCTAATTTGTTCACGAGATCATTTGTTTGATTTGTTTATAATGTATCACTGTAAAATGTACAAATAATTCATAAGATTTATGTAATTCCAAATTCAAATTTTATTAGAAAAAATAATGGTGAGGGCAACTTTCATGGCCGGCCCTAGATGCAATGCAGTAAGTTACTTCTGACTCCTGATAAATTCAGGAAAATATAATCGGCGGTGGCTCCAGTTCAATGGAGCTGAAATTGTTTTAAGGGAATTATATATTGGTAAGATAAAATTCCAGTAAAGTTCAATAAGTTTATTCGATTTCTTCAGATTTATTTGTTTCGTTTACAGGCTTGCAAAGCAATATAAATTACTAGCTAACTATTTATAGATAGCTAGCGCTTTTAGTTTTCGCCCTGATTTCATCTGAAAATTCCGAAAATAGACTCCACTTTAATATATTCGATTATTTTACTAACTTGATTTGCGGTATAAAAATTAAACTTACTGACGAGATTTTATATTCTAGCTAATCTATAAACTTGCGGCACATAAATACGTATTTGAGTACGTATATTTCCACCTATTCTGTTCAAACCTCGCCAATCATTAAACATCTTTAGAATCCCCATGTTCATCTAACTTCCTAATTATTTTTTAAACAAAACAAAATATCTTGTGGTTGTGTACCAATATTTCACAAAAGAGTAAGTAACCAAAATGAGTTGCAACAATCGTGGCTTTTCAAATATTACAGCTTTTCCACCCATTGGAAAACTTGAATTTTGAAGTATAGTGGTTATTATTTCGATATGTTAAAATATCGAAATTATAACCACTATACTTCAAACTTCAAACATCAGGAAAGTGACCTAAAATCCAATTATATACAATTGTAGGAGTTTTAAAGAGCAATAAATTCATGCTTATTGTTTATAGCTATCACTTCTACTTTTTAAGGTATAAGCATTACAAACTTGAAAAACATCAAATTTTCAAACGTCTTTCAAACTTTCAAAAGACGATTACTTGGAAACTATAAAAGGTTTTTTAAATATACATATAAATGTAGAAACTAAATTTCCGCATACATATTTTTGTCGCTTACTAATTATATCGATTTTTTATACTTTCGGTGATATTTCGAGTGAAAGTCTGAAACATGGAAAAACATTTTTTTTTTTAAATTTCAAAGTTTAAGTTTCCCCCCCCCCCTCCACCTCTAAAAAAAAAAAGTAAGTTCGATCCAATTATATACACTTGTAGGGATTTCAAAGAGCTTCAAATTCATGCTTATTGTTCAAGTCTAGATCTTTTAATTTTTGAGATGTAACAAATTTGAAAATTAGAAATTTTCCAGTCTTCTTCAATTTGGCAAGGCGATTGCTTACTCGAGAACTATAAAAGCTTTTCGTAATAACAAATATAGATTTTTATGCTAAATTTCCTAGTACGTATTTTTGTCGCTTACTATTTATATCTATATTTTATAGTTTAAAATGAAAACAAGAATAAAAAAAGAAACCACTCGCTCGGACAGATACTTTTTTGCTTTCTAGAAAAATGTTCTAAATATTGAAATCATTATTATTAGCGCCAAAGAGTTTACACTTTTCGTATCGCTTCGTTTTCCCTGCACAGAAACCCCAAACATAGCTGTTACTCACGTAAAAAACAAACAAAAAAATGCTTATATCCACGTCCTAGAATTTATTTCACAATCATATTAGCAGTGTATTAATTAACGTAAACAGAAATTTATAGCATTATTGAGCAAAACAAAATTGACTTGTCTTTCCTCGTGAATGAAATGCGCTATATATACGAGAATGTCGATAATAGATATATCGTATAAATACTCTTTTATTAATTTTATGCATCATTTTTTATCCATATATTCGAAAAACGTGTAATAGCACGAGAACGGTTCATATGTTGTCTAAAGTAAGTTCCATTTGATTTCTACTGAAAACTTACATATAACATGATTGTTTCTTTAATATTTTTGGATGTCGTTTTTTTCATGATTTAAAAGAAGTTTGAAAATTTGCGACCTTCCGAATGTTCTTTGCCCTTTAAAATCATAAATTTTATTCGCTTCATTCCATTCATTCAAACATTATACTCACATACGCACAGACATCCCATTAAAAATAATTGATTCGGGTTAAAAGATGCCCAAAACGTATATTAATCTGTCGAAAATTCCAGTTTTCGACCCCATCAATATTTTTCCTATATATTATTTGTGTGCAGGGAAATTATAAATAAAGTCGAAAATTCAGTTATGTATTATAAATTATTGCTATATTATATATGTATGTAGAAATAAATGTAAAGCATTACATTTTCTAAACCGCTAATTAGAGCTATAAACTTAGATGAGAATAACATTTGATAGGTCATTGAAATTAAATAATTTTCGTAAGGTGATGGTGATCCTGTTTCTAAGGGGGGTTAGGTCCCCTCCTGCTCTTGCCTATCTAAGATGCTTTGCTCTTAATAGCTTTCTCGTATAATTATGAAAAAAGTCCAGATCTTATTCACACACTTATGCAGAAGTCATCAGTACTGAAAGAGACGCGGGATTCGTCTCTAAACATGCCTCTAATCGGACACTGTCTAGGTCAACCGAGTTAAATACCAATCCAGGCGGCTCTGCCTATGTTGAGGGGTAAGTGGTAGACGCGTTAATGGACGTCGACACTTAATCCCACCTTCACCCAGTCGTCTTCGAATGATATATATTGAGACAGGATGCATGGGGATGCCAAATGCTTTCGATTGGCTAATAGCGACGCCATTGGAGTAGACGTGGCTCCTCTCCTGACTGCACGATCCTCTCGAGCAGTTGCCTGTCTGGGGCGTTCTGAGATTCTGCTGCGGTTACATAGGTCTTCTCTGATCCATTGTTTTCATCACCGAGCAACTACCAAATCGCTCCGACCAAGATGGCGACTGATACGTCTGTTGGACCAACCAGTTTCCCTTGGGTCAATGATGCAACTTCTCTCAAAATCAGACAATTGATCGTAGTGCTGTCGAGTATGTCTCAAAGGCATCTTTGTACACAATTTTCAGTATTAAAGCAGAAAATCCAGTTCCAATTGTCCGTAAGAAGCTCGGTTGTTTTAAATGCTGCACGATACGTCGTTCTCATGCGCGTTGCATGAGCCCTATAACGTCATTGACTTTGGCAGTTTGATCATTGCATAACTCTTAAAACGAAATTTGCATGCTCAGTTTCGTGGCTGTAGCTCAATTTATATATAACTCTATCATTGGATTTTCATATTATATATATATATATATATATATATATATATATATATATATATATATATATATATATATATATATATATATATATATATATATATGTGTGTGTGTGTGTGAAGGGCGGCCTCAAGCAATTTTGCCCACACAGGAAAATATCCTTGAACCGGCCCTGGTTCTCGTGATGCATTTTCTAATTAATCAGAACCTGGAGATATGCTCGGTAATCGAGCAAGTGGCGTGCAGAAATACGATTAACGGCCAATGTGTAATTGTAAGATTTCAGCGGAGCCACGCCACAATTACTTATGAAAAGCTCCAGTTTTCTTAACAGTTAATATTTTTTTAATTTATGATACTTTTTGATAAATTTATTTGAAAAATGCGCAATATCTCGAGAACGGTTCATGCTAGCGTTTTAAAGTTTATGTCAATCGTTTTCTAAGGAAAAATTACATAAGATATGTCTATTTGCGTAACTTTATTAAAGATTTTAATTTTTTGATGATTTTTTCAAAATTCCACTCGAAAATTTAGGGGGGTGAACTTTCGATTGCGTTTTAAAACAATAAACTTCCAGTATTCACGGATTATGAATTTTGTACCAAGTTTCATTCGAATCGCTCCATTCGTTCGTGAGATATCGTCTCCACAGATTCACTGACACACACACACACACACACAGACTCACACACACACACACAGACATCACTTCAAAAATGTTCGATTCGTGATCAGATATGCTTGAAACGTGCTCTCCCGTCGAAAACTCAAATTCAAATTTTCGACCCTGTCACAATACTTTCCTTATACATTATGTACTATATAAGGAAAGTAAGGTAAGTAATATCAGAAAGAAACAATTTCTTAAACAGATCCATGAATTTAATAAATATTCTAAGGAATTTTCAAAATATAAACTTGATTATTGTATATTATTGTATATTATTGTGTATTTTTTGCAGGTGTAATTTTTCTAATAAGGTATGTTTGTGATTGGTAATTATTTTCGTAATGTGGATTTTATGCTAGATAATGCATGTATTTTTCTAACGATATCTTATTTAAACCGCAACAAATGATAGATTTAGTTTTGGTTTAACTTAATGTTTAACGTGTCCCCCACCCCTTTTTTTTTTCTTACAAAATGTCCCATGTTTTTACTTTCCTTATATGTATAAGGAAAGTATTGTCACGGGGTCGAAAATTCGAATTCAAGTTGTCGACGGGAGAGCACGTTTCAAGCATCCCTGATCACGAATCAAACATTTTTTGAGGTGATGTCTGTGTGTGTGTGTGCCAGTAAGACTGTGGAGACGATAACTGACGAACAAATGGACCGATTCGAACAAAATTTAGTACAAAAATCACAATGCGTGAATGCTGGAAGTTTATTGTTTTTAAACGTAATCGAATGTTAAGAACCCGCCTAAATTGTCGAGTAAAATTTTGAAAAAATCATCAAAAAATCGAAACCTTTAATAAAGTTACGCAAATAGACATTTCTAATGTAATTTTTCCTTAGAAAACGATTGACATAAACTTTAGAATGCTAGCATGAACCGTTCTCGAGATATTTCACATTTTTTAAATAAATGTATCAAAAAATTCCATAAATTAAAAACAATATATATTAACTGTTGAGAAACATGTTCACTTTTCATATGTAATATCATGCGATAAATTGGGTGGATCTAGCTCGTTCCATTCATGAGAAAAGATACTTTGAGTAATACTTTTGTATTTAAACGCCAATAGTTATTTATCTGCTATAAGAATAACTTATTTCTCCGTCCATAACGCTTAGCGAGGTTTTGGCGCCGAATTTGGCGGAATGTCGCCAACTTGACGACTTTTTTAAATATTGCCAAATTAACGGAAATCTTGCCAAATGGATAAAAGTGACACTAAATCAGTGAAAATGACGACTAATTGACGAAAATTCAATTTCTTGGAAAGAATATAAATAGCTACTATAAGAAAAACCTATTTTTTTATTGTAAAAATAGTAAATTCATTGCATTATATAAGGAAAGTCATGTGTTGCCCACATCAGATTTTTTAAGTAAATATTTGGAAATGCCCAGTTTTTACGAAAAACATTATGGAAAGTCTAGGTCAGCTCGCATTCTGCATTTATGCCACGCGATTTCGTTACCATCTAAACTTTCTATTATATAAAAATATGACTCATCGCCTTGTTCGTTAACGTCAGTAAACTGAATATATATTTGAATGTTATAAATAAGTATCTAGAATAATTTAGCCGCAACGTTTAAATATGAATGACTTAAAGGTTTGTACGCATCGGCCTTCGATGAAATATAATTACTTACTCGATAAGGTAAGTGCCTTTGAATATTGAATTAAAGTAATGGGTGAACAATTCATTTTCTCTTAGAAAATGTTCATATGCATCTTATACAGAGATGCTATATGTATATCATGTATAAACCACCGTCACCTTTATCTAAATGCATGTTCTTTCGCCAGCAAAACTTTCGTGGGAAAATGGCCGGTAGGTAGCGCTGGTTAACATTCAAAACCAAGTAGTTATTTTTTCAATGGTTCGTGTGTTATTTTGACACTTCATTAGATTTTTATTATACTCTAACGTAGTTATATAATGAAAATTTGTAAACAGTATGTTTCGATTTGTAATTTAAAATTGTCATATCAAGTCACATCGTCTACTGTCATTTAAATTTTCATCTTGTTCTAACTGTTACCGGTAGATGGCGATACTTAACAACTTTCTGTAAGTGTTTCCTGGTTTCCACTTTTTAGCAATAGGATAGGGGAAAATGAATGTGCATTTTGGCACTCCGTAAAACCCCGTCCTTGAGATAAAAGTGGCTATGTATAAACAAGCAATCGTCAACTTGTCTATAATATGCGTTGGCTTGAGTTCGAACACCTGCGTAACTTATTTCTGTTTTTCAGTTCCCATATACTCTAGCATATGATTTAAACGAACACCCAGGAAAGATATTTCTTTGAAATTAACTAAACATTTCGGATTTACAAAGTCATATCTAAGGGAGTAATTACCTGAAAAATTTTCGTTTTGGAAGTTTGAACACTCCCACTGTGTTAAATGTGCTATGATATTCATGCTATGTGTAAACCTCAGCCATAATAATATATTCTGTGATTTCATTACACCATTAGTATTTAACTGTATTACTTCATAATTAGATATGTATTCGCATTATTTTATAGTATTGATGACAATTTGGAGTTTACAAAATAAATTATTAGTTTCTTAGCACTTTACAACATAGTTGAAAAGTGTTTATGACTTTGGTCATTCTATCTGTCTGTCCGTTCGCAAGATAACTGCCGTAAAAATGACTTTATCAAAATGAAATTTTAGTATGTTATTGATACGGTTTGTAGGACATATGGGAATGTAAATGAATAATATGTTGTGTTTAATATTATAAAGGAAGACATAATAATTAGTTTAAAGAAAATTAGTTTATTAAATTGAAACTTCAAATTAATGCAAAGAACAAATTACAAAAACTCTGCTCACAGGCAGGCAAATCAGGAAAAATTAACAAGTTTAAATTCAATTTATCACAGACATTAGAATTTTAGAATTTATCAAATTTGTTAAAATTAAAGAATCTGTATAAAAACTTTACTCAAGAAAAATATATTTAAATCCCATCATAAAATATTAACAATAGAATATTAAATTTAAAAAATTAAGAATTTTCCCGACTCTAATAAATGTAAGAAGGTTTAGAAAATTGCTGTCAGAAATAGAACTTTAGAATTTTAATTTCAAAGAATAAAATTTAAATCATACATTTCAAATATTGAGAAATCATGTATTCAGAATTTAAGAGTTTAGAACATTATTTATTTTCACCCAACCGGGGCATCAGATAGCATTACAGGGTGGAGATAGACGGCAAAAACCGGGTTAATTCCAAATCCGGAGTTTTATCGGGATGACACAGAATTATCCAGAGTGTTTTTCTTGGGATCGCCATACTTTATTCCGGAGAAGATTCAGTTAAATGATTTAACATCCACAACGGGAACTCTCGGATCTTCTTAAAACAGCCGGAAGAAAACTCCAGAGACGCTTCTTTCACGTAGTACACGTAAAAATTATCAAAACACATTTTTCCATGGATCACATCGTAATTAGGTCATATGAACAAATAAAACCTTCATTTAAAAAGAAACAAGTGTTAAAAAAATATCGCTAGGAACTTCATGTTCCATTGAAAAGTGAGTAACGCGCTTTTAGCGCAAATTAAAACAAGGGATTTCAACAAAAAAACTCAAACTAAAAAATTCCGCGAGCGTATTTATACGTGCGGAAATCGAGAGAATTTAGAAAACCGGCAGCAATTAAAATCAGCTTACCGAAATTAGAATTGCCAAAATTAAAGCTCAAAACTCCGATAGCAGACGATCCAGAAAAACACGAACCAATTAAAATAATTCACGAATTCCGAAGAGGCGCGAAAATCACTTAGGCGCCGCGCATCAATCGCGGTAAAAAGCGCGCAAAACCAAGATTCCAAAATGGCCGCAACTGAAATTTTTGAAAAGCACTGAATATGGAAATAACTGGAAGCTATAGAACAAACGGAATTTCTAATCAAAATAGGAAAATGAGACATAAATTAAAGGGAATTTTAAGAGGAATCAAATAAATAATCAATTTTATAAATTTACAAATCAAAAGTAATATTAATTTAGGGAATGGAACATTTTTAATTAAGAATATTATAAAGAAAATGAATTTAGAAGGTTAAAAATATTCTAATTAACGAATAAATGAAAAAACTAATACATATTATTTAAAAATTACCATATTGAGAATATTGAGCCAGGGAAAAATAAATAAAAGTAAATTTCAAACCCCCAAATTGCATAAATTCTAAAGCAACCCAACAAATATCACCCAATTAGTTTTGGATTGAACCCGGGTTGAAAAACTGAAATACATTGAACTCTATGGAACCCAATTTTTAAAACATTTTTTAAGCGAAATTAAAATTCACAAATTGTTCCGAAATTTTTAAGAAATATTCGAATTATCCCATAAAATATATAATAAAAACTTCAACAAAATATGTTCAGTAGCTTTTTAAATAAAAATCAAAATAATAATTACACCCACATAATATGAAGATATCACGTGACCCACTTCAAAATAAAATATGGCATCCATCTTTTTTTCCCCGAGTAAAAATCGTGATTTTTAAAGTGCTTTTAAATTTATATTTATTGTTGCATTCGTCCTAAAACAGCTTTATTTTTGTGTATTCTCTGTGCATCTATATTCTGCGCCAACGTAATTACAATATTTTTTAGTTTAAATGATCATCAAACTTTGATTATTTCTACAACGAAGCCTAATTTTAATGGATGCAGAATGTAAACAAGTGATTGTAAGATGAGTTGCATAAGAATTGCTAGATTTTTTTTCACGCAAAATTATCTAACTCAGGAGTTTGAAATAAAAGTGTATGAATGAAATAGTCAGTGCTTTTACATAGAGAGCCAGATGATTTATATTTCGATGACGTCATTTGAATAAAGTTCATTTGTTTCGATGAAGTTTTCAGTTTTCAAGTAAAATAAACTATTGTAGTTCTGTGATAATTTAAAAAATATCGCCGCTGCATGTATCGCATTTTAGAGAAATTTAAATAAAATTGCATTTCAGTTGGAAAGTGTATCATAACCAATGATTTATACATGATTGATCTTTCTTGTTTTTTTTTCAACCGTACATTTCATACTAGTCTGCCCACTTGTAAAGTCGGTGTATGCAATATGCAACGTCGAGTTTGCTTAATGATATAAACAAAACAACTCTTCTTAGTGGAAACATACAAAATTTGTTTGAAGCGGTAAAGCCCCAGCATGGCTAATGGGCAAAACATTGCTGTTGGCTACAGCAAAATTGAAAATTTCTCAATATAAATATTAATTTTCAGCTCTGATGTTGATTTTTAAGACTTTACAACACAAGTTGAAAAGTTTTTATGACTTTGTTCATTCTGTCTGTCTGTCTGTCCGTTAGCACGATAACTGCCGTAAAAACGACTTTATCAAAATGAAATTTTAGTATGTTGTTCAGACGGTCTGTGGGACCTATGGAAATATAAATGAATAATATCGCCCAATTAGTTTTGGATTGAACACGGGTTGAAAAAATGAAATACATTGAACCCTATGGGACCAAATTTTTCAAACATTTTTTAAGCGGATTTAAAATTCACAAATTGCTTCGAAAGTTTTAAAAAATATTCAAATTAACTCATAAAATATATATATTCAGTAGTTATTTAAATAAAACTTAAAATAATAATTACACCTTTTATATGAAGCGATCACGTGACCATTATATGAAGAGATCAAGTGATCCACTTCAAAATTAAATATGGCATCCATCTTGTGTCAAAATCGTGATTTTTAAATTTTTTTAATTCATATTTAGTGTTGTATCTGTTATAAAACCGCTTTATTTTTGCTTAAATTCTGTGCATCTACATACTGAAACAACGCAATTACAATATATTTTAGTTTAAATTATCATTCAAATTTGATTATTTCTACAACGAAGCCGTATTTTCACTTATGTAAAATGTAAATAGCAAAATATGTAGAATGAGTTGTATTAGAATTGCTTTATGTCTTTAACACAAAATTATTTAGCCCATGGAGTCTGCATAGCTGATATGAATGAAATATTCATTGATTTTACAAAGAGAAGGACGATTTTTTCGATGAAGTTTTAAGCATAGAGTTTAATTACGTGTACCTCCATGGTCTTAAGTTTTTAAATAAAATAATTTATTATAGTATTGTGATGAATGAAATGAATGGAAAAATGTTTATTAATGAAATGCTGCTTTTATAGAGAGAGCCAGGCGTGTTATATTTCGATGACATCATTTGATTAAATTTCATTTGTTTTCGATGAAGTTTTCAAATATAATAAATTATTGTAGTATTATGATAATTCTAAAACTATTACCGAGGAATGTATAACATTTTAGAGATGTTTAAACCAGGCAATTTATATTTCAATGCCGTCATTTGAATGAAGTTCATTTTTTTCGATGAAGGTTTAAGTTTTCAAATATAATAAATTAATGTAGTATTGTGATAAGTTTTAAAATATTACCGAGGAATGAATTGCATTTTAGAGATGTTTAAATAAAATTGCATTGAAGTTGGAAAGTGTTTCATAATCAATGCTTTATGCATGATTGATCTTTCTTGTTAATAAGTACTATTGGGCTTTGCCCGCTAGCCGTCATTAAATATATAGTAACCAGTTTTTAGCAAGTTCTGCGTCCGCTGACCCCTCTGACAGCCACTCTTCTGTCCCCCCCCCCCTCCCCCCACCCTTCTTCCTGCGCTGGCTTAAAAAGTAGTTGTAAAGCAGCAAGTTGTAAAGTAGCAAAATTTAGTCCAAATTTGGTGTAAACAAGCAGATCAACAAGGGCGGATCCAGCTTTGGCGCCAGGAGGGGGTCACATAGTCGTGGTCAAGTCAAGAACTTATAATTTAATTTTGATAACAATAAATACAAGTAAAAAGTAGGTATTTTATTAATGTACGTAAGTACTGTACTTAAAAATATTTATTCTTTATTGTACACTTGAAAAACTTAACACATAATAACTTGTACATATACACGTACATATTGCCATCTTCTCTTGAAGACATCCAGAGAAGCACTATCACGCACGGAATGAGGCAACCTATTTATATTCCATAACCGTGGTGAATGATTTGTCATAACAGCTAGAGGTATGTCGAGGGGTATGACGCAAAACTCCGCAAAAGTGAAGAGGTGGTACGACAAGGGTTTCCAACAAACAAAATAGAAACAGACAAAATACATATATTTAAATAACAAAATCAATTTTTCTTTTACGTCTTCTCCCGAAACGCGTTATTACGTCATTTACGTCAATGGGTACGTTTTTATGAACGTGGAGAAGTGCCAGTCCGGTTAGGCGATCTTCAACCATTGAAGATCTTAGCCACGATTTAATTCTGCGCAACGTAGAGAAAGACCTTTCTGCTGTCGCTACACTGACAGGTAGTGTAGCCATAATACATAAAAATTTTCTTATATTAGGATACATATCGATGTCACAATTTAAAATAAGATCAGAAATCGACTGCGGTATGTCCTGGCTCCGCTGCCACGCCTGCCACTTCACCATCCACAGCCGATATTCATTTACAATGACAGAAACTGGAGTGTTATCTAGTAATAATGTATAGTCGGTAGCTAGTTGTTTCACAATTTCAATGTCTTCATTACTTACTATATTCGCTTTTTGGCATGAAAACGCTTAGCTGAAACAAATTAAGTACATCAGGAGACAGGCGGTCCTGGAGATCACTTATTATTGAATCTAGAAGAGGGATGTATATAGCTCTGCGGAAATACTCTTCAGCAGATTGAGCAGGTTGGTTATTGGCCCTATGTATTTGTTTTGATACTATTCTGGGGCATTTAATTTCTACATCTAGCTGCTCAGCTACTTCTTTAGCCTCTTCAAAAAGCTGTCGGTAGATTACGTCCACATTTTCTCTTTTATTTTGTAAAACACTTAAAGTATCATTAATAGCGTCCGTAGCTTTTTTTAAATCAATTGAGTTCGATTGCAGTATTCTGCTTAAAGATACAGTAGTACCTGAAAAATGAAAAGTAAGTGACTGTGACTGTAGTGCATAAACTAAGAATTTATAACTTAATATAAACGGTATGTACTCGTAGCATAAAATATTAACAAAACAACAACATAATTTTAAAGTAGGTTTAGTATACTCGTATAAGTTCATTTGCCAAACAATAAGAAATAAAATAATTTAGGGAAGTACCCACCTAATACGTCACTTAAACAGATGGAGGATATAATAAAGTCAGAACTGCGCAATGTTTGCAGCAAGCAATGCGCATCATTGGCAGTTTTATTGTCTTGCCAAGCAGAAATCTTCTCCAATAACATTTAAGTTAAAACACACGCACTGGAATAATGAGAAACTGATTACTTACCATTTCTTGTAATTAATGAATTTGCAGCAACAATTTTTAAGAATACTTATAAAGGTACACTTATAAACACATTATAGGTAGAAAGAAATTTCAGTTTTTTAACTTAGAACTATGTTACGATATGTTGAAGTTTAGTCGTTCCGATTCCGATTGAGGTTAGGTCTAGCTAGACGTTACGTAGTCGACAAGCGCGCGCAAGTGTGGCGCGGTAAAATTCAAATTTTCGATGCGTTCGTTCCCAAACGTTTGCCATCATACAAAGTTATTATATTATATTAAATTAATTAAATATTGAAGGTATGTAGTTACATAAAATCTGTATGGTGACAAAATATATAAATAAAATCATTATGTTCAATTAGTGGTCCACCTAAGTCCTGGAACCAGCTCAGGGGGGGGGGGGGGGTCATGACCCCCATGACCCCCCCCCCCCTGGATCCGCCGTTGCAGATCAAGTGGGTCTAAACTCTTCATACAACAGGCCTCGTCGTGTTTTTTATTTTATTTTATTATTATTATTATTATTAATTAATTCGAATTAGTTTTTAGTTGTTTTATGTTGAAATACGATTTTGAGCTATTTTCACACAAATCGGTTTCTTAGCCGTCGAGAATATTATCATAGTTTTTCATCTTGACATCAGCAGAAAGATCGAAAAACGTTCTTTCTAACGACCTTTGACCCGAACCCGAGGACAAGTACTTAACATTTATTTATTTACGTTTCAATACATCGAAATATGCAAGTTTTAAGCAATCTGAATCTTAGTATACAATTCCATAGTTCGGCAAAAATATCGATATATGTCTTCGCATTCAAATAACAATTAACTGCAGTGTGGCTCCACTTGATTTTCTTGTACCAGAATCCATTTTTAAATAGCTTGTGGGGGTTTTTTTTTTTCATTTTCATTTTTTTTTTTTTTTTTTTTTTGGTTTTACAAGGAAAAATTTGAAAATCGATATCGTGAGTCCAAATTACAGAGTGTTACCATTAACTTTACAGGGCTTGAAATTTTTACTTTCCCTGCAATACAGGTAATGTATAGGGAAAGTATTGGAATCATGCCGAAAATCGCAACTCGAGTTTTCGACGGATCTACACGTTTCGAGACCTCTAGAATACGAAAAACCATTTTTAGCGTGACGTCTGTGTGTGTGTCTGTGTGTCTGTCTGTGTGTCTGTCTGTCTGTGTGTCTGTCTGTCTGTGCAGATTTTGTATCCACTCTAACTAAAAAACTAATGGACCGAATTTCACAAAATTTTGTAGGTAAGTCTCTTGTGGGCGGGGCTGGTGCTGATTAGTTTAGAGTACGATTCGGAAAAAAAGAACCCGCATTTTTTGTGAAATGGCCCGCAAAAGCTTGTATCCACTGTAGCTGAAAAACTAAAGGACCGAATTTCACAAAATTCGGTAGATGAGTCACGTATAGGTCACCCTGGTGCTGATTAGATTTTGGTACGATTCAGAAAAAAATAACCTGCCTTTTTTTGCAAAATGGCCCGCAAAAATTATCAAAATCTAAACTAAAAAGCTACGTATGCTCAAATATATCCATTAAATGCTTGTTTAATACGTGATTTTTAACGAAGAAAAGAATAAAACCAACCCCATTACATTAGGACTAGCCGTTCTCGAGATATAATAGTTTTTTTCGTATTTTTCCACGCCACCTTTGAAAATAAGTCCAGTTATCAAATGAGAACGAAAATCGAATTAAAAGTGAATTAAATTTAATTGAAATAAATAGAACGTAGATATAAGTTTGCAGGGAAAGTCATGTGCTGCCCACATCAGATTTTTACTTTCCCTGCAATACATGGTAATGCATAGGGAAAGTATTGGAATCATTGGATCTACTCGTTTTGAGACCTCTAGAATACGAAAAAACCATTTTTAGCGTGACGTCTGTGTGTATCTTTGTGTGTCTGTCTGTCTGTGCAGATTTTGTATCCGCTCTAACTAAAAAACTAATCGACCGAATTTCACAAAATTTTGTAGGTAAGTCACTTGTGAGCGAGTCTGGTGCTGATTAGTTTTGGGGAACGATTTGGAATAAAAGAACCCGCCTTTTTTTGCGAAATGACCCGCAAAAGCTTATATCCACTCTAACTGAAAAACTAATGGACCGAATTTCACAATATTCGGTAGATGAGTCACTTGTGGATTATCCTGGTGCTGATTAGAATTTGGTACGATTAGGAAAAAAATAACCTGCCTTTTTCTGCAAAATGGCCAGCAAAAATTCGTCGAAATCTAAACTAAAGAACTAGGTATACTCAAATATATCCATTAAATGCTCGTTTAATACGTAATTTTTAACGACGAAAATAATAAGACCAACCCCATTACACTAGGACTAGCCGTTCTCGAGATATTTTAGTTTTCCTTATTTTCTCTGCGCCACCTTTGAAAATAAGTCCGGTTTCCGAATGAGAACGAAAATTGAATTAAAAGTGAAATAAATTTAATTAAAATAAAGAGAACGTTAATATAAGTCTGCAGGGAAAGTCATGTGCTGTCCACATCAGATTTTTTTGGATTAATACCATACTAGAAAATGCACCCGAGGAGGGGGAGGGGGGGGGGGGTAATTTGCCCCCCGACAGGGACTAATGACGTCACCAACACAAAAATTGTATCACTGCTATTTTTCACAACAATGATTGAAACTATAAAGTTTCGTTATCATTGAGCCATATGAGCCATATGAGCCATTATATGATCATTGAGCCATTGAGCCTCCTTTTATGAATGATTATGTTAAATTTTGCCCGATGTTGCCATATTAAAAAATCTGATGTGGACCGCACATGATTTTCCCTGCAGACTTATATCCACGTTCTCTTTATTTTAATTAAATTTAATTCACTTTTAATTCAATTTTCGTTCTCATTTGCGGTAACTGGACTTATTTTCAAAGGTGGCGGTGAGAAAATACGAAAAAACTAAAATATCTCGAGAACGGCTAGTCCTAGTGTAATGGGGTTGGTCTTATTCTTTCCGTCGTTAAAAATTACTTATCAAACAAGCGTTTAATGGATATATTTGAGCATACGTAGTTTTTTATTTTACATTTTGGCGATTTTTGCGGGCTATTTTGCAAAAAAAGGCAGGTTATTTTTTCCGAATCGTACCAAAATCTAATCAGCACCAGAGTGATCCACAAGCAATTTATCTACCGAAATTTGTGAAATTCGGTCCATTAGTTTTTCAGCTAGAGTGGATATAGGCTTTGCGGGCCATTTCGCAAAAAAAAGGCGGGTTCTTTTATCCCGAATCGTACCCAAAACTAATCAGCACCAAATTCTCCCACAAGTGACTTACCCACCAAATTTTATAAAATTCGGTCAATTAGTTTTTTAGTTAGAGTGGATACAAAATCTGCACAGACACACACACAAAGACGTCACGCTAAAAATAGTTTTTCGTATTCTAGAGGTCTCGAAACGCGTAGATCCGTCGAAAACTCGAGTTGCGATTTTCGGCATGATTCCAATACTTTCAATATACATTACCATGTATTGCAGGGAAAGTAAAAATATATAAAATTTCGAAGTTTTCGCTCGAATTTTAAAAAAATCTATCTAAATTTTTCGACAACAAAACTAGATATAAAGTTTCGTGAAAATCCATTACTATTTGTGACAACTATAGTGTACACATGAAATCGACCACAGACATATAGACATTACTCCAAAAATAGTCAAAACGTGTATGTCCTAAAACATATATTGGCATCAAAATCTCGAATTCGAAAGTTTTCCTGAAAACAACACTTTCTTTATACTATGTCACATAATATAAAGAAAGTTAAAATTAAGTACTCTAATTTTATTTTCTATGAATTTTCAAAGATGTTGCTATGCGCCAAATGTTGCAACTGATGTCACAACCGATATCCGTTAACATTGTCAGCAATGAAATATTTATCAAAAAGGCGTTGTTAGGTTTTCGAGAATTCGTTATATGTTCCAGTGTAATTTTATTTAGAGGTTTGCATCTTAAATCAACGTCGGAGACATTTTTACTTTTCTTATATACATAATGTATAAGGAAAGTATTGTGGCGGGGTCGAAAATTCGAATTCGAATTTTCGACGGGAGAGCACGTTTCAAGCATCCCTGATCACGAATCAAACATTTTAGAGGTGATGTCTGTGTATGTGTGTGTGTGAAAGTATGTGTGTGTGTCAGTGGAGACGATATCTCACGAACGAATGGAGCGATTCGAATAAAATTTGGTACAAAAATCACAATCCGTGAATACTGGAAGCCTATTGTTTTTAAACGTAATCAAATGTTCAGAACCTCACTAAATTTTCGAGTGAAATTTTGAAAAAATTATCAAAAAATGAAAACCTATAATGAAGTTACGTAAATAGACATTTTTTATATAATTATTCCTTAAAAAACGATTGACATAAATTTTAGAACGCTAGCCTGAACTGTTCTCGAGATTGTACATTCTTCAAACAAATTTATCAAAAAATCCCATAAATTAAAAAAAAATATTAACCGTTGAGAAACATGTTCACTTTTCATATGTAATACCATACGATAAATTGGGTGACATCATTCTCGTGGATCTAGCTCGTTCCATTCATGAGAAAAGATACTTTGAGTAATACTTTTGTATTTGAACGCCAATAGTCATTTATCTGCTTGAAGAATAACTCAGTTCTCCGTCCTTAACGATTGGCGAGATTTTGGCGACGAATTTGGCGGCATGTCGCCAACTTGGCGACTTTTTAAAAATGTTGCCAAATTAACGAAAATCTCGCCAAATGGATAAAAATGACGCTAAATCAATGAAAATGACGACTAATCGTCGAAAATTCAATATCTTGGAAAGAATATAAGTATCTACTATAAGAAAACCTATTTTTTTTTTACTGTAAAAGTAGTAAATTCAATGCATTATATAAGGAAAGTCATGTGTTGCCCACATCAGATTTTCTAGTTTATAATATAAAGTACCGAAACTTAAATTTATTGCATTTTAATATTAATTATATTTCTCTTCCGGGCCAGCCTGATGTAGGTCGTACGAAGATACCTTTCTGTAATCTCCCTCCATCTAATTTTACTTATGGCTGCCGCAGTGACGTTGCAGAGGGTGGCGTCAAGAAAGGTAAGGGATAATTTTTACTTTCTCATACCAATATGTAATATAGTACAGAGAAAGTACTGTTTTCACGAAAATTTTCGAATTTGAGATTTTGATGCCAATACAATCAACCCTCCTATAACGCGGTACTCTCATAATGCGGTTTCCATATAATACGGAACAAAACTTGCGACAGCTCTCTCATGCCACCGTAATCATAAAACGCGGTTTCCATAAAACGCGGTAATCTTATAACTCGGTTTCTCCATAATACAGCTCAATTAGCTTAAGGGTGAGCGTCAGTAAATCTTCTGCCCTATCCGCTCTTTGTTAACTTTCGCGGCACACATTTTTAGCCGAAATTCTGTTCAAACAGTTGCGAAATATTTTCTGAAAGATAAAATGCAATGCTTAGAATATATTAAAACTAAATTTAATACCCAATAAAACATAGAATATATTTTTTATTTTAATCCAAAATATTTTTGGTGCTGCCATCTGTTGTCGTAATTTAATTCATACCGATTATTTTTATTTTTTAATGAAGATTTTTAAATATCTATTCCTTCTAATACAGTATTAAATACAACAACAGATCATACATAATAATGCTACAATCACGGAAAAGTAATTTCTCATTCCATAAATTTGATAAGGGATCTGAATGTACATCATTGAGGACTGCAGTTTTGTCTTCAAGTTCCTTTGTCTTCAAGTCCAAGTTCAATTACGTTTCCATAATTGTGGCATTATTATATATGATCTGCTGTATTTAATAGCGTATTAAAGGGAATAGACATTTAAAAATGTTCATTAAAAAATAAAAATAGTCGGTATGAATTAAATTACGACAACAGATGGCAGCACCAAAAATATTTTGAATTAAAATAAAAAATATATTCTATGTTTTATTGGGTATTAAATTTAGTTTTAATATAATCTAAGCATTGCATTTTATCTATCAGAAAATATTTCGCAACTGTTTGAGCAGAATTACAGCGAAAAACGTGTTCCGCGAAAGTTAACAAAGAACGAATAGGGCAGAAGATTTACTGACGCTCACCCTACACTTTTATTGTTGAAATTAATGGGGAATTCCCCTGTTTTTTCATCCACCTCGAATACACTTGTAGACGAAAATATGGATAAAGAATGGGTTGCAAATTTCAATTTAAATGATGTGAAAAGGGGACTGGATTTGGGTAAACAATTCGAAAACTATGTACTTTATTGAAAATGATTCTTTAAGAGTGCGAAATGCAAAGTTTAAAAGAGAATTACGAAATTGCTTAGCTCTTTATAGAGAGATTTTGGTTGCGTTACAAAATAAAACTGCATTTGAAAACGAAAATGAAGATATGCAAAGAGAAGAGGACATGAAGAGAAAAAGAATTAGGCCACCAATATTTTACAGCGATGATGAATGTTAATAGGATTTTTGTTGGTAAAAAGTTATTACATTTATATTTCACATTGTTCTTTTAATTTTCTTGTATGAAGTCTTGAACTCAATAAATCGAAATATGTAAACATATATTTATTGCCTTTTGTATCTATAAACTCATATTTCATAACCGTATTCACCATTACATGGTGCCGTTAGATCACCGAAATCAAGCAGCATCGGGCGCGGTTAGTACTTGGGTGGGTGACCACCTGGGAACACCGCGTGTTGTTGGCATATTTCGGGCGCGGTAGCCCGGTGGTTTGCGCGCTGGATTTGCACCCTGCCACAACTGCCGCCGTGTTCATGCGGAGTACGATCACGTTAAACATGTGGGTCCGTAAGACCTTCCGAGAGGTTGGTGGTAGGGGAAGGAGGGTACGGTCCCTGTGAATGCCTCGCTCACTGGGTTCCGGTCTAAATTGGGTGGCACTTCTCGGCCGTCCAAACAGTTACCTTACACCCTTCTGGTAGGTCGGACGGTCTGGGTCTCAACAACCATAACATGGTGCTCTAAATATGCAGTTTTATATAACGTAGAAAGAACGAATCAGCCCGATTTATATATTCTGAGTTTCACTTAAAGCGGTACAAATTATTCTGTTTTGTACTAATTCTGAGTTTCTTATAACACGGTTTCCATATAACACGGTACGAATTAATCTGATTTGCACTAATCTGAATTTCTTACAACGCGGTACGAATTAATCGCCTTATAGGAGGGTTGACTGTTGTTGTTGTTGAGACCCAGACCGTCCGACACACCAGAAAGGTGTAAGGTAACTGTTTGGACGGTCGGGAAGTGCCACCCAATTTAGACCGGAACCCAGTGGGGGAGGCATCCACAGGGACCGTACCCTCCTTCCCCTACCACCAACCTCTCGGAAGGACTTACGGACCCACATGTTTAACGTGATCGTACTCCGCATGAACACGGCGGCATTTGTGGCAGCGTGCAAATCTAGCTCGCAAACCACGGGGATACCGCACCCGAGATGGCCAACAGCACGCGGCGTTCAGAGGTGGTCACCCACCAAGTACTAACCGCGCCCGATGCTGCTTGACTTCGGTGATCTAACGAGAACCGGTGTTTTCAGCACGGTACGGCCGTTGGCCTAGGAGGGTTGACTGTGTATGTTTTAGGACCACCTGAACACGTTTTGACTATTTTTGGAGTGCTGTCTGTCTGTGTTTTTTTTATTTTGTGTGTGTGTATACATGGTCGCTGCCACCCATATTAACGGATTTCCTCGAAACTCTATATCCGGCTTTGTTATCAAACAAAATCTGGAACTATATAGAATTCTTTAAAATTTGAGTGAAAATTTCGAAGTTTATTCGAAATTTTATATTTTTTTACATAACATAGGATAATATTTGATATAATCATGCATAAAAGGGTTTCTTTATGGCTCAATGATATAATAGTTTCAATCATTGTTGTGAAAAATAGCCGTGATACAATTCTTGTGACGTCATTAACCTCCTCGGGGAGGGGGGAAGTTATCCCCCGGGGGTACATTGTCAAGTACTGTATCAATTAAAAGATTTTTTCAATTTATTTAAAGTGAAGGGTAACACGCTATAATTGTGATCATTTGACTCATAATACCGATTTTTTTTTAATTTTCTTGTAAAATTTTTGAATCAAAATTTAAACAAAATCATTTAAAGCACTCTTCAAATGCTATTGCAAAATACAAATATAAAAACAGAGAGACATTCTGATTTGTTTTAAAGTTATGAGCAATCACAGTGAATGCTATTCATCGTGATTTAAGTGAGGAGATAGAATTTGTGTTCTTGGAATGCATTTTTGAAGGTTGTTTACAGCTTTACAATGCAATAACAGGACAGCTAGGAATTGGGATTCATGTTATGCACCAACTCACAAATTTTTACTTTCCCGTACTATTGAATATAGTATAGAGAAAGTATTGTTTTCACGAAAATTTTCAATTTTAAGATTTTGATATCAAAATGTGTTTTAGGACCTCCTGAACACGTTTTGACTGTTTTTAGAGAGTGGTGTCTGTCTGTCGTCTGTCTCGGTCGATTTCTTGTGTGGACGACAGCTGCCCTAAATATTGTTGGATTTTCCCGAAACTTTTTATCCGGATTTTAAAGAAAACAGTGGAAATAGATGGAACTTTTTGAAATTCGAGCGAAAACTTCTAAATTTTATATTTCCTTAACATGGCAAATTAGGGTAAAATTTGCACAATTATGCATTAAATGACACAATTATGCATTAAATGACACAATTATGCATTATTTGCATAAAATGGGATATTTATGGCTCAATGATAACGAATTTAACAGTTTCAATAATTGTAATGAAAAACAGTCGCGATATAATTTGTGTGTTCGTAACATTATTAGACTTACTCGGTGTGCAAGTTGCAGCCTCCCCCCCCCTCCCCCACGAAAGGGTACATTATCAACCCTGGTATCAATCGAAAGATTTTCTCACGCCCTTTAAATTGAAGGGTAACATGCTATAAACAAGGGTAGCATTTGGGTCAACAATACAGAATTTTTTTTTTTGCAAAATTTGCAAGAAAAAAATATTACAAGCTATTTAAAATTGTGTTCTAGTTTGAGAAAGTCGAGTAGAACCACACCCCAGTTATTTTATGTCCGGTATTAAACAACCCATCTTTGACTTTTCCAGGAGACAGCAGGAAGCATCAGATGAAAATGGCACCTGCACAGGAAAGAACATAATATACAGTTTGATTTACTGAAACCAAATCAGACAGACATTCAGATCTAAAGGAGCTTCAGAATGCGACACAACAGCTAACACTATAGTTGTAATAATTTCGACCCACGATACCGATTTTTCAAATTTTTCTTGTAAAATTAAAAAAAAATAATAATGATTTTGTGTTTGAGAAAGTCGAATTCAGTTAATTTTTATTTTGTGATTTTTCAAACAAACATAAAATTAAAATTTTAGATTCCATTAGAACTGCGTGAAACTCTTCCGTTCTCGGTCGCTATGGAATGGGCTGGGCGTTGCCACTGGGACAATAAGTTTTTCGTGCGCATGCGTGGAGATTGGGGACTGACATGACAGGGGGGAATGAATTTGCTTCAAACCAGGCGATTTAGATGAGCTGTGTTATCGTATTTGTATTATTTAAGTAGAGGCGTTCATTTAGGACCCGGGAAACGTCGGGTAATTCGTTCTAGTAGAGAATAATTTCCATTCTCAGATTGTTTTCTTCGATTGTTGTGATTGATAATTCAATTTTCTCTCCTTTCAAATTTAATAGCTCTCATCAATTGGTACAGACTTAACAAAGAGTGCCCTCAAAAAGGAACAACTCCATTGGACGGGCATAAATTTCCGTACGCGCGACTGAAGCTTAATAAGGTACCGGACACTGCCTTTGGAGTCCATTCTGAGTAAGAAATTGTAAAATAATTTCTCAGACTGCAAGAATTGTTGACACTGTTTATATTGAATATTATATAAAGTTTTTTACTTTCTCAAAAATTTCCATTTCGAGATTTTGATACCAATACATATTTTAGGACCTCCTGAACACGAGTAGCATAAGGAGAGTTCTGCAACCGTGGCGGTACGGATTTGTCTCCATACCAACACCGGCCGCCATCTTGGATTTCCAGAGAA
The DNA here is from genome assembly GCA_951213105.1 of Amaurobius ferox. NCBI lineage: Eukaryota > Metazoa > Arthropoda > Arachnida > Araneae > Amaurobiidae > Amaurobius > Amaurobius ferox. The sequence goes on along the minus strand of OX578152.1, from coordinate 35,979,573 downwards.
GATCAAAGTGGGGGGGGGGGGGGGGGGGTTAGGAACTCTAACCTTTTATTGAAACTTTTTAACAGTGGCAGCGATATTTTGAAATGTGTGAAAGATTAGGGGGTTTGTTTAGGAGACTTTGATATTTATTTTTGTGTGTTTCACAACTGTTGGGGAACGTTCACCACCCGACATAGAAAATGCAACACCATGAAAGAGCGAATAAAGTGTGATGATAGAGGACACACAGACACAGAGATGACATATATAAATAAGTAATGTTAATTCCAGAAGGATAATGCAATGCAGTAATGGCATAGACAGGGTGATCAATAGGCAGTAGAACCACCTCTTGGGGCGATACAAGCAGAAACTCTTCGCGGAACAGATTCAATGAGAGTCCGGATAGTTTCCTGAGAGATGGATGCTCATATGTCTTCAATTATCCTCCACAGGTCTCCTCTGTTTGAGACGGGGGCAGAGCAGTCATACGACAGTCAATCACGTTCCATACATGTTCGATGGGTAAGAGATCTGGAGACAGCGAAGGCCAAAGAAACACCTAGATACCTTGCCAGGCTTGTCTGCTGATGATTGCCGTGTGCAGTAGCGCGTTATCTCGCAGGAAAACAACATTTTGCAACCGCTGAAGATAAAGCAGTGCAACTGGCCGCAGCACCTCATTTACATATCGTCGTGCCGTCATTGTGCTTTGGATACGAACCAGGGGTGACCGGCTATTGAAACCGATGGCACCCCAAACCATGATGCCGCGTTGTCGAGCAGTATGGCGTTCAACAGTCGCAGCAAGATTGGATCTGTTTCCACGTGGCCTCCAGACTCTCACACGGCCACTGTCATTCGACAAACAGAACCGAGACTCGGCGTTGAACACTAACCTGTCCCATTCAGTCGTCCAAAAGGTTCGAGCCCGACACCATTCCAATCTCTTACGTCGGTGTCTTGTCATCAATGGCAGTTTTCGTAAAGTACGGTTTGAGTGCAGGTCGCTTTCGGCCAATCGTCCAGAAACTGTTCTCGTTGATATTGGAACATCCAATTAACCCTGCAAATTCTGCAGAATGTCGACACTCCACGCTTGTGGGGCCGCCACCGCATGCCCTCGAATGGTTCAATCAACGCGAGCTGACGTACGCCTCGATGGACATGTGCCACTACGAGAGAATTAACATGCTCTTCAATCCATTTTCTCCAAATCCTTTGCACAGTGGACGCATCTACGAGGGTTTCAGCGACGATACGCCGGTACGACCATCCAGACGTACGTAGGCCTAAAATGAACCCCCTCGCACAATCGTCCAAATTCTGAAACAGACTTCGGCGGCGTCGACCACCTCTTCAGCATCACGTGCCTTCTGAAACGAAAAAAATGCTCGGAAAACGGGTTTTCGTAGGCGACAGATAGTAACAACAGTTGGTTCATTTGCAGTTTCCATCCCTTTTATCCCATGCTCTAATCACGAGACCCATTTGCATTTCAGATCATTTGCATACATCGGCCAGCTGCAATTTGTATAATTATACGGCCAAGGCTTCATGATGTTGCATTTTCTATGTCGGGTAGTTGTTGTTGTTGAAACCCAGACCGTCCGACCTACTATGTCGGGTAGTGTATAATGCTTAAATATTTTTTAGGAATGATAATACACAGCTGTAGAAACTTAAAGGGTTGTAAAGTTAGGTAGGATGGGTTTAGGGGTAGCAACCTAAAGAGTACAAACACGATGGTGAAATATATTTAGAATGGCATCGTGATTGTACAATAAGTTATTTTCAGAAGGTTTTATATAAGCACAAGAATATTTCCACAGAATAAAAAACAAGTTGAAACATATATTAGGAATATAACTTCACACGAGAGATTAACTAAACTGGCAGAAACATGTCTGTACAGAGCAGTAGCGTGGCGTGAGATTTTTAACTGGGGAGGCTGAAAATTTGGTATTACAAGTGAAATTTATATTGGAATTCACATTTTCATATGTTTTATTTCAAGAAGTTTTATTTATTGTTGGATAAAATAAAATAATTTTAAATATAAATTCAAAGAGTGGATGAAATTCACGAGATTTTAAAATGTTGCCTATATAAGATGAATACCAAGATATAACATTTTAAATGTTTTCTTATTTCTAAATTAGATAAACTTTTACAATCATTTTATTAAATAGGAAGTCAGGATCGCCCATAGGAGAGATAAAAGGGGGGGGGGGCACACTTCCCCTTGGCCATTAAGGGTGAGCGTCAGTAAATCTTCTGCCCTATTCGCTCTTTGTTAACTTTCGCGGCACACATTTTTCGCCGAAATTCTGCTCAAACAGTTGCGAAATATTTTCTGAAAGATAAAATGCAATGCTTGGATTATATTAAAACTAAATTTAATGCCCAATAAAACATAGAATATATTTTTTATTTTAATCCAAAATATATTTGGTGCTGTCATCTGTTGTCGTAATTTAATTCATACCGATTATTTTTTATTTTTTAATGAACATTTTTAAATATCTATTCCTTCTAATACAGTATTAAATACAACATCAGATCATATATAATAATGCCACAATCACGGAAAGGTCATTTCTCATTCTATAAATTTGATAAGGGGATCTGAATGTCCATCACTGAGGACTGCAGTTTTGTCTTCAAGTCCAAGTTCAATTACGTTTCCGTGATTGTGGCATTATTATATATGATCTGTTGTATTTAATAGCGTATTAGAAGGAATAGACATTTAAAAATGTTCATTAAAAAATAAAAATAGTAGGTATGAATTAAATTACGACAACAGATGGCAGCACCAAAAATATTTTAAATTAAAATAAAACATATATTCTATGCTTTATTGAGTATTAAATTTAGTTTTAATATAATCTAAGCATAGCATTTAATCTATAAGAAAATATTTCGCAACTGTTTGAGCAGAATTTTGGCGAAATATGTGTGCCGCGAAAGTTAACAAAGCGCGGATAGGGCAGAAAATTTACTGACGCTCACCCTTAAATAACAAAGGCGAGCATCAGGCCTGTCGATGTTGTGCACCATGGGCTTGAGTTTGCCTCCCCTCCTGGAAAAAGTATTACAGGCGCCTATGCATGAAGTAAAAATAAAATTAGAATATTATTAGCAAGTGATAGAAAAAATATATCAGTTTTGTAAATATAAACAGCTAAAACTAACGAAATAAAGCAATTCAAATGAGTGCACTGAAAATGGGTGAGAACGCTGTAGTCAACAATGGACTTAAACAATTTTGTATATTAATTACTTACAAATATTATACTTTAAAAATAAAATCTTAAAAATATCTTAACAGCAATATACTAAAAATCCACTAGGAGATTATCAATGGCATTTATTTAACTGATATTCTCCTGTAACGTGATTTTTTAAAGGGAAATCATATTTATATTCTTTCTAAAACTCACAAATACGCAAACGGGTGTTTCATATACTGTTGTTGTGACTAAGTCTACTTCACAAACTACTTAAGTTTGATGGTAGTCATTATTAATTAACAGAACCCTCACAGCAAAGATCGTCACATGTATGACTAGAGCTCCTCTAATACAGGCTGATTTATGAAGCATATTGAAGCCCATAGGGTTCCATACTACAGTTACAGAAATTATAAAATAAGTGTTTAAAATAAATATTTCATATAAAAAAAGAAATTTCAATTAGAATATTGTAGAACTTAGCTCGCACAAGTATGCCCCAGTACCGGGTATCCAATTATTTATTAGCCATTGTTTTCTTCTTTCTTCGTTTCTAAGAAAGCGAAATAGCCCAAAACCCTTTCTAGAATGATTAGAGCAGTTCGGTGCAGAACAACAACCCATAATTATTTCAATTATACTTCCTAAAGTGAAAATACGAATAGAGTTAATGCTAATGGATTGCTCTTACAGCTATGGTGGGCTTCAATATGCTTGATGAGTCAGCTCGTATATAGAGCAGCCTTATGTATGACAGTGACGTTGTAGTTACATGACACTTGGGTCACAATGTGACGTCATACTTGTGACTTCTATGCAACGTTACGTATTAGTAACTTCATTGTGACTATATTCTGTGACGTTTCCACAATTTAATTAACACGTAACAACGTGACGACATTACAATGGCAATTACAATGTGACGTCACAAACAAGTTAATATCCGACGTCACACAAATGACCATGAAAATGACCAAAATGATTTCGCTGTGACCTCAATATGACATTGCCGAGACGTACTGCGACGTCCCAAAGTCACAGTGTGACGTAAATGTTACGTCACTGTGAAAAAAAATGCTGTTAGGGAGTTTCTAAAAAAAGACATATATTTTAGCAAAGTTATATAAAAAGTATAATAAATGAAAACATCTTTAAATTAGATTTTAAACAGGGGAGGCTCAGCTTCTGAATAAGCTGCAAAAATCGTTAAAATCTAAAATAAAATATTCCAAATGTATCAATTAAATACATGTTTTATATCTAATTTTGACGACGAAAAGGATAAGATTAACCCCATTACTCTAAGATGGACCATTCTCGAAATATTTAAATTGGAGAACTTAAGACGTTTAGTTTAATGAAATTTCTTAAATTGTAGTAGTTGTGTCCCTTGAGGGTTATTCTGATACTCATTAGATTTTGCCATAATTTGAAAAAATATAGCTAACCTTTTATTTTGCGAAATGGTCCTTCAAAGATCGTGAAAATGTGAAATAAATGACTAAAATTGCAGAAATATATAATGTAAGTACTTGTTCTTCGTGTAATTTTTGACATCACAGCGAATAAGACTAACCCGATGACTAGGATGAACCATTTCTCAAGATATTTTTATTTCCTGGAATTTTCAAGAGCTGAAGACCAAGCACATTAAGTTGCCAAATGAAATGAAGCATTTGCAATTTGCATTAAAACTGCAAATTTGATGTAATTTCAGAAAAATAGCCATGTTATTTTCTTCAATTAAACTCAATTCAATGCATTATGAAATAAAAAATAAATGAATTTAAATTGGCAGGGGAAGTTCTGCGTTGCTCACATCAGATTTTTAAAAATTCGAGCAAAAACTTCGAAATTTTATATTTTTTTTAACATGGCAGCATAGGACAAAATTTGATATAATCATGCATAAAAGGGTTTATTTGGGGTTCAATGATCACAAGACTTTATAGTTTCAATCATTGCTGTGAAAAATAACCCCGATATAATTTTTTTTGTTCGTGATGTCATTAGACCCCCTCGGAGGGCGAATTACCTGCCCCCCGGAGGTACATTCTTAAGTATGGCTTCAAGCCCTTTAAGGGGACAGTGGACGTTGAAATTTTTTTTATTTATTTATTGACTTAGAAACATAAAAATTTGTATAAATATTCCTCTTAACATTACAATATAAAATACTATTAAATTTTTTTCAATTTCGTTATAATTTTATATTATTTTTTTAACTTAATATTTTTTAACGAAAATTTGAAAATGCCCCTTGTGTTCCATTTGTTCACATTTTTGATTCATTTTACATTATGATCACTCAAAAACACATTATGAACAAATTTGGGTATTCGTTTTTAAATCCCTTAGAAAGCTAATTTTTAAAAAATATTTCTCTGCATTAAAACTTAATTTTCATCATTTAATGAGAAAATTAAGTTAATTCTAAGGGATTTAAAAATGTATTCATTTTTAAATCCCTTAGAAAGCTAATTTTTAAAAAATATTTCTCTGCATTAAAACTTAATTTTCATCATTTAATTAGGTTCTTATTCACTTTTAATTACCTTAATAAAGTTCATTTATAAAATGCATACCCAGTTTCGTTAAAAAGTATGAAAGGTGTCTTCTTGCCAAATTTCATGCATCTCAAACAAAAATTAAGACGCATGGAGTAATTGAAAAATATAAAAACCTTTGAAAATTCCGTTTTGAAAAAAATGCATTTAACCTTTTGCTTACGGGTGGGGCAGCGTCCATCCCAAACGAAGAACCTCCCAAAAAGACAGGTATTTGACATACCCTATCCCAAACAGTTCGACCCCCTTTGCAGACATTGGCGTCCATGGGCATCGGCGACAGAAGCATTGCACCTGCCGAAGGCCTTGCGGCAGAAAATTTACTGACGCTTACCCTTAAATATGTGGGTAGGTCTTTCCGAGAGGTCGGTGGTATGGGAAGGAGGGTACGGTCCCTGTGAATGCCTCTCCCACCAGTCTAAATTAGGTGGCACTTCTCGGTCGCCCGAAAAGGTACCTTCGGGTAGATCGGGCGGTCTGGGTTGTTGTTGTTGAAACCCAGACCGTCCGACCTACCAGAAAGGTGTAAGGTAACTGTTTGGACGGTCGGGAAGTGGGCGGTCTGGGTTGAAGAAGCAGAAAATGATGTGAGAGCGAAAGCATGTTTGGTAATTAACTTTTATCATAAGCACGTGACTTAGTGAAATATGTAAATAGAGTTTATTTAGAAGAAGGACGGTTTTAAAGAAAGGTTAAAAAATTATGTATCATATGTGTATTTAAATTCGTTTCCAAACTTACCAACATGAAGCAGAATCTTTGATGTTGGTAAAAAACTAATTTAGCAGTTTTAATTTAAGAAATATTTGTTTGTACAATCAAAGCACTAAAGTGTTCGCATGTATTTTAGAGTATCAGAAGACATGAACGCCGTCATGTGCAATGGATACCAAAAAATTTTTGTGGAAAATGCGAAAAAGGTTGAGGCTGCAAGAAGAGAAGAAATACGAAAGAAAGAGGTAACATCTTGCCGTACCTACCACACTTAGAGTTAGAACCAGTGTTTCTTTCAGGAATACCACCGGAGAGACATATTATGTTAACCTAGTTTCTATTTATGTGACTATGTTCCTATTTATGTGACTATGTTTCTATTTATGTGACGTGCAAATAACTGATATATATATTTATTTTTATTAGAAAAATAATAAAATTCTAAAAAATAACAAAGGAAACCAAACAAAAATCATATTCAAACTCATGAAGGAAATTAATTAAAATTACAGTGCGCGAAAAAAGTATACAAGGACAAGCGAAAACTCGCCAAATCTAGAAATCTTTTAGACGGAAATGTATGCAAATTTCTTAAGTAAAAATATTGATAAAATTAAGTTCTTTTTCATGTAAATTAGTTAAATTTTCTAAAAATAAATATGTATAAATTTACTTTATAAATTTTAAACCCATATGATCTTGGAAAAAAGTATAAGGACAACTGTTTTTTCATCTAAAATTATAGTAAAATTTGCATATTTGAAAGTAGAAAATGACCATTTCAAATATAAAGACTGGGTTTCTAAACAAAATTCACACTTGCCTCACTCCTTCACGATTTTTGTACGATGCCAAAAGGAACTCATCTGTCTGCCCTTGAAAAGGGGAAAATTCTTGGTTTTAAAGAATGTGGATTGAGTGGGCATGAAATTTCGAAAAAAATTAAAAGATCTAAAACTGTAGTTTATAATTTTCTAAAAGAACCTGGAATGTATGGAATGAAAAAACGAACTAGACCAGAAATTCTAACTCATCGACAGAAAAGAATGATTCTAAGAAGAGCTTGCGAGAAAAAAGAAACTGCAACTGAAGTTAGAAGAAATTTGGACTTACCATGTTCCACAGGAACAGTTCAAAATGTTTTGAATAAACCTCCGAATATTTGGTACGAAAAGTTAATGTCACGTCTACCTCTTAAGAAGGAACGTAAGGAACGCAGTAAAAAAAAAAATACATTTCTCTCGATCCAAAATGGATTGATGTAATCTTTTCGGACGAAAAGAAGTTCAATCTTGATGGGCCAGATGGTTTTCGCTATTTTCGGTATAATCTGCGTAAATCCAAAGAAGTTTTTTTTCCAAACGTTAATACGGTGGGGGCACAGTAATGATTTGGGGCGCTTTTGCAGCAAACGGAACCACGCCGATAGCCTTTATCAGCTACAAAATGAACTCTGACTAATATGTTGATATATTAGGCGAACATTTGTTACCTGAGGCCCCACTAATTACTTCAGCAGACTATATTTTCCAACAGGATAACGCTTCCATACACGTTTATAAGAGTGCAAAACTCTTTTTTTTGAAGCTAATTCAGTAAATTTACTTGATTGGCCGGCGAGGAGTCCCGATCTCAATCTAATAGAAAATTTATGGGGCCTTCTAGCCCGAGAAATTTATAAAAATGGCACACAATATCAGTGTAAACAGGATCTTGTGTTAGCCATCAAACAAGCTTGGAATAACATTTCCATAGATACTTTAAAATAACTTTCAGCATCGATGACCTCTCGGCTTATTCAAGTAATTGAAAAAAAAAAAGGTTGTTTTCTTTATTAAGAGAAATGTTAAGTAATTTAGAACATGTCCTTATACTTTTTTCTATATCTTCTTTAGTGATAATCTTTATAAGGTCAACTTTTGTAAGGTTCATATTTGTTGCTTTATGTTTTGTAAATGTCATTGCATAATTTCATATTAGAGGTCAGAAATATCAAAAAATCATTTTGATAAAGTGAAAATAAAGTATATTTTCATTCAATTATATGTTGTCCTTATACCTTTTTCGCGCACTGTATTTTTCTACGCTTTTCTCTGTACAAATGCATCTACGAGGTAGGATCAAAAAGTACGGACACTCCGCTGATATCTCCAACCCTGATTGGAGGAGAGAGGAACTATATTACCGTGGCGTAGAGGCACATGTGACGCGAGACGTGAAAAGAAGCAGGTTTTTTCAGACAATGTGTGTCAGTGAACTGTAGTCGTTCGCGTTCGTCGAAAACGAAAATGGCGTTGAAAAACAACGTGCGAATATCAAATTCTGCCATCGTTTAGGGAAATCGCCTACAGAAACAGTGCCCCTGCGCAGGTGCAATGTTTCTGTCGGCGATTTCCCTAAACGCTGGCAGAAATTGATATTCGCCCGTTGTTCTTCAAACGCCATTTCCGTTTTCGACGAATGCGAACGACTACAGTTAACTGACACGCATTATCTGGAAAAACCCTGCACTGCGAACCTGCTTCTTCCTTTCCACATCTCGCGTCACATGTGCCTTTACGCCACGGTAAAATAGTCCCTCTCTCCTCCAATCAGGGTTAGAGATATTAGCACAGTCTCCGACCTTTTTGTTCCTATCTTGTATTTTATTTTCAGTGGTCATCACACATATGGAGGTAAAATTAACTATAAATAAGCAAAAGTTAATATATTTTTACACTTCTTTTGGGTCCTCAGGTCTAAGCCTACCTTGGACCTATGAGTTTTCCGGCCCTGATTGTAATTAGATACTAAGTTAAGGAAAACTTAAGCAACTCAAGTTTTCCTTAAACCTTTGCACCAAGCGCATTTTACTTATTATTGCAAATCCTAAGTTACATTATAAAATATCTATATATAATGATCACAATTAATATAGATTTTGTTTATTTATTTTCCTTTTCAGGAAAGGCTTGCAAGCAGAAGACACATTATCCTCAGAATGAATCCTAACGTGGTGAAACCGTAGCTTCTTATAAAATGATATTTATTACCTACTTCCATTAGAATTCTTATTACTGCTCAATTATATGAAATTAAGTTTTCAGAAATGTGCATTATAATGAATCAATAAAAGAAACTTTTTCCGTTGTAAAATATTTATTGTAGGATTCTGCAACTATAATTTCAATGATGTACTAGGTAACTGAGTGACCTAAAAAATTTGGTTATTAAATCTTATGTTTGTATAAAAACATTTGGATTGTACTGAAGAACTGTGGCTACAGGCATATCTTGGTGAACTGTTTTTATTTTTACAATTCAAAATACACGCCTCCTCCCCCTCATAATAAAAAAATATATATATTTCTGATCCAATTTATATTGAGTTTAAAACTAAAATATGGTTAGATATATAATTTTGAACTAATATAAAAATCAAAATTTGAAATTAAAATACAATTTATTTTCCACAAGCTGCCTACCCTGTCCTTTTTATATTTGAGGGAAAACAAATAAAAACACATAATATCAACAAAAAGCGATAATTGTTTATTATCATTTTTATGCATTTTATCATATTTCAAATCATCAATTTCACTATCACTGTAAACTTCTTTTTTTTTTTTTTACCAATCCAAAAAACATATCCCCATCTCACAAAAAATATATATATATATATATATATTATATATATATATATTTATATTGAGTTCAAGACTAAAATATGGTTAGATATATAATTTTAAACTAATATAAAAATCAAAATTTGAAATTAAAATACAGTTTATATTCCCCAAACTGCCTACCCTGCCCTATTTAATTTTGAGGGAAAACAGGTAAAACCACATATCATCAAAAAATAATTAATTTTTTATTATGACTTTTGCACATTTTATCATATTCCAAATCATCAATTTCACTATCACTTTCAGAATCAACTAAAACATCACTAATTTCGTTTAGTTGCCATTTTGAAGGCCAAAGACTGGCAAGTACAATATTTAGACCATAAATGGCACTTGCAGTACAATAATAAAGTTATATAGCATGAAAAAGCAATGTCGAGGCTCACCCGGCTTTTGACTGGAACTAAAAATTTTCAATGTCGAGATTCTCTCAATACAGGATCGCAAAGGATATCAATAAAAGAGTTGAAAACAGATAATTGTTTTCCGTGGAATATTACTTGTTGATCATCATTACATATTATATAGCATTTGAGAATTTAACATTGTTGAAAATTATTTTAATTTTTTAAAAGGATCTTATGCCATATTTAAGGTATTCATACAAAACCAACAAGCAAAAAAAATATATATATTTTGTAAACCATAAGTAAGATAAGATGCATCACTAAAAATAAATTGATGGAATTAATAATGTAAGAGAAATGTATGGAAGCATAACTGTAGAAGTATGGCCAACCAAAAGATACTACTAGAAAATTGTTCTTTAAACAGTCATAGCATGCTAACTTATTAATGCTAATTACTATAATGTATATTATATTTTTTACAAAATGAAGAAAATTGTAGAAGGATGGCATGTTATCTGTTTCATTGAGCATATCTTGGGCAACGTCAGATGTGTTTCTTCTAATTATAACTAACTATTTTGGATACCATGTATTTTTTATAGTATGCTTATTTTCGTTGCCATTTAAAAAAAGTTTTTATATTTACTGAAACAAATTGTCCTAAAAATATGATTAATTCTGAAGAAAAATAATCCCTTACAGTGCTAAGTCATGTGCATGCTGATTTTGTTTTCTCGCATCAATGACTAAGTTTAAATAATGCATAGAGAAGTGTGCAGACTTATGCTTTTTCTCATTTTTTTTTTATGCAATTATAAATGCCACACATATTGCACACCTTCATATCCTGCAACTTGTTAACTGAAACCCCTTTTCTTGATTTGTATCTCAAATCCAACAGCAGTCTGGTCGTTTATACGTCCTTCTTCGAAATTTTATATTTCTCAAAAACAAGAAAATGGTGAATTATCCCGATACCTTATTGATATATTGGGAAAATAATTTTAAAATATGATGGAAAAAACTATAAATCTAATCGGTTAGAAAAAATTAAGGAAAAGGATTTGAGAAATTTTCTTGATAAAATTCCTAATTTCCCAAGGTGTCATGCTGTTGCGGCTGGAAAAAAAACATAACTGCTTGGCTAAATATTTAATTAGCTTCCTCTCTAGCCCCAAATGCGTTGTATGTGGGGCTGGAGTTGTGATGGGTATATCTCATCTCAGGACCTGCACGGCTTTGGTGAGAAATATATATTAAAAATACTGGCACGCAAGAAGGGAGATGCAAGCCCTTCAGCCTTGTTGATTTTATAGAACTGCTTTATAGATTTATAGAGTTTATAGAGCTGCAGTTTGCTTTTTAACACTTTACAACATAATTGAAAAGTGTTTATGACATTGGTCACACGATAACTGTCGTAAAAATGACTTTATCAAAATGAAATTTTAGTATGTTGTTCAGACGGTCTGTGGATGCTATGGGAATATAAATGAATTAGTTTTGGATTGAACCTGGGTTGAAAAAATGAAATACATTGAACCCTATGGGACCTAATTTTTCAAACATTTTTTAAACGAATTTAAAATTCACAAATTGCTTTGAAAGTCTTGGGAAATATTCAAATTATCCCATAAAAATATAAAAAATATTTCAGCAAAATATATTCGGTAATTTTTTAAATAAAAATTAAAATAATAATTATAACTATATCATATGAAGAGATTACGTGACCCACTTCAAAATAAAATATGGCATCCATCTTGTGTCAAAATAGTGATTTTTAAAGGTTTTTTTAATTTATATTTAGTGTTGTATCCATCCTAAAACTGCTTTTATTTTTGCTTAATTTCTGAGCATCCATATTCTGAAATAGTGCAATTACAATATATTTGAAATTAAATGATCAATGCCATCCATCTTGTGTCAAAATCGTGATTTTTAAAGTGCTTTTTAATTTATATTTAGTGTTGTAACCATCCTAAAACCGCTTTATTTTTGCTTAATTTCTGTGCATCTGTATTCTGAAACAATGCAATTAAAATATATTTGAGTTCTAAAATATTCTGCTGATAGTAGAGTGAATTACTTTTAGCTTTACTTGAGACTTTTTTGAGTTTTAATTTACCGTTGTAACAAAATCCTGCAACTATCATGAAACAATGCAATTAAAATATATTTGAGTTCTAAAATATTCTGCTGATAGTAGAGTGAATTACTTTTAGCTTTACTTGAGACTTTTTTGAGTTTTAATTTACAGTTGTAACAAAATCCTGCAACTATCATGAATCCCTTTGGGAACTTTTCTGTACATTGACGAAGCCTTTTGTATGGTCATTTTCGCCAGTTGAACAATAAAAAATGGCTCTTTTTTTATTAGTCACTTAAATACACCCATGCCTCATCGAGTGTTACCACAAATTTCCATTTATCAGCAGCTAGGTGTTTTTCATATAATTTTCTACAATTTGTTTTTCTTTCCGCAATATGCTTTGGCAAAAGCAGATGAACTTTAGATTTAAACATCTTTTTTAACTTCAAATCCCTGTATGATTTTACTTACATTGCCAGAAGACATTCCCAGTTTCGATGTAATGGATCTCTGAGTCAGTGGATTTTCTTTTAGGATCAGACTTCACTTTCTTGATATTTACCCACGTTCGAACAGCCTTAGGATGCGATTTTGCGGCAGTTTTTTCATTTTTAGTTTCAGCTAGAAATTTTTTCCTTTTCAAATTTAATATGTTAAAAATACCTTTCTTTGAAGTGCAATAACCTCAATTTTTACACTGCTTTACAATTTGTTGATACGAGTATTTTTCCTCGGAAAGCGCATTTATGTAACCTTCGAGCCATCTATCAATTTCAGGAGTTATTTTTAAAATAAATCTTTTATTCTACATTCCAATCAAAATAAAACAGAAGTAGATGATTATATTGAAAATGCCAAATCTTTATCTCAAAATGCTAACGAGAAACATAAATACAAAATCGTTTCCATAAAGTGTGAACGACCTTCTGTAAAACCTCTCTGATGCAACCATCCTACACTCTATGAAAAAGCAGTCGCTCAGAGAGGTGAAGAGGCTCTTAATGGAGATATGTAGTGAGGAGAGGGGGGGCGGGGAGATAAACATTAAATTAAACAAAAACATTGAAATTATGGCAACATAAATAGTAAAATTTGTGTCAGATTGGTGTCATGCAAATATAAAATTTAAAAAATGATTTGTTAATTGGACATATAAATTGTAAGAGATATAAAATTTAAGGAATGAAAATAAATTTAAAAAAAATAACTAAATAAATGATTCCTTAATTTAAAAAAGGAATAAACAGTAGTTATAGTTAATTTTACAATTTTTGTCTAAACAAATTTGAAGTTCAGAAAGTAAATGAAGTATTTTATCGCCCTTAACAAGTAATGAAGTTTCCATTAATCTATTTACTTCCTTGAGTATTTCCTAAAACAAGAGGGCAAGGAGTTTTTCTGCAAGATTTCCCATGATGGTTCTTCATCAGAATTGAACTGAAAGATTATAAATAAGGCCAACAAGGTGTGTGTCTGTGTGTGTGTGTGGGGGGGGGGGGGGGGGGCGGTCTAAAACTTCAATTTTAAATAAACAGAAAGTGAAATTACTCCTTTTTCAATCTCTAAAAATATTGTCTTGGGAGAAAGAATGGTTCCTGATGGTCTCTAAATGGAGGTAAATTTAGCATTGAGTCTATGAAGGAAAATGCATTCTAAGAGAAAGTGGTCATTACGGGAGGTAGTTGCTTAATGCAGATGGTATCAATCAGATACAGAGGTTTCACTGTATGAGTGAGGTCAATTACATAGATATTTAAGTAATATTAAATTGAATTCTGACACAAAATAAGGGTTTAAAACATAAAAAGAAAATTTGAAACAATTTTTAATAGGTACACTGGGAACATAATTTACATATATATATATATATATATATAAAGCATGTTTATTTATTCCTTTTCCGTATAACTTTTACAGACCTAGTTCTCAATTCTCTGAATACAGGACTATCTTGTGAACTGTTAGCAATATCTGGCGTCTTTAGAAGTGAGTCTTTACGTGAGACAGTCTTAATTTTTTGCTTAGTTGCACGACTTTGTCTGGTGTTACCTGCAGGCTTTTTATTCACAATTTTAGGAGTATCTCCAGTTAAATCAGTTTCTTCATTCTCTTTGGAACCCAAGAAAGAACCGTTCTTGATATTTTCATCATTTTCTTTCATATCACTGCTCTTTTCTGAGCCCAAAAAGGAATTATTCTTGAGGTTTTCAATATTTTCTTTTATATGACTACTTTTTTCAGATCCCAAAAAGGAACAATTCTCAAGATTTTTGCCATTTTCTTTTATATCACCACTCTTTTCTTTAGGTGTACTTGTATTAGCAACGTCATTATTCACTGCGACTTTATTTAGAAAATAATCATTTTCATTATTGTCCTCTACTAGTTCTGGGCATTCATCTTCACTTCCAGAATCAGATGCATTAGGCTGGGCAGCTTCTTCTTCACTTCCAGAATCAGATGCATTAGGCTGGGCATCTCCTTCTTCACTTCTAGAATCTGATGCATTAGGCTGGGCCTCATCTTCTTCAACTTCCATTTCTTCGACATCACAGGGAATAGGAGTTTCCTTAACCTTTATTTGAATTGAGCTTTTCCTCTTTTTCTTGGTATTTCCTTTAACATCACTTTCAACATCTTCCGTGAACTGCATGAAAGACCCATCCTGTGACCACACACAGTTGATAGTTATGTGGAATTCGGCCATTTCATAGCCCAGCAATTTCTGGAAAAAGTAACAAATTGAGTATTCTTGCGCATTTAAAATAAAAATACATTCTAGACCAGTGATTCTCAAATTCTTTTTACTTGCAGTACATTGTTTCGTCCCTTGGGATACAAAGGTTCACCCATACAGTGCAATAAGGTATAACCGATTTATTGGAAAAAAAATAATAGTGATTATTAACAAATATTTTGAAATTCCCTGATATTTCCTTAACACTTTGTTTTCTCCATGAACAGATTATTATATAAGGATTTGGAACACCTTTGAGAGTAGATAAAATGGTGATTGAGAAGTTTAAAAACTATAATGTGTACTTTTACTCAATTCAATTTTTCATAAATATAAAATACAATACAAATTAAAAACAAAAAAAATGCACTTATCAAAGCTTTTATTCAAAAAATCAATTAGAACCTCCATATGCAATTACTGACTTGGATAAACAACCAAAAACTTAAAGCCAATGCTCCAGAATGAGAACAAAGGTCTCCCTCTGGTAATATAGCAGAAATCTGAATCTGTACATGACAACTGATATATTTAGCCCTCTAATGTTTTAGATATTTAAAAATGTAACATCAAATTTAATTAGCATATATATTATTACATCTTTTTAAATTAATATCTGTCATTTTCAATTATACCACAAAATCAATAACTATTTTTTATTTCATAACTCTTAAAAATTGAAATATTAATCACCAATTTGAGAATGATTTTGATCACAAAAGTGCAAGCAATTTCTTTTTATTAACAACCGAGAATCTTAAATTAATTTTTGGAGCAGAATTTTGGAAAGAAAATAAAATTGCAGTTGTAAGGGGAGGGTAGTAAATTAACACCACTGTAATTCTTTAGGTTAAAAAAAAAAATATCTGTGAAATTAATACAAAAGTTGATACTTATATTAATTAAGAAATATTAAAAATAGTAACTGATGCTACCACTGCTGTTCTACGAATTTCACATCCTTCTGTCTCATGCAAAAACTGTAGCATACAAAAGTATGAAAGTTTGGTACATTTGTAAAGAAATGTTGGGAAACACGTTGATGTGAACCGTTTTTAGATTTAGACTTTAGTTTACATAATATTTAATGTCAAGGTCATTGAAAATATATCAAATAGTTCAAGTCCTAGATAGGAAGCTACCTCCCTTGTTGCTATCTCTGCTTTTTTTGTATGATTTCTTTTGCCTTATTTATATTTCAGTTTTTCCTGTACTATATATTTTTATGTATACTTCATGCAATTCTTACTGAATCTGTTTCTGCCTCTTGGCTAACTGTAATATGCAAATTTAGTTAGCTTGTATTTCCATTTCCAATGTACTTGTGCTATACTTGATGTCTCTGGTGAACATTGAATGACAAAAGTTTTAAAGCATTTTAATCTGTGTTTTTATATTCTTAAATATGCAAATAAAATTTTTTATAGTTTCTAAAATCTTGTTTAAATCCTTTTCAAAAGCCAGCTTTAAAGCATCTACCACTAAATACGATATAGAAAACTTCACTACCATCAAAATATAAATAAAAAGGGCTAAAAAAAGAAGGAAATAATTGCTATTTAAATTTATATTTCTGAATTTAAAGACCTGCATATTTATTTCAATAAATTTATCTCCTGTATTGTATCCTGACACAAGGCAAGATTACCATTTGAATATCACTATTCCATTGTATTAAAAGATCTGCCAGTTGTAAATTTCACAGCATTATACCATCTAGTATCATTTAAAAATAAAATAAACATTCCCATACAGTATTGGGATCTTCAGTGCTTTCAAGCATACCGCTAACATATAGCATTGGGATGGTGGTACCGAAAAGGTTAAAACTAAAACAATACATTTGAAATACTGTTAAAACCGTTAAACTTTTGATAATCCAGCACATTCAGGACTTCAACTATGCCAGATTACCAAATTCACCGGATGCCAAACTAAAATGGGGTGGAAAATGAAAAAAAAAATTTAAAACAAAATAATACACAATAAATGTGATATCTATTTGCTTAAAATGGTACCTTTAAAATTTTGTCTAAAGTTACCCCCACCCCCACCCCCGTTTTGTTGTTCCTTTGTAGAGTTTGAAGGCTTAGGAACTATTCTACTATAAATCAGCACATAATTTTAAACCATGTAGAAAGCATGATAATGCATCATCAGTAAGCATGATAATGCTATTGTCAGTCATTACAACAATGTTACAGAGTGACTGACTGGAGTAGTACGAGAGATAGAACAATGCCATGACTGGTGTGAGGGCGGTTTCCCTGAGTGCCAAAGTTAGGTGCTTTTCCTACTTATTATGTTATGCGAGCCAAACATAGGTGTTTTTATTTATTTCTTCAAAAGAATACCGTACTTAAAAACTCTAAAATCAGAATAAATATAATATTAATCAGAAAAGCAGGAGGAAGAGTAAAGAGAGCCTCCTGCCCAAATCAAGGGCATTGGCAGGCCAGTAACGAAAACAAAAAACTACTAATAAATAAAGAAAATAGTTACCAAAATTTTTGCAGTTTCAGGAGTAAGACTGTCACCTGATTTACACACTTCATGGTCTTTGACAAGATGAATCACACCTGCAGGAAGAAGAATAGAATTTATTAAATTATTAATCTTATAGATTAAAAATAAAACCATAAATTTTTCATAATACATGATTGTAAGGTCAAAATTTTTAAGAACGCATATTTTTTATAATAGTATCTTACTATGAGAATAAAATGTTCTCTGCAAAAAGAAAGTAATACACATGTTTCGTTGTTTACAAAGATGCTGAACAGGGTAATTATATTTTATCTGTGGTGATCAGCCAATACAACGGACTATGTTTCTCACTCTTTACAAAGATGCATAATGTATTAGGACAAGAAACAATTTTTTAAGGAATAGATCAGTTAAAACAACACATTTTTAACACTTTACAACATAGTTGAAAAGTGTTTATGACTTTGTTCATTCTGTCTCTGTTAGCACGATAACATCCGTAAAAATGACTGTATCAAAATGAAATTTTAGTATGTTGTTCACACGGTCCGTGGGACCTATGGGAATGCAAATGAATAATAACATTAGTTTTGGACTGAACCCGGGTATATTAAGTAGCTTTTTAAATAAAAATTAAAATAATAATTACACCCATATTATATGAAGAGATCAAGTGACCTACTTCAAAATAAAATATGGCATCCATCTTGTGTCAAAATCGTGATTTTTAAAGTTCTTTTTAATTTATATTTAGTGTCGTATCCATCCTAAAACCGCTTTATTTTTGCTTAATTTCTGTGCATCTATATTTTAAAACAATGCAATTACAATATATTTGAATTTAAATGATCATCATGCCATCCATCTTGTGTGAAAATCATGATTTTTAAAGTTATTTTTAATTTATATTTAGTGTTGTATCCATGCTATAACCACTTTATTTTTGCTTAAATTCTGTGTATCTACATTCTGAAACAAAGCAATTCCAATATATTTGAGTTTAAATGATCATCCAAATTTGATTATTTCTACAACGAAGCCTATTTTTCACTTATGTAAAATGTAAACAGCAAAATATGTAGAATGAGTTGTATTAGAATTGCTGCATTTCTTTAACACAAAATTATTTAGCTCATGGAGTCTGCATAGCTGATATGAATGAAATATTCATTGACTTTACATAGAGAAGCAGACGATTTTTTCGATGAAGTTTTAAGCATAGAGTTAAATTACTTGTACCTCCATGGTTTTTTAAGTTTTCAAATAAAATAAATTATTGTAGTATTGTGATGAATAAAAGGAATGGAATAAAAGTGTATGATTGAAATATTTACAGCTTTTACAGAGAGAGCCAAGTGATTTATATTTCAATGACATCGTTTGAATAAAGTTCTTTTTTTTTTCGATAAAGTTTCAAGTTTTCAAATATAATAAATTAATGTAGTATTGTGATAATTTTAAAAATATTACAGCTAAACGTATCGCATTTTAGAGATGTTTAAATAAAATTGCATTGTAGTTGGAAAGTGTTTCATAATCAATACTTTATGTATGATTGATCTTTCTTGCTTATACATAAACAAAGGATTGTATTTTTTGCCTAATTGTTAGTATGGAATAGATGATATCTGCAATGGTAAAAAAACTTACTATATGCCACAATTTTATGAATCTTTATGGGAACTGATAATTTCAGTCCTACATGTAGCTAGCTTCTAATTTCTTAAAAATTCTACTTAGGCTACAAGATGCTGCAATGGTAAAGATCAAAGTCACAAAACCCATTTATACGGGTTGTTTTCAATGGAAACACCTCTTATAGGTAGATCCACTTATTATCAATATTTAGTATACTAGTATATCAATTAGTACAAGTGGGAATATATTGATTAAAAATGAGTAATCTGTTTACAATTTTCAAATTGGATCTAATTCCTTTGCAACATTGTTATTTCTGTTTTTATTTAACAAATGCCAAGCCATTGACCACTAGGTCATTAGGCCATGAGCTCTCTAATACTTTTCAACAATACAGTCCAAATTTAGTGCAGAACACTCATCCAGATGAGCAGCAGTCATGGGTTGTCCAGAGGTACACAAAACACAGTCAGGCGAAGAATACAAATAGGCACCAAGACAGTCATGTCCGGTTAAAAGTCTAAACAGTGCCACTGCTGCAGCACGAGGTGAATCGGGAACACAATAAGATCTGCAAAACACACTCCAATGTTTGTCTCTAGAAGAGTGAGAAGCCACACTACGAAATGAATGTTTGAATGTTCTTTCAATCTCTAATTTAGCAGAATGAAGTGGCAAGTCTCTGCAAGTCCTTTGAAGGATACCAGTTTCCTTTTTTGCTAGAAAATCTGCCTTCTCATTTCTTTGAAGGCCACAATAAGATGGTATCCATTAAAAAGCAAATCTTTTCTCAATCTCCCCCCAAAAGTTTTCTACACTTCTGTACACAGGAGCTCGTATTCTCCTGGATGCCTGTCAAAGCCTGCAGAGCACAAGTAAAATCTGAAAATATCACTATCTTCTCAAATGTAATATGACGGACAGCAAGTTGTTGGAGAGCTACATGGATAGCCTCGAGTTCTCCATTGAAGTGAGTTGTAAATGATCCAACATGCAGATAAAAAGAAAAAAGTTCACTAAAAACACCGGCACCAGCACCACCAGAAAAATCCAACAGAGACCCATCAGTGTAAATATGAAGCCTTTCATCAGGAGGGAAACGAGAGCTAATAGTTTCTAAAGCAATATCTCAGAGTGCTGTATGGCAAAGGTCACTTTTTCTCACTTTCAGAACCAGGTCCAATCTGACATCAAGTTCCATATACTCCAATGGACTCACAAAAAATAAAAATTCATAGGGCGCATCATTAATCACATTATATTGAGCGTTCTCACGAATGAATTGAAT
The DNA here is from genome assembly GCA_951213105.1 of Amaurobius ferox. NCBI lineage: Eukaryota > Metazoa > Arthropoda > Arachnida > Araneae > Amaurobiidae > Amaurobius > Amaurobius ferox. The sequence continues at coordinate 35,958,817 of OX578152.1, read as the reverse complement.
GAAGCCTCTATGAGTCTTTAAATTACATGCTTTGTCACAGTCGTAATCTCTCCAGAAGGAATTATTTGGGAGTCTAATTAGTCTATTATAAAGAATAGCCACATTCCTTTTATAACAGTGGTACTACAAAAATGTCTTTGCTTATAACATGTCTGTGTTATAACCTTAGTGCATACAATGTTAACCCATTTGCTTAAGAAATTGATACATCCATACACCAGGCATGAGATTGTTGAAAGATCAAAAAAGAGGAAATTTTGAATTCATATAAAAAAGTGCACGATGAACATATGTTTACTTTATCTTATTAATTGCAAAATGGAATAAAATATGCATCAGCTCTATTGTGCATATAATAATTAAATCTAAAATGGATACATCCAAATTTAAATACAGTTAAACCTGTCTATAACGATACTCTAGGGACCGAGAAAAAATATCGTTATAGACAGGGCTGAACTTGCTACACTCTATAATGGAAGTTATTTAACATGGGTGTGACGTTATTATAATAATATATGTTGAACTTGCATGACTGAATAATACTACAGTATTATGTTGAACTTAGATTTTTAATGAATCTATTACAGATTAGGAAAAAAATATGAAACATATGTAGTATCTTATGAACCTAAATCATAAGATTCAAATTGCAGTTCGAAAATGTAACACGGCGTATAGTTTAATTACATTTCTAATAAGAAATTAAAAAATGGATAATTATATTGATAAAAATAAAATCGAAATGGAAATAAAGTCGAAATGGAAATAAAATACGTACCGTACACAATTCGAATCCTTAAATAGGACGAAGGAAAATTTAACAAGCGAAGTAATCCAATATTTTCATTTGCTTGGATTTTGCAGAGAATGCAGCCGTCATACACATATTTTTTAAAGCTTCTAGCGAATTCAGATATACATCTGGAACATTTGGTAAAGTAGGAATAAAATTCTGTAATATTTCGATCATTTTAACAGCATCTTCAGCTGTTGTGTTGGGTGGTTTTTCCGTTCCACACTCCTCATCTTCCACTTCACTAACATCATCATTTTCTTTCAGTTCTACAATTATGTCCTCATCAGTGCTCCCACTGAACACTAATAAACCTTCATCCAAATTCAAATAGTCTTCTGGATTTATTGAAGAGTGCATATTCATGGAAACTTTGAATGCATTCAAAGAATTACTTAGGTGTAGCACACAATTTTCTTCTTCAGAAAAATTTTGTTGAGAATCCTTATCGCTGTCAGACTGTTCACTGCACGAACTGAAATTAAAACCTGCCTTCCGTCAACAATTTCGTATGGTATATGACTGCACAGAACTCCAACTGCCAGAGATCATGTCACATGCTTGTTTAACATTTATGCCAAAGGGTTTGGAAATTTTGGCACATAGTCGGTACATAGAACATTATTCCCCTTTAGGATGAACTTCAGCCTTTGTGTTAAGTCTGCCATTGTAAAAGTCTTGGTCCAAAGTTCAAAAAGTCTTGGGCACAACACAGGGAAAAAAGTTTGAAATACTCAAAATTATCGTTATATACAGGTTCACTCAAAAGCAAATTATTGTTATAGACAAGTTCGATATACACTAAAACTATAGGAAATCCGTCGGGACCGTGGAAAATATCATTATAAACAGGTTTATCGTTATAGACAATATCGTTATAGACAGGTTTCACTGTACATATTTTATGAAATTTAAATTTTTCTATGATACAAAATTAAAATATCTCATCTTCAGCAATTCTTCCACATAAATACTGAGATTTAGACATGTTACAAACCTTAAATTATTTATGCAACTGATCCGATACTTCTAATGTGCGATACTACTGTAAAATAGTTCTTCATTTCATTAATAATATGTTTGTACACAACTCGTAATAATTATATAAATGTTGATGAAAACAGATAAGTGGAAAATATTTTCATAATTTAACAAGATATACAGTGGATTGTGTATAAATGCAATTTTTTGCAATACTGCTGAGAAATAGCCCTTCATTTCATTAATAAGATATTTGAAAAATAGTTTTTTTTTATGCAACACAAAATAATTATAAATAAAAATTTTAGTTGATGCAAATAGATTGCAAAAGTGAGAAATATAATTATTGATCATCTCCCTCATGACATGGAAGAAATAGCCGCTTGTGAATGGCCATTTTGCAATCACAAGGAAATAGATTTCCAGATGTCAGATTGAAAATACCCCGATCTTAAAAATCTCGACTTTGTTTCCAGGTTCATGACATTTTGGATATTCATGACCCATTTCATATTTTCCAAACTTTCGTGACCTGTAGACACCCTACTTAAGGAAGAGAAATGTTGAAATTCACGAGGAAAACATTTTTGTTCGTGGAAAGAAGAAAATTCCTCAGGCAAAAAATGAGGAAAGTGAAATTACGCAGGAAAAAGAAAACAACACAAAAACGGAAATTCGTGGATCAGCAGAAGAAAATCATGCCTAATACACTACATATGGCTATTTCCTGGGATTTTAGATGCAAATCTCTGATAAAATCTACACTAGAACTCACAGCAAATTCCCGAAAATCAAAGAACATTTTAACAACATGCTCACTTATAACAAAAATAAAATGAAATAACTGTTGTGTTAGTACACACACGGCTACGAAATGATCACTTATCTCAAATATCGGGCAATGCCAGGTACATATTCCAGAGAATAATAAAACTGTGATTTTCATGTGCTTGTCAATAGAATATATCCAAAACCTCAAATAGGTGTAGAAAAAACTCCAAAAAGCATTATTCAATTGAATTAAAATCCCTGTTGGAGGATAAAAGGAATGATTTTTTGGGTAACATTCTAATATCACTGATTCTCAAGGACAATGTGTATCAGTAATGTCACAAAAAAATTGTTACATTTTTTTTTTTTAATAAGGGGTTTTTTCAGGTTAAAATCTTAATTTCTTAATTGTTTGAATGTATTTCCATTATTTATGTTTTTCACTAATGTAATTAGAAAAGATGAAAACTCAACTCATCACTGGGGGGACAATGACAGGAATGATAAATTTAACTTTTTATGAATCCAAAACTACATTTAATGTTTCTGAAACATATGTAGAACAGATGGTATTATAAACAAACACTACAAAAAATATCTTATCATTATTTTTTAAAGGACACAAAATTGGCAATTATTAGATATTCAGCCATATAAGATTTTAATCTAGATTTACAGCAGTTGAAAATGAAAAGTAAGAATAATTTAATAAATCCAGTTGTAATTATTTGATTTTATTCACTACATTTAAATGTCATTTGCTGTTTCTTCTCATTTTGGACAAACCTATATTTAAACCTCCTACCACCTATCCACTGTTTTTAACTTAATTGATATTATCCCAAACAAAATATCATTATTGATTTATTTTTATGAACACTATTAATGAAAATAAAATAGAATATATACTTTATATTTACCTTTTACCAATGAAGTAGGCAATCCTAATTGTCTTAAATAAGGCTCAAGGCTATGAGCAAACATAGGAAGAGGGCCAGCAGATAGTTTCACATCTTCTGTAGCAACATTTCCTGACCTTGCATAGTCTCCTTCAGAATACGAGCGGAACCAACTATTTAAAAATAAAAGATAAATTTATTATTTGTAAAAAATAATAATAACAAAAAACATTACAGTCCATAAGCTTTACACTTTGTGTGCAGCATTAGAACAAGTTAAAATAAATGATAAATACACCATTTCAATTAAACATGTTAACAATGAAAAATGAAGAGATTCTGTGCAGACCTGTTCTATACAATGCCTTTCACATTTTTCACTCTTACTACTAAAAAGTATGACTAAAACTTTTAAATTTGGGACTCATTTTTTGCTACTTAACATTTGTAATTTTAATTTAAAAATAGTGAAAAAACACTGATGTTTTGCACATGTATACCACGCACATTTAAATGAAAACAGCACTGCAACAAATTTACATTTTTAAAACTCTGAAAATTACAATTTCTATTACAATAATTATACTATAATTATTGCACTTTTTAAACATAGGTATAAAATAGTCAGACATTAAAAACTTGCAAGCAAAAATAATAATGAGGGCAAATTTTGCAAGGCATATTTAACTCTCGATTCGAAAATTTCAAACGTGCTGATTGACTTGACAATTGTGAGTAAGTGTGAGCTCTGATAATAATATTAGAGGATAAATGCATTTATGATGATTATTTTTCTAGAATTCTCAACAAAATCCAGAAACTCGAGGACTACAATTACTCTTAGTAAATAAAATTTTACTTGCCTTAAAACTTCTTCAGTAGATTTATTAGAAAATAAGAGTCCACGTTGACCTCTGATTTGTCGACCAACCTTGTGTAGATTTGGTTTGTATTCCTCTTCTACAGACCTACCCAAAGCCATAGCCATAATTTTGTTTTTTCCAATAAAAAATCTATACAAAAGAAATATAATTATTTAAAATGAAAACAGAATAATCATATAGAACAAGTTATTTAATAAAAATTATTTTGGGTGGAATCATACATGCAAGGATGGATTACTATTACTCCTACTCCTTAGGAGTAATAGTATAATCCCTTTAGAACTTGAGCCTGCCTCAGGACAGCCCTACATTCTTTACGATTTAGAGCTTAGTTCCTTCAATTCTTTACTTTCATTTTCACAAGAACATGCCCCACATTGTCAACCGATCTTTTTCCTGGTCGTCCACGAAGCTTAGACTCACCAGATCTCGAAATGAAGATCTCTAGATTTTTAACAGAGTGGTCATCCATTATCTATAATAAGCTATCTCATTGGAATTGTTTTAGATGAGGGTATATATATGGAAGGATGGAATACTGTTATTTACCCCAAAACTATATACAGTGACCGCCGCTTATAAGAAACACGTTCGTTTCGCTCGTTTTGTTTCTTATAAACAGTTGTTTCTTAAATCAGGAAATTTTTTAAATATCGTTCTTCCATTGTAAATACTAACTATGGAACACAGTTTTACAGAATTTAAAAGATAAATGTATATAAGTAAAGTATTAGTACATACATAATACATTTGTAAATTAAGTTTTGCATTCAAAAATATTTCTTATTTTACAAATTAAGCCTTACAACTTAAAATATTATCTATATGCATATAGTATGCAGTTAAATAAGAATAAAAAGTAAAACTCATAGGTCGTTCATTTATGTATAAGATCATAGTACATTTTCATACATACCGTAATCTATTACTGAGGAATAGCAAAAAACTTATCCAGTGTTGTTTGTGCTAACGAGTCTGTGATTAGTTTACGCACATCCATTTCTAAATCATAAAATAGTCCATAAACTTTTTCTGATGCCCCTCTGTGTTCAAGAGTTTTTCTAATTATAGTTAGGGCTTCTCGCGACTGTTTGGCTGTAGGAAAATTTTCTTCTTATGGAATGTCGTCTTCATTTTCTTCTTCATTGCAAACATTCTGAATTTCCGCACTATGTCATCATCATTGTTTTCTTCAGATGTTTGTAAATTTTCGTCGATGTGAATCCATTTTTCGAAAGGTGCTTCTAATTCTTTTTCATCTTCTGCTGGTATGTCAACATTATTTTTCAAAAATCCTGCTTTACGGAAGCAATTAAAAATGCATATGTCAGAAACTTTCTTCCATGCGCCTGCAATCATATGGATAGCATCAAGCAAGGTTATTTTCTTGCTTATAGACTACACGGAGGTAGAGAATCATACTTTTTAAGTAAAGTTTGCTTTTCAAGCAAAGTAAGGGTTTGCGACATGCTCCACTAGCAAAACATAAAATGACTAACTAAAGCTGTACGAATCTTATTTGAGTGCATAAGCAAAGATGCCTTTCCTTAACTGCCAAAAGATTAAAGCTCGTTTCTTACTGGTTTGGGGTTGTTCCCCCCAAGCCTTTCTACGGAGAAATTCTCTGTCATCCTTTGTTACATAGCAAACTCCCACCCCCTCCCCGTATGCCCAGAGACAAGAGATAATAACTTGTCCTTCAGTTAACCTTAAACAAATCGATTTTTTTTTTTTTACACCAGCGTCGCAAGGAAATCAACAAATTTTCTGTAGAAAACTGTTTCTTATAAGCAGAATCGTGTTTCTTATAAGCGACACAATTTTAATGTTAAAACGAAGTTTGTATTTGTTTCTGTCGTTTTGAGTCTTATAAAAGGCTATTTCTTATAACCACTGAATCTTATAACCGGCGGTCACTGTACAAGGAAAGTTATTAAGTTGATATGTTTCGCCAAATTTGTCACTAAGTGTTACATATTCAATGATACTATTGTTCACTTTTAACACTTCCCAACATAGTTGTAAAGTGTTTATGCCTTTGTTCATTCTGTCTGTCTGTCAATTCACATGACGTAAATTCACTATCGTAAAAATGACTCTATCAAACTGAAATTTTAGTATGTTGTTGAGAAGGTCTGTGGGACATATGGGAACATAAAATAATAATACCACCCAATTAAATTTGAATTTACCCCGGGTTGAAAAAATGAAATGCATTGAACCCTATGGGATCTAATTTTTCAAACATTTTTTAAGCGGAGTTAAAATTCACAAATTGCTTTGAAAATTTTAGGAAATACTCAAATTATCACATAAAATATGTAAAAAAAAAAATGTCATCAAAATATGATAAGTAATCTTTTAAATAAAAATTGAAATAATAATTACATTCATATCGAAGAAATCACAATTCCTTGCAAAATAAAATATGGAATCCATTTTTTTTTTCTTTTGTAGTGAAAATGGTGATTCTTAAGGAATACTTATATTTATATCTAGTGTTGCAGCCATCCTAAAACTGCTTTATTTTTGCATATTATCCATGAATCTAAATTATGTGCCTACACAATTACAATATTTTTTATTTTAAATAATCGCTAAACTTTGATTATCTCTATAATGAAGCCTAATTTTAATGTATGCAGAATGTAAAAAAATCAAGAGATTGTAAGATGAGTTGTATAAGAATTGCTGAATTTTTTTAAAGCAAAATTATTTAGCTCTGGCATCTGGAATATAAGTGATATGAATGAAATATTCATGGATTTTACATAGAGAAGTACATGATTTTACAGCATTGCCTGTTTTGATGAAGTCTTAAGTTTCCAAGTAAAATAAATTATTGTAGTATTGTAATAATTTTTTAAATATCACCGCTGAATATATTGCATTTTAGAACTGTTTAAATAAAATTGCAGTTTAGTTAGAAAGTGTTTCATAATCAATGCTTTATGCATGATTAATCTTTCTTGTTATGTAATATCTAAGATACATTTACTCGAAAAATGTTCAATATCTCAAGAATGATTCAAACTAGCATTCTAAAGTTTGTGTTATTCATTTTAGAGTAAAAGATCTGATGTGGGCAGCACATGACTTTCTTTATATAATGCAATGAATTTAGTCTTTTTACAGTCAAAATATAATATATAACATACTTTAACATTGAATTATACATTTGGCAATTTTCTGGATGACAACATGTAAAACTATTTCAAAGTACCCAATTAACTTATATTTCGCATCCCTCTAAATAAACAATTATCAATATTAATAGTATCCTCAATAAGCGATATAGTCCATATCTTTAAACATTTTAATAATTAATTCATCAATTAGGCATCCATTTCATTAGCATCATTTTTGCAATTTTGATGATGTTTTCGTCAATCTGGGGGTGAAATATTGCCAAGTTGGTGATATTTCACTAAATTATTTGCCAAGTTCGCCAAATGTATCACCAAGTATTACAAACAAACAGAGAGAAGATAAGAGCATTTCTTATATAATAGAAGGTATGCCTGTCATATGACGGAAATCAGAATTTACAAAGCATTACTTCCCATTTGGTGTACTTTTTATCAATTTGGCGATATTTTTGTCATTTTGGCAACATGTAAAATAGTTGCCAAGTTGGCAAAATCCCACTAAATTTCTCATCAAGGGCTATGGGCGAATGGAGAAATGAGTTATTCTTATAGTCTACTCTTTTATGTTCTTTCCAAGATATTGAACTTTAATTAATTAGTCATCATTTCATTGATTTAGAGTTGGTTTCATCAATTTGGTGAATTTTTATCAATTGAGTGACATTTCAATCAATTTGGCAACATTTAAAAAGTCAGCAAGCTGGAGATATTCCAACAAATTCTACACCAAAATTTTGCCAAACGCTATGGATGGTAAAATAAGTTATTCTTATTACTATAAGAATAACTAATCAGTTATAAATATCATATTCTTTCAAAGATATTGAATTTTCATCAATTTGGTAACATTTTCATTAATTTGGCAACATTTATAAAAGTTGCCAATTGGTAACATTCCACCAAATTCATTGCCAAGCGTTATGGATGGAGAAATAAGTTATTCTTATAGCAGATAAATGACTATTGGCATCCAAATATGCAAGTATTGATCAAAGTATCTTTTAGTGTCGTAATATCACAATAGCTAATATATATTTTTTTATTTTGTGTTTGAAAAATGTGTAATATCTCGAGAAAGATTCATGCTAGAATTCTAAAGTTTGTGTCAATCGTTTCCTAATGAAAAATTACATAAGTGACTATTTGTGCAACTTTATTAAAGATTTTGATTGTTTGATGATTTTTTCAAAATTTTACTCAAAAATTTAAGGGGTTCTGAACATTTGATGGCGTTAATTCCATGCGAATTCTTGAAAAACATGGCGGATACTAGATACTTTGTGAACTTCATGTACCAATTCTATCTGAACATTGTTCAAAAATAGTGGATTTACAGCATTCTTTACAGGTTATTTTGCAATCATTACATAGATTTATTTATGAATTAAACTGATCGATCCTTAGAATTTGATGAATGGAGAATCTTACCAAAAACGTTTGATTTAGGAAAAGTTTGATTTTGTTTATTTCAGCCAACCATTTTCTCATGATCCTTAGACATTTATGTTCCTGAATTTCATCATTTCTTTTATAGAAATTTTTGTTCCTTAATTACTAAACGTATACAATTAAATATCAGTTAAAAGTGATGTAAGCCTGCTGATATTTCCTTGAAGTTTCCTTTGCAACTTTAAAATATAATGTTCTATTTATTGGGCAAAGTTTCTGGATTTATCCAAGTAGTTTTTAACAGATGATAAAATAATTTTTTTAGATTTTTGAATTATATAGGTTACATTCTCCTTATAGATAACAAGCTTAATGCTCAATTATTTTATATTGCTAAAAAGGCTTGTAATGTGTTTATATTTGAGTGAATATATGTTGTTTAACACTAGGACGATGGAAGCGGTCATTTTGACCGCATAACTACTTAGAGAAACAATTCCTCCAAAATGGCTAATCCCAGCCCATTGAAATTTTATGACTTTTACTTTTCAAATTTTCTTAAAGTTATTGAAAACACAGAAGAAAATAAGAAAAGTCATAAAATTTCAATGGGCTGGGATTAGCCGTTTTGGAGGAATCGTTTCTCAAAGTAGTTATGCAGTCAAAATGACCGCTTCTGTCATTCTAGTATTAATATTGCAATAAATTATTTCAAGTTCATGATTTTAGTTTTATATTTTAAATAATGTGTAATGTGTGTCAAAGAGATATGCTCATAACTTGAGATATGATTATAATGTAAATATTAGTAAAGTGCATATCAGTTAAGTTTCATGACAATGTATAATAACAAAGTAAAATGTTTAAGGTAATCGTGCACAACCCATGGCCCGCATGCAGCCCTCGGCCTAATCCTGTGCGGCCAGTCACCACCCTCAGCTTGGCGAACCCATAAAAAAAAAATTCCAAAACTTTTGCAAAAAAAAAAAAGAAAGAAAAGAAAAACTGCATCATAAAATTTTATAAAAAATTATTTTTTATATTAATTTTCTTTAAGATTTCGACTACAAAACAAATAAAAAAGCAAATCAAACAGCTTTAAATTAAAAATTGTCTATTTTTTACAATGAGAAGTCGAATGTTTGAATTCATACCCTGACATGGTAGTCCTTCGTTGGCTTGCTGTTGGCGAGAATTTTCCATGCGGCAAACCTACACCGGAAACTGGAATGTGTTTGTTGTAGGAGGAGAATTTGTTTTTGTTTCCAGTTAACATTTTCCCAAGTATAGTCAAAAACTCAAAGTCAAAGAGTAGTTGAAGGTCGATAAATAAAGCATTTTGGTTTGATACGATTTATGTTATAACTTCTGTGACTATGTCTAAAAAGCGTAAAGTCGGTGATGAGAATCGTGCATTTCAGGAGAAATGGGGTGAGAGTTATTTTTTCGTAGAGAACAAAGGCAAAGCAACATGTTTAATTTGCCAAGAAACTATTGTTGTAATGAAGGAGTACAATGTGAAGAGACATTACGATACAAAGCATGTTGAAAAATACAAGGAGTTGGGACAAATGAGAAAGGATAAAATTAATGTTTGCAACATAAGTTTACAAACCAACAAAATATTTTCAAAAGAGTGATTGATGATTCGGAAACTGCAGTCAAGGTAAGTTTTGTTGTGTCGAAAATTTTAGTTAAAAAACTGAAACCGTACAAAGATGGAGAGTTGGTTAAAGAATGCTTGAAAGAAGGAGCAAATATAGCATTTCCGGAGAAAGGGTATTATTTCGAAGATAAGCCTTAATTGTATGACGGTAGCAAGAAGATCAGAAGAAATGGCATTAGATATTGAAAAAACATTAAAAGAGAAAATTTCTAAATTCACATGGTTTTCATTGGCCATAGATGAAAGCACAGATGTCACTGACACTGCACAGCTGTCAATTTTTATTCGTGGCATTGTCTGTAATTTCAATGTTACAGAGGAGTTACTGGCGTGACTTCCAATGAAAAATACAACAAAAGGAGCAGACATTTATCAAGAAGTTAATTAAGAAAGTCGTGAAAAAGTACAATTTGGATTTAAAAATGTTACATGGTATTTCAACCGATGGTGTGCCAGCTATGGTGAAAAAAAAACCAAGGATTATTAAATTATTTGGCAACAGATAGCAAGGTCATAGGGAATTAAATCGTAGCCATTGCCTTTTACACCAAGAGAACCTTTATGCAAAAATTATTAAAACAGAACATGTAATGAAAATCATTATTAAAGTAATAAACTTTATTCGTTTCAGAGGAGTCGCTCATCGTAAGTTCCGAGATTTCCTATCCCAGTTAGATTCTCAGTATGATGATGTCATTTATTTTACACAAGTTCGTTGGCTAAGTGCTGGAAAAATGCTGAAGTGAGTGTATGACTTGCATGAGAAGATCATTACTTTTTTCAAAAGTCATGATCATAATCTGGTGGCAGACTTTGAAGACAAGGAATGGCTATATAATTTATCTTTTGTGGTTGATATGACACAACATCTGAATGAGCTAAATACGAAGCTTCAGGGGGAAAATAACCTGATACACAATCTATTTTACTCAATCAAGTCATTTGAATTTAAGTTAGCATTATGGAATTTACAACTCAAGTCTGGTCAATTGTTGAATTTTCCAACAATGAGTAATTTTATTGCAATTTGTGAAGACGATCCCATCAACTTTATTAAATACGCTTCACTAGTAGAAAATCTGCAAAATGAGTTCTGTCGTTGATTTCAAGATATCAGAAAACTTAAGAAATCTTTGGAAGTGTTTGCAATACCATTAACGACAAATATTGAAACAGCGCCCGTCAATTTTCAGATGAAGCTTATCAAAATTCAGAGTAACTCCGAATTCAAAGCTAAATTTTCCGAAGTTTCTTTGCTAGAATTTTACAGAAATTACTTGCCTTGTAAAATGGAAAAATTGAAAATTCATGCCCAAAAAACGATAACATTATTCGGGAACACCTACTTATGTGAACAATCATTTTCATTAATGAAACAAGTGAAATTAAAAGGTCGTTCTTGTCTAACTGATGAACACGTGGAGGGAAACCTACAGATCGCTGTATCCAACATTGAAAGAATGAAACCAAACAATGTCAAATTACCCACTAGCTCTACAAAAAAATAAAAGGATTTTGGCGATGTCTGTACGTTTTTGAAGCAAGTGAGTTGTTTTGTTCATTTCTGTATTTGTTAATTTTCACTTTTAATTTTTTGTTTCGGTATTTACTAAAAATATATTGCTGGGTGATACCCCCTCCCCCCTTCTGGCCAGCCGTTGCTTAGTCTATGCAAAATTGGCATGCAGGTGCTAAAAGGTTGTGCACCCCTGCACAGCCTTTAGGCATTCAAAATTACTTACATACATTTTACTTTGCAATAAACTAAACCATGTAATTAGCTGCTGCCTTTACTATACTTAACTATATAAAATTTTACTGTACAAAATACTAGTCTCCGCCCCCCCCCCCTCTTCTTCCGACAAAAAAAATCTATTATTGCTAGTATCAGAAATACTAGTTTTTATATATTTTAGATACATGTGAAATCAGCTTTTTTTTATTACTTAGAGGACTACCTATCTCACATATCAATGAAAAGAGCTTTAAGCTTTCGAATCAGGTCAAACATAAGTATGTTTTACGCTGCTATATTAAAATAATTATTTTTAACAGTGGTATTAGTGGTATATCAGAAGTTTTGTGTCTGTGTTATGCAGTAAGATTCAATGTATTTATTAAAAATGAGTTATACCAATTTGAATCAATTAAAATATAATATGTATAAAAATACTTTTTTTTTCTCTAGTCAACAGCCTATATATCAATTTGTCTTGAATAAAATTTCTTGAAAAGATGTTACGACCCTTCTTCAACTCATTCACATTTTTGTTTTTGAGTTTTAAGCATGAATTCCTTAAACAGTTTCATGGAATAAAGCTTTTTAATGCATATAAAAATAAGCTCATATCTTCAATTTTGAAAATATATGAAATTTAATTATGGCATATTTTTTAAAGTTTAATTTCTAAATATTTATATTTTCATGTACATTTATATATAAAGGTATTTCAAAAACAGCAATAATAAAATGTTTATTAATTTCTCATTTCTATAAATTTGTTATATTAAAAGAAATAAAACAATAAAATAATGAATTAAAAATAATACGCTTTTTAAAAAAGCAATTAAAAAGTAAAATAAATTGTTTACTAAAAATGCATGTCAAGACTATTTAAGAAATATTGAAAAGGTTTAACCATGAAAAAGTTGCTAGGTGTCATTAAATGTATCCTATCCCTTAAAACAGGAGCAATGGGGTTTGCACATGTGAACGTATCTAGAATGGACCCCGGAAAATACCTCCTTTTGCACCCCAATGCTCCATGCCCAGAAAATACCGGCTTGCATGTGAACGGGGCTACTGATACACACACATCACCTCAAAAACGTTTGATTCGTGTTCATCGATGCTTGAAACGTGCTCTCCCGGACATTATACTAAGTGTATAAGGAAAGTAAAAATTACATGAAAATGATTATTTAACATTATTTAATGTCCTGATTCTTTTATGATTTTTTCAAAAATTTATTTGAAAATTTGGGGGCCTTCCAAATGTTTGATTGTGTTTAAAATCAATAGGTTTCCAGTATTCACGGATTATAATAATTATATTCAATATGCTTCATTCATTAAGAGATGCTGCATCCACAGACTTACAGACACATACCACCTAGCCTTAAAAATGTTTGATTTGAATTCAGGGTTGCTTGAAATGTGCTTTTCGTTGAAAACACGAATTCAAGTTTTTGACCTTGTCAGAATACTTTCCCTATACATTATACTATATTTGCAGAGAAAGTAAGTACTTCTAAGGATATTTAAAAATGAAAAATAAGATCTTTCTTAGGACCGTGTCAACCCTGATATTATTAAAATCAAAAGGGATGTTTGTTTATTGAAAGCATTTATATAGATTTCTAGAATTAAAATATATCACCTGCTGTGTTTCCATTGCTCCCGAACATTTTTCATCTTAGAATTCCTCATGTCATTGACAGAAAACACATATACATTTGAATATGAGTCAACACAGGAACGAACCTATTTAAGCAAATTTAAGGCTATTAAATATAAAGAAAATATATTTTTACACCTTTGAATTATTATAATACAAAATATGAAATCACAGAAAACATTAATGTTAAAAATTGTACAAAATAACATACATTGGTCCATACTTTTATTTTCTTACAAATTAGCATTTGGATATTTTTATATCCCCTTTATAAATAAAAACCTTCATTAAAAAAGTTTTCTCATAAATTACAGTTTTTGTCTTTAAAGTATTGATTTTTAAAAAGAAGATGAATATAAACAATGCTGAACGGACAGTATTAAGTAGAATTGGATCCAGTGTATGTGTAGGAGGGGAGCAGTATTTTATCCATTTTCTGATTTTTATTTTATTTTTTAACTTTTCTCTTTATTGAGTCAAATTCTGAAAAATCAAATTGTAAATATAAAACTATTGTTATAGAAAAATAAACAAGTTTCCTCCTAAACTGTTCAATTGCCCACTTGGGTTTTTTTGGGTTGAGCAAAATCATAACAACCCTGGGTAGCCCAGTGGTTAGTACCGGGAATTGTACTCGGTAAGCCCGGTTTCGATTCCCTCTGCTGCCAAAACTGTCATAGTGTTTACGAGGAGTATGATCACATTAAGCATGTGGATCCGTAAGTCCTTCCAAGAGGTTGGTGGTAGGGGAAGGAGGGTACGGTTCCTGAGGATGCCTCCCCCACTGGGATCCAGTCTAAATTGGGTGGCTCTTCCCAGCTGTCCAAACAGTTACCTTATACCTTTCTGGTAGGTCGGACGGTCTGGGTCTCAACAACAACACCACCAAAATCTATCAATATTTCTTCTTAACTATATTTGTAAAATACATATTGAAAGAAAAATGTGTCTAAGATATAGAAAAGATCCTCTTTATATATAAATTTTGATGAATATTTTGATATTTATTTTATAACAATAATCGTGATAAGCACAGCATTTCATAAGTGTACCAAGGACTTTTGGCCAATAAATTATAAAAAATTAAAATCCCACAAAAACTACTAATTAGTTGCTAATACATTTGCTATTTATGAAGGAGTCATAGCATTGAACAGTTAAAAAATATAGGAGTTATAGTCCAAGTCGGACAGTAGAAAAAAGAGGTGTCAGAGATAAAATCAAAGGTTTGATATACCAACACCACTGCCTGGTAGCAAATAAATTTTCAATTTAATTTATGCCCAAGCCATAGGAGTTGCAAATCAATACATAGTAAATTACTGTTACAGGATCTATCGCCAATTAGGGTGCAGTTTCCCATATCAAATACAAAAGAAACTGGAAAAAACATACAGAAAGCTGAAAATACACTGTTCTATGGCCAGTTTGCTTGTTGAATGTAAGCAAATACAAAATGAAAGTAGAACTTTTCCTCTACTATAAAGCAATATGAATATTATAAAAATTATATATGTATATGATGAAACGAGATGAAAACTTTTCTCTTTGTAACCACTTTTAAACAGTTGTAACATTTTTAACCCTTTCGCGACGGTTGTCATGCCCGCGTGTCGGCTGCGAACTTGAATTCAAGGACGGACGGCACGCACTCATGACGGAGAAAACTTTACCCCCCCCCTAAACGGCGAGTGACACGTACGCGTGTTTCTATGTGAAACGTTTTTATTTGAATTTATTTGTCTACTAGATGGCATTAAATGTCAGTGGAAACAACTTCAATGTATTTTGCAGATACTTGACCTTGGCATAGGGAGGATCCAATTAATCATTTCTCCATTTGGAGTGGTGAAACATGGTTTTGTAATGTAAACAAATAGAGCACTTCTTATAGCATCAGCTATTTTATAATTGAGTTCCGCTTCTCGTTTTGATTTTAGCTTAATGATTTCATTGATGAATCATAGGAATATAAGAGAGTATTTCTTTTTTGTTTGGGTTTTAGAGGCAGTGAAATTATTCATTTATTTCGGATAAAAGAATAGGAGCAACTAACGAGTATTTTGTATTCAGATTTGTATGAAAAATATACATCAAATAGAAAATAAATATTTCTTTTATTCCTGAAAAAAAGTAGATTTCTGTGTTGAATAGGTGATTTTTAGTAAATTTTTTTTTAGAGTTAGGCTTAGCGCAAAACATTTGCCGTCCTCTGGGAACAATTCAGAAGCGAAAGGTTCCATCCTTTGGGCCGAAGCAGTTCCGGAATGCCACAGTCACGAAAGGGTTAAATAATAAAACAATCAATATAAGATAGAACATAATATGGCATACTTCTTCAAAAAGTTTCTTTTTCCATTCCAATCCTCGTTTTTTCGTCTTAGCAAGCTCAACTAAAAAGATATTTACACTAATTTCAGAAAAATATAAGTAAAACTTAGACACATATCATTAAAGTAAATACAATTATTTTGCATAATCAAAGAAGATGTCTGCTTTTCTCTGTGTGTGTACGTATATGTATAATGCTATGTCATCTGCTGCTAAGCTTCAGACAGCCATGAAATTTGGTAAAGGGTTAGCTAAACTGCCAGGACAATGCATCTTATTGTTTTTTTTAAAAATTTGAATTAGTTATTTTATGTTGAAGCACGATGTTGAGCTATTTTTAAATAAACCAATTCCTTAATGATAAAAAATATTATCACAAAGTTACCATCCTTGAGATTATTAGAAAGTTCATAGAACGTTCTTTCTAATGGTCGTTGATCCGAATCCGTAGGACAATCCGTCATATTATTATTTATTTTACATCAAAATATGCATATTTTAGATTATCTGATTCTTATTTTATCCAAAAATGGCATTTAACACAATTTTATATATTGGCAAAAATATGGGTGTATATCTTCACATTCTAAAATTGTTTTTCTAATTATTCTATTTTTTTCTGTAAATTTTCAAACAAAAGCATATAAATTGAGATTTTAAATTTTGCTAAGGAAAGGCTTCATTCTTTGGTTCACCAGTTAAAATGCAATGGGCATTGCAATTGACATCATAACATAAAAACCACTACAATGGAAAGTAGCGCTGATTCACTATAAAATAAAAGCATTGCTGGGTTTTTGGAAATTTGTTATATGTTATGACATATATAAATTGAAACAGAGGTTTGCTCCTTTTCTCCTAAAGCATAATGTCACACAATTGAGGGCATGGTTAAGCTTATGTATTTTCAAGTGACCTGATTACCAGACAAAATGATTTTACCAATGTCTTGGCAGCTGAAGGGAGTGTATTATGTTGCAATGACAATATCATACTTTAGATGAGAAATACAGGCATTTTTAATTTTATTTTTGTTTGTGCCTTGTTTGGTTTTTGAGAATTTGCTGCAAGCTTCGGTATAATTTTAATCAGAAGGTTACATTTTCAATCCCAGGCAATGTCGAGTATTCTATGAAATAGTATACATGTAAAATCATGTCATATTCGATCAATGTTAGCTATCTAATAATTTAATGTGTGGGGACTTGATTTTTTAGGTATTAAGTATAGACAAATAAATTACTTTTAATTAAAATATATCTTATTTACAGTACAAAATTTGTAGGGCATAAAAATTCTCTCACGAGCCGAAACCTGTCTGTAGACAGCTCTAATCCAGTATGCTGCATCGCAATACACAACATACTAGTCAATTATTATATTTTCCGATTGATTGCAAACAAATTTTTAATTTTGTCTATGAATTAAGAAGCACCTGAAATAGAAAAGTGAAATGTCTTTTAAATACAGATAACATAAAACACAGCCATAATTTCAGCTTGTTTGTTTCGGAAATTGAAATCCATCAAATAAAACATTTCATAATTACATTACTTAACTATTGAATTTATAGATCTTTCTAAAGGGTGCAGCATGTGTACTGTGTCTCTTCAAAATAAATGAATCATAATATTCAGACAAATGCACTGCATGGATAAATACACATTTTATAATTATAAATGTAAATATAAACATTCAGAATTGAAATACGCCAAAAAGTAACACATACCTTGCTTATTTCTTTTAGATCTCGGCATAATTTATTTGTAATGAATAAAATTTTATATAATTTTGTGTACTATTAACTGACCAACGTGCTAAGAAAATAAACAAAACTGAAAGGTTTACTCAATTTCTGAGTTGTAATATGACTTCTCCAATTCCGACTTACGTAAAAATGAAGTGAATGTTATTCACTGATAGTTTGAAAAATTCAATGAATAATTTTAATTAGATGCAATTTGTACATATAAATATATTTATAAATTTAAAATCATATTTTGATGAAATTTCATTGCCGAATGCATATTTACTCTTCCTCTTCAGTTTTGAGTGAAAGGAGTCAGATAATTTATTCGAATTTAAAATCGGTTCTGAACCGATTCTGCAGAATTTTGTGTGATTATATTTTTCTTCGTTGGGGTGCTCCTTTCTCGGGCTTTTAGCATGTTTCTATGTTTAATTTTTATTTATGGTGGACAAAAAGTTGTAATTTGATTTGTAGAACTTGAAAAGCTAGCAAAACGTTTAAAAAACATGATTACTACTTTTTTAGTCCTTTCTGCAATTTTGCTATTATGGTTGTTATTATAAAAGTTTCACTCCCAATCTACACTAAATTATAACGCCAGTAGTTTCTAAAAAAATTTTTTTGCATCTGTTAATTATATTAGTCTCATTTGGTTGTTCACATTTTTACTTTTACATGGGAAAACAATCATTTGTGATTTGTACTAGAAAAATAAGAATGGCATTTGAGTACACACAGACATACACATACTGGTGAAAAACCAAAACATTCATTTACGGGATATGCCAAAAAGAATTTAATAAAATGTCTCTCTTTATTGAATCTAACACTACACACAGGGATGAAAAATTATTCATTTGTAATGTGTGCCAGAAAGGATTTAATATAATTAGCAGTTTCAATAGACATTTCCTTACTCATACTGGTGAGAAACCATTCACTTGTGAAGTATGTCAAAAGGAATTTAATCGAAAGTCTACCTTGACTAATCATATCCTTACACATACTGGTGAAAAACCATTCACTTGTGAAGTATGCCAGAAGAAATTTATTAAAAAAGCCAGTTTAAATTGTCATATCCTTACTCATACTGTTGAAAAACCATTTACTTGCAAGATGTGTCAAAAAGGATTTAAAAGAAAGTGTGATTTGGCTGATCATATCCATATACATAGTGATGATAAACAATTTGAGTTATGCCAAGAAAGATCTGATGAAAAATGCAGTTTGAATCATCATATCCTTACTCAGAAGCGATTCACTTGTAAGATGTGTCAAAAAGGATTTAATCATAAGTCTAACTTAATTAATCATATCCGAATACATACTGGTGAAAAACCATTCACTTGTGAGGTGTGTCAGAAGGGATTTATTCAAAAGTCTAACTTAATTAATCATATCCGTATACATACTGGTGAAACCCCATTCAATTGTGAGGTGTGCCAGAAAGGGTTTAAAAAAAAGTTTCACTTGGATTGTCATATCCGTATACATACAGGTGAAAAACCATTCACTTGTGAGGTATGCCAGAAAGGATTTAGGTTAAGAAGCCATTTCAATACACATTTCCGTACTCATACTGGTGAGAAACCATTCGCTTGCCAGAAGTGTCAGAAAGGATTTATTCAAAGAGCTGACTTGATTAATCACATCCGTATACATACTGGTGAAAAACCATTCACTTGTGGAACATGCCAAAAAAAATTTACTAAAAAGAGTAATTTAAATAGTCATATCCTTACTCATTGAGAATCCATTCACATGTGAGGTTGGTTAGAAAGGATTTAATAAAAAGGATTTGACTTGTCATATCCATATACATACTGGTAAAAGCCATTCACTTGTAAGGTGTGCTAGAAAGAATTTGGGTTAAGAAACAATTTCAATGCAGATTACTCATACCGGTGAAAAACCATTTATTTATTTGTTAGATGTGTCAGAAAGGATTTAATCGAAAGAGTAGCTTGATAGGGCTGATCATACGGGTGAAAAGCATTCATTTATAGAGTGTGCCAGAATGAACTTATTTAAAAATATGATTTAAATGTACATACCCTTACATGCTCTAATAAGAAGTAATTCCGTTTTGAGGTGTGACAGAAAGGTTTCTATGAAGCTGCTCACTTAACGCCCCATATATGTATGTACCAATATAATCTTTCACTTGTGAAAGATTCTTTATATATAATATTTATAAAAAAAGTTTGAATAAATATTACTCATATCAGGCTTCCGTATTTGATCTGCTTGTTATTGCTGCAGCATTCTTAAAAAAGTAATTTTTTATTTATTTTTAAAATATGAATTTATTTTATTTTTGTTGAAGAAAAGAAAATGAAACATATATATATTTTTTATATATCTTATATCATATAATGCAAATTCTCACCCTAGTGATTTAGAATACTGTCGAAAACAAAAATGAAAAAATTGCAAACAGTGGGACAAAATCTTGAAGGCAAGAAGTGGTTCAAGATTTGATTAATTCCTTCCATAGGCTGAGAGTTTCCAAAATCTCAGGGGCGACACAATCCGACAAGGTTATACAAAAGATTCAAAGTTGAATTCTATATAATATACTACAATAACTTATAATACTGCCTTGAAGTATAATATTCTGTATAATAACTTACAATACTTCCTTGAAGAAAGCAGACATTTATCAATTAGGTGATTAAAATTCTTTCGAGGACGTTATAAGCCCCTTATTTTAGACCAAAAGAACAATATGCACCCTTAACAACCACTAAGACTGAACTGCCTAACAAATGGCAGTTCGTTCTTAGTGGTTGCTAAGGGCGCATACTGTTATCTTAGCCTGAAGAAAGGGGCTTATAATGCCATTGAAGCAACTGTAGTCACCTAACTGATATATATATATCTGCTTCTTCAAGGAATTTTGTAAGTTAATGTTTTACAAGCAACAGCTTTGGGGTGGGATAGCCCAATGGTTAAGGCACGGGGATTGTACTCGGAGGACCCAAGTTCGATTCCCTGCTCTGTCCAAACTATCTCCTTGTTTATGTGAAGTACGAATGCATTAAATTTGTGGGTATGAAAGTCCTTCCAAGCAGTTGGTGGTTAGAAAAAGAGGGTACTGATCTAAATTGGGTGGCACTGTCCTGGCAGTCTAAACAGATACCTTACACGTTCAGGTAGGTTGGACGGTCTGAGTCGAAAGAAAGAAATCAGCAGTTTTATTTATTGTACGATAAAGTTATACAAACACTCCTTTTAGGCCTGCACTACTCTCGTTTACCAGTTATACAACTTCAGCTCTTAGACTCCAAAACTCACTCTCTCGTTGACTTACTAGATCCCATTCGTCTATGCATTGCATATTTTTCATTTTGAAGAGCAATTGGGGCTTGAAAGTAGGAGGGGGGGGGGGGGGGACAAGGCACTGCAGTCCATCACGTAATGTTCTCCAGCATATTGTTTATTTACCACACTATACCCGGTTATGACCAGTGGTATCTCTAGAGATTTCCCGGTGGGCCGTGACCATTGCATTTAAATTTTTTGTTATCAATAATGCTCATGATGAGCCGAAGTTGAAAAGGACGATCATGGCTCGTTTCTCCTGGGACAATTTCGGAGCTAATATCTGAGTCTGACCCACACCCATAGAGGGTAAAATATAATAAGTTGAAAAACAAAAAGAATTCAGAGTTGGAGTTATGATATGTGATGAAACCATAAGATTTCATCGCATATAAATTTATATAAATCTGGTTGTCCATCCCATCAGTTGTGTGAGCTATGTAAAACCAAGTTTCATTAAGAAAACATAAACATGTAAATGAAGGGTTTGGAGCAATAACTTGACTAGCAATATTTTTCACCACACTGGGATTTTTCCCATCAAATGGTACCTAGCTGTATGCATCTATTTCTGAAAAAATCCCATTTTGGGTAAAATTGTAGCATTGCTTTGTTTCACCAATCCATTTAAACGAAAGCTCTAATATAGATATATTATTTAATTCAAAACACCTATCAGTACAATTTTGCAGACTGCGATGCAAATTTGCAGAGCCATTATAACATATATACTTACCATATAGTGTTGCGCTTAGGTCAACATCTGTATGATTTTTAATATAATATGTAGGTCTTTCAGCAGTTTGGGGATTTCTCACGTGAGAAGACATTTTTGCTGTTCTAATTTAAATTTATCCTTAAGAAATAAGTATGTTTTCTTAATTACAAACCGAAACTCAACCTCTACAAATAGCAGAAAAATATTGAACTATTTTTCCATCACAAACCAAAATGGAACCTTTATTAACAGAACCCATACATCACACTGCTTTCAACACTACAAAGGTCACTCATCTGAAACCACACCAGTTGAAAATATATGCCAGTCCTCCAACAAAAACCAACCATTTTCCCACGAAGTTCTTACAAATCTGGTATTTTCAATTTATCATAATTTATAACTCTAGCTCTCTGGTAACAAACGACTGGGTGCAGATGGCTGGCAAACCTCCAGCACTCACAGGGGCAAAGCTACCCGCGGGGTTTGTAACTTCAAACAGATATTCTATTATACACAATACCACCTGAAAAGATGGTACTGGCTACTTCGTGGTTCTCATTTATAGTTATTACTGGAGACAGCTATACTATTTGGAAATGCCGATCGCATATTCTCATTGCTGTCAATATTCCTTTTTCTCTTTGAACAAAGTGGTCAATCAAAAAGATTCTGGTAACCATGTGTTTTTGTCATTAGCGTGAACATATTTCCTGGGGTAAAGAGGAACTTGGTTTGTGTGCGAGATAGTTTATGGCCCTGTGGTAAGGAAGATGTGAACAAAACTGAATTGAAATAGGACATTTACGTTTGTAGGAAATTTTTTTTTTCTGTTTTAATAAATGAAAATTGCTTTTCTGGTTTTAAGTAAAAAATGAAGTTTGAAAAAATATCTTGAAATTTCCCAGAGGAGAGCTTCGCCCCTGCTGAAAAATTTCAGCGGGGGTTGGTGCCCATGTGCCGTGCAACAAACTTACTGGCTAAATAAAACAACTTACCGGCCACCACGTTCCCCATTAAAAAAAAAATGAAAGAGCAGAAATGTGAAGAATATTAAACGAACACATTTTTTCTTCCAACAGAGAAAACTTTTAAGCAGATTTCATTTTTTTTTCAACTTAATATTTTGTCAAATTATTCCATGCATTTGAAACAAAAAGTTCTAAAGATTTGAACTTTGTAACTATTTTTGCTCTATAATCAATATTTAAAAATATAGCTTTCTGGCTTTTGAGCTGTCATATACAGGAATGTGTATGTGTTTATGTTGACTGTTAAAACACAGGATGATTGAAGGGAAAAGGTTGTGTCTAGGTTAGCGCGTTGCAGTAGCCTTGATGAAATATAGGATAACCTATTTCCCTCATATTATTTAATTGCCGCCTTCGGCGACCAGCTCTGTTATTTTTTTAAAAAGTTTTTTACTTGCAATAGCTTTCTTGCAGTAGCTGTTGATCGTGCACTTCCGCGATGCAAGTCACGGCTAAGGGTGCAGTTCATGAAGTGTCGATCGCACACCTCAGCTACGCCCATAAGTCACGATTAACGGTGCAGTTCATGAAGTGTCGATCCCACCTCAGTTGATCGCACACCTCAGCTACGCGCGTAAGTCACGGCTGAAGGGGCAGTTCATGAAATGTCAATCGCACACCTCAGCTACGCGAGAAAATCACGGCTAACGGTGCAGTTCATGAAGTGTTGATCGCACACCTCAGCTACGCGCGCAAGTCACGGCTAAAGGGGCAGTTCATGAAATGTCGATTGCACACCTCAGCTACGCAGGAAAGTCACGGCTAATGGTGCACTTCATGAAGTAGATATCGATCGCACACTTCAGCTCCGCACACAAGTCACGCATAACCCTGCAGTTCAAAAAGTAGCTGTGTATCGCACACCTCAGCTACGCGCGCAATTCGTGACTAACGGTGCAGTTCATGAAGTAACTGCCGATCGCACGCCTTCGCTATGTATGCAAGTCACGGCTAACAGTGCAGTTCATGAAGGAGCCATCTATCGCACACCTCAGCTACGCGTGCAAGTCACGGCTAATAGTACAGTTCATCAAGATAACTAGTAACTTATCATAGACTTTTGTTCCCAAGGGCGTACCTTGTTTTATTCCACAATTCTTCAAATTTTTATATGGTGATTTTATGGAGCTTGTGGGAAATTTGTTTGGTTGTTTAGTTTTTACCCTCACACTGTTTATATAAAGTAATTTGGAAACAAAACTGACATGTTTTCTAACGATATATATATATATATATATATATAATACAAAAGTAATCAGATGAAGAATACGAAAGCATACATAAGTATGAAAAAAGGCTTAACGTAGATGTCGCAATGCTGCACAAGTACGTAAAGCAGTTATAGCAAATAAAATTATTAAGGAAAAAATGGGAATCAAGCCAACGGTAAAGCATTAATGGCCGAGGGGGATTGTGACCCCTCGTGCCCGGTTATAGCATGCAATTACACCCAGGTAACACTCCCGGTACCAAATACTTTGCCGAAACTTGACTTCCGAAATGGTGTCGAGCACAAGACACTGACCGTGGAAGTGAGTACAAAACTCAAGTATCGAAGAAAAAGCCGAAGTAAAAAACCATAATGAAAAAGACCAAGAGTCGTTTACAAAGGAGAGTGCAAACTATATATAGCATTATACTACCACTAGGGTGCAGTTAATTCCGTGTAGGTGAATCTCAAAGTTATCATTTCCAAAATCGATAACATCACAAGTTATATCCATGTACAAGTTATATCCTTAAAATAAGCGTTTCCTTCATCGTTGTATACAGTATTATAATAATGTCTAAGGAAATTTGCAGGATAATGTTTCTTGATCGCCTCTTGCACTATCTTCTGTCATTTGTAGTTCGATCTTTTTTGAAAGTATGGATTCTTTTATTACGTTTTAGATGATTTACAATAATATTTCGTAATATATTTTTACTCAAATTTGAGTGCCAATTGATAACGTGGTTGATGCTGGTCTTGAAAGTATTTCTCTTGTCATATAAAATGGTATATAAACAATTGTTTTTATCGTAAATGATGCTAATATCCAGGAAATCAACTTGATTGTTATTTTCCATGTGTGTTTCTATGAGATCCAAGTTATCTGGGTAGAAACTAAAGTCAAAGTCAGGCATTTGTTCGTATTGGCAACACAAGAATATCATCCACAAAACGAAAATACGGTATTTCATTTAATATGTGAGTGCCTTCCTCGTATTCATTCAGGTATATGTCTGCAAGGAGTGAGGAACATCCTCCACCCATTGGAATGCCTTTGACTTGCTGATAATAGTTAGTACCGTTAAATAGTATATTTTCGAACAGAACAATCCTGATCAGGGCTTTATATTTACTTCTAGGTGGCCTTGCCTATACACCCTTTGTTAACTTTCGCGGAACAAGTTTTTCGCCGAAATTCTGCTGACACAGTTGCGAAATATTTTCTGAAAAATAAAATGCAATGCTTAGATTACATTAAAACTAAATTTCATAATAATATATAGAATATATCTTTTATTGTAATCCAAAATAGTTTTGGTGCTGCCATCTGTTGTCGTAATTTAATTCATACCGACTATTTTTACTTTTTAATGAGCAATTTTAAATGTCTATTCCTTCTTATACAGTTTTAAATACAACAGACCATATATAATAATGCCACAATCACGGAAAAGTAATTTCTCATTCTGTAAATTTGATAAGGGGATCTGAATGTACATCACTGAGGGCCGCAGTTTTGTCTTCAAGTTCCTTTGTCTTCAAGTCCAAGTTCAATTACGTTTTCGTGATTGTGGAATTATTATATATGATCTGACGTATTTAATATCGTATTAAAAGGAATAGACATTTAAAAATGTTCATTAAAAAATAAAAATAGTCGGTATGAATCAAATTACGACACCAGATGGCAGCAACAAAAATATTTTGGATTACAATAAAAAATATATTCTATATTTTATTGAGTATTTAATTTAGTTTTAATATAATCTAAGCATTGCATTTTATTTTTCAAAAAATATTTCGCAACTGTTTAAGCAGAATTTCGGCGAAAAACATGTTCTACGGAAGTAACAAAGCCCAAATAGTGCAAAAGATTTACTGACGCATTTGATTTAGAGAATTTCTAAATTATATTTTCTATGTAAATCATAAATTAAACTTTTAACAACTGACAAAGTACAGTTTGGTGAGTGTTATATTTATTTTCTTATTGGTTTTCCTTGATTTTTAACACTTTACAACAAAGTTGAAAAGCGTTTATGACTTTGTTCATTCTGTCTGTCTGTCTGTCTGTCTGTCCGTTAGCACGATAACTGCCGTAAAAATGACTTAATCAAAATGAAATTTTAGTATGTTGTTCAGACGGTCTATAGGACCTATGGGAATATAAATGAATAATATCACCCAATTAGTTTTGGATTGAACCCGGGTTGAAAAAATGGAATACATTGAGCCCTATGGGACCTAATTTTTCAAGCATTTTTTAAGCGGATTTAAAATTCACAAATTGCTTCGAAAATTTTAGGCAATATTCAAATTGTTCTATAAAATATATAAAAAAAAATTCAGCGAAATATATTCAGTAGTTTTTTATATAAAAATTAAAATAATAATAACACCTCTTATATGAAGCGATCACGTGTCCATGATATGAAACGATCACATGACCCACTTCAAAATGATATATGGCATCCATCTTGTCTCAAAATCGTGATTTTTAAAGTTCTTTCTAATTCATATTGAGTGTTGTATCCATCCTAAAACTACTTTATTTTGGCCTAAATTCTGTGCATCTACATACTTTAACAACGCAATGACAATATATTTCAGTTTAAATGCTCATACAAATTTGATTATTTCTACTATTAAGCCTATTTTTCACCTATGTAAAATGTAAACAGCAAAATATGTAGAATGAGTTGTATTAGAATCGCTGTAATTTTTTAACACAAAATCATTTAGTCCATGGAGTCTGCATGGCTGATATGAATGAAATATTCATTGATTTTAGAAAGAGAAGGACGATAATTTTCGATGAAATTTTACGCATAGAGTTTTACTTACTTGTAGCTCCATGGTCTTAATTTTTAAATAATATAAATTATTATAGTATTGTGATGAATGACATGAATGGGGCAATTATTTATGAATGAAATGTTGCTTTTATAGAGAGAGCCAGGCGTGTTATTTTTTCTATGACGTCATTTGAATGGATTTCAGTTGTTTTCGATGAAGTTTTCAAATATAATAAATTATCGTAGTATTATGATAATTCTAAAATTATTACCGAGGAATGTATCACATTTTAGAGATGTTTAAACCAGGCAATTGATATTTTAATGCCGTCATTTGAATGAAGTTAATTTTTTTCGATGAAGGTTTAAGGTTTCAAATATAATAAATTAATGTAGTATTGTGATAAGTTTTAAAATATTACCGAGGAATGTATTGCATTTTAGACATGTTTAAATAAAATTGCATTGAAGTTGGAAAGTGTTTCATAATCAATGCTTTAAGCATGATTGATCTTTCTTGTTATATATTAGTCAAAATAGAGTTTCCCGTGCCCTGCGTTTTTCAGCATATTACGTTTTTAAATCGGTTCCACAGAGAAACGCAAGACAAGGATTTTCCAAACAGAATTGTAAAAGGTCATTAATCTATTTTCATTGTAATTCAGTTAATATTTTTCATTTTATTTGTAAACTTAATAAAATATACAGCGTCAAGTTTTTTATTTGCTAATTTTGGTCCATGATTTTAAGTCTCCCAAAATTATTTTTTTACATTTCGCAACTACTAAAACACATCCTAGCCTTCTATGTTTAGAGGTTACTCTTCTCCCCAGTTCTATTTTCCCCTCAAAATGCAGGTAATATCAATAAAAATCGGAAACTAGTCAATTAAGTTACTGCTTTGCAGAAATATTTGACTAATGGGATTGATTGCCAAAAAATTCTAGTATGAAGAAATTGCATATAACAAAAATCTTCATTACATTTAATCTATGTATATACAGTTATAAAATAAGTCTGCAACATTAAAGTACCTGCCCATCATATATACATTGTATATCAAGTGTTCCCAATCTATTGCATCCCTAGGTGAAATATTTTTAATGTTACACCAACACTACATGTAGTATACCACTGAGAAACACATTCTGCACTAGGAAGTTTCATAACCAGTTTTTCTCCAATATTACTCATCCAACTGTTTTTGTTCACAGGCAAATGAATTTTACATTTTATTATAATATGTCTTACATTACTTAGCTAAATGATACTAAATTTGTTATACAAATCTACTAATGCATAAATAAATGTGATTGCTTCAGTAGTAATTTTTCATGGACATTAAAAATAGTTAATATGTGGAGGGAAATCTGAGTACGAGATTAAACTTTTTTATGCTGCAAATGTAGTTATGGCTTCTCACACATAGCTGGCAAGATTGCCGTAGCCAACTTATGCAGAATCTAGAAAAAATCTCTTGGGAAGGTACATTTTTTGAAAGATCGCATACGTAGATCAAAATTAGGTATTTTATTTATTTACTAGCCGCCTTCGGCGACCAGCCTGTTCGCAACCCTTGAAAATTCTGACCGTGGCAAACTCGCTGGCGCCATAACCCCGTGGAGTTAACAAAGTTTGTTTTAGTTTAATGACGTTAAAGCTAATAATGAAATTTTAAGATGAAAACTAATGTTCTGGGGGGGGGGGGGTCTTGAAAATTGATTTGTAATATGAATTTATTCCAATGTTTGTGAAATGGGAGATTCTGAGGATTTCTGTATCTGTAACCCTAGGAAAGAGATCCCTTTGATGTGTACTCAAAGCCGGGATTAGCTGCTCCAATGTTTTTTTTATAGAGGCATGCTCCTCTATATTTTGTTTTACATAAATGAAATTGTATCCTTTTGTTTGCATTTTTAGTATTGCATCGCAAATGACATGAAAGTATTTTTGAGACTGATCATGTTAAATGTGAATTTAGTGTTCAAGAAATAACGATGCTGCTTTAACGATGTTGCTCAGCGAAAAAAAGTTTTTTTTTAAAGATTGTCCCCACCACCACCCGATGCATAAATGCACCGCAACAATCTCCATAATTTTCTTCTTATTTATTTTTTTATTTCTTCAGTGTTTAAGTTTTTTCATCGTGATCCCAAACACCATCCGATGTAAACAATACATCGCCACAATTCAATCCAGCATAATGAGCCAAAAACTTTCTATAAAGCAAACACTAATTCGGTTTTTAATTGTCCCTAGGCCAAAAACCATATAAAAAGCAATCACTAATGACATTTGCAAATATAATTTAGTACTACTTATTATTATTTATTTATTTATTTTTATTTTTTTGGAAATTTTTTTTTAACAAAATGCTCTAAAACATTTTTGAGGTATCCTGAAAGATTGCATCTCTTTAGAAAATAATGCACATAGAACGAAACTAATTACGTTATTTTTAAAAATATTTCATACTTGTTTTTGACAGGAAAACTTTGACAACTAGTTTTTCCACTTTTTTTCGATTCACACCAAATTAAGCATATTAAACTACTAATAATAATTAATAACGTACTTTGACTTAATGGGACGAAGAAGTGCCAAGTTCAAACTACTCATTAATTTCAATTATTATATTCCGAATGTTTCTAAATTGTCAAAGCTAAATAAATTCTATTCTTAAATTAAAACATAGTTCCGTCGATTTCTGTCAGATAACAAATATTGAATGAAAACTTATTTGAGTAAACTACTATAGCATAAAATTAATATATGTATAAGACGAATTATTGTCCTTGAATTTATTTATATTTGTATTCTAAGCATCTTACACTTTTAATTTAAATTTATTAAATTTTAAATGCTCATTTAATCTCTGATATTATCAAACTAAAATGATAAATAAAAACTCACTTTATAGTATAATGCTTATTTTTGATTTGTACAGGTTTTTCGAATTTGGGCTCTTTTTGATTTACTATTTGTAATATAACTTGTGTTTAATTCCTTTAATGGTAAATTTGTATCATTATACAAGGCAACAGGCTTAAATGTACTGGGGAGGGGGGGGGGGGGGGAATCCGGTCCGGGCTTCGTTGGAGCTGGCTTTGAGCAGTGTTTCTATTACGCGTACATCCAGAGGAGAGGCGAACGCCCCCACCACCACTACCACCCGGAGATATTTTATATTAGTTTCTATTTATGTGATAGCATTTAGATATATTTATATAGGGCAAATAGAAAAGTTACCCCCCCCCCCCCCTTCTAAAGTTTCATTCGCCCTCCCGTTCGAAAAGTCCTGCATCAAACAGCGGGAATCTAAGCGTCGTATACGGCCATGAATGAAATTTGGTACACAGGTACTTCAGGACCCGAATAGGTGCACCTCGGCGTTATTTATTTTTAATTACGAATTAGATTTTTAGTTATTTTATAGGCTAGAGTTTCCTTGGTGCCCGCATGAAACACTATAAAACGCGTGGAGAAATATGCGGCTCAAATTTCATTCGAGGTACATCGGCAAAATCACAGGCAATCATCTCGCTCACGAAACAGGGGATTCCAGACGGATGGCGCTTCGGTAATAGGATTTAAATTTCCGAGTTTTACAAATAGAGATTTGAATTTTCAAATATAAGTAGTAACAGCAAAAGTTTAAATATAGGTTGTTAACATTCTCAGAAAAAAATAATCATGTTTCTACGGTAATAACTTCTAAAGTTCACAATTAAGATTTGAAACGGCCGTAAAGTCCCCCTCCCCCTTTGTGGATAGCGTGCTTGGTGAATTGAGTAGTAATGGACGTTCATTGAAGACCCGGGCAATGTCATTCGTCCTAGTTTAAATATATATATATATATGTAGAAACTAAATTTCCCAATGCATATTTTTGTCGCTTGCTATTTATATCTATCTTTTGTAATTTTGAAGATATTTTGAGTGAAAGTAAAGAAAAACACCACTCGTATAGACATATACTTTTACCAGTTAAAAAAATTTTAAAATATTAAAATAGTGAAATTATTTTTATATATTCATAATCTGGACCGTATTTCCGAAAAAAAAACCCCAAGAATAATTTTTAACATTTTTTTTTCTATTAGGTTCGGAGACATTAGTGTCCAAAGTGTTTACATTTTTTGTAACGCTCCGATTTCCTGTACAAAAACCGTTATTTATTCACATGATAAAACAAACAAACAAAAAAGCCTGCTTTTTCAATAGTACCACGTAGCCGACTTTAAATTTTTAGAATATTGAACCCAATCTGAACTAGAAATTTGAAGCTGGTTAGAATGAAGGTGGGGCGCATTGTATTTCATCGGTTCTGAAAAATTATTAATATAATTTTAATGTCAATACAGTTATCGGCTATTATTCGGTGTAAGGCTCCTATATATATATATATATATATAAGTCTTAATTCGGTGATGAAAGGTTTGCATAAAAACTGTTGGTCGCTGCTGGTATAATTCCAAATTATTCCGACTCGTTTACTGAGAAGTAATGGAGTTTTTTTTTACAGATGGCTCATCCTCTGTAAAAAAATAATAAATTAAGATAGAAAACACGATTCTTATGAAAAAAATCTGATGTGAGCAGCACATGACTTTCCTTATATAATGCAATGAATTTACTACTTTTACAGTTAAAAAAAATGTTATTCTTATAGTAAATACTCATATTCTTTCCAAGATCTTGAATTTTCTTCAATTAGTCATTATTTTCAAAATTTTAGTTCATTAAAAATTTTAGGAAATTTTTATTTTGTACCAGTGGATACCTGTAAAAAATCACAGAGAAACTTTAATTCATTGAAAGTTAATAAATATAAAGATCTTAAAACTTGATTTTATATGTCAAAGATATGTTCAAAGGAATATGTTTAGTAAAAATGTTATATAGTATTATTGACTTTACTAAAATGACTCAAAATTATATTATTTAGTGATTGATGAAATATTTGCTGAAAGTGTAAACCACTTTCATAAAATCACAAACTGTTAACGTGATATTTTCATTTGCTATCACATTAAATCAGTTTTGATAATCTTCTTTAAGTGGCTGAATAATGGTGGATGTTCTAAGTGTTTGTTAGGTTTACAGGATACATTTTTGAGGAACTGTCAATGAATTTATGGTACTTTTATTTTGTGTTAAATTTTAATTAATCTGCTTGTAGGTATAAAATCAGATAAAATATTGGGTTTAAAGTGTATTATTGCAAATAGCTATTTTAAAATAACATAATTAACTACATTATCAAAAGTGAATAACATGAACAAACACTTATTATCATAAATATGTGATGTGTTGTATCCAGTCCCAGTCAGTAGTGTGCATATGCTATAGTTGCTGCCGTTTCGTAAACAAAAAAAATGTGATGATGTGGGCAGCACATGACTTTACTTATATAATGCAATGAATTTACTACTTTTACAGTTAAAAAAAAATGTTATTCTTAGAGTAGATACTTATATTCTTTATAAGATATTGAATTTTCTTCAATTAGTCATCATTTTCATTGATTTAGCGTCATTTTTTATCCATTTGGCGAGATTTTCGTTAATTTGGCAACATTTAAAAATGTCGCCAAGTTGGCGACATTCCGCTAAATTCGTCGCCAAAATCTCGCTAAGCGTTATGAACGGACAAACAAGTTATTCTTACAGCGGATAAATGACAATTGGCATTCAAATACAAAAGTATTAATGGAACGAGTTAGATCCACGGGAATGATGTCACCCATTTTATCGTATGATATTACATATGAAAAGTGAACATGTTTCTTAACAGTCAATATATTTTTTTAATTTATGGGATTTTTTGACATATTTATTTGAAGAATGTGCAATATCTTGAGAACGGTTCATGCTAAGTTTATGTCAGTCGTTTTCTAAGGAAAAATTACATAAGAAATGTCTATTTGCTTAACTTTATTAAAGGTTTTGATTTTTTGATGATTTCTTCAAATTTCACTCGAAAATTTAGGGGGGGGGGGGGGGATTTCTGAACATTCGATTGTGTTTTAAAACAATAGGCTTCCAGTATTCACGGATTGTGATTTTTGTATCAAATTTCATTCGTATCGCTCCATTCGTTCGTGAGATATCGTATCCACAGACTCACTGACACACATACTTTCACACATACACACACACACAGAAATCACTGCAAAAATGTTCGATTCGTGATCAGGGATACTTGAAACGTGCTCTCCCGTCGAACACTCGAATTCGAATTTTCGACCCCGCCACAACACAGGTTTAAGAAAAATAAATATAATTAATACTTCTAATATAATTTACCTTAAAACTATTGACAGGCTTAAAAAGAATAAATAAAATTAATGTTTTTCGAATTAGTAAAAAGAACTGTGTCTATCTGAGTTCGTAACCATAGTAATCAAGCAACAGCAGCTACCACCGACATTGGAGCGCAAATGCAGCTTCTAACAATTCCCAGCAGCGGCCAGCCGTCGCTTTGCAGGAGCCATAGTCACCCGTCCTCGACATGATCGGGGACAGAAGCATCCAACCCTTAAGCATCCAACAGTTCAAGCCTCCAGGTAGCTGGATTATAAGATCACGCCACAGATCCCGGCGACGATAAGTAATTTAAAACGGTACTTAAATTTTAAACCATGAGATTATTATTATATGATCATACACTGTTCAAGATTAATAATGTATAATAATGAAAATTTTAATGTACCTGTTATAAAATTATAAAAAACGCAATGTTTTATACTATTATTAAAAAGAAATATTGATTTTAAATTAAGAGAAAATAAAGACTAATTTTGCAGGTGGTGCCATCTCTTTTCGTGATGGATAACCAAAAGATGCGATGGACCGATCAGATTATTTTTGACATTCGACAATAGGAAAATTTATAAATGAGGTTTTTTTGATAAATTTCTCGCAACTGAATAGAATAAAACACCAATATGCTAAAACTCCTTTCGTTTTGATTTAATCACCCACCATTACGGAAAAAGAAAAAAAAAACTAATGAAAAGTAGCTGGATTATAAAATCACGCCACAGCTTCCAAACACTATAAGCAATTTAAAATGTTACTTAAACATTATAAACCCATAAAGATATTATTATACAGTTATATATTATTCAAAATTATTAACGTAAAATGATACAACTTTCACTGTAGCTAATATAAAATTATTATAAATTTAAATGCATAGTTTCATTCTAAAATTAAAAGGAAAATATTACTTTCGAATTTAGAAAAAAAAATTATTAATTGCGTTGATGGTGTCGTCTGTTGAAGCGTTTGTGGAAAAAAGATGCGATGTAGTAATCGCATGTTTTTGACATTTGACAACAAAAAAAATTTAAAAATAAGTTTATGCATGATAAAATAACTCTAAATTCGCACATTAATTGAATAACACACTAATATATTAAAACTCCTTTCGATTTTAGTTAGTCACACATGATTGTGAAAAAAACAAATGAAAATTCATGACCTAGTAAAAGTGCTACATTAAGAGAGATAAGAAAATTTCCAAAATTTTGCAAAAATTCCCATTCCTTCCGTAGATAGTTGATTATCCGGAAATCATTATGTATCTGGAAAATCTGTTATCCAAAAAGTAATTTTACAAAACATTGTAAAATAAATTAGTTCCTCAACTATTTGAAGTGTGAATCTCTACTCAATTTTCTCATGCATTTATATTCCATTCTTTCCCATCTATTCTTATAACCAGTTTTTCCTGTGTTAAAAATCTAGAATGTGAAAAACTTTTGAGGCGACGATATTTCATCTTTACTGATGAGAAAGTATAAATTTATGTTTTTGACTTATGTCGAGTTATTTTATTGAAATTATATGTAAAATGTTTAATATTTGCGAACATTTTTTTTTTTTATTTGAAATAAGTGTTTTAATAATAGTTCAATAAATGCAATACAGATGGTAGCACCAAAACAATTATAAATTTGCAAAATATATTAAATATAAAAGGTTTGAGTAGAGATATGGGTCAGAGAATTTTCAAAATTTTCAGCTATGCTTTTCCGGAAATTTTTCCTTTAATTTGAAAATAGAATGTGAACTGTTTTCTGAAAAGCAAGTAATTTTACAAGAAGTTTTTGACCATTGAGTTTTCTAATTTTGAAAGGAAAATGAAGGAGGGAGGGGGCAATGTGTGTATGATCGTTCTATTTTAAGGGTGAGCGTCAGTAAATCTTCTGCCCTATCCGCGCTTTGTTAACTTTCGCGGCACACATTTGTCGCTGAAATTCTGCTCAAACAGTTGCGAAATATTTTCTGAAACATAAAATGCAATGCTTAGATTATATTAAAACTAAATTTAATACCAAATAAAACATAGAATATATTTTTTATTTCAATTCAAAATATTTTTGGTGCTGCCATCTGTTGTCGTAATTTAATTCATACCGATTATTTTTATTTTTTAATGAACCTTTTAAAGTGTCTATTCCTTCTAATACGCTATTAAATACAACAACAGATCATATATAATAATGCCACAATCACGGAAACGTAATTGAACTTGGACTTGAAGACAAAACAGTCCTCAGTGATGTACATTCATATCCCCTTATCAAATTTATAGAATGAGAAATTACCTTTCCGTGATTGGGGCATTATTATATATGATCTGTTGTTGTATTTAATAGCATATTAGAAGGAATAGACATTTAAAAATGTTCTTTATAAATAAAAGTAGGCGGTATGAATTAAATTACGACAACAGATGGCAGCACCAAAAGTATTTTGAATTAAAATAAAAAATATATCCTACGTTTTGTTGGGTATTATATTTAGTTTTAATATAATCTAAAAATTGCATTTTATTTTTGAGAAAATATCTCGCAACTGTTTGAGCAGAATTTCGGCGAAAAATGTGTGCCGCGAAAGTTAACAAAGCGCGGATAGAGCAGAAGATTTACTGACACTCACCCTATGACAACTGCACAGGAAACTTTTTTTTTAAGTCAAAGCTTTAGTACTGCCATCTAGTGACAATTTCATAACTTATTTCCAACAATTCGACTTTCAGTTGAAATAAAATTCAGATAATTTCCGTAAAAATTGTAATTAACCTATATAACTAAAATAATGTGAGATGCTTGATCAAGGGGGTCCGCGCGGCCCTGCTGCCTCTCTGAATAACCGCCCCTGGTGATACATCGCATCCACACGTGCGCAAACAGGCATCCTTTCAAAAATATTGGATTAAATTTCTTCTTCCGTGGAAAACTGGAATTCAGATTTTCGACCTCGTCACAATAGTTTCCCCAACACATGATCTAGAAAAAGTAATATTGAACTTAAATAAATTCAGATATTTTCAAAATATAAGAATTCAATTTCATATCCAGGGTGCTTTATGAAGAATGTCCGAAAGTTATATAAAGTCAACTGTTGGATATACAAGTAAGGTGAAATAAAAAAAAATATGTTGTGGGCAACGCATGACTTTCCTTATATCATGCAATGAAGTTACAACTTTCACAGTAAAAAAAATAAGGTATTCTTATAGAAGATACTTATATTCTAAGATATTAAATTTTCGTCAATTAGTCGTCATTTTCATTGATGTAGCCTCATTCTTATCCATTTGGCGAGTTTTTCGTTAATTTAGCCGCATTTAAGCGAGTCACCAAGTTGGCGACATTCCACCAAATCTTCGCCGAAATCTCGCTAAGCATTGGACGAAGAAATAAGTTATTCTTACAGCAGATAAATGACTATTGGCGTTCAAATACAAAAGTATTACTCAAAGTATCTTTTTCGTTAATGGAACGAGCTAGATCCAAGAGAATGATGTCACCCAATTTATGGCAGGGTATTACATATGAAAAGTAAACATGTTTCTCAATAGGAAATATTTTTTTTTTATTTCATAAGACTTTTTGATTATTTTTTTGAAAAATGTGCAATATCTCAAGAACGGTTCATGTTAGCGTTCTAAACTTATGTCAATCGTTTTCTAATGAAAAATTACACAAGAAATGTCTATTTGCGTAACTTTTTAGCGGTTTTGGTTTTTTGACGATTTTTTCAAAATTTCACTCTAAAATTTAAGCGAGTTCTGAACATTCGATTGCGTATAGAAATAATACGCTTCCAGTGTTTACGGATTGTGATTTTTGTGCCAAATTTTGTTCGAATCGGTCCATTCGTTCGTCAGTTATCGTCTCCAGAGACTCACTGACAAACACACACACACATACTTTCACACACACACACATACTTTCACACACACACACATACTTTCACACACACACACATACTTTCACACACACACACACTTACTTTCACACACACATACTTTCACACACACACATACTTTCACACACACACACACTTTCACACACACACACACATACTTTCACACACACACACATACTTTCACAAACACACACACACACGCATACTTTCACACACACAGACATTACTTCAAAAATGTTTGATTCGTGATCAGGGGTGCTTGAAACGTGCTCTCCCGTCGAAAACTCGTATTTGAATTTTCGACCCCGTATACATTATGTATATAAGAAAAAGGAAAGTAATTAACAGATTCCTGCCTTATTTTCATTATCTGTGATAATTAGTAGGTAGTCTGGGGATATTGGTTGAAGGAAGGATCTGTATAGTGACATAACTAACATTAAGCATTGTTAAAAAACAAGGCTCAAAGCGAGCTGAGATGTTTGTGGTTTCCAAAAGAAAACAACATTTTTCTCAAAAATTTTATTAAAAAATAAAATTATTTCATTGTTCTTATAACAATCATAAAGTTATTTATAGGTAATTAAATGTATTTGCATAATAAATACCAAAACAATCTTACACAATGTATCCATTACTTGTTAAAAATAAATAATATGCGGTCCCATCAAATGCTAAACGGGAGCCAGGACGAAGCCAAACGCATGCGTCTTGCTGTTGTTGAGACGCAGACCGTCCGACCTACCAGAAAGGTGTAAGGTAACCGATTGGACGGCCGGTAAGTGCCACCCAATTTAGACCGGAACCCAGTGGGGGAGGCATCCACAGGGACCGTACCCTCCTTCCCCTACCACCACCCTCTCGGAAGGACTTATGGACCCACATGCTTAACGTGATCGTACAAATGCATGTGTGTGTCTAACTAAGGTTTCACTTCTCAATTACCTTTACTTCACAGTGGAGAATAGATCTAGAAGTTTTAAATAGCCTGAGATTCTAATAGTTCTTTACTATCAGCTAAAGCTGTGAATAGGTAAATATTCTGCTCTACCTGCGCTTTGTTAACTTTCGCGGTATACGTTTTTCGCCGAAATTCTGCTCAAACAGTTGCGAAATATTTTCTGATAGATAAAATGCAATGCATAGATTATATTAAAACTAAATTTCATAATAATATATAGAATATATCTTTTATTGTAATCCAAAATAGTTTTGGTGCTGCCATCTGTTGTCGTACTTTTATTCATACCGACTATTTTCACTTTTTAATGAGCAGTTTTAAATGTCTATTCCTTCTTATACAGTATTAAATACAACAACCGACCATATATAATAATGCCACAATCACGGAAAAGTAATTTCTCATTCCATAAATTTGATAAGGAGATCTGAATGTACATCACTGAGGGCCGCAGTTTTGTCTACAAGTCCAAGTTCAATTACGTTTTTGTGATTGTGGAATTATTATATATGATCTGACGTATTTAATATCGTATTAAAAGGAATAGACATTTAAAAATGTTCATTAAAAAATAAAAATAGTCGGTATGAATCAAATTACGACACCAGATGGCAGCACCAAAAATATTTTGGATTACAATAAAAAATATATTCTATATTTTATTGAGTATTTAATTTAGTTTTAATATAATTTAAGCATTGCATTTTATTTTTCAAAAAATATTTCGCAACTGTTTAAGCAGAATTTCGGCGAAAAACATGTTCTACGGAAGTAACAAAGCCCGGATAGTGCAAAAGATTTACTGACGCATTTGATTTAGAGAATTTCTAAATTATATTTTCTATGTAAATCATAAATTAAACTTTTAACAACTGACAAAGTACAGTTTGGTGAGTGTTATATTTATTTTCTTATTGGTTTTCCTTGATTTTTATATATTAGTCAAAATAGAGTTTCCTGTGCCTTGCGTTTTTCAGCAAATTACGGTTTTAAATCGGTTCCACAGAAAAACGCAAGACAAGGATTTTCCAAACAGAATTGTAAAAGGTCATTAATCTATTTTCATTGTAAATCAGTTAATATTTTTCATTTTATTTGTAAACTTAATAAAATATACGGCGTCAAGTTTTTTATTTGCTAATTTTGGTCCATGATTTTAAGTCTACCCAAATTATTTTTTTACATTTCGCAACTACTTAAAAGTACTGAAACACATCCTAGCCTTCTATGTTTAGAGGTTACTCTTCTCCCCAGTTCTATTTTCCCCTCAAAATGCAGGTAATATCAATAAAAATCGGAAACTAGTCAATTAAGTTACTGCTTTGCAGAAATATTTGACTAATGGGATTGATTGCCAAAAAATTCTAGTATGAAGAAATTGCATATAACAAAAATCTTCATTACATTTAATCTATGTATATACAGTTATAAAATAAGTCTGCAACATTAAAGTACTTGCCCATCTTATATACATTGTATATCAAGTGTTCCCAATCTATTGCATCCCTAGGTGAAATATTTTTAATGTTACACCAACACTACATGTAGTATACCATTGAGAAACACATTCTGCACTAGGAAGTTTCATAACCAGTTTTTCTCCAATATTACTCAACCAACTGTTTTTGTTCACAGGCAAATGAATTTTACATTTTATTATAATATATCTTACATTACTTAGCTAAATGATACTAAATTTGTTATACAAATCTACTAATGCATAAATAAATGTGATTGCGTCAGTAGTAATTTTTCATTGACATTAAAAATAGTTAATATGTGGAGGGAAATCTGAGTACGAGATTAAACTTTTTTATGCTGCAAATGTAGTTATGGCTTCTCACACACAGCTGGCAAGATTGCCGTAGCCAACTAATGCAGAATCTAGAAAAAATCTCCTGGGAAGGTGCATTTTTTGAAAGATCACATACGTAGATCAAAATTAGGTATTTTATTTATTTACTAGCCGCCTTCGGCGACCAGCTTTTTCGCAACCCTTGAAAATTCTGACCGCGGCAAACTCGCTGGCGCCATAACCCCGTGGAGTTAACAAAGTTTGTTTTAGTTTAATGACGTTAAAGCTAATAATGAAATTTTAAGATGAAAACTAATGTTCTTGGGGGGGGGGGGGGGGGTCTTGAAAATTGATTTGTAATATGAATTTATTCCAATGTTTGTGAACTGTGAGATTCTGAGGACTTCTGTACCTGTAACCCTAGGAAAGGGATCCCTTTGATGTGTACTCACAGCCGGGATTAGCTGCTCCTAAGTTTTTTTATAGAGGTATGCTCCTCTATATTTTGTTTTACATAAATGAAATTGTATCCTTTTGTTTGTATTTTTAGTATTGCATCGCAAATAACATGAAAGTATTTTTGAGACTGATGTTGAATGTGAATTTAGTATTTAAGAAATAACGATGCTCCTTTAACGATGCTGCTCAGCAAAAAAAAAGTTTTTTTTTTAAAGATTGTCCCCACCACCTCCCTATGCATAAATGCACCGCAACAATCTCCATAACTTTCCTTTTATTTATTTTTTTATTTCTTCAGTTTAAGTTTTTTCATTGTGGTCCCAAACACCATCCGATGTAAACAATGCACCGCCACAATTCAATCCAGCATAATGAGCCAAAAACCTTATAAAAAGCAAACACTAATTCGGTTTTTAATTGTCCCTAGGCCGAAAACCGTATAAAAAGCAATCACTAATGACATTTGTAAATATAATTTAGTACTACTTATTATTATTTCTTTTCTTTTTTT
The DNA here is from genome assembly GCA_951213105.1 of Amaurobius ferox. NCBI lineage: Eukaryota > Metazoa > Arthropoda > Arachnida > Araneae > Amaurobiidae > Amaurobius > Amaurobius ferox. The sequence goes on along the minus strand of OX578152.1, from coordinate 35,917,770 downwards.
TTTGGAAAAAATTTTTCAACAAAATGCGCTAAAACATTTTTGAAGCATCCTGAAAAATTGCATTTCTTTAGAAAATAATGCACATAGAACGAAATACATTACTTTATTTTTTTTAATATTTTATACTTGTCTTTGACAGGACAACTTTGACAACTAGTTTTTCCACTTTTTTTCGATTCACACCAAATTAAGCATATTAAAATACTAATAATAATCAATAACGTATTTTGACTTAATGGGACGAGGAAGTGCAAAGTTCAAACTACTCATTAATTTCAATTCTTATATTCCGAATGTTTCTAAATTGTCAAAGTTAAATAAATTCTATTCTTTAATTAGTACATAGTTCCGTCGATTTCTGTAAGATAACAAATATTGAATGAAAACTTATTTGAGTAAACTACTATAGCATAAAATTAATATAAGACGAATTATTGTCCTTGAATTTATTTATATTTGTATTCTAAGCATCTTACACTTTTAATTTAAATTTATTAAATTTTAAATGCTCATTTAATCTCTGATATTATCAAACTAAAATGATAAATAAGAACTCACTTTATAGTATAATGCTTATTTTTGATATGTACAGGTTTTTCGGATTTGGGCCCTTTTTGATTTACTATTTGTAATATAACTTGTGTTTAATTCCTTTAATGGTAAATTTGTATCATTATACGAGGCAACAGGCTTAAATGTACTGGGGGGGGGGGGGGGGGGGAATCCGGTCCAGGCTTCCTTGGAGCTGGCTTTGAGCAGTGTTTCTATTACGCGTACATCCAGAGGAGAAGCGAACGCCCCCACCACCACCACCACCCGGAGATATTTTATATTAGTTTCTATTTATGTGATAGCATTTAGATATATTTATATAGGGCAAATAGAAAAGTTACCCCCCCCCCCCCCCGCACCCCTTCTAAAGTTTCATTCGCCCTCCCGTTCGAAAAGTCCTGCATCAAACAGCGGGAATCTAAGCGTCGTATACGGCCATGAATGAAATTTGGTACACAGGTACTTCAGGACCCGAATAGGTGCACCTCGGCGTTATTTATTTTTAATTACGAATTAGATTTTTAGTTATTTTATAGGCTAGAGTTTCCTTGGTGCCCGCATGAAACACTATAAAACGCGTGGAGAAATATGCGGCTCAAATTTCATTCGAGGTACATCGGCAAGATCACAGGCAATCATCTCGCTCACGAAACAGGGGATTCCAGACGGATGGCGCTTCGGTAATAGGATTTAAATTTCCGAGTTTTACAAATAGAGATTTGAATTTTCAAATATAAGTAGTAACAGCAAAAGTTTAAATATAGGTTGTTAACATTCTCAGAAAAAAATAATCATGTTTCTACGGTAATAACTTCTAAAGTTCACAATTAAGATTTGAAACGGCCGTAAAGTCCCCCTCCCCCTTTGTGGATAGCGTGCTTGGTGAATTGAGTAGTAATGGACGTTCATTGAAGACCCGGGCAATGTCATTCGTCCTAGTTTAAATATATATATATATATGTAGAAACTAAATTTCCCAATGCATATTTTTGTCGCTTGCTATTTATATCTATCTTTTGTAATTTTGAAGATATTTTGAGTGAAAGTAAAGAAAAACACCACTCGTATAGACATATACTTTTACCAGTTAAAAAAATTTTAAAATATTAAAATAGTGAAATTATTTTTATATATTCATAATCTGGACCGTATTTCCGAAAAAAAAAAACCCAAGAATAATTTTTAACATTTTTTTTTCTATTAGGTTCGGAGACATTAGTGTCCAAAGTGTTTACATTTTTTGTAACGCTCCGATTTCCTGTACAAAAACCTCAAAAAGTATAAATGTTATTTATTCACATGATAAAACAAACAAACAAAAAAGCCTGCTTTTTCAATAGTATCACGTAGCCGACTTTAAATTTTTAGAAGATTGAACCCAATATGAACTAGAAATTTGAAGCTCGTTAGTTCCATGAAGGTGGGGCGCATTGTATTTCATCGGTTCTGAAAAATTATTAATATAATTTTAACGTCAATGCAGTTATCGGCTATTATTCGGTGTAAGGCTCCTATATATATATATATAAGTCTTAATTCGATGATGAAGGGTTTGCATAAAAACTGTTGGTCGCTGCTGGTATAATTCCAAATTATTCTGACTCGTTTACTGAGAAGTAATGGAGTTTTTTTTACAGATAGCTCATCCTCTGTAAAAAAATAATAAATTAAGATAGAAAACACGATTCTTATGGAAAAAATCTGATGTGGGCAGCACATGACTTTCCTTATATAATGCAATGAATTTACTACTTTGACAGTTAAAAAAAATGTTATTCTTATAGTAGATACTTATATTCTTTCCAAGATCTTGAATTTTCTTCAATTAGTCATCGTTTTCAAAATTTTAGTTCATTAAAAATTTTAGGAAATTTTTATTTTGTACCAGTGGGTACCTGTAAAAAATCACAGAGAAACTTTAACTCATTGAAAGTTAATAAATATAAAGATCTTAAAATTTGATTTTATATGTCAAAGGTATGTTCAAAGGAATATGTTTAGTAAAAATGTTATATAGTATTATTTACTTTACTAAAATGACTCAAAATTATATTATTTAGTGATTGAGGAAATATTTGCTGAAAGTGTACACAACTTTCAAAATCACAAACTGTTAACGTGATATTTTCATTTGCTATCACATTAAATCAGTTTTGATAATCTTCTTTAAGTGGCTGAATAATGGTGGATGTTCTAAGTGTTTGTTAGGTTTACAGGATACAATTTTGAGGAACTGTCAATGAATTTATGGTACTTTTATTTTGTGTTAAATTTTAATTAATCAGCTAGTAGGTATAAAATCAGATAAAATATTGGGTTTAAAGTGTATTATTGCAAATAGCTATTTTAAAATAACATAATTAACTACATTATCAAAAGTGAATAACACGAACAAACACTTATTATCATAAATATGTGATGTGTTGTATCCAGTCCCAGTCAAGAGTTTGTGTGCATATGCTATAGTTGCTGCCGTTTCGTAAACAAAAAAAAATGTGATGATGTGGGCAGCACATGACTTTACTTATATAATGCAATGAATTTACTACTTTTACAGTTAAAACAAACGTTATTCTTATAGTAGATACTTATATTCTTTCCAAGATATTGAATTTTCTTCAATTAGTCATCATTTTCATTGATTTAGCGTCATTTTCATCCATTTGGCGAGATTTTCGTTAATTTGGCAACATTTAAAAATACCGCCAAGTTGGCGGCATTCCGCTAAATTCGTCGCCAAAATCTCGCCCGCCAAGCGTTATGAACGGACAAACAAGTTATTCTTACAGCGGATAAATGACAATTGGCGTTCAAATACAAAAGTATTAATGGAACGAGTTAGATCCACGGGAATGATGTCACCCATTTTAACGTATGATATTACATATGAAAAGTGAACATGTTTCTTAACAGTTAATATATTATTTTTAATTTATGGGATTTTTTGATATATTTATTTGAAGAATGTGCAATATCTTGAGAACGGTTCATGCTAAGTTTATGTCAGTCGTTTTCTAAGGAAAAATTACATAAGAAATATCTATTTGCTTAACTTTATTAAAGGTTTTGATTTTTTGATGATTTCTTCAAATTTCACTCGAAAATTTAGGGGGGAGGTCTGAACATTCGATTGTGTTTTAAAACAATAGGCTTCCAGTATTCACGGATTGTGATTTTTGTACCAAATTTCATTCGTATCGCTCCACTCGTTCGTGAGATATCGTCTCCACAGACTCACTGACACACACGCACACACACACAGAAATCACTTCAAAAATGTTCGATTCGTGATCAGGGATACTTGAAACGTGCTCTCCCGTCGAACACTCGAATTCGAATTTTCGACCCTGCCACAACATTTTCACCGACACAATGCAGGTTTAAGAAAAATAAATATAATTATTATTTCTAATATAATTTACCTTAAAACTATTGACAGGCTCAAAAAGAATAAATAAAATTAATGTTTTTCGAATTAGTAAAAAGAACTGTGTCTATCTGGGTTCGTAACCATAGGTAATCAAGCAACAGCCGCTGCTACCGACATCGGAGCGCACATGCAGCTTCTACAATTCCCAGCAGCGGCCAGCCGTCGCTTTGCAGGAGCCATAGTCACCCGTCCTCGACATGATCGGGGACAGAACCCTTAAGCATCCAACAGTTCAAGCCTCCAGGTAGCTGGATTATAAGATCACGCCACAGATCCCGGCGATGATATGTAATTTAAAACAGTACTTAAATTTTAAACCATGAGATTATTAATGATTGGTCGTATACTGTTCAAGATTAATAATGTAAAATAATGAAAATTGTAATGTACCTGTTATAAAATTATAAAAAACGCAATGTTTTATACTATTATTAAAAAAAAATATTGCTTTTGAATTAAGAGAAAATAATGACTAATTTTGCTGGTTGTGCCATCTCTTTTCGTAATTAATAAACAAAAGATGCGATGGACCGTTCAGATTCTTTTTGAAATTCGACAATAGGAAAATTTATAAATGAGTTTTTTTTTGATAAATTTCTCGCAACTGAATAGAATAAAACACCGATATGCTAAAACTCCTTTCGTTTTGATTTAATCACCCACCATTACGGAAAAATAAAAAAAATTTAATGAAAAGTAGCTGGATTATAAAATCACGCCACAGCTTCCAAAGATTATAAGCAATTTAAAATGTTACTTAAACATTATAAACCCATAAAGATATTATTATACGGTTATATATTATTCATAATTATTAACGTAAAATGATACAATTTTCACTGTAGCTAATATAAAATTATTATAAATTTAAATGTATAGTTTCATTCTAAAATTAAAAGGAAAATATTACTTTCGAATTTAGAAAAAAAAAAAAAATTAATTACGTTGATGGTGTCGTCTGTTAAAGCGTTTGTGGAAAAAAGATGCGATGTAGTAATCGCATGTTTTTGACATTTGACAACAGAAAAAATTTAAAAATAAGTTTATGTATGATAAAATAATTCTAAACTCGCACCTTAATTGAATAACACACTAATATATTGAAACTCCTTTCGATTTTATTTAGTCACACATGATTGTGAAAAAAACAAATGAAAATTCATGACCTAGTAAAAGTGCTACATTAAGAGAGATAAGAAAATTTCCAAAATTTTGCAAAAATTCCCATACCGTAGATAGTTGATTATCCGGAAACCATTATATATCTGGAAAATCTGTTATCCAAAAAGTAATTTTACAAAACATTGTAAAATAAATTAGTTCCTCAACTATTTGAAGTGTGAATCTCTACTCAATTTTCTCATGCATTTATATTCCATTCTTTCCCATCTATTCTTATAATCTGTTATTCCTGTGTTAAAAATCTAGAATGTGAAAAACTTTTGAGGAGACGATATTTCATCTTTACTGATGAGAAAGTATAAATTTATGTTTTTGACTTATGTCGAGTTATTTTATTGAAATTATATGTAAAATGTTTAATATTTGAGAACATTTTTTATTTTTATTTGAAATAAGTGTTTTAATAATAGTTCAATAAATGCAATATAGATGGTAGCACCAAAACAATTATAAATTTGCAAAATATATTGAATATAAAAGGTTTGAGTAGAGATATGGGTCAGAGAATTTTCAAAATTTTCAGTTATGCTTTTCCGGAAATTTTTCCTTTCTTTTTTCTTCCTTTTTATTTGAAAATAGAATGTGAACTGTTTTTCTGAAAAGCAAGTAATTTTACAAGAAGTTTTTGACCATTGAGTTTTCTAATTTTGAAAGGAAAATGAAGGTGGGAGGGGGCAATGTGTGTATGATCGTTTTATTTTAAGGAAAAAGAATGGATGACAACCAAAAGAGTGCAAGCAATGGCGGCTCGTGAGCGACATGTAGAGGGAGGCGCTCATCAATGTATTTATGTATATATCCCTCAGTTTGTGCGAACTACGTCTTTTAGACTTCGAGTTCGTCGATTGTCTGGCACTGATAAATTGGTTCCGGCGTTTCCTCGAAACAGCTGTTTGCCAAATTATTATTTTACTTGCGCTGATATACGTTGTGCAAGTTTCCTTAAAATGAATAAGAGCCTATTGCAACCATGGAAATTATTTGAATAAATTTCTAAATAAATTTGTATCAAATTTGTTAAAATTAGATACCCTAGAGTAAAAAAAATACTACACATGCATACGACTGAACTCAGTCGTGTGCATGTGCAGTATTTTTTTTATGATTAGCGCAAAATTTTTTGCATCCAAAATGCACACAATTTTTCTCATATACACTCTTTGGCTAACAGTTTTGAACCTGACCGTACTTGTAACCCAAACAGTAACATAATTAGAGAGCGAAAACTAACTAAATCTACGGCCGTTTATATGTAGAAACGAAAGAACTATTTTTAATACAAGTTTAAGAATGAATTTGGAATTTACAGAAAATTTTTATGCTTTATGCATATTTCTATTCGTCTTTAAAATGATACTAGCGAATCCTGCCTGCTAGCAGTCACTATATATAACAATAAGTAGTTAGCTCGTTGCGTGGGTGCAACAAAAGTGGATTAAAGTTTAGAGTGAGCAGATCGAGTGGGCCCATTGTAGAGTAGAAAATACAGTGTGAAAATTGCATCAAAATCGGAGAAAGAATCACTAAGATAGATAAAAATATAAATATGAAAAAGAGGGGGTCTCCCATCTTCCACCACGGTTGTTTCATATTACGTAATAACAGACGATGTTTGTGTGTCGACGTGTGTGTGTAAGATCTGTAGCGGAAAATGTAAACATCGTACGGCCGTGAAATGTCGTACACGGATATTTCAGGAACCAAGGCGATGCATTTTTTGTAATACCGAAATATGAAATTGAGGCTCCTTAAAGTAAAAGTTACGCCCAAGGGGTTGACACAATAAAGTTGTATATCTAAGTGATTGCAACCAGCAAAATCTAAATCGCTCAATTAAAGGGAAATAAGAAATTTGGGGGGGGGGGCTAACCGAACTGAAAGTTACGCCCTGGAAGCTGACACAATAAGTATGTATATCCAGTTCACATGTACAAATGGTGCCGGGACTATAGCCACCAGCGAAATCAAAATAGCTCAATTAGGAGTCCAGATGTGAAATTAGAACGGGTCTGCTTAAAGTAAAAATTGCGCCCAGGGGATTGATATGAAAGAGATGTATATTCAGATGGTACAAAGATTGTAGCTACCAGAAGATTCAAAATCGCTCAATTTAGGAACCGAGATGTAAAACCGTGAAGGCTAGTTAAACTAAAAGTTACGCTCAGGGGGGGGGGGGGGGGTTGAATAAAAAAATATGCATGTCCAGGCGATGCACGTATACGGTAGAGACTATAGCCACCATTAGATTCAAAATCGCTTAATTAGAGAGCGAGATGAGAAATTTTAGGACTACCTCAAGTAAAATTTACGCCCAGGGAGTATCGGCTTTTTCTTCAATGAAATTAAAAGCAAAACCAAGGGATTGAGCAGTCGCCGGTGAAGGTGGGGGGGGGGGGGGGGAGATTTTAAGGAAAACAACGTCAGATCAAAGAATCAAGTATCAGGTTGAAAATCGATTTTTAACATTCTTTAACAAATATTTATAATTTTTTCAATCTTTAATGTTAAACATCTGAAAAAGTAAGACAACTGAGTAAGTCAAGAGACCCACCCCCTCAGACAACACATTTCTGAAAGTGTCACTAAAAATATCCACACAAATACAATTCTCGAGACTTTTAAACAATTAAGAGATTAAACGCATTGAAATTCGTCGCAAACAGAGCATAGAACTACCCTAAATCAGAAATGATCCTTTTTTGTGAAGGACAGAACCGCCCTGCATCAGAAACGACCCCCCCCCCCCCCCCCTTCGGGCGCTTACGGAGCGAAACAGTTTCTTTAAGTAATAAGGCTGTGTGGGTTAAAACTAAACTGAGTGCCCCAAACAATGCATTTTTCTAACAAAGACGAAGAACGGAAACCCCTAAAATACAATAAATAACCCTCACTTAATTAAGTAAAAAGTACAAAATATGTCTCGAAACTTTTTTGAATTTCTATTTTCTAAATCTCGTGCTAAACTATTTTGTCATGAACCAAAACTAAAAGAACTAGGTCAATAGAATCGATAAAATAAATCAGAATTATATATATATACATAAATACAGTAATTTGTTTTCGAATATTTATTTAAACATCCAAATTTATTATTTTAACAAGAAAGATCAATCATGCTTAAAGCATTGATTAAGAAACACTTTCCAACTTCAATGCAATTTTATTTAAACAAGTCTAAAATGCAATACATTCCTCGGTAATATTTTGAAACTTATCACAATACTGCATTAATTTATTATATTTGAAAACTTAAACCTTCATCGAAAAAAATGAACTTTATTCAAATGACGGCATTGAAATATAAATTGCCTGGTTTAAACATCTCTAAAATGTTATACATTCCTCGGTAATAGTTTTAGAATTATCATAATACTACGATAATTTATTATATTTGAAAACTTCATCGAAAACAACTGAAATTAATTCAAATGACGTCATAGAAAAAATAACACGCCTGGATCTCTCTATAAAAACAGGATTTCATTCATAACTTTCTCCCATTCATTTCATTCATCACAATACTATGATAATTTATTTTATTTAAACATTTTTTTAAGACCATGGAGCTACAAAAAATTAAACTCTATGCTTGAAACTTCATCGAAAAAAATCGTCCTTCTCTTTATGAAATCAATTAATATTTCATTCATATCAGCCATGCAGACTCCATAGACTAAATTATTTTGTGTTAAAAAAATACAGGAATTCTAATACAACTCATTCTATATATTTTGCTGTTTCCATTTTACATAGGTGAAAAATAGGCTTAGTTGTAGAAATAATCAAATTTAGATGAGCATTTAAACTCAAATATATTGTCATTGCGTTGTTTCAGTATGTGGATGCACAGAATTTAAGCAAAAATAAAGTAGTTTTAGGACGGATACAACACTCAATATGAATTAAAAAGAACTTAAAAAAAATCACGATTTTGAAACAAGATGGATGGCATATATCATTTTGAAGTGGGTCATGTGATCGTTTCATATCATGGTCACGTGATCGTTTCATATAAGAGGTGTAATTATTATTTTAATTTTCATTTAAAAAACTACTGAATATATTTCGCTGAATTTTTTTTTATATATTTTATGGAACAATTTGAATATTACCTAAAATTTTCGAAGCAATTTGTGAATTTTAAATCCGCTTAAAAAATGTTTGAAAAATTAGGTCCAATAGGGCTCAATGTATTTCATTTTTTCGACCCGGGTTTAATCCAAAACTAATTGGGTGATATTATTCATTTATATTCCCATAGGTTCTACAGACCGTCTGAACAACGTACTAAAATTTCATTTTATTAAGTCATTTTTACGGCAGTTATCGTGCTAACGGACAGACAGACAGACAGAATGAACAAAGTCATAAACACTTTTCAACTTTGTTGTAAAGTGTTAAGCGAGAGAGAGCACAAACATTTATCAAGAAAAATTCGAGGCCAAATTAACGAAACTTAGCCTCAGCTTTTTTCTCAAACATTTTATTAAAAAATAAAATTATTTAATTGTTCTTATAACAATCATAAAGTTATTTATAGGTAATTAAATGTATTTGTATAATAAATACCAAAACAATCATACACAATGTATCCCGCTCCGGCCGTCCAAATGGTTGCTCGTGTCCTCTGGATGAGTCGGACGGTCTGGGTCTTCTACACAATGTATCCATTACTTGTTAAAAATAAATAATATGCGGTCCCATCAAATGCTAAACGGGAGCCAGGACGAAGCCAAACGCATGCGTGCTGCTGTTGTTGAGACGCAGACCGTCCGACCTACCAGAAAGGTGTAAGGTAACCGTTTGGACGGCCGGTAAGTGCCACCCAATTTAGACCGGAACCCAGTGGGGGAGGCATCCACAGGGACCGTACCCTCCTTCCCCTACCACCAACCTCTCGGAAGGACTTATGGACCCACATGCTTAACGTGATCGTACAAATGCATGTGTGTGTCTAACTAAGGTTTCACTTCTCAATTACCTTTACTTCACAGTGGAGAATAGATCTAGAAGTGTAAATAGCCTAAGATTCTAATAGTTCTTTTCTATAAGCTAAAGCTGTGAATAGTTAAATCTTCTGCCCTACCTGCGGTTTGTTAACTTTCGCGGTATATGTTTTTCGCCGAAATTCTGCTCAAACAGTTGCGAAATATTTTCTGAAAGATAAAATGCAATGCTTAGATTATATTAAAACTAAATTTAATACCAAATAAAACATAGAATATATTTTTTATTTTAATTCAAAATATTTTTGGTACTGCCATCTGTTGACGTAATTTAATTCATACTGATTGTTTTTATTTTTTTAATGAACATTTTTAAATGTCTAATCCTCCTAATACAGTATTAAATACAACAACAGATCATATAAAATAATGCCACAATTACGGAAAGGTTATTTAAAAAAGTTATTTAAACCCAGGGAATTTCATTTCTAATTTGAGTATGAACCCCCAGTACAGCCTTATCAAACAATTTAATTTCGAATACGAGTAATTTACTCACATTATTACTTTCCTTATATACATAATGTATTAGGAAAGTATTGTGACAGGGTCGAAAATTCGATTTCGAGTTTTCGACGGGAGAGCACGTTTCAAGCATCCCTGATCACGAATCGAACATTTTTAAAGTGATGTCTGTGTGTGTGTGTGTGTGTGTGTGTGTGTGTGTGAAAGTATGTGTGTGTTTGTGTGTTAGTGAGCCTGTGGAGACGATAACTCACGAACGAATGGACCGATTTGAACGAAATTTGGCACAAAAATCACAATTTGTAGACACTGGAAGCCTATTGTTTTTATACGCAATCGAATGTTCAGAACCCCTCTAAATTTTCGAGTGAAATTTTGAAAAAATCATCAAACAATCAAAACCGCTAATAAAGGTACGCAAATAGACATTTCTTATGTAATTTTTCATTAGAAAACGATTGACGTAACTTTTAGAATGATAACATGAACCGTTGTCGAGCTATTGCGCATTTTTCAAAAAAATTATCAAAAAGTTATATAAAATAAAAAAAAATATTTCCTATTGAGAAACATGTCCACTTTTCAGATGTAATACCATGCGATACACTGGGTGACATCATTCTCGTTAATCTAGCTCGTTCCATTCATGAGAGAATATACGTTGAGTAATACTTTTCTATTTGAACTCCAATAGTCATTTATCTGCTATAAAAATAACTTATTTCGCCGGCCATAATTCTTGGCGAGATTTTGGCGACGAATTTGGCGGCATGTCGCCTACTTGGTGACTTCTTTTTTTTTTTTTAAATGTTGTCAAATTAACGAAAATCTCGCCAAATGGATAAAAATGACGCTAATTCAATGAAAATGACGATTAATCGTCGAAAATTCAATATCTTGGAAAGAATATAAGTATCTATTATAAGAGAAACCTATTTTTTTACTGTAAAAGTAGTAAATTCATTGCATTATATAAGGAAAGTCATGTGTTGTCCACTTCAGATTTTTTTTGTTTTCGAAATAGTAGCAAGCATATATATGCACACTCCTGACTGGGACTGGATGCGGATACGGCACATATTCCATAATAATAACTATTTATTTATGTTATTCACTTTTGATAATGAAGTTAATTATGCTATTTTAAAATAGCTATTTGCAATACAACACTTTAAACCCAATATTTTATATGATTTTATAACTACTAGTTGATTAATTAAAACTTAACACAAAATAAAAGTACCATAAATTCATTGACAGTCAAAAATGTATCCTGTAAACCTAACAAGCACTTAGAGCATCCACCATTATTCTCCAGTTACTTAAAGAAGATAAAATTAAAACTGATTTAATGTAATAGAAACGGAAAATATCACGTTAAAATTTTGTGATTTTGAAAGTTGTGTACACTCTCAAGAAATATTTCATCAATAATTAAAAATTATAATTTTGAGTCATTTTAGTAAAGTAAATAATACTGTATTACAATTTCACTAAACATATTTTCTTTTTGAGCATATTTTCGACATATAAAATCAGACTTTAAAATTTTTACATTTATTAACTTTCAATGAATAAAAGCTTTCCTGTGATTTTTACAGGTATCCACTACAAAATAAACCTAGTTTTGAGTCATTTTAGTAAAGTAAATAATACTATATAACATTTTTACTAAACATATTCCTTTTGAACATACCTTTGACATGTAAAATCAAACTTTATCAAGATCTTTATATTTATTAACTTCCAATGAGCAAAAGTTTTTCTGGGGTTTTTTACATGTACCCACTAGAGCAAAATAAGTTTTCTAAAAGTGTTTCCTAATTCTTTAGTGCATTATTTTCAACTTATATTTCTTGATAAGAAATCAAGCATGTTCAATAAGTTCTGGAAGACAAAATAATTTTGTTTGCCATAGGTGACAAATTATATCAAAGTACAAAACTATTCATTGTCCGTTTTTACTTTCCCTGCAATACACGGTAATGTTTAGGGAAAGTTATTGGAATCATGTTGAAATTCGCAACTCGAGTTTTCAACAGTTCTGCACGTTTCGGGACCGCTAGAACACGAGAAAACTATTTTTAGCGTGACGTCCGTGTGTGTCTGTCTGTGCAATGTACGTATCCATTCTAATTCAAAAACAAATGGACAAAATTTCACAAAATTTGGTAGATAAGTTACATGTGGATTACTCTGGTGTTGATTAGATTTTAGTACGATTCGGAAAAAAGAACCTGCTTTTCAACGAAATGACCTGCAAAAAACCGTCAACATCTAAAATAAGAGACGACGTATACTCAATCTCATTAATTAAATGGTGTTATATGCCACTTTGGATGATGAAAATAATAAGACCAACCCCATTACTTTAGGACTGGCCGTTCTCGAGATATTATAGTTTTTCTCTCATATTTTGCTACATCGATTTTGATAATAAGTCTAGTTACCTAATGAAAACGAAAGCTGAATTAAAAGCGTAAATTCAGTGCATTTCCCATTATTTATGCGTGTTATTTAGTGCAATTAAACTCAATTTAACGAATTATTCATGAAGAGACAACGAATTTGAGTCTGCAGGGAAATCATATGCTGCTCACATCAGATTTTTTGTATTGTTCACTTTATTTAAAAAATGTTTTGTATTCAACATGGTCTTTGGAGTGAAAGTATTTTATCAGTCTCTCAAGACACACATTTTGCGCCAGTGCATATTCTAGGTTCTTCAGCATTATTTGTGTATGAACTGTCCACTGTTGCATCATTATTGACTGTTGAACTCACAGAAGCACGTGGTTTGTAGGTACGCAGACACTGGCACCTGTCAACTTTGTCCTGCTTCTTTTCTTTCACACGACGATTCTGGAACCAAATCTTAACTTGTTTCTCGGACAGTTTAAGATAATTCGCTACTTCTATGCGTCTTAGCATGGAGAGATACTTATTGCCTGCAAACTCGCGCTCCAGCTCCACGAGTTGGGCACTGCTGAAAGCTGTTCGTACTCGTTTGCTGGTAGTAAGTTCATCAGCATTGAATGCGTCTTTTTCATCTGAAAAGTATAAAAAAGATTTAATTATCAATAAAATGAAAAACATTTTCATTATTGTTGAAATTTTTTTAACCTTTTGCTTACGGGTGGGACAGCGTCAACCCCAAACGAAGAACCCCCCAAAAGACAGGTATTTAACATACCCTATCCTAAACAGTTCGATCCCCCTTTGCAGGCATTGGACGCCAATGCTTGCAAAGGCGGATCGAACTGTTTGGGATAAGGTTTGTCAAATACCTGTCTTTTTGAGGGGTTCTTCGTTTGGGATTGAAGCTGTCCCATCCGTAAACAAAAGGTTATAAAAATAATGAAAATAAAAATATATTTATTGTTAAATGTTGAAAAATGTATACACTGTAAATAAGCAGTTGCGAAACATCGGGGAGACAAAGTAGACAGTGCTAACCCAAATAATTTACAACCAAATAAATTTTATTTTAATCACAAATATTTTAAAATAAACGTATGAAATGAATTCTTTGTAAATATATGAAGAGAGATGCAGACATATTTCTTGTTCCAATTCACGCTAGACCCTCAGGTGATGACGTATTTTTCAGGAAAGACACTTGTCATAATGTCTACCCCGTTAGTTGGTATTGCATTCAGAACAGAACTAAAAGAGAAAGGATGTACGATTTCTATCGTAACCAGCGGTACCGACTTTCGAAACACTTTTTGAACCCCATTAATTTTGTTGTGTGTTCCTCGAACCCCTATTGTTTTTGTATATATTTTGTGCAGAAAATGTATGCATACATGCATAAATTTTGTTTTTTGTTTTTTATTCTAAATTTTTCATTATTCTTTATCTGTTTACTATATACAGGGTGTCCCAAAAACATTGACTTCGACTTTTATTCCTTAAATATTGATCTTAGACATATATAATAAATTACAAAGTTGCCTAAAAAATGGTACAGAATGATGACGTATATGAAATCGATAAAAATTTTCATGGGATTAAATTTGAAGAAAAACAAAATTTAAATTTTTATACGGCCCCAGTACAAAAACATTTCCATTGAGTAAAATGTGCCCCATACACTAATACAGTGATGTACAAAATTCCAGCATTTTATCATAAAAAGTCCCAGAGATATGTTCAAACAAAGTTGGTGAGGGATTAATCACAAATTAAAATGTAAATGTTTACAGCAAGAGTGCAAATGACGCAACGCAGAAACGCATCATAGGCAAATAATATCTGCCTCTCATCTATAATGGGCCTTTGGCATGGATGGGAAACATTTTGAACAAGCTTTGTAATCTTTGTGTAAAGTTATTATTTCTACACAGTGTAGATACTTTTGTACCAATAAATAGCAAAATTATTATTTATTTATGTAATCATTATTTTCTTTCATTATTCGTGTATGATTCCTGAAACGCGATCTGCCGACAGGATTTTTCCCCTCTGAGAACCCATGTCGATGCATCGAAAAGTGGTTTAAGTAAGCATTTTTGTCTTTTCATATCTCTGGGACGTTTTATGATAAAATGCTGAAATTTTATGTATCACTTTATTAGTATATGAGGCACATTTTACTCATTGGAAATGTTTTTGTACGGGGGCCGTATAAAAATTTAAATTATCACTTTATTAGTATATGAGGCACATTTTACTCATTGGAAATGTTTTTGTACGGGGGCCGTATAAAAATTTAAATTTTGTATTTCTTAAAATTTAATTTCCTTGAAAATTTTAATCGATTTCATAAAATTCTGTACCTTTTTTTACGCAACTTTGTAATCTATTATATATGTCTAAGATCAATATTTAAGGAATATAAGCCGAGGTCAATGTTTTTGGGACACCCTGCATAAAGTCACGGGTATAGGAATTTCCCGCTCAGACTGTTTATTGTATTCTGAATACAAGATCTAAAATATAAAGACATTTGTTAACATTTTTAACATGGGTAAAAAGACCTAAAAATTAAATGTTACAATTCTTTGTTGTTTTTATAAAAAATAATTGGGTTGGAAATTCACACAGTATCTGCATATTATATATATAATAATGTTGCGCCTACAAAAGCAAAATAAGTGAAATAAATAATCATCTAGAAAGAAAAAACTATTTTTCTGTACTTCACTATAATTTGCTTTATTTTAGCATTTCAGACTTCTTATAGTGCTAGATAATCTGACTGAATGAAATTTGAATTAGACTTAAATCTTTTGAAAAATGCATGGTTCATTCAATTTTGAAATTTCCGGAACCACCAATAATTTTTTAAGTCGATGCCTATGCATTTAACTATTGTAGACCCAGGTAGACATATCAAAGTTGTGAGATTTCTTGAAAAATTGAAGATTCCTTTTCTATATTCACAGCAAGATTTCCCGCATTTTTTTTGTTTGTTTGTTTCCACAAAATAGCGTTTACAGTCTGAGGTTGGAGAGTGATTTTAAGGGTGAGCGGCAGTAAATTTTCTGCCCTATCCGCGCTTTGTTAACTTAAGAGGAACACGTTTTTCGGCGAAATTCTGCTCAAACAGTTGCGAAATATTTTCTGAAAAATAAAATGCAATGCTTAGATTATATTGAAACTAAATTTCATACTCAATAAAATATAGAATATATTTTTTATTGTAATCCAAAATTGTTTTGGTGCTGCCATCTGTTGTCGTAATTTAATTCATACCGACTATTTTTATTTTTCAATAAACATTTTTAAATGTCTATTCCTTCTAATACAGTATTAAATACAACAGACCATATATAATAATGCCACATTCACTGAAATGTAATTTCTCATTCTATAAATTTGATAAGGGGATCTGAATGTACATCACTGAAGACTGCAGCCTTGTCTTCAAGTTCCTTTGTCTTCAAGTCCAAGTTCAATTACCTTTTAGTGATTGTGGCATTATTATATATGATCTGACGTATTTAATATCGTATTGAAAGGAATAGACATTTAAAAATGTTCATTAAAAAATAAAAATAGTCGGTATGAACAAATTACGACACCAGATGGCAGCACCAAAAATATTTTGGATTACAATAAAAAATATATTCTATATTAGAATATTTAGTTTTAATATAATCTAAGCATTGCATTTTATTTTTCAAAAAATATTTCGCAACTGTTTGAGCAGAATTTCGGCGAAAAATGTGTTCTACGGAAGTTAACAAAGCCCGGATAGTGCAGAAGGTTTACTGACGCATTTGATTTAGAGAATTTCTAAATTTTATTTTCTATGTGAATCATAAATCAAACTTTTAACAAGTGACAAAGTACAGCTTGGTGAGTGTTATATTTATTTTCTTATTGGTTATCCTTGATTTTTATATATTAGTCAAAATGGAGTTTATCGTGGACTGCGTTTTTCAGCATATTACGTTTTTAAATCGGTTCCACAGAAAAACGCAAGACGGGGATTTTCCAAACAGAATTGTAAAAGGTCATTAATCTACTTTCATTGTAATTCAGTTAATATTTTTCCTTTTATTTGTATACAGCGTCATGTTTTTTATTTGCTAATTTTGGTCCATGATATTAAGTCTCCCCAAATTATTTTTTTACATTTCGCCACTACTTAAAAGTACTAAAACACATCCTAGCCTTCTATTTTTAGAGGTTACTCTCCTCCCCAGTTATATTTCCCCCTCAAAATGCAGGTAATATCAATAAAAATCGGAAACTAGTCAATTAAGTTACTGCTTTGCAGAAATATTTGACTAATGGGATTGGTTGCTAAAAAATTCAAGTATGAAGAAATTGCATATAACAAAAAATTTCATTACATTTAATCTCTGTATATACAGGTATAAAATACGTCTGTAACATTAAAGTACCTGGCCATCTTATATACATTGTATATCAGGTGTTCCCAATCCATTGTATCCTTAGGTGAAATATTTTTAATGTTACACCATGTAGTATACCATTGAGAAACACATTCTGCACTACGAAATTTCATAACCAGTTTTTCCCCAATACTATTCAACCAACTGATTTTATTTACAGGCCAATGAATTTTACATTTTATTTCAATATATCTTACATGGCTAAATAATACTAAATTTGTTATGCAAATCTGCTAATGCATAAATAAATATGATTGCTTCAGTACTAATTTTTCATAGACATTAAAAAGAGTTAATATGTGGAGGGAAATCTGAGTGCGAGATTAAACTTTTTTATGCTGCAAATGTAGTTACGGCTTTTCACACATAGCTGGCAAGATTGCCGTAGCCAACTAATGCAGAATCTAGAAAAAATCTCCTGGAAAGGTGCATTTTTTGAAAGATCACATACGTAGATCAAAATTAGGTATTTTATTTATTTACTAGCCGCCTTCGGCGACCAGCCTGTTCGCAACCCTTGAAAATTCTGACCGTGGCAAACTCGCTGGCGCCATAACCCCGTGGAGTTAACAAAGTTTGGTTTAGTTTAATGACGTTAAAACTAATAATGAAATTTTAAGATGAAAACTAATGTTCTAAGGGGGGGGGGGGTATTGAAAATTAATTTGTAAAATGAATTTATTCTAATATTTGTGAACTGTGAGATTCTGAGGATTTCTGTACCTGTAACCAGGGGCGTGCTGGCCCACTGGGACACCGGGACATGTCCCGGTGCGCCCTCTTCTCACGGCGCCTCTAGCCTTCCTGGATGTAAAATTTTCGTTCGAATTGCTTATGTAAAAAAAAAAAAAAACCCAAACGTATCTAAATAATACTTCAGTGCGAGACTGATTGCTCCGAGAAATATGGCGCGGAAAACGGTACCAGCACTCACTGCCTTTTGTATTGCGGAGGTGGTGACTCTGCGACTAACCGCTCTGCCCGATGCCGCTGTTGAAACGCGAAACGAAGGAATGAGCTTGTGCTAAGTTCTAACTCCGCGGCGTATTATGAAGTGTTTTGTTGTAATTTTGGTTTATTCAAGGAAATTGAAGGACAAGGGGACACCCGGAAAAGGAAGAAATCTCCCTTAGGCCGTCCATCTCGTTTCATTCACGTCCTGCAGCCGTAGCATTGATGCCTATGGTAAGTTTGTGTTTTATAAATGTGTTATTTTTAGTTTAATTGCTCTGTTTATAGCAAATTTTGATACCCACACGTAAAAGATAACATCACTAATTGTTTTTCGGAATTAAATTTCAACAAAAAATGAGTAAATTTGCTTTTTTTCTCGATATATATATATTTTTTTGCTATTTTTCTTTCAAGATGAGGCCGCCTCTAAAGCGAGGCTCCCAGGTTCACCGACATGTTAATTCGGCCCTGGTGAGACTAGGGTACTTTATTTCAACTGTATTTATTTTAATGCCTAAGATTAAAAGATACTTATCAACAATCAGTATGCACTAAAATTTTGTTTTTTAAATGTCAGTTTTTTTTATTTGAAGGTCATTTTGCCTTGTTATTTCCTTCTGTTTACATATTTTTTTATTTTTAATTACTTATTTTTTTTTATTTTTAATTACTTATTATTTCATTGTTTTCAGAGTTCCAATAGTAATGAAATGGAAGAGAAAAAAAAAGAAAAGCGGCCATGAATGTAAGAAAGATTAAAGAAATAAAATGTTTCATGAATCTGCTAAAACATGCCCCAAAGTAACAGCTTTTTTAACAAAATCCTCAGATTGTGAACAACGCCATCACTCTTAGAAAATTAAGTATCGAGCCAAGGAACGCAATTGAACGATTCTGTTGAAGAACAAAGTCTTGTAAAAGAATTCCCTGGAACCTTCTCGAATACAGACAATGCAGAAACAACACACGAACAATTACAAGAACCAGGACTATCAACGTCAAATACAAAACCGCACTCAAGCCAAAGCACTTCATTTAATACACAAACAGTAGATATTGATTACTTTAAGAAACTGGGAGCAAATGATTTGCAATTATACTTGGCGTTCCAACCAGTTCAGCATGATGAAAATGAAGTGCCTTTTACAGATAGAAAATCAATATTTAAAATCGAAGAAAGTAACAGTGGTAACCAAATTTTCCGCTTTCTGGTAGGTCGGACGGTCTGGGTCTCAACGACAACAACCAAATTTTCCGAAGGCAGTGGCTATCCTACAACGGAAAAACACAACAACCGTTCTGTTTCATTTGTGTTGCGTTTAGCAAATCCACTTCAGTATTTTGCTCTGGATTCAGCGATTGGAAGCATGTCCATTAGAGACTACAGGAGCATGAAAACTCGAAAACTCACACACAATCTGTGAATTGTTTCATGCTAATGAAAGATAAGAAAAGTTTGCCCGATCTTCTGTTTGGGAACCAAATGGCCAACAGGAAACAGGAAGTAAAAGAAAGAAGACATATAGTAGAAACAGTAGTCGATGTTTTGAAACTGATAGGTAAACAAGGTTTTCTTCTTCGGGGAAAAGTAGAATCTGCTCATACTTTGGATGACGACTCAGTGAACCATGGAGATTTTTTACAGGTGATTCTCATGCTAAGAAAATATGATGCATTTTTAGAGAAGCATGTGAGCAGTGTAATTTCAAAAAGTAAAACCAACCCTCTCTAGAACAGAAAACCCAACGAAATTCAAAAAAGGAAGAACATGCCAGTAGAAAGAGGAGATCAAGTTACATTTTTAAGTAACAACATGATTGTGAAAATCTTACAATACATGAACGAAGAAATGAAAAGAAAAATATGTGAGGAAGGGAAATTGGCAGGGAAGTTTTCCATCCTAATGGATACTACAGTAGATGTTTCAAGTTACGACCAATGTGCATATGTCTTATGCTACGTTGAGGGTTCTGAAGTCGTAGAAAGACTGCTAGCTATAAAATGTGTGGTTTACACCACAGGCGAGGATCTGTTTCAGTCACTCAGAACCGTTTTGGAAGATGCCGACATAAGGATCAAGAACTGCGTTACTAACGCTTTTGATGGAGCTTTTAACATGAATGGCCATTTTAAAGGATTGACAGCAAGATTATCTGAAGTAATTCCACACCACATTCACACTTGGTACTATGCCCATGTGATGAACCTAGTTCTCACTGACACTGTCCAATGTCTTATTGCAACTATATCATTTTTTAATGTACTGCAAGAAGAAGCTCAAGTGTTTATGAAGCAGTCACTTAAAAGATTACAAAAACCTTTTTTTTAAGGTGGAAGATATTGAATTGACCAGGTGGCGGAGCCGCAGTAATGCTACGGTCAAGATATGATATTGAAAAATCTCACCCTACCAAGGTCATCCACTTATAATTGGTCAGTGCCTTGTTTAAGATATCTAGTTCTCCAGAGTTTAACTCTAAAGCAACAAATGATGCTGAAGGTCTTCTTATAAAGTTTACAAGTTTTGATACAATATTGTTAGCTATGTTGTTTATGAAATGTTTTAAGATAAATCACTCCTTTGTCTGATTACTTACAGACTAAGAATCTCGATTTCGTTCAAGCATGGAAACTCATTGAAACTTCTCACTTAAAACTTAAAGAATTACGTCAAAAGTTTGATGAAACTTCACAAGCTGCGAGAACATTCGTATAGATAATGACTCGTAGTTTAGATGAAGAGTAAAAAAAGATGAGCCTTTGGAAAGTATTTGCATTGAAACTGAATTGAAAGAGAAACGACAGAGAAATGGGAAAAAGCTTCACGGAGAAGATGCTGGTCATGAAGATGTTGGTCATACCTCAGAAGTAGATGGTTTTAAAATTTCAACATTTTACAGTGTCATAGATACTCTCATCAATACTATAAAAAACAGATTTCTCCAACACAAAAACTTGTACCTAGATCTAGCCTGGTTTGATCCTAAGCAGTTTGGCAATAAAGAGCCCTTACCTCCCAAAGCCCTGGACAAAATAGTAGAGATTCTCCCAAGACTTGACAATGGAAAGCTTGTTGAAGAACTTACTTCATTTGCTGATGTATGGCTCCAAACAAGCAAAAACACAATCAGTGAAGAGTATCAAGAAGATCCCACAGAACGTGATTTATCTGATGACTTTGACGAAGAGGAGAACTCAACATTTTAACCTTGCAATTACAATAAGTGAAATTCTTGCTTAAAGTGTGCTTACGAAGTGCTTCTTAACTATAGCATGTACTCTCGTCAGTATAATGAACTGTATATAAGCTGCTCTTGACAATCCCGATGACTCAAGTAACATGTGAAAGGGTTTTTTTCAAGTTGAAGATTATTAAAACAAGATTCAGATCTACCTTAAACAGTGACAACTTGGAGACATTATTATTAACGCAATCTGAATCAGACTTATTGAACATTACAGACAGTGACACTATAATTGATGAGTTGTGTCAATTGATCTCTGAAATGAGGCGATTGCTCAGTGTTTAACCACTTAGTATGATATAGGTATCTTTTACTTTTATATTTACCATTTGTTAAATTCTGACAAGTAGCTGATATATGTTCAGTACATCAAATAAATCATGTTTATTTCAGACGATATTAAATAAATATGCATATTGTAATATATATTACATCAACGGAAATCTTGCTCTCAATTATTTAATTTACCTTTATTTTTATTTAAAGCTATTTTTTTTAAATACATAATTTTAGGTTCTATTACTTAATGTTAAGTAAGATAAAACGATGTTTTAAGCACCCCCAGACCCCCCGGTAGTTGGCGCCCCCGTACCGGTCTATCCATCTCCCTCTTGGGGGACCCAGCACGCCCCTGCCTGTAACCCTAGGAAAGGGATCCCTTTGATGTGTACTCACGGCCGGGATTAGCTGCTCCTGTGTTTTTTTATAGAGGCATGCTCCTCTATATTTTGTTTTACATAAATGAAATTGTATCCTTTTGTTTGCATTTTTAGTAATGCATCGCAAATGACATGAAAGTATTTTTGAGACTGATCATGCTAAATGTGAATTTAGTGTTCAAGAAATAACGATGCTGCTTTAACGATGTTGCTCAGCGAAAAAAAGTTTTTTTTAACGATTGTCCCCACCACCACTCGATGCATAAATGCACCGCAACAATCTCCATAATTTTCTTCTTATTTATTTTTTTATTTCTTCAGTGTTTAAGTTTTTTCATTATGGTCCCAAACACCATCCGATGTAAACAATACATCGCCACAATTCAATCCAGCATAATGAGCCAAAAACTTAATAAAAAGCAAACACTAATTCGGTTTTTAATTGTCCCTAGGCCAAAAACCGTATAAACAGCAATCACTAATGACATTTGCAAATATAATTTAGTACTACTTATTATTATTTCTTGTTTTTTTTTTTTTTTTTTTTTTTGAAATATTTTTTCAACAAAATGCTCTAAAACATTTTTGAAGTATCCTGAAAGATTGCATCTCTTTAGAAAATAATGCACATAGAACGAAATTAATTACTTTATTTTTTAAAATATTTTATACTTGTCTTTGACAGGACAACTTTGACAACTAGTTTTTCCACTTTTTTTCGATTCACACCAAATTAAGCATATTAAAATACTAATAATAATCAATAACGTACTTTGACTTAATGGGACGAGGTTCAAACTACTCATTAATTTCAATTATTATATTCCGAATGTTTCTAAATTGTCAAAGTTAAATAAATTCTATTCTTAAATTAAAACATAGTTCCGTCGATTTCTGTCAGATAACAAATATTGAATGAAAACTTATTTGAGTAAACTACTATAGCATCAAATTAATATATGTATAAGACGAATTATTGTCCTTGAATTTATTTATATTTGTATTCTAAACATCTTACACTTTTAATTTAATATTATTAAATTTTAAATGCTCATTTAATCTCTGATATTATCAAACTAAAATGATAAATAAGAACTCACTTTATAGTATAATGCTTATTTTTGAATTGTACAGATTTTTCGAATTTGGGCTCTTTTTGATTTACTATATGTAATATAAATTGTGTTTAATTCCTTTAATGGCAAATTTGTATCATTATACGAGGCAACAGGCTTAAATGTACTAGGGGGGGGGGGAATCCGGTCCGGGCCCCGTTGGAGCTGGCTTTAAGCAGTGTTTCTATTACGCGTACATCCGGAGGAGGGGCAAATCCCCCACCACCACCACCCGGAGATATTTTATATTAGTTCCTATTTATGTGATAGCATTTAGATATATTTATATAGGGCAAATAGAATACTTACCCCCCCCCCCCCCCCCCCCGCACCCCTTCTAAAGTTTCATTCGCTCTCCCGTTCAAAAAGTCCTGCATCAAACAGCGGGAATCTAAGCGTCGTATACGGCCATGAATGAAATTTGGTACACAGATACTGCAGGACCCGAATAGGTGCACCTCGGCGTTATTTATTTTTAATTAGAATTAGATTTTTAGTTATTTTATAGGCTAGAGTTTCCTTGGTGGCCGCATAAAACACTATAAAACACGTGGAGAAATATGCGGCTCAAATTTCATTCGAGGTACATCGGCAAGATCACAGGCAAGCATCTCGCTCACGAAACAGGGGATTCCAGACGGATGGCGCTTCGGTAATAGGATTTAAATTTCCGAGTTTTGCAAATAGAGATTTGAATTTTCAAATATAAGTAGTAACAGCAAAAGTTTAAATATAGGTTGTTAACATCCTCAGAAAAAAATAATCATGTTTCTACGGTAATAACTTCTAAAGTTCACAATTAAGATTTGAAACGGCCGTAAAGTCCCCCTCCCCCTTTGTGGATAGCGTGCTTGGTGAATTGAGTAGTAATGGACGTTCATTGAAGACCCGGGCAATGTCATTCGTCCTAGTTTAAATATATATATATGTAGAAACTAAATTTCCTAATGCATATTTTTGTCGCTTGCTATTTATATCTATCTTTTGTAATTTTGAAGATATTTTGAGTGAAAGTAAAGAAAAAAGCCACTCGTATAGACATATACTTTTACCAGTTAAAAAAATTTAAAATATTAAAATAGTGAATTTATTTTTATATATTCATAATCTGGACCGTATTTCCGAAAAAAAAAACCCAAGAATAATTTTTAACATTTTTTTTTCTATTAGGTTCGGAGATATTAGTGTCCAAAGTGTTTACATTTTTCGTAACGCTCCGATTTCCGGTGCAAAAACCTCAAAAAGTATAAACGTTATTTATTCACATGATAAAACAAACAAACAAAAAAGCCTGCTTTTTCAATAGTACCACGTAGCCGACTTTAAACTTTTAGAAGTTTGAACCCAATCTGAACTAGAAACTTGAAGCTGGTTAGTTGCATAAAGGTGGGACGCATTGTATTTCATCGGTTCTGAAAAATTATTAATATAATTTTAATGTCAATGCAGTTATCGGCTATTATTCGGTGTAAGGCTCCTATATATATATATATATATAAGTCTTAATTCGGTGATGAAAGGTTTGCATAAAAACTGTTGGTCGCTGCTGGTATAATTCCAAATTATTCCGACTCGTTTACTGAGAAGTAATGGAGTTTTTTTTTACCGATGGCTCATCCTCTGTAAAAAATTAATAAATTAAGATAGAAAACACGATTCTTATGAAAAAAATCTGATGTGGGCAGCACATGACTTTCCTTATATAATGCAATGAATTTACTACTTTTACAATTAAAGAAAATGTGATTCTTATAGTAGATACTTATATTCTTTCCAAGATCTTGAATTTTCTTCAATTAGTCATCATTTTCAAAATTTTAGTTCATTATAAAATTTTAGGAAATTTTTATTTTGTACCATTGGGTATCACAGAGAAACTTTAATTCATTGAAAGTTAATAAATATAAAGATCTTAAAATTTGATTTTATATGTCAAAGATATGTTCAAAGGAATATGTTTAGTAAAAATGTTATATAGTATTATTTACTTTACTAAAATGACTCAAATTTATATTATTTAGTGATTGATGAAATATTTGCTGAAAGTGTAAACTTTCAAAATTACAAACTGTTAACGTGATATTTTCATTTGCTATCACATTAAATCAGTTTTGATAATCTTCTTTAAGTGGCTGAATAATGGTGGATGTTCCAAGTGATTGTTAGGTTTATACAGGATACATTTTTGAGGAACTGTCAATGAATTTATGGTACTTTTATTTTGTGTTAAATTTTAATTAATCAGCTAGTAGTTATAAAATCAGATAAAATATTGGGTTTAAAGTGTATTATTGCAAATAGCTATTTTAAAATAACATAATTAACTACATTATCAAAAGTGAATAACACGAACAACTTATTATCATAAATATGTGATGTGTTGTATCCAGTCCCAGTCAGGAGTGTGCATATGCTATAGTTGCTGCCGTTTAGTAAACAAAAAAAATGTGATGATGTGGGCAGCACATGACTTTACTTATATAATGCAATGAATATACTACTTTTACAGTTAAAAAAAAATGTTATTCTTATAGTAGATACTTATATTCTTTCCAAGATATTAAATTTTCTTCAATTAGTCATCATTTTCATTGATTTATCGTCATTTTTATCCATTTGGCGAGATTTTCGTTAATTTGGCAACATTTAAAAATGTCGCTAAGTTGGCGGCATTCCGCTAAATTCGTCGCCAAAATCTCGCCAAGCGTTAATGACGGAGAAACAAGCTATTCTTACAGCGGATAAATGACAATTGGCGTTCAAATAAAAAAGTATTAATGGAACGAGTTAGATCCACGGGAATGATGTCACCCATTTTATCGTATGATATTACATATGAAAAGTGAACATGTTTCTTAACAGTTAATATATTTTTTTTAATTTATGGGATTTTTTGATAAATTTATTTGAAGAATGTGCTATATCTTGATAACGGTTGATGCTAAGTTTATGTCAGTCGTTTTCTAAGGAAAAATTGCATAAGAAATGTCTATTTGCTTAACTTTAATAAAGGTTTTGATTTTTTGATGGTTTCTTCAAAATTTCAATCGAAAATTTGGGGGGAGGGCTTGAACTTTCGAATGTGTTTTAAAACAATTGGCTTCCACTATTCACGGATTGTGATTTTTGTACCAAATTTCATTCGTATCGCTCCACTCGTTCGTGAGATATCGTCTCCACAGACTCACTGACACACACGCACACACACACAGAAATCACTTCAAAAATGTTCGATTCGTGATCAGGAATACTTGAAACGTGCTCTCCCGTCGAACACTCGAATTCGAATTTTCGACCCCGCCACAATGCAGGTTTAAGAAAAATAAATATAATTAATATTTCTAATATAATTATATTTATTAGAATAAATAAAATTAATGTTTTTCGAATTAGTAAAAAGAACTGTGTCTATCTGGGTTCGTAACCATAGGTAATCAAGCAACAGCAGCTGCCACCGACATCGGAGCGCAGATGCAGCTTCTACAATTCCCAGCAGCGGCCAGCCGTCGCTTTGCAGGAGCCATAGTCACCCGTCCTCGACATGATCGGGGATAGAACCCTTAAGCATTCAACAGTTCAAGCCTCCAGGTAGCTGGATTATAAGATCACGCCACAGATCCCGGCGGTGATATGTAATTTAAATCAGTACTTAAATTTTAAACCATGAGATTATTATTAAGTGGTCGTATACTGTTCAAGATTAATAATGTAAAATAATGAAAATTGTAATGTACCTGTTATAAAATTATGAAAAGCGCAATGTTTTATACTATTATTAAAAAGAAATATTGCTTTTGAATTAAGAGAAAATAAAGGCTAATTTTGCTGGTGGTGCCATCTCTTTTCGTAATTAATAAACAAAAGATACGATGGTCCGTTCAGATTCTTTTTGAAATTCGACAATAGGAAAATTTATAAATGAGTTTTTTTTTTGATAAATTTCTCGCAACTGAATAGAATAAAACACCAATATGCTAAAACTCCTTTCGTTTTGATTTAATCACCCACCATTACTGAAAAATAAAAAAAATTTAGTGAAAAGTAGCTGGATTATAAAATCACGCCACAGCTTCCAAAGATTATAAGCAATTTAAAATGTTACTTAAACATTATAAACCCATAAAGATATTATTATACGGTTATATATTATTCATAATTATTAACGTAAAATGATACAACTTTCACTGTAGCTAATATAAAATAATTATAAATTTAAATGCATAGTTTCATTCTAAAATTAAAAGGAAAATATTACTTTCGAATTTAGAAAAAAAAAAATAATTAATTACGTTGATGGTGTCGTCTATTAAAGCGTTTGTGGAAAAAAGATGCGATGTAGTAATCGCATGTTTTTGACATTTGACAACAGAAAAAATTTAAAAATAAGTTTATGTATGATAAAATAACTCTAAACTCGCACCTTAATTGAATAACACACTAATATATTAAAACTCCTTTCGATTTTATTTAGTCACACATGATTGTGAAAAAAACAAATGAAAATTCATGACCTAGTAAAAGTGCTACATTAAGAGAGATAAGAAAATTTCCAAAATTTTGCAAAAATTCCCATACCGTAGATAGTTGATTATCCGGAAACCATTATATATCTGGAAAATCTGTTATCCAAAAAGTAATTTTACAAAACATTGTAAAATAAATTAGTTCCTCAACTATTTGAAGTGTGAATCTCTACTCAATTTTCTCATGCATTTATATTCCATTCTTTCCCATCTATTCTTATAACCTGTTATTCCTGTGTTAAAAATCTAGAATGTGAAAAACTTTTGAGGAGACGATATTTCATCTTTACTGATGAGAAAGTATAAATTTATGTTTTTGACTTATGTCGAGTTATTTTATTGAAATTATATGTAAAATGTTTAATATTTGCGAACATTTTTTTTTAATTTGAAATAAGTGTTTTAATAATAGTTCAATAAATGCAATATAGATGGTAGCACCAAAACAATTATAAATTTGCAAAATATATTGAATACTAGCCGCCTTTGGCGACCAGCCTGTTCGCTACCCTTGAAAATTCTGACCGTGGCAAACTCGTTGGCGCGACCTACCAGAAAGGTGTAAGGTAACTGCTTGGAAGGCCAGGAAGTGCCACACAATTTAGACCGGAACCCAATGGGGGAGGCATCCAAAGAGACCGTACCCTCCTTCCCCTACCACAAACCTCTCGGAAGGACTTGCAGTCCCACACGTTTAACGTGATCGTACTCCGCGTGAACACGGCTGCAGTTTTGGCAATGGCGGGAATCGAACCCGGGCCTACCGAGTGAAATTCCCGCGCGCTAACCACTGGGCTACCGTGCCATCCGCGACAATCTCCATAACTTTATTTTTATTCGGCAATTTTGGAAATCGAACCCGGGCCTACCAAGTGCAAATCCCGCGCACTAACCACTGGGGTACTTCACCCTCCGCGATATTCTTCATAACTTATTTTTTATTCACCCAATTTAGACCGGAACCAAGTGGGAGAAGCATCCACAGGGACCGTACCCTTCTTCCCCTACCACCAACCTCTCGGAAGGACTTACAGACCCACATGTTTAACGTGATCGTACTCCGCGTAAACACGGCGGCAATTTTGGGAATCGAACCCGGGCCTACCGAGTGCAATTTCCGCGCGCTAACCATTGGGCTACTTTGCCCTACGCGACAATCTCCATAACTTTCTTTTTATTCATCCAATTTAGACCGTACCCTCCTTCCCCTACCACCAACTTCTCGGAAGGACTCACGGACCCACATGTTTAACGTGCTCGTACTCTGCGTAAACACGGCGGCAATTTTGGGAATCGAACCCGGGCCTGGTAACTGGTTGGACGGCCAGGATGTGCCACCCAATTTAGACCGGAACCCAGTGGGGGAGGCATCCACAGGGAACGCACCCTCCTTCCCCTACCACCAACCTCTCGGAAAAACATACGGACCCATATGTTAACCGTGATCGTACTCCATGTCAGTGGCGGAAATCGAACCCGGGCCTACCGCGTGCAATTCCCGCGCGCTAACCCCTGGGCTACTCCGCCCTCCGCGACAATCTCCATAACTTTCTTTTTATTCACCCAATTTAGACCGTACCCTCCTTCCCCTACCACCAACCTCTCGGAAGGACTCACGAACCCACATGTTTAACGTGATCGTACTCTGCGTGAACGTGGCGTAAGTTTTGGCAGTGGCGGGAATCGAACCCGGGCCTACTGAGTGCAATTCCCGCGCGCTAACCAATGGGCTGCCGCGCCCTCCGCGACAATCTCCATAACTTTCTACATATTCACCCAATTTAGACGGGAACCCAGTGGGGGAGGCATCCACAGGGGCCGTATCCTCCTTCCCCTACCACCAACCTCTCGGAAGGACTTACGGACCCACATATTTAACGTGATCGTACTCCGCGTGAACACGGCAGCAGTTTTGTCAGTGGAGGGAATCGAACCCGGGCCTACCGAGTGAAATTCCCGCACGCTAACCACTGGGCTACCGCGCCCTCCGCGACAATCTCCATAACTTTCTTTTTATTCACCCAATTTGGACCAGGACCCAGTGGGGGAGGCATCCACAGAGACCGTACCCTCCTTTCCCTGCCACCAACCTCTCGGAAGGAATTATCGACCCATATGTTTAAGGTGATCGTACTCCGCATCAGTGGCGGGAATCGAACCCAGGCCTACCGAGTGCAATTCTCGCGCGCTAACTTCCCGCGCGCTAATTTAAATTTATAACGACCATATGCTAGGCTCTTAATTCCACCATCCTCGTTCCATCGTTCCATCATTTAAAATAGCCATAAAATTAAAATATCCATTTAAAATATCTATAAATTAAAATATCCATAAATTAAAATATCCATTTAAAATAAAAAAATCAACCATATCGTTCCACCAATCCATAAATATAATAATTTCAAATACATCACCACAATTCAAACCACCATAATTCAATCATTTAAATTATTTAAAATATCCATTTAAAAATATCCATTTAAAATATCATATAAATATAATAATTTCGCCCGATGTATACAACACTTATGCTCGTAATTCAGTTAAAACCGAAAGCGCGGTCTCCATGGAGACGGGGAAGAAACTAATGCGGATGGGGGGAAAATGCCGTTGAGAAACTGAGCCGGTAGCCGACAAATTTAAAATCATGGCGTCTTTAAAATTGCCATCCTGAAGGCAATTTTTATTATTTCTGGACCAGATTGGACTTGTAAGAATGCCAGATGTTTGACCTTTCAAATTATTAGTCGAAATTATGAGTACTTTTCACGATGCGAGAATTTAAAAACCAAAAATCGTTTTCTTGAGCAAAAAGTGACTTTTGTTTTAAAATCTTTAAAAAATATTAGAAATCGAAATTCAGATTTGAAATTGATATATTTTTACTCGAAATTCTCTGCTCTTTCCGATGGTGTCATTTATTTTTTTCTACGATGTTTGGATCGTGGAGAAAAAAGGGCAAAAAGGGCAAAAAACGGTCTAAATCGCATAAAACATTAAATAAATAAAAAAATAATTAAAATTTTAAAAATCGGTTTTCATGTGTCCCCTTCCCTCCCCCCCCGGGTCTCCGATTGCCAAATTTCGTAGCTCTCCGACGCGCGGTCGCGAAACGTATAGTGTATAAGACAGACAGACAGACAGACACACACACACACAGACATTGCCTTTATTATTTAAGACTAGCCGCCTTTGGCGACCAGCCTGTTCGCTACCCTTGAAAATTCTGACAGTGGCAAATTCTAACCGTGGCACACTCGCTGGCGCGACCTACCAGGAAGTGCCACCCAATTTAGACAGGAACTCAGTGGGGGAGGCATCCACAGGGACCGTACCCTCCTTCCCCTACCACCAACCTCTCGGAAGGACTTACGGTCCCGCATGTTTAACGTGATCGTACTCCGCCTGAACACGGCGGCAGTTTTGGCAGTGGCGGGAATCGAACCCGGACCTACCTAGTGCAAATCCCGCGCGCTAACCACTGGGCTACCGCGCCCTCCGCGACAATCTCCATAACCTTCTTTTTATTCACCCAATTTAGACCGGAACCCAGTAGGGGAGGCATCCACAGGGTCCGTACCCTCCTTCCTCTACCAACAACCTCTCGGAAGGACTTACGGATCCACATGTTTAACGTGATCGTACTCCGCGTGAAAATGGCAGCAGTTTTGGCAGTGGCGGCAATCGAACCCTAGCCTACCGAGTGCAATTCCCGCGCGCCAACCACTGGGCTACCGCGCCCTCCGCGACAATCTCCATAACTTTCTACATATTCACCCAATTTAGACCGGAACCCAGTGGGAAAGTCATCCACAGGGTGCGTACCCTCCTTCCTCTACCACCAACCTCTCGGAAGGACTTACGGACCCACATGTTTAACGTGATCGTACTCCGCGTGAACACGGCAGCAGTTTTGTCAGTGGAGGGAATCGAACCCGGGCCTACCGAGTGAAATTCCCGCACGCTAACCACTGGGCTACCGCGCCCTCCGCGACAATCTCCATAACTTTCTTTTTATTCACCCAATTTGGACCAGGACCCAGTGGGGGAGGCATCCACAGAGACCGTACCCTCCTTTCCCTGCCACCAACCTCTCGGAAGGAATTATCGACCCATATGTTTAAGGTGATCGTACTCCGCATCAGTGGCGGGAATCGAACCCAGGCCTACCGAGTGCAATTCTCGCGCGCTAACTTCCCGCGCGCTAATTTAAATTTATAACGACCATATGCTAGGCTCTTAATTCCACCATCCTCGTTCCATCATTTAAAATAGCCATAAAATTAAAATATCCATTTAAAATATCTATAAATTAAAATATCCATAAATTAAAATATCCATTTAAAATAAAAAAATCAACCATATCGTTCCACCAATCCATAAATATAATAATTTCAAATACATCACCACAATTCAAACCACCATAATTCAATCATTTAAATTATTTAAAATATCCATTTAAAATATCATATAAATATAATAATTTCGCCCGATGTATACAACACTTATGCTCGTAATTCAGTTAAAACCGAAAGCTCCATGGAGACGGGGAAGAAACTAATTCGGATGGGGGGAAAATGCAGTTGAGGAACTGAGCCGGTAGCCGACAAATTTAAAATCATGGCATCTTTAAAATTGCCATCCTGAAGGCAATTTTCATTATTTCTGGACCAGATTGGACTTGTAAGAATGCCAGATGTTTGACCTTTCTGAAAATGTAAATTATTAGTCGAAATTATGAGTACTTTTCACGATGCGAGAATTTAAAAACCAAAAATCGTTTTCTTGAGCAAAAAGTGACTTTTGTTTTAAAATCTTTAAAAAATATTAGAAATCGAAATTCAGATTTGAAATTGATATATTTTTACTCGAAATTCTCTGCTCTTTCCGATGGTGTAATTTGTTTTTTTCTACGATGTCTGGTTCGTGGAGAAAAAAGGGCAAAAAACGGTCGAAATCGCATAAAACATTAAATAAATAAAAAAATAATTAAAATTTTAAAAATCGGTTTTCACGTGTCCCCTTCCCTCCCCCCCGGGTCTCCGATTGCCAAATTTCGTAGCTCTCCGACGCGCGGTCGCGAAACGTATAGTGTATAAGACAGACAGACACACACACACACAGACATTGCCTTTTATTATTTACTAGCCGCCTTTGGCGACCAGCCTGTTCGCTACCCTTGAAAATTCTGACCGTGGCAAACTCGTTGGCGCGACCTACCAGAAAGGTGTAAGGTAACTGCTTGGAAGGCCAGGAAGTGCCACACAATTTAGACCGGAACCCAATGGGGGAGGCATCCAAAGAGACCGTACCCTCCTTCCCCTACCACAAACCTCTCGGAAGGACTTGCAGTCCCACACGTTTAACGTGATCGTACTCCGCATGAACACGGCTGCAGTTTTGGCAATGGCGGGAATCGAACCCGGGCCTACCGAGTGAAATTCCCGCGCGCTAACCACTGGGCTACCGTGCCATCCGCGACAATCTCCATAACTTTATTTTTATTCGGCAATTTTGGGAATCGAACCCGGGCCTACCAAGTGCAAATCCCGCGCACTAACCACTGGGGTACTTCACCCTCCGCGATATTCTTCATAACTTTCTTTATATTCACCCAATTTAGACCGGAACCAAGTGGGAGAAGCATCCACAGGGACCGTACCCTTCTTCCCCTACCACCAACCTCTCGGAAGGACTTACAGACCCACATGTTTAACGTGATCGTACTCCGCGTAAACACGGCGGCAATTTTGGGAATCGAACCCGGGCCTACCGAGTGCAATTTCCGCGAGCTAACCATTGGGCTACTTTGCCCTACGCGACAATCTCCATAACTTTCTTTTTATTCATCCAATTTAGACCGTACCCTCCTTCCCCTACCACCAACTTCTCGGAAGGACTCACGGACCCACATGTTTAACGTGATCGTACTCCGCGTAAACACGGCGGCAATTTTGGGAATCGAACCCGGGCCTACTGAGTGCAATTCCCGCGCGCTAACCACTGGGCTTCTTCGCCCCCAGCGACTATCTCCATAACATTCTTTTTATTTACCCAATTTAGAACGGAACCCAGTGGGAGAGGCATCCACAGGGACCGTACCCTCCTTCCCCTACCACCAACCTTCGGAAGGACTTCCGGACCCACATGTTTATCGTGATCGTACTCCGCGTGAACACGGCGGCAGTTTTGGAAGTGGCGGGAATCGAACCCGGGCCTACCGAGTGCAATTCCTGAGCGCTAACCACTGGGCTGCCTCGCCCTCCGCAACTTTCTTTATATTCACCCAATTTAGACGGGAACCCTGTGAGGGAGGCATCCACAGGGACCGTACCCTCCTTCCCCTACCACCAACCTCTCGGAAGGACTTCCGGACCCACATGTTTATCGTGATCGTACTCCGCGTGAACACGGCGGCAGTTTTGGAAGTGGCGGGAATCGAACCCGGGCCTACCGAGTGCAATTCCTGAGCGCTAACCACTGGGCTGCCTCGCCCTCCGCAACTTTCTTTATATTCACCCAATTTAGACGGGAACCCTGTGAGGGAGGCATCCACAGGGACCGTACCCTCCTTCCCCTACCACCAACCTCTCGGAAGGACTTCCGGACCCACATGTTTATCGTGATCGTACTCCGCGTGAACACGGCGGCAGTTTTGGAAGTGGCGGGAATTGAACCCGGGCCTACCGAGTGCAATTCCTGAGCGCTAACTACTGGGCTGCCTCGCCCTCCGCAACTTTCTTTATATTCACCCAATTTAGACGGGAACCCTGTGAAGGAGGCATCCACAGGGACCGTACCCTCCTTCCCCTACCACCAACCTCTCGGGTGCCACCCAATTTAGACAGGAACTCAGTGGGGGAGGCATCCACAGGGACCGTACCCTCCTTCCCCTACCACCAACCTCTCGGAAGGACTTACGGTCCCGCATGTTTAACGTGATCGTACTCCGCCTGAACACGGCGGCAGTTTTGGCAATGGCGGGAATCGAACCCGGACCTACCTAGTGCAAATCCCGCGCGCTAACCACTGGGCTACCGCGCCCTCCGCGACAATCTCCATAACCTTCTTTTTATTCACCCAATTTAAACCGGAACCCAGTAGGGGAGGCATCCACAGGGTCCGTACCCTCCTTCCTCTACCAACAACCTCTCGGAAGGACTTACGGATCCACATGTTTAACGTGATCGTACTCCGCGTGAAAATGGCAGCAGTTTTGGCAGTGGCGGCAATCGAACCCGAGCCTACCGAGTGCAATTCCCGCGCGCCAACCACTGGGCTACCGCGCCCTCCGCGACAATCTCCATAACCTTCTTTTTATTCACCTAATTTAGACCGGAACCCAGTGGGAAAGTCATCCACAGGGTCCGTACCCTCCTTCCTCTACTACCAACCTCTCGGAAGGACTTACGGACCCACATGTTTAACGTGATCGTACTCCGCGTGAACACGGCAGCAGTTTTGTCAGTGGAGGGAATCGAACCCGGGCCTACCGAGTGAAATTCCCGCACGCTAACCACTGGGCTACCGCGCCCTCCGCGACAATCTCCATAACTTTCTTTTTATTCACCCAATTTGGACCAGGACCCAGTGGGGGAGGCATCCACAGAGACCGTACCCTCCTTTCCCTGCCACCAACCTCTCGGAAGGAATTATCGACCCATATGTTTAAGGTGATCGTACTCCGCATCAGTGGCGGGAATCGAACCCAGGCCTACCGAGTGCAATTCTCGCGCGCTAATTTAAATTTATAATGACCATATGCTAGGCTCTTAATTCCACCATCCTCGTTCCATCGTTCTATCATTTAAAATAGCCATAAAATTAAAATATCCATTTAAAATATCTATAAATTAAAATATCCATAAAGGTGTAAGGTAACTACCAGAAAGGTGTAAGGTAACTGCTTGGAAGGCCAGGAAGTGCCACACAATTTAGACCGGAACCCAATGGGGGAGGCATCCAAAGAGACCGTACCCTCCTTCCCCTACCACAAACCTCTCGGAAGGACTTGCAGTCCCACACGTTTAACGTGATCGTACTCCGCGTGAACACGGCTGCAGTTTTGGCAATGGCGGGAATCGAACCCGGGCCTACCGAGTGAAATTCCCGCGCGCTAACCACTGGGCTACCGTGCCATCCGCGACAATCTCCATAACTTTATTTTTATTCGGCAATTTTGGGAATCGAACCCGGGCCTACCAAGTGCAAATCCCGCGCACTAACCACTGGGGTACTTCACCCTCCGCGATATTCTTCATAACTTTCTTTTTATTCACCCAATTTAGACCGGAACCAAGTGGGAGAAGCATCCACAGGGACCGTACCCTTCTTCCCCTACCACCAACCTCTCGGAAGGACTTACAGACCCACATGTTTAACGTGATCGTACTCCGCGTAAACACGGCGGCAATTTTGGGAATCGAACCCGGGCCTACCGAGTGCAATTTCCGCGCGCTAACCATTGGGCTACTTTGCCCTACGCGACAATCTCCATAACTTTCTTTTTATTCATCCAATTTAGACCGTACCCTCCTTCCCCTACCACCAACTTCTCGGAAGGACTCACGGACCCACATGTTTAACGCGCTCGTACTCCGCGTAAACACGGCGGCAATTTTGGGAATCGAACCCGGGAATGGTAACTGGTTGGACGGCCAGGATGTGCCACCCAATTTAGACCGGAACCCAGTGGGGGAGGCATCCACAGGGAACGTACCCTCCTTCCCCTACCACCAACCTCTCGGAAAAACATACGGACCCATATGTTTAACGTGATCGTACTCCATGTCAGTGGCGGAAATCGAACCCGGGCCTACCGCGTGCAATTCCCGAACGCTAACCACTGGCCTACTTCGCCCTCCGCGACAATCTCCATAACTCTCTTTTTATTCACCCAATTTAGACCGTACCCTCCTTCCCCTACCACCAACCTCTCGGAAGGACTCACGAACCGACATGTTTAACGTGATCGTACTCTGCGTGAACGTGGCGTAAGTTTTGGCAGTGGCGGGAATCGAACCCGGGCCTACTGAGTGCAATTCCCGCGCGCTAACCACTGGGCTGCCGCGCCCTCCGCGACAATCTCCATAACTTTCTACATATTCACCCAATTTAGACGGGAACCCAGTGGGGGAGGCATCCACAGGGGCCGTATCCTCCTTCCCCTACCACCAACCTCTCGGAAGGACTTACGGACCCACATATTTAACGTGGTCGTATTCCACGTAAACACGGCGGCAGTTTTGGCAGTGGCGGGAATCGAACCCGGGCCTACCGCTAATTTGCAATTTAAAATGACCATATGCTTAATTCCATCATCCTCATTCCATTGTTTCATTGTTCCATCATTTAAAATATCCATAAAATTAAAATATCCAAAAGTTAAAATATACATTTAAAAAATCCAGATCGTCCCATCATTTAAAATATAAATATAATAATTTATATAGAGCAAAGGCGCTCTATTCAGAACCTTGACGTCACCTCCACCTTGACGTCCCCACCCACCACCTTCTCTGCTTCAGCGGGGGAGAAACGAAGCGTCACGCCGAGCGGAACGGCGAGAGATTTAAAATCATGACGTCTTTAAAATTGCGATCCTGAAGGCAATTTTCATTATTTCTGGACCAGATTAGACTTGTAAGAATGCCAGATGTTTGACCTTTCTGAAAATGTAAATTATTAGTCGAAATTATGAGTACTTTTCACGATGCGAGAATTTAAAAACCAAAAATCGTTTTCTTGAGCAAAAAGTGACTTTTGTTTTAAAATCTTTAAAAAATATTAGAAATCGAAATTCAGATTTGAAATTGATATATTTTTACTCGAAATTCTCTGCTCTTTCCGATGGTGTAATTTGTTTTTTTCTACGATGTCTAGATCGTGGAGAAAAAAGGGCAAAAAGGGCAAAAAAATCGAAATCGCATAAAACATTAAATAAATAAAAAAATAATTAAAATTTTAAAAATCGGTTTTCACGTGTCCCCTTCCCTCCCCCCCGGGTCTCCGATTGCCAAATTTCGTAGCTCTCCGACGCGCGGTCGCGAAACGTATAGTGTATAAGACAGACACACAGACATTGCCTTTTATTATATAGACTAGCCGCCTTTGGCGACCAGCCTGTTCGCTACCCTTGAAAATTCTGACCGTGGCAAACTCGTTGGCGCGACCTACCAGAAAGGTGTAAGGTAACTGCTTGGAAGGCCAGGAAGTGCCACACAATTTAGACCGGAACCCAATGGGGGAGGCATCCAAAGAGACCGTACCCTCCTTCCCCTACCACAAACCTCTCGGAAGGACTTGCAGTCCCACACGTTTAACGTGATCGTACTCCGCGTGAACACGGCTGCAGTTTTGGCAATGGCGGGAATCGAACCCGGGCCTACCGAGTGAAATTCCCGCGCGCTAACCACTGGGCTACCGTGCCATCCGCGACAATCTCCATAACTTTATTTTTATTCGGCAATTTTGGGAATCGAACCCGGGCCTACCAAGTGCAAATCCCGCGCACTAACCACTGGGGTACTTCACCCTCCGCGATATTCTTCATAACTTTCTTTTTATTCACCCAATTTAGACCGGAACCAAGTGGGAGAAGCATCCACAGGGACCGTACCCTTCTTCCCCTACCACCAACCTCTCGGAAGGACTTACAGACCCACATGTTTAACGTGATCGTACTCCGCGTAAACACGGCGGCAATTTTGGGAATCGAACCCGGGCCTACCGAGTGCAATTTCCGCGCGCTAACCATTGGGCTACTTTGCCCTACGCGACAATCTCCATAACTTTCTTTTTATTCATCCAATTTAGACCGTACCCTCCTTCCCCTACCACCAACTTCTCGGAAGGACTCACGGACCCACATGTTTAACGTGCTCGTACTCCGCGTAAACACGGCGGCAATTTTGGGAATCGAACCCGGGCCTACTGAGTGCAATTCCCGCGCGCTAACCACTGGGCTTCTTCGCCCCCAGCGACTATCTCCATAACATTCTTTTTATTTACCCAATTTAGAACGGAACCCAGTGGGAGAGGCATCCACAGGGACCGTACCCTCCTTCCCCTACCACCAACCTCTCGGAAGGACTTCCGGACCCACATGTTTATCGTGATCGTACTCCGCGTGAACACGGCGGCAGTTTTGGAAGTGGCGGGAATCGAACCCGGGCCTACCGAGTGCAATTCCTGAGCGCTAACCACTGGGCTGCCTCGCCCTCCGCAACTTTCTTTATATTCACCCAATTTAGACGGGAACCCTGTGAAGGAGGCATCCACAGGGACCGTACCCTCCTTCCCCTACCACCAACCTCTCGGAAGGACTTACGGGCCCACATGTTTAACGTGATCGTATTCCGCGTGAACACTTCGGCAGTTTTGGCAGTGGCGGGAATCGTACCCGGGCCTACCGCTAACTTCCCGCGCGCTAATTTACAATTTAAAATGACCATATGCTCTCTAAGCTCTTAATTCCATCATCCTCATTCCATTGTTCCATCATTTAAAATATCCATAAAATTTAAATATCCATCGTTCCATCATTTAAAATATCCATAAAATTAAAATATCCATCGTTCCATCATTTAAAATATCCATAAAATTAAAATATCCATTTAAAAAATCCATATCGTTCCATCATTTAAAATATAAATATAATAATTTCTACAGTGCATATGTTAAGCTCTTATTTCATTTAAAATCGGAAGCGCGGGAAACGGAAAGTAAAAACTAATTCGGTTTCTTATTGTCCCACCCATCGCTATGCATATACAGAACCGTGACGTCACCTCCACCTTGACGTCCCCACCCACCACCTTCCCTGCTTCAGCGGGGGAGAAACGTAGCGGTACGCCGAGCGGAACGGCGAGAAATATAAAATCATGACGTCTTTAAAATTGCGATCCTGAAGGCAATTTTCATTATTTCTGGACCAGATTAGACTTGTAAGAATGCCAGATATTTCAGCTTTCTAAAAATGTAAATTATTAGTCGAAATTATGAGTACTTTTTACTATGCGAGAGTTTAAAAACCAAAAATCGTTTTTTTGAGCCAAAAGTGACTTTTGTTTTAAAATCTTTTAAAAATATTAGAAATCGAAATGGAGATTTGAAATTGATATATTTTTACTCGCAATTGTCTGCTCTTTCCGATGGTGTGAGTTGTTTTTTTCTACGACGTCTGGATCGTGGAGAAAAAAGGGCAAAAAGGGCAAAAAAAGGTCGAAATCGCATAAAACATTAAATAAATAAAAAAATAATTAGAATTTTGAAAATCGGTTTTCACGTGTCCCCTTCCCTCCCCCCCGGGTCTCCGATTGCCAAATTTCGTAGCTCTCCGACGCGCGGTCGCGAAACGTATAGTGTATAAGACAGACACACAGACACACACACACACACACACACAGACATTGCCTTTTATTATTTAAGATAAAAGGTTTGAGTAGAGATATGGGTCAGAGAATTTTCAAAATTTTCAGCTATGCTTTTCCGGAAATTTTTCCTTTCTTTTTTTTCCTTTTTATTTGAAAATAGAATGTGAACTGTTTTTCTGAAAAGCAAGTAATTTTACAAGAAGTTTTTGACCATTGAGTTTTCTAATTTTGAAAGGAAAATGAAGGAGGGAGGGGGCAATGTGTGTATGATCGTTTTATTTGAAGGAAAAAGAATGGATGACAACCAAAAGAGTGCAAGCAATGGCGGCTCGTGGGCGACATGTAGAGGGAGGCGCTCATCCATGTATTTATGTATATATCCCTCAGTTTGTGCGAACTACGTCTTTTAGACTTCGAGTTCGTCGATTGTCTGGCACTGATAAATTGGTTCCGGCGTTTCCTCGAAACAGCTGTTTGCCAAATTATTATTTTACTTGCGCTGATATACGTTGTGCAAGTTTCCTTAAAATGAATAAGAGCCTATTGCAACCATGGAAATTATTTGAATACATTTCTAAATAAATTTGTATCAATTTTTTTAAAATTAGATACTCTAGAGTAAAAAATATACTACACATGCATACGACTGAAC
Organism: Amaurobius ferox; assembly: GCA_951213105.1. Classification (NCBI taxonomy): domain Eukaryota; kingdom Metazoa; phylum Arthropoda; class Arachnida; order Araneae; family Amaurobiidae; genus Amaurobius; species Amaurobius ferox. The sequence goes on along the minus strand of OX578152.1, from coordinate 35,876,744 downwards.
TCAGTCGTGTGCATGTGCAGTATTGTTTTTATGATTAGCGCAAAATTTTTTACATCCAAAATGCACACAATTTTTCTCATATACACTCTTTGGCTAACAGTTTTGTACCTGACCGTCCTTGTAACCCAAACAGTAACATAATTAGAGAGCGAAAACCAACTAAATCTACGGCCGTTTATATGTAGAAACGAAAGAACTATTTTTAATACAAGTTTAAGAATGAATTTGAAATTTACAGAAAATCTTTATGCTTTATGCCTATTTCTATTCGTCTTTAAAGTGATACTAGCGAATTCTGCCTGCTAGTATTCACTATATATAACAATAAGTAGTTAGCTCGTTGCGTGGGTGCAACAAAAGTGGATTAAAGTTTAGAGTGAGCAGATCGAGTGGACCCATTGTAGAGTAGAAAATACAGTGTGAAAATTGCATCAAAATCGGAGCAAGAGTCACTAAGATAGATAAAAATATAAATATGAAAAAGAGGGGGTCTCCCATCTTCCACCACGGTTGTTTCATATTACATAACAGACGATGTTTGTGTGTCGACGTGTGTGTTGAAGACCCAGACCGTCCGGCTCGTCCTGAGGACATGAGCAGCCATTTGGACGGCCGGCGTCGACGTGTGTGTGTAAGATCTGTAGAGGAAAATGTAAACATCGTACGGCCGTGAAATGTCGTACACGGATATTTCAGGAACCAAGGCGATGCATTTTTTGTAATACCGAAATATGAAATTGAGGCTCCTTAAAGTAAAAGTTACGCCCAGGGGGTTGACACAATAAGGTTGTATATCTAAGTGATTGCCACCAGCAAAATCGAAATCGCTCAATTAGAAGGCAAAATAAGAAATTTGGGGGGGGGGGGACTAACCGAACTGAAAGTTACGCCCAGGGAGCTGACACAATAAATATGTATATCCAGTTCACATGTTCAAATGGTGCCGGGACTCTAGCCACCAGCGGAATCAAAATCGCTCAATTAGGAGTCCAGATGTGAAATTAGAGGGGGACTACATAAAGTAAAAGTTGCGCCCAGAGGATTGATACGAAAGAGATGTATATTCAGATGGTACAAAGACTGTAGCAACCAGAATATTCAAAATCGCTCAATTTAGGAACAGATGTAAAACCGTGAGGGCTAGTTAAACTAAAAGTTACGCTCAGGGGGGGTTTGAATAAAAAAATATGCATGTCCAGGCGATGCACGTATACTGCTATACACGTACACGGCAGAGACTACAGACACCAGTAGATTTAAAATCGCTTAATTAGGAAGCAAGATGAGAAATTTTAGGACTACCTCAAGTAAAATTTACGCCCAGGGAGTATCGGCGCAATATTGGTCTTCAATGAAATTAAAAGCAAAACCAGGGGGATTGAGCAGTCGCCGATGAAGTTGGGGGGGGGGGGGGGGAGAGAGATTTTAAGGAAAACAACGCAAGATCAAAGAATCAAGTATCAGGTTGAAAATCGATATTTAACATTCTTTAACAAATATTTATAATTTTTTTCAATCTTTAATGTTGAACATCTGAAAAAGTAAGACAGCTGAGTAAGTCAAGAGACCCACCCCCTCAGACAACACATTTCTGAAAGTGTCACTAAAAATATCCACACAAATACAATTCTCGTGACTTTTAAACAATTAAGAGGTCAAACGCATTGAAATTCGTCGCAAACAAAGCATAGAACTACCCTAAATCAGTAATTATCCCTTTTCTGAAGGACAGAACCACCCTACATTAGAAATGACCCCCCCCCCCCTCTCTGGGCGCTTACGGAGGGAAACAGTTTCATTAAGTAATACGACTGTGTGGGTCAAAACTAAACTGAGTGCCCCAAACAATGAATTTTTCTAACAAAGACGAAGAACAGAAACCTCTAAAATACAATAAATAACTCTCACTTATTCAATTAAGTAAAAAGTACAAAATATGTCTCGAAACTTTTTTGAATTTCTATTTTCTGAATCTCGTGCTAAACTATTTTGTCATGAACCAAAACTAAAAGAACTAGGTCAATAGAATCGATAAAATAAATCAGAATTACATAAATACAGTAATTTGTTTTCAAATATTTATTTAAACATCCAAATTTATTATTTTAAAAATAAGCGAGAGAGAGCACACACATTTATCAAGAAAAATTCGAGGTCAAATTAGCGAAACTTAGCCAATTCAGGTCAGTCGTTCACAGTCTTCGTTTCTTCTTTGGCGATATCCGCGGAAACCGACGCAGCTCACATTTAATTGCAATATTGCAATGTCTGTTTTTCTAACCCGAATTTCTATTGCCGTTATATTAACATACCATTCGTTCTATCAGCCAGAAGCGATAAAGGGAAGCGACCCTCATTAAAAATTCCTCGTCTTTTCCTCTAATGCAGTATTTTTCCTTATAGATTTAACATGGTATGACAACTACACAGGAGACTTTTTTTTAAAGTCAAAGCTTTAGTGCTGCCATCTAGTGACAATTTCATAACTTATTTCCAAAAATTCGACTTTCAGTTGAAATAAAATACAGATAATTTCCGCAAAAATTGTAATTAAGCTATATAACTAAAATAATGTGAGATGCTTGATCAAGGGGGTCCGCGCGGCCCTGCGGCCTCTCTAAATAACAGCCCCTGGTGATACATCGCATCCACACATGCGCAAACAGGCATCCTTTCAAAAATATTGGATTAAATTTCTTCTTCCGTGGAAAACTTGAATTCAGATTTTCGACCTCATCACAATAGTTTCCCCAACACATGATCTAGAAAAAGTAATATTGAACTTAAATAAATTCAGATACTTTCAAAATATAAGAATTCAATTTTATATACAGGGTGCTTCATGAAGAATGTCCGAAAGTTATATGAAGTCAACTGTTGGATATACAAGTAAGGTGAAATAAAAAAAATCTGTTGTGAGCAGGCAACACATGACTTTCCTTATATCATGCAATGAATTTACAACTTTTACAGTAAAAAAAATAGTATATTCTTATAGAAGATACTTATATTCCTTCTAAGATATTAAATTTTCGTCAATTAGCCGTCATTTTCATTGATTTAGCCTCATTCTTATCCATTTGGCGAGATTTTCGTTAATTTAGCAACATTTAAATAAGTCACCAAGTTGGCGACATTCCACCAAATTCATCGCCAAAATCTCGCTAAGCGTTATGGACGAAGAAATAAGTTATTCTTACAGCAGATAAATGACTATTGGCGTTCAAATACAAAAGTATTACTCAAAGTATCTTTTACATGAATGAAACGAGCTAGATCCACGAGAATATCCCCCAATTTATCGCATGGTATGTAAAGTAAACATGAAAAGTAAACATGTTTCTCAATAGGAAATATTTTTTTTTATTTTATATGACGTTTTGATTATTTTTTTGAAAAATGTGCAATATCTCAAGAACGGTTCATGTTAGCGTTCTAAAACTTATGTCAGTCGTTTTCTAATAAAAAATTACACAAGAAATGTTACCTTACACCTTTCTGGTAGGTCGGACGGTCTGGGTCTCAACAACAACAAGAAATGTCTATTTGCGTAACTTTTTAGCGGATTTGATTTTTTGACGATTTTTCAAAATTTCACTCTAGGATTTAAGGGGGTTCTGAACATTCGATTGCGTATAAAAACAATAGGCTTCCAGTGTTTACGGATTGTGATTTTTGTACCAAATATTGTTCGAATCGGTCCATTCGTTCGTCAGTTATCGTCTCCAGAGACTCACTGACAAACACACACACACACACACACACACACACACACATACTTTCACACACACAGACATTACTTCAAAAATGTTTGATTCGTGATCAGGGATGCTTGAAACGTGTTCTCCCGTCGAAAACTCGTATTCGAATTTTCGACCCCGTCACAATACTTTCCATATACATGATGTATATAAGGAAAGTAATGAACAGATTCCTGCCTTTTTTTTTCATTTTTTGTGATAATTAGTAGGTAGTCTGGGGATATTGGTTGAAGGAAGGATCTGTATAGTGATATAACTAGCATTAAGCATTGTTAAGAAACAAGGCTCAAACCGAGCTGAGATGTTTGTGGTTTCCAAAAGAAAACAACTTTTTTCTGAAAAATTTTATTAAAAAATAAAATTATTTTATTGTTCTTATAACAATTATAAAGTTATTTATTGCTAATTAAATGTATTTGTATAATAAATACCAAAACAATTTTACACAATGTATCCATTACTTATTAAAAATTAGTAATATGAGGCCCCATCAAATGCTAAACGAGAGCCAGGACGAAGCCAAACGCATGCGTGTTGTTGTTGTTGAGAGGCAGACCGTCCGACCTACCAGAAAGGTAACCGTTTGGACGGCCGGGAAGTGCTCCCAATTTAGACCGGAACCCAGTGGGGGAGGCATCCACAGGGATGGTACCCTATTTCCCCTACCACCAACCTCTGGGAAGGACTTACGGACCCACATGTTTAACGTGATCGTACAAATGCATGCGTGTGTCTAACTAAGGTTTCACTTCTCAATTACCTTTACTTCACTGTAGAGAATAGATCTAGAAGTGTAAATAGCCTGAGATTCTAATAGTTCTTTACTATAAGCTAAAGCTGTGAATAGTTAAATATTCTGCCCTATCCGCGCTTTAACTTTCGTGGCACACGTTTTTAGCCGAAATTCTGCTCAAACAGTTGTGAAATATTTTCTGATAGATAAAATGCAATGCTTAGATTATATTAAAACTAAATTTAATACCCAATAAAACAACCCAGGGAATATTTAAACCCAGGGAATTTCATTTCTAATTTGAGTATGAACCCCCAGTACAGCCTTATCAAACAATTTAATTTCGAATATGAGTAATTTACTCACATTATTACTTCCCTTATATACATAATGTATAAGGAAAGTATTGTGACAGGGTCGAAAATTCGAATTCGAGTTTTCGACTTGAGAGTACGTTTCTAGCATCCCTTATCACGAATCGAACATTTTTAAAGTGATGTCTGTGTGTGTGTGTGTGTCAGTGAGCCTGTGGAGACGATAACTGACAAACGAATGGCCCGATTCGAACGAAATTTGGTACAAAAATCGCAATCTGTAAACACTGGAAGCCTATTGTTTTTATATGCAATCGAATGTTCAGAACCCCCTAAATTTTCGAGTGAAATCTAGAAAAAAAAATCGTCAAACAATTAAAACCGCTAATAAAGTCACGCAAATATAATACAATTCTATTTGAACTCCAATAGTCATTTACCTGCTATAAGAATAACTTATTTCTCCGGCCATAACGCTTGGCGAGATTTTGGCGACGAATTTGGCGGCATGTCGCCAACTTGGCGACTTTTTTTTTTAAATGTTGTCAAATTAACGAAAATCTCGCTAAATGGATAAAACTGACGCTAAATCAATGAAAATGACGATTAATCGTCGAAAATTCAATATCTTGGTAAGAATATAAGTATCTACTATATGAAAAACCTATTTTTTTACTGTAAAAGTAGTAAATTCATTGCATTATATAAGGAAAGTCATGTGTTGCCCACATCAGATTTTTTTTGTTTTCGAAATAGTAGCAAGCATATATATGCACACTCCTGACTGGGACTGGATACGGCACATATTCCATAATAATAACTATTTGTTTATGTTATTCACTTTTGATAATGTAGTTAATTATTCTATTTTAAAATAGCTATTTGCAATACAACACTTTAAACCCAATATTTTATCTGATTTTATAACTAGTAGCTGATTAATTAAAATTTAACACAAAATAAAAGTACCATAAATTCATTGACAATTCCTCAAAAATGTATCCTGTAAACCTAACAAACATTTAGAGCATCCACCATTATTTTCCAGTCACTTAAAGAAGATAAAATTAAAACTGATTTAATGTAATTGAAACGGAAAATATCACGTTAACAATTTGTGATTTTGAAAATTGTGTACACTTTCAGGAAATATTTCATCAATAATTAAATAATATAATTTGAGTGATTTTAGTAAAGTAAATAATACTGTATAACAATTTCACTAAACATATTCCTTTTGAACATATTTTTGACATATAAAATCAGACTTTAAAACTTTTACGTTTATTAACTTTCAGTGAATAAAAGCTTTCCTGTGATTTTTACAGGTATCCACTACAAAATAAACCTAGTTTTGAGTCATTTTAGTAAAGTAAATAATACTATATAACATTTTTACTAAACATATTCCTTTTGAACATACCTTTGACATGTGAAATCAAACTTTATCAAGATCTTTATATTTATTAACTTCCAATGAGCAAAAGTTTTCCTGGGGTTTTTTACATGTGCCCACCAGTGCAAAATAAGTTTTCTGAAAGTTGTTCCTAATTCTTTAGTGCATTCTCTTCAACTTATATTTCTTGATAAGAAATCAAGCATGTTTAATAAGTTCTGGAAGACAAAATAATTTTGTCTGCCATAGGTGACAAATTGTATCAAAGTACAAAACTATTCATTGTCCGTTTTTACTTTCCCTGCAATACACGGTAATGTATAGGGAAAGTATTGGAATCATGTTGAAATTCGCAACTCGAGTTTTCAACAGATCTGCACGTTTCGGGAGCGCTAGAACACGAGAAAACTATTTTTAGCGTGACGTCTGTGCGTGTGTCTGTCTGTCTGTCTGTGTGTGTGTCTGTCTGTGCAATGTACGTATCCATTCTAACTAATGGACAAAATTTCACAAAATTTGGTAGATAAGTTACATGTGGATTACTCTGGTGTTGATTAGATTTTGGTACGATTCGGAAAAAAGAACCTGCTTTTCAACATAATGACCTGCAAAAAACCGTCAACATCTAAAATAAAAGACGACGTATACTCAATCTCATTAATCAAATGGTGTTATATGCCACTTTTGATGATGAAAATAATAAGACCAACCCCATTACTTTAGGACTGGCCGTTCTCGAGATATTTTAGTTTTTCTCTCATATTTTGCTACATCGATTTTGATAATAAGTCTAGTTACCTAATGAAAACGAAAGCTGAATTAAAAGCGTAAATTCAGTGCATTTCCCATTATTTATGCATGTTATTTAGTGCAATTAAACTCAATTTAACGAATTATTCATGAAGATACAATGAATTTGAGTCTGCAGGGGAATCATATGCTGCTCACATCAGATTTTTATGTATTGTTCACTTTATTTAAAAAATGTTTTGTATTCAACATGGTCTTTGAAGTAAAAGCATTTTATCAGTCTCTCAAGACACACATTTTGCGCCAGTGCATATTCTAGGTTCTTCAGCATTATTTGTGTATGAACTGTCCACTGTTGCATCATTATTGACTGTTGAACTCACAGAAGCACGTCGTTTGTAGGTACGCAGACACTGGCACCTGTCAACTTTGTCCTGCTTCTTTTCTTTCACTCGACGATTCTGGAACCAAATCTTAACTTGTTTCTCGGACAGTTTGAGGTAATTCGCTACTTCTATGCGTCTTAGCCTGGAGAGATATTTATTGCCTGCAAACTCGCGCTCCAGCTCCACGAGTTGGGCACTGCTGAAAGCTGTTCGAACTCGTTTGCTGGCAGTAAGTTCATCAGCATTGAATGCGCCTTTTTCACCTGAAAAGTATAAAAAATATTTAATTATCAATAAAATGAAAAACATTTTCATTATTGTTGAAATTTTTTTAAACTTTAGCTTACGGGTGGGACAGCGTCAACCCCAAACGAAGAACCCCCAAAAGACAGGTATTTAACACACCCAATCCTAAACAGTTCGATCCCCCTTTGCAGGCATTGGACGCCAATGCTTGCAAAGGCGGATCGAACTGTTTGGGATAAGGTTTGTCAAATGCCTGTCTTTTTGAGGGGTTCTTTGTTTGGGGTTGACGCTGTCCCATCCGTAAACGAAAGGTTATAAAAATAATGAAAATAAAAATATATTTATTGTTAAATGAATATTAAAATAAAAATGATAAAAATAAAAATATATTTATTGTTAAATTTTGAAAAATGTATACACTGTAAATAAGCAATGGCGAAGCATCGGGGAGACAAAGTAGACAGTGCCTACCCAAATAATTTACTACCAAATAAATTTTATTTTAATTACAAATATTTTAAAATAAATGTATGAAATGAAATCTTTGTGAATATATGAAGAGTGATGCAGACATGTTCCTTGTTCCGATTCACGCTAGACCCTCAGTTGATGACGTATTTTTCAGGAAAGACACTTCTCATAATGTCTACTCCGTTAGTTGGTACTGCATTCAGAACAGAACTAAAAGAGAAAGCGTGTACGATTTCTACACTTTTTGAACCCCTATTAATTTTGTTGTGTGTTCCTCGATCACCTATTTTTTTTGTATATATTTTGTGCAGAAAATGTATGCATACATGCATAAATGCTTTTTGTAGTTATTTATTCTAAATTTTTCATTATTCGTTATCTGTTTACTATATACAAGGTGTCCCAAAAACATTGACCTCGGCTTTTATTCCTTAAATATTGATTTTAGACATATATAATAAATTACAAAGTTGCCTAAAAAATGGCATTATTTTAGCATTTCAGACGCCTATTGTGCCAGATAATATGACTAAATGAAATTTAAATTAGACTTAAATATTTTGAAAAATGCTTGGTTCTTTCCATTTTTAAATTTTTGGAACCACCAATAATTTTTTAAGTCGATGCCTATGCATTTAACTACTGCAGACCCAGTTAGACATATCATTATGAGATTTCTGGAAAAATTGAAGATTCTTTTTCTATATTCACAACAAGATTTCCACATTTTTTCTTTGTCTAAATTATTTTGTTTTCACAATATAGCGTTTACAGTCTGAGGCTGGAGAGTGATTTTAAGGGGGGGGGGGGGGGTGAGTTTCAGTATGAAATCTTCTGCCCTATCCGCACTTTGTTAACTTTCGAAAAAAAACACGTTTTTCGCCGAAATTCTTCTCAAACAGTCGCGAAATATTTTCTGAAAAATAAAATGCAATGCTTAGATTATATTAAAACTAAATTTCATACTCAATAAAATATAGAATATATTTTTTACTGTAATCTAAAATAGTTTTTGTGCTGCCATCTGTTGTCGTAATTTAATTCATACCGACTATTTTTATTTTTCAATAAACATTTTTAAATGTCTATTCCTTCTAATACAGTATTAAATACAACAGACCATATATAATAATGCCACATTCACTGAAATGTAATTTCTCATTCTATAAATTTGATAAGGGGATCTGAATGTACATCACTGAAGACTGCAGCTTTGTCTTCAAGTCCAAGTTCAATTACCTTTTAGTGATTGTGGCATTATTATATATGATCTGACGTATTTAATATCGTATTAGAAGGAATAGACATTTAAAAATGTTCATTAAAAAATAAAAATAGTCGGTATGAATCAAATTAGGACACCAGATGGCAGCACCAAAAATATTTTGGTTTACAATAAAAAATATATTCTATATTTTACTGATTATTAAATTTAATTTTAATATAATCTAAGCATTGCATTTTATTTTTCAAAAAATATTTCGCAGCTGTTTGAGCAGAATTTCGACGAAAACCGTGTTCTGCGAAAGTTAACAAAGCCCGGATAGTGCAGAAGATTTACTGACGCATTTGATTTAGAGAATTTCTAAATTATATTTTCTATGTGAATCATAAATTAAACTTTTAACAATTCATAAATTGCTTCGAGAATTTTAGGTAATATTCAAATTGTTCCATAAAATGTATAAAAAAAAATTCAGCGAAATATATTCAGTACTTTTTTAAATAAAAATTAAAATAATAATAACACCTCCGATATGAAGCGATCACGTGACAATGATATGAAAATATCACGTGACTCACTTCAAAATGATATATGGCATCTTTCTTGTCTGAAAATCGTGATTTTTTAAGTTCTTTTTAATTCATATTGAGTGTTGTATCCGTCCTAAAACCACTTTAATTTTGCTTAGATTCTGGGCATCTACATACTGAAACAACGCAATTACAATATATTTGAGTTTAAATGCTCATCCAAATTTGATTATTTCTACAACGAAGCCTATTTTTCACCTATGTAAAATGTAAACAGCAAAATATGTAGAATGAGTTGTATTAGAATTGCTGCATTTCTTTAACGCAAAATTATTTAGTTCATGGAGTCTACGTAGCTGATATGAATGAAATATTCATTGATTTTACAAAGAGAAGGACGATTTTTTTCGATGAAGTTTTACGCATAGAGTTTAATTACTTGTAGCTCCATGGTCTTAATTTTTAAATAAAATAAATTATTATAGTATTATGATGAATGACATGAATGGGAAATTATTTATGAATGAAATGATGCTTTTACAGAGAGAGCAAGGCGTGTTATTTTTTCTATGACGTCATTTGAATGAATTTCAGTTGTTTTCGATGAAGTTTTCAAATATAATAAATTATCGTAGTATTATGATAATTCTAAAATTATTACCGAGGAATGTATCACATTTTAGAGATGTTTAAACTAGAAAATTTATATTTCAATGCCGTCATTTGAATGAAGTTCATTTTTTTCGATGAAGGTTTAAGTTTTCAAATATAATAAATTAATGTAGTATTGTGATAAGTTTTAAAATATTACCGAGGAATGTATTGCATTTTAGACACGTTTAAATAAAATTGCATTGAAGTTGGAAAGTGTTTCATAATCAATGCTTTAAGTATGATTGATCTTTCTTGTTATAATATATCTTACAATACACAGCTAAATGATACTAAATTTGTTATACAAATCTGCCAATGCATAAATAAATATGATTGCTTCAGTAGTAATTTTTCATAGACATTAAAAATAGTTAATATGTGGAGGGAAATCTGAGTAGAGAGATTAAACTTTTTAACACTTTACAACATAGCTGAAAAGTGTTTCTGACTTTCTTCATTCTGTCTGTCTGTCTGTCTGCCTGTCCTTTAGCACGATAACTGCCGTAAAAATGACGTTTATCAAAATAAAATTTTAGTATGTTGTTCAGACAGTCTGTGGGACCTTATGGGAATATAAATGCATAATATCACTCAATTAATTTTGGATTGAACCCGAGTTAAAAAAATGAAATACATTGAACCCTATGGGACCTAATTTTTCAAACATTTTTTAACCGAATTTAGAATTCACAAATTCCTTCGAAAGTTTTATAAAATATTCAAATTATCCCATAAAATATATAAAAAAAAATTCAGCAAAATATATTCAGTAGTTTTTTAAATAAAAATTAAAATAATAATTACACCCTTTATATGGAGAGATCACGTGACCGTTATATGAAGAGATCACGTGACCCACTTCAAAATAAAATATGGCATCCCTCTTGTATCAAAATCGTGATTTTTAAAGTTCTTTTTAATTCATATTTAGTGTTGTATCCGTCCTAAAACCGCTTTATTTTTGCTTAAATTATGTGCATCAATGTTCTGAAACAACGAAATTACAATATATTAGAGTTTATATCATCATCAAACTTATTTCTACAACGAAGCCTACTTTTCAGTTATGGAAAATGTAAACACCAAAATATGCAGAATGAGTTGTATAAGAATTGCTGCATTTCTTTAACGCAAAATTATTTAGCTCATGGAGTCTGCATTCATTGATTTTACACAAAGAAGACGATTTTTCGATGAAGTTTTAAGCATAGAGTTAAATTACTTGTACCACCATGGTTTTAAGTTTTTAAATAAAATAAACTACTATTGTGATGAATGAAAGGAATTTCAAAAATCTATGAATGAAATGCTGCTTTTATATAGAGGCGATTTATCTTTCGATGACGTCATTTGAATAAAGTTCATTTGATTTCGATGAAGTTTTCAAATATAATAAATTATTGTAGTATCATAATAATTTTAAAAATATTACCAGGGAATGTATCGCATTTTAGAGATGTTTAAACCAGGCAATGTATATTTCAATGCCGTCATTTGAATGAAGTTCATTTTTTTCGATGAAGTTTTAAGTTTTCAAATATAATAAATTAATATAGTATTGTGATAATTTTTAAAATATTACCGAGGAATGTACAGCATTTTAGAGATGTTTATATAAAATTGCATTGAAGTTGGAAAGTGTTTCATAATCAATGCTTTATGCATGATTGATCTTTCTTGTTTTATGCTGCAAATGTAGCTATGGCTTCTCATACACAGCTGACAAGATTGCCGTAGCCAACTTATGCAGAATCTAGAAAAAATCTCCTGGGAAGGTGCATTTTTTGAAAGATCATATACGTAGATCAAAATTAGGTATTTTATTTACATTTATTATTATTTTTTTTTTCTGGAAAATTTTTTTCTACAAAATGCGACAAAATATTTTTGAAATATCCTGAAAGATTGCATTTCTTTAGAAAATAATGCACATAGAATGAAATTAATTACTTTATTTTTTAAAATATTACTTTCCTTATATACATAATGTATAAGGAAAGTATTGTGACGGGGTCGGAAATCGAATTCGAGTTTTCGACGGGAGAGCACGTTTCAAGCATCCCTGATCACGAATCAAACATTTTTGAAGTGATGTCTGTGTGTGTGTGTGTGTGTGTGTCAGTGAGACTTTGGAGACGATAACTGACGAACGAATGGACCGATTCGAACGAAATTTGGTACGAAAATAACAATCCGTAAACACTGGAAGCCTATTGTTTTTATATGCAATCGAATGTTCAGAACCCCCCTAAATTTTCGCGCGAAATTTTGAAAAAATCGTCAAAAAATCAAAATCGCTAATAAAGTTACGCAAATAGACATTTCTTATGTAATGTTTCATTAGAAAACGATTGACATAAATTTTAGAACGCTAACGTGAACCGTTCTCGAGATATTGCACATTTTTCAAAAAAATTATCAAAATGTCATATAAAATAAAAAAAAAAATATTTCCTATTGAGAAACATGTTCACTTTTCATATGTAATACCATGCGATAAATTGGGTGACATCATCCTCGTGGATCTAGCTCGTTCCATTCATGAAAAAAGATACTTTGAGTAATACTTTTGTATTTGAACGCCAATAGTCATTTATCTGCTGTAAGAATAACTTATTTCTTCGTCCATAACTCTTGGCGAGATTTTGGCGACAAATTTGGCGGAATGTCGCCAACTTGGCGACTTTTTGAAATGATGCCAAATTAACGAAATTCTCGCCAAATGGATAAAAATGACGCTAAATCAATGAAAATGACGACTCATTGTCGAAAATTCAATATCTTGGAAAGAATATAAGTATCTACTATAAGGAAAACCTATATTGTTTATTGTAAAAGTAGTAAATTTATTACGTTATATAAGGAAAGTCATGTGTTGCCCACATCAGATTTTTTTATACTTGTTTTTGACAGGATAACTTTGACAACAAACTTTTCCAGTCCGGCCGACCAAATGGCTACTCATGTCCTTGTCGACGAGTCGGTCGGTCTGGGTCTTCAACAAGCTTTTCCACTTTTTTTCGATTCAAACCAAATTAAGCATATTAAAATAACGTAATTAATCAATAACGTACTTTGACTTAATGGGACGTGGAAGTGCCAAGTTCAAACTGCTCATTAATTTCAATAATTGTATTCCGAATGTTTCTAAACTGTCAAAGTTAAATAAATTCTATTCTTAAATTAAAACACAGTTCCGTCGATTTCTTTCCGATAACAAATATTGGATAAAAACTTATTTGAGTAAACTACTGCAGCATAAAATTAAAATAAGACGAATTATTGTCCTTGAATTTATTTATATTTGTATTCTAAGCATCTTACACTTTTAATTTAAATTTATTAAATTTTAAATGCTCATTTAATCTCTGATATTATCAAACTAAAATGATAAATAAGAACTCACTTTATAGTATAATGCTTATTTTTGATTTGTACAGGTTTTTCGGATTTGGGCTCTTTTTGATTTATTATATGTAATATAACTTGTGTTTAATTCCTTTAATGGCAAATGTGTATCATTATACGAGGCAACAGGCTTAAATGTATTGGGGGGGTGGGGTGGGAATCCGGTCCGGGCCCCGTTGGAGCTGGCTTTGAGCTGTGTTTCTATTAAGCGTACATCCGGAGGAGGGACGAACTCTCTCCCCCCCACCACCACCCGGAGATATTTTATATTAGTTTCTATTTATGTGATAGCATTTAGATATATTTATATAGGGCAAGTAGAAAACTTACTCCCCCCCCCCCCCCCTCTAAAGCTTCTTTCGCCCTTCCGTTCAAAAAGTCCTGCATCCAAAAGCGGGAATCTAAGCGTAGTATACGGCCATGAATGAAATTTGGTACACAGGTACTTCAGGACCCGAATAGATGCACCTCGGCGTTATTTATTTTCAATTACGAATTATATTTCTAGTTATTTTATAGGCTAGAGTTTCCTTTGCACCCGCATAAAACATTATAAAATGCGTGGAGAGATCATAGCGGCGGCAAGATCATAGGCAAGCATCTCGCTCACGAAACCGGGGATTCCAGACGGATGGCGTTTCGGTAATAGGATTTAAATTTCCGAGTTTTACAAATACAGATTTGAATTTCGAAATATAAGTAGTAACAGCAAAAGTTTAAATATAGGTAGCTAACATTCCCAGAAAAAAAATCATGTTTCTACGGTAATAACTTTTAAAGTTCACAATTAAGATTTTAAACGGCCGTAAAGTCCCCCCCCCCTCCTTTGTGAATAACGTGCTTGGTGAATTGAGTAGTAATGGACGTTCATTGATGACCCGGGCAATGTAATTCGTTCCAGTTTAAATATATATGTAGAAAATACATTTCCTAATGCATATTTTTGTCGCTTGCTATTTATATCTATCTTTTGTAATTTTGAAGATATTTTGAGTGAAAGTAAAGAAAAAACCACTCGCTTGGACAGATACTTTTATAAGTTAAAAAAAAGTTTAAAATATTAAAATAGTGAAATTATTTTTATATATTTATAATCTGGACCGTATTCCCGAAAAAAAAAAACCCAAGAATAATTATTAACATTTTTTTTTTCTATTAGGTTCGGAGATATTAGTGTCAAAAGTGTTTACATTTTTCGCAACGCTTTGATTTCCAGTACAAAAACCTCAAGAAGTATAAATGTTATTCACATGACAAAACAAACAAACAAAAAAGCCTGCTTTTTCAATAGTACCACGTAGCCGACTTTAAACTTTTAGAAGATTGGACCCAATCTGAACTAGAAATTTGAAGCTGGTTAGTTGGATGAAGGTGGGGCGCATTGTATTTCATCGGTCCTGAAAAATCTATGTAAATAAAATTTAAAATTTGTTTGTCTGTTTGTTCCATCATCACGGGATAACGGCTGAACCGAATTTGATGAAATTTTGTGGGTAGCCTGGAAATAGCCCCGCTTGAAATTTAGTCCATGTTTGGAATTTCTACGATCAGTGGTTCTCGAGATATTAGTAAAAAACAAAATTTTCATTTGTCTCATCATCACGGGAGAACGGCTGAACCGAATTTGATGAAATTCTGTGGATAGCCTTGAAATAGCCCCCCCCCCCCCCCCCCATAAATTTAGCTCAAGTTTCGAGTATCTAAAACCAGGGGTTGCTGAGATATTAATGAAAAACGAAACTTTTTCCTAGGAGTTCTACACTCTAACTTCGTGGTTTATCCAAACGAAAAGCTTGAAAATCATTTGAAAGTGAATTCAAACTTTATCTCTGAGTTTGATGGGAGATTTTTTGCGCTAATTAGTCACTTTCTGAAAACATGAATTGTTTGAAACATGATTTAAATGGGAAATCTATCTCCATGGTTTATTTTTCACATGCTTTTACTGAATAATGAAAAGTATAAAGAAACCAAAATGGTTATTTAATTTCGCAGTTTATGAGGAAGATTCCATCTTATATTATGTTGCTCAGAAACGCAATTAAATTAAATATGTCTGTTAATTTTAATTATTATTTTTTAGATTTGAATAATAAATAAATGGATATAAAAATATATTTTAGAAAAGAACGATTTGATTTTTCTTATAGCATTTAAGACTGCATAATATCAGTTACGGTCATCAGATTTAAACGTTATTATTATTGATATTTTCGGGGATTATTGATTCAGGGATTATTGATATTTTCCAGTTATTATGCAATTATTTTATTATGATAAAAATTGTTTATACTCATATATTGTACGTTGTACGAGTAATCTTCTACAAATACACGGGTATATCTTCTAATCTACGAGAATATAAGTAGTGCAGGTATATTGGCATATGTTTTGATAGATATTGCATATATTGGAATCAATTACGACCTTCTGGTATAAAGAATACGGAATTTATTGATATTTTCAATTTATTACTTCATCTCTTTTATTTTGGCAAAGATTTTTGAGATTCATATTGTAATACGGGTAATCTTCTATTAACACACTGGCATATTTTCTAATCTGCGACAATATAAGTAGTACGGGGTTGCATATATTGATTCAATTCCTTTTTTTTTTTTGTAAATTTGCTTACAAAAGGGGCCAGGATATTCTTCAGATCTGCCCGTGAAGATAATTTTGCATAGTAAGAACAGATGTTCTTAAACTTCCCTTTAGGAGCAATAAATTTAATATTTTAACAAAATTTGCACATGATTGCGAATTATAAGTTTCTTAATATTATATACTCCGTACGAAGAACGGGTATGCTGCTAGTTATAATTATAATTTTATTATCAATGCAGTTATCGGCTATTATTCGGTGACTATGCTTTTCCGGAAATTTTTTTTTTCTTTTTAATTGAAAATAAAATGTAAAGTGTTTTTCTGAAAAGCAAGTAATTTTACAAGAAGTTTTTGACCATTGAATTTTCTAATTTTGAAAGGAAAATGAAGGAGGGAGGGGGGGGGGGGCAATGTGTGTACGTTCGTTTTATTCTAAGGAAAAAGAATGGATGACAGCCACAAGGGTACAAGTGTCATTTTAGTCATTCTCAGAGAATATCAAATAAAGTCTTAAGAAGCCTATTTTTTCAGTATTAAGTTCTCCAAAATTTGTAAAAATATTAAAACAAAATGGCAAAATAGAATGTTTCAAGAGTTCTGCTGAGGAAAAATGCTTTTAATAGCACTAAATATATGCAACTCTACGTAAACCCCGAATAATGTGAGTTTTGAATAATTCGAAATTTTCAACTGATCTTTTCGAACCATTTACTGTTCCACCAAATCAAATTTCAAATATCTATCTCACTTAAGATATTGTATTCGGCCAATCGAACATATCGATGTACACAGTGTCTAAAGTACCAAATGTTGCAACACCTTAATTCTCCATCTATTTTCCATTATGCGACCTTTAGCATTAACAAATTTCAAGTTTCTATCGTACTGATGCTAAGGGCATTTTCCAAACAGTTCACATTTCGAACGTTTTAATGGGTGCATTCATCCCTCTTTAAATTTCAATTTTAGAAAAAAATAATTTTTTTATAGTGTGTCTTATCGAATTGCTCATACAAGCGCCACATTTCAAATCTCTATCTCACAAAGTACAGGGTATTTCTCATTTATTTGACCAATCGAACATTATATTGTGCTGCACCCCTAATTATCAAATATTAGTAGGCAGTAATTTTCTTCCTGTTTTACATAATACGGTTATCAAAACCACGAGTTTCTATTGCACAGCTAAGTGATTTTTCCGTACAGTCCAAATTTCGAACGTTTTAGTATGGAGCATCCTCTCTTCTTCAAATTTCAATTATAAATATATTTTTTCGAGTGTGACTTATCGCATTATTCCCCCGTGTTTTAAATTTTATGTCTTATCTCACCAGTTTTGTCCTCCTGATGTTCTTAGATTTCTTTTAGTCCTTAATTTACTCTCGGATTCAGTATGATATAACTTGTTTTGGTGGGAATTATCTGAATACTCTTAAGCCTGTTATTTTGCTTCAAAAATTATTTATTAGGATTGTCTTATACATATATACCTCGTCAGACAGCATTTTTTTTCTCGTTTTT
Organism: Amaurobius ferox; assembly: GCA_951213105.1. Taxonomy (NCBI): domain Eukaryota; kingdom Metazoa; phylum Arthropoda; class Arachnida; order Araneae; family Amaurobiidae; genus Amaurobius; species Amaurobius ferox. The sequence continues at coordinate 35,858,742 of OX578152.1, read as the reverse complement.
TCAATTCTATGATTATGCCATTTAGGCATTTTTATGTTTATAAAGCTCATGAGTTTTATATTAGAAATAAGGATGCGGGTGGTAATCAATATAACTTAGGGCTAAGGCGGGGGGGGGGGGGGTATATCAGACCTCCTCGAGCCAATTCTATTAAGTTTCAGAAATTTTATCTCTTTTGAATATATTAAATAATTATTAAATAAGTATTTAAATATATTTTGCTTACAATCAGATAAAAATATCAGACAAATTTAACCACCGACAACGATGTATCAAAAGAGCATATGTCAGCCATGTGTACTTTGTATAAAAGGTCATCAAAATTTATTAGAATTGATACTTAGTTATTGCAGAGGAGAAAAAATGAAGAACATTATTGGAAAGAAGTCTTGATTCGAATAATATTGACTATAAAATTCTTGAGTTGTTTAGGGCTAGCATTCAGAGGTCACGAAGAAGGTCAGGATTCTACAAGAGAAGGAAACTACTTGACGTGCTTGGAATATCTCAGTGACTATGACGTTTTCTTGAAATTGCACGTACAGAAATATGCCAATCGAAGACGAGGAAATGTTAGCTATTTGTCTTACCATATTTGTGACGAATTTAAAGGCATCATTGGTACACAAGTAAGAGCACACATAATTGACAACATTAAGACTGCGAATTATTACAGTATCATCGTTGACTCTACTCCCGATGTATCACATATTGATCAATTAACATTTGTCATAAGATATGTTTTACCTAGTAGGGATATCAAAGACTGGTTTGTGAAATTCATCCCCGCAGTAGAACATACGTCTTCATATTTGGAACAACAAGTACTGAAGATTTTAGCAAAATCAGGAGTGGATATTAAAAATTGTCGAGGACAATCATTTGACAATGCTTCCAATATGTCAAGGAAGTACCAAGGCCTACTGGCACGTATTAAACAAGAAAGATCAATCATGCATAAGCATTGATTATGAAACACTTTCCAACTGAAATGTAATTTCATTTAAAAATTTCTAAAATGTGATTCATTCAGTGGTAATATCTTTTACATTATCACAGTACTACAGTAATTTATTATACTTAAATATTTAAAACTGTATCGAAATATAAATCATCTGATTCTTTATGCAAAATCAATGAATATTTCATTCATATAACTTGTATTCCAGACTCCAGAGCTAAATAATTTTGTGTGAAAAAAATTCAGCAATTCTTATGTAATTCATCTTACAATCGCTTGAGACATTTGCATTCTGCATATGTTAAAATTAGGCTTCCTTGAAGAAATAATAAAAGTTTAGGGATCATTTAAAATCACAACTATTGTAATTGCATAGGCACGGAATTTAGATACGCAGATAATACACAGATAATATATATGTGTATGTGTATGTACTCAAAGTATTGGAATCGTGCCGAAGATCGGAACTCGAATTTTCAAAGTATCTACACGTTTTGGGACTTCTAGAACACGAAAAAACTACTTTTAGGAAGACGTCTGTGTGTGTAAGGGTGTATCTGTGTATGTTTCTGTGTGTCTGTGTGGATATTACATCCACTCTAATTGAAAAACTAATGGACCGAATTTCATACAATTTGGTAGGTATGTTTTTTGTGGGAAATCCTGATGTTCATTAGATTATAGTACGATTCGTAATAAAAGAATCTGCCTTCTTTGCGAAATGGCCGCAGAAATTGCCTTTATCCACTCTAGCTAAAAACTAATGAACCAAATTTAACAAAATTTGGAGTATAATATTTCAATAACCTACAAGTGATTTATATACCAAATTTAACAAAATTTTGTATATAAATCATTTGTAGGTTATTCTACTACGATTCGGGAAAAAGGAACGGGCTATTTTTGCGAAATGGCCAGCAAAAATCGTTATATATAAAAATAAAAGACTACGTGTGCTCAATTATATCAATTAAATTCCTATTTTATATGTGATTTTTGACAACAAAAAGAATAAGACTAACCCCATTACTCTAGGACTAGCCGTTCTTGAGATATTCTAGTTTTTTCGCGTTTTCGCTACGCCACCTTTGACAATAAGTCCAGCTATCAAATGAGAACCAAATTTAAGTTTAACGTGTAAATTCAATGTCATTTAAAATACTTATGTTGTGCAGATAAACTCAAATTATCATTGAATAAATAAAGAGAACGAATATGAGTCTGCAGGGAAAGACATGTGCTGTCCACATCAGAATTTTTAACAATATTACACCAATGATTTATAGAAGTGAACGGGGATTATTTTCAGGCCATTTCGAAAAAAATGTATGATCTATATTTAAAGATCCATCAAATTTTTGTCGAATAAAATGTTCAACAAATTTAAGCTGTGTACCAAATTTTAACTCTCTAGGACGTAGGAAAGTGCATTTAAAATGCCATCAATTAAATTATCATGAAGAGTTATATAAAATTTAAAAAAAATGAAAAATTGTTATTTAACAAATTTATTTTAAAATATGAAGCCACTTCCATATGCAAAACGTTTAAACAAATGGAGAGATATTTATTATATAATATCTCTCTCTTTTCTTTCTGGAAGATATCCCAAAGTCAGAATTTAATTGAATTTGTTTTTTTCCCTATATTAAATAATTTTTTTAATTAAAAAACTACTTAACATATTTTACTGAATTTTTTTTTATATATTCTATGGGATAATGTGAATATTTCCTAAAAATTTCGAAGCAATTCGTGAATTTTAAATTTACTTAAAAAATGTTTGAAAAATTAGGTCCCATAGGGTTCAATGTATTTCATTTTTTCAACCCGGGTTCAATAAAAAACTAATTGGGTGATATTATTTATTTATATTCCCATAGGTCCTACAGACCGTCTGAACAACATACTAAAATTTCATTTTGATAAACTCATTTTTACGGCAGTTATCGTGCTAACGGACAGACAGACAGACAGACAGACAGAATGAACAAAGTCATAAACACTTTTCAACTTTGTAAAGTGTTAAAAACACAGTCTAAGTGCGGTTTAGTAACACTTTACAGCAAAGTTGAAAAGTGTTTATGACTTTGTTCATTCTGTCTGTCTGTCTGTCTGTCCGTTAGCACGATAACTGCCGTAAAAATGACTTAATCAAAATGAAATTTTAGTATGTTGTTCAGACGGTCTGTAGGACCTATGGGAATATAAATAAATAATATCACCCAATTAGTTTTGGATTGAACCCGGGTTGGAAAAATGAAATACATTGAACCCTATGGGACCTAATTTTTCAAACATTTTTTAAGCGGATTTAAAATTCACAAATTGCTTCGAAAATTTTAGGTAATATTCAAATTATTCCATAAAATATATAAAGAAAATTTCAGCAAAATATATTCAGTAGTTTTTTAAATAAAAATTTAAATAATAATTACACCTCTTATATGAAGCGGTCACGTGACCATGATATGAACAGATCACGTGACCAACTTCAAAATATAATACGGCATCCATCTTGTCTCAAAATCGTCATTTTTAAAGTTCTCATATTGAGTGTTGTATTCGTCGTAAAACCTTTTTATTTTCGCTTAAATTCTGTGCATCTACATACTGAAACAACGCAATGACAATATATTTTAGTTTAAATGATCATTCACATTTGATTATTTCTACAACGAAGCCTAATTTTCACTTATGTAAAATGTAAACAGCAAAATATTTAGGATGAGTTGTATTAGAATTGCTGTATTTTTTTAACGCAAAAGTATTTAGATCATGGAGTCTGCATAGCTGATATGAATGAAATATTCATTGATTTTATACAGAGAAGGACGATTTTTTTCGATGAAGTTTTAAGCATAGAGTTTAATTACTTGTAGTTCCATGGTCATAATTTTTAAATAAAATAAATTATTATAGTATTGTGATGAATGGGAAAATGTTATGAATGAAATGCTGTTTTTATAGAGAGATCCAGGCGTGTTATTTTTTCTATGACGTCATTTGAATGAATTTCAGTTGTTTTCTATGAAGTTTTCAAATATAATAAATTATCGTAGTATTATGATAGTTTTAAAAATATTACCGAGGAATGCATTGTATTTTAGAGATGTTTAAACCAGGCAATTTAAATTTTAATGCCGTCATTTGAATGAAGTTCATTTTTTCGATGAAGGTTTAAGTTTTCAAATATAATAAATTAATGTAGTATTGTGATAAGTTTTAAAATATTACTTAGGAATGTATTGCATTTTAGAGATGTTTAAATAAAATTGCATTGGAGTTGGAAAGTGTTTCATAATCAATGCTTTAAGCTTGATTGATATTTCTTGTTTTCCTTGTGCTAGTCAGTCTTTGAATTTAATCGGAAATTTCGCTGCAGAAAGTTGTAGCGCTGCGATTCAATATTTTATGTTTGTACAGAATTTATTCACATTTTTTTCTGCGTCAACCCATCGCTGGTATGTTTTGAGCAGAAAGCTGGAAAAATATGAACATCCAGTTTCAGTAAAGAGAGTTCCAAATACAAGATGGTCAGCAAGAGCAGATGTCGTACGGGTTGTAAAACTTGGTTACACCTAGACGAAAAAGGCTTTAGCCGAAATCTGTGATTCAAAGAAAGAAAAAAAGACAACAATAGTTGAGGCAATTTCACTTCTGAAAGAAATGAACAAATGTGAAACCGCCCTGATGACAGTGATTTGGAAGAGAATAAATACTGCTAGCAAATCACTGCAATCAGTGGAGTGTGAACTATTAAAAGGCTGTATTCTACTAAGGTCACTAGAGAATTTTATCGAAGATTTAGAGAAGAATTTGGAAAAGTGGAAAAAGGAGTAGATGAGTTGTTAGTGCTATCATTTGATGAAGAAGATGGATAAGCTCATAGGCCTCGGTCATGAATTTGCAAGAAGAGAAAACTTCATTGTCAATTCATTTTAAGGCATATGCGATAGTACCAATGCAGAACTATCTCGGAAACCTCAGACGTATGAAGCAATTATCGAACATTTTAGGGCGTTTTTTGATCAAAGATTACTAACTGAAGCAAAAAGGAAAGCGTAAAAAAAAAAAAAAACTGAAGGATTTTTACAACAAGAAAAGATCAATCATGCTTAAAGCATTGATTATGAAACACTTTCCAACTTCAATGCAATTTTATTTAAACATGTCTAAAATGCAATACATTCCTCGGTAATATTTTAAAACTTATCACAATACTACATTAATTTATTATATTTGAAAACTTAAACCTTCATCGAAAAAAATGAACTTCATTCAAATGACGGCATTGAAATATAAATTGCCTGGTTTAAACATCTCTAAAATGTGATATATTCCTCGGTAATAATTTTAGAATTATCATAATACAACGATAATTTATTATATTTGAAAACTTCATCGAAAACAACTGAAATTCATTCAAATGACGTCATAGTAAAAATAACACGCCTGGATCTCTCTATAAAAGCAGCATTTCATTCATAAATAATTTCCCATTCATTTCATTCATCACAATACTATAATAATTTATTTTATTTAAAAATTAAGACCATGGAGCTACAAGTAATTAAACTCTAAGCGTAAAACTTCATCGAAAAAAATCGTCCTTCTCTTTGTAAAATCAATGAATATTGCATTCATATCAGCTACGCAGACTCCATGAACTAAATGAACTAACTGTTAAAGACATACAGAAATTCTAATACAACTCATTCTACATATTTTGCTGTTTACATTTTACATAGGTGAAAAATAGTCTTCGTTGTAGAAATAATCAAATTTGGATGAGCATTTAAACTCAAATATATTGTAATTGCGCTGTTTCAGTATGTAGATGCACAGAATTTAAACAAATACAGAGTGGTTTTAGGACGGATGCAATACTCAATATGAATTAAAAAGAACTTTAAAAATCAAGATTTTGAGACAAGATGGATGCCATATATCATTTTGAAGTGGGTCACGTGATCTTTTCATTTCATGGTCACGTGATCGCTTCATATAAGAGGTGTTATTATTATTTTTATTTTTATTTAAAAAACTACTGAATATATTTCGCTGAATTTTTTTTTTATATATTTTATGGAACAATTTGAATATTACCTAAAATTTTCGAAGCAATTTGTGAATTTTAAATCCGCTTAAAAAATGTTTGATGAATTAGATCCCATAGGGCTCAATGTATTTCCTTTTTTCTACCCGGGTTCAATACAAAACTAATTGGGTGATATTATTCATTTATATTCCCATAGGTCCTACAGACCGTCTGAACAACATACTAAAATTTCATTTTGATTAAGTCATTTTTACGGCAGTTATCGTGCTAACGGACAAACAGACCTACAGACAGACAGACAGACAGAATAAACAAAGTCATAAACACTTTTCAACTTTGTTGTAAAGTGTTAAAAATGACATTGATACTTATAAATTTGACGATGAACTAGATCAGTACTTACTATTTCTACACGGAAACAAAGATGCCATCAAAGCCGCAGCAGAAATTTTTCCAGCTGTAAAAGAACTTTTCCTAAAGTACAGATTATTTTGAAAATAATTTTAACAATACCGATATCAAATGCATCAGATGAAAGACCTTTTCTAGTTTTAAAACGCGCTAAAAACTATTTAAGGAATACGGTGGGAGAAGACAGATTGAACAACACGGCCATATTATACATAGAACAAGAAATTTGGGACGAAATAGGCAAAAATAATTGATGAATTTGCCAAAGAGAAATCAAGGCGCAAATTCATACAGAAAATCTCTTTTAATCACTCAGGTAACTTAGTTACTGTTATATTTTTTGAATAAATTTCTGATTTTTCTTGAAACGTTGAGTTTTATTATCAGCTACATATTGCTGGTTTAAGAAACTCATTAAAAATTTAATACTAAAATCTTTCCGATAACGTCCTCTCACAATTTTTTTTTTTTGTTTTAGGCTTTGGGTCTAAGGGCCTCGAAATTTTTACCGACAGGGGCATCCAGTCGGCTTAATCCGCCACTTGGCTTAGGTCCGACCTTGCCCATGGGTCGGGGCCGGGCCCGGGCCCGGGCCTCGTTTCACTGCATTCAATATAAATATATGACGCCTATGTACCAGATGTCATGTTTCGTAGCATCATGTAATCTATAAATTTAATAGGGAAGAACAACACTCCAAATTTAATTCTTGAAATAATTATTATTCGGTTTTTATCACTGTTCAAGTGCGAGTCGCAATTTTTTAGATTTTTAAATTTATCGCAAAAATATTTCACCGGTTTTGTACTGTGATTGCTTAACTTGTGAATATGAATTCCAATACGCACTGTTTACTTTAGAATTGAACACTGATATTTTATTTTCAATTTCTTTTGTGATTTTAATTTCAATTATTATATTTCGAATGTTTCTAAATTGTCAAAGTTAAATAAATTCTATTCTTAAATTAAAACACAGTTCCGTCGATTTCTTTCCGATAACAAAAAATGTGATGTGGGCAGCACATGACTTTCCCTGCAGACTTATATCCACATTCTTTTTATTTTAATTAAATTTAATTCTCTTTTAATTCAATTTTCGTTCACATTTGGTAACTGGACTTATTTTCAAAGGTGGCGTAGATAAAATACGAAAAAACTAAAATATCTCGAGAACGGTTATTCCTAGTGTAATGGGGTTGGTCTTAATCCTTTCATCGTTAAAAATTACGTATAAAACAAGCATCTAATCGATATATTTCAGCATACGTAGTCTTTTGTTTTTTTAGATTTTGGCGATTTTTAGCGGCCATTTCGTAAAAAAAGACTGGTTGTTAATTTCCGAATCGTACCAAAATCTAATCAGCACCAGGATGATCCACAAGTGACTTATCTACCGAATTTTGTGAAATTCGGTCTATTAGTTTTTCAGCTAGACTGGATACAAACTTTTGCGGGCTATTTCGCAAAAAAAGGCGGGTTCTTTTATCCCGAATCGTACCCAAAACTAATCAGCACCAGATTCGTCCACAAGTGACTTATCTGCCAAATTTTATGAAATTTGATCAATTGGTACTGCATTGGATACAAAATCTGCACAGACAGACAGACACACAAACACACAGACAAACACACACACACACACTCAGACGTCACGCTAAAAATGGTTTTTTCGTATTCTAGAGGTCTTGAAACGTGTAGATCCGTCGAAAACTCGAGTTGCGATTTTCGCCATGATATTCCAATTATTTCCTTATACATTACTATGTATTGCAGGAAAAGTAAAAATCTGATGTGGGCAGCACATGACTTTCCCTGCATACTTATACTAAAGTTCTCTTTATTTTAATTAAATTTAATTCACTTTTAATTCAATTTTCTTTCTAATTTGATAACTGGACTTATTTTCAAAGGTAGCGTAGAGAAAATACGAAAAAACTAAAACATCTCGAGAACGGCTAGTTCTAGTTTAATGGGATTGGTCTTATTATTTTCTTAGTTAAAAATTACGTATAAAACAGGCATTTAATGGATATATTTCAGTACACGTAGTTTTTATTATAGATTTTGACGATTTTTGAAAGCCATTTCGCAAAAAAAGGCAGGTTATTTTTTTCCGAATCATACTAAAATCTAATCAGCACCAGGGTAACCCACAAGCGATTTATCTACCGAATTTTGTGAAATTCGATTCATTAGTTTTTCAGCTAGAGTGGATACAGGTTTTTGCGGGCCATTTCGCAAAAAAAGGCGGGTTCTTTTATCTCGAATCATACCCGAAACTAATCAGCACCATATTCACCCACAAGTGACTTACCTTCCAAAATTTATGGAATTCGGTCAATTAGTGTTTTTGTTAGAGTGGACACAAAATCGGCACGGACTGACAGACAGACAGACACACAGACAGACACACAGACGTCACGCTAAAAATAGTTTTTTCGTATTCTAGAGGTATCGAAACGTGTAGATCCGTCGAAAACTCGAGTTGCGATTTTCGACATGATTCCAATACTTTCCCTATACATTACCGTGTATTGCAGGGAAAGTAAAAACGGACAATGAATAGTTTTGTACTTTGATACAATTTGTCACCTATGGCAGACAAAATTATTTTGTCTATATTGCAGGGAAAATTAAAATGTAAATAATATTTTTTGTTTTGTCGGAAATAGGCTCCAAATATATAAAAGTAATTTCAATATTTTAATATTTTGATCGTTTTGTCAAGTTGAAGAATATTGAAAATTTTCCATACTTCAAATTTGTAATATTTATATCTCAAAAACTAAAGTCCTAGCTATGAACAGTAATCAAGAATTTATATATCAAAAACTAAAGTCCAAGCTATGAATAGTAATCAAGAATTTATATATCAAAAACTAAAGTCCAAGCTATGAATAGTAATCAAGAATTTATATATCAAAAACTAAAGTCCTAGCTATGAACAGTAATCAAGAATTTATATATCAAAAACTAAAGTCCAAGCTATGAATAGTAATCAAGAATTTATATATCAAAAACTAAAGTCCAAGCTATGAATAGTAATCAAGAATTTATATATCAAAAACTAAAGTCCAAGCTATGAATAGTAATCAAGAATTTATATATCAAAAACTAAAGTCCAAGCTATGAATAGTAATCAAGAATTTATATCTCCAAAACTAAAGTCCTAGCTATGAACAGTAATCAAGAATTTGTAGTTCTTTGAAAGCCCTACCAGTGTATATAATTGGGTTTCGGATTGAGCTCAGTTTTCGAAGTATAGTGGTTATAATTTCGATATTTTAGTTTTTAAACCTGGGTTTATAATGTGTAGGGAAGCTGTAATATTTAAAATGTCACGATTATTGCAGCTTAATCTGTTTACTTACTCCTTGGTGAAAAATTGATGCGCAAACACGAAATATTCTATTTTGTTCTAAATAAATAAATAAATAAATAAAGAGGTTAAATGAACTTCTTCTTCGACCCAAACTGTCCGACCTACCCGAAAGTGAAAAGCATCTGTTTGGATGGCCGGGAAATGCCACCCAATTTGACCTAAACCCAGTGTGGGGGGGGGCGGCTTCCACAGGGATCGCACCCTTCTTTCCCTATACCACCAGCTTCTTGGAAGGAATTGCGGACCCACATATTTAACGTGCCCGTACTCCGCCCGCCTGAACACGGGTGCAGTTGAGACAGAGCCGGGAATCGAACTGGGGTCGTCCGGGTGAAATCCCACGAGCTAACCACTGGGCTGTTCCACCCTCCCTAAGGCGGTTGAATGAATTTGGAGATTCTAAGGATGTGTAATATGATTGGTGAAATTTTAACAGAAGGGAAATTGCGTATTCAAGTACTAGTTATGTGCCGTCAGTTAAGTTTATATAGAATAACTTGAACTTAAAATCTTGTCGTCAGATATATTGTATAAGTTTAATTTATACACCAAAAAGCAAGTTAGTGTTGAAGACCCAGACCGTCCGATTCATCCTGAGGACTTGAGCAACTAATTGGACGGCCTGAAATAATTTGATATTTTGACTTGAAGTTTATGGTTGGAGTATCCAAATGAAATCGGGGCGAAAACTAAATGTGCTACAGCTACCTATAAACTGTTAGCGAGTAATTTATAGCTCTTTGAGAGCCTGTAAACGAAACTAAATAAGTGCGAAAAAAAAAATAGAATGAACTTATTTAACTGGAGTTTTGCTTTACAAAAATGTTATCTATGCAAAACCATTTCGGCTCCATCGAAATAGAGCCACCGCCGATTTTTGAATAAAGTTTTTAATTTTTGAGAAAATATTCAAAACATTTTGAGTCCTTCTTCGGATCAAATCATCTTGAAAATCCATGTCTTTGGCCCAAGCAGATTAATAATTTCAAATTTTATTTGAACCGCTGAATTTGTTCTTCCTCAGATTCGCAGAACAACACATAAGCATTTTGGAAAAAAAATAAAATAAAATAAGACATATTGTTTCATATCCAAGGATTCTAAAATATCAAATCCTAAATTCGAAGAATCGGATACCCCCCCCCCCCCCCTTCCAATCACTATACTTTTATTTCACATATACAATTTATTGCAGAGAAAGTGATTAAGATCAACAGAGGAAGTAAATATGTCATACCTTTAGCTTCACGTAATGGGGAAATAGATTGCTTGGGCCAACTTTTGTAAACAGAACCACACTTTTCACGATGAAGTGAATGTCTTGCCACCGGCAAAGTTTGGATACTGGACTTTAGAACTGGATTAACAGATTGCACCAAGTGATCACATTCTTTGCAGTCATGTTCGCGACAGGAAAATCCGAGAAATGATTTATCATAATAGCCGGAAACGCCAAACTTTCTGCAAAATGTATGAGGTGAAAGATATAAGTTGGGCGGTAATAGTAGATTACTATTTGGCGCATCCCAGTAGTTTCTTCTAATAATGGTGTTCTTGTCTATTTCGGGTTCCTCTGAGCTGTCTTGATTCAATAGAGTATCCATTAAGAAAGACTTAGACATGATTTTTTTTATTTTGAGGTGCAAAGATGACTTCGTTCTGTGATTTTTTCTTAATTGGTTAACCATCCATATGAAGATCAATCAAGTCGTATATCAGTTTAGTAATAGAGCATCCGTTAAGAAAGACTTGGACACGATTGCTGAGATTTTAAAGCTGAGTAAATGCAAATATGACATCGTTTTATTGATGCTTTTTTATTTGCTTATCCATCCATATGAAATTCTCTGAAACCGGATATCAGTTTAGCAATAGAGTATCCATTAAGAAACAGACTTGATTTTCAATATTTAAAAGTTGAGTCAGTATAAAGAGGACTTCGTTCTGTCGATGTTTTTATATTGGTTAACCATCCATATGGTCTACTTTTCTTAAAGAAACTAAATCAAGCCACATATAAGTCTAGCGATATAATTTCTATTTTCCATTTTTCAGAATTTCTGTAGATTAAAAGAGTTCTTGGTTATTTATTTCGGATTCCCTAATTTTATTTATTTATTTTTTAATCATAAAAATAAAATATTCTATTGAAGCACTATTCACTCGTACAAAAGTTATTTGTTCAAGTATTTTTCATTACGGATTTATAACTGCAAAGTGATCTTAAAAAGTTAAAAAATATATGTTTTTAAAGAAAATGCATGACTGATACAGTACAACTTTTTTTATGATGATCTATTTTTCTTAAAGAAACCTAAGTAAAATATTCTCCAGAAAGCAATGTACTTTTACTATCCACTAAACATACGACAATTAAAAAATCTCTTCAAGGAAACTTTCTTTATGCACATTCATTTTATCGTGTTGTACATAACATCTAAAAACATCTAATATCTAAGTTTAATCCCGCAAACTTTAAAGTAAAAATTTAAAGAAAAATTATCATAACGCTTCAAAGTAAAATTTCCTAAGTTTCACTATCATAAAAGCACTAACACGTGATGAATGATATCAGAATAATGTTCGGAGGTGCTTTACAGGAGATATATATTTCAAGGGGGGGGTCGAAAATCCCCTGGTTTGTCACCAGTAGGCCAGCAAGGGGTGCATCAACGAATGGCGGGTAAGAGGGGCGGGCCGTTTCTTATGAAAGGCGGAACCCCCCATATCATTGATAGCGCATGATCTGAAGCAGGCCTTTGTCAAAACATATCAATAAATATATTGAAAATTATAACGCGTACCAATTTTGCTGTTTTGCTTTAAAGAATAAAGAAACCTCTTTAAATGTTTTGAAATTGTAATTACAAATGTTTTCATTTTTTTTCTTTCTCATACGTAGTATTGGGAAAGTATTGTTTTCTCGAAAATTTTCGAATTTAAGATTTTGATGCCAATATATTAAAACATATATTGGACCTCCCGAACACGTTTTGACTATTTTGGGGCTGATGTTTGTCTGTCTGCCTGTCTGATGACAGTGATTGATTTCTTGTGTACACTATAGCAGCCACAAATACGAATGGATTTTCACGAAACTTTATATCCGACATTGTTATAAAAAAAATCTATAAATAAAAGAAATTAATTCGAGCTTAAACTTTGAATTTTATTCAGCATTTTATATTTTTTTAACATGGCAGCATAGGACAAAATATGACAGAATCATGCATAAAAGGGTTTCTTGGTGGCTCAATAATTACGAAACTTAATAGTTGCATTCATTGTTGTGAAAAATAGTCATGATATAAGTTATTTTGTTCGTGACGTCATCAGCTCCCGTTGGTGGGCAAGTTAACTCCCACCTCCGTGGGTTGTTAAGTATAGTATCTGTGCCGATTATTAATTTTGTTGATTAAAATTAATATTGTCAAAAATGCATTTTACATTAAATTAATTATTTATTAGTATATTAATTATACATGTAATCTGTTCTAAAACTTACTGCTGTGTACATTGCGTTGGTGGCCGCAAAACCCACCTATTTCTGTGCTTAACGGGATACTAAGTTAACAAACTAAAAATTAAGGTTAATAGTAAAGGAACAAACATTTATTTATCACATACTCAATTTACACTCTTTAGTTTTACAAATTAAATAAATATCACAATAGTGGAATACAATCTCAATGGTAGTTCGGGGGGTGTAATGCCAGATGAATTGATATTTGGTTGGAGCACGTGGTGGGATGCATTAATTAGCTTTTCCTTAAAAACACAAATTTAGACAAAGAGGTTATCCTCATATAGTTTAATTGTACGGTACCTGATCTTCTTTCATATTACTTGGGTAACACCGATGCTTTGTCACACTTTACACTTGCAATACCAGATGAACATGAGCTCTCCTTCGAATTCCTATATCAGAGACGCACACACAACTCTTAACTCTGCTATCGTCGCTTCTTCTTGACTAGTCTAACTCCAACAGCCTGCCTTGACCAATTCTGACTCCCACTTCGAGCAACTCTCACTTATATCCCTTTTTCGGTCGGCGGTCCACGTGCTGAAATGTAGAGCTGAGAGCTAATCCGTAGACATGGCGTCGCCGTCTCGGTTGCCGCCAAACGGCTTAGTGTGGTATGTAAACATGGGCGTGGTATGTAAGATATGGGGCCACCTGTATATTATCGCCCATCTGCTTAGCGTGGGGATAATCCGCCCGCATTCCTGGTTCCATTATTTTTTAATCCTTCCAAATATTTATTACTTTACATTTCTGGCATTACATTCTCACCCCCCCGCGAAAAAAAGGTCCAAAAGTTACTCTCCCACAGTTTCACCCCAGTGGTAAGAAATTAAGTTCACAATGGTTCCTCGCAAACACATAAGTTCATCCATCGTGAGAAAGGCTGAGTTCCACTTTTTAGCCTCGTACAACTCATAGCTTTGATAGTTCTTTGTAGTTTCTTGATAGTTCCCTGTCAAGTTAGTCCATTATTCATAATTGACATAATGTACCATAAATTACATGAGGATTACCAACATTCACATTATTATTAAATTGTAAATTTTGATATATATTATTTGCAATGCATAATTTTCATTTCTCCTTTTACATAATTATTTACATACGACATATCATTACATAACAGCATTCATTACTTTATTATTATTATACATTTTCTTGTTATCATTTCATTTTGTAACATATTGTAGTAGTGCAACTATCAACTTCCGATTCTTGGTTATGGTTGAATTCCATACCACCATATTATTTATAAATTACTTTGTTATTTCACTTTTTTTTTTTTTTTTTTTTTTTTTTTTTGAACTTGCCATATATGTAATGTCAGAAATACATAACATACTTTTTGAAATATACTTATATCCACAATTTAAAACATAAAAACATATACATATACACTCAATTATCACTTTCTATTTATGACATTAATTACAAACTTTTTACATATTTTTCATATTCTTTGTTTTATGAAATTACTATTTACAACAATTCGAGGGCGAAAATTATACCCTCTGGCATTATAACAAACCTCATCATCATTTCTATTATTTTCACAGTTCAATTGCTTTTCTTTAGTGACCTTCCCTTCCTTAATTTGACTTTGATCATTATTTCTAATCACTTTCTCATTTTGATTTTTTTCTTTGTCCTGTGTGTGTGTGTGGTTTGATTCGCTTTCGTCACTATCTTTCAAATATTGTTTTCGCTCCGCTGCCATGTATAGTTTATTTATGTGCACTTTATAAGTTTTATTTTCATCACTTTTAAGACATATTATAACATTATTATTTCGGACTAATTTCGTAATTCTAAATGGTCCATCATATCGATCCTCTAATACCCTTGGTTTTAGGAACTTTTTTAGGTACACTGTCGCTCCTATAAATATATCGTTTTTTCTCACTATTTTATATTTCTTTATTTGTTTGTCATTTATCAGCTTTTGTTGTTCCGATGCGTCTTTCACGACTTTATCTATATTTTTTAAATGCTGTGCCACATAATTTTTATAATTATTTACATCACTATACATTATATCTATTTCTTCCTTACTTGGTATGTTTGTTTGTTTAATATTTTCAAATGGCAATGATAAATCTCTAAGATAGAACAGGAATGAAGGCTCAAATCCTGTATTACTGTTAATAGTGTTATTTACATAAAACTTAAACCATTTTAAAGATTCATCCCATTCAAACGTAGTCTTTGACAAACACATTATACATTGTTTCATGTCTCTGTGTATTCTTTCACAACGACTTAAAGAACTTGGGAAATAAACCGAACTGTATCGCCTTTCAATATTTAATGCATTTGTAAAATCTATGTATTCTTTACTTTTAAAAATTTGAGCATTATCGCTTTGAATAATAATTGGAACTCCATAAGTTGTCACGAAGTTTGTTAGCTTATTCACTATTGTTTTAGCAGTAATGTCTCTGACTGCATAGGCCTCAAAGTATCGTGAAAACATGTCTACAATTGTAATTACAAAATTATTTCCTCCATTACTGCGCGGTAGTTTTCCTACGCAATCCAGTTGTAAATATATTCCTGGTTTTAATATTTCTGGCATAGCCTGAAGTCTGGCTGGTGGTATATTTTTGTGTTTTACTAATAAGCATTGATTACAAGACTTACAAAAATTTTCCCCGTCTTGGAAAGCCCCTATCCAAAAATATTTTCTTGAAAGTAATTGGTATGTCTTTTTTACTCCGAAATGAGGGAAATGTGCTATCTCTATTATCTTTCCCTTTAGCGAGTGCGGTATTACAATCTTATTCTCATTTATTTTCCTATACGTTTGTCTTTTATTTTCCTTCTTTACCATTAACAGTTTATTTTGGCTATCAATATAGTATACCTTGTTATTGTGATATCGGTTTCTTCCTTTTTGTAATTCCTCTCTAATTTTACTTAATTTTTCATCTACCATTTGTTGCTCTAATATTTTCTCCACATTTATCTCATCATTTTTAATTAAAGTATTTACATATTTGATTTGGTTATCATTGTCAAATACATATCTCGAGCAATAATCACTTGCGTTATTTTCACCTTTTTGATATTTGAATTTAAAATCATACTGACTTATGTCAATTAGCCACCTCGATATGATATTTGGCATTTTATCTAATTTTATGTGGTACATAAGGGATTTTGCGTCACTCAGCAAGGTGAAACTCCTTCCGAACAGATATTCTCTGAAGTGTTGTAAGGATGCGTGTATAGCTAGCAATTCTAGCTTTATTGCAGGATAACGCTTCTCTGCCGGGTTCACAGGTCTTGAATAAAATTCGATAACATGATCGACTCCATTTACCCTTTGCATCAAAATACTACTAATTCCCTTACCTGAGCCATCCGTAGTTAAGACAAACGGGTTTACTTCATCAGGCTGTCTTACAACTGGTTCTTTAAAAATTGCATTTTTTAATTTTTCAAAAGCTTTTCTACATTCATTATTCCACTCGAACCTAACATTCTTTTTTGTCAAATTTACCAACGGTTCTGCAATTTGTGCATAATTTTTTATCAGACCTCTAAAATAGTTTGTTGTCCCAAGAAAGCTTTTTACTTGTTTAACCGTTTGGGGTTGTTTGAAATTTTGCACTTTTGCACAGTTTTTTATTGATGGGCTTATACCATTCGCATTTACTTTATATCCTAAAAATTCAATTTGCGATTTGCATATCTGTAACTTCGCCGGGTCGAGTGTTAAATTATTTTCTTTCAATCTTTGGAAAACAATTTTGATTTTCTCTAACATTTCGTCGTTATTTTGTGCGCATATGACTAAGTCATCTAAGTAAAAGTATATTTTTAACTCTGATAGATCTCCTAACACTTTGTTCATTAAAAGTTGAAAATATGCTCCTGAGTTTTTAAGACCAAACGGAATTCTTTTAGGATTAAAATTTCCCATAAAAGTTGTGAACGTTAAGGCCTTTCTATCTTGTTTTCTTAGTTCGATCTGAAAAAACGCCGCCTTCAAATCCATAACTGTATAAATTTTACTACCAGCGATATTTTGTAATATATCCTTCACCTTTGGTAAGTTTATTGGCAAAAGTGGTAAATACGCGTTTATGGCCCTATAATCAATAGCAAGTCTATATTTAGGTTCTTCATTTGGTTTACTTGGTTTCTTTACAAGAATAATGGGACTAGCGTACGTGCTTTGTGAACTTTCAATAATGTCATTTTCCAATAATTCCCTAATTTCTTTTTGCGCAATTTCTCGTACTGCTCTCGGAATTGGGTATGGTCGACTCTGAATAGGATAATTGTGCATAAGTTCGATTTTCGGTACTATTGCTGATGTTTTACCTAGGGTAGCATATGACTTTGAAAAAACCTCTGTATTGGTCATCATTAATGCAATAACTTTATTTCTATCTTCCTTATTTAAGTGCTGTACTTGAAAATCGTCTGGAGATATTTCTTTCTTTCTTAATTCCCGAATTTGTTGATAATCTGTTTTATTTAAATTTTGAATATTATTAATTTCCAACGTGGGTTTACTGCTTTTATTTTTTGTATCAACAATTTCGATTTGTTCTGTTATTATACCCACGTTCATATTTTTATTAAGTGTAATTTGGCAATTTTTTTCATTGTATAACAACATTCTAATCTTATTTTTATTTTCTATACTTTGGATCGCTTCATCCGTGATTAATGTTCTTGCCATTTTTATTGGAGAAAATAAAACATCCTGTCCCTCATTTAATTCCTGTGACAAAATCAATTGGACTATTTCTGACTCCCCTGGCTTTAATGTTATTTTTCTTTTCAATTTAGCGAAAATCTGCTTTTCCTCTTTCTTTTTAACATTCTTATTACTTTCATTAGAACTTGGTAACCATTTTTCATCATTTACATTATCGCGAGTGCTACAATTTTGCATATTAGAGTTTTTTCTATCGTTATCGCTTTCATTATGCTCGCTTATTCTACCTTCATTCTCATTATTGAATTCATTACAACAATTATTTATTTCCTCATATTCGTCGTCATCATTATCATCGCTTATTCTATCTTCATTCTCATTATTGGATTCATTATAACAACTATTTAGTTCCTCATATTCGTCGTCATCAGTATTATAATTTTCATAATTACTATTATATCTATTTTCATCGCGAATTCCCTGGCTTTGTGGTTTTTGTTTTGAATTCTGTATTGGGTTTGTATTTTCACTTTTATACAATTTAATCGCAGTATTCCCAAATTGTACTTCGTTATCTTTTGTATTTAAAATTGCTTTATGTGAGGATAAAAAGTCGTAGCCTAAAAGCATTTTATATTGCCCCTGAAAGTTCTGTTTTGTCACGAAAAAATAATTTTTGCATGCCTTTTCCCCAATTCTAAATGAAAATTGAATGCAATTTAAAAATTCTATATTTTCTTTAGTAAACGTCTGAAGTATTACTCTTCTGGTTATGTATTTTATTTTTACATTTCTATTCTGTTTTAGTTTTTGAAATGTTTCCAAATCTATAATACTAACTTGAGCCCCACTATCAATTACACTTATTATTTTTATTCCTTTGCAATCTATTTCTACCATCGGTAATTGTGGGCTAGATACGTTTTCACATTCGCTTGAAAGGATACTTTTGGTATCATATTTTGCTTTATCATTATTTTCATAATATTGTCCTTTCTTCAAATTTGTATAGTTTTGCCAGTCATCTCCATTTTTGTTATTTCTATATGTTTGTGAACCGAATTTATTTATTTCTCTGGAATTTGTACGATTCGTTCCTTGGTCCCAAATTCCAGCTCTTAGTTTAAATTACTATTATTATTGTTTCTCTCATATGTGTTTGATCTTATATTTCTTCCGTTGCGCCCCCTAAAATTTCCTCTTATACTTTGCCTCTCTCTATTTTCTACGTTGGTTTCTAATTGATCGTAATAATTTCTTTGATCATTATTATTTCCTTGATATTCCCTATTATTTCTATTATATCCTCCTCGTTCAAAATTTCTGAGATTTTCGTTTCTGTTTCCTCTGATATAATTTGTTTGCTCCAACCCATATTGCTGATAATTCATTCGTTTGGGATTCCTTGCAAATGCAGTATTACACTCATTGTACCAGCAATCTGAGAAATAATGTCCATTTTTTCCGCACCCTATGCAAAAAACAGCTCGTTCCATGGATTGATTTGGTATATTTTGCAATTTTAATTTATTAATTTCTAAAGTCAAATCTTGAACCTGTGTTGTAAGTAACATTTCTTTCAGTTCGTTATGTGATTCTTCTGGAGTCCTATCATTAAGAATTATTTCAAACAGTTCGGCATCTTTTATGGCATCTTCAAACCGCTGCGGATCTTTTTTCTTCACTTCAATTGCCAAATCAGGGCGTAATGCGCTAATGAATTTTCCCAACATTATTTTATTGGTTATTTTCTCTACCTCTCCATCTGTTGTATCCTTAAGGTTCAAAAATTTACGCGCTGCGTTTTTTATTTTTAGCACAAGCTCGTCCACTGACATATCAGGCGTTTGTTTTATTTTATTGAAAGCGTCCTGTTCTTGCGTTATCGTTATTCTGTTTGAAAATTTATTTATTAGTAATATTTTTATTTTATCAAACTCCTTTTCGTTTTGTAATTCAGGGTTTTGAATTAAAAACTGCATAGCCTTATCTTTTAATCTGGTTTTAATGATAGCCACTTTATGCTCTTCCTTCCAACTTGCTAACTCCGCTAATTCATCAAATTGTTTTATAAAGAAATTTATATCTTCCTCCTTACTCCCACTAAATAATGGCAGGATCTGCATTACTGGAATATCCATATTTTTATTATTTCTATCCAATTTACTATAATTTTTATTTGATATTTTTGAATCTTCTTTCAAACTTGAACTCCTTGTTATAATTGAACTTTTCACCACTTTTTTAACTGGTCCCATTCCTATATCCCATTTTTCTAATTATACCTTCGATCTCATTTAGAAGAACCATTTTTTCCATTTCATTGATAAAACTTTACATAATCATACATATAACATAAGGAGAAATGAGAATTGTGCACAATATTTTCACAATCATCTATGTCGCCACCAGTTGTCCAACCTTATCAATATTTATTTTTTATTATTATTATTCCTTTTATTTTTATTAATTTCATAAATCCTTATTTTATTCCCGTTACTGCTAAAGTCACGAGCACCAAATGTGCCGATTATTAATTTTGTTGATTAAAATTAATATTGTCAAAAATGCATTTTACATTAAATTAATTATTTATTAGTATATTAATTATACATGTAATCTGTTCTAAAACTTACTGCTGTGTACATTGCGTTGGTGGCCGCAAAACCCACCTATTTCTGTGCTTAACGGGATACTAAGTTAACAAACTAAAAATTAAGGTTAATAGTAAAGGAACAAACATTTATTTATCACATACTCAATTTACACTCTTTAGTTTTACAAATTAAATAAATATCACAATAGTGGAATACAATCTCAATGGTAGTTCGGGGGGTGTAATGCCAGATGAATTGATATTTGGTTGGAGCACGTGGTGGGATGCATTAATTAGCTTTTCCTTAAAAACACAAATTTAGACAAAGAGGTTATCCTCATATAGTTTAATTGTACGGTACCTGATCTTCTTTCATATTACTTGGGTAACACCGATGCTTTGTCACACTTTACACTTGCAATACCAGATGAACATGAGCTCTCCTTCGAATTCCTATATCAGAGACGCACACACAACTCTTAACTCTGCTATCGTCGCTTCTTCTTGACTAGTCTAACTCCAACAGCCTGCCTTGACCAATTCTGACTCCCACTTCGAGCAACTCTCACTTATATCCCTTTTTCGGTCGGCGGTCCACGTGCTGAAATGTAGAGCTGAGAGCTAATCCGTAGACATGGCGTCGCCGTCTCGGTTGCCGCCAAACGGCTTAGTGTGGTATGTAAACATGGGCGTGGTATGTAAGATATGGGGCCACCTGTATATTATCGCCCATCTGCTTAGCGTGGGGATAATCCGCCCGCATTCCTGGTTCCATTATTTTTTAATCCTTCCAAATATTTATTACTTTACATTTCTGGCATTACAGTATCAATTATAAGATGTTTTTCAAGCCCTTTAATGTGAAGGGCAACACTCTTTAACTGTAATCATTTAGACCGATTTTTTAAATGTTTTTCTTATAAAATTTGAAAAAAAAAAAAGAAGAAAAAAATAAATTCTGGTATGAGAAAGTCAAGTTGAGCCACATCTAGTTAAATTCATATTTGTTTTAAAGAATAACACGAAATTTACACTGATAATCTCATAAAATTTTAATTTAGAGATCTCTAAGATAAAGGAGGATGATTTGTGCATTGTTGATATCTCCCTCATGAAACGCTTTAAAGACTAAATATTAATAGAAAAACAAAACACTTTTCTAACGTTGTAATTAATATTGTTTTCATTAACTTTTGATGCGAATAACATCTATGCTTGGGGTTTCTGTGGCGGAAAAAGAAGCGTTACGAAAAATGTAAACACTTTGTACGCTTATATCTCGGAACTTAATATATAAATATGTAAATAGTTTTTCTTGTTTTGTCGGAAAATAGGATCCAGATTATAAATATATATAAAAATAATTTCAATATTTTAAATTTTCTTTTTCGAACATCTTGCCGAGCAAGTTTTTTTTTTTTTCTTTTCATTCGAAATATCTTAGAAAATATAAAAGATAGATATAAATAGTAAGTGACAAAAATGTGCATTAGAAAATTCAGTTCTTAAAATTATATTTATTTTAAAGAACTCTCCTATAGATTTCAAGTAATCGTCCTGCCAAGTTAAAGAAGATTGAAAATTTTCCATTTTTTGAGTTTCTAATGCTTACATATCTCAAAAACTAAAAGTACCAGCTATGAACAATAAATAAACAAGAATTTGTACCTCTTTGAAAGGATTATCTATAAAAATGTATATAATTGGATTTTTGAATGAGCTAGCTCTTTATGAAATATGGTGCATATAATTTCTATATTTTAGTATTTTAACCAGGATTTTTCAATAGATGAGAAAGCTGTAATACTTAAAATGTCACGATTGTTGTAGCATAATCTGTTTACTTACTCCATAGTGAAATATTGGTGCATAAAATGGGCATATTTTGTCTAAAAGAATTAGGAGGTTAAATGATCTTAAGGATTCTTAAGAAGTTTAATGATTGATGAGGTTTGAACAGAATAGATGAATATGTACATATTCAGGTACGTATTCAAATACGTATTTATGTGCCACAAGGCAAGTTTTTAAATTCACTTGAATGTAAAATCTCGTCAGATGCATTGTATAAGTTTAATTTATATACCGCCAAGCAAGTTAGTAAAATAATTTGGTAGTTTCAACGTGAAGTCTGTGGTTGGAGTATACAGATGAAATCGGAGCAAAAAATGAAAATTCTTAACTCGATATAAACGGTTAGGGAGTAATTTGTAGCGTTTTGAAAGCCTGTACACAAAATAAATGAGTCTGAAAAAATCGAATAAAATGATTGAACTTTTCTGGAGTTTTATTTAATAAAATGTTATTCACGTTTATAACTGGTTTCATCAGACTGAAGCCCCCGATGATTTTCATATTTGTTTTAAAGAATAATATAGAATTTATAAAGTTAATCTCAGGAAACGTCATTTTAGAGATTTCTAAGATAAAAGAGAATGACTTTCACAATGTTCATATGTCTCTCACTAAAAGCATTTAAAACTAAATTTTATTAGGAAAACAAATTACTTTTTACAAATTGCAATTACTAATGTATTCATTAATTTTTATATATCTATATTTTCAGAAAAATAACATAGAATTTATAAAGTTATTCTCGGATAAACTTTAAAGACTTTTAAAACAAAGGAACGTGATTTTTACAGTGTTGATATGTGCCGCACGAAATGCGTTTAAAACTATATTAATAAGAAGTCAAAGCACTTTTTAATGTTTTTAAAGTTGAAATTATTATTGTTTTTATTAATTTTTTCTTTCACATTTGTGTTAAGGAAAACATAGAATTTATAAAGTTAATCTCAGGAAACGTTAGTTTAGAGATTTTTAAGATAGAAGAGAATGGCTTTCACATTGTTCATATATGTCTTTCACTAAAAGCATTTAAAACTAAATTTTATTAGGAAAACAAAATACTTTTTACAAATTACAATTACTAATGTTTCATTAATTTTTTTTTCTATATATACATATTTTCAGAAAAGTAACATACTATTTATAAAGTTAGTCTCAGATAAACTTTAAAGACTTTTAAGACAAACGAAGTGTTGATATATGCCGCACGAAACTCATTTAAAACTAAATTTTAATAGGAAGTCAAAGCACTTTTTAAGTTTTTAAAGTTGCAATTATTATTGTTTTTATATATGTGTTTTTCTTTCACATTTGCTTTAAGGTAAACATAGAATTTATAAAGTTAATCCCAGAAAACCTTTCCAAGACAAAAAACATTCTTTTTGTATTGCTGATATATGTCCCTCTCAAATTGCAGTAATTGAAAAACACAAAATATTCCTTTTAAAATTGCAATTACTAATATTTTCATGCATTTTTTGGTGGCAAGAATTCTGCAAAATTATAAAGTTTTTACCATCCGATTCAAAAATGTTCATTTCCCATGAAATTATTTTTTCCATTTTTAACACTTTACAACATAGTTGAAAAGTGTTTATGACTTTGTTCATTCATTCTGTCTGTCTGTCCGTTCGCACGATAACAGCCGTGAAAATGACTTTATCAAAATAAAATTTTAGTATGTTATTGAGACGGTCTGTGCGACATATGAGAATGTAAAAGTATAATATCACCCAATTAGTTTAAGATTGAACCCGGGTTGAAAAAACGAAATACGTTCAACCCTATGGGATTAAATTTTTCAAACATTTTTTAAGCGAATTTAAAATTCACAAATTGCTTCGAATGTTTAAAGAAATATTCAAATTATCCCATAAAATACATAAAAAAAATTTCAGAAAAATATGTTCGGTAGTTTTTTAAATAAAAATTAAAATAATAATTACACCCATATAATATGAAGAAATCACGTGACCCACTACAAAATAAAATATGGCGTCCATCTTTTTTTCCTAGAGTAAAAATCGTGATTTTTAAAGTTCTTTTAAATTTATATTTAATATTGTATCCGTCCTAAAACCGCTTTATTTTTGCGTATTTTCTGTGCATCTATATTCTGCGCCAACCCAATTACAATATTTCTGAGTTTAAATGATCATCAAACGCTGATCATTTCTACATCGAAGCCTAATTTTAATGGATACAGAATGTAAACAAGTGATTGTAAGATGAGTTGCATAAGAATTACTGGATTGTTTTTCACGCAAAATTATTTATCTCTGGAGTCTGGAATAATAGTGTATGAATGAAATATTCACTGCTTTTACATAGACAACCAGACGATTTATATTTCGATGACGTCATTTAAATAAAGTTAACTTTTTTCGATGAAGTTTTTGAGTTTTCAAGTAAAATAAATCATCGTAGTTTTGTGATAATTAAAAAAATATCACCGCTGAATGTATTGCAATTTGCATTTCAATTGGAAAGTGTTTCATAATCAATGCTTTATGCATGATTGATCTTTCTTGTTTAATATTGGTTATAGTTAGACAGATATGGATGCAAGATGTATGTGTGTCTGTCTGTCTGTGCAATGTATGTATCCACTCTAACTCAAAAACTAATGGACCAAATTTCATAAAATTTTATGGATTACCCTGGTGCTGATTAGATTTTGGTATGGTTGGGAATAAAAGAACCTGTTTCTTTTTTAACACTTTACAACAAAGTTGAAAAGTGTTTATGACTTTGTTCATTCTGTCTGTCTGTCTGTCCGTTAGCACGATAACTGCCGTAAAAATGACTTTATCAAAATGAAATTTTAGTATGTTTTTCAGACGGTCTGTGGGACCTATGGGAATATAAATAAATAATATCACCCAATTAGTTTTTTATTGAACCCGGGTTGAAAAAATGAAATACATTGAACCCTATGGGACCTAATTTTTCAAACATTTTTTAAGTAAACTTAAAATTCACAAATTGCTTCGAAATTTTTAGGAAATATTCACATTATCCCATAGAATATATAAAAAAAAATTCAGTAAAATATGTTAAGTAGTTTTTTAATTAAAAATTATTTAATATAGGGAAAAAAACAAATTCAATTAAATTCTGACTTTGGGATATCCTCCAGAAAGAAAAGAGAGATATATTATATAATAAATATCATTCCAAGGGTTTAATCATTTTGTATATGAGAGAGGCTTCATATTTTAAAATAAATTTGGTAGATGACAATTTTGCAAATTTTTTTTTAAATTTTATATAACTTTTCATGATATACTTATTTGATGGCGTTTTTAATGCACTTTCCTACGTCCTAGAGAATTAAAATTTGGTACACAGATTAAATTTGTAGAACATTTTATTCTACAACAATTTGGTGGATCTTTAAATATAGATCCTACATTTTTTTCGAAATGGCCTGCAAATAATCCCCGTTCACTTCTATAAATCATTGTTGTAATATTGTTAAAAATTCTGATGTGGACAGCACATGTCTTTCCCTGCAGACTCATATTCGTTCTCTTTATTTCTTCAATAATAATTTGAGTTTATCTGCACAAAATAACAAGCATGAGTATTTTAAATGACATTGAATTTACGCGTTAAACTTAAATTTGGTTCTCATTTGATAGCTGGACTTATTGTCAAAGGTGGCGTAGCGAAAACGCGAAAAAACTAGAATATCTCAAGAACGGCTAGTCCTAGAGTAATGGGGTTAGTCTTATTCTTTTTGTTGTCAAAAATCACGTATAAAATAGGAATTTAATTGATATAATTGAGCACACGTAGTCTTTTATTTTTATATATAACGATTTTTGCGGGCCTTTTCGCAAAAATAGCCCGTTCCTTTTTCCCAAATCGTACTAGAATAACCTACAAATGATTTATATACAAAATTTTGTTAAATTTGGTATATAAATCACTTGTAGGTTATTAAAATATTATACACCAAATTTTGTTAAATTTGTTCCATTAGTTTTTAGCTAGAGTGGATAAAGGCAATTTCTGCGGCCATTTCGCAAAGAAGGCAGATTCTTTTATTACGAATCGTACTATAATCTAATGAACATCAGGATTTCCCACAAAAAACATACCTACCAAATTGTATGAAATTCGGTCCATTAGTTTTTCAATTAGAGTGGATGAAATATCCACACAGACACACAGAAACATACACAGATACACCCTTACACACACAGACGTCTTCCTAAAAATAGTTTTTTCGTGTTCTAGAAGTCCCAAAACGTGTAGATCCTTTGAAAATTCGAGTTCCGATCTTCGGCACGATTCCAATACTTTGAGTACATACACATACACACATATATTATCTGTGCATCTGTGTATTATCTATGTATCTAAATTCCGTGCCTATGAAATTACAATAGTTGTGATTTTAAATGATCCCTAAACTTTTATAATTTCTTCAACGAAGCCTAATTTTAACATATGCAGAATGCAAATAACTCAAGTGATTGTAAGATGAATTACATAAGAATTGCTGAATTTTTTTCACACAAAATTATTTAGCTCTGGAGTCTGGAATACAAGTTATATGAATGAAATATTCATTGATTTTGCATAAAGAATCAGATGATTTATATTTCGATACAGTTTTAAATATTTAAGTATAATAAATCACTGTAATACTGTGATAATGTAAAAGATATCACCACTGAATGTATCACATTTTAGAAATTTTTAAATGAAATTACATTTCAGTTGGAAAGTGTTTCATAATCAATGCTTATGCATGATTGATCTTTCTTGTTTATTGTTGTTGTTGTTGTTTTTGTTTTGTTTTTTGTTTTTGTGAAATGGCCCTCAAAAATTGCATGTATCCACCTCAAGTTAAAAAACTAATTGACTACATTTCCCAAAAAGTGGTAGAAAAGTAAGTCACTTGTCGGTTACCCTGGTGCTGATTTTGATGTGATTTGGGGGAAAAGAGCCTGCTTTTTGTGCGAAATTGCCCGTAAAAATCGTTAAAATCTAGAATAAAAGACTACGCATGCTCAAATGTATCAATTAAATGCTTATTTTATACGTAACTTTTTAGGATGAAAAGAATAAGACCTACCCCAGTACACTAGGATGGTGTTTTCGACATATTTAAATTTTTCGTATTTTTGCTACGCTGATAATACCTCTGAAAATACGCCCAGTTACCAAATGAAAACGAAAACTGATTAAAAGTGTAAATTCCGTGTCATTTCAAATAATTATGCGTGTTGTTTAGTGCAATTAAACTCAATTTAATGAATTATTTATAAAATGAAGAGAAAATGAATTTGAGTCTGTAGGGAAAGTCATGTGCTGCTCACATCAGAATTTAAAAATTATATTCTTGTATACTTCGTTTAACCAAGACTTATCACTTATTCCAGTAAGGATATTTATTATAGTTTTAATTTATCCCGAGATATTACCTATTTAACAAGACTTCATTTCTTGTATTTGCATTTTAAAAGTTAAAGCAATATTACCACATTGATCGCCACACGAACATGAAATAAAAATATTTCTTTATCGTCTGACAAAAAAGATGGTCAAATTCACCAATCTTGTGCCCGGTATACTTATGAACTGATTTAGATCGACAGTTACCAACGCTGTCTTTCCATTTCTGATGTCTACAATTATAATAATTTATCATTTGCTCTTTGCAAATCAAAAAAATCTGATGTGGGCAACACAGGACTTTCCTTATATAATGCAATGAATTTACTACTTTTACAGTTAAAAAAAAATGTTATTCTTATAGTAGATACTTATATTCTTTCCAAGATATTGAATTTCCTTCAATTAGTCGACAATTTCATTGATTTGGCGTCACTTTTATCCATTTGGCGAGATTTTTGTTAATTTGGCAACAATTAAAGATGTCGCCCAGTTGGCGACATTCCGCCAAATTAGTCGCCAAAATATCGCCAAGCGTTATGGACGGAGAAATAAGTCATTCTTACAGAAGATAAATGACTATTGGCATTCAAATACAAAAATATTACTCAAAGTATCATGTTCATGAATGGAACGAGCTAGTTTCACGAAAATGATGTCACCAAATTTATCGCATGGTATTACATATGAAAAGTGAACATGCTTCTCAATAGGAAATATTTTTTTTTATTCTATATGACTTTTTGATAATTTTTTTGAAAAATGTGCATTATCTCGAGAACAGTTAATGTTAGCGTTTCAAAATTTATGTCAATCGTTTTCTAATGAAAAATTACATAAGAAATATCTATTTGCGCAACTTTATTAGTGGTTTGGATTTTTTGACGATTTTTTCAAAATTTCCCTCGAAAATTTAGGGTAGTTCTGAACATTCGATTGCGTATAAAAACAATAGGCTTCCAGTGTTTACGGATTGTGATTTTTGTACCAAATTTCGTTCGAATCGGTCCATTCGTTCGTCAGTTATCGTCTCCATAGACTCACTGACACCCACACACACGCATACCACATACACACACACACACACACACATACTTTCACACACATACACACACACACACAGAGACATCACTTCAAAAATGTTTGATTCGTGATCAGGGATGCTTGAAACGTGCTCTCCCGTCGAAAACTCGAATTCGAATTTTCGACCCCGTCACAATACTTTATGTATATAAGGAAAGTAATAAGTTTCTTTTATAGTAGATATTTACATTCGTTCCAAGATATTGAATATTCGTCAATTAGTCGTCATTTTCATTGATTTCGTGCCATTTCTATCCATTTGGCGATATTTTCGTTAATTTGGCGACATTTAAAAAAGTCGCCAAGTTGGCGAAATTCCGCTAAATTCGGCGCCAAAATTTCGCCAAGCGTTATGGACGGAGAAATAAGTTATTCTTATAGCAGATCTTGGTAGGTAACTGGCGTTATAGCAGATCTTGGTAGGTAAGTATTGGCGTTCAAATACAAAAGTATTACTCAAATTATCTTTTGTTTCTCATGAATGGAACGAACTAGATTCACAGAATAATGGCATCCAATTTATCGCATGATATTACATATGAAAAGTAAAAATGTTTCTCAACAGTTAAAATGTTTTTTTCATGGGATTTTTTGATAAATTCATTTTAAAAATATGCTATATCTCGAAAACGGTTCATGCTAGCGTTCTAAAGTTTATGTCAATCGTTTTCTAAGGAAAAATTACGTTCAAATACAAAAATATTACTCAAATTATCTTTTGTTTCTGATGAATGGAACGAACTAGATTCACGAGAATAATGGCACCCAATTTATCGCATGATATTACATATGAAAAGTAAATATGTTTCTCAACAGTTAAAATATTTTTTTCATGGGATTTTTTGATAAATTCATTTTAAAAATATGCTATATCTCGAAAACGGTTCATGCTAGCGTTCTAAAGTTTATGTCAATCGTTTTCAAAGAAAAAATTACATAAGGAATGTCTATTTGTGTAACTTTATTAAAGATTTTGTTTTTTTGACGACTTTTTCAAAATTTCATTCGAAAATTTAGGGGGATTCTGAACATTCGATTACATTCAAAAACAATAGGCTTCCAGTATTCACAGATTGTGATTTTTGAACCAAATTTCATTCGAATCGCTCTATTTTTTAGTGAGATATCGTCTCCACAGACTCACTGACACACCCACACACACATACTTTCGCACACACACACAGACATCATCCCAAAAATGTTTGATTCGTGATCAGGATGCTTGAAACGTGCTCTCCCGTCGAAAACTCGAATTCGAATTTTCGACCCCGTCACAATACTTTCCATATACATTATGTATATAAGGAAAGTAATATTGGAAAACTTGTCCCTTCTTTAATCCTAATCAAATTGATGACAGTAAAAAATACAATTTTTGCATAGTATAAGTACTGTATCTACAAAATTACTTGTAAAATTTGCATATATTGAAGAAACAGAAAACAAGCTACATCTTCACTTAAATTTACATCGTGTAACATGAAAAATTATAAGGGTACAAAAAGTAATTGTTACTGTGACGGAATGTTGTGTGACAACAAATGCTGTGATATTTGAACATTTCAATCAACTTGGCTTCTAAACAGCATCATTCTCATTTTTAACATTGCATCTAATATTCGCAATCAACATTTTAAAATCAATATGTGCTATGCACAAAATCTCTTTCTCCATAGAGTTATTTAAACTAATTGCATTTCAACCTAAACATTGTTAAAATAATTCATATCGTACTAACAGAAATACTCGCAGTTGCTCGTGATTTAACATATGCACAAATTCTAAACACATTCATGAGGTTTTTGAAAAAACTTCTATTGAAACATTAAATTTAATTCTCCCATATAAAATAAAAAGTACAAAATATCTATTTTCGCTATTCAAAATTATCTGCGCAGACAAATCCGGAGAATAGAACAGGCTAGTTTAGTTTGTAAATCAATGTACAGAAATATGAATTTTGATAAACATATACGGCAGGATGAGACGCTAAAATGGTAGTAAAAGTTATTCCCGTATACTAATTTTCACCCCGTTAATACAATCATATAAACACGTTTCGAAATATGTTAATTTTAAAAACATTTTCTCGAAATATTACCATAATTTTATATTCCGTGGCCGAAACTGATATAATAATATAAAACGTATAATACCGTGTATTCATTAAATATTTTTCAATCAATCTCTTTATTATTGAAATAGGAAAAATTAAATGAAAATCGTCTGCTGCATAAACACATTTAATTTAATTCTGCAATTTAGCAACATGATATCAATATCTTTAAATAAAATTTCAGAGAATAAAAAATCGTCTGCATAATGCTATGGAAGCTTATGAAACAGTTGGTTATATAAATATCTCCCCAATCCTTAGGCCTACAAACTCGAAGCTTGGATGGGATCATTCGCGGAGACAAAAAATGTCAAAATTGTGGATTTGTTATGCAGAAGATAGGTAAGTAAACAAACATACTTTCAATTATATATAGAATATAGAATATATATATTTTAAAAACATCTAATAGGGGCATACAATCCAACAGTTCATAATGTACAAAATAAATAACAACAGAAAAAGTACTAAAGTAACAAATTCTATCAGCAATGGTTTTAATTATTCCCTTATTAAAAATGAAATGACTATGTTCCTAGAACTTTGTAAAGAAATCCTTCAATAGAACACGTTGCAAATCATGGGCTTTTGCAATTAAGAAAAAACACCGAGACACAGCGTATAACGTTTTTATCAATTTTGTAAAGAACCTTGCTGTCACAACCGGAAATCGAACCACGGATCTTCGTACTGGCCAGCCGATGCTTTACCCATCAGGGCCTGATTAAGCCAAAGAGGGGCTCAGGGCCTGGTGGTATTTCAGGGCCCTCACACTCACGGCACACAAAACACAATCATATATACCAAATTTTAGGATCCGGGACTGTTGCACCGAAAGTCCTTTTGTACACGTAGACTTCCATACATTTTTCTTCAAATTTCAATGTAATATATTAATAATTAAAAGAATGTATAATATTAAAAACATTGACATATTTGTAGCGAGGCAAAATGCCGACATTCTGAAATTTTAGAAAAAAAAAATTCTTTTTCAATGAATTATTTTCGTGATTTTAGTTTTATATTTTAATTTTAGAAAAATTTGCTTTGATTATTTCTTAAAAAGTAATAAGTTTTAAGTTTTCTTAAAAAGTAATAATTTTTAAATTTTCTTAAAAAGTAATAAGTTTTAAGTTTTCTTAAAAAGTAATAAATTTTAAGTTTTCTTAAAAAGTAAATTATTTCTGCTTAAAAATTATCACATACAAAATTTAGGGAGGCCCTAAGATTTTTGGATCCAGGGTTACGCCTTCATAGGCCCATGCGTTAATCAGGCCCCAGCTCTACCTTTGAGTTACCGGGACAGAATTGAACTCTGCATTCGCCATCCTCTAATGTCAGATTGGCGTGGTACTGACAACGTGATTGACCACCTCTTGTTATTTTTACCTCAGGTTAGACTCCTGCTACTAATTTTATCCTCCAGGTTCCTACGTGGTCTCTGGCTTCCCGATTTGAAATTGGAACTCAATATCCCAGAGTCCTCTGAATTCGTTCTTCTTGCTCTAGGGTCACTTTCAGACGTCCGACATCTATGCACTAACCTACAGAATTGATTTTGTTCTCTTTATTTCTTCATTAATTAATTAAATAAAGCCTAATTGCACAAAATAACATTCGGAAATATTTGAAATAACACTAAATTCTGCACTTTTAATTCAATTTTCTTTTTCATTTGGTAACTGGGCGTATTTTCAAAGACGGCATAGCAAAAATGCGAAAAAACGAAGATATCTCCAGAACGGCTAGTCTTAGAGTAATGGGATTAGTCTTAATCTTTTTGTCGTCAAAAATTACGTATAAAACAAGTAATTAATGGATATATTTGAGCATACGTAGTTTTTATTTTAGATTTTGACGATTTTTGCAGGCTATTTCAAAAAAAAAAAAGCAGGTTCTTTAGTTAGCAGATTCTCGTACCCAAATCTAATCAATACCAGTGTAACCACACGCTAAATTTTGTCAAGTAGTTTTTTAGCTAGAGTGGATACACATGATCTTTACGGCCACTTTGCAACAGAAAGGCAGATTCTTTTATCCCGAATCGTAACAAAATCTAATCAGCACCAGGGTAACTCATAAGTAACTTACCTATAAAATTTTATTAAATTTGGTCCATTAGTTTTTGAGTTAGAGTAGATACATACATTGCACAACTAGACACGCACACACACACGCACATACAGACGTCACGTTAAAAATAGTTTTTTCGTGCTCTAGAGATCCCGAAACGTGTAGATCCATCGAAAACTCGAGTTGCGATTTTCGACACGATTCCAATACTTTCCCTATACATTACCGTGTATTGCAAGGAAAGTAAAAAATATTATTGTCATTCACAAGAAATGAAACCTTTTTTAATCCACATTAACTGGTAACTTAGACTAAAGTGAACTGGTAACTTAGACTGTGCTAACTGGTAACTTAGACCCATCTTTAAAACTCATTATAACATATACCAAATACAGATGTCTCTAAAATCATCACCCCCCAAACTCCTTTACATAATTTCTCGCTTGATCTAAATAAACTTATTTAAAAATGTCAATTACACACCGTGGAACCTAACATTTTTATATTTGGAAATCTAAATTCTTATCCACAGTCCTACATTCATTACCATATGACTATATCTCCCAGTTAATTTTTAAAATTTCACATATAAAACAAATAATTAACTAATTTCAACAATTTTTAGTATTTATACTTATGTTGATAAAGCTGCATAAAATTCTGCAATATTTTTCAAGTGTTCCTGTATTAAAATTATTTTATCAACACTTAGTTACAATAACTTCTTCAAGCAGCAACAAACCACAAAAATCTGATGTGGACAGCACATGACTTTCACTGCAGACCCATTCATTTCCTTTTTCTTTCTTTCAGAATTCGTTAAATCGAGTTTAATTGCATAAAATAACCCAGATAATTATTTGGAATTATTCTGAATTTACCATTTTAATTCAAGGTTCGTTTTCATTTGGAGAGTGGGTGCAGTTTCAAAGGTGGCGTGTCAAAAAACTGAAAAATATCTCGAGAACTGTTAATCATGGAGTTGTCTCATTGTTTTCGTCGTCAAAAATTAAATATAAAACAAGCATTTAATTGATGCATTTGAGCATATGCAGTCTTTTTTTTAAGATTTTGACGATTTTTGAGAGCAGTGTTTCTTTCAGGCATACATCCCGGGGGGGGGGGGGGGGGGGGACTTCGTCTACCCCGGATACATTTTAAATTAACGAAGTTTTTATTTTTCTGACAGTATTTAGATATATTTATTATACGGCAAATAGAAAACTTGCCCCCTTCCCCCCCTAAAGTTTCATTCGCCCCCCCCGGGCCAAAAATCCCTAAATGACTGCAAGCTAGAGGGCTAGTTGCTCATAATAAAAATTCTCATTTTTCCGAATCGTACCAAAATCTAATCAGCACCAGGGTAACCCACAAGTGACTTATCTGCCAAATTTTGTGAAATTTTATCCATTAGTTTTTCAGTTAGAATGGATACATATGTTGCACAGACAGACACACGCATAGACGTCAGATTAAAGATAAATTTTTCGGATTCTAGAGTGCTCGAAACGTGTAGATTCGTCAAAAACTCGAGTTGCGATTTTTCGACACGAATACAATACTTCACCTATACATTACCATGAATATGGTATAAAACATGGTTTAAGAAGGAAATTTATATCCAACTACAAGCAGTTAGAAGACGCCGGAATTAAAATAAACAAACATTCAAATTCTATATAATATGAGCTGAACTGATTGTTGGATTGGAAGACATACAGAGCTAGAATCTTGATTTTAGTGTCATTCGATCCGTTTCAGCTTCCAGCTTGGAGACCAAGGGAAAATTTAAAAATATGGAAAACTACAGCGAATTACCAATAAACGCCCAATAAACGCCCATTACTACTCAATTCGCCAAGCACGCTATCCGCAAAGCAGAAAAAATAAAATAAATGATTCAAAATCTTTCTCAGGAAGTTTCTTCTCGAATGCCAAGAACCCAACCATTATGTGCAACACGCTCACCCCTCTTTAAAATGGATCTGATTCAGAGAAGGAGGAAACCCGGAATATCCGTTGAAGTGCGAGACTGTCCATTGCGAAATCTGAATGCGATCACTTAAAAAATTACAAAAATTAAAATTACTTATGAAATCGAAAATTTTATTTTTGGTTAAAATACTGAAGATTTTAAAAAAGGCTCTCCTCCCTTTCCACCAAGCAAGACCGTACGTCAAAAAGTATTTGCTTTACGGCCGTTTAAAATCTCAATTGCTAACTTATTAACTAATTTAACTTATTAGCTAATATTCGCTAATATTATCAACTAATATCGCCAACTTTGACGATATTTCGCCTCAGATTGACGAAAATATCGTTAAAATTGCAAAAATGACGGTAAGTTAACGAAACGTACGCCAAATTGATGAATTATTCAAATATTTCAATATGTGGACTATATTGCTCATGCTGTGAATATTGAAAATTGTCAATTTAGAGTTTGAAATATAAGTTAATTGGATAATTCGAAATAATTTTACACGTTCCGAAAAAGCGCCCAATGCACTCAACTTAAAAAATATTATGCCGTAGATATTGTAGTACATCCTTTTCCACTGTGAAAGAAGTAAATTCATTCCATTATGTCATAAGGAAAGTCATGTGCTCTCCACATCAGATTTTTGTTGTTGTTGTTGTTATTGCAGCCCCCTCCCACTCCTAAAATGTCTTCAGAAGACGCCACTGAGTATTTATTTGAAAATAAAACTTTCCTACTTTGCTTGGCGCAATCCTAAAGATTAACAGTGAAAAATAGCTTGAGCATACCGTGACGTCAACGATCTTCTGCGACACAAACGGCACATGTTACGATCGTTTTCGAACACACTATGAACGCGTGGGTAGCTAATAATCGTTGACAACCAGAAGATTGATGATGTCGCGGGGGCCTTTTCTAGCCTGGGCAATTTGTTTACAAACAAGAATCAAGCTGATCAATAACTTTCAAAGCTCTTTTCTTCGGCTTGGCGTAGGCATAATATGCAGCTGGTCGGGCAGGCCCTGTAACATTGTCTCCTTAACGTGAATGACCAACACCCCAAATCCACCCACTATATTCCCCATGACCACCATATCTCGCCTAAATAGAGTCATATCCGGATCCCCTACCTCTACATTGAATACGCAATAAAGAATTTATAAGCTGTTGAAGTCCATTTTTTGACAGCTCAGGAGTCTATAGTGGGTGTGGAGGTACTGAATTTGGACGGGGTGTACAGAAACTCTTTCATTCAAGCACAAAGTGAAATTTTTGCACGCAGTTAAAGTTCTTTCAGGGTTGAAACATCTCTCTTTAATAATGTGTGCCAAGTCTGGAGGTCCTAAGGGGAAAATACATAGAGATAACAAATAGGTTTAGGTAGTAGTTGATTAAATTCTGAATTAACGTTTTTATTTTTTTTTTTCAATTAAGTCCTATTTCTCAAAATTAAACTTGCTGATCTCCAATTTTCCTTTTTCAATTAAGTTCTCTTTCTCAGGATTAAACTTGCTGATCTCCTATTTTCCTTTTTCAATGAAGTCCAATTTCTCAGGGTTAAACTTGCTGATCTCCTATTTTCCTTCTTCATTTAAGTCCTGTTTCTCAGGATTAAACTTGCTGATCTCCTATTTTCCTTTTTCAATTAAGTCCAATTTCTCAGGATTAAACTTGCTGATCTCCTATTTTCCTTTTTCAATTAAGTCCAATTTCTCAGGATTAAACTTGCTGATCTCCTATTTTCCTTTTTCAATTAAGTCCAATTTCTCAGGATTAAACTTGCTGATCTCCTATTTTCCTTCTTCAATTAAGTCCTGTTTCTCAGGATTAAACTTGCTGATCTCCTATTTTCCTTTTTCAATTAAGTCCAATTTCTCAGGATTAAACTTGCTGATCTCCTATTTTCCTTCTTCAATTAAGTCCTGTTTCTCAGGATTAAACTTGCTGATCTCCTATTTTCCCTTTTCAATTAAGTCCAATTTCTCAGGATTAAACTTGCTGATCTCCTATTTTCCTTCTTCAATTAAGTCCTGTTTCTCAGGATTAAACTTGCTGATCTCCTATTTTCCTTCTTCATTTAAGTCCTGTTTCTCAGGATTAAACTTGCTGATCTCCTATTTTCCTTTTTCAATTAAGTCCAATTTCTCAGGATTAAACTTGCTGATCTCCTATTTTCCTTTTTCAATGAAGTCCTGTTTCTCAGGATTAAACTCGCTGATCTCCTATTTTCCTTTTTCAAATAAGTCCTATTTCTCAGTATTAAACTAGCTGATCTCTTATTTTCCTCTTTTGAATCATTGCATCTAATAAAAAATTAACTGGAGTGTAACTCAACTCGAATTTTTCGTACCAGAATCCATTTTAGAGGCTCATTTATTTTTTTAATTTTACAGGGAAAAATTTGAAAAATCAGTATAGTGGGGACCATACTGATTACAACTTTTCAGTGTGTTACCCTTCATTTCAAAGGGCTTGAAATAAATCTTTCGAATGATCACCTCCAAGGGGGGGGGGGGTTATGACAACATGAACAAAAAAATTGTTAGTTTTCTATTTTGCACAAGAATGATTGAAACAAGTCCCGCGACCGTTGATCCATAAATAGCCCCTTTTATGCATGATTATGTCAAATTTTGTCCCATGCTGCCATGTTAAAAAGAAATATAAAATTTCGAATAAATTTCGAAGTTTTTCGCTCGAATTAAAAAAAAAATCTATCTAGTTCTAAATTTTCTGATAACAAAACTGAACATAAACTTTCTTGAAAATCGATTCATATTTGTGGCTGTTACCGTGTACGATAAAAATCGTCCACAGACACCAGACAGACGGACGTCACTCCAAAAATAGTCAAAACGTGTTCAGGAGGTCTTAAAACATATATTGGCATCAACATCTTTAAATCGAAAATTTTCGTGAAAACAGTACTTTCTCAATACTACGTATGAGAAAGTAAAAATCTGATGTGGGCAACACATGACTTTCCTTATATAATGTAATGAATTTACTACTTTTCCAGTAAAAAAAAATAGGTTTTTCTTATAGTAAATACTAATACTCTTTCCAAGATATTGAATTTTCGACAATTAGTCGTCATTTTCATTGATTTAGCGTCATTTTTATCCATTTGGCGAGATTTTCGTTAATTTGGCAACATTTCAAAAAGTTGCCAAGTTGGCGACATTCCGCCAAATTTGTCTCCGAAATCTCGCCAAGCGTTGTGGACGAAGAAATAAGTTATTCTTACAGCAGATAAATGACTATTGACATTCAAATACAAAAGCATTACTCAAAGTATCTTTTTTCATGAATGGAACGAGCTAGATCCACGAGAATGATGTCACCCAATTTATGGCATGGTATTACATATGAAAAGTGAACATGTTTCTCAATAGGAAATATTTTTCTTTTATTTTTTATGGCTTTTTGATAATTTTTTTTTTAAATGTGCAATATCTCGAGAACGGTTCAGGTTAGCGCTCTAAAATTTATGTCAATCGTTTTCTAATGAAAAATTACATAAGAAATATCTATTTGCGTAACTTTATTAGTGAATTTGATTTTTTGACGATTTTTTCAAAATTTCATTCGAAAATTTAGGAAGCTTCTGAACATTCGATTATGTATGAAAACAATAGGCTTCCAATGTTTACGGATTGTAATTTTTATACCGAGTTTGGCTCGAATCGGTCCATTCGTTCGTCAGTTATCATCCCCACAGACTCACTGACACACACACACACACACACACACACACACATACTTTCACACACACACACACACACACATACTTTCACACACACACACATACATCTCTCCAAAAATGTTTGATTCGTGATCAGGGATGCTTGAAACGTGCTCTCCCGTCGAAAACTCGAATTCGAATTTTCGACCCCGTCACAATACTTTCCTTATACATTATGCATATAAGGAAAGTAAAAATCTGATGTGGGCAGCACCGACTTTCTCAACAAACTCAAATTCATTTCATCCTCCGTAATTAAATTGACTTTAATTGTACAAAATGAAATGATCTCTCATTTGATATTATATCCAATTTACAGTTTTAACACATAAGTAACATACTTCCTAAAAGGAGCAGATGTGAGTAAAATCAGAAACTATACTTAAATTCGGAATAAAAAAAAATCATCAATAATTCAAAGAAAATCTATAAAATTGTTGAATACATAAAAATGCATGTAAACTTATTTACATAATATTTCACCCGCCCCTAAAATCTTAGTTTAAAGTCGACAAAAAATAAAGTGAAAAAAAAAAAAAATCAAAAATTACTGGAACATTTATAAGTATGGAAAACACGCCCTACAAATATTTTAAAATATTTTCTAACATAGACCATCAATACAGTGTGACGTTAAGTTTAGCTGATTGTATTTTCCGTTTCATACAGCATCATCAATATGACTTTATCTAACGCTATTAAAGTGCATTAGATTTAACATAAAATTAATTTTTTATTGTGTTTTAAAAATTTTAAATATATTCTCGCAACTTTTTAAAAGTATTTTCCTGCAAAGATCACAAATATATTGTAAACTGTATATAAAATCACCATAAAAGACGAACACCAAAATTTTACATATTAGAGTACCAGGTCGCTTTCGGATGTCAAAACGTATATCATCAGTGGCAATGGCATTAATGAAATGGTAGAAATTAGCTCTTAAATACAGCCCGAAATCGAATAATTATTACTTTCCTTATATGCATAATGTATAAGGAAAATATTGTGACGGGGTCGAAAATTCGAATTCGAGTTTTCGACGGGAGAGCGCGTTTCAAGCATCCCTGATCGCGAATCAAACATTTTTGAGGTGATGCCTGTGTGTGTGTGCGTGTGTGTGTGTCAGTGAGTCTGTGGAGACGATATCTCACGAACAAATAGAGCGATTCGAATAAAATTTAGTACAAAAATCACAATTCGTGAATACTGGAAGCTTATTGTTTTTAAACGTAATCGAATGTTCAGAACCCTTCCCCCCTCCCCCCCCC
Organism: Amaurobius ferox; assembly: GCA_951213105.1. Lineage (NCBI taxonomy): Eukaryota > Metazoa > Arthropoda > Arachnida > Araneae > Amaurobiidae > Amaurobius > Amaurobius ferox. The sequence continues at coordinate 35,818,598 of OX578152.1, read as the reverse complement.
CCTAAGTTTTCGAGTAAAATTTTGAAAACAATCATCAAAAAATCAAAACCTTTAATAAAGTTACACAAATAGATATTTCCTGTGTAATTTCTCCATAGAAAACGATTGACATAAACTTTGTAACGCTAGCATGAAGCGTTCTCGAGATATTGCACTTTTTTCAATAAATTTATCAAAAAATCCCATAAATTAAAAAAAAATATATATTAACTGTTGAGAAACATGTTCACTTTTCATATGTAATATCATGCGATAAATTGGGTGACATCATTCTCGTGGATATAGCTTGTTCCATTCATGAGAAAAGATACTTTGAGTAATACTTTTGTATTTGAACGCCAATAGTTATTTATTTGCTATAAGAATAACTTATTTCTCTGTCCATAACACTTGGCGAGATTTTGGCGCCGAATTTGGCGGAATGTTGCCAACTTGGCGACTGTTATAAATGTTACCAAATTAACGAAAATCTTGCCAAATGGATAAAAATGACATTGAATTAGTGAAAATGACGACTCATTGACGAAAATTCAATTTCTTGGAAAGAATATAAATAGCTACTATAAGAAAAACCTATTTTTTTATTGTAAAAATAGTAAATTCATTGCATTATATAAGGAAAGTCATGTGTTGCCCACATAAAAATTTTTATGTACGTGTTTTGAATAATTGCATTATTATAGTTGCTTGAATTGTTTATGTACCTATTTGTTATTTACGATAATTTTAATTTCGATTTATCCAACTTTCCATATGCAAATTTTATATTCGTGAATTCCGGCTGTATATAAGAGCGCATATCTACCATTTCATTAATGCCATTGCCACTGATGATATACGTCATGACGTCCGAAAGCGATTGCACTATAATATGTAAAATTGAAAGCACTATAATGTGTAAAATTTTGGTGTACGTCTTTTATGGGGATTTTATTTACAGTTTAGAACGGATTTGTAATCTTTGCTGGAAAATATTTTTTTAAAAATCACGAGAAACTATTTAAAAATTTTCAAAACACACTAAAACATTAATTTTATTTGAAATCTAATGAACTCATGATAGCGTTAGATAAAGTCACATTAATGATCTATATGAAATGGAAAACACAATCAGCTCAACGCTAAACTTAGAGGTAAATTATTTATAGATAACAGAGGCATAGGCGGAGCTAGAGGAGAACTTGGAAGTACTAAGCACTTCCAACGAATTTTCAAATTTATATTGATGTTATACACTGTAACTGAAATTATAAAAATTAAGGGGGTTTTAGCACCTCATAAAGAAACTTCTAGATTAAGTATCCTAGTTCCTTCCTCATATTCAAGGCCTGTTTACAGAAAAGGCAGAGTCAACACATGCTTCCCTTCAAAAGATTCAAAGGGGCTCCCAAATTGCATCTCTGATTTACACTTATTTTTAAAAGTAAGTTTGTCAAATAAGTTAAGTTTACACTTCTTTCTAATGTAAGATATTTATCAAATAGATAAGTTAAATAGTATTTTGCCCATACAGGCAAACAAAGAAATATTTTGGTTGTCTGAGCACGAATTTGTATTGTCCATATATAAATATATATATATATATATATATATATATATATATATATATATATATATATATATATATATATATATGTATATATATATATATATATATATATATATAATATATGTATATATATATATATATAATATATGTATATATAGATATATATATATGTGTGTGTATATGTGTGTGTGTCAGATCTTTTGACGATGTTTCGGCCATGTGGCTGTATCGTTGAGCGAAACACATTTGGAACTTCTGTGGATACAAAGATCCTTGAAAACTAGATCTATAGAGGTTCTATCCAATTTCATATTTTCGAATTGCATCTTTTTTTTATTTATTGTCATTTTAATATTTTGAGCCTCCAGATTTTAATAATCCTTTGATGTATGAACTTGATTTGTATGTATCGCTCTTGAATGTTGATAAATTCATGTGTATTATTAATAATTTAAAATTAAAGTCAATTTGCCTTATATAGTAGCAATGTTTTCTTTTTGTTTGATATTTCCTTTCATATCCTCTTTACTTTAATTGCCTCCGTATTGTTTCTGAACCAGGGTATGACACTGATCATGTTTTAAATTAGTCTCATTATATTTATTTATTTTTACATTTATTTTTATTATATATATATATATATATATATATATATATAACAAATTTAAACGATTAGAAAAAAGGAAAAAGGGGAAAACCATATGAATTGCATAAAAATGGCTGAGAGGGATAGCGACCTCTCATTCCCGTTTTAAGTACTTTTCGTCTAGACAACGCCCACGGATACCAATGCAATTCAATGACAGATCCCCGTAGCATGTGCAAAAATGAAAGCTCCGAAATGCAGAAAAGGAGGCCTCAGAATGCAGACAGAAAGAAGACAGAAATGGAACGACGAAATCACGCTGGCAATGATGCTACCGACTAAAACGTATCGTCCGTTTCGCCATATATAGTATGTACCCATACGCATGCGTACCTCGATTCTTCAAATATGATGTCATATTCACAAGTCATTAAAGAATGTATAATCCTCTTCTTTAAAGAAAGAATTGTAAATATCTTTAAGGAAATTCCGTGGGTAATGATTTTTAAGTGCTTCCTGTAAAATGAGTTTGTTACATGTGAGACAATCTTTTTTGAAAGTATTATTATTACGATTTCTTCTCAGATGTCCTGTTATGATGTTACGGAAAATATTCCTAGACAAATTCGACTTCCATCCAATTATTTGGTTAATCTTCATATCATAATTATTACGTTTATTGTACAGAACTGTATGAATTCCATTTTTATGATTGTATCTAATGGTTATGTCCAGGAAATTAACTTCGTTTTTGACACTATTAGGGTTCTTGATAAGATCCAATTCCGGAGGATAAAAGTCAAATTCCAATTCAGGAGTATTTGAGTAATGGCCTAAAATCACATCGTCCACATATCTGTAATATGGCATTTCATATATTACATGATTATTCCTTTCGAAATATGTTAAATATATGTCAGCCAGGACTGATGAACAGCCCCCGCCCATAGGAATACCCCTAATTTGTTGATAAAAGACACCTCCGTTACATAATATGTTCTCAAACAAAACGATCTGAATTAAATCCATATACCTTCGTAAAGTGATTACTTTTTTAAGATTGTATTCTGTATGTACCAGTAAAAGTATTTCATGCAATTTTTTAAGATCAATGTTGTTGAAAAGGTCCCGGAAGTCATAACTGGTGAACTGTACATCTTTATTGCAATACTTCAGTCGTTTAATTACTTCAGAGCTGTTTTTTATGATTATTGGATTTTGTACTAATAAAGCTTTATATGCAGGTTTAAGTATATTCATGAGTTTTTTTTTTTTTTTTTTTTTTTTTTTTTTTTTTTTTTAGCCAATGTAATATATGTATTACATCCTACAGTTACCGTACGAAATTTCACGGGTGTTTTATGCAGTTTTGGAATGAGTACTAAATAAGGAAAGGACACATTTTTTATATTGATGCCAATTCTTTTATATAGAGCCCTGATTTTATTTGTCATCACAGTTAAATTATAAGGTAAAGGTTTGTACATTGTGGGATCCATGTAAGATTTCTGTAAGATTTCTATGTAATAAGGTTTGCAGGTAATTGCGTAGTTCGATACCACTTTATCAGTATATGTGATCACAAAACGTTCATGTACTTCCCTGATAGAAGAGGGGATGATTGAATTCCATTGAATATTGAGTTTGCTATTATATTGGTTGACAAAACAGTTTAGGATATTATATTTCCATTCATCAAAGGCTTTTATGGGTAAACCATATTTAATAGCTAATTTATATATGAAAGAATCCAAATCTAGATTAAAATCTTCTTTCACGTGGTCAAATTCTTGTCTGCGGAATTTTGTTCCTTTTTCAAAAAGATTTCTTAAAGGCAAATCATCAATCACTTCAAGATTACCTGTAATTATATGATTATGGTGTTTGTCTCGTAAATCACTAAGATGGCATTTACATACCTCACTATTCATCATAGATATATTTTTACTAATATGGTTATAATTGTATAATCTTCTTCCGTAGGGTCGTACATAACGGTATGTAAGCTTTACTTTGATGTTAGCAATAGGAATCATCTCGTTCAGTTGATTGAACAAAAGTTTGAAAGGTATTCTATCAAATGTCTTATTTTTAAAGGTTGTAACAAAGTACTCATTGTGGATTTTTTTATTGGGCTGACACTTCAAGATGACATAAGATTTCTGAGCCTTCAATTTTATAAAATCGAGCAATATGGCAAAATAAAAGTGTTGTTTTTCATTAGGATCAATAGATGCCAGGTGATCAATGATATATTCCCAAATTCTACGTAAGTATTTCCTTCTGATTCCATAAACAAAATTTTTTATCCAATTATTATTGATCGGAGTATTATTGTTAAACGATACCATGAGATTTTCCAATTTTGCTTTAGTGTCTTCAAATTTAATATATTCATTGTTGCCTCCTCGCTTCCATCTAGATGTCTTATGCAAATGACAATAACTGGATACCGGGACTGAATCGGCATTTTTACAGTAATCCAGATTATAATTTTCATTTAAAATTGCCGTGTTAAGGCCAAATGGGAATGCAGAACCGTATTGCATAATATGCGTGTACTCCCACCACAGACGTTCCTGGAGGCGAGGTACAATATCCAGTATTGTAATCACACAGTTAGAAAATTCATGGACATGGTAATGCCTTAGTTCTATGTTCGTAGAAGGTCGATCCGTGGTCATACTTTGCTTTATTTGGTTTCTATGTAAATTGATACGTAAATGTAAGGGATTCTTGGTTTGACCAATATATAGAATATTACATGTGGAGCACTCTATACAATATATCACATTGAAAGTTTTGCAGAACAAAAATTGACTTTTAGATTGCGGTCCGATTTGTAAAGTGTTGGCACAGGGGCATAATTTGCATTTATTCGAAGAACATTTACTAAACTTAAAACCTTTTAAATTGTAAAAGTGTTTATAAAAGCCATCAAAAAATATTGATCCGTGTGGGATCGCGTTCTTTGACTGCACAACAACATTAAGGTTTTTTGTTGTCACACCCGGATTGGAGTTAAAAATCACCGGTTTGAAAAAGTGTTTAATAGAAGCCATCAATTTTCAGTCAACAACCGTAGTCTATGCACTATAAGGGTAGCGGGTTATCGATAATATAAATACCCCTATATTATATCACCGGGCATATATTTAAAAGTTATTAACTAATTAATTCCACTATGAATACGTTTGCCAGTCGCTAAGTTCAGTAATGTATACATCCATGTTATTCAAAAGTTTTACTCATTTTGAGGAGTTCTCCTACTTCAGATGAATATTCTTAATGATATATGAAAAATGATTATGATCAATCTCAATTGAGCAACTTCAACTCATTATATATCATCACATATCTCAAATCGATATTCTCCAATTAGACTAACTTCCTAAAAATCCGATGTGACAATTAAAATTTAATATTTTTTATAACAAACTTTTTATTTTAGATTTTTTATTTTTATTTTTAATATTACAAAAGGGAATAACCATATCACATAATTCATAAGATTATATTCGTCCATAAGAGTATACTACACATAAAACAGGTCAATAACAGTAAAAATGAGTACAAATTGTATTTGTCAATTTTACACACGCAATCACTTCTACCCCACCAAACTCTACGTATTAAACCGGGTAAAAACAGATGTACTGACATACAATGCACATACCTGAATCCTCTTTTTCCACCATATTGTCCATCAAAAAGTAACTCCGATTTATTCCACACTGTCAAAAATGTCCTTCAGAAGTAACTCCAATATCCGCATCCAAGCCAACGATCTCACACACCACACGGAAGACCTATGCATTCCATGCATGGTCCGGGAAGTGGCCTTTAATAAATCCATAAGATATAAACATATCTGCGCAATGCTGCAAGAAACCGCTATATCCGATATAGAACTATACAAATATGAAATATACGTAAAAATGTAATATAATACCACTCAGAAAAAGGCGCAATGCAGCACTATATACTGAAGCAGGATATAACAAATTTAAACGATTAGAAAAAAGGAAAAAGGGGAAAACCATATGAATTGCATAAAAATGGCTGAGAGGGATAGCGACCTCTCATTCCCGTTTTAAGTACTTTTCGTCTAGACAACGCCCACGGATACCAATGCAATTCAATGACAGATCCCCGTAGCATGTGCAAAAATGAAAGCTCCGAAATGCAGAAAAGGAGGCCTCAGAATGCAGACAGAAAGAAGACAGAAATGGAACGACGAAATCACGCTGGCAATGATGCTACCGACTAAAACGTATCGTCCGTTTCGCCATATATAGTATGTACCCATACGCATGCGTACCTCGATTCTTCAAATATGATGTCATATTCACAAGTCATTAAAGAATGTATAATCCTCTTCTTTAAAGAAAGAATTGTAAATATCTTTAAGGAAATTCCGTGGGTAATGATTTTTAAGTGCTTCCTGTAAAATGAGTTTGTTACATGTGAGACAATCTTTTTTGAAAGTATTATTATTACGATTTCTTCTCAGATGTCCTGTTATGATGTTACGGAAAATATTCCTAGACAAATTCGACTTCCATCCAATTATTTGGTTAATCTTCATATCATAATTATTACGTTTATTGTACAGAACTGTATGAATTCCATTTTTATGATTGTATCTAATGGTTATGTCCAGGAAATTAACTTCGTTTTTGACACTATTAGGGTTCTTGATAAGATCCAATTCCGGAGGATAAAAGTCAAATTCCAATTCAGGAGTATTTGAGTAATGGCCTAAAATCACATCGTCCACATATCTGTAATATGGCATTTCATATATTACATGATTATTCCTTTCGAAATATGTTAAATATATGTCAGCCAGGACTGATGAACAGCCCCCGCCCATAGGAATACCCTTAATTTGTTGATAAAAGACACCTCCGTTACATAATATGTTCTCAAACAAAACGATCTGAATTAAATCCATATACCTTCGTAAAGTGATTACTTTTTTAAGATTGTATTCTGTATGTACCAGTAAAAGTATTTCATGCAATTTTTTAAGATCAATGTTGTTGAAAAGGTCCCGGAAGTCATAACTGGTGAACTGTACATCTTTATTGCAATACTTCAGTCGTTTAATTACTTCAGAGCTGTTTTTTATGATTATTGGATTTTGTACTAATATAATGAGTTGAAGTTGCTCAATTGAGATTGATCATAATCATTTTTCATATATCATTAAGAATATTCATCTGAAGTAGGAGAACTCCTCAAAATGAGTAAAACTTTTGAATAACATGGATGTATACATTACTGAACTTAGCGACTGGCAAACGTATTCATAGTGGAATTAATTAGTTAATAACTTTTGAATATATGCCCGGTGATATAATATAGGGGTATTTATATTATCGATAACCCGCTACCCTTATAGTGCATAGACTACGGTTGTTGACTGAAAATTGATGGCTTCTATTAAACACTTTTTCAAACCGGTGATTTTTAACTCCAATCCGGGTGTGACAACAAAAAACCTTAATGTTGTTGTGCAGTCAAAGAACGCGATCCCACACGGATCAATATTTTTTGATGGCTTTTATAAACACTTTTACAATTTAAAAGGTTTTAAGTTTAGTAAATGTTCTTCGAATAAATGCAAATTATGCCCCTGTGCCAACACTTTACAAATCGGACCGCAATCTAAAAGTCAATTTTTGTTCTGCAAAACTTTCAATGTGATATATTGTATAGAGTGCTCCACATGTAATATTCTATATATTGGTCAAACCAAGAATCCCTTACATTTACGTATCAATTTACATAGAAACCAAATAAAGCAAAGTATGACCACGGATCGACCTTCTACGAACATAGAACTAAGGCATTACCATGTCCATGAATTTTCTAACTGTGTGATTACAATACTGGATATTGTACCTCGCCTCCAGGAACGTCTGTGGTGGGAGTACACGCATATTATGCAATACGGTTCTGCATTCCCATTTGGCCTTAACACGGCAATTTTAAATGAAAATTATAATCTGGATTACTGTAAAAATGCCGATTCAGTCCCGGTATCCAGTTATTGTCATTTGCATAAGACATCTAGATGGAAGCGAGGAGGCAACAATGAATATATTAAATTTGAAGACACTAAAGCAAAATTGGAAAATCTCATGGTATCGTTTAACAATAATACTCCGATCAATAATAATTGGATAAAAAATTTTGTTTATGGAATCAGAAGGAAATACTTACGTAGAATTTGGGAATATATCATTGATCACCTGGCATCTATTGATCCTAATGAAAAACAACACTTTTATTTTGCCATATTGCTCGATTTTATAAAATTGAAGGCTCAGAAATCTTATGTCATCTTGAAGTGTCAGCCCAATAAAAAAATCCACAATGAGTACTTTGTTACAACCTTTAAAAATAAGACATTTGATAGAATACCTTTCAAACTTTTGTTCAATCAACTGAACGAGATGATTCCTATTGCTAACATCAAAGTAAAGCTTACATACCGTTATGTACGACCCTACGGAAGAAGATTATACAATTATAACCATATTAGTAAAAATATATCTATGATGAATAGTGAGGTATGTAAATGCCATCTTAGTGATTTACGAGACAAACACCATAATCATATAATTACAGGTAATCTTGAAGTGATTGATGATTTGCCTTTAAGAAATCTTTTTGAAAAAGGAACAAAATTCCGCAGACAAGAATTTGACCACGTGAAAGAAGATTTTAATCTAGATTTGGATTCTTTCATATATAAATTAGCTATTAAATATGGTTTACCCATAAAAGCCTTTGATGAATGGAAATATAATATCCTAAACTGTTTTGTCAACCAATATAATAGCAAACTCAATATTCAATGGAATTCAATCATCCCCTCTTCTATCAGGGAAGTACATGAACGTTTTGTGATCACATATACTGATAAAGTGGTATCGAACTACGCAATTACCTGCAAACCTTATTACATAGAAATCTTACAGAAATCTTACATGGATCCCACAATGTACAAACCTTTACCTTATAATTTAACTGTGATGACAAATAAAATCAGGGCTCTATATAAAAGAATTGGCATCAATATAAAAAATGTGTCCTTTCCTTATTTAGTACTCATTCCAAAACTGCATAAAACACCCGTGAAATTTCGTACGGTAACTGTAGGATGTAATACATATATTACATTGGCTAACAAAAAACTCATGAATATACTTAAACCTGCATATAAAGCTTTATTAGTACAAAATCCAATAATCATAAAAAACAGCTCTGAAGTAATTAAACGACTGAAGTATTGCAATAAAGATGTACAGTTCACCAGTTATGACTTCCGGGACCTTTTCAACAACATTGATCTTAAAAAATTGCATGAAATACTTTTACTGGTACATACAGAATACAATCTTAAAAAAGTAATCACTTTACGAAGGTATATGGATTTAATTCAGATCGTTTTGTTTGAGAACATATTATGTAACGGAGGTGTCTTTTATCAACAAATTAGGGGTATTCCTATGGGCGGGGGCTGTTCATCAGTCCTGGCTGACATATATTTAACATATTTCGAAAGGAATAATCATGTAATATATGAAATGCCATATTACAGATATGTGGACGATGTGATTTTAGGCCATTACTCAAATACTCCTGAATTGGAATTTGACTTTTATCCTCCGGAATTGGATCTTATCAAGAACCCTAATAGTGTCAAAAACGAAGTTAATTTCCTGGACATAACCATTAGATACAATCATAAAAATGGAATTCATACAGTTCTGTACAATAAACGTAATAATTATGATATGAAGATTAACCAAATAATTGGATGGAAGTCGAATTTGTCTAGGAATATTTTCCGTAACATCATAACAGGACATCTGAGAAGAAATCGTAATAATAATACTTTCAAAAAAGATTGTCTCACATGTAACAAACTCATTTTACAGGAAGCACTTAAAAATCATTACCCACGGAATTTCCTTAAAGATATTTACAATTCTTTCTTTAAAGAAGAGGATTATACATTCTTTAATGACTTGTGAATATGACATCATATTTGAAGAATCGAGGTACGCATGCGTATGGGTACATACTATATATGGCGAAACGGACGATACGTTTTAGTCGGTAGCATCATTGCCAGCGTGATTTCGTCGTTCCATTTCTGTCTTCTTTCTGTCTGCATTCTGAGGCCTCCTTTTCTGCATTTCGGAGCTTTCATTTTTGCACATGCTACGGGGATCTGTCATTGAATTGCATTGGTATCCGTGGGCGTTGTCTAGACGAAAAGTACTTAAAACGGGAATGAGAGGTCGCTATCCCTCTCAGCCATTTTTATGCAATTCATATGGTTTTCCCCTTTTTCCTTTTTTCTAATCGTTTAAATTTGTTATATCCTGCTTCAGTATATAGTGCTGCATTGCGCCTTTTTCTGAGTGGTATTATATTACATTTTTACGTATATTTCATATTTGTATAGTTCTATATATATATATATATATATATATATATATATATATATATATATATATAAGACAATTGCCTGAAGTTTTTTTTATTGAGTAATATTCCAGACTGGGGGCATATTTTTTAAAGGGATGGAGGGGGGGGGGGAAGTAAAATAAAAATCACTTTATTTTTCTAAAAACGATAATGCTTATTTGCATGTGTCAACAGATGATTTCGTATTTCTATGGAGTGACTGCTATTGTAGCATTTAAAACTGGTTGGTATCCTTACCCTTTTTTATGGTATTTTCCTCGCAAATGTTTATGTTTAAAAATAGATATATTTTATTTATAAATGGCTAATTTTCATTATTAAATTACAATGAAATGTATTCATAGGGTTTATTGCAAATTGTGTTGTAACAAACTTAACAACGTTTATTTTAATTAAATTTAATTCACTTTTAATTCAATTTTCATTCTCATTTGATAACTGGACTTATTTTCAAAGGTGGCGTAGAAAAAATACGAAGAAACTAAAATATCTCGAGAATGGCTAGTCCTAGTGCAATGGGGTTGGTTTTATTCTTTTCTTCGTTAAAAATTACGCATTAAACAAGCATTTAATGGATATATTTGAGCATATGTAGTTTTTTATTTTAGATTTTGGCGATTTTTGCGGACCATTTTGCAAAAAAAGGCAGGTTATTTTCTTCCGAATGATACCAAAATCTAATCAGCACCAGGGTGTCACACAAGTGATTTATCTACCGAATTTTGCGAAATTCAATCTATTAGTTTTTAAGCTAGAGTGGATACAAGCTTTTGCGGGCCATTTCGCAAAAATAGGCGGGTTCTTTTATCCCGAATCGTACCCAAAACTAATCAGCACCAGACCCGCTCACAAATGACTTACCTACAAAATTTTGTGAAATTCGGTGTATTAGTTTTTTAGTTACAGTGGATACAAAATCTGCACAGACAGACAGACAGACAGACAGACACACACACAGACGTCACGCTAAAAATAGTTTTTTCGTATTCTAGAGGTCTCGAAGCGTGTAGATCCGTCGAAAACTCGAGTTGCGATTTTCGACATGATTCCAATACTTTCCCTATACTTTACCATGTATTGCAGGGAAAGTAAAAATAAAGGTACTGCTTCGGTATAAATAATTGAGAGATTTTCGAGAGAGGTAGCGCGGCAGTTAATATTTACGTTAGAACTAATTGCAGAAGTAAACATGGACCACCCGTGATTAGATAATAAAACAGAATATTGTTTAGGAATTTTGGTTCCTAAACCATAATTCCCAAACCATAAAGGAAAAATCTGATGTGGGCAGCACATGACTTTTCCTGCAGACTTATATACACATTCTCTTTATTTTAATTAAATTTAATTCACTATTAATTCAATTTTCATTCTCATTTGGTAATTGGACTCATTTTCAAAGGTGGCGTAGAAAAAAAAACGAAAAAACGAAAATATTTCGAGAACGGCTAGTCCTACTATAGTGGGGTTGGTCTTAATCTTTTTTCGTTAAAAATTATGTATGAAACAAGCATTTAATGGATATATTTCAACATACGTAGTTTTTTATTTTAGATTTTGTCGATTTTTGAGGGCCATTTTGCAAAAAAAGACAGGTTATTTTTTTTCGAATTGTACCAAAATTTAAGCAGCACCAGCGTGACCCAGAAGCGACTTATCTGCCAAATTTTGTGAAATTCCGTCCATTAGATTTTCAGCTAGAGTGGATACAAGCTTTTGCGGGCCATTTCGCAAAAAAAGGCGGGTTCTTTTATCCCGAATCGTACCCAAAACTAATCAGCACCAGATTCGCCTACAAGTGACTTACCTACCAAATTTTATGAAATTCGGTCCATTAGTTTTTTAGTTAGAGTGGATACAATATCTGCACAGACAGACGGGCAGACACACAGACAGACACACACACAGACGTCACGCTAAAAATAGCTTTTTCGTGTTCTAGAGGTCTCGAAACGTGTAGATCCGTCGAAAACTCGAGTTGCGATTTTCAGCATGATTCCAATACTTTCCCTATACATTACCATGCATTGCAGGGAAAGTAAAAAAGATCAGTTTGTTGATGAGAACTGTTAGTTGACCAGAGCAAAGCAAGTAATAGAATTTTTCGAGGACTGATAGGGAATTTCTTGGGCCATGCTCCCAAAATCAAAATGGGGCCCCCAAATTTCGTTGTGCTTCCCCTAAATTGATTGGTTAATCAGGCCCTGCTCATATTCATTTGTCGACTGGGCCTTTGTCCTTAATGGCCCACAAAACTGTTAACACGTCACTGATAGCAGTTGTCTTATGAAGACCAATGGTTAGAAGATATGAGTTCTTTTTTTAGTAATATGAACTCTTCAAGAAACTAAGACGGTTCGAAAAGAAGAAGAATATATTCCCTTTCAACCTTTCTTGAGTGAATACACGACACTAAACAATCTTTTTTGAATAACTTTTGCCCCCATGTTTCCTATCATCAGTACAAAACTGGAGTTACCAAGCTGTAACTCAAAATGTGAAAGTCATCTCAAAAGGGCTTATGTTGGGATATGGATGCAACGATTCGTGAGTTGTCCCTCTATTATCAAATATATCGGTTGCTCATATCGCTGGCCAAGAAAAGAGGTTGGGTGGGATGGAACACTGCTGAAAGACCCGACAAAAGCATTTATGACGGTGATGAGGTACGATATGTAAGTGATGCTTGTCAAAAAATTTCCGCTCGTCCCTGGTCTTTTGTATTCTCCCTTATCGCTTACAAAAAGACTACTGAAAATGCTCATAGCAGAGCCCTCTGTTAAGTTGAGGATTAAGTTGTTCCTTTAGCGTGGGACCGCTTATGAAATAGATCTTTCAATAGTACAAAAGATCTATAGTCTAGGAACAGGGCGCATCTTTAACAGAATATTAAATGACTATATATAATCCTGAAGATTGTAGTTCAAATATAATTCATGAAGAGTATGAACCGCAGGGTTGCTTTCTATAAGTTATACGTATCGCAAAACTAGTGAAAAAAGAAGGTACATTTTTATTTTCCCTACGTATATGTATAATGTATTGTGACGGGGTCAAAATTTTGAATTCGAGCTTTCAACTGCACGAAGCATCCCTGAACTCGAATCCGTTTTTGAGGTGATGTGTGTGTGTATGTATGTTAGTGTGTATGTGTGTTTGTGTGTATGTATTCATGTTAGTGCTTGTGAAGGATAATATTATGTGTGTATGTTATGTGTGTATGTTAGTGTATGTATGTATATTAGTGTGTGTATATGCATGCATGTTAGTGCGTGTGAAGGATAGTATAATGTGTGTATGTTATGTGTGTATGTTAACATGTGTATGTATGTCAGTGTGCGTATGTTAGTGTGTGTGCATGTATATTAGAATGTGTGTGCATGTGTGTATGTATGTTAGTGCGTTGCGTTTGAAGGATATTACTATGTTTGTATGTTATGTGTGTGGATGTTAATGTGTGCATGCATGTTAGTGTGTGTATATATGCTAGTGTGTGTACATGTATATATTGGTATGTGTGTGCATATATATTGGTGTGTGTGTCTGCATGTATATTGGTGTGTGTGCATATATATATTGGTACGTGTGTGTATGTATATTGGTGTGTGTGTGCATGTATATTGGTGTGTGTGTGTGCATGTATATTGGTGTGTGTGCATGTATATATTGGTGTGTGTGTGTGCATGTATATTGGTGTGTGTGCATGTATATATTGGTATGTGTGTGCATGTATATATTGGTATGTGTGTGTATGTATATTGGTGTGTGTGTCCGTGAGGTTGTGGATGCGACATCTCATGATCGAAAGAAGCGTTTCGAAATTAATTTGGTACGATTATTACAATCCATAAATACTGGAACCCTATTAATTTTGATTTTAAATGCAACCCCCAATTTTTGAGTAAATTTAAAAAAAAAAAAAATCTTGCATAATAAAGGAAGGTGTATGTGTATGTGCAGTTTGTAGCTGAAAATCTAGGTATCGTGTGGTTATGAAATTTGGTGCACGGGTATTTCAGGACTCGAAAAGGTGCACCTTGGCATTATTATTTTCAATTCGAATTATATTTTTATTTACTTAATATTTTAGTATGATTTACATACAAATGAGTTGCTTATCGAACGGAAATATGATCTCAGAGTTTCCATTTTAACTCTATCGGAAGGATCGAAAAATTCTCTTTCAAACGAACTTTGAACGGAATCCATACGATTAATAGTCGAATTTTCGTGAATTTAAAAAAATTATATATACTTTTATAGCGGGTTAAGGACGGAATATCTAGAGAAACGGGGATACACAGCGATATTTTTGTTGTTGTTATTATAATCGAGCGTATTTTGGTTTTCGAGAATTCGCTGTGAGTTCCTAGGTGGATGTAATATCAAGATCTCAAAGACTGGGATTAGAGAAGTGTCCAGGAGAGGATATGATCTTCCCTTTAAATTTCTAGCGAAGAGAAACTCACGAAAACTAAGAATGGAGAGCAATTATAAAACTATGCTAGACTTGTGTGAATGTAATCAAAAGTTTGATCTTAACTTCCGGGCAACGTCGGATACATTTTCTAGAACGTTCGGCGCTGTCCGGGATTTCAGATGGACATTTCTGATAAAAAAAAAAAAAAAACTACACCGGAATTTACAGCTAATTCTAGAAAACCAAAGAAACGTTTTAACAAAAATAACATAAAAAAAAAAGCTTCTGGATGGTTGCACACACGATTGCTCATATTAACGCCACGACTGCTACTCCACGATTGCTTATTTTAAATCCCGGGATCTCAAGATACATTATTTAGTCACAAATAAATTAGAATCTTCAATAATGATAAACAAATAATCTTTTGTGATATTTTTCACTAGAAAACGAATGATACAAATTTTAGAACGTTAGTATGAACCGTTCTCGAGATACAGCATGTTTTTCAATTAAAAAATGCACAACATTAAAAAGTATAGTCATATCATTCAATATGTTCACTTTCCATATGCAAAATTATGCAGAAAAACCTGTTATCATCATTCCTGAGGATCTAGTTCATTCCATTCAAGAGAGAAGATGCCTTTTGTAATAGTTTTATATTTTGCCTCGTATATTTTATATATTCTTATTTCGCGAAATAAATATCATAATCCTTTATTTCATGATATATTAATTAAATACGCATTGTATTTTGATGAGGATTATGAACGTGATATGAATAGGTTACTATGTTTGGACTCATGAGTTGCTAATTGCGCCCAGTTCCAAATTACGTGGTGCTAATTCAATGCCAGAAACATTTTTCTGTGAATCTTGTATATTATAATTTCCAAGTTAAAGAAGTAAGGTCATTGCTTTATGTACTCGTATATTTTATATTTTTTCGTTTTTATTTTTTTTTTTGCCTCGTATATTTTATATATTCTTATCTCGCGAAATAAATATCATAATCCTTTATTTCACGATATATTAATTAAATACGCATTGTATTTTGATGAGGATTATGAACGTGATATGAATAGGTTACTATGTTTGGACTCATGAGTTGCTAATTGCGCCCAGTTCCAAATTACGTGTTGCTAATTCAATGCCAGAAACATTTTTCTGTGAATCTTATATACATTATAATTTCCAAGTTAAAAAAGTAAGGTCATTGCTTCATGTACGCAAAGTCATACGCTGCCTACATCAGATTGTTAAAGATAACGATAGGCATAGTCAGTATCTGATTAGCGCATGGGATATGTACCAAGACCGTTGTCCTTAATCCCAAAATTTAATCGAGGGGGCGTTTCAAGAAGGGCCGAATTTTTACTTTCTTAAATTAAGAAAGTATTGTTTTCATGAAAATTTTCGATTTCGAGGTTTTGATGCCAATATATATTTTAAGACCACCTGAACACGTTTTGGCTATTTTTGGAGTGATGTCCGGTCGTCCGTCTGTCGGATGTCTGTGGTCGATTTCTTATGTACACAGTAGCAGCCACAAATATTAACCTTTTGCTTACGGGTGAGGCACAGCGTCAATTCCAAACGAAGAACCTCTCAAAAAGTCAGATATTTGATATACCCAATCCCAAACAGTTCGTGGACGCCAATGTCTGCAAAGGGGGGATCGAACTGTTTGGGATAAGGTATTTCAAGTACCTATCTTTTGACGCTTACCCACCCGTAAGTAAAAGGTTAATGAATTTTTATAAAACTTTATATCCGGCTTTGTTATCCAAAAATCTAGAACTAGATGGATTTTTTTTTTTAATTCGAGCGAAAATTTTGAATTTTATTCGAAATTTTATGATTTTTGTAGCATGGCAGCATACGACAAAATGTGGGGTAATCTTGCATAAAAGGTTTTATTTATGGCTCGATCATGAGACTTTATAGTAATAACTATTGTTGGAAAAAATAGCCGCAATACAAATTTGTTTTGTTCATTAGCTCCCCTTGGTGGGCAAGGGGGTACATTGCTAAGTATGGTATCAATCTAAAAAATTTGACGTGGGCAGCACGTGACTTTCCCTGCAGACGTTTATATTCACGTTCTCTTTATTTATTTTTAAATTTATTTCACTTTTAATTCAATTTTCGTTCTCATTCGGTAACCGGACTTATTATTAAAGGTGGCATAGAGAAAATACGAAAAACTAAAATATCTCGAGAACGGCTAGTCCTAATGTAATGGGGTTGATCTTTTTCTTTTCGTCGTTAAAAATTACGCATTAAACGAGCATTTAATGGATATATTTGAATATATCTAGTTTATTAGTTTAGATTTTGACGATTTTTGCAAAAAAAGGCAGGTTATTTTTTTTTCGAATCGTACCAAAATCTAATCAGCACAAGGGTAACCCACAAGTGACTCATCTACCAAATTTTGTGAAATTCGGTTCATTAGTTTTTCAGTTACAGTGGATACAAGCTTTTGCGGGCTATTTCACAAAAAAAGGCGGGTTCTTTTATCCCGAATCGTACCCAAAACTAATCAGCACCAGAGTCGCCCACAAGTGACTTACTTACCTACCAAATTTTGTGAAATTCGATCGATTACTTTTTTAGTTAGAGTAGATAAAAAATCTGCACAGACAGACACACAGACAGACACACAGACACACACACAGACGTCACGCTAAAAATGGTTTTTTCGTATTCTACAGGTCTCGAAACGTGTAGATCCGTCGAAAACTCGAGTTGTGATTTTCGGCATGATTCCAATACTTTCCCTATACATTACCATGTATTGCAGGGAAAGTGAAAATTTGATGTGGGCAGCACGTGTCTTTCCCTGCAGACTTATATTCTCGTTCTCTTTATTTTAATTAAATTTAATTCACTTTTAATTCAATTTTCGTTCTCATTTGATAACTGGACTTATTTTCAAATGTGGCGTAGAGAAAATACGAAGAGAAAATACGAAGGTACTAGTGCAATGGGGTTGGTCTTATTCTTTCTTTCGTTAAAAATTACGCATTAAACAAGCATTTTATGGATATATTTGAGCATACGTAGTTTTTTATTTCAGATTTTGGAGATTTTTGCGGGCCATTTTGCAAAAATATGCAGATTATTTTTTTCCGAATCGTACCAAAATCTAATCAGCACCAGGGTGCCCCACAAGTGACTTATCTACCGAATTTTGCGAAATTCAGTCCATTAGTTTTTCAGCTAGAGTGGATACAAGCTTCTGCGGGCCATTTCGCAAAAAAAAAAAAAAGAAAAGCGGATTCTTTTATCCCGAATCGTACCCAAAACTAATCAGCACCAGATTCGCCCACAAGTGACTTACCTACCAAATTTTATGAAATTCGTTTCATTAGTTTTTTAGCTAAAGTGGATACAAAATCTGCACTGATAGACACACAGACACACACACAGACGTCACGCTAAAAATATGTTTTTCGTATTCCAGAGGTCTCGAAACGTGTAGATCCGTCGAAAACTCGAGTTGCGATTTTCGGCATGATTCCAATACTTTCCCTATACATTATCGTGTATTGTAGGGAAAGTAAAAAGTTATTTTAATGATCGAGAATATCTGAAACGTGTAAGTATATCTCGATAAAATTATTCCGCTTATAAAATATCCTACGCTGGTTTTAGCGACTCGTTAAAAATCTATTGGTAAATATCACAAGCTCCCAACGATCTCTGAGAGGCTATATGGGCTAGACTAGTATCGGATATAAATTAACGAAAATTTGGCTCTTTTATATCCGGTAAAAATATAAAAGAATTTTATAAGGGAAAACTTGTGCCCTGCGTGGTTTTATTTGCTTCCGCCCCTGACTAAAACATGTTAAAAGGAATACTATAAACTTATAGGTCGTGTCCCACGTGTTTCAAGTTACTACATTCAGCAGCTTCATCTACAGATTTATCGCTGTTCCAGTCAGTCTTCTTCAACTGTATGATATATATATAGAAGCCAGTTTAAAACATTTTTCACTATTCTATTATTGCCTTTATTTTCAGAGATTTTACATTTTTCATTATTCTATTATTGCCCATATTTTCTCAGATTCTACATTTTTCGCTATTCTATTATTGCCTTTATTTTCTCAGATTTAAAATTTTTCACTATTCAATTATTACCTCTATTTTCTCAGATTTTACATTTTTCACTATTCTGTTGCTGCCTTTATTTCCTCACAGTTTATATTTTTGACTATTCTATTATTGTCTTTATTTTCTTAGATTTTACATTTTTCACTCTTCTATTATTGCCTTTATTTTCTCATAGTTTACATTTTCACTATTCTATTATTGCTTTTATTTTCTCAGAGTTTACATTTTCACTATTCTATTATTGCTTTTATTTTCTCAGATTTTACATTTTTCATTATTCTATTATTGCCTTTATTTTCTCAGATTTTACATTTTTCACCATTCTATTATTGTCTTTATTTTCTCAGATTTTACATTTTTCACTATTCTGTTATTGCCTTTATTTCCTCAGATTTTACAGTTTTTACTATTCTATTACTGCCTTTATTTTATTAGATTTTACATTTTTCACTATTTTAATATTTCATTTATTTTCTCAGATTTTATATTTTTCACACATCTATTATTGCCGTTAGTTCTCTCGGAGCATAACAATTCTATAACATTCTTTCTGTGCCATTCTGCAAAACAAGATTAGGTCGAGATTGCAATGTCATCTCAATCCTCCTTTTCTTACATGATAAAGGAAGATGTCTGTATGTGTGTGTATATGTGTGCAGTCTGTAGCGGAAAATATAAGTGTTGTATAACAATAAAATTTGGTACACAGGTACTACGGGACTCGAATAGGTGCACCTCAGAGATATTATTATTATTATTTTAAATTTCGAAATAGTTTTTTAGTTATTTTATGTTTTAGTGCGATTTTCATACCTTAACGACCTTAAATATTATCACAGGGTTTTCATCTTAACACCATCGGACCCAGAACTTTGACAATATTATTATATTTGTCAATTTGACGAAAATATCACCAAATTGATAAAAATAACGCTAAATGGGAGGCAATGCTTTGCAAATTTTTAATTCCGTCATATGACGGGTATACCTTCTAATCTATATAAATAAAATTGAAAATACGAGTATACCGGCATGTGTGTGTTTGTTTGTTTGTCTCATCATGGGAGAAACGCTGCACAGAATTTGATGAAATTTTATGCACAGCCTTGGAATAGCTCCACTTCTCCACTTTTGTACCAAATTTCGTCCAAATTGCTCCATTTGTTCATCAGATATCGTCTCCACACACACAGGGACACAGGCATCATCTCAAAAACGTTTGATTCGTGTTCAGGGATACTTGAAACGTGCTCTCCCGTCGAAAACTCGAATTCGAATTTTCGACCCCGTCACGATACTTATACATTATACTATGTATATAAGGAAAGTAACAACATGTTTTAATAGAATGCTTTGCTTAATAACAATGTAATTTAGAATGTTATAGAATTTCGCACATAATCGTGAATTATCTTTGAAAGCCTGTCGCACGTGCACCTAAAATTCATGCAGAAAATGGTCACAGTGATTTAAAGGGCAGGAGATGACAGGTCAGAACGAATTTTTTAACAGCATGCTTGCAACTCGACACGATGAAATGAAAAAAATACCATCCTCTATTCCCCCTTTGAGGCGCGCTTCTCCTGCGAACCCGACAGCAGATGGCTGCGGCAATAATATGCCGATTCGTGACGCCAGGACGTAAACGACGAGATGATCTCAGTCATGCTCGTCACACATAAAACGATTTTCGCCAATGAAAGGATCGATTACTGAATAGTTTTTGAAGACTTTCACTCCAGACTCCAGTATAGAATCCAGCTTGTTCTGGGTCAGACAGAGACAAGGAGAAACCCGAACCTTCCGGAGGTTACAAATATATAACACAGCGAGAAAAATAATCTGCAATCTTTGCTCATTTTTTCAGCTACCTTGTTGATCATTACGGCAAACTGATAAGAAAAGCCATTATTACGGGCATTTATGAACATTCCAGCTTCATTTATGAAATATTCAGCTAATTATCGTCTGCCGAAGCGTTATTTTTACTTTCCCTGCAATACATGGTAATGTACAGAGAAAGTTTTGGAATCATGTCGAAAATCGCAACTCGAGTTTTCGACGGATCTACACGTTTCAAGACCTCTAGAATACGAAAAAGCCATTTTTAGCCTGACGTCTGTGTGTGTGTCTGTCTGTCTGTCTGTCTGTGCAGATTGAAAAACTAATGGACCGAATTTCACAAAATTTAGTAGGTAAGTCACTTGGGGGCGAGTCTGGTGCTGATTAGTTTTGGGTACGATTCGGGATAAAAGAACCCGCCTTTTTTTTTGCGAAATGGCCCGCAAAAGTTTGTATCCACTCTAACTGAAAAACTAATGGACCGAATTTCACAAAATTCGGTAGATGAGTCGCTTGTGGGTCACCCTGGTGCTGATTAGATTTTGGTACGATTCGGAAAAATAACCTGCATTTTTTTGCAAAATGGCCCGCAAAAATCGACAAAATATTAAATAAAAAATTACGTATGCTAAAATATATCCTTTAAATGCTTGTTTTATACGTAATTTTTAACAAAGAAAGGAATAAGATCAACCCCATTACACTAGGACTAGCCGTTCTCGAGATATTTTCGTTTTTTCGTTTTTCTTTACGCCACCTTTGAAAATGAGTCCAGTTACCAAATAAGAACGAAAATTGAATTAATAGTGAATTAAATTTAATAAAAATAAAGAGAACGCGCATATAAATCTGCAGAGAAAGTCATGTGCTGCCCACATCAGATTTTTGCTACTATTTTTAGTTAACACTTATTCGTAAGGGATGTGATAGAGATGGGTTTTCTGTGCTTACTGTAGTATATGCATAGTTTTCGTTTATAAATATACATTACACACACACACACACATATGATAATATATATATAAGTACGGCTAAAATAAGATAATAAGAGAATTTTAGGCTAATCGAAACTTATTAACTATACTATTTACTAAATATGCAGTATATTTATACATTTTACTGGTAATTTTGAGGTTATTAATGTGCAAAGCATGAAATTTTTTATCTGATAATCTATAAATTCTAAAAAGTTGATTAACTCCTAGACGCCAGCACTGACATTAGCCAACCTCCGGAGTGATAATCAAAATCATCACAAGACCCTTGATAAAGGAATTGGATATGAAAAAGTAAGGACCAAGTTATAGAGACAGCCAAATTCCTGCACATGCTACATATTTATAACATCAAAATACTCGAATTCAGCAGTTTTGATGTCTGTGATGTCACAAGCATAAAGATGTTCGATTCAAATTCACAAAGTCTTCAAATATCTACACAAATTCAACCTATAAATTTCGTTTTCTCTGTAGTAATTTTTTATGTAATGTATCATAAAACGTTTTGGATATTTTTGCATGAATGCCTGTAGTAAGAATTTTTTGTCACTTTCCAGTCTGGTGACGTCACTGCTTACTATTCTTTCTGTTCTAGCTAGACCACCAATGAACACATTTTTAAATATATTCAAGTGTAAATTAAAGGTCCAATGTATGATACCTGCTGTAGCAATATTATAAGTTATTCTTTTATCATATATATAGAATGAAAGTATATTATGGTTGAAATCAATACTGAGATCCCGAAAATTTATTATATTATTCTGGGTTGGTGGATTTTCTTCTAATATTAAATCTGAGAGATAAAATTCAAAATTCATTTGAAAATTTCCGTTTTCATAAGCTATTAACAAATCATCGACGTAACGTATGTAAATCAATTCATTGTTAATATGGGACATTTTTTCAAAATGATCAAGATAGATGTCAGCCAAAATTGAAGAACATCCCCCGCCCATGGGGATGCCTTTGATTTGCTTATAGAAATTCAGCCTGTTATATAGGTAGTTTTCCTCTACAACAATCTTTATCAGAGATCTATAACGTTCGATTTCCACATATTTCTGCATCTCAAATTCCCCGTACAACGAGTTAAGTATTCGGTATAATACCTTGAGTTCAATATTGTTAAAAAGTTCTTTAAAATCATAAGTTCTGAAAAATAATTTTGCTTGATTAGGCTTTAAGATCTTTATAACTTCGTAGCTATTTCCGACAATATAAGATCCCCGATCTTTAATTTTCTTTAAGATAGGTTTCAATATCGCGAGAAGCATTTTGTTAGCTTTAGTGAGGTAAGTTTTGTATCCAACTGTTACTGGTCTAAAGCTTTTTGGAGTTTTATGAAGCTTGGGTATATTTATTAACCAACACAGAATAATGTAATAAATTTTCTGGATCTCAGTATTGATTTCAACCATAATATACTTTCATTCTATATATATGATAAAAGAATAACTTATAATATTGCTACAGCAGGTATCATACATTGGACCTCTAATTTACACTTGAATATATTTAGAAATGTATTCATTGGTGGTCTAGCTAGAACAAAAAGAATAGTAAGCAGTGACGTCACCAGACAAAAAATTCTTACTACAGGCATTCATGCAAAAATATCCAAAACGTTTTATGGCACATTACATCAAAAATTACTACAGAAAAAACGAAATTTATGGGTTAAATTTATGTAGATATTTGAAGACTTTGTGAATTTGAATCGAACATCTTTATGCTTGTGACATCACAGACATCAAAACTGCTGAATTGAATATTTTGATGTTATAAATATGTAGCATGTGCAGGAATTTGGCTGTCTCTATAACTTGGTCCTTACTTTTTCATATCCAATTCCTTTATCAAGGGCCTTGTGATGATTTTGATTATCACTCCGGAGGTTGGCTAATGTCAGTGCTGGCGTCCAGGAGTGCATGCCGCGGCATTAGAGACATGCATGTTGTTAACTGGGGAGTAAGGTCACTACCCCTTACCGCCTTTGTGTAAGCACTTTACGTTACCTCCCTTCTTTTACATTTCTATTATGTCTTTATATATACTCTATATATATTATCATAACTATCAGGAACCTTACTCCCCATTATGGATAGTTGATTTCCCTGAAACTTTCAGTAACATGCTTGCAAATGTTTTACAGTGTAGAAATTGAATGACTGATATTAGGATAGGGCAAAACATTTATATTTGCGGAGTTTAAAATTCTAGAAATAAAAGTTTGATGCATCCAGTGCATGGCATTCTTTAGAACTCAACGAATTTCAATATAAGAAAACAAACACAAAAATTATAAAGCTTCCTTTATGATTCGCTCTCTTTAAAATTCAATAGGATTATTCTAGTGATCGGTTAAAACTAGCATACCAAATTTCATGTAAATAGGCTTAACTCGAGAGATATCACACTCCATGGGAAAAGTAAAAATTGCAACATCTAGAAAACTGTTAGTGGCAACTCCTAAATAATATTGTCTACTCAATTCTGATTATACAAGGTAGGATCAAAAAGTTCGGAGACTGTGCTGATATCTCCAACCCTGATTGGAGGAGAGGGGCACTATTTTAACGCGGCGTAGAGGCACATGTGACGCGACATGTGAAAAGGAAGAAGCAGATGTTTTTTCAGACAATGCGTGTCAGTGAACTACAGTCATTCGCTTTCGTCAAAAACGGAAATGATGTTTGAAGGACCTGCTGCAGCAGGTGCAATATTTCTATCGGTAATTTCCCCAAACGCTGGAAGAATTTGATATTCGCACGTTGTTCTTCAAACGTCATTTCCGTTTTTGACTGCAGGTCACTGACACGCATTGTCTGGAAAAACCCCGCACTGCGGACCTGCTTCTTCCTTTTCACATCTCGCGTCACATGTGCCTCTATACCATGGTAAAATAGTTACCCTCTCCTCCAATCAGGGCTGGAGATATCAGCACAGTCTCCGAACTTTTCGATCCTACCTTGTATATAAAATATACTAGAGCAAATTACTTGGAGTCACTCACAGGGTTACCCATAGAAATTGTGAGCCCCCCCCTACAAACATTTATCACGAACTAGCAGCCTTCATATTTTATTTTCCCCTTTTTATGATTTTTTCATGTCTTCTTCACCCTCAGAAAATCTGACTTTTTCTATATAATGCAATAAATTTACCTATTCCACAGTGAAAAAATGATGTATGAGATAAACGGTACTGTGTTTTCAACGTTGAATTTTACATTGGGCACTTTTCAGTATGACAACATGTAAAACTATTTCGAATCACCCAATTAACTTAAGTATCGCACAACTCTAAATGGACAATTATCAATATTGATAGCATCCGCAATAAGAAATTTAGAGTCCATATATTAAAATATTTTAATAATTAATTCAACAATTTGGTGTCATTTCAGTTAATTTAGCTCCATTTTTGCAATTCTGGTTATATTTTCACCAATCTGGGGGCTACATATCACCACGTTGGCGATATATCGCTAAATGAGTCGCCAAGGAACATTCGATTGCGGTTAAAATCAACAGACTTCCGGTATTCATCGATTGTAATATTTGTACCAAATTTTGTTTTAAACGCTTCACTCACTCCTGAGATATCGCTTCCACAGATTGACGGACACGCACCATAACACATGCATTACCTCAAAAACGTTTGATTCGTGTTCAGGGATGCTTGAAACGTGGTCTTCCGTCGAAAACTCGAAATCGAATTTTCAGCCCCGTCACATTACTTTCCTCACACATTATACTATGTATAAAAGGAAAGTAAAAAACTGTCAAACCTGGAACATTCCACCTGTACCTGTTCATCATTGGTACCCGGCTAAGTATCCTGGACTATGTTTCTAGTTTAGTGCATACAGGCCATTGAAGACTGCTTTAGCGAGGCTCAGGAGTGGGCACACCAAAAGTTTAAAATGTGAAAAAATGGCCAAGATTTTCCAATCTTGTCCTTGCTCTGCCTCAGAGGCGACTCCTCCTCACATCCTCGGCTGTATTGGCGCTTCTTTAGATTTGCTTGTTGAGGACCAGGAGGAGGAGACAAAGTCAAGGTCTCAAGCGACAAGGTACTTTGGACTTGGTCTAGCATTTTCTACACTAAGAAGTTTAATAACAACAAAAACAATAATAATAATAATAATAAAAAAATACATTTTGTAACTGTTGTACTACAAGGTAGGATCAAAAAGTTCGGAGACTGTGCTGATATCTCCAACCCTGCTGGAGGAGAGGTGAACTATTTTACCGTGGCGTAGAGGCACATGTAATGCGAGATGTGAAAAGGAAGAAGCAGGTCCGCAGTGCAAGTGTTTTCCAGAAAATGCGTGTCAGTGAAATGTAGTCGTTCGCGTTCGTCGAAAACAGAAATGGCGTTTGAAGACCAACCTGCGAATATCAAATTCTGCCAGCGTTTGGGGAAATCGCCGACAAAAACATTGCACCTGCTGCAGCAGGTGCAATGTTGTTTCGCACGTTGTTTTTCAAACGCCATTTCCGTTTTCGACGAACGCGAACGACTACAGTTCAGTGATGCGCATTGTCTGGAAAAACACCTGCTTCTTCCTTTTCACATCTCGCGTCACATGTGCCTCTACGCCACGGTAAAATAGTTCCCCTATACTCCAATCAGGGTTGGAGATATCAGCACTGTCTTCGAACTTTTTAATCCTATCTTGTATTTCTATGCGTATGTATCTTTCTATGGATGTAAAAGTTGTACGTTCTAAATACATGCAGTAAACTGGCTTTGATTTGTAAATTTAGTGAATTGTCCCTTTTGCTGTGTATTCCAATTCCTGAGCTCGAGGGGGCCTACCGAACTTGAAGTGCTCCAGGCCCCCTCCAGATCTAAATCCACCTTTCCCTGGAGCGATTACTTCGTTCTACTCCATCACAGAATGCTACTAAACATTGAAAGAATATCAAGTAAGAAATGTTAGAAAAAGTTTCATATTATCGTTCACAAAATGCTTATTTTCAGCGTAGATAAATTGGTATGTTCTTTTCAAAAGGCGTGTTAAATAAAATCGGACAGAAAGACATGCAGCATATAAACATCAAATAAAAACTTGTCATTTTAAAAATTAATGTTACATAGAAAAAATACAGAGAAGAAAAAAAATAACACTCTTGCGATTTACTAAAATGTTGAAATGTCCGGCTTTCGTGTATGTCCTCAAAATTAATTTCGCGACAGGGTCAGCGCATTTGTTGCAGAGTTGGAAATTCTGTCGCAGGCCCTGATAAGGAAAGAACTCAAACAATAAATTTATAAAAGAGCCTTCATATTATTGTGGTAAATTACATGTACACCTCATTCTCGACGAAAGTGTTCATTTTTATTAGCTTTTGCATATTTATTTCATACAGTTATACGAATTTTGGGAAAAACCAGAAATGACATCCCCAGAAACGCAAATCTTTACTGAACCTTCCAAACACCCCTGAAATTCGATGCTAAATCCATATCATTTATCATCTAAGCTGTATCTATAACCAATCATGAGAAATAGATGTTGCACGGAAATTTTTTAAACCGGAAGTGAAAAAATCGGAGATGGGAATCTTAGAAAAACCAAACTGAAATTTAATGCTGAATTCCTCTATCATCAGTCTATAACCAAACGTGAAACATCTATTTATAGCCAAACAGTCATCATGTATCTATAACTAAACTTGAGATATCTATTTATAGCCAAACAGTCATCATCTATCCACAACCAAACTTGAGAAATAGATGCTTCAAGATTCTTTTTTAAACCGGAAGTAGAAAAGAACCGCAAATGGAAATCCTTAGCAAACCCTTCATTCTCCCCCGGAATTTGATACTGAATCCATATCAGTCATTCTATATTAAGCTATATCTATAGCAGACATCGAGAAATACATGTTTAAAAAAAGATGCAAATTTTCAAATTGGAAGTGATATATCCAGAACCAGAGATGGATGGAATCTTTAGGAAATCTTTTATCCCCGCTGGAAATGATGCATCCGTATCAGTCATCATCTAAGCTCTATCTACAGCCAATCTTGAGATATAGCTGTTACAAAGAGAATTTTAAAATTGGAATGAAAAAGGAATCGGAAATGAAAATTCTTAGTAAACCACCCTATTTTCTCGAGAATTGGATGCTGACCTTATATCAATTATAAATAATTAAGCTTCATCTATAGCAAATTTTAAAAAAGATGTTTAAAGTAAAATGAAAATTTTTGAACCAAAAATGGAAAGAGAACCAGAAGTGGAAATCTTTGGTAAATCTCCCAGTCTCCTTCGCAGAATTTGATGTGGAATCAAATCCGTCATCATCTGAGCTCTCTCTACTCGTATTTATAACAAATCCTGAGAAATGGACGTTTCAAGGACATTTTTTTACAAAAACAATAGTATGGCAAAATGCATGTCACCAATAAAAGGAAAGGTATCCTGTTGCGAACTTGTAAAATGTTTCGGAGTCCCTTTCCCCCCCCCCCCCCCTCCGTATACTCGTCTCTTTCGAAGACCAGACGACAAAAACACATGTACAGGCATCCCATGACGTAAGACTAGGGTTTCCAGAATACTGAAGGTCAAAGACGGACTTCCAGATTTGGCGATTTATCGACAATTTGGTGACTTCTCGAAGGTTCGAGAAGCACCCCGAAATGATCAAAATTTTACGAGATATTAGAAATTTCTAGAAGTTTCTATGGAGATTCTATAAAAGGAATCATTTGGAGAGTAGTTGGCGTGATACGAGCTATATTGAACTGTGATTTTTGTCAATGTTTTGAGAATAGTGGCGGCTGTTTTGTGAAATGACTTTCTTCAATGTTTTGAGAATAATATCAATTATTTTGCTAAATTAGTGGAGCATTTAAGGGTGAGCGTCAGTAAGTCTTATGCCCTATCCGCGCTTTGTTAACTTTTGCGGCACACGTTTTTCGCCGAAATTCTGTTCAAACAGTTGCGAAATATTTTCTGAAAGATAAAATGCAATGCTTAGATTATATTAAAACAAAATTTAATGCCCAATAAAACATGGAATATATTTTTTATTTTAATTCAAAATATTTTTGATGCTGCCATCTGTTGTCGTAATTTAAATCATACAAACTATTTTCATTTTTTAATGGACATTTTTAAATATCTATTCCTTCTAATACGCTATTAAATACAACAACAGATCATATATAATAATGCCACAGCCACGAAATGTAATTGAACTTGGACTTGAGTCTTGAAGACAAAGGAACTTGATGAAGACAAAGCTGCAGTCCTCAGTGATGTACATTCAGATCCCCTTATCAAATTTATAGAATGAGAAATTACCTTTCCGTGATTGTGGCATTATTATATATGATCTGTTGTTGTATTTAATACTGTATTAGAAGGAATAGATATTTAAAAATGTTCATTAAAAAATAAAAATAATCGGTATGAATTAAATTACGACAAAAGATGGCAGCACCAAAAATATTTTAGATTAAGGGTGAGCGTCAGTAAATTTTCTGCCCTATCCACGCTTTGTTAACTTTCGCGGCACACATATTTCGCCGAAATTCTGCTCAAACTGTTGCGAAGTATTTTCTTATAGATAAAATGCTATGCTTAGATTATATTAAAACTAAATTTAATACCCAATAAAACATAGAATATATGTTTTATTTTAATTTAAAATATTTTTGGTGCTGCCATCTGTTGTCATAATTTAATTCATACCTACTGTTTTTATTTTTTAATGAGCATTTTTAAATGTCTATTCCTTCTAATACGCTATTAAATACAACAGCAGATCATATATAATGCCATAATCACGGAAACGTAATTGAACTTGGACTTGAAGACAAAGGAACTTGAAGATAAAACTGCAGTCCTCAGTGATGTACATTCAGATCCTTTATCAAATTTATAGAATGATAAATCACCTTTCCGTGATTGTGGCATTAATATATATGATCTGTTGTTGTATTTAACACTGTATAAGAAGGAGTAGATATTTAAAAATGTTCATTAAAAAATAAAAATAATCTGTATGAATTAAATTTCGACAACAGATGGCAGCACCAAAAATATTTTGGATTAAAATAAAAAATATATTCTATGTTTTTTGGGGCATTAAATTTAGATTTAATATAATCTAAGCATTGCATTTTATCTTTCAGAAAATATTTCGCAACTGTGCGAGCAGAATTTCGGCAAAATATGTGTGCCGCGAAAGTTAACAAAGCGCGGATAGGGCAGAAAATTTACTGACGCTCACCCTTAAAATAAAAAATATATTCTATGTTTTATTGGGTATTGAATTTAGTTTTAATATAATCTAAGCATTGCATTTTATCTTTCCGAAAATATTTCGCAACTGTTTGAGCAGAATTTCGGCGAGAAACGTGTGCCGCGAAATTTAACAAAGCGCGGATGGGGCAGAAGATTTACTAACGCTCACCCTTAAATGTTGTTCTACTGTATATTGTTCCTGTTTACGTTGTGCCTGTGAATGAACGCGTTAGTTATCCAGAAATTTGGGCTCATTCTTGTATCCCGGGCGCACACCCACGATTCCTGAGGATATTTCGTAACAATACCAATATTTTGTACAAACGAGAGCGAATTACACAAACACTGCAAACATTTATCGTTTTTAATCCAGTACTGTTTACGAAAATCGGGCAAAAACGCTCCATGGAAGGAAATCTCCCCCTTTTGATTGGAACCGAAAAGCCCTCGCTGATTCTGGTGCATCGAGGCTTGAAATAAGTGCGGCATACATACTGGAGTAAAGAGATGAAGAGCGTTATTTTAAAGCGTTTATGCTTCAAAGAAGAATGAACAGGGGGGCCAGGTGCTCAAGATGGCGGTGTGGCGGGCCGTCAGGAAATGATGGATGGCGGACGAGTAGGCGGAGATAGTATTTTAGATGTGATGAGGCGGATGGTTTAATTTGACACCTTGTCAGATATTTTGGTGGATCACCATTCCTTCGGCTTCAGCTGATTTTTTGTCGCAACCACCCACCCCGAGTTTCGGTTTCTCTTAATGCAGGGTTGGTATATTCTTTCAACAACTGCTAAACGGCGTTATTTTATTTTACTTTATTTTTTATTAATATTTTATTACTAAAATTTCTTTATTTGCTTGGTGTTTTCATTTATCTGATTCAATTGGGATTGCGGAGGAGGAGGGGGGGGGGGGGGGGGGGGAGGATAAGCTAAAACCTCGAACAATGAGGAAAATTTTAGTTTTTTGTAGAGCATATATAATTGCTCAAATACATATCGTTAGCGTGTGTTCGAATTGTCGTGCATATGAATCTCGTTTATCCGAATGTCAAGATTATCCGAGAAAATGAGGAATTTTTAAGGGAATGTTCTGAAATTTCGGAACACAGATCTTACATAATACAAGAAGATGTTTCTGTGTGTGTGTGTGTGTCGTCTGTAGCGAGAAATCAAAGCGTTGGACAGCGAAGAAGTGTGGTACAGAGGCTCTTCAGGCCCCGGGAAGATGCGCCTCGGCAAGATTTTTTTTTTAATTCGAATTACTTATTGTTTAGTTATTTTATGTAATACCACGATTTTTACACAAATCTGTTCCTTAGCGACCGAAAATCACATACTTTCCATCT
This sequence comes from Amaurobius ferox, assembly GCA_951213105.1. NCBI lineage: Eukaryota > Metazoa > Arthropoda > Arachnida > Araneae > Amaurobiidae > Amaurobius > Amaurobius ferox. Next base: position 35,786,947 of record OX578152.1, on the reverse strand, counting down.
TGACACCATCGGAAAGATCGTTCTTTCCAAAGGTGTTTCAACAGAATCTGTTGGGCAATTCCTTCACATTTATTTTTTTTAAATACATCGACATGTGCATTTTTTAGATTATGAGATGCTTATTTCGCCACATTAAAAAAATAAAATAAATAAACATAAATAAATAAATAAATAAAATAAGGTTTGCGTAATTCTATAATTCGGTAAAAAGTTACGCATTTTTTTGCCAATTTGTTTACCCCCCCTCCCCCCCCCCAAAAAAAAAAAATAAATAAATAAATAAAATTAAATACTACATTACTTTATATATTATGGTTTATTATAGTCAAACGCATAAAAAATTGATATTTTCGATTCTGCTCGTGGAAGATCTTCTTTCTCCGGTAGTCGGACTTTTATGCGCATGCTTGCCTTGGAATTCACCACGCCTTTCTGCCATGCCTTCTTGCTTGTAGAAATAAGGACCGGTTGTTTTTCATAGGGGGTCAAACTCAAGCACATGATGTACAACATCGACTAGCTTGATGCTCGCCTTTATTATACTGAATGTCCAAGGGGGAGTATGACCCTTCCCCCTTTACCTCTCTTATGGGCGACCATGACTTCATATTTAATAAAATGATTGTAAAAGTTCATCTAATTTAGAAATGAAAAAACATTTAAAATGTTATATCTTGTATGTATTCATCTTACATAAGTAACATTTTAAAATCTTTAAAGTATTTCATCCACTTTTTGCATTTTTATGTAAAATTATTTTATTTTATTCACCAATAAATAAAACTTATGAAAAGGCGAATTCCAATATAAATTCCACTTGTAATACTAAATTTTTTGCCAAATTTTCAGCCTCCCCAGTCAAAAATGTCAAGCTACGCTACTGATACACACATATACACACGTACACATACATACATAGATGCAGACATACGGACTCTTACACACATACACAGACATATATCTAAAACACACATACATACATACATTCACATATACATACATACACACTCATCCATCCATACATACACTCGCATACCTAGACAGGGCACACATTGAGGATCCACTGTACGTCGTGCACTGCATCTCATATATTGCTCTAATATGAACTAGAAACCAATTTTTCTCATGTGTATTGAATGCAGCTTGTAGCTTGGTCACGTGTCTTCAGTGTATGGACAGTGGGTAGCAATCATTGTTCAAACCGATCCGCATTTTGCATGATGCAGCATACGTACTCAATGTGTGCCCTCCCCTACACACATATTGATGCATACATTTTGACACACACTTATTAACACCCACACATCACCTCCAAAACGCTCGATATGATTTTAGGAATGTTCAAAGCGTAAATCTGTAGGCAATCCGATTTCTAGATTTTAACCCCATCAAAATATTTTTGCAAAACATCATACTATGCAATGTATTTTTCTATACATTAGATGTACGTACATACATATATGCACATAGAGACACGCACCCGCATGCACATACAGACACACATACACATATACACATACACACATATCACCTCAAAAAAGTTCGATTCGAGTTCAGAGATGAGCACATACAGACACGCACCTATATGCACATACAGACACGCACTCACATGCACATACAGACACACACATACACGTACACACACATCACCTCACAAACGTTCGATTCGAGTTCAGAGATGTTCAAAGAGTATAATTCCGTAGACAACCCGAATTCGAATTTTAGCCAAACCACAGCATTTTGCCAGCACATTGTTTTATGCATATAAGGAAAGCGGAATTTGATGGTTAATATTAAAACGAGGCGCAAGCGGAAAGTTCTGAAGAAATGCTAATTTCAGTAATAGCAGTATTCTTCAAACAGCAAATATATCCAAACGCTTTATACGAAGACTATTTCCGCTCATCTTCAGGGAAGGAAAGCGTTTTTTTCTAGCTAAAACAGAACTCCCTTGTTACATTCAAAGGATGTCGCTTCCACATATACAAATGTTTCTTTAAACGCTCAAGTATGGATGGGACTTCTCTGTCTCGCCTTTTCGAATTAAGTTAAATGTATATATTTTGTTCGTTTTCATTTAGTTTGTAATAGCCAAAACAATATATAGAAATAGCTCAACAGATACAAGTTGACAATGTGGAGATTCATGGTTTGAATCTTGGTGGCAACACGAGTTCCATGAATGTCATGCAAATCACTCTTAATCCTGCTGATGCGATGCAGTGGCCCGCAATATACATACCATGTTTCTATTTTTTCACGTACTCTACGATTGAAGGCAATGATTTTCCATTCACGAGTGTTACAACGAATAAGATCAAGCTACTCCTAACCATACAGGTGAGATACAGTGGCTGACACCAATTTCTTATATACCAAGTTTTCAAGGATCCTAATATTGAAAGTAATGATTCACTGGTGTTACGACGAATAGGACCAATGCAGTGGCTTACACTGATGCAGTGGACCACACTGATGCAGTGGACCCCATCATGACGCAGTGGTCCCCATCATGATGCAATGGTCCACATCATGATGCAGTGGTCCACACCATGATGCAATGGCTCACATCGATGCTGTGGTCCTCACTACGATGCAGTGGCCCACATGCAGTTGGACTCTTGGATCTCTCTGAACTGTTGGATCTCTTTGGTGTTGGGCGGTCCCTTCTACGGCTTCACACCCAGTTGTCATAAGCCTTCAAGGCGAACTGTACTGTTTGAGCATACAAACAGACGAATAGGATCTAAACACTTTGAACAGTGATTTTCCATTCACGAGTGGTACGACGAATAGGATTGAATAACTCTTAATCATGCAGGTGAGATGCAGTGGCCGACACCGATTTCTTACATACCGAGTTCCTACTTTGTCAATGGTCTTTCTATTGAGGATAGTGAGTTTCCATTCACGAATGTTACGATAAACAAGCTTGAACCACTCTTAACCAAGCATACAGGTGAGATGCAGTGGTTGACGCCGACTTCCTATAAACCGAGTTCTTATTTTTTAAGGACCTTATTATTGAAAGCAGTGATTTTTTCCCACTTACTGATATTACGATTAGTAGGATCGAACCACGTTTAATTAAATGGGTGATATCCAGTATCTGACACGGATTTCTCATATACCGAGCTCCTATTTTTTCAAAGACCCTACTGTTGAAGGGTCGAAGACCCAAACCACTCGACTCACCCTGAGGCATGAGCAGCGGTTTGAGTGGTCAGGACTGTTGAAAGGTTGAAGACCCAGACCACACGACTGATCCGATAGCTTACAGTAGCTGTTTATGTGGCCGGAGAACTGTTGAAGGGTGAAAGACCCAGGCCACCTGACTCACTCTAGGGTATGAGCAGCTGGTTGAGTGGCCGAAACTGTTGAACGGTGTAATTTTTCATCCCCGAGTGTTTCAACGGACAGGATGAGAAATTGAATTTAAAAAATAAAGCAGAGGAATAAGAAAGTAATAGACATATGCAGTTGCTCTTCGATCTGAAATTTGAAGTAAACTGTAGAGTCTAAACTACCGAGATCGCTCAACTTACCCTGTAGTTTAGAATAACAATTAAATGGCAGGGAGATTTATTTGAAATATTTGAAGCTTACAACAGAAGAATATATTTTTATACAGTCTATAAGGCAATAAACAAAGACACTAGATTAACACTAAAAAATAAACAGACATCAGAGTACAAACAAAACAATTCAATAAACCAAACACGTAACTTCATTGATCGAGAAAAAAAAAGTCATCAAACGATGTTATTCACAAGCAGAATTTTATATTATCTGGTCAACAGTTTATTGTACTGTAATAGTGCATTGCTTAATATAAAAGATTCATTTTTTTTCTTTCTGATACGATGTATAGAGAAGGTGTTGTTTTCATGAAAATTTTCGATTTCGAGATTTTGATGCCAATATAAGTTTTAGGACCTGCTGAACATGTTTCTATTATTTTTAGAGCGATGTCCGTCTGTCTGTCTCTTTCTGGTCGATTTCTTTTTACACGATAGTTGCACAAATATTAATGGGTTTTCACATAATTTTATATCCAGCTTTGTTATCGAGATACCCAGAACCAGACAGAATTTTTGAAATTCGAGTGAAAACTTCGAAATTTATTTGAAATTCTATATTTTATTAACATGACAGCATAGAACAAAATCTGACATAATCCTGCATAAAAAGAGTTCTTTGCGGTTCAGTCAGTGATCACGAAATTTAATAGTTTCAATCACTGTAGTGAAAAATAGGCACGATATAATTTTTGTGTTCGTGATGTCATTTGCCCCCTTCAGAAAGGCAAATGACCCCCTGGGGGTGAATTATCAGCATTGATATCAATAGAAAGATTGCTTCAATCCCTTTAAAATGAAGGATAACATGCTATAATTGTGATCATTTGCACCAACAATACAAATTTTTCATTTCCCCCCCCCCCCCCCTTCTCAGAAAAAAAAAAAAAAAAAAAAAAATGGATTCTTGTATGAGAAATTCGAGTAGAGCCAGTTAATTTTTCCTCAGTTGAATCAACGAGGCAAAATTATCCGTAGAAGTTTTATTTAAACGGAATTTTTTAACAAAAGGACAATAATACACATAATGATCAACATCACCTATTTCAATACAAAGACAATTAGGAGTAGAATTTAATTTGAACCAATGTAAATAATCCACAAACGGACCATGCGCAGTCAAAAAATAAGTAAGATATTATAAATAATATAAGCAAAATAAGTAATATAAAACTAAGCAAGATAAACTAAATAAGAATGCAGGGTCTGCTTCGACTATAGAAGCCTATCGTCTGATCTCAGTGGATAGAGCGATGGTCTATCCAACAAGTTAGATAAAGTTGGATAGTCTATCCAACCTCCAACCTTTCAAAACAGTGGATAGACTCGCAGGGTTGAGATTTATGGTTAAGAGTTCCGGTCGAACATGAGTTCTTCAAGTTGGCACCCAAGCCTATGTTAACCACGCTGATTGGAAGCTGTGGATATTCAAAATACTGAGTTCTGATCTTTCCAGGGATCTTACTATGGCAGCAATTTTCAATTCGAGAGTTTACGACGAACAGGATGTTATTTTGTATAAAAATGCGGAGGACTGAGCGGGTCGTAGATGTGAAATTGCACTTCAATTTTTAATATGAAGCATAATTTAGATTCCAATCCAAATATAGAAGACTACAATCTGAGTAGTTATATGGATCGACTGGGTGGAAATTCTTTGTTCAGCATAGTTCCTGGAACACGATTTCTTCAAAATGGTTCTTGAGTCATTTAGTAAGTTATAGATCGCGATTAGATGCAGATGATTAAGGTTAGATTATTGCTTTTAATGTTAGATGAGTAAGTTACGGAGATTTTAAAAAATGTCGAGTTTATCCCTGCTTTCTTTTCTTTCTTTTTTTCAAAGAACCTTACGATTCCTGACAGTGACTTTCAGTTTTGGAGAGTTATGACGAACAGGATGCCAGCGTAAATGTAAAAGAAAACAGAGTAATGAGAAGGTGGCACAATGAGTCTGAAATTTTACTTTGATTTGAAGATTTGAAGGAGAATATATGTCCAAATGCTAAAAAGGCTATCGTCTAAGTAGCCAAATGAGTGGACTGATTTGAAAAGACTATCGTCTAAGTAGCCAAATGAGTTTACTGATATGAAAAGACTATCATCTAAGTAGCCAAATGAGTGGACTGATATGAAAAGACTATCGTCTAAGTAGCCAAATGGGTGGACTGATATGAAAAGACTATCGTTTAAGTAGCCATATGAGTTTACTGGTATGAAAATACTGTCCTCTAAGTAGCCAAATGAGTGGACTGAAATGAAAAGACTATCGTCTAAATAGACAAATGAGTGGATTGATATGAAAGGACTATCGTCTAAGTAACTAAATAATGGATTGATATGAAAAGACTATCGTCTGTGTAGCCAAATGAGAAGATTGACATGTAAAGACTATCGTCTAAGTAGCCAAATGAGTGGACTGATATGAAAACACTATCGTCTAAGTAGCCAAATGAGTGGATTGATATGAAGAAACTTTCGTCTGTTAGAGGTCCATGGTATGAATCCTGGGAAACTACTTCTTTACAGGTCGCATTCTGACAGTAATACTGTGTATATTTTCTTTGCATTGCTTGACTTATTTTACACGAAGATATAAGATATTTGTGAAAATAAGTGTAATGTATTTTAATGAAACAATAAGAATTCAGACATTTTTCCGTTGTAGAGGTCTTTCTTGACCACTTCACGATATTGGAAAGTAATCCTTTTATTTATTTATTTACTTATTTATTTATTTATTTGCTATTGTTGTTTGGTTTAGATATGGAACTTGAGTTTGATTGTTCGGAGTAGAAATATTTTATAATATTAAATTTTTATGGATACATTTTATGTGGTACTCAAACATGCAAATTATCTCAGATAGTATTACAATAAAGTAAATTCAGTACAAAATTGCAAATATTATAGCCATAAATGTGTTGCCTATCAAACTTAAAAATCCAATCAAAAAAAGTATATAAATCGGTTGAGTTTCTTTCGAATTACAGGTGTTCATTACAGACCGACAAAATAGGCATATTTAATGCTCATTATTTTACGGGAAGATGTAGGAGGATAAAACTTGCATAAAAAACCCTTTCCTAGTTCCAGTTTCATTGCTTGTTAAAAAGGTTTCACGAAATTAGATTGCGTATTTCAATAGATATTTAGTGTGAAAGTATGTTTTGGAATTTTCAGTTTTATATATTAAAAAGATACAAATGTGAAATATTTTTAGCCTCAACCTTGCTCCTTATTAAGCTTAAAACACCAGTGAACAGATTATACATATCCGTGGATCTCTTCTCCAGTTGCAAATGGTCGGACATAGATGAAAACCCTCGGAAAAAGATAGATAAAAATAAAATTTGAATTAGTTATTCCACTCTTCTTTGTGGGGTGCTTAACCTATTGAAGAATAATCCATGAGTTGAGCCTCAGTCCCTGATAATAAATCCATCAAAATCCATCGCTTAGTTCCTGAGATAATCGGAACGTTAATGATGTGAGTATCATTAAGGCTAGTACACGAAATCTCATATATATATATATATATATATATATATATATAAATAAAAATAACAAATACAAAAGTGCAGGAGTGTGAATCAGTAATCACAGCATCAAACCGCGGGCAATATAAAAGCGCGTATTGAATAGCAAAAATCAACGAGGAAGGGCCGGAAAAACAGAGCACGAAGAAGCCAGGACAAGGAAAATATATTAAAGAATAGTATATCTGCCAGAAACGTTTTCAAGGGCACATTCTAGACAGATATACTAAAATCCTTTGTTTCTATGATTGCATAAAAACACGTGGTTAAATTTTTATGCAATCTGTGCCCAACAACGGAATAACGAGAATAACAGAAAAAATCCAAATAGGATAAAATTCAACTATAAAACATAAAATACCACATAAACATGAAATATATAAAAAATACGACTTAAAACATGAAAAATATAGCGCACAAATATACAAACATGCAAAAAGGAGCAACTCACAAGTCGGAAGGTCGCCAGAGTGAAAAATCTTCAAATGAGTCCACCACATGCTACAGCCTGAACGCTCACCTCGCATAACACCACGTGGGAATAAACCAAACCAGAGGAAGTGGAAGTAGCAGTACATACTTTCGGTGAGATAAACCCAAGAGTTCAGAAACTGACCGAGAAGAGGCCACGATTATCGAAATCATTTAAAGTAGGGATAACACTGTTTTTTGGAGCCGTAGCCTGTTTTTGTGTTTTATTTGCTTTTTAGATATCCGCCTTAACGGTTTTATGAGTGTTTTAAGCTTTTTTTCTTTACCCGCCGAGGCGGTGTTTCTTAAAAAAATTTTTACGTTTTTAGTATAATCGAAATTACTGTTTTTTAATATTTTTACATTTTTATTTTTGCCCGCCGGGGCGCTGTTTATTTTATGGTGTTTCCACTACTATAGAATAACGTACTTATACTGCGATCTACAAATAAGGTGGGAAAATTGTACATAGAGCAAAGATGTTTGAGACGATGAATATGTACACCTATTACTATCCAGGCGTTTAATGCGGAGCAAATAGCTAATGATTAGATTTCTAAAAACTTGGTTACTAAGACAAGAAGAAAAATGAGGGAAGAATTTTACATTAAATTTAAATTGATGCCTCTTATCATAAATAGTAGTATTGAAAGAGTTACAATGTATATCAATGGGGATGTCAAGATAATTTACAGATTTGGAAGGATGGGATTCATTCGGAATTAATTCAAGATTGGATGGATATATATTAAGTGTAGGTAAAGAATCATATATATATATATTTCCATTTATTATTTCTTCTTTATGTATGTAGTCCAAGTAGAAAATTTTATTATTAACATAGCAAAAATCGAAACTGGCTGAAGGTTTTCCCCTCTCTGGCAAAACGAGTGCGGGGATAGAAATTAATTAATTAATTAATTTGTGGAATTTTTTTTGAGAAATCATTTTGAAAAAATTTGTTGAATAAAATTACTAAAAACTGTAAATATGTCATGATTATATTCATAAATATACTTACGGTAGTGTACTGGATTACAATTTAAGCTGCCATGAACCCTGGGTGATAATTATAATGCATCGAATTGACAAATTTACATTTCTCACTTTTGAACACATTTTTTACTCTTGAATTACAAATCGGTTACAATCGGTTGTACAATCGGTTGAATTACAATCGGTTGTATTTTTAACACACGCATACATACACACGCATGCACACACACATGCATACACACACATGCATACACACATGCACACAAACACACACACACACACTACCTGAAATATCACCAAATTTTAATCAATATAAGATTTCTTACTCTCAATTTTTAAAAAATATAAATGATGTTAATTTCATTTATATAAATATGACATGAATTTTAATAAATGCAAAATCTTTTTTGGTTTTGCTTGAGCAAAAGTCATTTTCAACTCCTTAATTTAATTTGGAAGCTATCACCTCTAATTTAGCCGGTGGTAAAGCAATTCCTCAAATTCAGCCCAGCCAAAACTAAACTATTGTAACAGATCTTTAATATATTTTGTTATTTTGTTAATAACAAAAATGTAAGCATATATATCAATAAAAATTATAAAACAGCTTAAGATAAAAAAAAATGGCAAATTCATCCTTTTCCATGTACACACCTAAATCTTCGAAAATCAAAGCAATATACAAATGAAATTCATTTACACGAATATGAATTTATAACAAATATTTATTTATCAGCAAGCATAATAAACAGCAAGGTGTAAAACAGCATTTGATAAAAATATAAAAAATAAAACAGAATTGCTCGAAATAATTCAATAAATTAAAGTGAAATATCAAAAATATAAATAGCAAATCATGCTGTAAAACACATTAAAATGAGCTGTGCGTGTTTCACATTTGTACACATTAGATAAGTTTTTAGAAGTCGTAATATTTGATATTACTTATTCTATACATTAAAATTCCGCAATGATAAACATAAATATGATATATTACAGCAAAATTTCAGTATAATATTTGAGTGTAATTTAAATTTATTACACAAAATATATGAGAATCGATATTATTTCCCGCACTGTATGCAACACTATCAATTGCACAATAAACATACTATATACTTTTGTTTTTCAAAGTATTTTTGGAATTTTGAACCATTTTTTCAAAACAACCATCAATTATCAATTCAAATTAAACATACTACATAATTTTGCATGTAAAATGTAGTCGTTGAAATTTTGAGTCACTTTGTCAAAACAATCATCAATAATCAATTGCACAATAAACATACTACATAATTTTGTAACTAAAAATAGTCATTAGAATTTTGAACCTCCTTGTGAAAACAATCTCCAGCTCTTAAAATTTCCAAAAACCTCGCAAACCTATATCTCCCAAACAATTCACTCTAGTTACTTTCCTTATATACATATATAAGAAAAATAAGGAAATTATATACATGTATAAGGAAAGTATTGTGAAGGGGTCGAAAATTCGAATTCGAGTTTTCGAGGGGAGAGCACGTTTCAAGCATCCCTGATCACGAATCGAACATTTTTGAGGTGATGTCTCTCTGTGTGTGTGTGTGAAAGTGTGTGTGTGCCAATGAGTCTGTGGAGACGATATCTCACGAACAAATGGAGGGATTCGAATGGAATTTGGTACAAAAATTACAATCTGTGAATACTAGAAGCATATTGTTTTTAAACACAATTGAATGTTCAGACCCGCCCCCCCCCCTTAAATTTTCGAGTGAAAAATTCATCAAAAAATCAAAACCTTTAATAAAGTTACGCAAATAGACATTTTTAATGTAATTTTTCCTTAGAAAACGATTGACATAAACTTTAGAGCGCTAACATGAATTGTTCTCGAGATATTGCATATTTTTCAAATAAATTTATAAAAAACATTCCATAAATTAAAAAAATATATTAACTGTTGAGAAATATGTTTACTTTTCATATGTAATATCATGCGATAAATTAGGTGACATCATTCTCGTGGATCCAGCTAGTTCCATTCATGAGGAAAGATACTTTGAGTAATACTTTTGTATTTGAACGCCAATAGTCATTTATCTGCTATAAGAATAATTTATTTCTCAGTTCATAACGCTTGGCGAGATTTTGGCGACGAATTTGGCGGAATGTCGCCAACTTGGCGACTTTTTGAATGCTGCCAAATTAACGAAAATCTCGCCAAATGGATAAAAATGACGCTAAATCAATGAAAATGACGATTAATTGACGAAATGTCAATATATTGGAAAGAATATAAGTATCCACTATAAGAATAACCTATTTTTACTTTCCTTATATACATAATGTATAAGGAAAGTATTGTGACGGGGTCGAAAATTCGAATTCGAGTTTTCGACGGGAGAGCACGTTTCAAGCATCCCTGATCACGAATCAAACATTTTTGAAGTGATGTCTGTGTGCGTGTGTGTGTGTGTGTGTGTGTGTGTGTGAAAGTATGTGTGTGTGTGTGTGTGTGTGTGTGTCAGTGAGTCTGTGGAGACGATAACTGACGAACGAATGGACCGATTCCAACGAAATTTGGTACAAAAATCACAATCCGTAAACACTGGAAGCCTATTGTTTTTATACGCAATCGAATGTTCAGAACCCCCTAAATTTTCGAACGAAATTTTGAAAAAATCGTCAAAAAATCAAAACCGCTAATAAAGTTACGCAAATAGACATTTCTTATGTAATTTTTCATTAGGAAACGATTGGCATAAATTTTAGAACGCTAACATGAACCGTTCTCGAGATATTGCACATTTAAAAAAAAAATTATCAAAAAGTTATATTAAATAAAAAATAAAAATATTTTCTATTGAGAAACATGTTCACTTTTCATATATAATACCATACGATAAATTGGGTGACATCATTCTCGTGGATCTAGCGCGTGCCATTCATGAAACAAGATACTTTGAGTAATACTTTTGTATTTGAACGCCAATAGTCATTTATCTGCTGTAAGAATAACTTATTTCTCCGTTCATAACGCTTGGCGAGATTTTGGCGACGAATTTGGTGGAATGTCGCCAACTTGGCGACATTTTTAATTGTTGCCAAATTAACAAAAATCTCGCCAAATGGATAAAAATGACGTTAAATCAATGAAAATGACGACTCATTGACGAAAATTCAACATCTTGGAAATAATATAAATATCTACTATAAAAATAACCTATTTTTTTACTGTAAAAGTAGTAAATTCATTACATTATATAAGGAAAGTCATGTGCTGCCCACATCAGATTTTTTTTTTACTGTAAAAGTAGTAAATTCATTGCATTATATAAGGAAAATCATGTGTTGCCCCATATCAGATTTTTTATTAGTTTCATCGTCAAAAATTACGTATAAAACAAGCATTTAATTGTTACATTCAAGCACATTAAGTCTTTAATTCAAGCATATTAAGTTTTTAACCTATGAATATTAATTCTTTAATTCAAGCATATTAAGTTTTTAACCTATGAATATTAATTCTTTAATTCAAGCATATTAGGTTTTTAATTCAAGCAAAAAGTCTTTAATTCAAGCATATTAAGTTTTTAACTCAAGCATATTAAGTCTTTAATTCAAGCATATTAATTCTTTAATTCAACCATATTAAGTCTTTAATTCAAGCATAAAGTCTTTAATTCAAGCATATTAAGTTTTTAACTCAAGCATATTAATTCTTTAATTCAAGCATATTTAGGTCTTTAATTCAAGCATATTAAGTTCTTAACTCAAGCATAATAAGTCTTTAATTCAAGCATATTAAATCTTTAATTCAAGCCTATTAAGTCTTTAATTCAAGCATATTTAAGCTTTAATTTCAGATTTTGACGATTTAAGCTGCCTCAAATATGTTCACTGTCCATACGCAGAATTGTGCGACAAATCTGTTAACATCATTCTCGTGAAGCTAGTTTGAACTATCCAAGAGAAAAGATATTTTTTCTTTCCTTATATACATAAAGTATAAGGAAAGTATTGCGACGGGGTCATAAATTCGAATTCGAGTTTTCGACGGGAGAGCACGTTTCAAGCATCCTTGATCACGAATCAAACATTTTTTAGGTGATGTTTGTGTGTGTGTGTGTGTCAGTGAGTCTGTGGAGACGATAACTGACGAACGAATGGACCGATTCGAACGAAATTTGGTACAAAAATCACAATCCGTAAACACTGGAAGCCTATTGCTTTTATACGCAATCGAAGGTTCAGAACCTCATTAAATTTTCGAGTGAAATTTTGAAAACATCTTCAAAAAATCAAAACCGTTAATAAAGTTACGCAAATAGACATTTCTTATGTAATTTTTTATTAGCAAACGATTGGCATAAATATTAGAATGCTAACATGAACCGTTCTCGAGATATTGCACATTTTTCAAAAAAATTATCAAAAAGTCATATAAATTAAAAAAAATATTTCCTATTGAGAAACATGTTCACTTTTCATATATAATATCATGCGATAAATTCGGTGACATCATTCTCGTGGATCTAGCTCGTTCCATTCATGAAAAAAGATACTTTGAGTAAAACTTTTGCATTTGAACGCCAATTTATCTGCTGTAAGAATAACTTATTTCTTCGTCCATAACGCTTGGCGAGATTTTGGCGACGAAATTGGCGGAATGTCGCCAACTTGGCGACTTTTTGAAATGTTGCCAAATTACCGAAAATCTCGCCAAATGGATAAAAATGACGCTAAATCAATGAAAATGACGACTAATTGTCGAAAATGCAATACCTAATAAGTTATATAATATATAAATATATAATAATAGTTATATAATATATGTCGAAAATTCAATATCTAATAAGTTATATATATATATATATATATATATATATAATTTATTTCTTAGTCCATAACGCTTGGCGAGATTTTGGCGACGAAATTGGCGGTATGTTGCCAACTTGGCGACTTTTTGAAATGTTGCCAAATTAACGAAAATCTCGCCAAATGGATAAAAATGGCGATAAATCAATGAAAATGACGACTAATTGTCGAAAATTCAATATCTTGGAAAGGATATTAGTATCTATTAGAAGAAAAACCTATTTATTTTACTGTAAAAGTAGTAAATTCATTGCATTATATAAGGAAAGTCATGTGTTGCCCACATCAGATTTTTTATAATAGTTTTATAATGTGATACCCAATAATTCGTCAATAGTAATTTATTTTATGGGATATTAATGAAATGCCAATTGCGTTTAGATTAGAATTTTTTTTTACCCAGACCGTTCGACCTACCCCAAGTTGTAAAATAACTGTTGTTTGGGCAGACGGGACAGTTCCCTGCTATGTAGACTAGAACCACAGATTGTACAAGTCTATAATTTTTCTCTCTCTCTCTCTCTCTCTCTCTCTCTCTGTATATATATATATATATATATATATATATATATCATACCAGAAAAGTATAAAAACGAAAGAAAGAAAGCAATATATCAAAGAATGGCTGGGGGGGGGGGGTTGTGACCCCCACTCCCCGGTTAAGCCAGCTTTGCGTCTAGACAACACTCCCGGAAGCCGATATATTGCACAAATATGAATACCGAAGTATCAAAAAAGATTTTACGAAACATGAAAGTGTGGAGTACCCAGAAGACTCGTATTTTAAAAACAGTACTATTAGTTTAACTCTCACAAAATCAAAGGCAATAAGAAACAAACATATAGATTTTAACTACTAAAGTAGATACTGTACCATAACCCAGATGTACTATTCACCATGACGAATCCATGACTTTGGTAGTTAAAATCTATATGTTTGTTTCTTATTGCCTTTGGTTTTGTGAGAGTTAAACTAACAGTACTGTTTTTAAAATACGAGTCTTCTGGGTACTCCACACTTTCATGTTTTGTAAAATCCTTTTTTAAAATCCTTTTTAAAAAATTTTTGATACTTCGGTATTCATATTTGTGCAATATATCGGCTTCCGGGAGTGTTGTCTAGACGCAAAGCTGGCTTAACCGGGGAGTGGGGATCACCCCCCCCCCCAGCCATTCTTTGATATATTGCTTTCTTTCTTTCATTTTTATACTTTTCTGGTATGATATTAAAATCCACATTGTAGTGCAGCATAGCGCCTTATTCGTGTGATTTCAGGAATTTTTAACTTTCATTAATTTATACATATATATATATATATACATATATATATATATACACATATATATATATATATATATATATATATATATATATATATATATAATATATAGTATATAAGATCTATGACCTGAACCTAATGGAGTTGGCAACCACAGAGATCGTTCTATCCTTCTCCTAACCCATTACCTCTCGGATGGACTTTCGGACCTGCAGACTTAACGTGTACATACTCCGTAGATGGTTTTTAGCGGCGCTGAGATGAGGAATTTGCATGTAAGTATCAATAAGTCATTCTGTTTGAGCTAATAAATTATCAAAAACGCCCAATTTCAACTTACATGATATTATGTATCTTGTACATCATTTTCTCTCTGAAAAAGATGCAAAATCATTTCATTATGTAGGAAAAGTCCTGCACAGCCCACATCAGAATTTTTGAGAAAGAGTGAAAGAGAAATGGTAATTAAATAATCTCAATTTTCAATATATCATCTTCTTAAACCTGAAACATACTTTCCATAGAACCAAAGCAATAAAACCAAAGATCAGAAAATGGAATTTTGGTTTAAAGAAAACAATTGCGTAAAGTTCTTTTCACATTGGGTGCGTTTGAAATGTCAACTGACTGGTCATCCCTGTTATGATCAAATACGTCACGGTTGTTTATGGGTCAGCTACTCAACAGAAAAAAAATCTGATGTGGGCAGCACATGACTTTCTCTGCAGACTTATATCCACCTTCTCTTTAATTTAATTACATTTTATTCACTTTTATTTCAATTTTCGTTCTCATTTGGTAACTGGGCTTATAACTTTCCTTATATACATAATGTATAAGGAAAGTATTGTGACGGGGTCGAAAATTCGAATTCGAGTTTTCGACGGGTGAGCACGTTTCAAGCATCCCTGATCAAGAATCAAACATTTTTGAAGTGATGTCTGAGTGTGTGTGTGTGTTGCTGTTGTTGAAACCCAGACCGTCCGACCTACCAGAAAGGTGTGAAAGTATGTGTGTGTGTGTGCGAAAGTATGTGTGTGTGTGTGTGTCAGTGAGTCTGTGGAGACGATAACTAACGAACGAATGGACCGATTCGAACGAAATTTGGTACAAAAATCACAATCCGCAAACACTGGAAGCTTATTGCTTTTATATGTAATCGAATGTTCAGAACCCCCCTAAATTTTCGAGTGAAATTTTGAAAAAATCGTCAAAAAATCAAAACCGCTAATAAAGTTATGCAAATAGACATTTCTTATGTAATTTTTCGTTAGAAAACGATTGACATAAATTTTGAAAAGCTAACATGAACCGTTCTCGAGATATCATACATTTTTCAAAAAAATTATCAAAAAGTCATATAAAATAAAAAGAAAATTTCCTATTGAGAAACATGTTCACTTTTCATATGTAATATCATGCGATAAATTGGGTGACATCATTCTCATGGATCTAGCTCGTTCCATTCATGAAAAAAGATACTTTGAGTAATACTTTTGTATTTGAACGCCAATAATCATTTATCTTCTGTAAGAATAACTTATTTCTTCGTCCATAACGCTTGGCGAGATTTTAGCGACTAATTTAGTGGAATGTCGCCAACTTGGCGACTTTTTAAAATGTTGCTAAATTAACGAAAAACTCGCCAAATGAATAAAAATGACGCTAAATCAATGACGACTCATTGATGATGACGACATGGAAAATGATAACTCATTGACGAAAATTCAATATCTTGGAAAGATTATAAATAACTACTATAAAAATAATCTATTTTTCTTTACTGTAAAAGTACTAAATTCATTGCATTATATAAGGAAAGTGATGTGTTGCCCACATCAGATTTATTTCAAAGGTGGCGTAGAGAAAATACGAAAAAACTAAAATATCTCGAGAACGGCTAGTCCTAGTGTAATGGGGCTGGTGTTATTTTTTTCTTCGTTAAAAATTACGTATAAAACAAGCATTTAATTGATATATTTGAGCATACGTAGTTTTTATTTTAGATTTTGACTATATTTGCGGGCCATTTTGCAAAAAAAAGCAGGTTATTTTTTCCCAAATCGCATCAAAATCTAATCGGCACCAGGGTGATCCACAAGCGATATATCTTCCGAATTTTGTGAAATCCAGCCCATTAGTTTTTCAACTAGAGTGGATACAGGCTTTTGCGGGCCATTTCGCAAAAAAGAGGCGGGTTCTTTTATCCCGAATCGTACTCAAAACTAATCAGCACCAGATTCGCCCACAAGTGACTTACCTACAAAATTTTATGAAATTCGGTCATTTAGTTCTTTAGTTAGAGTGGATACAAAATCTGCACACACACATACACAGACGCCACACTAAAAATAGTTTTTTCGTATTCTAGAGGTCTCGAAACGTGTAGATCCGTCGAAAACTCGAGTTGCGACTTTCGGCATGATTCCAATACTTTTCCTATACTCTACCATATATTGCAGGGAAAATAAAAAAAAACAAGAAGAGCCGTTATTTACGGATATTCTGCGCGGTTATCCACGGTTATTATAGCCAACATTTTCACAAAACAAGTTTTCTGGTCATCACATGACCACATAACCACTGCGACCTGGGAAGATCCTTGGTCATTCTGGTTATGACCGGACCGTGACCGAAACGATTTTTCAAACGGCTTTGGTTATGACCAGGCGGTTATGAACTAGTTTTCAAATGTTTTGGTCATGAATGGCGGTTGCCGGACTTAATCGCAGATGCTTTTTAAATTCGCCATTAAGATGCATAGGACTGTAAAGAAACCGCGTCCCAACTGCTGTTCAAACTTCCAAATTGTTGCTTGACTTGTCGATGCCCTCCCTATCCATTGAGCAACTGAGACAATTTCCATTTCTTTTATGTTTGAAGTGGATATTGTTTGAACGAGTTCTGGGATTGCTAAATAGTGCTTCCGCTGTACAATAAATAAACATTAACATAATATGAATATGAAACATAAATATGAAATATGAATGATATTATGAACGGTTGTTTTGAAGCTGAATTTAAACGTTCAAGCTCTATTGGGGCTGTTCTATCTTAAGAGGTCGCGCAATCTTTTGTATTTGAGTTCCTCTTAACAATTCAACCCACGATCTTTTCATTACCGGCTGTGAGTGAACACAAGCAACTGCGATATCTTCGAAATCTTGTCGGTATATAGTGAATTCATAGTGGCAGGCCTCTACTTGTAAAACAGGTAAAATATAGCTGACCTGTTTGCAATAAGGCCTAGACATGCTGAGCTGGCTTGCAGGATCATCATTTATGCAGTTTGCTGTCATCAAGACCCTGGGGACTCTGTCTTCTTGCACATTTTCTGTCCAGGAAAGACGGCACAAGTTGCTTTCAGAGCTATCTCCTTGATTGTGGTTGAACTTGGAGCGGAGTTCATTCCTATGGTCCTCTTTGTAATGTTCCGAGTGGAAAGTCATGGCGTAGTAAAGCAAGTCCGAATTTGTAGGTTTGGAATAGCCGGACAACTCAGAATTGTTGCAGTGCTGAGCCAATCGTTGACGGTCATTTTCAAGAGATACAGGAGTTAAAAAGCCGAAGCTTCTCTCACAACAGAAAGCAGTTATGAATATAAAATATAAAGCATTCATAATTATCCTTCGCTGTGGATCAGTTTTCCTGGAACTGAAAACTTATCGCGTTTGAGGTATATTTATACCAATTGACCCGAAACGCAAACTTAAATAGAGAAGCCCTGAAGTATGAATTCATGTTTTGTTTCACGGTTGTGAAATTTTTGTTTGGGGACATTTCCAAGATGATGCTACATGGAATTGACACATGCAATGTAATCTTTTTACGTCATTCTAATTTCAAATTTACCCCGCTCCAGAAGATCCTAACTTGAAGCATGCATATACACCTTGATTCAAATGATTTGATTACAACGTCACTTCCACAACATGAGTGTTTTGAGTTCGCGGACACTCGTGTTCCGTTTTGGGGAGGAGGAAGGCGCTATGTTTTGTTTCGTTTTCAAAGTTGTCAAACAGCGAGTCCTTTCATCAAGAGAAGTACATAATTCAGTTATAGATTTTACTTTTGATACTGGAACTGTTTTAACTTTTGGAATATATTTATTAGTTTCCGTTGAAAATGCTAATTATTCACTACAATCTCGAACCTCATTGTATATATCAATCTTATTAAGCAAAATTTCTTTCAATATAAACCACCATGCATATTTTCTTAGATAATATATATATATATTCTTTAGGGTATCTGAGCGTTCTTCAAGGTAGAAAAATTGAAAATTCGACGCTGTTGGATTCGAGTTTGTAGTCGATACCCTTTGCAAATATTCGGCTGTTAGAAAGTCTGTTAGAAAGCAAAGACTGTTAGAAAATCTGAAAAGACTTTTCGAATATCCCCCATAATCTCTGCTCCGTGTGAGGACGATAAAAAATTCGGTTACGTTAGGTTGTGTCCGGTGGTCGTTTTTGTAAGCGTGCAAAGATTCAGTCATTTAGATCGTCCAGAAGGTCTAAAAAGGCTCAAACACGCCCAGGCAATTATTATATAGACTGGAAGATGTACCTGGTGTTACTTGGGAGTTAAAGCAGGGTAATTATATGAAATAACAATATAAATAAATTATAGTTGTAAAAGAAACAGCGGAAATTGCATGCCTCAAATTCAATCTTAATTTCGCCAATCTCGGCGCAATTAAAACAGTTTATATAGTGGCCACCACAAAATAAGTGTTCACTACGTAAATAATATAGAAACAAATAACAGCATAACCCAAATTTCAAAACACGCTTTCGACAAAACAGAAAAAAAAATTGAAGGATTCAAAACCTCTAGCAAAGAATCTCAGATTACTTCCGGAAGTTTTCGATAAGGAAGTTTCTAATTGCTTCATCTTCGATACTTATAAATAGAAGTTACCTGTCAAAGTTAACTTTAAAAAACAATAAAAATAAACAGCTGTTTAGTTTGTCCTTTACATAGGCTTGCTTTTAGGGATCCCTTTGTGATAGGGGCCTTGGTTCTATGCCCCAGGGATCCTAGCTTTAGTCTGGCCCTGTGGTGGATTTGGAAACACAAAAACACTTTAGACAATCATTAAATAGGATACATGAGATCAAAGAGATATAGCCAGAGGATCAACTTAGCAATTATGAAAACTGCAGACATCCGTATCTAAATGCTACTATGCAGGTATTAACGTGTGACACCCATTTACACCATGGCAACGTTAAAAGACAGTTGCAAGCAACGTTGCAGCAAAATCCTTTGGAAACTTTCTAGCAACGTTGCTGTTCGTGAGATCGCATGCTTAAAAAGTACAAAGTATTATGGACAAATATTGTAGCAACTGGTAATTAAAGTCGTTCATAGACAGGGAAACTAACACTCATAGAAATGAAGTTACAACTTTTTTTTTAACAAGTTTTATTTTGTTTAGCGATGTATGGCGGATGTGTTTAACGATGTATGACGGAAAATAATCGTCTTAATTGAAAGCAGGCTCAGTTAAGTTATGTCCGATGGTTGTTACTAAAAGTATGCTAAGTTTCAGCCTTCTAAGAGGAAATTTTAGAGGGTTTGGAAATACTTTATTATCCCCCCCCCCCCCCCCCCCCCGAAATGAAATTTCTGGATACGTCCTTGCCTGTGCTCTCGCGTTTTCTCGTTCAATTGTCATCCAGTATCAATTTAGTCAAGCTTTACTCAAGTTTAGTTAGTTTTTTTCAAACATTTTCTTTTGGATTGAAAGTTCATTATACTTTGGAGGCCCCCCCCCTGCCCCCCCCTAGAAATGAAATTTCTGGATACGTCCTTGTAATCCGTCCCGTGGTCGATAAGTGTGCACAGTGTCAGCTTCCTATGTCACTGATGGGGTCTCTGGATGGTTTTTGAAAATTTATTTTCTCTGCCCCCCCCCCCCTGGAGGGTTAGTTGAAAAACCGCCACCGTTAGCTTATGTCCCTTGGTTGATACTATAGTATATGTATAAAGATTCAGCCTTCAGCATTCTAAGTCACGAAGGACCTCTGGAAGATCTAAAATAATGATTCCCAACCAGGGTTCCACGTAAATATTACCACCAGGGGCTCTGCGAAAATTTGGTAAAACTTGCAATAAAAGCACAGCTTGTCCCCCTCTTCGTAATTGAGTAAAAAATCTGATGTGGGCAGCACGTGACTTTCCCTGCAGACTCATATTCACGTTCACTTTATTTCTTTAATAATTCATTACATTGAGTTTTATTGCACAAAATAACACCCATAATTATTTAAAATTACACTAAATTCGCATTTTTAATTCAACTTTCGCATTTTTAATTCAACTTTCGGTAATGTGTAGGAAAGTATTGGAATCATGCCGAAAATCGCAACTCGAGTTTTCGACGGATCTACTCGTTTCGATACCTATAAAATACGATTAAACCATTTTTAGCGTGACGTCTGTGTGTGTGTCTGTCTGTCTGTGCAGATATTGTATCCACTCTAACTAAAAAACTAATCGACCGAATTTCATAAAATTTGGTAGGTAGTCACTTCTGGACGATTCTGGTGCTGATTAGTTTTGGGTACAATTCGGGATAAAAGAACCCGTCTTTTTTTGCGAAATGGCCCTCAAAAATTGCTCTAGCTGAAAAACTAATGGACTGAATTTCACAAAAATCGGATGATAAGTCGCTTGTGGGTCACCCTGGTGCTGATTAGGTTTTACTACGATTCGGAAAAAAACAACCTGACTTTTTTGCAAAATGGTCCGCAAAAATCGTCAAAATCTAAATTAAAAAACTATGTATGTTCAAACATATACATTAAATGCTTGTTTTATACGTAATTTTTAACCATGAAAAGAATAAACCCAACCACAATACACTAGGGCTAGCCATCCTCGATATATTTTAGTTTTTTCGTATTTTCTCTACGCCACCTTTGAAAATAAGTCCAGTTACCAAATGAGAACGAAAATTGAATTAAAAAAGTACATTAAATTTAATTAAAAAAATCTGATGTGGGCAACACATGACTTTCCTTATATGATGTAATGAATTTACTACTTTTACAGTAAAAAAATAGGATTTTCTTATAGTAGATACTAATATTCTTTCCAAGATATTGAATTTTCAACAATTAGTCGTCCTTTTCATTGATTTAGCATCATTTTTATCCATTTGGCGAAATTTTCATTAATTTGGCAACATTTCAAAAAATTCGCCAAGTTGGCGACATTCCGCCAAATTTGTCGCCAAAATCTCGCCAAGCGTTATGCACTAAGAAAAAAGTATTCTTACAACAGATAAATGACTATTAGCGTTCAAATACAAAAGTATTATTCAAAGTATATTTTTTCATGAATGGAACGAGCTAGATCCACGAGAATGATGTCACTCTATTTATCGCATGGTATTACATATGAAAAGTGAACATGTTTCTCAATAGGAATTTTTTTTTTTTATGCGACTTTTTCATAATTTTTTTGAAAAATGTACAATATCTCGAGAACGGTTCATATTATCGTTCTAAAATTTATGCCAATCGTTTTCTAATGAAAAATTACATAAGAAATGTCTATTTGCGTAACTTTATTAGCGGTTTAGATTTTTTGACGATTTTTTCAAAATTTCATTCGAAAATTTAGGGGGGTTCTGAACATTCGATTACGTATAAAAACAATAGGCTTCCAGTGTTTACGGATTGTGATTTTTGTACCAAATTTGGTTCGAATCGGTCCATTCGTTCGTCAGTTATCGTCTCCACAGACTCACTGACACACACACACACACACACACATACTTTCACACACACACACACACACACACACACACACACACACACACATACACACACACAGACATCACTTCAAAAATGTTTGATTCGTGATCAGGGATACTTGAAACGTGCTCTCCCGTCGAAAACTCGAATTCGAATTTTCGACCCCGTCACAATACTTTCCTTATACATTATGTATATAAGGAAAGTAATAAAGAGAACGTGAATATAAGTATGCAGGGAAAGTCATGTGCTGCCCACATCAGATTTTTTTCCCCCGAATCGTACCAAAAACTAATCAGCACCAGGGTCTCACACACAAGTGACTTACCTACAAAATTTTATGAAATTCAATCCATTAGTTTTTGATTTAGAGTGGATATACATACATTGCACAGAGAGACACACACACACACAGACGTCACGCTAAAAATAGTGCTTTCGTGTTCTAGAGGTCCCGAAACATTTAGATCCGTCGAAAACTCGAGTTGCGATTTTCGACATGATTCCAATACTTTCCCTATACATTACCATGTATTGTAGGGAAAGTAAAAAATCTGATGTGGGCGGCACATGACTTTCCCTGCAGACTCAATTCATATTTTCTTTATTTCTTTAATAATTCGTTACTTTAATAATTCATGACTTTCCCTATACATTACCATGTATTACAGAAAAGTAGTATCAAATTGTTATTTTTGTTGTTTCTTTCGCCGCTAAATACACCTTCTTTACAATTTTAATATAAACCTTAATTAACAACTTTACTTATGAACTAATATTTTTTTATTAAAATTGTCAACTCACGAGTCCTAAAATTCGGGCCCGATCCCCTTATTAAAGGCGGCCCATATTCAATTTTGTTGTAAACGGGTTTGGGGGCTGAATATATTACTTTCTTTTCACCAACTGCATCAAACTAATCAGCGAAACGCGTTCCCACTTATTCAATAAAATCACGAATCCAGAAATAAATGAAGTGCTGGAAAACAACCGTTCCTTTCGAATATTATCCCCTTTTCCACCCTAAAATGGAAGCTGCCGTCATTGTGAGCAGACCACTCCAATTATTCCATTGAGTTCCGGCCGGGGCTGCGATCACAATTGAGAATAATTGAGAAAGGTGCTGCGATTAGCGATTTTTATAGCCGTGAGACTATGCAATTGCAGAAACACGTGCCGCCGTTCTTCATCCAGAGATAGGGTTATAAAGGTCAAGGGCAAAATATTTCACCCCTCAAAGGCCTTAGAATGGGTTGAAAGGCCATAAAATAGAAATGTGATAAATCATAGGCGCTGACTTGAAAAATTATCCGGATTTTTAAATCTAATGACACATGCATTTTTCAAAGAATTTAAGTCTAATTTAAATTTCATTCAGGCAGATTATCTGGTACAATAAGACGTCTGAATTGCTAAAATGAAGCAAATTATAGTTAAGTACAGAAAAAAAAATTTTTTTCTCTCTAGTTAATTACTTATTTCATTTATTACTTTCCTTATATTCATAATGTATAAGGAAAGTATTGTGACGGGGTCGAAAATTCGATTTCGAGTTTTCGACGGGACAGCACGTTTTAAACATCCCTGATCACGAATCGAATATTTTTGAGGTGATGTCTGTGTGTGTATGTGTGTCAGTGAGTCTGTGGAAACGATATCTCACGAACGAATAGAGCGATTCGAATGAAATTTGGTACAAAAATCACAATCCATAAATACTGGAAGCCTATTGTTTTAAAACACAATCGAATGTTCTGACCCCCCCCCCCCCCCCTAAATTTTCGAGTGAAATTTTGAAAAAATCATCAAAAAATCAAAACCTTTAATAAAGGCACGCAAATAGACATTTCTTATGTAATTTTTACTTAGAAAATTATTGATATAAACTAGCACAAACCGTTCTCGAGATATTGCACATTTTTTAAATAAATTTATCAAAAAATCCCATAAATTAGAAAATATATATATTGAGAAACATGTTTACTTTTCATATGTAATATCATGCGATAAATTGGGTGACATCCTTCTCATGGATTTAACTCGTTCTATCACGAGAAAAGATACTTTGAGTAATACTTTTGTATTTGAACGCCAATAGTAATTTATCTGCTGTAAAAATAACTTATTTCTTCGTCCATAACGCTTGGTGAGATTTTGGCGACGAATTTACCGGAATGTCGCCAACTTGGCGACATTTTTAATTGTTGCCAAATTAACGCAAATCTCGCCAAATGGATAAAAATGACGCTAATGACTATCAATGAAAATGATGACTAACTGAAGAAAATTCAATATCTTGGAAAGAATATAAGTATCTACTATAAGAATAACATTTTTTTTAACTGTAAAAGTAGTAAATTCATTGCATTATATAAGGAAAGTCATGTGTTGCCCATATCAGATTTTTTTCCCATTGTAGGCGCAAGATTATAATATACATACAGATACTGTGTGAATTTCCAACCCGCTTATCTTTATAAAAATAACAAAAAAAAAGTAAAATTTAATTTTAGGTATTTTTACCAATGTTAAAAATGTCAACCAATGTCTCTTTAAATCATTTCTGAGATAGAATCTTGTATTCAGAATACAATAAACAGTCTGAGGAGTGAGGGGGGAGATTTCGGTACACGCGAATTTATATATAGTAAACTGGGAATGAATAAAGAAAAACTTGAAGAATTAATAACAAATAACAAAATGTATGTATGCATAAATTTTCTCCACTAAATATGCAAAAACTAAATAACATAATAAAATTATTGGGAGGTTCAAAAAGTATCTAATACCCACGAAGTCGGCACCACTGTGATAAATGCAGCTTCACCCTGTTATAAATAGAAGCTTGGAACTTACTAAATCCATCTTAAACTATATAACTATAACTTCTTAAACTATATCTTAAACTATACTTCTTAACTAATATCTTAAACTATAGTCTTGAAGTACTCCAATAACTTTGTAGGGAAAAGTTCATGAGTGTATAACTTAGGTCTAACTATAGTAAAGTAACCATACCCTATCGAATAAAAGCGATTGTAGCGCTACTAGCGGAGAATTAAAAAGTTAGGATATACAAATCGTCAAAAAAATCCGAGACAGACGAAAAAGTCAATTTTTTACGTCTCCGTAGTACCCTGGTAAAATATTGCCCATACACATTCCTAACTTAAAAGTTAACTGTTCTAACTTTCTAAACCGTTCGTTTTTCTTTAATTTTCGTTATTTTATTCTTAATTCCAGTGGCCTTAACTACT
Organism: Amaurobius ferox; assembly: GCA_951213105.1. Taxonomy (NCBI): domain Eukaryota; kingdom Metazoa; phylum Arthropoda; class Arachnida; order Araneae; family Amaurobiidae; genus Amaurobius; species Amaurobius ferox. The sequence goes on along the minus strand of OX578152.1, from coordinate 35,761,203 downwards.
GCTTTAAAGTAGTTTGATCAATTGTTATATGAATTTAGATGATAATGCTAGCTGATATAGCTAAAAAAAACGACCTTTTTCCTTTAACCTTTTTCTGTTACTATTTTTAACACTTTACAACATAGTCGAAAAGTGTTTATGACTTTGCTCATTCTGTCTGTCTGTCTGTCCGTTAGCACGATAACTGCCGTAAAAATGACGTTATCAAAATTTTAGTATATTGAGATGGTCTGTGGGACATATGGGAATGTAAATGAATGATATCTCACAATTAGTTTTGGATTCAACCAGGGTTGAAAAAATGAAATACATGAACCCTATGGGACCTAATTTTTCAAACATTTTTTAAGCGAATTTAAAATTCACAAATTGCTTCGAAAGTTTTAGAAAATATTCAAATTATCCCATAAAATATATAAAAAAAATTTCAGCAAAATATATTCAGTAGTTTTTAAAATAAAAATTAAAATAATAATGACACCTATATAATATGAAGAGATCACGTGACCTACTTCAAAATAAAATATGGCATGCATCTTTTTTTCCCAGAGTAAAAATCGTGATTTTTAAAGTTCTTTTAAATTTATATTTAGTATTGTATCCGTCCTAAAACCTCTTTATTTTTGCGTATTTTCTGTGCATCTATATTCTGTGGCAACGCAATTTCAATGTTTTTGAGTATAAATGATCATCAAACTTTGATTATTTCTACAACGAAGCTTAATTTTAATGGATACAGAATGTAAACAAGTGATTGTAAAATGAGTTGAATAGGAATTGCTGAATTTTTTTTCACACAAAATTTTTTAACTCTGGAGTCTGGAATAAAAGCGTATGAATGAAATATTCACAACTTTTACAGAAAGCCAGACCTTTGCCTTACACCTTTTCGGTAGATTGGGCGGTCTGAGTCTCAACAACAACAGAGAGCCTGACGATTTATATTTTAATGACGTCATTTGAATAAAGTTCATTTTTTTCGATGAAGTTTTAAGTTTTCAAATATAATAAATTATTGTACCATTGTGATAATTTAAAATATATCAGAGCTGAATGTATCGCATTTTAGAGATGTTTAAATAAAATTTCATTTCAGTTGGGAAGTATTTCATAATCAATACTTTATGCATGATTGATCTTTCTTGTTATTTTTAACACTTTCCATCATAGTTGAAAAGTGTTTATGGCTTTGTTCATTCTGTCTGTCTGACCGTTTGCACGATAACTGCAGTAAAAATCACTTTATCAAAATGAAATTTTAGTATGTTGTAGAGACGGTCTGTGGGACATACGGGAATGTAAATGAATAATATCACCCAATTAGTTTTGGATTGAACCCGGGTAGAAAAAGTGAAATACATTGAACCCTGTGGGACCTAATTTTTCAAACATTTTTTTAGCAAAGTTAAAATTCACAAATTGCTTCGAAAATTTGAGGAAATAATGAAATTATTCCATAAAATATATATAAAAAGAATTTCAGCAAAATATGTTTGGTAGTTTTGTAAATAAAAATTAAAATAATATTATAATTACACCCATATGATATGGAAAGATCACATGATCCACTTCAAAATAAAATATGGCATCCATCGTCAAAATCGTGATTTTTAACACTTTACAACAAAGTTGAAAAGTGTTTATGACTTTGTTCATTCTGTCTGTCTGTCTGTCTGTCCGTTAGCACGATAACTGCCGTAAAAATGACTTAATCAAAGTGAAATTTTAGTATGTTGTTCAGACGGTCTGTAGGACCTATGGGAATATAAATGAATAATATCACCCAATTAGTTTTGGATTGAACCCGGGTTGAAAAAATGAAACACATTGAACCCTATGGGATCTAATTTTTCAAACATTTTTTAAGCAGATTTAAAATTCACAAATTGCTTCGAAAATTTTAGGTAATATTCAAATTGTTCCAAAATATATATATAAAAAAATTCAGCAAAATATATTCAGTAGTTTTTTAAATAAAAATTAAAATAATAATTACATCTCTTATATGAAGTGATCACGTGACCATGATATAAAAAGATCACGTGACTCACTTCAAAATGTAATATGGCATCCATCTTGTCTCAAAATCGTGATTTTTAAAGTTCTTTTTAATTCATATTGAGTGTTGTATCCGTCCTAAAACCGCTTTATTTTTGCTTAAATTCTGTGTATCTACATACTGAAAAAACGCAATTACAATATATTTGAGTTTAAATGATCATCCAAATTTGATTATTTCTACAACGAAGCCTATTTTTCACTTATTTAAAATGTAAACAGCAATATATGTAGAATGAGTTGTATAAGAATTGCTGCATTTCTTTAACGCCAAATTATTTAGTTCGTGGAGTCTGCATAGCTGATATGAGTCAAATATTCATTGATTTTACAGAGAGAAGAACGATTTTTTTCGATGAAGTTTTAAGCATAGAGTTTAATTACTTGTAGCTCCATGGTCTTAATTTTTAAATAAAATAAATTATTATAGTATTGTGATAAATGAAATGAATGGGAAAATGTTATGAATGAAATGCTGCTTTTATAGAGAGAACCAGACGTGTTATTTTTTCTATGACGTCATTTGAATGAATTTCAGTTGTTTTCGATGAAGATTTGAAATATAATAAATTATCATAGTTTTATGATAATTTTAAAAATATTACCGAGGAATGTATCGCATTTTAGAGATGTTTAAACCAGGCAATTTATATTTCAATGCCGTCATTTGAATAAAGTTCATTTTTTTCGATGAAGGTTTAAGTTTTCAAATATAATAAATTAATGCAGTATTGTAATAAATTTTAAAATATTACCGAGGAATGTATTGCATTTTTGAGATGTTCAAATAAAATTGTATTGAAGTTGGAAAGTGTTTCAATCAATGCTTTAAGCATGATTGATCTTTCTTGTTAAAGTTTTTTAAAATTTATATTTCGTGTTGCATCCGTCTTAAAACCACTTTATTTTTGCTTCGATTTAACTTCTTTATTTTGATCTTAGTTCTAACTTATATAGCTTCCAAAACAGATTGCTGTCATTATTCTTTGTATAATTTTCTTATTCTCTATCACATTCACTGCTACTTTTAAAGGGACTTGAACAGATATGTGAAAGACCCAGGCCACCCGACTCACCCTAGGGTATGGGCAACTGGTTGATTGGCCGGTTGAACAGATATGTGTAGAAGTTAGTTGATAAATTTAGCTGAAATAGCTACTAGTTACTTTCTGATTTTTTGTTCATATTTTTACTTTCCCTGCAATACATGGTAATGTATAGGGAAAGTATTGGAATCATGTCGAAAATCGCAACTCGAGTTTTCGACGGATCTACACGTTTCAAGACCTCTAGAATACGAAAATACCATTTTTAGCGTGACGTCTGAGTGTGTGTCTGTGTGTCTGTCTGTCTGTGTGCCTGTCTGTCTGTGCACATTTTGTATCCACTCTAACTAAAAAACTAATGGACCGAATTTCACAAAATTTGGTAGGTAAGTCACTTGTGAGCGAGTCTGGTGCTGATTAGTTTTGGGTACGATTTGGAATAAAAGAACCCGCCTTTTTTTTTTTGCGAAATGGCCCGCAAAAGCTTGTATCCACTCTAACTAAAAAACTACAGGACCGAATTTCACAAAATTCGGAAGAAGAGTCACTTGTGGGTTACCCTGGTTCTGATTAGATTTTGGTAAAATTCGGAAAAAAATAACCTGCCTTTTTTTGCAAAATGGCCCGCAGAAATCGTCAAAATCTAAACTAAAGAACTAGGTAAACTCAAATATATCCATTAAATGCTCGTTTAATACGTAATTTTTAACGACGAAAATAATAAGACCAACCACATTACACTAGGACTAGTCGTTCTCGAGATATTTTAGTTTTCCGTATTTTCACTACGTCACCTTTGAAAATAAGTCCGGTTACCGAATGAGAACGAAAATTGAATTAAAAGTGAAATAAATTTAATTAAAATATAGAGAACGTTAATATAAGTCTGCAGGGAAAGTCATGTGCTGCCCACATCAGATTTTTACTTTCCCTACAATACATGGTAATGTATAGGGAAAGTATTGGAATCATGCCGAAAATCGCAACTCGAGTTTTCGATGGATCTACACGTTTCGAGACCTCTAGAATACTAAAAAACCATTTTTAGCGTGACGTCTGTGTGTGTGTCTGTGAGTCTATCTGTCTGTGTGTCTGTCTGTTTGTGCAGATTTTGTATCCACTCTAACTAAAAAACTAATGGACCGAATTTCACAAAATTTAGTTCGTAAGTTATTTGTGGGCGAGTCTAGTACTGATTAGTTTTGGGTACGATTCGAGATAAAAGAACCCGCCTTTTTTTGCGAAATGGTCCGCAAAAGTTTGTATCCACTCTAGCTGAAAAACTAATGGGCCGAATTCCTAAAAATTCGGTAGATGAGTCACTTGTGGGACACTCTGGTGCTGATTAGATTTTGGTACGATTCGGAAAAACTAACCTGCCTTTTTTTGCAAAATGGCCCGCAAAAATCGTCAAAATCTAAACTAAAGAACTAGGTATACTCAAATATATCCAATGAATGCTCGTTTAATACGTATTTTTTTAACGACGAAAAGAATAAGACCAACCCCATTACACAAGGACTAGCCGTTCTCGAGATATTTTAGTTTTTCGTATTTTCTCTACGCCACCTTTGAAAATAAGTCCCGTTACCGAATAAGAACGAAAATTGAATTAAAAGTAAAATAAATTTAATTAAAATAAAGAGAACGTGAATATAAGTCTGCAGGGAAAGTCATGTGCTGCCCACATCAGATTTTTCTTATTTCCAGTATCACGCTTTGGTATAATGTTAAAAGTAGTTTAGTTGTATATTATTTGAACAATCTGGCAGATGTAGCATTCCAAAACTAATTGTTTTTTACCTAATTTTTGTTATTTCCTTAATTTTTGGTCTGTTTATTTACATTTTTTATAACTGGTTTTAAAGTTTTATGTTTTGATGAATGTTATGATGATAGGCCAAATAGGCCGATTTGGCCTATATGTAAGCGTTTATTGGCACTGTATTTTCCACTTCGCCACTGATGAAGGGCATGGTGATGTCTGAAAGTGTTTTGGCTTTGTAAATTTATGGACGTCGAGAAAAGGAGTTTTTATTAAATTACTTTTTAAACCTATTTGGGTTGTCTTTAATTTTAAAAGTTTATTACAGTTAACGTGTATCCGTTCTATTTATTGAAACTATTTATATATATCCATAATCTATACCATAGTATTTCCGTCCGAAAACCAGTAAAAATTGTACATTTTTACTTTCCCTGCAATACATGGTAATGTATAGGGAAAGTATTGGAATCATGCCGAAAATCGCAACTCGAGTTTTCGACGGATTTACATGTTTCGAGACCTTTCGAATATGAAAAAACCATTTTTAGTGTGACGTCTGTGTGTGTGTCTGTGCAATGTATGTATCCACTATAACTCAAAAACTAATAGACCAAATTTCATAAAATTTGGTAGGTAAGTTACTTGGGTGTAACCCTGGTGCTGATTAGATTTTGGTAGAATTCGTAAAAGCAGAACCCGCCTTTCTTTTGCGAAATGGCCCGTAAAAATGTCATGCATCCACTCTAGCTAAAATACTAATTGACGAAATTTCACAAAATTTAGCAGATAAGTTACTTGTAGGATACACTGGTGCTGATAAAATTTTGGTATGATTCGCTAACGAACAACTTGCCCTTTTTTACGAAATAGCCCGCAAAAATCGCCAAAATCTAAAAGAAAAAACAAAACATTACGTATGCTCAAATGTATCAATTAAAATCTTGTTTTATACGTAATTTTTGAAAAGGAAAAGAATATAACACACTCCATTGTGCTTTAGGATTAACCGTTTTCGAGATATTTGAGATTTCTTGCATTTTTGTTACGCCCATTTCGGGGAAATGTCCAATTACCAAATAAAAACAAAAATTGAATTAAAAATGCAAATTTAGTGTTATTTGGTTCAATTAAACTTTCTAATCTAACGAATAAATCTAACGAATTATTAAATAAATAAGGAAAATATGAATTTGAGTCTGCAGGGAAAGTCATGTACTGCCCACATCAGATTTTTACCTATTAGGTTCGGAGATATAAAAGAGTCCAAAGTGTTTACATTTTCCACTTCAGATACCCCAAGCACAGATTCACATCACAATGTTTTTCAACCATTTTAATTATTTCGTTTACTTATTGTAGAATAAAAAATCTGATGTGGGCAGCACATGACTTTCGCTGCAGACTTATATACACATTCTCTTTATTTTAATGAAATTTAATTCACTATTAATTCAATTTTCGTTCTCATTTGGTAACTGGACTCATTTTTAAAGGTGGCGTAGAGAAAAAACGAAAAAACAAAAATATCTCGAGAACGGCACGTCCTAGTGTAATGGGGTTGGTCTTAATCTTTTCTTCGTTAAAAATTACGTATAAAACAAGCATTTAATGGATATATTACAGCATACGTAGTTTTTTTATTTTAGATTTTATCGATATTTTGCGGGCCATTTTGCAAAATAAGCAGGTTATTTTTTTCCGAATCTTACCAAAATCTAATCAGCACCAGGGTGACCCACAAGCGACTTATCTACCAAATTTTGTGAAATTAGGTCCATTAGATTTTCAGCTAGAGTGGATACAAGCTTTTGCGGGCCATTTCGCAAAAAGAGGCGGGTTCTTTCATTCCGAATCGCACCCAAAACTAATCAGCACCAGATTCGCCCACAAGTGACTTACCTACCAAATTTTATAAAATTTGGTCCATTAGTTTTTTAGTTAGAGTGGATACAAAATCTGCACAGACAGACACACAGACACACACACAGACGTCACGCTAAAAATAGTTTTTACTTTCCCTGCAATACATGGTAATGTATAGGGAAAGTATTGGAATCATGCCGAAAATCACAACTCGAGTTTTCGACGGATCTACACGTTTCGAGACCTCTAGAATACGAAAAAACCATTTTTAGCGTGACGTCTGTGCGTGTGTCTGTGTGTTTGTCTGTCTGTCTGTCTGTGCAGATTTTGTATCCACTGTAACTAAAAAACTAATGGACCGAATTTCACAAAATTTGGTAGGTAAGTCACTTGTGGGCGGGGCTGGTGCTGATTAGTTTTGGGTACGATTCGGAATAAAAGAACCCGCCTTTTCTTGCGAAATGGCCCGCAAAAGCTTGTATCCACTCTAGCTGGAAAACTAATGGACCGAATTTCACAAAATTCCGTAGATGAGTCACGTATAGGTCACTCTGGTGCTGATTAGATTTTGGTACGATTCGGAAAAAAATAACCTGCCTTTTTTTGCAAAACGACCCGCAAAAATCTTCAAAATCTAAACTAACGAACTAGGTATACTCAGATATATCCATTAGATGCCCGTTTAATACGTAATGTTTAACGACGAAAAGAATAAGACCAACCCCATTACACTAGGACTAGCCGTTCTCGAGATATTTTAGTTTTTCGTACTTTCCCTACGCCACCTTTGAAAATAAGCCCGGTTACCGAATGAGAACGAAAATTGAATAAAAGTGAAATAAATTTCATTAAAATAAAGAGAACGTGGATATAAGTCTGCAGGGAAAGTCATGTGCTGCCCACATCAGATTTTTTCGTATTATAGAGGTCTCGAAACGTGTAGATCCGTCGAAAACTCGAGTTGCGATTTTCGGCACGATTCCAATACTTTCCCTATACATTACCATGTATTGCAGGGAAAGAAAAAACAATTCGGTTTAAATTACTTATTGTTATCATTTCAATTCACCATATTGCCCCAATTTATCTATAGAATCATTATGATTATTATCGTATGAATTAAGTTATTTTGATATTCTCTCTCTCTCCCCCCCCCCCCCCCCCCCCACTTTGCGAATACATTTCTAGCTGTTATTCGAAATTAAACTTAGGGTCCACATCCTAATAACAATAATTTAAACTACCATTTAGAATTAAGTTAATTACAGTAACTAACCAGGCAGTAGCCAGGCAGGGGCAAGGGAGAACCGAGTCCCGTCTCAAGAGGTATACTCAGTACCCCCCCCCCCCCCCCCGATAAAAATATGTAAATTTTAGCAGTGGTACGAAATTTCATACAAACATCTCATCCAAATTTTACACGAATTTTACACGCTTTTTCAGATTTTTTTTTTTGTAAATTGTTTCGTTTTTTATAGTACAGAAATAAGAATTTTTAGTGGCTGAATTTCTGGCAATATTAATGATCATAAATTTATTTACATATTTAATTTTGAAATATTCAATAAAGTTTCAAAAATGAAAGTTTCACAGACATGCTAGAGTTATAGATTACCAACTGATAATATATTACTCTAGAATGTTTAACTCTAAAACTTGGAGTTATATATTATCTTGCTATACCCTATGAGTAGTTAAGAGTTAATATTATGCGATATACTGTATTTAGTTATAATTAAAATATTTTTTCAATACAAAGATTTATTTAAAGACTACAATTTAATATTTGAGTGCATTTTCCTCAACCTTATTTCCCCCCCCCTCACCCCGCAATTTTTTTTTAGTAAGCCCCTCCTTCGGTGATGTTGAACCCCCCCCCCCCTTTCCCCTTGTAATTCACTCCAGTCCCTCTTAGATTAAGTCCCTCTTAGATCCGCTGTAACTAATTAATGTTTTTGGTAGAAAGAGAAATTATGAAGTAATATTTAATTATTATTAATAAGCGAGAGTGAAACTTGGGTACAACCAGGAAAAGGGATAGGGTCCGGAGAGGCTGTATCCTCAGAGCTCGCAATCGCTTTCTACTGGCTTGTATATCGTAGGGAAAGTAAAAATGATAGAATTACCTTTTCTTCACTTCATATCTCTTTTTTATGAGACTTTTTCATTATTCGTCAAAGAGACGGGGGTTAACCACAGATTACACAGAAGTACTTATTTTAACTTCATATAAATACTTCCTGCTCCACATTTTAAATAGCAAAAATTCAGAAAAATAAAATAAAAATAAAACTATCCGCAATCTATTTTTTTAACAACAAAGTCGCTTCCATTTACCCCTTTAACTATTGTCCTTCTGTAGAAGTCAGGAAAAGAAAGAAGCACACCCAAAAATCATAAGCACTGAAAGGGTTGGGTGGAAATCGTCCAAGTGGAAAAAGGAAGTCCACCAACGGTTTCCCGAGGATTAAGGGGTACTTTTTGAAAGGTGTGATAATTGAATTAGAGGTCGATGGGGGTTAGCGCGTTGCTTATTATTTACAAATCAATTTACCCTGTTCGAAGCGCTGCCGACCTCCACAAGTCAGTCAGTAGAAGGGTTTTAGTCACTTATAAGCGGCTTACGGCGGTAGGCTGTGTTTGAGAAGCAGGCGGCTGTGTAAATATTTTCCTACCCGGTATTGGCTTCAGGAGACAAACCGTATGCTAATTTATAGAAGTGGTGTCAGTTTTTTAAAGGGGTTTAAATCGGGCTATAAAGGATATTTGAAAATTTGATTTAATGGTGGTCGTATATTTAACACTTTAAGAGTATCACAAAAGTAAATAAGTGAATTTTTATTTCTATACAATGCATGGTATGTATTAAGGGTATATACTGTGATGTGATACACAGGGCTGTATCCCTTCCCGGTCGTCCAAATAGTTGCTCAAGTCCTCTGGATGAGTCGGACGACCTGGGGTTTCCACACAGGGCTGTATCCAGAAACGATATCCAAGAGGGGACGGAGGGAAATTTAAGTGGGAGGGGCCAACTTGAAGCTTCCATTAGCGGGAATACATTAAAATATTAAATTTTAATTTTTAAATAAATTGTTCCATTAGAAAGTATTTTAATTAATTATAGCTTTTATTATCGGGGACCACTACTTTTATGTTCTCTTGATCCAAAATTTATGTACAACAAAACTTATTTATTATTAGCATCTGAAAACTCTAAATGTATAATAAACTATGAAGTATAATTTATATGAATTGAAATATATGTTATATATTTTAATTCATATAAATTATTAACAAAAGGTTATTTGTATAGCTATATTTGTACTAATACTTGATTGTGAAAATCCATATTGCTACGGCTATACATCAATATTATTATGTAATCAATACGTCAATATACATCAATATTATTATGTAATAATTACAATTGATTTTAATATAAGCATTAACTAGTAACAAAGCTGTTAATTAATTGAAGTAATTTCTAAAAGTTAATGCAAGTTAATGCATAATATTAACTCTATAACTACTCATCCGTTGATTTTGATTCTACAAAGTATAACAGTGAACTCCGCAATAATACAAACCTACCCTAAATACTATTTTTTAATTTAATTTTTAAAACTTTCAAATATTGTTTAATTAAATAAGTGGTTGATCGCTAGTATAATTACAGATTCAGATATTCTCATTTTTGTACTATATAAAACGAATTAATTCATAAAAAAATTCCCAAAAAGCAAATTTTCCAGTAAAATTTGGATATGCTGGAGGAAAACAACAACAACAACAAAAAACTTATGGTGCCCGATATGTAAGGAGGTTTTAAATTTAGTTATCACGAGTTTTTGAAACTTGCTTTAAATTTGATCATACATGGGGTGATCGAAAAGTCTCGCACATAAAATCATTTATATAATGTACTAAGAAATTGAAATACAGAAGCTGTTTGCACACTTTTAGAACGATTTTATTCCAAAACATAACAAAAATTTAAAAAAAAATTCTGACAACAGCTCACTTTATAAAAGCTAAATTATAATTTTCTGTAGTTAAATCTCGTCAATTTTAAAAATGACGGGGGGAAACAAACTTTGGATTGTAAGCTACATTTTTGCTCTTTTCGAAGAGAAATATTCTTATTCTGTAATTAAAAAACGTCGTGAAAACGATGGAATTCGCATTTCTGAATGCAAAATAGACAATATTATTAATAACAAAGAGAAATAGCATCAAGTATTGCTTTTGACAGGAAAAAGAACAAAGAATAAATACTTAATGGTACGCACGTTTATGACTACTTCAATAATAAAGTCTGTGGTCTTAAAAGAAAATTTACCGATTCAAAGAATAATTGCAGTGTCTTTAAATACCTCTGCAGTGACTGTAAAATACCTGATGTGGGTAGCACATGACTTTCCTTATATAATGCAATGATTTTACTACTTTTACAGCAAAAAAAAAAAAAAAAAAAAAAATAGGTTATTCTTATAGTAGATACTTATATTCTTTCCAAGATATTGAATTTTCGTCAATGAGTCGTTATTTTCATTGATTTAGCGTCATTTTTATCCATTTGGTCCATTTGGTGAGGTTTTCGTTAATTTGACAACATTAAAAAAACTGCCAAATTGGCGACATTCCGCCAAATTGGTTGCCAAAATCTCGCCAAGCGTTATGGACGGAGAAATAAGTTATTCTTATAGCAGATAAATAACTATTGGCGTTCAAAGACAAAAGTATTACTCAAAGTATCTATTCTCATGAATGGAACGAGCTAAATCCGCGAGAATGATGTCACCCAATTTATTGCATGATATTATATATGAAAAGTGAATATGTTTCTCAACAGTTAATATAATTTTTTTAATTTATGGGATTTTTTAATAAATTTATTTGAAAAATATGCAATATCTCGAGAACGGTTCATGCTAGCGTTCTAAAGTTCATGTCAATCGTTTTCTAAGGAAAAATTACATAAGAAATGTCTATTTGCGTAATTTTATTAAAGGTTTTGATTTTTTTCAAAATTTAGGGAGGTTCTGAACATTCGATTGCTTCTAAAAACAATAGGCTTCCAGTATTTACGGATTGTGATTTTTGTACCAAATGTCATTCGAATCGCTCCATTCGTTCGTGAGATATCGTCTCCACAGACTCACTAAAACACACACACAGACATCACCTCAAAAATGTTTGATTCGTGATCATCAGGGATGCTTGAAACGTGCTCTCCCGTCGAGAACTCGAATTCGAATTTTCGACCCTGTCACAATACTTTCCTTATACATTATGTATATAAGGAAAGTAATAAGATAACAAATAAAGATTTAAGTCTTTAAAAAGATAAAAAGCATAATGTTCATCGCCTTTAGCCCGTGGACATGTGGCTGAACGTAGAATAATACGCTGTAGATTTTTTTTATGAAAGTCACTTAGCCGGTGACAGATGGACATATACTGTGACTATTGATGAAGCAATGGACCTATTTAAATGACTGTAACAAAGAAGGCTGATTTACTACTGCAAATGAGGGGGGTGGGGGGGCACCTGGTTCCAAAAATTAAAAGAAAGTTTCGGTTAGATACATATTTATTGCTGGCTTTTCGTACAGCGTTAAATTAAAGTTAAGAGAAGTTGAAAACAATGTCAAAATCAATTCAACACATTGCCAAGACAGTGTTTTAACTTCTTTATTTAAAAAAGAAATACCACTTCTTTATCCACAGAATCTTAAGGGTGAGCGTCAGTAAATCTTCTGCCCTATCCGCGCTTTGTTAGCTTTCGTGGTACACATTTTTCGCCGAAATTCTGCTCAAAGATATGTGAATACTTTCTGAATGATAAAATGCAAGGCTTAGATTATATTAAAACTAAATTTAATACCCAATAAAACATAGAATATACTTTTTATTTTAATCCAAAATATTTTTGGTGCTGCCATCTATTGTCGTAATTTTATTCATACCGATTATTTTTATTTTTTAATGAACATTTTTAAATATCTATTCCTTCTAATACAGTATTAAACACAACAACAGGTCATATATAATAATGCTACAATCACGGAAGGGTAATTTCTCATTCTATAAATTGGATAAGGGGATCTGAATGTACATCACTGGGGACTCTAGCTTTGTCTTCAAGTCCAAGTTCAATTACGTTTCCGTGATTGTGGCATTATTATATATGATATGTTGTTGTATTTAATAGCGTATTAGAAGGAATAGACATTCAGAAATGTTCATCAAAAAATAAAAATAGTCGGTATGAATTAAATTACGACAATAGATGGCAGCACCAAAAATATTTTGGATTAAAATAAAAAATATATTCTATGTTTTATTGGGTATTAAATTAAATTTTAATATAATCTAACCAAACCATTGCATTTTATCTATCAGAAAATATTTCGCAACTGTTTGAGCAGAATTTCGGCGAAAAACGTGTGCCGCGAAAGCTAACAAAGCGCGGATAGGGCAGAAGATTTAAACTTCACCAGGATAAAGGAACTTCATCAGGATTTAATTCAAAACTGCGCTAGAAAAATGTTATTAACTCATTACCCATTCGATAATACGTCACTGTTTCCCATAGCAAAGGATATAGGCTGTGACGCATAGGCAAAGCTATAGGCAGTATTGCATAGACAAAGACAGTATTGCATAGGCAGTATTGCATAGACAAAGACAGTATTGCATAGGCAGTATTGCATAGACAAAGCTAGGGTCCCTAAATTACCATTGTGATTTATGATGATTACCATTGTGATTATGAACCTACCATTGTGATTTATGACGTTATCTCTGACCCTCCGATTCGATCTTCGACCTCGCCTTTCTTAGAGATCTGCTATATGCCTGTCTTATTTATTAAGGGTGAGCGTCAGTAAATCTTCTGCCCTATCCGCGCTTTGTTAGTTTCCGCGGCACACATTTGTCGCCGAAATTCTGCTCAAGCAGTTGCGAAATATTTTCTGAAAGATAAAATGCAATGCTTAGATTATATTAAAATTAAATTTAATGCCCAATAAAACATAGAATATATTCTTTATTTTAATCCAAAATATTTTTGGTGCTGCCATCTGTTATAATTTAATTCATACCGATTATTTTTATTTTTTAATGAACATTTTTAAATATCTATTCCTTATAATACAGTATTAAATACAACAACAGATCATATATAATAATGCCAGAATCACGGAAAGGTAATTTCTCATTCTATAAATTTGATATGGGGATCTGAATGTACATCACTGAGGACTGCAGTTTTGTCTTCAAGTTCCTTTGTCTTCAAGTCCAAGTTCAATTACGTTTCCGTGATTGTAGAATTATTATATATGATTGGTTGTATTTAATAGCGCATTGGAAGAAATAGACATTTAAAAGTGTTCATTAAAAAATAAAAATAGTCGGTATGAATTAAATTACGACAATTGATATCAGCACCAAAAATATTTTGAATTAAAATAAAAAATATATTCTATGTTTTATTGGGCATTAAATTTAATTTTAATATAATCTAGGCATTGCATTTCATCTATCAGAAAATATTTCGCAACTGTTTGAGCAGAATTTCGGCGAAAAACGAGTGCCACAAAAGTTAACAAAGCGCAGAAGATTTACTGACGCTCACCCTTAATACAGCATTTGTAAGAAATTGCTAGTCTAATGACTTGTAGGCAATAGCATTGTCAAAAGAGAGAACCCCAAAGAATCCATCGAAGTTCCGAGAAATTCATGAATGAGCAGGAAACAAAATATTCGGTTACCATCTCCTCTACAAAAAATAATTTTTAAAAAATCTGGTGTCGCTACAGGTAGCCTTAATAAACTGTAAAAAAAATGTCAAATACATATATGCTATTGCTATAATTATGTATCAATTGTAATCACAGCTACTGTAAAAAAATGTCAAATACATATTCTATTGCTATAATTATGTATTAATTGTTGTAATCACAGTTACTGTAAAAAATGTCACATACATTGCTATTATTATTTCTGTAAATCTTAATATTATTTACTAGCACGGTAATGTGAAGGAATATGGGGATGTTAAATATAAAGAGATGCATAATAAAATATCAATTGAAGTGTTTTTAGTGCTGCCATCTGGTTACCAATTGAGACACTAATTCTCTAAAATTCATGTTTCAACAGTTAACTAGATGTCAGCACTAAATTTATTAAATATCAGTTTATTTCATTATTTACCCCTTTTGTAGAGGGACCTTATCGTATGTATAAAATAATTTATTAGATTTATAATACTTTTATAATCGTTTATAAAAGAACAACTGGATTGGGATATATATATATATATATATTTTTTTTTTTTTAATTATTTACTTACTCAGGATTAATCCTGAGAGAAATTTTTTATCTGGCTAAATGCAAAAATATCTATACACTCCTGTTCTAAACATCATCATAACTAGAAAGAAGGCGAGATCTTTAGAACATTCGTGCTATGGGTGCAAAATTCTAAAAATAAACGTATGCCTTTAATCTTGGTCCCAACCTCTTAGACACAACATACCAGATCTTTTCCACATCCACCACAGCAGACTATATTCTTGCAAGTGACATAAAAAACTGCTTTTAAGAAAAATTTTCCCAGGAGAATCATCGGCATAGGCGGATTCCCGAAAATTTTACTCCTGAGAAGTCGCTACTATAGGAGGCACTGTAGTAGGCTGTGTTCGTGTTGCAAAAATACAAGTTTTGCTCTTGAGGTCCTAAATTTTAATCACTTTGGATACTAAATGGGGAATGAGAATCTCCCTTCTCTGATTTACCCCAAAATTCCTAAAAAGATCTACAGATTTACCATACGAATCTAAAGATCTGCGGACCCATCCATGAACGGATAGTGGACCATGCTAACATTTGCCCTGTGCACTATAGATGCATTTTACAGAAACTGCAAAAAAAAAAAAGAAAAGAGTCAGTAACTGCAGAACAAAAATTCTATGAATTTCAATATATTGTGTAAGAAAATATTGAATTGCATAATTATTTTTGTAATACCATGAAAAGTAGTCTTTTATTTCATAAAATTGAAATATCACGTGCTTGATATTGAGTCAAACTAATATCTACTAATAAGGAGGTTTACCCAAAGAAATTCAGATTTTTAGGGATTACTTTTTTAGGATATTGGACCTGATTATTGAAATGCGAAATTTTTGTAATCTTGTGTTCAAAAAATTATATAGGTGTTAAAACATGGATTTTTTTCCTCCTGAGCAAAAAGCTACTTTCATATAATGTGTTAGAAATATATACAGGGTGCCCACTTATATCCGTTACACCCCCCTTAACTTCTAAATGGTGACAGCTTAGGCCATAAAGTTGGTGTCTAGGTATAGTAAAAAGGCTATGCGCTACTCGATGAGCAACTTACAATGCCATCTATCGGCAAATTTTGGAATTAGCGGTCCTATCTCGTAAACGGTGAAAGATACGTGAAAAAAGTCAATTAGAAAGTTGTAGAGCACTCTCGATTTAGTGCGAAAAGATACCTTGCGCACATTAATACTCAAAACAAAATGCAAAAAATGAACATTTGTTTAATTGTGAAGCGAAGCGAGAAAAGACCACCTTACGGACTAAATACGAGCCTGTGTTGTGGTGCAGGAGAAACGCACGTGATTCGCATTCATGATGACCATGGTTCTGTCCCCACCGGTTGCGTGTTTTACTGAATGTCTCTACAAACCATGAAAACTTTCTGCTGATCTTGCAAAATTGTCTCTCCAAACACACAGCTCAACTCAACCATGTTTGGTATAAAAATCACATGGATCTCATGTATTATGCAAATGAGCATGGAACGTCATACCTGTTCACCAGAGACTACTACTACGAAAAGGATGTTTCTACTGGGTTGTACGTTAAAACGGAGAGTTCTGGCAAAATTTGGCAGTAACGAGTATTGCGAGATATTGTTAATTTACGGTGAATGTGGGCGTAAGGCAAAATCAGCTGCAAGGCTGTATCGTGAACGTTTCCCTCAAGGCCCGCATCCTACACGGCAAACCATCTTAAAAGTTGTAAAATGTTTAAGGGAGTCGGGCTGAGTGACCAGCCGACCTCGAATTCGTACACCTCGTAATGTAGGATGCAAAGTGCAACCTGAAGATGTGCTGGCATACGCTCTCGCCCATCCTCAGAGCAACACAAGAATGATCAGTGAAAATTGTGGCCTCTCAAAAAGCCGCGTCTGGAAAATCCTGAATGAATCAGGTGCTCATCCATACCGATCCACACCTGTGCAGGGATTGCTGCCAAGAGATGCTGAGAGACGTTACACGTGGTGCAACTTTGTGATGAATAACTTAGAGGTCCACCCAACATTCCTGGCAGACATAATATGGATGGATGAAGCATGTTTTTCGAGGAACGGAATGTTTAACCTTTTCCTTACGGCGGTACAACTGTTGTACCACTGAAAATCTCTTCTTCTAGAACGGTGCTGGTTCAACTGCTGCACCAGTCTTTTTCACCCTCATTTTTCTGGGAAAGGAGGACAGTGCATACTGTACCCAGTTGAGTGCCTTGAAGAATGCTTGCAGCCCTTCATTCAAGTTTCTCCTGACTGAAGGGGGAACGAGTTACAAACTAAAGGCAAGGTCATTGAAAGTGTTTATTTAGAGGGGTGGAGTTTTCAGTTATTCTGCCGTTCTGGAGTTGAAAATATGAATTCTGGGAGCTGTAACATAAAGGTTAATAGACAGAACGTTCATACCTGGTCGCTGGAAAACCCGAGATATGCCGTCGTAGTTCAACATCAACAATGCTGGTTGATTAATGTTCGGTGCGGAATTTTTAATGACAGGCTCATTGGACCAGTATTTTACGAGGGCACGTTAATGGGACAACGGTACTTGCAGCTTTTGCAGGATGTAATAACCGACTTTGTTGAGAATCTACCATTGCACCAACTCCTACATGTATGGTTCCAACATGACATAGCACCTCCGCATAAGATTTCAAACGTTCAGCAGTACCTAATAGAGATATTCCAGAATCAAGTCATCAGGTATGGTGGTTCCGTCGAGTGGCCCCTGCGCTCACCTGACTTGATCCCATTGGACTTCTTCTTATGGGGACACATAAAAGGCCAGGTATATGCGACCCCTCCGCCAACATTGCAGGATCTTCAGCAAAGCATTACTGATGCTTGTGCGTCCGTAACACCTGCCATGTTGCACAATGTGCAGCGAGAAATCCAGTCCAGAGTGCAAATGTGTATAGTGGCTAACGGAGAGCATTTTGAGCAATATACTATTGTAAATAAATGATCCTGAAAACAGGGAAATGTCTCAGTTTCTTTCTTCCACTCTTTATGACATGACAATTTTCGAAATCGTGACCAAACAAATGTTCATTTTTTGCATTCTGTGTTTGCATACAAGGTATCATTTCGTACTAAATCGAGAGTGCTCTACAACTTTCTAATTGACTTTTTTCATGTATCTTTCACCGTTTACGAGATAGGACCGCTAATTCCAAAATTTGCCGATAGATGACGTTGTAAGTTGTCTCATCGAGTAGCGCATAGCCTTTTCACTATACCTAGATCCCAACTTTATAGCCTAAGCTGTCACCATTTAGAAGTTAAGGGGGATGTAACAGATACAAGTGGGCACCCTGTATATATATTTCTAACTCTACCTATCTATTGTCCATTGATTGAACATCTTATTCAAGAGTTTTTCCTATAATTCACAACAGATGGCACTCTCTAGTATTATTTCTTATTTCATACTAAGTTAGAGCAAAGAAATATTAAGCTTCCTGAATAATGGTGAAGTAAGGTATGAGTTTATTTCTATCTGAATCCTTGTGGATTGTTGGATAGATTACTTATATGTTTGCTATATGCACTCTCATCCTCTTCTTTCCTTTCGACTAATATTATTTTTTGTTAATTTTTGTTATTTCCATTTATGATTCTGTCTGGTAATGTGTCTGATCTTTTGAAGATGTTTCGGCCATGTGGCTGTATCATTGAGCGAAACACATGTGGAATCTCTGTGGATGCAAAGATCCTTGAAAAGTTGGATCTACAGCGGTTCTATCCATTTACATTTTTTCGGACTGCATCTTTTCCTTTATTGTTTGTCATTTTAATATTTTGAGCCTCTAGATTTTGATAATCCTTTGACGTTTGAACTTGATTTGTATATATCGCTCTTGAATGTTGATAAATTCATGTGTATTATTGATAATTTATAATTAAGATCATTTTATCTTATTTGGTAGCATTGTTTCCCTTTTGTTAGATATTTCCTTTCATGTTCTCTTTACTTAATTTTCCTCCGTATTGTTTTTGAACCAGGGTATGACACTGATCATGTTTTAAATTAGTCTTAAATTTATTTATTTTTATTTTTATTATATATATATATATATATATATATATATATATCTCAAGGTCTGAATATTCAGTTCTTGAGTATCGGAATTCATTAAAGTTTGGAGATTTTATATTTGGGGAAATGAAAAACAAAAGATTTGGTTTCCAACCTCCCTCCCTAACATTTTTTTCCCTCTAGAGAAGTTACTAACATGATGTTATACTGAATAAAATAAAGCAGATGAGTGATGGACTTGTACAGGTCTGAATAGGCATGTAGTCAGATTTTTTTTTTTCGAAAGGAGGGGGGGGGGGGGATAATTTCAGACAAAAACATAACAATATATTTAAAATAAAACACATTTACAATTGATCAATAATTATATATTTTAAATGTGTATACATCTCACAATACATGTAGAAAAATATTAAATGGCAAAAGTAGGAATAAAGTATGTCATTTTAAGGGAGGACCAAATACATATATAAAGAACATAACTTTCAAGAGAGAGGTGGGAAAGGTCCCACCCCCTGGTTATGTCCCTGAGTCTAAATATCCCCTTTGATCTGATATCTAATGGAGAATAATGTAGGATCCACAACAAACAAAACACTAAAGTTTCAGTAGTTGATAAATTTGTTTCAGATTTCAATAATCATTTAAAGATTCTAACTTGTACTACACTAACAAAACTGTTGCAGTTTAATTTTCAAATGCCATTCAGAAATTAGTCAGAGAATTTAAATAATTAAATCGTGATAAAGAATTAGGGAAATCTGTATTGGCAACCACCTGTTTCCAATGATTTCTTACCTGGATATCTACCTGGAGTTATCACTCTATATAAAATGCTCCTATGTTAGTACACTCGATACAGGGTGTCAAGGAAAGTCACAAACCACGCAAACAATTCGAGAAGTATTAGGGTTATCATATTTATGCAAGTGTATAAAAAACTACTATGAAGCTACAAGAAGAGACATTTTTCAAAGGACACTTATGCCAACCTTCCTCCATGCTAATGTTTGCCAACTTTTCTTAGAAACTAGGAGAGATAATTTCATTGCCCCCTTCCCCCCCCCCCCCAATAACTCTCGTTTTTGATACATATTTTTACTGTGCAACACACCTGTTTTACTGTTACACCTACAAAATTTTAAAGAAATTTAGAAAAAATATTTCCCAAGGGAATGTAAAATAAATTAATTTATTTAAATCAACAAAATGTAGTTGACGCCACCGTTTGACATATTTTGTGTCCTTGACAAATTCTCTGTCTCATGCTGTAATACCTATAGCATTCAAAAATATGAAATTTGGTATATTTGTAAAGAAATATTAGGGGAATACGCTAAAATAAACTGTTTTTCAATTCAAAATTCAGTTTAATAAATATTTAATGTCAAAGTCACAGAAAGAATACATTGTTGTCAAAAACATTACGATTACAAATTCGCATCCTGGACAAACTAATAACAGTAAGACCATGAATTTTTGTAGGCATGTATCAACATAGCTGACATTTGCAAGACACAGCCCATTTTTTAAAATTTTGATTTAGTTTATGAGTTATTTTATTTTTTATGCACTTTTGAAGTTAAATTTTTTCTTCTGTACAGGCAAAGAGGTACTTTCGTATTAACTGCATGCCAGATAAGTTTATTCTGTGTCTGGGTGTTGCAGGCGACCGTTCCTAATAAACTGGAGACCACTGGGGGCCCCGTCCCGGTGTAGAACAACCTTTAGGTCGAACCCCTGCCCTTACACAGACCACTGGTACATTCATTCCACAGATTTCGACCTTCAGGTCGAACCCCTGCATATCAGCGATTTATCTTTGGCATATGGTTAATACGAAAGTACCGGCAAAGATTTAATTGGTTGAGCCGATTCTCAACTTCTCTGTAATTGGTTGCTGGCAAAAAAATCACAAAGATGGCCAAGGACTGATTTGTTGAAGCATTAAAAACATTAAAAGTATATATAATTAATACTAAACATGACTATAACAGTAATTAGTGTCCTTGGACAATGTGGAATGTTGACAATCATATGCTTTATTGCTTATTCTTACAAACAGAGCATTTCACAACTATTGTTGTCATGAACATTACGATTAAAATGTCATATTGTATAACAATTATATCTCTTATGTTTTTCATATAGCGAGATTTACAATAATAACACAATATTTTGCCACTGTATTACAAACAAATGGCAAAAAGTACAGTTATGAAATTTCGCCATTCCTTTTAATATAATCGTTCATAATAACAGATATCATGAAAGAGTTTGTGAGGTAAGCTCAGTGAGTTCTACTGAGTATGAGATGAAGTGAGTTATGGGTTTCATGACTGTAGCCAGCAGAAGACTGGGGCTAGGTGAAAGAGCCTGCACAGCGAGTTATGGGAGTTGGTGAGTGTTAGCTTATAAGGGGGTGATTTCCCAATGGGTATATCATACCTGTGGCGAGTTCCTGTGACTAATGAGTGTCAACAAACAGGGGGATGGAGGCCCCAAACCCAGGGGCTTGACAAGCACCAGTGAGCACAGGAAATGTAGGTGGTTGTATGTACTTGTCAGGTTGAAAGAGCTCGTGAAGCAAAATTTAGGGGTTGGAGAGCATTAGTCCAATGGATGATCCCCGATAGGTATATTACACTTGCATAGAAGGTAGCATAAAAGTGCTTGCGAAGCAAGTTACGGGGGTTGGTGAGCATAGTCAGCAGGGGATAGAGTCCCTAGTAATATAAAAAAAATAATACTAATTTTTCAAGTTGTTATACTTCTTGTTGATGTGTTAATGAAAAATATACCATAAAAATTTCAACAAGACATTAATCTCTAATAGAAGCTGTAAAAATGAGGCATAAATGTAGGAAAATGCTAATTTAAAAAAAAAAAAAAGGATAGAGGTAAGAAAAGCAGGGATGGTTTACATATCATGAGTGCTAAAAATATTAATTAGGAATACTTCTTGTCATCCAAACTTAATTAGCACTAATGTAAGCAAGAAAAGAAGAAGTTTGAAGAAAATTAGAATAAAAAACTTCCAAAATATGATTTTTTTATGTCGGTGCCAACCCATCCCATTTAAAGTTTTGTGATCTTTAACTACATTAAATGGCATAAAAAATAATTTTCATTAAAAAATTGTAAAACACAAATATTAGCAACTTTTTATGATTTTATGCATATACATAAATGCTTGAACTTTACAGGAATATATAATACATGATGTGAATGATAATGGTGGTGCTTCGGTCATATTTCAGTTCATATCTTCAACAGACCATAAAGAATGACTGTTAATATTTGTTATCAAAGTCCTAAATTTTTTTAAATGGATTATGAAATGCTTCCATAAAAGATGAATAAAATATCACTATATATACATCGAAATATTTAAAACATCAAACTTTAATGTCTTTCAGACAATCTTATTCTTGTAATTTTTAGTTTGTTATGAACAAACTTCCATTTGAATTTTGCTTTGAGGTTCTTCAGGCATATTTGCACTTTCAATCGCCCGTAAAACCTTTAACAGAAAAAAAAAAAACATTTGTAATATGAAAATAATGAAGTTTGAAACTTATATTTCAAACATAAAAATCTCTTTAATTGATAAAACTGCATGAAAAATGGCATCTTAATAAGTTTTGAAGAATATTCTGTACATGCATACTCAAATATAAAACTCATTTTTCAACCTTCAGCAATTGATTTTAGATATATATATATATATATATTTCCCATTTCAAAGTTTTCTAAAATTAAATGCTAAATTATTTCATATAATCCTTTTTTCCCAAAGGGTGGTATTTTCATAGAAAGAGGGGGCCTACATCTTGATGTGACAAGAACATGATTTTGATTACAATGTTGCATAATATAAGATGTGTGTTTATCTATTTGTGTGTATCTTCTGTAGCAGAAAATCTAAGCGCTGGATAGTCGCAAAATTTGGGACAGAGTTGGTTAAACTCCCGATACAATAGACCTCATCAAGTTTTTTTTATTTAAACTCAAATTAGTTTAAAGCTATGAAGGTTTAATGCCAAAAATTACAATTTTCCATTATTTTATTAAATCAATTTATCCATTACAATTGTAGACAATATTCTGTACTCGCATTCCAGTTGCAGGTGGTCTGCTAATGATATGAGGTGCCATCCAAAATTTCCCGGATTGGAACTGTATAATCAAAATATTAAATAGTTTCAAAGCATGCTGATAGATGGCAGTAGGTACCTGCTTTGTGAGCTAGTGTGTGAAATTTCATCTTAAATGAAGCAGTTCTCACTAGTATAGACACCATTTTGTTTGAAGTTGTTTACACTGCATTGAGATTTTTATGATGGATGCAAAAAAAGAACAGCGTGTTTGAATTAAATTTTGTGCAAATCTTGCTAAAAATGCAACAGAAACTGTGGAATGATTCAACAAGTGTTTGGTGAACAATCACTGAGTCGAACCCAAATTTTCGAATGGCATAAGCATTTTAAAGCTGGTTGAACATCAGTTGATGATGACGAATACATAGAAAGACCTTCGACGAGTACAAAACAGTAAAACATCTGACAAAATTCGATAATTCATTCATAAAGATCGACGCCAGACCATTTCAGATCTCTCTGATAAAGTTAGAATTGGATATGGAACATGTCAGCGAATTCTCAATGAAGAATTGGGAATGCATCGCATCACTGCCAAATTTGTTCCCAGGCTGTTGACAAAGAATCAAAAGCAACATTGAATTGATGTTTGCGCGGAGCTCTGGCAGTTCGTTTTGGATGATGAAACCTTCATGTCCAGAGTAATTACTGGCGATGAGAGTTGGATTTATGGATATGATCCCGAAAATAAGCAACAATCTTCACAATAGAAAAGGCCAAGTTCACCAAGGCCAAAAAATGCAGACAAGTGAGAAGCAATGTAAAGAGCATGTACATTGTGTTTTGGGTCATTAAGGGAATTGTGCATAAAGAATTCATGGTGGTGATTCCACTGTCAATTCACAGTTCTACTGTGATGTTCTGAGATGCCTTTGTGAAGATGTCAGAATGAAATGGCTGGAATTGTGGCGAGCAAAACACTGGGTTCTTCATCACTGTAATGCCAGAAATGTAAAGTAATAAATATTTGGAAGGATTAAAAAATAATGGAACCAGGAATGCGGGCGGATTATCCCCACGCTAAGCAGATGGGCGATAATATACAGGTGGCCCCATATCTTACATACCACGCCCATGTTTACATACCACGCTAAGCCGTTTGGCGGCAACCGAGACGGTGACGCCATGTCTACGGATTAGCCCTCAGCTCTACATTTCAGCACGTGGACCGCCGACCGAAAAAGGGATATAAGTGAGAGTTGCTCGAAGTGGGAGTCAGAATTGGTCAAGGCAGGCTGTTGGAGTTAGACTAGTCAAGAAGAAGCGACGGTAGCAGAGTTAAGAGTTGTGTGTGCGTCTCTGATATAGGAATTCGAAGGAGAGCTCATGTTCATCTGGTATTGCAAGTGTAAAGTGTGACAAAGCATCGGTGTTACCCAAGTTATATGAAAGAAGATCAGGTACCGTACAATTAAACTATATGAGGATAACCTCTTTGTCTAAATTTGTGTTTTTAAGGAAAAGCTAATTAATGCATCCCACCACGTGCTCCAACCAAATATCAATTCATCTGGCATTACACCCCCCGAACTACCATTGAGATGTATTCCACTATTGTGATATTTATTTAATTTGTAAAACTAAAGAGTGTAAATTGAGTATGTGATAAATAAATGTTTGTTCCTTTACTATTAACCTTAATTTTTAGTTTGTTAACTTAGTATCCCGTTAAGCACAGAAATAGGTGGGTTTTGCGGCTACCAACGCAATGTACACAGCAGTAAGTTTTAGAACAGATTACATGTATAATTAATATACTAATAAATAATTAATTTAATGTAAAATGCATTTTTGACAATATTAATTTTAATCAACAAAATTAATAATCGGCACATTTGGTGCTCGTGACTTTAGCAGTAACGGGAATAAAATAAGGATTTATGAAATTAATAAAAATAAAAGGAATAATAATAATAAAAAATAAATATTGATAAGGTTGGACAACTGGTGGCGACATAGATGATTGTGAAAATATTGTGCACAATTCTCATTTCTCCTTATGTTATATGTATGATTATGTAATGTTTTATCAATGAAATGGAAAAAATGGTTCTTCTAAATGAGATCGAAGGTATAATTAGAACAAGAAAGATCAATCATGCATAAGCATTGATTATGAAACACTTTCCAACTGAAATGTAATTTCATTTAAAAATTTCTAAAATGTGATTCATTCAGTGGTAATATCTTTTACATTATCACAGTACTACAGTAATTTATTATACTTAAATATTTAAAACTGTATCGAAATATAAATCATCTGATTCTTTATGCAAAATCAATGAATATTTCATTCATATAACTTGTATTCCAGACTCCAGAGCTAAATAATTTTGTGTGAAAAAAATTCAGCAATTCTTATGTAATTCATCTTACAATCGCTTGAGATATTTGCATTCTGCATATGTTAAAATTAGGCTTCCTTGAAGAAATAATAAAAGTTTAGGGATCATTTAAAATCACAACTATTGTAATTGCATAGGCACGGAATTTAGATACACAGATAATATATATGTGTATGTGTATGTACTCAAAGTATTGGGATCGTGCCGAAGATCGGAACTCGAATTTTCAAAGGATCTACACGTTTTGGGACTTCTAGAACACGAAAAAACTAGTTTTAGGAAGACGTCTGTGTGTGTAAGGGTGTATCTGTGTATGTTTCTGTGTGTCTGTGTGGATATTACATCCACTCTAATTGAAAAACTAATGGACCGAATTTCATACAATTTGGTAGGTATGTTTTTTGTGGGAAATCCTGATGTTCATTAGATTATAGTACGATTCGTAATAAAAGAATCTGCCTTCTTTGCGAAATGGCCGCAGAAATTGCCTTTATCCACTCTAGCTAAAAACTAATGAACCAAATTTAACAAAATTTGGTGTATAATATTTCAATAACCTACAAGTGATTTATATACCAAATTTAACAAAATTTTGTATATAAATCATTTGTAGGTTATTCTACTACGATTCAGGAAAAAGGAACGGGCTATTTTTGCGAAATGGCCAGCAAAAATCGTTATATATAAAAATAAAAGACTACGTGTGCTCAATTATATCAATTAAATTCCTATTTTATATGTGATTTTTGACAACAAAAAGAATAAGACTAACCCCATTACTCTAGGACTAGCTGTTCTTGAGATATTCTAGTTTTTTCGCGTTTTCGCTACGCCACCTTTGACAATAAGTCCAGCTATCAAATGAGAACCAAATTTAAGTTTAACGTGTAAATTCAATGTCATTTAAAATACTTATGTTGTGCAGATAAACTCAAATTATCATTGAATAAATAAAGAGAACGAATATGAGTCTGCAGAGAAAGACATGTGCTGTCCACATCAGAATTTTTAACAATATTACAACAATGATTTATAGAAGTGAACGGGGATTATTTTCAGGCCATTTCGAAAAAAATGTATGATCTATATTTAAAGATCCATCAAATTTTTGTCGAATAAAATGTTCAACAAATTTAAGCTGTGTACCAAATTTTAACTCTCTAGGACGTAGGAAAGTGCATTTAAAATGCCATTAATTAAATTTATCATGAAGAGTTATATAAAATTTAAAAAAAATGAAAAATTGTTATCTACCAAATTTATTTTAAAATATGAAGCCACTCCCATATGCAAAACGTTTAAACAAATGGAGAGATATTTATTATATAATATCTCTCTCTTTTCTTTCTGGAAGATATCCCAAAGTCAGAATTTAATTGAATTTGTTTTTTTCCCTATATTAAATAATTTTTTTAATTAAAAAACTACTTAACATATTTTACTGAATTTTTTTTTATATATTCTATGGGATAATGTAAATATTTCCTAAAAATTTCGAAGCAATTCGTGAATTTTAAATTTACTTAAAAAATGTTTGAAAAATTAGGTCCCATAGGGTTCAATGTATTTCATTTTTTCAACCCGGGTTCAATAAAAAACTAATTGGGTGATATTATTTATTTATATTCCCATAGGTCCTACAGACCGT
The DNA here is from genome assembly GCA_951213105.1 of Amaurobius ferox. Lineage (NCBI taxonomy): Eukaryota > Metazoa > Arthropoda > Arachnida > Araneae > Amaurobiidae > Amaurobius > Amaurobius ferox. The sequence continues at coordinate 35,733,926 of OX578152.1, read as the reverse complement.
CTGAACAACATACTAAAATTTCATTTTGATAAACTCCTTTTTACGGCAGTTATCGTGCTAACGGACAGACAGACAGACAGACAGACAGACAGACAGAATGAACAAAGTCATAAACACTTTTCAACTTTGTTGTAAAGTGTTAAAAATGGGATATAGGAATGGGACCAGTTAAAAAAGTGGTGAAAAGTTCAATTATAACAAGAAGTTCAAGTTTGAAAGAAGATTCAAAAATATCAAATAAAAATTATAGTAAATTGGATAGAAATAATAAAAATATGGATATTCCAGTAATGCAGATCCTGCCATTATTTAGTGGGAGTAAGGAGGAAGATATAAATTTCTTTATAAAACAATTTGATGAATTAGCGGAGTTAGCAAGTTGGAAGGAAGAGCATAAAGTGGCTATCATTAAAACCAGATTAAAAGATAAGGCTATGCAGTTTTTAATTCAAAACCCTGAATTACAAAACGAAAAGGAATTTGATAAAATAAAAATATTACTAATAAATAAATTTTCAAACAGAATAACGATAACGCAAGAACAGGACGCTTTCAATAAAATAAAACAAACGCCTGATATGTCAGTGGACGAGCTTGTGCTAAAAATAAACAAGAAAGATCAATCATGCATAAGCATTGATTATGAAACACTTTCCAACTGAAATGTAATTTCATTTAAAAATTTCTAAAATGTGATTCATTCAGTGGTAATATCTTTTACATTATCACAGTACTACAGTAATTTATTATACTTAAATACTTAAAACTGTATCGAAATATAAATCATCTGATTCTTTATGCAAAATCAATGAATATTTCATTCATATAACTTGTATTCCAGACTCCAGAGCTAAATAATTTTGTGTGAAAAAAATTCAGCAATTCTTATGTAATTCATCTTACAATCGCTTGAGATATTTGCATTCTGCATATGTTAAAATTAGGCTTCCTTGAAGAAATAATAAAAGTTTAGGGATCATTTAAAATCACAACTATTGTAATTGCATAGGCACGGAATTTAGATACACAGATAATACACAGATAATATATATGTGTATGTGTATGTACTCAAAGTATTGGAATCGTGCCGAAGATCGGAACTCGAATTTTCAAAGGATCTACACGTTTTGGGACTTCTAGAACACGAAAAAACTACTTTTAGGAAGACGTCTGTGTGTGTAAGGGTGTATCTGTGTATGTTTCTGTGTGTCTGTGTGGATATTACATCCACTCTAATTGAAAAACTAATGGACCGAATTTCATACAATTTGGTAGGTATGTTTTTTGTGGGAAATCCTGATGTTCATTAGATTATAGTACGATTCGTAATAAAAGAATCTGCCTTCTTTGCGAAATGGCCGCAGAAATTGCCTTTATCCACTCTAGCTAAAAACTAATGAACCAAATTTAACAAAATTTGGAGTATAATATTTCAATAACCTACAAGTGATTTATATACCAAATTTAACAAAATTTTGTATATAAATCATTTGTAGGTTATTCTACTAAGATTCGGGAAAAAGGAACGGGCTATTTTTGCGAAATGGCCAGCAAAAATCGTTATATATAAAAATAAAAGACTACGTGTGCTCAATTATATCAATTAAATTCCTATTTTATATGTGATTTTTGACAACAAAAAGAATAAGACTAACCCCATTACTCTAGGACTAGCCGTTCTTGAGATATTCTAGTTTTTTCGCGTTTTCGCTACGCCACCTTTGACAATAAGTCCAGCTATCAAATGAGAACCAAATTTAAGTTTAACGTGTAAATTCAATGTCATTTAAAATACTTATGTTGTGCAGATAAACTCAAATTATCATTGAATAAATAAAGAGAACGAATATGAGTCTTCAGAGAAAGACATGTGCTGTCCACATCAGAATTTTTAACAATATTACACCAATGATTTATAGAAGTGAACGGGGATTATTTTCAGGCCATTTCGAAAAAAATGTATGATCTATATTTAAAGATCCATCAAATTTTTGTCGAATAAAATGTTTAACAAATTTAAGCTGTGTACCAAATTTTAACTCTCTAGGACGTAGGAAAGTGCATTTAAAATGCCATCAATTAAATTTATCATGAAGAGTTATATAAAATTTTAAAAAAATGAAAAATTGTTATCTACCAAATTTATTTTAAAATATGAAGCCACTCCCATATGCAAAACGTTTAAACAAATGGAGAGATATTTATTATATAATATCTCTCTCTTTTCTTTCTGGAAGATATCCCAAAGTCAGAATTTAATTGAATTTCTTTTTTTCCCTATATTAAATAATTTTTTTAATTAAAAAACTACTTAACATATTTTACTGAATTTTTTTTTATATATTCTATGGGATAATGTGAATATTTCCTAAAAATTTCGAAGCAATTCGTGAATTTTAAATTTACTTAAAAAATGTTTGAAAAATTAGGTCCCATAGGGTTCAATGTATTTCATTTTTTCAACCCGGGTTCAATAAAAAACTAATTGGGTGATATTATTTATTTATATTCCCATAGGTCCTACAGACCGTCTGAACAACATACTAAAATTTCATTTTGATAAACTCATTTTTACGGCAGTTATCGTGCTAACGGACAGACAGACAGACAGACAGACAGACAGACAGAATGAACAAAGTCATAAACACTTTTCAACTTTGTTGTAAAGTGTTAAAAATGCAGCGCGTAAATTTTTGAACCTTAAGGATACAACAGATGGAGAGGTAGAGAAAATAACCAATAAAATAATGTTGGGAAAATTCATTAGCGCATTACGCCCTGATTTGGCAATTGAAGTGAAGAAAAAAGATCCGCAGCGGTTTGAAGATGCCATAAAAGATGCCGAACTGTTTGAAATAATTCTTAATGATAGGACTCCAGAAGAATCACATAACGAACTGAAAGAAATGTTACTTACAACACAGGTTCAAGATTTGACTTTAGAAATTAATAAATTAAAATTGCAAAATATACCAAATCAATCCATGGAACGAGCTGTTTTTTGCATAGGGTGCGGAAAAAATGGACATTATTTCTCAGATTGCTGGTACAATGAGTGTAATACTGCATTTGCAAGGAATCCCAAACGAATGAATTATCAGCAATATGGGTTGGAGCAAACAAATTATATCAGAGGAAACAGAAACGAAAATCTCAGAAATTTTGAACGAGGAGGATATAATAGAAATAATAGGGAATATCAAGGAAATAATAATGATCAAAGAAATTATTACGATCAATTAGAAACCAACGTAGAAAATAGAGAGAGGCAAAGTATAAGAGGAAATTTTAGGGGGCGCAACGGAAGAAATATAAGATCAAACACATATGAGAGAAACAATAATAATAGTAATTTAAACTAAGAGCTGGAATTTGGGACCAAGGAACGAATCGTACAAATTCCAGAGAAATAAATAAATTAGGTTCACAAACATATAGAAATAACAAAAATGGAGATGACTGGCAAAACTATACAAATTTGGAGAGAGGACAATATTATGAAAATAATGATAAAGCAAAATATGATACCAAAAGTATCCTTTCAAGCGAATGTGAAAACGTATCTAGCCCACAATTACCGATGGTAGAAATAGATTGCAAAGGAATAAAAATAATAAGTGTAATTGATAGTGGGGCTCAAGTTAGTATTATAGATTTGGAAACATTTCAAAAACTAAAACAGAATAGAAATGTAAAAATAAAATACATAACCAGAAGAGTAATACTTCAGACGTTTACTAAAGAAAATATAGAATTTTTAAATTGCATTCAATTTTCATTTAGAATTGGGGAAAAGGCATGCAAAAATTATTTTTTCGTGACAAAACAGAACTTTCAGGGGCAATATAAAATGCTTTTAGGCTACGACTTTTTATCCTCACATAAAGCAATTTTAAATACAAAAGATAACGAAGTACAATTTGGGAATACTGCGATTAAATTGTATAAAAGTGAAAATACAAACCCAATACAGAATTCAAAACAAAAACCACAAAGCCAGGGAATTCGCGATGAAAATAGATATAATAGTAATTATGAAAATTATAATACTGATGACGACGAATATGAGGAAATAAATAGTTGTTATAATGAATCCAATAATGAGAATGAAGATAGAATAAGCGATGATAATGATGACGACGAATATGAGGAAATAAATAATTGTTGTAATGAATTCAATAATGAGAATGAAGGTAGAATAAGCGAGGATAATGAAAGCGATAACGATAGAAAAAACGCTAATATGCAAAATTGTAGCACTCGCGATAATGTAAATGATGAAAAATGGTTACCAAGTTCTAATGAAAGTAATAAGAATAAGAATGTTAAAAAGAAAGAGGAAAAGCAGATTTTCGCTAAATTGAAAATAAAAATAACATTAAAGCCAGGGGAGTCAGAAATAGTCCAATTGATTTTGTCACAGGAATTAAATGAGGGACAGGATGTTTTATTTTCTCCAATAAAAATGGCAAGAACATTAATCACGGATGAAGCGATCCAAAGTATAGAAAATAAAAATAAGATTAGAATGTTGTTATACAATGAAAAAAATTGCCAAATTACACTTAATAAAAATATGAACGTGGGTATAATAACAGAACAAATCGAAATTGTTGATACAAAAAATAAAAGCAGTAAACCCACGTTGGAAATTAATAATATTCAAAATTTAAATAAAACAGATTATCAACAAATTCGGGAATTAAGAAAGAAAGAAATATCTCCAGACGATTTTCAAGTACAGCACTTAAATAAGGAAGATAGAAATAAAGTTATTGCATTAATGATGACCAATACAGAGGTTTTTTCAAAGTCATATGCTACCCTAGGTAAAACATCAGCAATAGTACCGAAAATCGAACTTATGCACAATTATCCTATTCAGAGTCGACCATACCCAATTCCGAGAGCAGTACGAGAAATTGCGCAAAAAGAAATTAGGGAATTATTGGAAAATGACATTATTGAAAGTTCACAAAGTACGTACGCTAGTCCCATTATTCTTGTAAAGAAACCAAGTAAACCAAATGAAGAACCTAAATATAGACTTGCTATTGATTATAGGGCCATAAACGCGTATTTACCACTTTTGCCAATAAACTTACCAAAGGTGAAGGATATATTACAAAATATCGCTGGTAGTAAAATTTATACAGTTATGGATTTGAAGGCGGCGTTTTTTCAGATCGAACTAAGAAAACAAGATAGAAAGGCCTTAACGTTCACAACTTTTATGGGAAATTTTAATCCTAAAAGAATTCCGTTTGGTCTTAAAAACTTAGGAGCATATTTTCAACTTTTAATGAACAAAGTGTTAGGAGATCTATCAGAGTTAAAAATATACTTTTACTTAGATGACTTAGTCATATGCGCACAAAATAACGATGAAATGTTAGAGAAAATCAAAATTGTTTTCCAAAGATTGAAAGAAAATAATTTAACACTCGACCCGGCGAAGTTACAGATATGCAAATCGCAAATTGAATTTTTAGGATATAAAGTAAATGCGAATGGTATAAGCCCATCAATAAAAAACTGTGCAAAAGTGCAAAATTTCAAACAACCCCAAACGGTTAAACAAGTAAAAAGCTTTCTTGGGACAACAAACTATTTTAGAGGTCTGATAAAAAATTATGCACAAATTGCAGAACCGTTGGTAAATTTGACAAAAAAGAATGTTAGGTTCGAGTGGAATAATGAATGTAGAAAAGCTTTTGAAAAATTAAAAAATGCAATTTTTAAAGAACCAGTTGTAAGACAGCCTGATGAAGTAAACCCGTTTGTCTTAACTACGGATGGCTCAGGTAAGGGAATTAGTAGTATTTTGATGCAAAGGGTAAATGGAGTCAATCATGTTATCGAATTTTATTCAAGACCTGTGAACCCGGCAGAGAAGCGTTATCCTGCAATAAAGCTAGAATTGCTAGCTATACACGCATCCTTACAACACTTCAGAGAATATCTGTTCGGAAGGAGTTTCACCTTGCTGAGTGACGCAAAATCCCTTATGTACCACATAAAATTAGATAAAATGCCAAATATCATATTGAGGTGGCTAATTGACATAAGTCAGTATGATTTTAAATTCAAATATCAAAAAGGTGAAAAAAACGCAAGTGATTATTGCTCGAGATATGTATTTGACAATGATAACCAAATCAAATATGTAAATACTTTAATTAAAAATGATGAGATAAATGTGGAGAAAATATTAGAGCAACAAATGGTAGATGAAAAATTAAGTAAAATTAGAGAGGAATTACAAAAAGGAAGAAACCGATATCACAATAACAAGGTATACTATATTGATAGCCAAAATAAACTGTTAATGGTAAAGAAGGAAAATAAAAGACAAACGTATAGGAAAATAAATGAGAATAAGATTGTAATACCGCACTCGCTAAAGGGAAAGATAATAGAGATAGCACATTTCCCTCATTTCGGAGTAAAAAAGACATACCAATTACTTTCAAGAAAATATTTTTGGATAGGGGCTTTCCAAGACGTGGAAAATTTTTGTAAGTCTTGTAATCAATGCTTATTAGTAAAACACAAAAATATACCACCAGCCAGACTTCAGGCTATGCCAGAAATATTAAAACCAGGAATATATTTACAACTGGATTGCGTAGGAAAACTACCGCGCAGTAATGGAGGAAATAATTTTGTAATTACAATTGTAGACATGTTTTCACGATACTTTGAGGCCTATGCAGTCAGAGACATTACTGCTAAAACAATAGTGAATAAGCTAACAAACTTCGTGACAACTTATGGAGTTCCAATTATTATTCAAAGCGATAATGCTCAAATTTTTAAAAGTAAAGAATACATAGATTTTACAAATGCATTAAATATTGAAAGGCGATACAGTTCGGTTTATTTCCCAAGTTCTTTAGGTCGTTGTGAAAGAATACACAGAGACATGAAACAATGTATAATGTGTTTGTCAAAGACTACGTTTGAATGGGATGAATCTTTAAAATGGTTTAAGTTTTATGTGAATAACACTATTAACAGTAATACAGGATTTGAGCCTTCATTCCTGTTCTATCTTAGAGATTTATCATTGCCATTTGAAAATATTAAACAAACAAACATACCAAGTAAGGAAGAAATAGATATAATGTATAGTGATGTAAATAATTATAAAAATTATGTGGCACAGCATTTAAAAAATATAGATAAAGTCGTGAAAGACGCATCGGAACAACAAAAGCTGATAAATGACAAACAAATAAAGAAATATAAAATAGTGAGAAAAAACGATATATTTATAGGAGCGACAGTGTACCTAAAAAAGTTCCTAAAACCAAGGGTATTAGAGGATCGATATGATGGACCATTTAGAATTACGAAATTAGTCCGAAATAATAATGTTATAATATGTCTTAAAAGTGATGAAAATAAAACTTATATATATATATATATATATATATATATATATATATATATATATATATATATATATATATATATATATATATATATATATTTTATATATATATATATATATATATATATATATATATATATATATATATATATATATATATATATATATATATATATATAAAATATATATATATATATTTTATATATATATATATATATATATAAAGTGCACATAAATAAACTATACATGGCAGCGGAGCGAAAACAATATTTGAAAGATAGTGACGAAAGCGAATCAAACCACACACACACACAGGACAAAGAAAAAAATCAAAATGAGAAAGTGATTAGAAATAATGATCAAAGTCAAATTAAAGAAGGGAAGGTCACTAAAGAAAAGCAATTAAACTGTGAAAATAATAGAAATGATGATGAGGTTTGTTATAATGCCAGAGGGTATAATTTTCGCCCTCGAATTGTTGTAAATAGTAATTTCATAAAACAAAGAATATGAAAAATATGTAAAAAGTTTGTAATTAATGTCATAAATAGAAAGTGATAATTGAGTGTATATGTATATGTTTTTATGTTTTAAATTGTGGATATAAGTATATTTCAAAAAGTATGTTATGTATTTCTGACATTACATATATGGCAAGTTCAAAAAAAAAAAAAAAAAAAAAAAAAGTGAAATAACAAAGTAATTTATAAATAATATGGTGGTATGGAATTCAACCATAACCAAGAATCGGAAGTTGATAGTTGCACTACTACAATATGTTACAAAATGAAATGATAACAAGAAAATGTATAATAATAATAAAGTAATGAATGCTGTTATGTAATGATATGTCGTATGTAAATAATTATGTAAAAGGAGAAATGAAAATTATGCATTGCAAATAATATATATCAAAATTTACAATTTAATAATAATGTGAATGTTGGTAATCCTCATGTAATTTATGGTACATTATGTCAATTATGAATAATGGACTAACTTGACAGGGAACTATCAAGAAACTACAAAGAACTATCAAAGCTATGAGTTGTACGAGGCTAAAAAGTGGAACTCAGCCTTTCTCACGATGGATGAACTTATGTGTTTGCGAGGAACCATTGTGAACTTAATTTCTTACCACTGGGGTGAAACTGTGGGAGAGTAACTTTTGGACTTCTTTTTCGCGGGGGGGGGGGGGGGGGGGGGGGGGTGAGAATGTAATGCCAGAAATGTAAAGTAATAAATATTTGGAAGGATTAAAAAATAATGGAACCAGGAATGCGGGTGGATTATCCCCACGCTAAGCAGATGGGCGATAATATACAGGTGGCCCCATATCTTACATACCACGCCCATGTTTACATACCACGCTAAGCCGTTTGGCGGCAACCGAGACGGTGACGCCATGTCTACGGATTAGCCCTCAGCTCTACATTTCAGCACGTGGACCGCCGACCGAAAAAGGGATATAAGTGAGAGTTGCTCGAAGTGGGAGTCAGAATTGGTCAAGGCAGGCTGTTGGAGTTAGACTAGTCAAGAAGAAGCGACGGTAGCAGAGTTAAGAGTTGTGTGTGCGTCTCTGATATAGGAATTCGAAGGAGAGCTCATGTTCATCTGGTATTGCAAGTGTAAAGTGTGACAAAGCATCGGTGTTACCCAAGTTATATGAAAGAAGATCAGGTACCGTACAATTAAACTATATGAGGATAACCTCTTTGTCTAAATTTGTGTTTTTAAGGAAAAGCTAATTAATGCATCCCACCACGTGCTCCAACCAAATATCAATTCATCTGGCATTACACCCCCCGAACTACCATTGAGATGTATTCCACTATTGTGATATTTATTTAATTTGTAAAACTAAAGAGTGTAAATTGAGTATGTGATAAATAAATGTTTGTTCCTTTACTATTAACCTTAATTTTTAGTCTGTTAACTTAGTATCCCGTTAAGCACAGAAATAGGTGGGTTTTGCGGCCACCAACACAATGTACACAGCAGTAAGTTTTAGAACAGATTACATGTATAATTAATATACTAATAAATAATTAATTTAATGTAAAATGCATTTTTGACAATATTAATTTTAATCAACAAAATTAATAATCGGCACAATCACGATAATGCGTTTGTCCACCATTCATTCAACACACAACTGTTTTTGACCAATAATTCGATGACCATCATCCCTCACCCACCTTACTAACCAGACTTAGCCCCCTGCGACTTCTTTTTATTCCCAAAAATGAAATTTAAGCTAAAAGGCTGACATTTTGATACCATTGAAGAAATTCAAACAGAATCGCAAGCAGTGCTTGATATGCTTACCAAAAAAGACTTCCAGAAAGCCTTCCAGCAAGGGGAAAAGCGCTGGGACCAATGTATAGCTGAATAAGGAAGCTATTCTGAAGGTGACAGTGAACATTAACTGATATGGTTAGTTTTCAAAATTTTCACAGTGCCAATCCGGGAAATTTTGGATAGCACCTCATATATCCGACTTTCTAACAATTTGCGATTTTCTAAATTCGTGAATTTGAAAAATAAATTTTCAATTTTTGGACATAGAATTATTTCAATATTAAAAATGTGCTCTTAAAGAAAAAAACAACAACAATAATAATAATAATAATAAAAATAAAAATTAGTGATGGCTTATGAAAAAGAAAGAAATTTTAGTGACAGCAGAATTACATCAAAACTACTTGGTTGATCAAAATCTGAAGTAGAACTATGCAAAGACAAAAAAAAATTGCATTGAACAGCATAAGAAATTAAAAAAAAGGATTAAATGAAATTAAGTAAAAATTAAATAAAATATTATATGTTAAGCACTTTGCAATTAAATTGGAAAAATATAAAACATAAATTTGACTAAATTACAACTGTAACAGATGCAATTTAAATACAAATGTATTTTATAATAGAAAATGGAATAATTACCTACAACTATTTGATAGTGAAACATCAAAAAAGCAATGGTGGCATTTCCAAAGACTCGAAGAAACCAAGTCTGTTTCTCGCAACAAAATTTGGAGGATCTAAGAATAATAAACAGTATCATAAAATGGAAAATCACAAAGTAACATTGTTTACAAATGTAATACTCTTGATTTATATGGTATAACTTGCACTAACTGGAATGGCAAAAATATGAATATAATTATTAGGCGTAGCATGCTATCTGGAAGTACACGGCAACAAATAGAAAATTTAATCCGGGCGCGGTAGCCCATTGGTTAGCGCGCTGGAGTTGCACTCGGTAGGCCCGGGTTCGATTCCAGCCACTGCCAAAACTGCCGCCGTGTTCATGCGGAGTACGATCACGTTAAACATGTGGGTCCGAAAGTCCTTCCGAGAGGTTGGTGGTAGGGGAAGGAGGGTACGGTCCCTGTGGATGCCTCCCCCACTGGGTTCCGGTCTAAATTGGGTGGCACTTCCCGACCGTCCAAACTGTTACCTTACACCTTTCTGGTAGGTCGGACGGTCTGGGTTTCAACAACACATGATGTTCTCACAAATAATAAAAATAATATAATAATATAATATGAGAAAAAACAAAAATAAAAGGTTGAAAATGATAACTTTAAATATACATGTTTAGTATCTTTTTGAGGAGTTAGGATTAACCAAGACAAGCATTAGTTTTTTCTCATTCCTCCAGAATAATTATGTCTACTATATGTATAAGTCATCAGATAACATACATTAACTCAACCCATATTTCATAAATATTAGACTAAAATAAGTTTTCATTAAAGTTATTTCTAAAGCTAAATTTTATAAAGAGTAAGATGGATGGTATGTTTTACAATTACATATTTTTTATTTTTTTTTTGTAATTTCCAATGGCAAGAAACTTGACACACAAAAAGTTTAAATAAAAAATTACATCAAAAACAAAGAGAGTTATTGTCCCACTCAGAATCCATTTTCCCAATATTGCTCTATTTCAGAAGTCCAACATAGCTTTGCATAGATGAATGTGGGCTCAAAACATAACATTGCCATCTCTACAGAAGGGGCAGTTTGCATCAAGCAAAACATCAATATGTGAAAGATGCTCTGCTAAACAGTCATATTCGATGCCAGACAAAAAATTGTCACTGCATCATGACATGGTTTTACTGGGTGTTTTAACTAGGTGTCTCCAATTCTTTGAAGTGATTCTATTTAACAAATTTTGGTAAAGTTATTTTATAGACTTTTTGATGAAAATCTTTGCAGTATAAAAGGCTGTTTCACAGCCTGCCAGCTGTTATACCCTGGAGCTGTTATATCCTGGATATGCTTCATTATTTCTATAAATCCTAATGGGTTTGGGTATTCACATAGTCCTTTATTTTTACCTTCCTTATATATATAATGTATAAGGAAAGTATGGTGACGGGGTCAAAAATTCGAACTTGAGTTTTTGAAGGGACAGCACGTTTCAAGCATCCCTGATCACGAATCGAACATTCTTGAAGTGATGTCTGTGTGTGTCAGTGAGTCTGTGGAGACAATATCTCACGAACGAATAGAGCGATTCGAATGAAATTTGGTACAACAATCACAATCCATGAATACTGGTAGCCTATTGTTTTTAAACACAATCAAATGTTCAGAACTCCCTAAATTTTCGAGTGAATTTTGAAAAAAATCATCAAAAAATCAAAATCTTTAATAAAGTTATAAAGTTACACAAATAGACATTTCTTATGTAATTTTTCCATAGAAAACGATTGACATAAACTTTAGAATGCTAGCATGAACCGTTCTCGAGATATTGCACATTTTTTAAATAAATTTATCAAAAAATCCCATAAATTAAAAAAAATATATTAACTGTTGAGAAACATGTTCACTTTTCATATGTAATATCATGCGATAAATTTGGTGACATCATTCCCTTGCATCTAGCTCGTTCCATTCATGAGAAAAGATACTTTGAGTAATACTTTTGTATTTAAATGCCAATAGTTATTTATCTGCTATAAGAATAACTTATTTCTCCATCCATAACGCTTGGCGAGATTTTGGCGATGAATTTGGCAGAATTTTGCCAACTTGGCGACTTTTTTAAATGTTGACAAATTAACAAAAATCTGACCAAATGGCACTTAATCAATGAAAATGACGAGTAATTGACGAAAATTCAATATCTTGGAAAGAATATAAATATCTACTATAAGAAAAACCTATTTTTTTATTGTAAAAGTAGTAAATTCATTGCATTACATAAGGAAAGTCATGTGTTGCCCGCATCAGATTTTTTTAAAGTGATATTGACATATGAGCACTAAGAAATGCAAAATAAGCCCCTTGATGCTGGTTGCTGCAGTGGAAGTATGATTCTAAATTATCAAAAATCTAAATTTTGTAACTAAAAAGAAATTTAGCTTAAACTGCCTCTCTAGTATTGCCTTCATACCCAAATTCATGAGGTCATTACATTATAATAAATCTAGTTACAAATTGCAGTATAATTCTTTTCTTTAATGAATAAATACATACGTTGTAAAAAATGATTTGCATCCTGATCCTCTTTCTTAAAAGTTTTCTTAAACCCAGCTACTAATCTGTTAAAGGAAAAAGCAAAGTACAATAATTATTAAAAAAATTGAATACATAACTTCACAATTCTTGCACAACAGCATTGTTTATTCAAAAAAGTATTAAGTTTATACAGCGTGTCAAGAAAAGTCATGGACCAGGCAAATAATTTTAGTAGTAAAGTTATCATTTTTATGCAAGTGTATAGGAAACCTCTATAGCGCTATATAATGAGACAATTTTCTTTAGCTGACCCCTTCTTTAGCAGGGTATAGGGGGTGGGAGAGAAGGGGTATTTCAGTCCTTGCTAGAGATAGAGAAAAATATTTAATTACCCTAATTTCCTGCATATAATCCTTAAATTATCTATATAAAAAAAAAAAAATCCAAATTTTGAAAGTGTAGATTATAAGTCATTGCGGAATATCCATGGCAATATTTTCTAAGTGAAAGAAACAACGAATGTGCAAATATAAAATATAAAGCATATATAAAAAAAGCATTGTACTAATAAAAAAGATAAAATACTTTTTCATAAAATTTGTTTTTCTAAAGTAACTTGAATTTAATATCATTATCATGTTATAATTCAAATAAAAGGTAAATTTCATCCTTTTAACTATTTTGCATAGATACATATAGAAACAAACAGGCATGCTAATTTTATTTGGGGATAATTTGAGCGCTGTAGATTATGAGACATTGTGGATTACCCTAAGTATTTCTTCTTTCTCTCTGAAAATTACACATGCAGATTATGTGCAGGTTTTTTATGGAACAAAGTTGTGAACATTGCAAAATTAGTGCTAAGCAGTTTTGTCCTTCTAAATACCGATTTTAAAACAGACAATTTTATTAATCTACATGCAAAAGTATACATAGAAACATTGAAAAACATGTGGAAACACCTTATTATACGTGGAAACATTTTACTATATGTGTGCAAACATGTATCACTGATAAAGATGAACATTTTGTAGTTTGTGTATAATAAAGTCAATTTTATTCTACTGCATTGTATAAGTGTTCCAATTTTGAGGGGAGGAACAGTGGCAAATTAACATACCAGCGAACCCGGGGGCCTCATTTGAACATAAAATAAAAATACAAAATCTTGAAGAAAAAAAATGTTCTTAAAGATTTTTAATAGCGAAGAAGGAAATAAGGAAGAACTTGAAAATGAATCCCAAAAAGTCAATTTAAAGTGTTTGTATTCGTATTTATATGGAGAAAATTTAATTCAAGAGTTTCCAAATGTTGAAATGTGTTTGATGATCTCTGACGTTAGTAGGGAAAGGTCATTCTCTAAATTAAAACTAATCAAAAACAACTTAAGAAGCGTAATGACTGAAAAGGGGCTAAATCGTTTGTCAATTCTTAGCATTGAGAACAACTTTGTTAAAATGTTAGATTTTACAGATGTTACTGATACTTTTGCTGCAGTAAAAGCCAGAAAATGTCCAATTTAACCCTTAACGCACAAAAGTTTCTGCTGCAGAGACATGTATTAATGCTATAGAAATCGGAAGGCTCCGCTCTGAAGACATTTCTGTTATCTCTTATATCTCATATATATAGATAAGTGAATCATTTTTATAATGTAAAATTGTTCCATACGTAAGTTTATAGCCCCAGCAATAAAATGCCAATGGCAAATAGAAAAGGTTTGCTTGTACAAATGAAAAAACCAATATTTACTGCAACTAAAGAAATAATATTTTGCCATAAAAATAGCATTTTGCTATCTGCCTGGAAAGACAGGTGAATTGTAACATTACTTAGTACTAAAAACAAAGCAGGGATGCAAAATGTCAGCAGAATAATTTGCGGTAGTGATACTCAACATGTTGATAAGCCCAACATGGTTATAGACTACACTACATATATGGGTGGCATCGATTGAGCAGACCAAACCACGCACCCCTGATCTGTTGGTATATATTATAATAATAAATCTGGAGCGTTAAGGGTTAAAGTACCCTAAGAAGTTTTAGTTCTTTACTTAGTATTGTGCTGTAATATCAACATTTACCGTACAGTTTAACAAATAAAAATGTATAATATTTAAAAACTTGTACAGTATACTCTCTCTATTCTGAACACTCATGGGGGGCGACCAAAATGTTCAGATTATGGGGGTGTTCATTATAGAGGGAGATTGGGAAATATATGTATGTAGTGAGTTTATAGACTGTAGAATACTGAGCTTGGTTAGCCATGCCAGTTACCAAGATGGAGGTGCTGAATTTAGATTTGGCGGCTAGTTCAATGTCAAACTAAATTCAGTCAGACGTGTACTCTGCCATCTCATTTTTTTTTTATTATTATTATTAAAAAAGTTTTACAAAACATACAATAAAATTACATAATTACAGTATACACTTATTACAGTACATAATTAATTACTTCATGAAAAATGAGTAAATTTAGTCTGTTTTTGCATTGTGTATGCTCGTGCAACGTACATGTTATCTAGTTGTTTAAGAAGTGGAAAGGCTTCCGGGTGGTGTTCAGCTGCATCAGGTCCTGAATACCTTGGCCATATTGCTTGAAGGTAATCGTACTTCTTGTTTCATCGGTCTCTTCTGGTTCTGCTTCTTCTTCACTATCCTCTTTCTCTTCAACGATGTTGTTGTCGCAAACCGGAAGGCTTTCGTCAGCTTCGAGATAAGCTCCAGGTTCAATTTCAGTATGAAGCTCCTGAAGAATTGACCCCAAGTCACTCACAGTTGTTGCTTCTTGGTCCTCTATTATTGATTCCTCCTTCTTACACTGGAATCCTGCTTTGTAGAAGCATCTTTGAATGGTGTAGGGGGTTACTTCATTCCAAGCCATTGATATCCAACGGACAGCATCCATGACATTGACCTTCTTCATTAGTTGGATTGCCGAATTTGTCTCTTCCATCACCAGGGCCATTTTCTTCAGAAAATGAATTCGGTAGTGAGCTTTAAAGATCTTGATCACTCCGTGATCTAGTGGTTAGATTATAGAAGTACAGTTTGGTGGCAGGAACTTGAGACTCACGTTGCTCAGCTGCATGATTCCATGAGAGGTGGCATTATCCACCAAAAGAAGAATTCTTCTTCCTTCTCTCTTCATCATCTGGTTAATGCCCTCCAACCATTGTGAGAAAATTGTTAATATCATTCAGGCTTTTCGATTTGATTGATAGAGCACAGGCAATGATGCGATCTTCACATTTTTAAAGCATCGTGGTTTTTAACTTTTTCCGATCACAAGTGGTTTGAGTTTTTCACCCGTAAAACTGACACAGAGTATGACGTAAGCCTTTCTTTCGACATTTATGCCGACTTTTGAAGCGAGTCAACCATCCTTCCGATGTCTTGAATTCCGTGATTTTCTCCTTTTCTGCAAAATCCAGAGCAATCTGCTTTAGCAGGGGTCCAGTGATAGGAAGATGCTTTGTTCTCACTTGGCAAAAAAAACTTCCACACATGATTGTTTATGTTCTCGTTTTCTTTTCGAAAATTCTACACTTTGAGGAAGGTTCATTTCCTTCAAAAGCGGCTATAATTTCTTTCTCTTTCTTGCTGATAGCGTTGACTTGGCCTACTGAAATTCCAAACTCAGATGCAATTTTCTTTTGACTTACTTTTGATTTTAATTTTCGAACAACGTATTTTTCTGGAAGCTTCAGTTCTTTCCGTTTTTACATTTTCCTACTTATTTCTGACATACTGTATCTGCATAAGTACTGTGCTTCTTTTCCTGCAACAACAGCGAAATGACGAAAAAATTTTCCTTTGCCGAGCAAAAAGGAAGAAAAACAGAAGCGACAATGGTGTCCAATCATGTGTGCGGAAAAGAAAGCATAACCCTTTTTTGACCACTCCCTCTAACACGTGGTGAACACCTGTTGTCACTTATCTGTGATTGGGGACGGGGAGCGGGGCAGGCATTTCTCTGAATTTCTCCACCGATTGCAAACACACTTTCAGTTTCCGTTCAGTTTACAGAGAGTTAAAGGGGGAATGGGGATCAAAAGTAGTGTTCATAATACTGGGGTGTTCATATTAGAAGGTGTTCGGAATACAGAGAATTCATCTTATATTAAGTCTATGGAGTTTCGCCGGGACCGCCGTAATGTGTTCATAATACCGGGGTGTTCACATTACAGAGTGTTCAGATAGAGAGAGTCCACTGTATCGTTAAATATTTTCATAAAATATTACTAATCTTATTTTAATGTAATTCCTGTTCAAACTTTTGCATGCAACTATTTCAAGTATGTTTATTTTATGAAAAAAAAAGCATAGCAAGATTTGTATAGAGCAAGATTCAATGTGTTTATTTTTAAGTACTTTTCTTTTTCTTTCTAAAGTGGCTAATAGGGGGGCCTCTTTAGAAAAGATCATCAGGGGCCACACTCTCCCATGATTCGCCATTGGGGAGGAAGTTAGATTGGATACAATGTCTTTTCAAGATTCCTTTCATTTCTTGATTGAGGACAAAAATGCTTTGTACTAATTCTGCAATGCTCTCCTAAATAACGATTTTAAAACAAACAATTTTATTAATCTACATACAAAAATGTATACATAGAAACATTGGAAAACATGTGGAGACACCTTATTCCATGTGGAAACATCTTATATATGTGTGCAAACATGTATCATTGATGAAGATGAACATTTTGTATTTTGTGTATAATAAAGTTAATTTTATTCTGCTACATTGTTTAAGTGTTCCATTGTCTTTTCAAGGTTCCTTTCATTTCTTGTATGGGGGGGGGGGACAAAAATGCTTTGTACTAATTCTGTGATGCTCTACAACTTTGCAATTGATTTATTTTCCTACTTTTAACAGAAAGTGAGATAGTCCCCTGAAAGTTGTTTCATTGTGTAGTACCATTGAGATTTTCTATACACCTGCACAAAAAATATACAATAACTCTAATACTTCTCAAGTTAATTGTCTGACTTTCAAGTTATTTGTCATGACTTTCATCAACATCTTGTATACTTAAACCTCAGTTAAAACAGAGAAAATAATAACAGTCAGCAAATGATACAGGGCAACTCAGAGATTTTATACATTTTTTAAACCACATTTTTAACTTATATTCATTTAGCATCTAATGCTCTTCAAAGCTCATATCTATACCAGTAACCCAAAATGAAATTTTTTTAACAGTGCCAAATTACCAGATGGGAATGTGAGCATTTGCCCTGGACCTCATACTTTTAGGAGGTTATATTAACCCTTTCCTGACTATCGACACGCCCACATGTTGGCTACGAACTTGCATTCCAGGACAACTGTCATGCATTCGTGTTGAGGAAAAATGTACCCTAAAAGACAATGGTCACGGATGAGCATTTTCATATGGAACATTTTTACGTGAATTTATTTGTCTACTAGATGGCTTAAATGTCCATGCGAACAACTACAATGCATTTTGCAGATACTTGACCTTGGCATAGGAGGGATCCAATGAATTAATTTTTCATCTGGAGCGGTGAAATGTGGTTTTGTAATATAAGCAAACAGAGCATTTCTCGCAGCATCTACTGTTTTATAATTGAGTTTCGGTTCTCGTTTTGTTTTTCGCTTTATGATTTCATTGATGAATTATAGGAATATAAGCAAGTATTTTTTTAAATTTGGGTTTTAGAGGAATGAACGTCAGTGAAATTATTAGGTTATTTCAGATAAAAGAATGGTTGGGCCAGGACATTTTCTTTCTGTGGAAGAATATACTCGTATGATAAATGAACCGGGCAGTAATGAAGTGATGCAGATAGTAAAGATTCATGGAACTGTGGTATTTCTGAAGATGAATATAAAAATGCAATACTATTATTACAACGCCGCCAGTTTCAGTAGATGTTTCTGCAAATGATGTTTGGACGGGAGATTTGAAAGGTCTGAATTCTTTTGAGTTTTTGAGCATACTTGGAATCAATCACAATATTATGCCGTCTAATTTAGATAAGGAAATTAATTTTTTGAACATATTTTTCAATGATGAATGGTAGAATTCATATGAAAAATATACATCAAATAGAAAATAAGTATTTCTTTTATTCACTGAAACAACTAACAAAATGACAAATCTAAAAAACCAGATTTAAAGGTCACTTTATTAAAAAACCATCCTACAGACATACAACAAATAAATAATTTTAAGTCAGAGTGCTTTCGAACACCTTCATGCTCGTCCTCAGTGGCGATAGAATTAGAAACAGATGCCATCATGCCTAAATACATTCCAATGCTGTCAAGCAAAATTTGCATATTATGAAAATTGCCATCCATACAAAATTGTGAATCATAGAACAGATTTAAAATTATAAAATTTACAAATCTCAATGATAAACATTTTTAAAAAACATCAAATACTCTAGAACATTATTATAAATTAAGGTAACTGTGTAAAGGTTTAACACACATGCACGGCACGGCCATTCACTTTGCTTCTCTAAGTCCTCGGACAAGACGGATGGTCTGGGCTTTCGACACATGCACGGCAGTCCGGCCATCCAACCAGCTGCTCTAAGTCTTCGGACGAGTCGGATGGTCTGGGCTTTCGACACATGCACGGCATCGAGAATGAGTCGCCAGGCATAATTTAAGACCTGAACAGGTTCAAAATTACAAATAGAAATATGATATAAATAAATGAAAAGGGATTTGTAAAGTAAAATAGAGCGGGTGTTATTACAGCTGATCAAAAGAAAAGAATTTTCAAAAAGGGGGTGAAAATTATTTTTATTCATTAATTGGGCAAGGACGGTCGTTTGTTTACCATTTTCTACGTCTCTTGCATGTTCAGACAAACGCATACCAACCGTACGTTTAGTACTACCAATATAAAATTTATAAACATTATCCGGAGAAAGAAGAGGTACAACATATACCCCAACGAGACTTTTAAAGTTAATATTATCCCTAAATTTATCAGTACGAATACGATTGAATATAGTAGTAACAGTTGAATGAGCGGGTTTAAAATTAAATTCAGTACAAAAATTGATAAGAGGACAAAAAATTTTAAGACGGTAAGGACAACTAAAAAATTTTTTGTCCTCTTATCAATTTTTGTACTGAATTTAATTTTAAACCCACTCATTCAACTGTTACTACTATATTCAATCGTATTCGTACTTATAAATTTAGGGATAATGTTAACTTTAAAAGTCTTGCTGGGGTATATGTTGTACCTCTTCTTTCTCCGGATAATGTTTATACATTTTATATTGGTAGTACTAAACATACAGTTGGTATCAGTTTGTCTGAACATGCAAGAGACGTAAAAAATGGTAAACAAATGACCGCCTTTGCCCTATTAGTGAATACAGATAATTTTGGTTCCCTTTATAAAAAATTTTTTTTTTGATCAGCTCTATTTTACTTTATGAATCCCTTTCCATTCATTTATATCGTACTTCTATTTGTAATTTTGACTCTGTTCAGGTCTTAAGTTATGCCTGGTGACTCGTTCTCGATGTCGTGCATGTGTGTGTGTTAAACCTTTACACAGTTACCTTAATTTATAATAATGTTCTAAAGTATTTGATGTTTTTTTAAAAATGTTTATCTTTGAGATTTGTAAATTTTATAATTTTAAATCTGTTCTATGATTCACAATTTTGTATGGATGGCAATTTTCATAATATGCAAATTTTGCTTGACAGCATTGGAATGTATTTAGGCATGATGGCATCTGTTTCTAATTCTATCGCCTCTGAGGAAGAGCATGAAGGTGTTCAAATGCGCTCTGGCTTAAAATTATTTATTTGTTGTACATCTGTAGGATGGTGTTTTAATAAAGTGACCTTTAAATCTGGTTTTTAAGATTTGTCATTCTGTTAGTTGTTTCAGTGATTTGAAGTTTGACGTGCCACCACTAATGGTATTTCTTTTATACCTGAAAAAAGTAAATTTCTGTGTTGAAGTTGAATAGGTGATTTTTAGTGAATTTATTTCGAGAGCTAGGCTTAGCGCAAAAAATTAGCCGTCCTTTGGGCCAAGGTAGGTCCGGAATGCCACTATCCGGAAAGGGTTAAAAGCATTCTTACAATAAATTACCTTTTTTATTCAACTAAAACAAATAACCAATGTTGACTGGAATTAATGAAGCAAACCTCTGATTAAAATTACACTGGAATTTACAGTAAATTCTCAAAAACCAAAACTTAACAATACACCAGTTTGAAGCAATAAATAAAAATGCCTATTTTGATTTTTATAAGCAGGGGGGATTCAAACCAAAATGTTTTCCAAATGCTATGATAGGTACATATTATTTTAGTACTCATTTACAAATATGTAATGAATATGTAGTATGCTTACTTATTAATCCACAACATATTATAAACTAGGAATCATATATAACTTTAAAATACAGGTTATTCAAGTTATGAGAAGTAGGTTATTAAAATTTTGGCAGCAAAAAAGATACATAAAAAGAGTACAAGATTAAGTTTTGTAAGTAAAACAAAAAGATCAATTATGCATAAAGCATTGATTATGAAATACATTCCAACTGTAATGCAATTTTATTTAAACATCTCTAAAATGTGATACATTCAGCGGTGATCTTTTTTAAATTATCACAGTACTATAATAATTTATTTTACTTAAAAACTTAAAACCATGGAGGTAAAAGTACTTTCTAACTCCATGCTTAAAACTTCATAGTAAAAGGCAATGCTACAAAATCATCTGCTTCTCTATGTAAAATCAATGAATATTTTATTCATATCATTTATATTCCAGACTCCAGAGCTAAATAATTTTGCATTAAAAAATTCAGCAATTCTTATACAACTCATTTTACAGCTTGATTTGTTTACATTCTGCATTAGGCTTCGTTGTAGAAATAATCAAAGTTTGATGATTATTTAAACTCAAATATATTGTAATTGCATTGGCGCAGAATATAAAAAATTCAGCAATTCTTATACAACTCATCTTAGAGCTTGATTTGTTTACATTCTGCATTAGGCTTCATTGTAGAAATAATCAAAGTTTGATGATCATTTAAACTCAAATATATTGTAATTGCATTGGCACAGAATATAGATGCACAGAAAATACACAAAAATAAAGCGATTTTAGGAAGGATGCAACACCAAATATAAATGTAGAAGAACTTTAAAAATCACAATTTTGACACTGGGAAAAAAGATGGATGCCATATTTTATTTTAAAGTGGGTCACGTAACCTCTTCATATAATATAGGAAGGTGTAATTATTATTTTAATTTTTATTTAAAAAACTACAAAACATATTTTGCTCAAATTTTTTTATATATTTTAAGGGATAATTTGAATATTTCCTAAAATTTTCAAAGCAATTTGTGAATTTTAACTTTGCTTAAAAAATGTTTGAAAAATTAGGTCTCATAGGGTTCAATGTATTTCACTTTTTCAAACCGGGTTCAATCCAAAACTAATTGGGTGATATTATTCATTTACATTTCCATATGTCCCATAGACTGTCTGAATAACATATTAAAATTTCATTTTGATAACGTCATTTTTACGACAGTTATGTGAAAGGACAGACAGACAGAATGACCAAAGTCATAAACACTTTTCAACTATGTTGGAAAGTATTAAAAAAGGGGCAAGACTTAATAAGCTTTTCATGATTTTACACAACTTAGGCTAACTAAACTCAAGTAATTTAAGGAAAACTTGAGCAACATATAAAAACAGCACAAATAATACAATAATGCAGCATACAGCTGTTTCAAGGATATGCTGGATCCCTTTTGTCAGTGCAAGAGAACCAACAAACCCAAAGTCCAAAAGAGGATGGGGCGCAAAAGAAGCAGGGGGGAATATATACCTAAGACCTGGATTAAGAGAGAGGCAATCAGAAGCAGCGTGAAGAACAGTTAAGCCAATCCAAAACAACAAGTAACACACAAGATTGGTATGCACCAAAACACAACAGGAATATCTTATGAGTCTAATCAGAACAAGAATAAATGAGACCCAAAAAGATGAAAAATGGTTAAAATGAGACATAAGAACACCACCGGCCACTTAAACTGCTACTCATACCCTAGGGTGAGTCGAGTGGTCTGGGTTTTCGACATAAGAACACCAAAGAAATAGAATGAAGAAGAGAGAGGGAGGAGAGTTCCAGGGCACTTTGCCAGATCGTGGACAAAAATGGAGTACTGGACAAATCATTAACTAAATTACTAGAATTTTTATGGATATGGAAGGCTTCAAAGAAGTTGACGTGCAGTTTTGTATAATCCTTTCTAAAGAAAACTCAAATTGCTAGCAATGTTGAGCAATTGAAGATCCAGCATATCCTCGAAACAGCTGTATGCTGTATTATTGAATTATTTGTGCTTTTAAACACCGCTCAAGTTTTTCTTATCCTTTGCACAAAAAGTACTGTTCTTATTGAACTTTAATTTATCACATGTAGAATATATATGACTAAAATATATTTCCCTTTGAAGTTACAGAAAGGAGAAATTGGATAATTATGTATATCTTACATATCACAAAGATCTGCTTTTTTATTTCCATTCTTTGATGCATTTTCATGCTTCGAAGACTTTCTTCCTATAAGAGAGGGAAGATAAAATTATATGATATAAAACATCATATTTTATATATTTATGAATTGTCCACAGGCTAAATACAGACAAAATTATAGCATTATTCATTACAAGATAACTGAGAACAGAATATATTCATAGAAAAATGCAAGAACCTTTAAGCAATTTTTTTAGAAATAGGCATTTTATATATTTTGCAATACATGGCATTAAGAAAGTGAAATTTTGGGTGGAAGTGTACATTTTAATATCTCTAACTTGAGGCCACCAATCCATATTATATGAAAATATAGGTATAAACTAAGAGAAAATATATTGATTCTATGTAATTATTAAACTGATACCTGTTGTTGTTGAGACCCAGACCGTCCGACTTACCAGAAAGGTGTAAGGTAACTGGTTGGACGGCCGGGAAGAGCCACCCAATTTACACTGGAACCCAGTGGGGAAGGCATGCACAGGGAAAATTGATACCTGTGAAACATGCTCCTCTCATTTAAACTATTATGGCATTGTATGGTAAATGCAATGAGGGAAAAATCAAGAGCAAGTGATATTTGTAAACAAAGTGGCGTAAGCAGTGGTGAAAACACCTAAAACCTGTTTTGGAGCAGCCAAATTATTACTGAGTTTTTTCCTAGAGTTTCAGAGCAGTTTAAAATAAAATTTATTTTAACTCAAAAACTATATATAAGGAAGGCTCCAGACAAAGACATAAAACTTTCTACATTGCATAATAGAAAAAGGTTAAGTCACAGTACTAAGTTTAGAATGATGGTGCTATTATTTTTATATGCGCAAACTAATTTTTAAATATGCAAACTATTTTTACACGCATAGAATATTTAATTATTTAATAGAAAAGTTCAATTTGCTATTAAATAATTAAACATTCAGGGAACATCCTACTACACATTGCAAGCAATACAATAATTTGGGATGAAATGCCTGTGAATAAAAAAAAAAATACTTTCTTAACTTTAAGCATAATTTCAGGTATTTAGAATAAACTATTACAAACTATTACTTAACAAAACTATTTATAGTTCATTTCAACATTTTTCACCATTATAATTTTCATCATATGCTGTCAATTTATTTTATGTTTTTAATCATTTTTAACGACTTTTATCAATTTAAAATTTTTTAAGAATATTTTAAACATTTATATTCATATATAAATATTAGGAAAATGCTTTTTTATAGCCACTGACTGACTTAGGAGTTTTAAAATGATTTATGTGTTCAAAGTGCAATTTTTATAGATTCTTTGCAAAATTGTTAAAAATTGGGATATTATGTTATGAATTCCATTCAAAACTAGTTGGAAAGAGGGTTCTTCATGCTTTTCAATGGTGTTAAGATAGGGACCTGTGTGTGGGAGTGGCCTCATTATGTAGAACAGCTCCCAAAAGGGGAAATGCTAGGTTCATTAAAAGAAATTTAAGATATGGCTGGTTAAAAAATTTATAATTAATTAAAGGATGGATGGATGAAATTTTTTTCTGGAGTAGTCTGTGATATATTTAGGAGCTACTGTAAAAATCATTAAAGTTGGATGGCAAGTTAATTTTTTTATATTATAGTTTAAAAATCGGAGAGGTTTAAAATATATGAAAAGTATATATTTATATCTTTTAATTTATTAAAACTTGTCTATTAATTGTATAGATTCTCTTTGTTTGAAACAAAATTTTTTTATCTTTTCAATGGTGTAAGGATGGAAGCTCTGTGACAATATTTTCAATTGCTAAGGAACAAATATGTGGGAATATCATCCAAAATCGAGTTAAAACATAAAATAACTAAAAAAATAATTAAAAATTAAAAAACATAATGCTGAGGTGCACCTATTTGAGTCCTGAAGTATTTGTGTACCAAATTCATGGTTTTACATACAACACTTAGATTTTCTACTACAGACTGCATGCAGACCTCTTCCTTTATCACAAAATATAAAACTGCTGCTTGTGAGAATAAACCTTTTATTACTTTCTTAAAGAAAACAGACATTTGCTTAATAAGAAATTTTTGAAAAACTGTGGGAGGACCTATAATTTATGGCCTGACGTTGGACCACTACTTTTTGCCACTTTTGGGAATCATCATGTCCTTCATCAGTGGCAAAATGAAAATTATAGTGCCAACAAATGTATACATGTAGGCCAGATCGGCAGGCAAAATTTACATATTATCCATTTACATTCTACAAAATTTATAATATTTTATTTTATAAAAAGGCATTTTAAGATTTAAATAATTAAATACAAATTACAATAAGGAATAAGGTTCATGAACAAAATTTATATTCACAGAAAATTATGTATAGGTTTGACATGCATGGTGTCAAGAACGAATCGCCAAGCATAACTTAGGGTCTGAACAGGATCAAAATTATAAATAGAATCACGGTACAGATAAATAAAAAAAGGATTCTTAAAATAAAATATTATGTGGGTTATTGCAACTGATTAAAAGGAAAGTTTTTTTAAACATACGATGGAAATTATCATTAATAACATACTGGGCAAGAGGGGTAGATAGTTTATCATTTTTTAACATCATGAACATGTTCAGCTAAATGGATACCGACAGTATGTTTAGTTCTATCAATATAGAATTTAAAACTATTACCAGGGGATAAAAGGGGAACTACACCCCGGCCTGGCTTTTAAAATTATTTTTATCTTTAATATATATATATTTATTACTTATCTGAACTTATCCGAAAGAATTCTATTAAATAACGTAGTAACAGTAGAATGAGCAGGTTTAAACTTAAATTCATGACAAAAATATGAATAATAGGACAAAAAATTGTCAGATGATACGGAAGACTAGATTTATACGGGATAAGGTTAGTATTAGGTTGAATAAAATTATGGCGAATACGGGCAAAGATTTTATAAATAAACTCATAAGAATAAGCGGCCTCATGACCAGGGTTAAAGATAAAGTTAATTTCAGTAACTAAAGCCGATATAGAAGAACAAACGTTAAAGGCACGATTAAAATAAGTGTTAAAAGAGGCTTTTACAGAAGAAATTGAATGAGAAGAGTTAGCAGGAATGCTAAGATTTAGTACAAGTAGGTTTACGAAAAATAGAGATATGAAAACCAAGAGAGCTATGGGAAACAAGAACATCTAGGAAAGACAAAGAAGAATTAGACTCATGTTCAATGGTAAAATTAATAGAGGGGTAAATATCATTAACTCTATCCAAAAGATCAAGGAGGTCACTTAAATTATGATTCCAAATAATAAATGCATCATCAACATAACAACACCAAAGATTAGGTTTAAAGGTTAAAAAAGGCAAAATCTCTTTCTTGAGCTCCTGCAAAACAGCTTCAGCAAGAATGCCAGATAAAAGGCTACCCATGAGGGCCCCAGAAGATTGCAAATATATATTATCATGGAAGCCAAAATAATTAGTCTCTGCGACTATGTTCAATGCAGAAGTTATTGCATCGATAGAGTCATAATTTAAGAGATCTCCTTGATCTTTAGATCTTTTGGATAGAGTTAACAATGTTTACTCCTCTAATAATTTTACCGTTGACCATGAGTCTGACTCTTCTTTATCATTCCTTGAAGTTTTTGTTTCCCGTAACTCTCTTGGTTTTCATACCTCTATTTTTTGTAAACCTACTTTCACTAATTCTTGCATTCCTGCTAATTCTTCTCATCCTATTTCTTCCAAAAAAGCCTCTTTTAATGCTTATTTTAACCATGTCTTTTACGTTTGTTCTTCTATAATGGCTTTAGTTACCAAAATTAACTTTATCTTTAACCCTGGTCATGAGGTTGCTTATTAGGTAGTTTATTTATAAAATCTTTGCCCATATTCGCCATAATTTTATTCAACCTAATACTAATCTTATCCCATATAAATCTAGTCTTCCATATTGTCTGACAATTTTTTCTCCTATTATTCATTTTTGTCATGAATTTAAGTTTAAACCTGCTCATTTGACTGTTACTACGTTATTTAATAGAATTCATTCGGATAAGTATAAATATAAAAATAATTGTAAAAGCCAGGCCGGGGTGTATGTTGTCCCCAGATTATCCCCTGATAATAGTTTTAAATTCTATATTGATAGAACTAAACGTACTGTAGGTATCTGTTTAGCTGAACATGCTCATGATGTTAAAAAATTATAAACTATCTACCGCTCTTGCCCAGTATGTTATTAATGATAATTTCCATCCTATGTTTGAAAAAACTTTCCTTTTAATCAGTTGCAATAACCCACATAATATTTTACTTTATGAATCCCTTTCTATTTATCTGTACAGTGATTCTATTTGTAATTTTGATCCTGTTCAGACCTTGAGTTATGCTTGGCGACTAGTTCTCGACTCCATGCGTGTCAAATCTTTACATAATTTTCTGTGACTTTAACTTTTGATGTAATTTGTGTTTCAAAGACATACATTTTGGTCATGAATCTTATTCTTTATTGTAAATTTTGTAAAAACGTAAATGGATAATGTATAAATTTTGTCTGCTCATCTGGCCTATATGTATGCATTTGTTGGCACTGTAGTTTTCATTTCGCTACTGATGGAGGCATGGTGATGCCGGAAAGTGCTTTGGCTTTATAAATTTATGTACATCGAGGAAAGGAGCTTTAGAAATGCTGGTTGTCTTTAATTTAATAATTCTACAATTAGAGCCCAAAAATTACAGTCCTGCTCTTCAAAAATTAGCAAGTCCAGCTAAGAAATTTCGTATAAGTTTGGGAGAATATGACATTGTCAAGCTTAATTATATTAATTTTCCATTTAAATTAACATACATTTTAACAGTAATGGTATGTTTAATTGGGCTTTTAAAATACCCAGCAGTCAAGGGTATGGAAGTACTTTTCAATTTTTTTTTACTTCTGAAAACAAATTATATTGCAAAAGTGTCTAGTACAAAGATGGAAAAACTTACAGGAAGCCCTCCCTCAAAAAAAAAAAAAAAAAAAAAAAAAAAAAAAAAATGATGGTGAGCCAAAGATTTTTATTTATTATTTTTCTTTAAAATTCACTCAGTTTTTTTGTTTTAATATTCATATCTTCTAACTTGTTTTCAAGTCAAATCAGAAGGTTTATGAATGATGAGATGTGAGATGAGTGAAACTGTGATTGAGCTTCCAACATTTTCTCATAATCTGGGTTAAACTGTGAAGAGGCGATTCTCAAGAAGGAAAAGTTGCTTATCAGTAAGTTGACTTCTAAGAGAACTTTTTCTGTGTTTCATAGCTGAAAACACATGAATATGAGGATGTAGACATTATTATATATTTTTGGGCATAATTTACTACGTTCTAAAATGTTGACTTTGGCATGGTTTTATAAAAATTCAGTTTTGTTGTGTGGCCGTATTGAACACACTAGTGGACTGTACTTCCCTCTTGGGCCGTAGTTTGTTTATTGTTGATCTAGTACAATCTGGGTGTTTGTCATCTTTGGTCTACCTAATCAAAATTTATCTGAAAGATTTTGAATTCAAATAACAGTCATGACAAAAACAGAAAAAATGAATACATTTTAAATACAAACCGTTGTATTTTTCTTTGGTCTTTCTTCTACGTTTCCTTTTTCTTTGAGAAGTTTCAATACATTTCTAGCAAAAAATGACACATAAAACTATTCAGTAAAACCAAACATATCTTTATATGAAAGTATTAAGTTTCAAGGAAACATTTGCACATTTTATATCAAGTCACATAATCCAAAATGCAATTTAGATAAGTGCATATTGCATGCACATTCAAAATAAATAATTATGAGAACTGAAATAAATCTATTTTCACTTTAAAAGCTTTAAAATATAACATAAAAGTAAGCTTGCTCTTTCATATAAAGAATTGATATACCAGAATGTAAAAATCAATATTACATTGTTCTAGCAGATTTATCAAATATTACTCTTGATTTAAACATAACTAAGAAAAAAACAATGAAAATATATGTATTATTTGAAAACATTGAATTTTAAATATTATTACAACTTACAAGGAGCATTGGTTGTAATGCTCCAGAGCACAAGCCATGCCTCTCATTATAGAGGTCAAAACGTTTCACTTTGCGGGAGCATGGCCCACTTTATATATTTAAAACATCTTAGTGACATGGGACGACAATTACTGCCTATGAACTACAAAATTTTTTTTTCAAAAGTTTCAGAAAAGACAGTATTATAGATAAAGCTACACATTCAGCTTTTTTCTTCATAATGACTTAAAAGAGAGATTCTTCATCATTTAAATTCATATCAAGAGAAGTTTTAAAATTATGCGATAATTTTTCTTTTCAGTATGATCCTTAGATGTAGCAAATTTATAGTCAACACTAATGCATCACTATATAAGAATAGCTCTTCTATCTGCCCTTCTTTCGCTCTTATTAAAAGAAATTTGTTTACAGTTGCAAAACAGATGGGTTGATAGACCTCCTTCACCATTTTCCCTATAAACACAAGGAATATAAAATAAAAAAATATCATGATGATTGAAAGTAATCAACCTATATGCTTGAGACTCGTCTGTACCTAGTAAAGAATAGAATGGTGCATTGCGGAGGTACCAGGTGAAGACGCTAAGGAAATTTTCAGAAAACACACACATACACACAGTGGAACATTTTCACCACTGCTGTTTTTCAAGCACTTTCAAGGACTTAACCAAGAAATGTGAACTCTCCAATTTTCAAGCTTTCGTACCTACTCTATGTATTATATAAAATTAGTTTAACAATCCAATCCAAACTAAAATATTTTCAATAATATTGTGTGTGTCTTGCAAGAAATTAATAACACGCCCTTTTAAAATTTCCATTCATTTACAGAGGTGGCACAAAGTAATATGCTACTTAGTGGTACATAACACTGCAAAATAATTTTGAATACAATAAAACTAATTGACCTTTGAAAGCAGAAAAATTAGTTCATGTTAAGCCCTTTCCCCAAGATCAAGAATATTACTAAACACAATTATAAAAATCTGATGTGGGCAGCACATGACTTTCCCTACATAATGCAATGAGTTTTCTCATTTTTCAGCTAAATAATGGTATATAAGATACACAGAACTCACATGCAAAATCCTCATCAAAATGTAATTAGCATGTAATTAATATCTCATGAAATAAATTACTATTGATAAATTCTCTGGTGTTAAAATATAAAATTATTACAAAAAGTACGAGGGATATCCAGAAAGTAAGTTTTGTTTCCAAATATATATATTGCCACCAGACATTTGAGCAGTGCATACACATTGTGGTGTGTTAGTGTCCAAATCCAGTCTAGAATGTCGGTCATGTGGAATTGCATATTACTCCCCTTCACCACACACATTGCCAGTCATACAGCAATACTCAAGGTATTTAATGGCGATCAAAATAATGATACTAAATAATTTTATTAATTAAGCTATTCCCTGAAACTACAGCAGGGACTTTGTGAAGAAGAAAATTAAAAAAAATTGTTGAGTCCTTGTCGAAAGTTCCAAAAATTTGCCCACAGAATCCACGAAATGTTAAATTTAATTCCAATGTCTCCCTGGCACTTCACATTCTAAATTTTTCAATGCAAGAATTATAATGAGGAAAATTTTAAATTATAAAACCAAGTTTTCTTATTTTTAGAAAACAGTAGGAAAGGGCAGCAAAATAATTTGTACATATTTAATCATGGGTACAAATTATATTGAGCAACCTGAAAATTCTGAGTATAAGTGTTTTTTTTTTTATCCCTATGTACATTCTTGAGTTTTGGCATAGAAGGATTAGATTTCACGTCCTTTATTATTTTTATCTTATTTGCTAAATTTCTGAAGAGAGTATTTCTAAAAATTCTTGAATAATACATTTATCGATCTAGCAGAAATTCATTTCTCAGTTAGGTTTAAAAGCAAGAAAAAAATTAAACAATCACCAAAATTACAGTATAACAAATAATATTGCAATGCTGCAAATATTTGCACATGAGCACTACCTGCTATGGTTTTTTGCTTGGAATTTTAGTAGGATAAAAATTTGGCCACATGACCTGGTACCTTGTCAAGCACTAGAATGCGAATCCCTCTGTCACAGAGCCACATGCACAGAAGCACTAATTTGGTCCGAGGTTTGGAGGAAACTCTGCCACCTCCCTAAGATATCTCAACAGATCATTGCATTCTGTGCTTCATTGAAAGGACTGACAGGGGTTGAAAGGTATGAATGAAGATGCTGATAAACTGTTTATTTAGCCTACAGATGCATACATCTAATTCAAATTTCCCAAGCAAAATGTTACAATTTTTTTGTTGAACACAGAAAATTTTATGTTATTTATTCTTCCAATTCTACTAGTCATGCTAGCCACTAGTGTGTATTTACAATGTTTAAGAAAATCGAGTTTTTAAAACACTTCATTTGTTTGTGAGATATTGCTTCCTGATGCACACACACATATACACACCACCTTAAAAAATTTTGATTCGAGTTCAGGGATGCTTAAAATGTGATCTTCTGTTGAAAACTCATATTCATATTTTCGATTCTGTCAATACTTTCTCTATGTATTACACTATGTAGGAAAAGTACAATTTTTTTTTAATTTCACAACACACATAAAAAAAAATGTGTTACTAATTAGACATCAATACATAATTTAAATAAAGTGAAATTTACTTACAAAGGAATTAGACATAAATTTCCAAAAATTTTCTGCATCTATAGTATTTGTGTTTTCCATATCTGGAGGATCCTCTTTCTCCAAATCATATTTAATCCGGCATTCCCCACTATTAGACCATTTCTATATAATTATATTTTTAATATCATATAATATCTTTATATACTTCTTATAAATATATAACAAGGAAAAAATATAAATTAAATATCACAAATTGGCTTTTAAAATGTATATTTTGAAATTAAGTTTAACAAATAAAATATATAGCTTAAGAGAGAGGAGGGATAATCAGAATATCCAAGATTTTAAAATCTAGCCCATTCATCCAAGTCTTCAAATTCGGAATAGAGTTGTAGAATACTGATCCAGTTAGTTACATAAAAATTATACAACTCTAAACTCAGAATACGGGATGGGGGGGGGGGGGGGGGGAGTAGATAAAAAAAATAGAATATTAATAGAATGGGCTGAAAGGCATCGTTTACAACCTTTCATTTAAATTGATCTGGTGTTTGTTTGTTAGTGTGATTCAAATCTTTCAGGACCTAACTAATCAAGTTCTATTAATTACAGTAATATGAAATTTGATATGGTGTTACCTTTTGTGATTTAGGTAGATAAAAAAAAAAAATAGAATATTAATAGAATGGGCTGAAAGGCATCTTTTACAACCTTTCATTTAAATTGATCTGGTGTTTGTTTGTTAGTGTGATTCAAATCTTTCAGGACCTAACTAATCAAGTTCTATTAATTACAGTAATATGAAATTTGATATGGTGTTACCTTTTGTGATACATTTTTAAATTTATTTTTATTTCAAATTTTATAGGGCTAACCAGTCCCGGGCCTGCCATATGAATTTGTTTGTTAGCATGATTCAAATATTTGAGGACCTAACTAATCAAGTTCTATTAATCACAGTAATATGAAATTAGACCGGTTGTTGCCTTTTGTGGTACTTTTCTTAATTTTTTTATTTTCAACCCTATAGGGCTAACCTGTCTTGGGCCCATCATAGGAATTTGTTTGTTAGTGTGATTCAAATATTTGGTATGTCATTGTCTGCTGCGGTATATTATAATTCTTTTAATTTTTTAACCTTATCGAACTAGCCCATCTTGGGCTCACAATACGAATGTATATGTTTTTAGGGAATAACTCAAGTACGGGAGCAGTGAGAAAGTCGAAATATAGTATGTCATACTCATTTGTGGTATATGTTAATTCTTTGGATTTTGAATCTTATTAGGCTAGCTTATCTTAGCTAAAGAAGTTTGCTTTAATGCAAAAAAAAAAATAAAATGAAACCATGCTTCTCACTCTGCATTGAATTTTAATGGAAGTTTCGACCTACCTCTTCCTTCTTGTCATTCATTGAATGATTTTCATTTAAAGCAGTAAACAATCGCTTATGAATATTTATATTAATAGAGTAGATAGTCAGCAAGAAATGTTTGTCTTTTTTTCGAGGTGTAAATGAAACAAATTGAGAACAAAGTCAAGAACAAATGGAGATATCATAGTAAAATTTTATATGTAGGAAGATCAAATAACATAATTTTGAATGTGAGTTAGATTTCCAGAGACCAGTGGGATTAGTCTCCCTCAGGTGGGGATGAGAAAAAGAAAAAAAAAAAAAACTTCCCACTTCATGGGTCTCCTCAGTGGTGTCTCTCTCTCTCAGAGTGGGAAAAATCACTGAGGTCGGATTAGCAACTATAAATATCCTACTATAATACCCTAATCCCGCTTGAATGTTTTTGAGGTATAATTTCAGTATATTTAAACTTTTTGGAATACAATACATAAAATATTTTTATGGTTTTTCATGGGTACCCACTAGTCCTATAATAATCCAGAGGTTTTGGATTTTTTTTTTTAAATTTGCATGATTAGAACACAAATTAAAGATTTTGACAGTATTATTCTGAATGGGAAAAATACGAAGACATATCATATATTTTACAAGAGCAGACAGTTGTCACCAACTCCGGAAAAAACTGTAGCCAAACAATGTTAAAGTGCAATAAGCATTCAAACCAGTTTGTATAATAGAGCTCAATGATAAAATCATACATAACTGCTTAATGCTTCATTATTTATAAAGTCATCCCTATAGTTTATTGATCAAGCATCCATAATGCATAGTTTTGCCAACTTAGCAATTAAAAAATGCCTATTTTTTCGATTCAAATAAAAGTACCCTTTCCTATATCCAGTGCAATTTATCGAAGGAAAATGGGGGGTAAACTCCACTGTGATGAGGGGTGATGCATTGTTCAAAATTCCACTTCAGTATTAAATAAATAAATAGCAATCAATTTCTTATTCAAATTATTTTGAGGTACCTCAGGACATGTCTAGAAGTATCTCTGTAGCAAATTTCATAGTTGTACGCTGCTTTGATTTTCCACTACAA
Source organism: Amaurobius ferox (assembly GCA_951213105.1). Lineage (NCBI taxonomy): Eukaryota > Metazoa > Arthropoda > Arachnida > Araneae > Amaurobiidae > Amaurobius > Amaurobius ferox. The sequence continues at coordinate 35,699,342 of OX578152.1, read as the reverse complement.
CATCTAGACATGTACTTTAACTTTCAATGCTTGAGACCACAATATTTATATACATATTTTGAGGAAGGGGGGGGGGGGGGGGTCCGTAAATTTCTGTCCTTTCATTCTCCTTCCCCAGTGAAATTTGTCTATGGTTGGGTCGGATCACATGTCAAGTGTAACTTTTTCATACTTTTTTCAAAGGGATGGTGAAATTTTTATGGTATAGCTATTTCTTATACACATACCAAATAATGGAATTTCAAATCTTTTGTTTTCCACATATGTACTTTTTAAAAATCTTTTATCACAGGTGTTCCAAAACATGCAACTCTTTATTTATTTAGTCTTTCTTTACAACTAGAGTTAAAGTTTATAACCCCAAACTCTGTTAAACTTAATGTTTTATTTCAGTTGAACTTAACGTTTTTGTTAAACTTAATGTTTTATTTCAACTTAATGCTTCATTTCCAATACATATCTTCAGAGTTATCTTTTAAAAATAAGAAAAATATTTCTATAAGTAAAATGCAATAATTTCATTTAATGATAAGTTTTGAATTATGAACAATTTGCAGAAAGCATAAAAATATGAATATAGTGAGTTTTATAAAACATGGAAAAATGTCAAGATAGCACCATATATTTAAAATAGTGTTAAGTAACTTATTTATAATAAACATATATACAAACAGTAATTTTTTTATCTACAATGAAGGGTGCATGAATAATTATTTTGCAATTTTAGGGGCCTGAGAATAATTTTTTTTTTTTCAAAATTTCAAAAAGATCAAAAGAAATCAAGTTTCTGAAACTTACTATAATTTCGCCTTTCTTTTCTTCTTTCACAGGTGAACTGATTACCTAAAGTATTTACATAAATAATTAGAAAATACAGTTAAATGAAATAAAATGAGGACATTTTATTAATAGAATATACATGTGTTATGATTATGAAATTTATATTTGATATACAATATAATTATTGAAATGGCAAATATTACACTCTTTTTTTACCTTAGGGCTTCCGCAAATGATTTAATTTTTCTTTTATGTTTAACTATTTTAGAACTTTTACATTAAAACATAGGTGTAGAATTATATGGGTTCATAGGATTCGAGCTTTCCCTCCCAATAATTTTCCAGAGGTGTAACCACTGATGACAATTATCATGCCATGATAATGTTTAACGTTTTCTAACAACCCACTATGACAAACTGGAGCATTTAGAGAATATCTCAAGTAAAAAAACACTTTGTGCAAAGGATAAGAAAACTTGTGCAAAGTATTCAAGCACAAATAAAATAAAAATGCAGCATACAGCTGTTTTGAAGATACCCTGGATTCCATTGATTAGTGACCTGCTGGAGAATCAACAAACACAAAAGCAGAAATATGAAATGAGCACACATAGAAGAAACACAGTGGTATGTATATTCACAGTCATGGATTAAAAGTCCACCAGAGAGAACCAATCAGAAAGCAAGAACAGCTCAACCAATCAGAAAGCAAGAACAGCTCAACCAATCTGAAGGTTGGAGTGCACTGAAACACAATAAAAATGTCCCAAAGGCCTTTGGGATTCGTATGTGCCATTTGGACTTTGTTCATCTTGTTGGACTCATTTCGGACTTATCTCATCTTGCAAAGACATTTCTGCTGCATTTCAGAACATTTCAATCTTGTGTGTCAGTGTTTGTTTTAGAGGAGGAGAAGAATTGGCAGATTGGCATCTATGGTTGGATTGCACCCCAGAATTCAATTGGCGATACTTGGCATGTCAATAATGATTGCAAGGGGGAAATGTTCTGTGCACCTGCACATGTAAAGTTGAGGATAAAATCAAACCTAAAGAAAAGGGTTTGATATTGAAGCGAAGTTATTGACTGATTGAGTTATAGTTTTAGTATGCTAACAACATTCTGCATAGTCGCACCTTCTGTCAAAAATTTCTGTCAGCCAACCTTTACAAAAACTTTGTAGTAGAAGCATATACATGTCAATTAACGTTTGAAGGGTTGAGGCAATTTGATGAGAAATTCAATTATGAAGTTAGATTTAGTTTCAAATACAAACTACACATGTACTACATGTTAAAACATTTAAATTTTTCTCGAATTGACACATTTTATATTTTAATGAATTTGATAAGAAAAGTCGAAATTATGTTATGCTTATGTTATGTTACTCAAATGAATACCTAATACTCAAACAGCATAAGCATATTTTAAAAATATGAAAATCAATCGTAAATATAAATTATTCTTAAATATATATATATTTTTAAAAATGAAAGATATTTTGTTTAAAACATTGATAATAATTAAAAGCATAATATACTCAACTGCTGAATAAGAAATATTTTATATGGAACCTTTAATTCACTGACAGGGGTCCCAACAAATTCTTGGTTCATTTTAAAAGACTGTATAGACTAAAATTTGAAATTTATAGACTTAATACACTTAGGGCAAAATTGCTGTAATTGTGATGAACAAATTAAGATTTTAAAACCAGACATTCAAAAAAAAGAAAAATTACAAAAATATTTTTTCAAATACATAAATAAAACTAGAGGATTAAGGCAATCCTGAGCCATTCCACACAAAACAAGTGGGCATCCAACCTTTTAGTCAAATTATATACATTTTTAAAAATTTCTTTTCTGTATTCACATCTAAGCAACACACATAGTATACTACCTAAATTTAATCTAAATCACTTTAGTAGTTTTTGAGATTATAAAGGTCTAAAGATTTTAACAAAATTCGGTCTTATATACAATTATTAGATTTTTTTTCCCTATATTCACATCTCTATAAAACTTACCACCTAAACTGTGTCCAAATCTTTTCAGTGTTTTTTGAAATTACAAAGGGCCAGCAATTTGACACGTACTCGCAGACTGGCAAAGTCCTTTCTGCTACCTCAGTAATTTATTTATAGTGAAAACTTGACTTGGGATTAAATCACACTTACTATACTTTTCTTAGGCTATATTGCATAAGATAAAAAAGTTTGCCTGATCTATTGCTAAAAGCATATTCATCAAGAAAAGTGGTACAAGTCATAATCACTATCACCATACGTCCTCTAGTTTAGCACAAGGAAAGTGAAAAAAAATCTGGTATGGGCAGTACATGACTTTCATTACCGACTCCCCAAAATCCGTTTCTTTTTCTTTCTACTACTGTTTTGGCATTGACTGCCGTGAAATGAACAACTATGATGATTCTAAATGTGCACTGTATTTATTCGACATCCAAACTAATTACAAACATCTGTTGAAGACTTTCCAACTTACAAGTGTGGCATGATACATGCATATAATTGCGGTTCAAACTACAAAATACTTCATTGCGGTCGTCCGTCCTTTCTTCCTCTGTTGCTTGCCTATTTGCCGCCGCTTCTCGTGGATTATCACTTCCTCCCCTTTTTCCCTTTTACTCGAGCCTCCAAATATACTTACGTTGCCACGGGTACTGCGAGCTTCGTATAAATGCGTGCGCTTCGGTATGCAAATTAGAGCAGATTTGGTCAGGCAAAAAAATCTATGGACAGGAAAAGTGCTTTTGGCACGTAGGCCACAACATCTACAATTCATTAAACTGGGTTTAATTGCATAAAATAACGTGGATAATTATTTGAAATTACACAGAATTCCCGGTTTAAATTCAATTTTCATTTTGTGACTGGACGTATTTTCAAAGGCAAACATGGCAAAAAAGTAAAAGCTAAAATATCTTGAAAACGTTTAGTCCTAGAGTTACGGAGTGGCTCTTATTCTTTTTGTGGACAAAAGTATGTACAAAATATGCATTTAATTGATATATTTGAGTATACATAGCCTCTTATTTCAGATTTTGCAAATTTTTGTGAGTCATTTTCTTCTGAATCATTTTCTTCAGACTATAATTTAATAAATACCAAGATAGTTCACAAGTGACTTAACTACCAAATTTTAAGAAATTTGGTCAATTAATTTTTCAGTTTGAGTAGTTACATATATTACACAGACAGACACAAAACAGTTTTTTCGTATTTTAGATTGCTCGCAATGTGTATCTATGTTGAAAACTCGAGATGCGATTTTTGACATCTTTTCAAAACTTCCCCTATATATTACCATTTGCTGTAGGGAAAGTAAAAAGAGAGAAACGCCTTCCTTACAATCTCCCTTTTGCATTTATTTTTTTATATATTTCTATTTTAATTATTTTTTTAATACATGAATTAACAAAAAAAATTTTCTTTTTAAAGGCAGATTTTGTGATTATGAATAAGAAAACATTTTTTAAATACAAAGATACAGAATAAAGTTTTTCTGACTGGTCAAATTTTTTCTGCCTTTATTTATATTTAAAATTGTTGGACGGCTGGACATCTAATTTGACTCTAGAAGATATCCACCTTAACTAATGTCCTTATAATCTAGCGTGCTGATGTTGTTCACTACTACAGGGTGGCCACTCTTTGGACATATTGAAATTCCCTGACTTTTCCAGGTTTTCCAGGTGAATTGAAAAGAAATTCCAGACCAGTCATTTTAACATAAAATGTGCGCACGCACGCCCCTATTTAGTTACAAATTTGATTAAAGAATCTTAACAATTTAACTCCACTATCCAAAAAAGTTATATTAAATCAGGAGAAAAAAATACACATATTTTTTTTGTTTTTACAAATAAATTTTGACATTTTTAATAAAAAATTCATGTAAATGCAGTAAAATTAGACTACTGAAATATTTAAAAAGAATTTAATGGTTTTCATTGAAGACAATACAAAGAAATAGTCTAAACTGATGTCTATAAATATGGGCATTGCAAATTGTTCACAATGACAGAGATCATTAAAGATATGCAATAACTATACTACAACAAGCCACAGCCATTGAATAAATGTCAATTCAGCAATGTCGAAAGAATGCCATTAAAATAGAAAAAAATATAGTAAAATGTATATAATATACAGAGATGCCAACCTCTGCAAGGGGTCATTGGTAGAAAAATCAGGAGTTTTCAGTAAAACCGCATTGACCATCAGTAAGATTTTACATATATTGACAATATATATTTTAAAACCTTAGAATAAGTTCAAAATGTAGTTTTGCTAACTTAACTGAGTTAATTACAACTGAATGGCACTATGTGAAAATAATTAGGAAATTAACCTTTATAATTAACCAAAATATGAAAATAAGTTAGTTTAGTCATGTTAATGTATAACAATAGGGAGATGGAGATCAATGGAAAAGGATAATTTCGTACTCTCGGCAACGCCCGAGGGGGGGGGGGGCTGAATTTCACGATCGTACTATTTATATGAAAATAATTAAAATATTAGACTTTATAATCAACCAAAATATGAAAATATGTTAGTTTAGTCAAATTAATGTATAAAAATAGGGAGATGGAGATCGATGGAAAAGGATAATTGCGTACTCTCGGCAACGTCCGCGAAAAAAAAAAAAACTGAATTTCACGATCGTACTATTTATGTGAAAATAATTAAAAAATTAACCTTTATAATCAACCAAAATATGAAAATAATCTTGTTTAGTCAAGTTAATGTGCTACAATAGGGAGATGGAGATCGATGGAAAAGGATAATTGCGTCCTCTCTGCAACGCCCGCAAAAAAAAAAAAAAAAAAAAAAAAACTGAATTTTGCGATCGTACTATTTATGTGAAAATAATTAAAAAAATAGCCTTTATAATCAACCAAAATATGAAAATAAGCTAGTTTAGTCAAGTTAACGTGCAATAATAAGGGGATGGAGAGGGATGGAAAAAAACAATTTTGTACTCAACAAAGCCCAAAAAGGACTGAATTGCGCAATCCTATAATTTAAGCGAAATATAATTTGTTTAGTAAAATATTTCTTTATTTTTACGGGCACTATAAAAATAAATTAGGTCTATTGTTCTGATATGAAATCATTAGAAGAAGAAAATGGATGCAAACTGATAATTTTGAACTCTCAGCACAGCAGGGAATATGAACTGAATGGTACGATGCATGGATTTCACGGGATTTTCCGTAGTTTTGGGAGTAATGTCCGTAAAACCGTAAGATAAAGTAAAAATCTGTACAAACTACGGAAAATCCGTAAAAGTTGGCATCTCTGTACTTGGCGACATTTGTCCAAAATGGCGCACAAACTCCGCATTTTTGCTTTTATACGGAATTAAATGGACACATGGCAACCTTTATTTAGCGGTTACGAGTACAGCGTAATACTTGGCGAAATTTTTCGAAAATGGCGTACAAACTGCGCAGTTCTGTTTTTATATGGACAACTAGTAAAAAAAAAAAAATTCCAGAATTTTCACAAAATTCCCTGACTTTTTCCGGTTCTCCCGGTTTCCAGGTTGAGTGGCCACCCTGTACTAGCAGAGTGGTAGTTTAGCAGAGGATTTTTGCAAGTGAGTTTGAAGAAATGTTCATCAATAAAAAGTCAGTATGTTGAACACAAAATTACTTTTATTGACGTGATATCCATTACTCTGACATTGTTACATATTAACATTGTAACGTCTTAGTAAAGTAAACAGTATTTACAAAAATGAGCCAGCAAGCTCATAGAAAAGGTTGTTAGATATAGTCTATGACTAGGCACACACTCTCAGTAACTTTTATCGTTGCCATAACACAGGTAAGTAAATAAAATTACCTTACCACATATGCTGTGTTCTTTCACGAAGCCACCATCGTCAGGTCACACATCATGGCATTACACTGACTCCAAAAACCCGTGGAAATTAACTTGGCCTCTTTAAAACTGAAACAGCCAACACTAGAAGAATGTACCGCACGTTCCAAACAAAACTGTCGGAACTAGACTCACACTTTGTTACGCAACTTAACTGGCAACTAAACCTATCGCAACATACTCAAACCGAGTATTTGCATAGCATAAAGTCAGATCATCAGGTCTCTCCATCACCTTAGTCCATACACCATAAACATTCCGTAACCATATAAGTACTGAGAATGTGTCCTACCATATATACACAGTGATGGGTGCGCTCCGGAACACAACCGTTGACGGCAGCGCCCTCACAATATGCAAAACAGTATGCGTGAGCGGCAAGAAGGCGAATTGCATGATCGGCCTGTTCTGTTCCCGTCATGAGTCGTTCACAGGAACGGAAAAAACATTCTAAAAATGAAATAACGTTCCCGCAAAACGTGAATTGCGACGAAAACAGAACTAAGTTTCCAACAATAATAGATTAATTGTAGTAAAAATATTTAGTTCATACAGAAATGGACACAAGCCCTCTCATGTCATAAACAAACTCCCCATGACAGCGAAACACAGAAAAATAGATACCAGGGGTTGTGAGCTATGCAGAATACACAGATGGTGCTACCAGCTGGCAAATGATTAAGGACAGCGGTTATTCTTCCCGTCGCCATCATTGCAAGTAAAAACAATAAAGATAGAAGGTGATTATTATGGACAGTATGGTTTTTGTAGAAAGAGGGAGGGTTTTCAGGAGGTGATATCCATTGTCGTATGGTATCGGTGTGCGGAGACAAAGCACCATCAAGACGAACTGTGTTCCGCTGGTTCGCCAAGTTCAATAGTGGACAGGAAACTGCAGCCAAAGATGTGAGCACACAGGACAACCTTCAACAAAGTGTACAGCAGCAAATGTGGATGCCGTGTCAAGTTTGATTATGGTGAACATGCGCATAACATTTGATGAGTTGCAGAACGAAACAGGGCTTGCGCAAGGAACATTGCAGTCGATTGTTCACAACAATTTGGCATTTGAGAAAGTGTGCATGCAATGGGTGCCGTGTGCACAGACACCCCAGTAGAAGCAGAAACACGGTGCCATGTCATATGCAGAGAATTGCTTACACTGCATGATGAGGAGCTGGATGACTTCTTCATGCGACTGGTTAAGGACAACAAATCGTGGTTCTCACATGAAAAACTCGACAAAAAATGCCAATCCATGGAATGGAAACATGCATCAAGCCTGTGTCCCAAGAAGCCTAGGCCATCATTAGCAACAAAGAAACAACTGGCAGTAATCTTCTGGGATGCCAAAGGCATTCTTCTGGTGGACTGGCTGCGTCTGGATGCACTATTGACAGGTACTGTGAAATTGCTACGAAACTGTGACATCGCATTCAACAGCACCGTTCTGGAAAATGGTCACGCCACGTGTTGCTTCAACATGACAATATATGCCCCACACCAGCTACAAGACCCACAACACCCTCGTGGCGTTGGGCTATACAGTGTTGCCGCACCCACCGTACTCGCCCAATCTGGCTCCCTCGGACTACGACTTGTTCGACAAAATGAAGGATGCTGTGCGAGGTCAATGACTGCAATGAGATGGGGAATTGCAGGCAATTGTCCGTAGATGGTGCACCAACACACCCATGGAATGGTTCGCCACAGATATCCAGAAACTCTCAGCCAAATGGCAGAAGTGCATAGACTTGAGGAGTATGACGAGTATGCCTAATTAATGTAATATTCAGTTTTCGACCTACCAGAAAGGTGTAAGGTAACTGTTTGGACGGTCGGGAAGTGCCACCCAATTTAGAACGGAACCCAGTGGGGGAGGCATCCACAGGGACCGTACCCTCCTTCCCCTACCACTAACCTCTCGGAAGGACTTTCGGACTCACATGTTTAACGTGATCGTACTCCGCATGAACACGGCAGCAGTTTTGGCAGTGGCCGGAATCGAACCCGGGAGATGACATATTATGTGTATCCCTTAATAATATCCCTATAGTATTTAACTTTTATCCTAATAATTTATAATTAAATGCAAGTAATAATGAATATAATGTTGTAAACTTTTTAGATTTAAATTTAAATTTACAAAATTGTAATATGGTTATAAACTTGTATGATAAAAGACAGGATTTTAAATTTAATACATCAAAAATTCAACATTTTGACTATTGTCTGTATATATCTGTTTTTAGAAATATTGTGCCTCATCATTGTGCCTCATCATATTGTGCCTCATCATTGTTAGCTAATCTGTATTTATTCTTCTATGAAAAGAACATTAATCCAAGCTTGCATAATATGCACATGTTTAGATATTTAGATGACATATTATGTGTATCCCTTAATAATATCCCTATAGTATTTAACTTTTATCCTAATAATTTATTATTAAATGCAAGTAATAATGAATATAATGTTGTAAACTTTTTAGATTTAAATTTAAATTTACAAAATTGTAATATGGTTATAAACTTGTATGATAAAAGACAGGATTTTAAATTTAATACATCAAAAATTCAACATTTTGACTATTGTCTGCATATATCTGTTTTTAGAAATATTATAATAAACCAGGTTCTTAAAATCAATAAAATATGTGATGAAAATTATAAATTAGCACATTTTATGGAATTATTGAGTACAGTGACTAATAATGCATATCCTTCCAAATTCGTTATTAAAATTATCAACTCAGTGTATCAACTTTCACTCGATAACATCCAAGAAAACTTTCCCAATTATAGTGGCTAACAATATATATATATATATATATATATATATATATATATATATATATATATATATAAAAATAAATATATATATATATATATATAAATAAATAAAAATGAAAAATAATAAAATAAGCTAAAAAAATTAGAAAAATCAGAAAATAAGATACATTAATATTAATGATTTCAATTTTATTTTCGCTAAAAATATTGTAACTTTAGCCAGTTTGAAATTATGATTTGAGAGCCCTTATAATAGTGTATAGTGGCATCCTCGATTATCCATTTCTTCAATGAATCTCTTGCTTAGTAAGAATTTTCATCTTTGTTTCATGTTCATATTCCTTTTTGCTTATACGGGTAATAGTCCTGTCTCCTGTTCTGACTCACTGGATGGGTCTGGGAGGATAGCTGTGAACGTTCGTACTGTCTCCCTGGTTGTATTTCGATTTGTTCATTCCGGTGCTTCTAGATAATTTAAGTTGTTGAGGTTGATTACGTATACATGTGGTGAAAGAAGAAGGGTTCATGCCATATGGTAATACAAATGTTCCTATATTCATTTTTTCATCTTTTGATGCCTGTAGTCTGAGTTTGAGCATTTATAGAAATGTACTATTGCTCAATCTGAAAAGGCATTTGTTTGGGTTAATTAGAATTAAATACTCAGACCTGAAGATGAATTTAATTCAGATTAATCATCGAATTTGGGCCAGGGTTCTTCTTTTCTCTTATTGGCATTATGGCCATAGTTTTGCTTCTATGGTGATGTTAATATTACTTGAATTATTTATTATTACATTATTCTAATATATATATATAAGATAAACTGCTTAGTCAGTAACAAAATTCACTGTAACCAGTTTTCATGCTATTTCAGCAGTTCAGCAGAACATGGGGTATATACATGGGGTATATATTCATTATTTTATTTCGATTTTACTTTAAATTACATTGTATTCTCATTTAAATAATTTGCCACAAGCTGGTGTAATAGTATATATTCTCTTCATAATTGATTTCTTTGTGTATTTGATCCACTTGTATTTTCTTCTACGTCAGGCCATGTACATTATTTTTGTAATACATTTTACAGTTGTGTACACAGAAATGTAGAATCAGCATTAATGAAACATGTATGGCTCTTGATAACGTACATGGTTTCAGAAATGCTCTTCATATTCATTTTATTCCATTAATATCCATTTTATTCCATATCCACACAATTTTTAAGAGCTAGAAAATGCCTAGCTCATCAAGCTTCACTTTGTTTCTGTTTTGCACTTTTTCCTCTTATACATTAAGTAGTTATACTTTAAGTAGTTATACATTAGTATTTACACCTTATATGCTTATGTAGGGAACCAGGGGATTAGTACCTTAGGTAACTGCTTTAGATATGAGTTAAATTACTTTCTTACATGCTCTCATATACCAGTTTTAATTCACCTTTCTTTACAGTCCATCTCCTTACCTTCACGATACTTATGGCATATCATAAAAGGAGTATTTTTAAATATTATGATATTATCATAATTACTTTTATTGTTTTTTGGATACAACAGCTTGTTGTACCATCTTTTAGTTACCACATCAGTCCATTCTCAATTCTCTTTTTTATACAGCATTTTTCTATTAATGGTAAATCTCAGATATATATATATATTACAAGTTAAAATAAAAATCTTCAATTATATATATAGTATATATATATATATACAATAAAAAATAATATGAAAATTCAATGAAAGATTGGAGAGAAGTTGTAACTCATAAAACCCTAACTTAAAATATGCCAACAACTTAAAAAGAAGTATAAAATAGAGAATCATCAATCAAGAGTAGAATAAAATGCATATATCTAGTCATCAAGCTATCAATGTTAGCATCAGAACAACCATAGAAAAACATATATATTTATTTTATGGTCCCGCCTTTACTGCAAGACTATGCAGTTTTTCGACCAGGCAATGAAGTTAATGGGCATGTCTGTGGCTATAGATTTAATGATCTGGAATCGGCATGACTTCAGTTTCAAAGCTCACCATGACTTCAATTAAGTATCAGAGTTTCAAGACCTGAACTCCAAGTGCTCTTTTCGAGATATTTGCTCATTATGAGTGCATCTAGCTGCTGATCAGCTGAGCTTTTTGTTATGGTATTTTAAAGCCATGCAAGCAATATGTAATGTCATTTTTACCTGCTGTCTATCTTATTTTATAAAGATTGCACATGTAATAAAAATATATTATATGAAGTAAATTTTCATTAGAAAAGAAAAAAAATGTCACTAATTCATGAACCCAAAAATTATACCCACAGATGTTGCACCTTGTCCTGTTGCAAGATGTTCTAAAATTTAATATTTAATATCCAAAGAGATTGCTTTACTTTTCGTTTTTGTTACAGCTGAATTATGTGACATTGTGTAAGGGCTATCAAAAAATATTTTGGTTGTAATTAATAAAACAAAAGTTGATGTTAATTTTTATTAACATCGAACATCAAAAAGGTACTTTTCACTTTTAACACCAAATTCAAAATGCAGATAAAATGGGGGAATTCCCCACAAATAGAAATTGAAAATTCAAAGGAGCATAATCAGGAAAACTTCCAACCAATTGAAGTTGTGAGGAGTGTAATACGGGGGAAAAAAAAAAAAAAATCTTAGAATTGGGGGTCAATCATGTTAAATTGAAACAACGTGTAAAATGAGAATGAATTTTATTTTTAAATTCGTGTTAAATCAAAATCATGTAAAAAAAAGTTCGTGTAAAAACAGAATCGGGTGCATATATATAAATGAAAGACATTTTGCTTAAAGCATTAATAGTTAAAAGCATAATATAATCAATTGCTCAATAAGCAATATTTCATTTGAATCTCACTGATCATATTCCTTTGTTTTTAAAATATTTAAATGAAAATATTTTTGTGAACTTACTTTTTTACCTTTCTTCTCAAATATAGCAAGCTGAAATAATACAAAATTATTTTAGGAAATGGAAAAATATAAACGAGTTCTTTTATGTAAATGAAGAATCTAATTTTTTAAGCAATAGATTTGATCTCATAAGATTCAGTTAGCTTCCTTTAACATTAGTGTCTCTCCCTCTATCCATACAGAGTGGGCTATATTTAGAAAAAGGAAATTAACTATTATCTCAGCATTTTCAAATTAGTTCAGTAGTACATTTGGTTTACTTATGATTGAAATATAGTGGCGTCCACTTTTAGCAAGCTTGTATGTAACAAAGTATCGGATATTACAAATTGTTGAAATTCATTCAAAGCTCTATCAACTGATTTTGCGTAATAGTAATGATGACACTCTTACTGGGTTAAGGAAATGTTTTGATATGTTGACTGTTTGTCAAGGCTATATTTTCAAATGTATTTTCTTTTTACTTAAGAATCCCAACATAAGGTAAGAGAAAGGCGAAAACTATGCTATTTTTGGTTTAAAATGACTATTTATACTTTAACTAAGAACATTATTAACTAAAAATCAGCCATAAATGTGCATTGGCAGTAAATACTTTCATTTAAAATAAATGATATTTTGTCTCAATTTTTTTAATATACAGTCGAACCTCTCATTTACAGTCACTTTCCGGACAGAAAAATTTGTCCTTAAACGAAGGGTGACAGTAAAAGAGGGGATCGTTCTAAATTAGATCAAATATTACACTTAAATCGAATTAAATACCTTATATTGAAACATACCTATTTTTGAGAACATAAAACAATTTTAAGGTAACGGACAAACCCGCAGCCGAAATTTGATTTCGGGGAGGGGGGGAGGGGGGGGGAGTTGAACATTGTTTTTGATACTATACCTGATTGGATCTTTACCTTGTACCTTTTCAGTGTTAAATTTTTCTTTCATCAGGGTTTAACTCCCCCACCCCCCCAATCTGCAATCTTGGTGACAAATGTCCACATTTGTTTCATAAAAACAATTAAATTCACAACATGTAAGTTCATATGCAAAAAACGTACAGTAGTATACATTGAATTTATTTACCTTCAGGGAAAGAACTGATCTATTGATGTTTGGTGGGTTTTAGCCACCAGTCTTTCTCCTTCGAAGTGTATTTTAAGTTGTGAGACTAAATTTAATGCCTTTCCATCATTATACTTACAGGAAAATGTCTTTAGTCCGTCTAACACTTTTAAAAATTCAGAGTAATTTCTGATGCTGGCTCCTTGCCCTTCACACTCGACTTCTTCTTCCTCACTTTCTTCCTCTTCAGATGATTCTGTTGCAAATTCCCTGACGATATCGGATATTTCTCTGTTGTTTTCTTCTATCATCCCATCTGCATCCATAGGAGCATATTCTTTAGACGACATGCCCAGGAATCCGGCCTTTTCCATCAAGCTCAGTAAACTTTTAGATTCTTCATCTGAATCAGTCGGAAGTGTTGCAAACTCCCTAAAACCAGCTTTTTGGTAACAGTGATAACAGTTAGAAATCGTTTCTTCTTTTACACTATTCCATGCGGATTTTATCCATCCAATTGCATCCAAAACGTTGATTGACTTAGATAGTTCTGTGGCTGATTTAGCTTCTTCCATTTTGCAGACCAAATGCTTTAAAAGTAGCTTGCGGTATTGAACTTTAAAAGATTTGATTACACCGAGATCCAGTGGTTGATACTTTGATGTTGTGCTAGAGGGAAGGAAAATTACCTTTATGTTTTTCAGGCGAACGTCTGTTTGGCATTATCCATAAACAGCAGGACTTTTCTTTTTTCCTTCAAGAAGTTCTTGTCTAAGTTTATCAAATATTTCAACATGATATCAGAAATTATCCATGCCTTCCTATTAGAGTGCCATTCGACGGGTAAGCCACGTATATCCAGTCCCTTAAAGCAGCGAGGCTTTGCTGCTTTTCCAATCAGAAAAGGGGTCAACTTTTCACCTTGCATGTTTGGTCCCAGCAGTATTGTCAATCGCTTTTTAGAAATTTTTCCTCCATTGAAACGTTCTTTTTTTAAGCAAAGCGTTTTATCCGGAAGAGCTCGATAGAACAGTTCAGTTTCATCGATGTTATAGATATCCCTTGCTGAATATCCTTCAATAATTCTTGGTATTTTTTCAACCCAATCTTCACACACACCGTTGTCGACATCAGCAGATTCGCCAACCAGTTTCCTGAACACGATTTCATGTCGAACGCGAAATCGATCCAGCCAACCATTCGAGGCTTTGAAGTCTGTGAATCCTAACTCTTCTGCTGCTTGTCTCGCGTTCTCTTGGAGAACTGGCCTGGAAATAGGGAGATTTTTGTTTCTTGCAGAAACAAACCAATCGTAAACAACTGTATCTACAGCAAGTCCAGGTGTTTTTAGAAATTTATTTTTTCTTTCTTGATTTCCGTTTTTCAACCATTGGTTTCGCCAAAATTCTTTCTTTTTCAAAATACAGCATATTTGGGTTCTTCCTACATTAAATTTAGTCACGAGGGTACGAACTCCCACTTTATGTTTTTCATTATACTCAATAACATTAATTTTATCTTTCAGAGACAGAGCATGACGATTACTAATGCTGGCCATTTCGAAAGAGGGTGACTATACATAGATGTATGAACTCTACGACCTCAACGCCGATGTGACTTCGAATTCTTGAAAAGCAATACATTAAATGTTAATTTAACGACCACGTGCACTCCACATCCGTGCTTTTTGTCGAGTTTTTCCCTTGAAGTGGATCTCACACCTTTGTGACTGAGGGATGGGGGAGTCCGATACTCCGTATCTCCCTTTTGAATTGCTTGCTCTTAATGTCCCTAGAGAATGACCATTGTTGTAGGCGCAGGTGTTTTTCTTACTCAGGTGAGTTGCAATTTTTTGGGGGAATCTACATATCTTTGCTATAGAAATTTCAAATTTTGTTTGTGTCGTTACAGAGGTTTTAGTCTAATCGAATGAATCATTAAAATAGTGTCCGCGTCCGTATCTGAGGGTGGCTGCTAATCAGGGATTCAAAATGCATATTATGAATGAGTTTCCTGCCGGGGAATTTATAACTGACCCTAAAAACGAGGTGACCATATCTCAGGGGTGACCGTTTAGAGGGGTTTGACTGTATATAGTATAATTCATTAATTGTTCAATAAGCAATATTTTATGAAAATTTTTAATTTATTAACTATGTGCTTTAGTTTTTTAAATATTCAAATGAAAACATTTCTGCTAACTTACTTCCTGCTGCAATGTTTTCTTAAGCACAATATCCTGAAATAATACAAAATTATTTTGGGTAATGCAAAAATTAAAATAGAATTATTTCTATCATGATTGATTCAAATAGACAGTATCAAAAATAGGCATGAGCAGTTAGGAAAATTTACTATTGATTGTTTACCAAGAATTGCATAAAAATATAAATATTCACAAAATCTCCATTGGTCCAAGTCTCAAATTAACATAATTTTCAGGTTAAGAGCGTTAGTATATATGATTTTAAAAGTTTGGTTCTCGAAAGTCGGGTAACCATTTAAGAAATTGGTTGCAGCAGTTAAACTAATAACTGTATTTATTTGTTCAAAATCATTACTGACACTATAAAATATTTTCAACAATTGAGAAAAAAATTAGAACCATACACTAAACCTTTACCAGAGATAATTTTGTGACCTGATTAAGTACTTTTAGTGATGATATTCTAATCTTGAATCATCAAATAAACGTAATGCTGCATTGTTAGATCTCAACAATTTTGTGACATTGTAATAATTCAAGGAAATTATAGCTGAGGTGGTACACTTGGTAACATGTTCAGAATCATTCTAAGAAGTTCTGATCAATTGTCATTTTCAGCTCAGTTATTATGTTGCAAAGTAATATTACTGTCATTGTTTTACAATTGTGTGACCTGATTTTACATTACATTTTCACATGCCCATCATTTTACCGAGTCATGACTTTTGTTATGATGTTGCATATAACAACAAAACCATCACTTCACATTACCATGACTTTGACTTAATGCAAAATTACTACACTAAAGTAGTCCAAAAGCAGACCAAGCAGCAGCGTAGCAAGAGTGCATAGCAATATAGATAAATTTGTGCCCATTCAAAAACATGGTACAATGAAATACAGAGAAATAATTACATATACTAATCATCTTTATTTAAGCATGCACTTTTTACTTTCCCCATAGCATAATGTATAGGGAAAATATTGTGATGGGGTCAAAAATTCGAATTCGAGGTTTTGACAAAAGAAAACCTTTAAAAAATTCCTGAATTCAAATTGAATATTTTTGAGATGATATTTGTCTCTTAATGTGTGTCTGCATGTTAGTGTGTGTATATGTGTCTTATTCTGTGTGTATGTATGTTAGTGTGTATATGTATCTTAATGTGTGTATGAATTTTAATGTGTGTATGTATCTTAATGTGTGTATGTATATTGTATCAAAAATACATTTTCAAAATACATTAAAAATGCATTTTTAATATAAAATACATAGGTTTTAGGGAATAAAACATAACATACTTTTCAAATTAAAAAAATTCCAAATACAAAATACATGTATTTTCAAAATACATTCAAATACAAAATACATTTAAAAAAATTAAATATTGCTCTGTAATGGACTGAATTGAATTTTCAATGCAAAGCAACATTTGTCTATACATTTTATTGGAAATGAACAAACCTCATATTTGTTCAATATTAATATTGGCATTTTAAGAAGATTAGAATGTATTGTAAAAGTACGACTTAAAAGATTTTAAATTTTAAATCTCCGAATTAATAAAGTAAAAATAAATTAATTTAAGGGGAGATCACATTTTATACAACAAAGATAAAGACCAGGTTTATTTTAATCCCGAATCATACCAAAATCAAATCAGCACCAGCATAATCTACAAGTGACTTATCTACTAAATTTTGTGAAATTTGGTCTATTAGTTTTTTAAACTAGAATAAATACAGACATTTTTGCAAAAAAGGCAGGTTTTTTTTTTATCCCGAATCGTATCACAATCTAATCAGCACTAGGATAACCTACAAGTCATTTACCTACCAAATTTTATGAAATGTGGTCAATAAGTTTTAAAGTTAGAGTGGATACATACATTGCATAGACAGACACACAGATGTCATGCTTAAATTGCGTTTTCGTATACTAGAGGTCTCAAAATGTGTAGATCGATCAAAAACTCGAGTTTTGAAATTATTCCAATACTTTTCTTATACAGCCTTGATCAAAAGTATTAGGTACCCTACTGAAATCTATTTATTTTAAACTACTAATGTGTTGGGATAAAATAAAAATGCAGAGATTCAAAATAATCATTTTTCATTGAAACTTATCAATATTTGGTTGGACCTCCTTTCGCCTTTTATGACTGCATTAATTCTTTTAGGCATAGAGCGTATTAACCAACTGCATTCCTTTCTCGGTATCTTCTTCCATTCCTCTTGCAAAAGGAATTTTAAGGTTGTTACTTTCCTTATATACATAATGTATAAGGAAAGTATTGTGACGGGGTCGAAAATTCGAATTCGAGTTTTCGACGGGAGAGCACGTTTCAAGCATCCCTGATCATGAATCAAACATTTTTGAAGTGATGTCTGTGTGTGTGTGTGTGTGTGTGTCAGTGAGTCTGTGGAGACGATAACTGACGAACGAATGAACCGATTCGAACCAAATTTGGTACAAAAATCACAATCCGTAAACACTGGAAGCTTATTGTTTTTATACGCAATCGAATGTTCAGAACGCCCCTAAATTTTCGAATGAAATTTTGAAAAAATCGTCAAAAAATCAAAACCACTAATAAAGTTACGCAAATAGACATGTCTGATGTAATTTTTCATTAGAAAACGATTAACATAAATTTTAGAACGCTAACATGAACTGTTCTCGAGATATTGCACATTTTTCAAAAAAATTATCAAAAAGTCATATAAAATAAAAAAAAAATATTTCCTCTTGAGGAACATGTTCACTTTTCATATGTAATACCATGCGATAAATTGGGTGACATCATTCTCGTGGATCTAGCTCGTTCCATTCATGAAAAAAGATACTTTGAGTAATACTTTTGTATTTGAACGCCAATAGTTATTTATTTGGTGTAAGAATAACTTATTTCTTCGTTCATAACGCTTGGCGAGAGTTTGGCGACGAATTTGGCGGAATGTCGCCAACTTGGCGACTTTTTGAAATGTTGCCAATTTAATGGAAATCTCGCCAAATAGATAAAAATGACTCTAAATCAATAAAAATGACGTCTAATTAAAGAAAATTCAATATCTTGGAAAGAATATTAGTATCTACTATAAGAAAAATCTATTTATTTTACTGTAAAAGTAGTAAATTCATTACATTATATAAGGAAAGTCATGTGTTGCCCAGATCAGATTTTTTTGTAGTAATGGAATGCTTCCTGATCTTGCGTTTAAGAAAAGCCCACAACTGTTTAATAGGGTTGAGGTCTGGAGACTGTGGAGGAGAATGCAAAAGATGAACACCATTTTCACTGAACCACTTTATACTCACAGCAGATGTGTGACAAGTTGCATTGTCTTGCTGGAGTCTGACCCCATCTATGTTTGCATCGCCAAAAATTCATGAAAAAGATGCTTGCAGTGTTGTTTCCAGTACATTTATGTCCGTCAAAGAGTTTATTTGTCCTTCACAGATGTACATTTCACCCATACAGTCGGCTGCCATGCATCTCCAAATTATTATGGTGCCACCACCATGTTTCAAAGTGGGTACTATGCACTCTTCCTCATATTCCTCACCTACACATCTCCTCACATAAGATACACCAGGTGTTCCAAATACCTATAGTATTGAAATTATTTTACTAACATCCTAAAGAGCTTTACAAAAAAAGTTGCTACATATTGACAATTTTACGCTAGTTTTGAATAAAAGCAAGTGAAATGAAACATACCTGAACGTTTGATTCATCAGACCACAGAATTTTCGCCCAATCTTCTTCAGTAAAATGATGATGTTTAAGAACCCATTCTAACCGTTTCTTTTGTTTAGTTTGGAAATCCATGGCTTCTTTCTGGCCTTGCAGCCTTTCAATACAGCTTCTACAAGCCCTCTTCTAGTGGTTGAGGCAGAGATTCTTTTTCTTGTTGCCTCTGGCAATTCAGAAGCTAATTGAAATGAAGACTTTCTATGATTTTTCAATGCAAATCATTTCAAAAGTCGATCATCCCTGGGTGTAGTGATCTTTTTTTCTACTACTCCTTTGACGATTTAAATGACTACCAGTATTCTTAAGATGTTTGATAGTGTATTACACCGCACATCTTGAACATTTTACTTTTCTGGCAATTTCACATTGTCTATTGCCTTGCTCATATAAAAATTGAATTTTCAGCTGTTGTTCATTGTTAAGCTCCTTAGTTTTCAGCATTTTATACAGACAAGACCTTAAATTTAGATGAAATAAGCAACAATTGCGTGAACATGTACAAACCAAAACAGCAAATGCAACCGTCTGCTTCCACAAAAACCTGGAATTTCCAGTTATCGTTCTGGAAATGTTTTATTGGTTGTCAATTGAAATGACGTTTGCATTCTCATTTCAACTTCCTACTACGTATGCAGTCATAAACAAATGAGGTGATTTAAAATAACACAGCTGCAGTTAAAGTAGAAAAATTAGAGTGCCTAATACTTTTGATCACGGCTGTACATTACCTTGTATTGTAGGGAAAATAAAAACAAGAAATTTATGAAAACACCTTCATATAGTGGCAAATGGTTTGTACACTTCATTTATAACATAACTATAAAGCATTTTAATTTTCTTTTGCATATGTATTTCGTATAGTCATATAAAGTTTCAGTAAAACTGAAACTAACATCTCCAAAATTCTAAATTAAAACTCTTAGTGCAGTGCTAATTAAAGTGCTTTCCGTGGAACTCTTGGGCTTCCACAACCACATTCGAGGGGTTTAACGACATGATAATTGCATGTAAATTGTCTTAAATTAAAAAAATGAGTAATATTTGAATATATAACTGGACAACAAAGGACTTTTCCCATTTTGAGTTTCTGCCATAAAATTAAATTTCAAAAGGGTTTCACGGCCAGAAAAATTTGAAAAACACACAGTTTTAGTGAATGCCGCTATTCTCGTTAGAATTTGTCTCTGAATCCATATCAGTTATCATTATGTTCTATATATAGCTAATCTTAAGAAATAAGTTTAAATTTTTTTTAAAGATATTTTTTTTTGAACTAGAAGTGGAAAGGGGATTGAATGTTGAAATTCATAGTTAACCCCCGATCTGCTGCGGAATTTTATGTTGAATCCATATCAGTTATTATCTCTATCTACAGCCAATTTTGAGAAATAGATGTCTTAAGAAAAATTCTTAAACACCAGAAGTGGAAAAGAAATCGGAAATAAAAATTATTAGTAAACCATTCTACTTCCTCTAGAATTTGATACAGAATCCACATCATCAGTTGTCATCTCAGCTATATCTGTAGCCAATTTTGAAATATAAACGTTTCAAGTAAGGTGACAATTTTTGAACTGGAAATAAAAAAGAACCGGAAGTAGAAATCCATAGTGAACCTTCAACCTCTCAGAAATATGATGCTAACTTCAAATCAGTCATCATCTAAACTCTTATCTATTATTTTTGCCAACAATAAAACTCATAATATAGTGCTACCTCAATTAAACAAATGCCAAGGGACTAACATAAATACTTGTCAAATCAAGGTATGACTGCATGAAACTAAAATCTTATCTTTAGATACATGATACATTTTAAAAATGGTTGTGGCTCCAAAAGTCCCATTTATGACATATTTTGATTTCCGTAATTGGCATTCCACTTTACTTTTCCATTATCATCAATAGATATTACTTTATAACATTTCTCATCTAATACTGCACGTAGGGCACATCATAATCCATTAATTATCTAAATGCATTTGCATAATGAGAGCAGTATCTTCCATTTTTTCTCATGTATTTGAAATAATTAACTGCATTGCATATCTTTAATTTATTTAAAATATAATAATGCAAGGCAGAACTCGAATTGCCTACATTACTGTTTTCACGAAGGATGCAACTTTAAGCTTTCTTCTTGCCCCTTTTCTTTAAATACATAGATAGAAAGGAGCCATCTACTAAACAACATCATATAAATCCAATATCAATGTAAAGTTCATAACAGAAACACTATTTTAACTATATTAACATTTTTATTGGTGTTAATTTGAAAAAAAATATTTAGATTAACACCTAGAAACAAAATCAATGACTAGACAAAATGCAGATTAGCTATTTTTCTTTTGTGAATTGTTCATCTGCGGTTTAAACATGATAGTTTGAAATCTGAAGATATGTATTTTGAGTATTTTAAAAATACAAAATACTCTGAAAATGTATTTTAGATACATTACCAAAATACTTCACTTTTGTTAGTTTAAAATACAAAATACAAATGTATTAGTAATACATGTATTTGTAATAGTAATACATGTATTAGTAATACATGTATTTTCAATACTGCCCAACTCTGATATGTATAATATTTGTGTGTGTGTGATACAGTAAATGCAACATTTCATGAACCAATAAAGAATTTTGAAAATAATTTGGTATGATTCTTACAATTAGTAAATACTGGAATCTTACTCATTTTAAACAGAATTGAATGTTCAGAAGACTTCACAATCTTCTAGCCAATTTTTGAAAAAGTCATTTAAAAATTAGACTTTTAATAATAATAAATAAATAATCATTTCAAACATTACGTTTTATTAGAAAAATAATGATTAATTTAAACTTTAGAACACTAACATGAACTATTTTCAAGATATTGTACGATTTAAGAATGAAATTTTGAAAAAATTCTTAAAAAATTAGAACATTTAACACAGTTACATAAATAATCTTTTTGTATGCAATATCTCATTATAAAATGAATGACACAAACTGTAGAACACTATAGTCTTATTCTCTTGAATTGGCTCAAAGTCACGAAGGTTCTCTCTCTCCCCCCCCCCCCTACTTACTATTCTTCGAAATCGTGAGGCAGACTTCCTTTTTCCACATCAGTTTAGGATAACTGCTTGAGGAGGACTTTTTCTCTAGCCTTAACTGAAGCGGAGAAAGAAAGCATACATACTTGTTAGAGGCTAATGTTGCTACAATTATGGAAAGAGAAAGAACCACCTTGAACCAAAGATATAAAAGAAACAGGCTATAGCATGAACTGTTCTCGAGGTATTGCGCAATTTTCAAATAAATTTATGAAAAAATTAAAAAGTAGTAAATACAATTAAATATGTTCACTTTCTCTATGCAATATTATGCAACAAATATGTTAACATCATTCCCGTGAAACTAATTCTTTCCAGTCATGAGAGAAGATACTTTTTGTAATAATTTTGTATTTTTATGCCAAAGAATTCGCTATAGTCATTTATTTAACAAGATATTAATTAAATGCTAATTATATTTTGATGAGGATTTTGCATGAGAGTATGAATAAGTCATTTTTTTTGGACTAATATGTTACCAAAAGCCCAAATTTCAATTTACGTGGTGTTAATTCCATGCTAAAAATATTGTCCTGTGGATCTCATACAGGAAAAAAAGAAAAAGAAAAAGTAACTGAAACACTTGATTGTAATTTCACAACAATTCACATTGTAGAACAAAATGGAAGGCATTATTCAATAGGGATTAATATCTTCTACAAATATCAATATTTAAAATTTGATTAAGGGGCCATCTTCATAGTTATTTTGGCACTAATTTCAAAAATTTCAAGGGCAATCCTCATTCAGGAAAGTTCTAACATTTTGTATTTTTTACATAATTTCAGACGATTTAACATAAAATAAGAAAACAAAATTGAATATTTTGTTTCAATTTGATTTTCTGCATATGAAAAAAAATATATATAAAAAAATTCTAACCATATTTTGCAATTTTATATTATATTGCAACTCAAAGGGAAAAAAAACAAAAAACAAAAATATAAAAATTGTTTCAGACAACTAGAAACAAAATTTTATGTATATACAAGTTTCCTAGCACAGTTCGTAAGTGCCACAATAATTTTGTAAGGACAGATTCATGAGTGCACATGTTAGGTTTATCTAACATGTGCACTCATGAATCTGGTCACCATGCCTTGTCACCATGCCAGATTGAATAAAAGTGACTGCAGCTAGCAGAGAATTAAGAGAGTAAAGCCCCTATTACACGACAGTAATTTGGGTCAACAAACCATTAGCAAAACAGCTCAGACAGAAAATGTAGCCATAACATTTTAAGTTTAATCCGAAAATGTTGTTGTTGAGGGAACAGTTGTGCAAATATCCACTAATTAGAAGTGCGTAAATCTGAAAAGTCACAGGTCATGTGCTTTCGAGTTATTTCATTTCTTACATTAATGGCGACCAAGATTGCCGATACGACTGTTTTGGAATGCAGAAATGGAAGCTGATTTTATTGAACTTATTCAATCCAAATGGAACCTCTGGAAGTCTCTTTACAGTAAGAGCCCCTATTACACGACAGTAATTTGGGACAACAAACCGTTCCCAAAACAGGTTTGGGATGTTTGGGACATCACTCCACGCAGCACAGA
Source organism: Amaurobius ferox (assembly GCA_951213105.1). NCBI lineage: Eukaryota > Metazoa > Arthropoda > Arachnida > Araneae > Amaurobiidae > Amaurobius > Amaurobius ferox. The sequence goes on along the minus strand of OX578152.1, from coordinate 35,675,230 downwards.
ATGAAAGTGAAGTCACTCCAAGCAGCAAATGGAGAAGATTTAGTTTCCCCATTTGCTGCTTGGAGTGACGTCACTTTCATTCTGTGCTGCATGCAGTGACGTTACAAACATCCCAACACGGTTTTGCGAATGGTTTGTTGTCCCAAATTACTGTCGTGTAATAGGGGCTTTAGGATAACAAACTTTGCAATAAAGCAAGAAAGATGAAAAAAAAGCTGACAATAAAATTGTAAAACATGTCTAACCAATAGGAATAGAATGCTTCTTTGAATTCCAGAAAGAATATTACCACATACGAAGCACTGCAGGTGTCCTGTGTTAGAGGTCCTGATGATTCAATTTTTTGACAGGTATTTTATTACCTACTGTATACATGCTTTGTTTGTTCATTGTGTTAACTTCTACTCATTAGATAATGCTCTAGAAGTTTGTCCTTCTGACTTTTTGCATCTACCTTACTCTGTTATTCCAACTTTTTAGATTCTCCTCTAGGGGGAGCTGCAATTACTTATTTAATCGGCATGGGCACTTTATTAGACTTAACATGCACACTTGTGGACCTCTTCTTATATAGTTACTGGTGTACTCAAGGACTTTCCTAGGAACCTTATATTTATTTATTTCTGAGTATCTCAAGCCCACATTAGATTGGTTAGAAACAAATATCCAGTAATGCCTGTATTACCTCAGAATAATATTTACTCATAAAATGTATTCCCATGAGATAATTTGGGATAACCAGTGAAATGGTTAAGGAATATTTTATATGAATTTTTAATTCATTGTCCATGTGCTTTAGTTTTTAAAATATTTGACTAAAAATATTTCTATTAACTTACTTTCTTATTTTGCTTTCCTTTCTTCTCAACTGCAAGAATCTGAAATAATACAAAAATACTTTAAGAAATTGAAAAAAAAGTGGTCTTTTATGTTAAATGTTGGATTTAACTGCATTTTTAAGCAATGGACTTAACCTCATACGATTCAATTACCTTCTTGTCAGTATGCTCCCCCATATAGAACTAGGCTTGTAATTGAAGTGTACTAAACAAAACTTTACTTGCAATTCAGAGCAAAGCACGAATACATGTACTTTTAGATCTGAGTCCCATTTTCAATTTTGAATTGAAGTAAAAAAGTATACATTGAGTCTGAGACAATGGTTATAGCCTGAGTAATGACAACCATTAGTATATGATGTTGAACTTAATAGATTCATAATATATGAATTAATCAAAATATGTAGGATGGAATGACCTTACACAAAATAGAGTAAGTTGTACAAGGTCTTAATCAACAAGCGTTTTTTTTTGTTTTTGTTTTTAATTACGTCCCTCATCATTTGCTCTCTCGAGCATAAGGAGTCTTGCAGTCCAATATAAATACGAAGTATCTCCAGGGGTGGAGAGCGTCTTGAAATAAGAAGAAGTAGGGACATCCTGGAGAGCAGAACAACTGCAGAGATGCCTGCCATTCATGTCAACACTTTCCTTACACTGAATACAGTCAGGAGAGTTAGAGAGTCCAAAAAGGTGCAAGTGCGCCTGCAGATAGTCATGTCCAGTCAGCAATCGGAAAGATGAAACCCCTAGAGCCCTAGGAAGGTTTCTTGGAAGATAAGATGTCAGTAGGCCTTCCCAAGATTTTCCCGCAACCCGCTCTCTTCTGGCAGTTGCTCGGAAACTTCGAATTTTCTGCCTGATTTGAATTTTAACATTTCTCAAATTAGCAGGCGACATAGGTGGGTCCATAAGAGATGCCTCTTTTGCCAGATTGTCTGCTTTTTCATTTCCCCACAAGCCACAATGGCTGGGGATCGATTGTAGAACAATCTCTTTTCCATTTGACAATAGAGAATGAGTGATGTTTTTACAGTTAAATTCAATGTCTGTGGGCAGTGGAGCATGACTTGATACAGTATGAATTGCAGCCTGGCAATCAATGAAGAGGACAAATCTCTCTTCAGGCCTCTCCCAAATCCCCTGGAGAGCCAGATAAATTGCAAACATTTCTCCATCGAAATTATCTGAATTTAAACTTAAAGGCTCTTTAAGTTGGAAAAATTTGGAGAAAACACCAGAGTCAGCACGCCCAGAGATTCTCTCCGCAGAACCATCGGTATAGATGTGTATCCAATTGCTGCCAGGATACCTCTCACTGATAGTGGCCAGAGCTGCAGCCTTAAGTTCAGCTTGAGTGGAGACTCCCTTCCACACAGGAAAGACAAGGTCAAAAGCTGGGGCAGCATATTTCATCGTCCCCGGAAAAATAGATGATCTGGAATATGGGATTCTACTATTTGGGATATCCATGGAGTAAACTTTCGTAGTTCTTCTTTAGTGCGCCATTTCTTTTTAGAACACTCACCTCGCAAACTTTCATTGCATTATATTTGAATAGAAACACTCGACAAAAGGCCAACTGTAATTAAACATCCGCATTTAACACAAACCACATTTATTTAGACGAAAGCACATAACATAACAAACACTTAAACATTTAATTCACTGGTTAACTCTTTAAAATGTTCACGATGCAGGATGCGCCTTGCTTTCCGCCTTCCCAACTATATCTTGCTTCTCGCTCTTCTCTGCTCTCGCTCTGTTGCTCTGGCAACCCTTAAAATGCTTGCCGGCTGAGTCTTCATCGCTGATTTGGCGATGTGGGAAAAAAAAACTTGGAGTCTTACTACTCCCCCCTTAAAAAAAAGCACATTCGTCTCTTTAAAGACAATGTTGTTGAAAATAGAGTTCTATGGGCATATACACATTGAAAATACAGTCCTAACAACTTAAAAAGTGCATACTGATACATTAAATTTTACGTCTATGAGCATACTGATTTAACAACACAATATTACAGTATATTTCAAAACACCTAATATTTTAAAAAAAAATCTAATAGTTTAACAATAATATTTCCTACCGTGTTACAATAAGAAATGTTATAACTTAAAGAATAGTCACATATATATATCAAAACACAATAACAGTAAAACATTATAACTCTTTTCACAGCATTTCAGTCCTCGATTTCTGCAATTCAAGTGATAGTCTTACTGCAAATGAAGAATGAATGTTCTTCCACCCTACCTAATTAGTCAGTCATGGGAATTCTAGACATAGCGTCCGCGTTTCCATGTAACGCTCCCTTTCGATAACTGATTGTAATATTGTATCACTGGAGGGCTAAGGCCCACAGAGCCAACTTTGCACTTTGCGGCACTGTATGGGTTAAGTAGGTCAGCGGATTATGATCCGAGATAATTTGTACTTCTGACCCGAAGATCCAAGTTTCATATTTCTTAAGAGCAGCGATGACGCTATATGCTTCCCTTTCAATCGTAGACCAACGAGTCTGACAGGGAGTGAGCTTTTTACTGTAGAAGGCGATCGGTTTTTCCTTCTTGGAATCGTCTTCTTGCGCCAAACAAGCTCCTACTGCGGTACCAGACGCGTCGGTATAAAGCTGAAAGGGTTTGTTAAGTTCTGGAGTGTAAAGAACCGCCATTTCAGTTAAACATTGCTTCAACTTTGTAAATGCATCTTCTTCCTTTCTACTCCATGGTATCTTGTTTGGTATTCTTTTCTTGGTTAGATCAGTTAAAGGTATCACTACTGAAGCGAAATTTGTGATATAATCTCGGTAATAGTTAGCTAGTCCTAAAATACCCCGTAATTCCCTCTTATCAATAGGCCGTGCTAATTTTTTCATCGTTTCAACCTTATCTGGGTCAGGAGAATGTCGTCCCGATCCTATAATATGGCCCAAAAATTTCACTTCTTTTTTTCCGAAATCACATTTATTTAGATTTACAGTTAGTCCAACTTCATGCAATGTTTTGAATACAGCATTTATGTGGGACAAATGATCGAGCCACGTTTTTGAAAATATAGCAACATCATCAGTGTAAGACCGACAATACTCCTGGTGAGATGCCAACACGTGGTCCATTGATTTCTGAAATGTGCTTCCTGCATTCTTCAGACCGAAAGGCAACACTTTCCACTGAAAATGTCCGGCATGGGTCACAAATGCTGTGTAGGGTTTGTCATCCTCTTTCATAGGGATTTGCCAATACCCCTTGGTCATATCTAGAACTGTGATATATTGAGTCTCCTATGAGCATTTTGAGTTCATCAGCAACTTTCATTGGATAAGCATTGGGCACTGTAAAACTGTTCAGCAATCTAAAATCAAAGTCTGACGCTACCATCCTTTTTTGCTACACATACAAGGGGATGCGCCCAATCGCTGTCGCTTGGTTCAATCAATTTTAGATTTAGTAATTCTTGTATTTAACGATCCACTTCTTTCTGCAATGACATAGGAATACGATATGGATGTAACTTTTTAGGGCTACACTCTGAGGTAACCTTGATGGAATGCCCTTCCACCTTCGCCCGTCCAGGGATAGAGCTAAAAACGTCATGATAATTGCATAGTATGGAACTTAGTTGTAGGCGCTGTTCTGTTTTCAAGGTCGCTGTTTTCCCCTCAATATACTTTCTTACTTCCTTTCGCGTAATGTTAACTCGGTTTGTAGGCACATAATGCAGTTCTCCAAATTCTTTGTCTTCGTCAAAAATAAGTCCGATTTGTTCGATACGATTGATGTAGGGTCTCAATTTGTTTACATGTAACTCTCTTCGAGTTCCGTCATCGTATTTGACAACTGCCGAATTTAGCCTTGTAAGCTGGATAACCGTCACTGGACCCATCCAAGTGTTTTGTAACTTATGGCTGGATGAGGGCAATAAAATTAAAACCTTATCCCCGATCTTAAAATGTTTTTCCTTTGATCTCAAATTGTATCTAGAAGCGTAATTTTCCTGAGTTACTTCGGATTTCTCAGTTGCAATCTCATGTCCTTTTTTCAATTTCTCTATTAGATCATGTAGATATTCCTCCACAGTTCGGGATGCCCTGGTGGGAATTTTCCTTTCACCGATCCATACATCTTTTAGTAGAGCAAGTGGTCCTGAGGGTAGGCATCCATATACTAGCTGAAACGATGATACACCTGTTGTACTATGGGGGACTTCTCTATATGCAAACAGAAAGTAGGGAAGGTGTATATCCCAATTCTGCCCATATTCTTGAATATTTTTGTTCATCATATTTTTCAAATTTCTATTCCATCTCTCCACAGCACCCATGCTTTCGGGATGTCCAGGTGTAGAAAATCTGGGAGATATCCCTAATATACCTAAAAATGCTTCAGTTAATTTTGCTGTAAAATTTGTTCCTTGATCAGTGCAGATCAATTTTGGAAACCCGGTTTGAATAAAAATTTTCATCAATGCATTGCATGTTGTTTTTGCACCAATTTCTTTAACCGGAATGGCTTCAGCCCATCTTGTACACAGATCTATCGCACATATAATATACTTATGTCCTCGCCCAGAAGGAGGTTCTAACGGGCCAATGCAATCTAAACTCCAAATTTCGAAAGGCGTTTCTGGTCTCGCTATCGGTTGTATGGGAATTCTGTCCCTGTATGTAACAACTCGTCTCATCTGACAAATCTTGCAGCTTCCACAAAATTTGGCCACATCTTGTTTTATGGTAGGCCAAAAGAATGAAAATTTAATTCTCTGTCTAGTCTTTTGTTCTCCCAAATGGCCAGCTAATGGAATCTTGTGAGCCATTCTAAGAACATCTTGGCGTTTGCAGATCGGCAAAACTACTTGTTTAACTGTCTCACCCGTAATCCATTCAGAATGGACCAACACTTCGTTCTTATCTCGTATGCATTTTGTCCCTTTCTTGCATAGTCCCAGACTTTTCTCAACGTCTCATCTTCATGTTGCAATTGAATAAACGAGCTCTTTACTTCGCCACCCTTACTCGACTTCTGCTCTTGTTTCTCATCACTCTCGACCTGAGTAGCATTCACAGTACCATGGACACTGCACGTATTTTCTTCTTGACCAGTTTCATTCATTACTTCCTGGTCAGACCCTACTTACTCCTCCTTTTCGCCAAGATAGGTAACATCATCGATCATGATATTGTGATCTAATTCATGCAATTGTATATTCTCCCGCAACGACTCATAAGCTGTAGAGCACACTAACATATCACTTGTTAGTTTTTTAGAAACTGCACATATTATGGGGACCATTCCATGTAATTTGTCATCAATTTTCATCGCAATCATCTTCAAAGGAGCGATCTCACTTTCTCCAAAAGCTGAGACAATTTTGATTCTGCCCTCTCCTTCACTATGAACGTCCATTACTAAATCTTCAGGTATCACTGAGATTTGTGCCCCCGAATCTACTATGCCTACAAGTGAAGTTTCTCCACATTTTATATGTATGGTATGGAGGGTATCCACATTAATCTTGGTATTATCCTGCACTGACACCGGTACGGTAATTCATGCTGTCAGAACTTGGGAGTTATTTTCATCCTTAGACTTTATAGTTCGAATATGATTACTTTGAGCATTAGTGTTGGGTGATTTTCTCTGATTATTCCTTATTGTACAAAATTTTCCAATATGACCCTCAGCTCCACATGAAAAACAAATAGGTTTATAGTTGATTTTAGAAGTGTCATTTCTCCAATTGTAACCTGGTTGGCTCTTGTAACTTTGATGTCCCCTTCCTGGAACATTTTCATTTTTCCAAATTTTTTCGCCAACCCCTCTGATGTTTGGTGGTGCTCCAAATTTTTCCTTTTCCCTAAATTCGCTTTGGTGATACACAACCTTCTCTTTCCGGACTATACCTGTTGATTTCGTATAGTTTACACGTATACTTTCATATTCATCTAACTTGTCTGCCAACATATTGGGTGCTACAATTTTTAACCATTCATCTAAGAAATGTTCTCGTACCTCCCCAGGTACCCTTTTCTTTAGTTGATCAGTAATCATCAATTTCTTTAGACTATCAAAATCTCTAATTTCGAGACCATCAATCCAATCTTCAAAGTACTTGGTTAATTCAAATACGAAATCACGCCACGATTTCTCGGAAACTTTCTGTAGCTGCACGAACTTTTTTCGGAAACTTTCTGGATTCATCTTGAATCTCTTTAATAGAATACCCTTAACGTATTCATAATCTTCAAACTTTTCCTCTGACTCCCGTGTGATGAGTTGTATGATCTCAGAAGGCAAAAGTGGCAACAAACTTGACACCCAATCCGTCATGTCTACATGGGCTCTTTTAGCTTGTCTCTCAAAAAGTGTGAGATATAACATAATATCATCATTCTTCAAGTCAAATTTTGGCATCAATTTTATCAATTCGAAACTGCTTTTTGATCTTTCACTACTCCCTAAATTTAAGGACGTAGAATCCTGCGTAATACCCCTTTCGATTCTGAGTTTTTCTAACTCAAATTCTATTTTGTCTTTTCTTTCTTTTTCATCCTTTTCTATTTGATCTTTTTTTTCTTTTTCGTCCTTTTCCATTTGATCTTTTCTTTCTTTAATAATAGTAAAGAGGAGTTCTTTCGTAAATTCTTCGTCATAATCCTCACTTCCAAGAATTTCTCTACGTAAATCCAAAATTTTAAATTCAGGTTTCGTAATTATCCCCAATTCTTCCGCCAAACACATCAAATCCTCTTTTCTACCTTTCGCAAGAAATGCCATACCTGATCACGAGGGAAATTAACTGATTTATCTCTAAATTGTTTAAAGTTACAAAAAGAACCAGTATTACCAGAAAACTACTTTATCATGAACACTGGCGTATTCAATTATCAAATAACAGCATTACCAGAAAACCACTTTATCGTGAACACTGGCGTATTCAATTATCAAATAACAGTATTAACAGAAAAACACTTTATCGTGAACACTGGCGTATTCAATTATCAAATAAATTAACAGAAAATCACTTTATCATGAACACTGGCATATTCAATTATCAAATAACAGTATTAACAGAAAACCACTTTATCACGAACACTGGCGTATTCAATAGCACTGACGTACTAATTTTTTTTTGTAACAAATACCCTCAAAATTGACATATCATATCCACTCGTACTATAATGCTGGTGCATTAATTAATTGATACCGGACGTATCTTCATCGTACAATAGACATGAAAATTATAATCACCATATGTTATGATATTATAACAACATAATTTTTCAAAAATCAATATCGTATCCACTCGTATTATAATGCTGGTGCATTAATTACTTGATACCGGACATATCTTCATCTATTCACCAAAAACATACAAATTGTTTTTCATTCCAGGAACGATTACTACTTGCGTAATAAACTAATCCTGCCGACTACGCCAGTAAACTTTCGTAGTTCTTCTTTAGTGCGCCATTTCTTTTTAGAACACTCACCTCGCAAACTTTCATTGCATTATATTTGAATAAAAACACTCGACAAAAGGCCAACTGTAATTAAACATCCGCATTTAACACAAACCACATTTATTTAGACGAAAGCACATAACATAACAAACACTTAAACATTTAATTCACTGGTTAACTCTTTAAAATGTTCACGACGCAGGATGCGCCTTGCTTTCCGCCTTCCCAACTATATCTTGCTTCTCGCTCTTCTCTGCTCTCGCTCTGTTGCTCTGGCAACCCTTAAAATGCTTGCCGGCTGAGTCTTCATCGCTGATTTGGCGATGTGGGAAAAAAAAACTTGTTGGAGTCTTACTCATGGAATCAGAGATTTTTTGAAATTCTGATAAGAAGGTATGATGTGTTTTTAGTCTCAGAGTTCCTGGGCGATACTCAGTCCAAAAATCATCAAGAGTTAAAAGTTGTTTATACTCTGTATTTTTTCTCAGTAGCTCATGAATAGGAAAACATTGGACAAGGTATAATCCCGCAGATCAGGTGAGTAGTTTCACATTCTTACCGATGTTGAAACCAAAGCCTTTCATGTATGTTACACAGAGAACATAACACGGCTTATGGCTTATAGTTCATTGCTTTAAAATCAAGAGTTCAAGGTTATTGTGCCTTCCTCTTCCTACCCTAGGAAGGAGAGAAGGGATTTTCATGACACTGAGCCACTAAAGTAATAGACTATGATACTATGCAGCCTATTTTAAGTAATAATTTTTGACAACATCACTAACATGACCATTATTTTTTTTTCCTCAAAAAGGGAGACCTACTAATTTTTAGATAATAGTATGTGTATTCAAGAAAACGCATATTTCTTCATAGTTTCTATTTATTAATGATAAAACAGGAATGAACATGTAAAAATAAATAATTTATGTGGTCTTATATTTTTCTGAAGAACAAATTTGCTTCAGAATATTTGACGTTGATTTTAAATGCGAATGAAATTCTTCGTATGATTTCTGAAAATTTACTTTCGTAAGTAACATGGCTTTGAGAACTGTGACTTTCAATTGTGTTTTCCCACTCATCCATAACTTATTCATAAGGGAAAAGACCCTTTCTACGGGTGCATTAGTGCCAGACAGACATAAGATATATTCAATAATTATACGAAAGTTTGTATGTTTCAAATTATTGGTGTGAAAATGTTTGAACAAATCCACCCAACGATTTTAAAATTCACCAACTCTGGTGCTGATTAGATTTTGGTACGATTCAGAAAAGACTGCCTTTTTTTTACGAAATGGTCCATTAAAATCCCCAAAATCTAAAAAAAAAGACTAAATAGTGTATGCTCAAATGTATCAATAAAATTCTTGTTTTATACACAACTTTTGATGAGGAAAAGAACACTCCATTATACTTTAGGACTAACTGTTCTCAAGATATTTGAGATTTCTTGCATTTTTGTTACACAGATTTCAGAAAAATGTCCAATTTAGTGTTATTTTGTGCAATTCAACTCAATATAATGAATTATTGAAGAAATAGAGAATGTGTATATAAGTCTGCAGAGAAAGTCATATGCTGCCCATATCAGATTTTTACTTTCACTGCAATACATGGTAATGTATACGAAAAGTATTGGAAACATGTCAAATATCGCAACTCTTTGTTTTCGATGGATCTACATGTTTTGAGACCTCTAGAATTCGAAAAAACTATATTTAGCATGATGTCTGTGTGTGTCTGTCTGTGCAATGTATGTATCCACTCTAACTAGAAAACTAATGGACCGAATTTCACAAAATTTGGTAGGTAAGTCACTTGGGTGAGACCCTGGTGCTGATTAGTTTTTGGTAGGGTTCGTAAAAACAGAACCCGCCTTTTTCTGCGAAATGGCCAGTAAAAATTTCATGTATCCACTCTAGCTAAAATACTAATTGACCAAATTTCACAAAATTTGGTAGATGAGTTACTTATGGGATACTCTGGTGCTGACTAGATTTTGGTATGATTCGGTAAAGAACAACCTACCTCTTTTTATGAAATGACCCGCTAAAATCGCCAAAATCTAAAAAAAAAGACTAAGTAGTGTATGGTCCAATGTATCAATAAAATTCTTGTTTTAAAAGCAATTTTTGACAAGGAACAGAATATAACACATTCCATTATCCTTTAGGATTAACCGTTCTCAAGATATTTGAGATTTTTTGCATTTTTGTTAAGCCGATTTTGGAAAAATGTCCAATTACCAAATAAAAACAAAAAATGAATTAGAAATGCAAATTTAGTGTTATTTTGTGCAATTAAACTCAATTTAATGAATTATATAAGAAATGAAGAGAACATGAATATGAGTCCACAGGGAAAGTCATGTGCTGCCCACATCAGATTTTTACTTTTCCTGCAATACATGGTAATGTATAGGGAAAGTACTGGAATCATGCCGAAAATCGCGACTCGAGTTTTCGACGGATCTACACATTTCGAGACCTCTAGAATATGAAAAAACTATTTTTAGCATGATATCTGTGTGTGTGTATCTGCCTGTCTATGCAATGTATGTATCCACTCTAACTAAAAAACTAATGGACCTAATTTCATAAAATTTGTTAGGCAAATCACTTGGGTAAGAACCTGGTTCTGATTAGTTTTTGGTAGGATTCGTAAAAACAGAACCTGCCTTTTTTTTTGCAGATTGGCCCATAAAAAATTTCATGTATCCACTCTAGCTAAAATACTAATTGACCAAATTTCACAAAATTTGGTAGATAAGTTACTTGTAGGATACTCTGGTGCTGATTAGATTTTGGTATGATTCGGAAAAGAACAATCTGCCTTTTTTACGAAATGCCCGCAAAAATTTGATGTATCCACACTAGGTAAAATATTAATTGAACAAATTTCACAAAATTTAGTAGATAAGTTACTTGTGGTATACTCTGGTGCTGATTAGATTTTGGTACAATTCAGGAAAGAACAACCTGCCTTTTTTTACGAAATGGCCAAAAAAAAAACTTCTGACGAGGAAAAGAATATAACACACTCCATTATGCTTTAGGACTAACCGTTCTCAAGATATTTGAGATTTCTAGCATTTTTGTTACGCCGATTTCGGAAAAATATCCAAGTACCAAATAAAAACAAAAATTGTAAAAATGCAAATTCAGTGTTATTTGGTGTAAGTAAACTCAATCTAAAGAATTATTAAAGAAATAAAGAAAATATGAATTTGAATCTGCAGGGAAAGTCATGTGCTGCACATATCAGATTCCCTCCCCCCCCCCCGTAAAAGTAGTAAATTCATTACATTGTATAAGGAAAGTCATGTGCTGCCCACATCAGATTTTTTCCAGGAAAAAAGGACAAATTGTTATCTCTTGTAATAGAAGATTAGCAGCTGCATTAACAGTGTTAATGGAATAGTTTATTAAAATAATGTGTGTTAAAAAGAAACACTTTCAGCTAGAATCCTGATTTTCCAAAGTAAAAACAATCCCTGGTACATCTGGATTTCGCCATTTCATCACTGTTTCTGAAGATTCAATTGGAATAAAGAGAATCACTTTTGATAAAAACTTTAACACTATTTTCCATTTCTCTGAAGAGCAACCACATGCATTCATGTTGCAGATCTGTACAAAATTATTGCATGTATTTATGATAGTCACAGGTTTTTGGATTAGCACTTTCAAAACATGAGGAGGAAGGGGCTGTAAAAGTAAAATTCATGCACACATATGGCCCTGCACTATTCCTACACGATATGGCCTTTACAGAAAGAAGACATCTGACATGTTTCTGTGTGTTGTTGTTGTTGAGACCCAGACCGTCCGACCTACCAGAAAGGTGTTGAAAACCCAGGCCGTCCGGCTCGTCAACAAGGACTTGAGCATCCATTTGGACGACCGGGAAGGAACCAGAAAGGTGTAAGGTAACTGTTATGTTTCTGTGTGTGTAACATAATTTCTTATGGTAATTCTTCCATCATCAAGAGTTTTGGAAGGATGTACTACTTCTCTGAAAAAGAGGCTGATTTCATCCAACACCAATATAATAGAACACAGTAGTTTAGATGAAAAGACAGCTAATTATTCAAGATTTCAGTTTAATGAACAAATGTATTATATTAGTTGATTATCTCAATTGGCTATAAATACCTATTAATCTTTAAATTTTTAAAATCATTATCACTTAACAGTTGTAAATCTAGTGTGTTAGACCAGTTTTTGTTACTTCAATTGTTTTGATAAAAAAATTGTTGTCATGAGCTTTTCCCACATCACTAAATTTTGTAATTTAAGCTCTATATATATTAATATAAAAATTAATTAGGAAAGTATTTATCTATTATTATGCATAGCATGTGTATAGAATATGTATTACATTATTTGTACTTAGGTAGAAAAATTCGAAAGTTAAGAGAACTAGATTAGAGTGGCATTAAATCTCCATTTACCTTACAGGCTGCTAAGCAATCAAAATCTCACCATATTCTTTCACAGCTTTTTAGATCATATTTTTAAGTTCAATTTAAGAAAAACACCCTGATGCCACATGTCATAATACTCACTTAATGTTTTCACTTCAAAATCTGTATAAATAAAATTGAAAATCTGTCTGTGTGTGTGTGTGTGTGTGCATGTGTTTGTTTCATCATCAAGCAAGAACAGCTGCACCAAATTTCATGAAATTTTGTAGATAGTCTTAAAATAGCTTTAACATATAGTCAAGGTTTTGAGTTTCTAGGATCAGGTATTGTTGAGATATTAATAAAACACACACAATTATACATTTCATAGACTAGACATAGCATTATGCATACAATATTTTTCCTGCAAATTCATTTGGAAAAAAAATGTTACTTAGTGTAAGAATAAAAGGGGAATCTTAAAAAGGATTAACATTCTTCTTACACATTAAAATATAAAATTTCCAAGTTGAATTAACTAATCTGAAATTGATCTTAATGCAAATTGATAAGGCGTCGCTGAAATAACTCTCCTTTTATAAGTTTCATTTACATAAATAAAACTCACCTGTAAATTATACTTCTTCCTAAAACACAAACATTATTATAAACAATAAACTATCTATTAGGGTACCAAAATCCAATTTTATTTAAACAATCATATTTAATTTTCTAGATATGCAAATTACTTTTAGGTTCGAATTCATCATTCAATATTCTTCTTCTATAATAGTTTTAAAATATCTTAATTCTTACACATGATATACAATATTATCTGTTCATTACCTTTGTCTTTATCCATCATTATAATTAAAAGAATTTAGTATTGTTGCACACATTATTTTATTCCGGCCACACGCTTAATTGCCGTAAGCCCTAGGGTTGGCTGTGTGGTCTGGGCCTTCAACACATTATTTTATCTTATAGACACATATTAATCAGCCATCATTCTACTCATCAATTAAATTCCCGTTTGTATTATATTTCATTACCATAAAATCATATATTCAAAACAAAACATTTCACAACTCAATACCTTCTTTAAATCATATTTATGTCTTATCCTTAATTTCATTCATCATATTTCATTAGTGATGTAATTTTCTCTTAAATTTCAATTCAACACAATTTATACTGAATTTTATGTCGGGATACTTAGGAGAGACCCTAATAGCACTGAGGCTATATAATAATAAAAATTATTTGCATTTAAAGGTAACCGGTTTCTCCAGCTCTGCTAAAATCAAAATGTTTATGTTAAAATTAAAACTTATCACTAATATCAACTTTAGTATTTCAAATTACACTAAGCTTGGATTAGTAAGTTTAGCAAGATTTTCTTAATTATAATTAAATTCTATAATTTTTAACACTTTACAACAAAGTTGAAAAGTGTTTATGACTTTGTTCATTCTGTCTGTCTGTCTGTCTGTCTATCTGTCTGTCCGTTAGCACGATAACTGTCGTAAAAGTGACTTAATCAAAATGAAATTTTAGTATGTTGTTCAGACGGTCTGTAGAACCTATGGGAATATAAATGAATAAGATCACCCAATTAGTATTGGATTGAACCCGGGTTGAAAAAATGAAATACATTGAGCCCTATGGGACCTAATTTTTCAAACATTTTTTAAGCGGATTTAAAATTCACAAATTGCTTCGAAAATTTTGGGTAATATTCAAATTGTTCCATAAAATATATAAAAAAAAATTCAGCGAAATATATTCAGTAGTTCTTTAAATAAAAATTAAAATAATAATTACACCTCTTATATGAAACGATCACATGACCATGATATGAAACGATCACATGACCCACTTCAAAATGATATATGGCATCCATCTTGTTTCAAAATCGTGATTTTTTTAAGTTCTTTTTAATTCATATTGAGTGTTGTATCGGTCCTAAAACTACTTTATTTTTACTTAAATTCTGTGCATCTACATACTTAAACAACGCAAATACAATATATTTGAGTTTAAATGATTATCCAAATGTGATTATTTCTAAAACAAAGCCTATTTTTCACTTATGTAAAATGTAAACAGCAGAATATGTAGAATGAGTTGTATTAGAATTGCTGTTAACACAAAATAATTTAGTCCATGGAGTCTGCATGGCTGATATGAATGAAATATTAATTGATTTTATGAAGAGAAGGACGATTTTTTTCGATCGAAGTTTTAAGCATAGAGTTTTATTACTTGTAGCTCCATGGTCTTAATTTTTAAATAAAAGAAATTATTATAGTATTGTGATGAATGAAATGAATGGGAGAAAGTTATGAATGAAATCCTGTTTTTATAGAGAGATCCAGGCGTGTTATTTTTTCTAAGCCGTCATTTGAATTAATTTTAGTTGTTTTCGATGAAGTTTTCAAATATAATAAATTATCGTAGTATTATGATAATTCTAAAATTATTACCGAGGAATGTATCACATTTTAGAGATATTTAAACCAGGCAATTTATATTTCAATGCTGTCATTTGAATGAAGTTCATTTTTTTCAATGAACGTTTAAGTTTTCAAATATAATAAATTAATGTAGTACAGTGACCGCCGCTTATAAGAAACACGTTCGTTTCGCTCGTTTTGTTTCTTATAAGCAGTTGTTTCTTAAATCCGGAAATTTTTTAAATATCGTTCTTCCATTGTAAATACTAACTATTGAACACAATTTTACAGAATTTAAAAGATAAATGTATATAAGTAAAATATTAGTACGTACATAATACATTTGTAAATATAGTTTTGCATTCAAAAATATTTCTTATTTTACGAATTAAGCCTTACAACTTAAAATATAATCTATATGCATATAGTATGTAGTTAAATAAGAATAAAAGTAAAACTCATAGGTCGTTCATTTATGTGTAAGAGCATAGTACATTTTCATACATCCTGAGAAAGAGCAAAAAATTTATCCAGTGTTGTTTGTGATAACGAGTCTGTGATTTGTTTACGTACATCCATTTCTAAATCATAAAATAGTCCATAAACTTTTTCTGGTGCCCCTCTGTGTTCAAGAGTTTTTCGAATTATAGTTAGGGCTTCTCGCGACTGTTTGGCTGTAGGAAAATTGTCTTCTTGTGGAACGTCGTCTTCATTTTCTTCTTCATTGCAAACATTCTGAATTTCCGCCACTATGTCATCATCACTTTTTTCTTCAGATGTTTGTAAATTTTCGTCGATGTGAATCAATTCTTCGAAAGGTGCTTCTAATTCTTCTTCATCTTCTGCTGGTATGTCAACATTATTTTTCAAAAATCCTGCTTCACGGAAGCAATTAAAAATGCATATGTCAGAAACATTTTTCCATACGCCTGCGATCATATGGATAGCATCAAGCAAGGTTATTTTCTTGCTTATTTCGGAAGCCGATCCTTTCTCTTCATCAATTGCATTTACTATTTTCTGTCGCAAATTTGACCGATACAGAGTTTTAAATGCTTTAATTATTCCTTCGTCAAGAGGCTGTATGATGGAAGTTGTATTGGGTGGCAAAAAACAAAGTTCAATGTTTGTCAGCTGTACTACAGGATGAGCCGAACAGTTGTCAAGGACTAAAAGATTTTTTTCTTTTCCCATCAGTTCCTTGTCCCACTTTAACAAAAAGTTTTCAAAAATTCCACTTGTCATCCAGGCATTCTTTGAATTTTCGTAGATCACTGGCAATTTTTTTATTCCACTTAAACAGCTCGGACGTTTGCTTTTGCCAATAACTAAAGGGCTTTTTTTTTATAGTTCCCGTCATATTTGTTGTTAACAGAACTGTAACTCGATCTTTTTGTTTTTTTCCAACGGAGGATAGATCATTTTTGAATATCATTGTCTACTTGGGCATCGCTCTAAAATGGAACCCAGTCTCGTCAGTGTTAAAAATTTGATGAGGAGCGTATTTTTTTAATAGAGGTGGTAAACTTTGCGTAATCCATGAAGATGCCGACTCGGAGTCCGCGTCCTGCTTCTCTCCATATTTTTTTTGTTACACAATATTATTTCGTTCTTTTCATCGGCTTAAGCAATCATCAGTCGCAAGGAACTATTTTTCTCCTAATTTTTCCGCAAAATTTTCTGCTTTTTTCCGTAAAATTTCCCGACTGATAGGAGCGTTCTTTAATCTGGCGTTAGAAAACCATTGTAAGAGTGTTTCTTCTATAGCAGCTGCCTTTCCCTCTCGTTTCCGTTTTCTTTGAAGATTACAATTTGGCGTCAAAATTTCATTTCTGCCTTTCAGGATTTTACATAATGTTGAGTGCGGAATTTTTAATGAAGAAGCAGCTTCTCTTTGACTACACGGAGGTAGAGAATCATGCTTTTCAAGCAAAGTAAGGGTTTTTCTCTTTTGCGACATGCTTCCATTAGCAAAGCATAAAATGACTAACTAAAGCTGTACGAATCTTATTTGAGTGCATAAGCAAAGATGCTTTCCCTTATCAGTACGTTTCCTTAACTGCCGGAAGATTAAAACTCGTTTCTTACTGGTTTGGGGTTGTTCCCCCCAAGCCTTTCTATGGAGAAATTCTCTGTCATCCTTTGTTACATAGCAAACTCCCACCCGCTCCCGTACGCCCAGTGACAAGTGATAACAACTCGTCCTTCAGTTAACCTTAAACAAATTGATTTTTTTTTTACACCCGTGTCGCAAGGAAATCAACAAATTTTCTGTAGAAAACTGTTTCTTATAAGCGGAATCGTGTTTCTTATAAGCGACGCAATTTTAATGTTAAAACGAAGTTTGTATTTGTTTCTGTCGTTTTGGGTCTTATAAACGGCTGTTTCTTATAACCACTGAACCTTATAACCGGCGGTCACTGTATTGTGATAAGTTTTAAAATATTACCAAGGAATGTATTGCATTTTCGACTTTTTTAAATAAAATTGCATTGAAGTTGGAAAGTGTTTCATAATCAATGCTTTAAGCATGATTGATCTTTCTTGTTTACATCTATCAGGATCTTCCTGAGATGAGACTAGCTCACTTCACGTGAAAATGTTGTGCTTCAACTAACAATTTTACACCCATTAAAATTTGATATACCTCGATATTTCTTACATGAATTACTTCTTCTCAATTCTCGAAACTTCAATACTCAAAAGTGTTAAAAAATAGTGTGTCCGAATCCTCCGGGTTTTTTTTTTTGGTTTTTTTTTACAATAATTCATCTTAAATTTACTTATTACTTATGTCAATTACTTATATCATTTTCAAAATCAATTAAGTCATGTATCATCTACACCTTTTGTATTATTACATATTTGATCAATCAATTAAGTTGTATTACCTTAATATTATTTCTTCACATCTCATCTAAAATTATCAATATCATACTTCTCATATACTAAAGAACTCATTCAATAGCATATCAATCATTTATCAACAAAATATCATATTTTGAGTAAGTTACAAATTCAAATATTTTAAATATACATGTTATCAATTAATATAAACATATATACATACATAAATACACTTTGTTATGCCTTGCTTCCTGCTAACGTGAATGAAATTGTTCCGGATAATTTTAAATTTTATTCATCGGTCACTGAGGGTAATTAGTGCAAAACTTACTCACCAACACTTTAGATCTTTTGCTTTTATTCCTCAATAATCGCACTTCTCACTAACCATTATCATCATTAATATTGATTCTCATGAATGGGTTCTAATAAAGTTTTAGTAGATCACACACAGTCTTGGTCACTCTCGTTCATTTCTTTTGGAACTATCAGCTTTGGGATCATCTTTTCAATTAGTCAGGCTATCAGGGCGGCTATTGGGGCGTCCGAAAGGTTCCCAACCTTTTCTTTTGTTGTCAGTCATGAATTTCACCTCTCTTTCAGTTGTGGGGGGTTCCGCATATTTTTTTGATCATCTGCATGGCATTTGGCTTTCTTTAATCAGGAAATATCTGTACCTTTTTTGGATCTCTTTCATCAGAAAGGTTCTGCACCCTTTTTTTTATCTCTTCCTTGACAAATGCCTCAAACACCCCAAGGAGGGAGGATATTAGCAGTCCTTTCCTCTCAGGGCCGGCAAGCTTGTCATATTGTTATTATTCATTCTGACTTGCAACGCTTGTGCATCATCGCCATTTTTTTTTATAGCTTCATTGGCCACTTTCATCCATAGACATCTTGCAGTCTCTGAATCTTAAAATTATCTTCCACCGATAATAATAATTATTGAAGATATTCCCATTTAAATAAATATTTATTACGAAAATATCTTTTCTCAGTATTCTTTTCAGAGAGGACATGATGTTGGCAAGAGGCGGTGGCACGAGGCCCAGCTCGGCCAGTGAGCTGTTCAAAATATATATACGACCTTTCTAGTCTGCGTCCAAGTATCAAAGAGAGAGATTTTCGCAACTCGCCTTTCTGTTGCTAGGTCAAAGGTTACGTGTGATTGGCTAGCTCCTCTGACCTCCATCCCAATGTTGGAGGGCTTCGAACATTCTTGAAGCTTCTCCTGAAAAGGGGTTCTTGATTCTTGATGTGGACCAGCCCATGTCTAATGGCACTTGCTTATGTATGAACGATGTCATGATAAGTTTATCGCAATATTTCCCATGGAGTCCACACACACACACACACACACAAAAAAAAAAAAAAAAAAAAAAAAAAAAAAGTCCGTACACAAGCTCTTCATGTTACATCACCAAATTCTTGTAGTTCTTACCAGTCACTGTATATACAGATTTGTAAAATCAAACAAACAATGCCTGGTACAGCTTGTACCAAGACACTTAGCAATGTATTTAAATCAAATGTGTTTATACAGCATATGATTTTTATTAATTTTTTGATTGAAATTGATATAAAAATTAATTTTTAAAATGAATGGTATTGCACTTTTGATTGGATTACATCAATTACAGCCATTGGGTTTAAAGATTACAGGAATTATTGATATTTTCAATTTTTTACACCATCTGTTTTATTTTGGTAAAGATTTTTCACACTCATATACTGTGTTTTGTCAATTACCTCATATATTGTGTTTAGCCAATTTTGAAACAAAATATAAGTACAGGTGAACCTCAATATGTCGAACCTCGGTATCTCGAAATTTTTGATATCTCAAAATATTTTCATCTCCCTTCACGGACGGTATAAAACTAATGTAAAACAAATTCTTTAACTCGAAATTTTTCTAATCAAACTCTCGATATCTCGAATTTTTTCATTTTACAATTTGGATCATCTTTTATTTGGAAAAATATGATCCAAAAAATGTGTTTAATGCAGATGAAACAGGACTATTTCCTAAGTGTATGCCTGATAAAACTATGGCCATTAAAGGTGAAGCATGTCATGGCGGGAAAAGGAGCAAAGAAAGATTAACTGTGCTATTTTGCACTAATATGGATGGTTCAGAAAGGTTCAAATCTCTTATGACAAGCAAATCTGCTAAACCCCTATGTTTTTCAGGAATGAAATATTTTCCAATGACTTATTTTGCGAACTAAAAGGCTTGGATGACTGCCGAAATTTTCACTAATTGGTTGAAGGAACTAGACAGAAAAATATCCCGTGAAAAACACGATATTACTCTCTTTTTGGACAACTGTACAGCCCATAATAGCGTGCCAAAATTAAAATCTGTGAAAATTCATTTCATGCCACTAAACACAACTTCTAAGTTACAGCCTTTGGACCAAGGTATTATTCAGAGTTTTAAAGTAAACTATCGCCACAAAATTAAGCTCATTTGGATCCGCCTAGCTCATTTGGAAAATGTGATAGATATTGAAGGATTCAGTACCTGTAACCAAACTGTCATAGATGACTATTTTGCGAAGTAAAGAAATGCAAGATTAAATTTTAATAATGTACGTACATAGTATTACATTAAATGTGTATCAAATCATTTCAAGCTTCGCTTTATTTGTTGTCAGCATTTTCTTAGGTAATACCAAATTCTCTGTCTGCAAGATAAAGTAAGTGATTTTTTTAAAAATGTGTAAAGTATAGGACTAGTATGTATATATTCTTTTATGAATTCCTTAAAATTTTTCAAATATTCGATATCTCAAACTTTTGATATCTCGAATTTTTTTCTACTCCCTTCAAATTCGACTGTAGTATGGGTATATCTTCTATTTTAGAGCTTTCATTTTGGCATACATCGATCCAATTCCATATACATTTTATAAATTTGTTTACAAATAGGACCAGGACACTTTATTCTTCAGATCTGCATGTGAAGATAATTCTGCATAGCGAGAACATATATTATTATACTTCTTTTTTAGGGAGAATTAAATTGAAAGTTTTAATAATACTGTCATTTAAAATATTAAAAAAATTTGCACATAATTGTGAATATTAAGTTTCTTTATATCATATTCCATATGAAGAATGGGTATACTTCTTTTTAGGAGAATTAAATTAAATATTTTAATAGAAAGTTTTAATAACAATGTCATTTCGAATACTAGAAGAATTTGCACATAATTAAGAATATTAAGTTTTTTTTATATCATAATCCATATGAAGAATGGGTATACTTCTTTTTAGAAGAATTAAATTTAATATTTTAATAGAAAATTTTAATAATAATGTCATTTAGAATACTAAAATGTGAATATTAAGTTTCTTTATATCATATTCCATATGAAGAATGAGTATACTGCTAGTTTGTTCATAATATAAAATTAATAAAAGTTTAGTGTCTCTTAGAAGTGGATAATATATACAGTACACTTTTCTGAAATATGCACACTTTTATTGACATGTGGTAAAATTTTGTTAAAGATTAGACACAATTATATGAATTTTTTATTCAAGTAAAGTTTTAGAAAAGTCATTTATGTGCAATTTTTTAAATATTGACATTTTATATCTCAAACTATATGGCGTAGAGAGGAAAAAAATTATACAGATTAGTGACTTGGTGGTAGTAGCAAGTAAAAAATGTTTCATGAAAATCTCAACTTGTGGGTGCTATTTCAAAATTTAACTGGGTGATATAACATAGAATGACCCATATTACTTAATAAAAGAAGATGTCTGTGTGTGTGTCTGGTTGTGCAGTCTGTAGTAGGATATTGAAGCATCATACTACCATAAAATTTGGTACATAGGTACTTCAGGGTCTGAATAGGTGCACCTTGGCATTATTAATAATTTTTTTTAATTTTGAATTAGTGATTTAGTTTTTTTTTTTTTTGCCAGATTATTATTTTGAGAGATATTCATACTTTTCCATTCCTTAGCAACCAAAAATATTATCACAGAGTTTCTGTTTGGACACCATCGAGAAGATAAAAAAATTCTCTTTCAAACAAACATTATGATACAAATTATATTACACAATTCATATGATTAATATACAATTTTTCATGCACTTTAAACATCTCAGAGTTTTATATTGCAATATAAATAAATTAATGTACAATCTGACATTAATAATTTAACAGCAGCTCCTTAAAATATCACAGATTGCTCCAAAATAAAAAATAATTTTCGTGAACTCAGCTGTTCATTAATTTACTTCTTAAGCAAATGAACTGTTCAATTTCTTTATACCATTCTTGTATCTTGCATATCAATTTCCGTACTGTTGTTTTTACCTTTCTCCGTTATCAAGTCCATTGGCACATGTGCATAATGGATGGGTTCTTGGCACTAAGGAGTAAAATGTCTCCCACAGGTTTTGAATTCTTTTTCTGCTTTACAGAGATCATATATATATATATATATATATATATATATATATATATATATATATATATATGCTTTGCAGATAGGGTATTACTTGACGGACGTTTATTTATGACCCCAGGTTACATTGGGTAATTTGTTCTAGTATGTTAATAAACAATAGGTGGGAGATAATTAAGTTGCAAATTTCTGATTTCGTTAGTTTTGGAAATCTAAATATAAATATGTACTAAATTGTGCAGTACTTTTGCCAGTACCTTTCTTGTGGCATTTATGCTACTGCAGTTCATTTAATGGAAATTATAGTATATTTAAAATCAGCAGAATAGATTCTAAGTTAAATGTACAAGCGAATTAAAAAAAAAATTCAAATTTTCAATCGAGTTACATAAAATTTGTTATAATAAGGAAATTTGATATTAGTTAAATTTAGTGTGACTTATTTTAGTACTTCATGCACATTTCATTTTTCTCGAATGCACATGAAATTTTGTATTTTAATGTAAGTTAATAAGATAAAATAAAGTAAAAAAATATCATGTTTGGTTTAAAAAGACTACCTTATACTAGAACTTTACAATGATATTTTTATTAACATGAATATCCACCATAAATGTGTGATGGAACGTAAATGTTTTTATTTAAAATAAACAATATTTCATTTAAGAAAAATTTTAATAAAGCATAATATATTTAGGTGATATATAAGCAAAATTTTATATGAGTTCTTTAATTTTTTGACCATGTGCTTTAGTTTTCTGAATATTTAAATAAAAATATTTCTGTTAACTTACTTCAAACTCTAAATTCTTCTTAAGTGCATAATTCTGAAATAATATAAAATTATTTTAGGAAATGCAAAAATAGAATTATGTCCATCATTATAGATTTAAATAGATACCATAAAAAATAGACACAATCATTTAAGAATAGCAACATAAAATTTACAAGATACGAAACCTGTAACTCCAAGATTTACATTAAAACACAAATATTCATAAAATCTCTATTAGACCAAATCTCGAATTAACACAATTTTTAAGCTAAGTGTATCAGTAAATATGATTTTCTGAATCAGTGGGACTTAAATTGGTGCAGTCCTTTACCAATAACTGTACTCATTTGTTTAAAATAATTACTGACACAGAATGTTCGTAATAAAATACCAACCACGAGAAAAAATATTTTTTACAGATTTATAAAGCATGTATAAAAAATATTGATTGCTCAATAAACATTATTTCAGGTGGATGTATATTCATTGACCAGGCATGTTAGTTTTTTAAATACTTAAATGAAAATATTCCTTTTAACTTACTTCCTGCTCTAATTCCTTCTGAATTGAATA
Organism: Amaurobius ferox; assembly: GCA_951213105.1. Lineage (NCBI taxonomy): Eukaryota > Metazoa > Arthropoda > Arachnida > Araneae > Amaurobiidae > Amaurobius > Amaurobius ferox. The sequence goes on along the minus strand of OX578152.1, from coordinate 35,651,445 downwards.
ATTCTGAAATAAGACAAAATTATTTTAGGAAATTCAAAAATAGAATTATCTTTATCATTATTACTTGATTTAAATACACAGCATAAAAAATAGGTACAATCATTTAAGAATAATAATCTAAAATTTGCAAGATATGCAAATCTACAACTTTGAGAATTACACTGCTCACAACTGAAATCGCAACACCATAAAGTTGTAGGTAAAGCTTTATATAAATCAGGCAATGGAATGATCAATGAAATATGCAAATGATCTCAGTTTCGTTACACATAGTGACATAACATCTTGCCGAGCAGCATAAAAGCGTCAGGTCAAGGAAGAGAGATATCACAGCTAAATTGTAGTGTCATTGGTTTCAGGTTGCAAAAATCATCACAGTATACCAAGAGTATGTCAATGTATCGCATACGTTCAGTTGTCGTCAACAGAGCAGCAACAAATCATTGTTTTACGTGAGGGCAGATTGAGCCTTCGAAGGATTGCTGAACTATTGGGTCGTGATGTGAGCACCGTTCAATGGTGTGTGTTTCGGTTCATGAGAGACAATGAAACGACACGAAGATCAGGTAATGGAACTTCCAGGTGTACCACACCATGTGAAGATTATATGCTTCTGAGAAGCATTGTGTGAGTGCTGTTTACCACAGTAACAGTGTTACAACGACACTTATCCCACACTACAAGTAAAGTGGTTTCGATGCAAACAAATCAAAACTGTTTGCATGATGCAGGACTCCGAGGTGGATGACCTTTTCGACACCTACCATTTCAACATCTTCATTGGTTATGTCGCCTCCAGTGGTGTCAAATGAGAAGCAATTGATCAACAGCATGGTGAAACATTCTGTTCATGGATGAATCACAATTCTGTTTTGGCATGTCAGATGGCCATACTCGCGTATGGCGGAGCTTTCAACAAAGCCACCAGAAAGATTTTCAAATCAGTCGCCACACAAGCCCCCCCCCCCTAAGTAGTACCATGATTTGGGGTGGTATAACATTTGATGAACAAACATTTTTGGTCCAAGTTTCTGGCAGTATAACGGCATAGCAATATGTCTCTGACATTGTGAGACCTGTGGTACAGCCAAATCTGTCAACCAGGCCTGAACTGCTTTTTTCAGCAGGATAATGCCAGGCCACATACTGCATGGGTAACTATGAATAGTCTACAAGGTTTTGAAATCCTACCTTGGCCAGCATATTCTTCAGATTTGTCACCAATTGAGCATATCTAGGACTCATGGGTCGTCGTTTAAGAGAACTCCCGATTCCAGCAAACCATGTTCAGTTACAAGCCCGATTGCATGCTGTGTGGAATGCCATCCCTCAGCACACCATTGACCATCTCATTGATGAAATGCCTCGTCATATTCAATCCTGCATAGCCGCTCACGGTGGGCCTATTCCATATTGATCTAATGTCAATAAAGTTCCATACTTTCATTCACCAGGTATGGTTTTTTGATCATTTGCACATCTCCATGTTACAATTATATTTTGTAAATTTCATAAGGATACATCAATTTCTTCATGGTGTTGTGATTTCAGTTGTGAGCAGTGTACATTAAATACATTAAAACATAAATATTCATAAAATACCCATTACTCAAAAATTCAAATTACCATAATTTTCAGGCTAAGAGCCTCATCAAATATGATTTTAAAAGCTTGATTTTTTGAAGTCCCTTTTAAATTATCGCAGTCTTTAAACTGTACTGACATACAACGTGTATAATATATTTTCAACCATAAAAAAAAATAATATTTTAAAGATAGTTTATACAGAATGTGTATAAGATATTTTAAATCCCAGATTAACCATTTACTAAAATTTATCTGAAGCTAGGTTCGGTTGACAGCCAAAAACATGGACTGATAGAACAGTTAGTATACTTAACACATGTCAAGAATGATAGCGAAGAAAAGGCATTTGCTTTAATTCAGGAAATTTTGATGCTTCATTTGTGCAATAAATATATGCAATTTTACAATATATAATTTTGCAATAAACAAGTGCTGGCAAGAGAAACAAGGCCATTAATTGCAAATTCAAAGAAATGGAATCTATACAATATTTTCCTGACACAAGACAATGCATCCTAACATGGACATTGATAGATGACTTGACATCAAAGAAGACTATAGTCAAGCTACGAGAGTTTAAATTACAAATGTTCTTCACAAATTGGGCAGCATTTTGTTATACCTACCAAATTTCTGTCCAATTTGTGAAGAAAATTGATATACTAATATTTGATTTTGTTTCATGTTTGAAACAAACTTTTTATTATGAAGACCAGTCTTCGACTAGCTGGGTCCTTACTACTAGTTCAGTTTCTTAAAAAATTGATAAAATATTCATAATTATTTCCAATATTTCTTATAAAATGAATGCATTACTTTTCGATACATATTAAAAATGCTAACTATTAATTGATTTTTTTAAAACGAATAAACCTTTCCCTTTTCAGCAAAAAATCCCAAAAACAAGCTAGAGGTTAGGGACCATTTTATAGACCATTTTCCAAGTGGAACAAGTGGCTAAATGAAGAATATCCTCTTTCCCTGTACTTATTTGTTTAAAATGCTTACTGATAAACAAAATGTGCATAAAACATTTTCTACCTTCTAATATTTGATGATATTCAGAGGGCATTTAATTATCATTGCACAAATTATTTTACAAAAAATCTATAAAATGGGAATTTCTTCACAACTGCTAGTTATAGCATTTAAAGTCAGATAATTCATTTTTTTGCTAAAAAATATACATAAAATGATTAATAACTGAATTGGCAACACATACATGAATAAATATATTAAAAGAACTAATATAAGTTCTATTTCAGAATTAATGGACATAAAATACAATAATTGGCCTAAGTGTTTTCAGCCGTGAAACGCCGTACATCAGAGGCATATATAATATAACACAAACACATTACAAATTAAGTTTGTAATTTGGCTGTGTATAAAGCTCCTATGTGCTTGTGCTAAATCTTATGCCTCTGATCTTTACCATTGCTAGTGGACTTATCTCTTTTCAAATGTTTAAATGGACAGAATGAGAGCGAAAAGAAAACAAGTTGTTCTTGATATAAAAGAAAAATTGACAATCATGACAAAGTGTTTGGAGATGGTTGAAGGGAATTAGGTGTTTGTGAAAGGTTTTCCCATGAATTTTTTTTTGTAACATGCTAAAGTGTTTTCATACTGTCAACTGTTGTGCATCCTTTAATATAAGAAAAAAATTATAATTGAAAATACATATGATTTTAAGAATAACATTTTACCTGTCTTTTGTTTAACTATCTATTTTGCTTTATCCTCACACATACGGTCATGTGACTGAAGGATAATCAAATTGGGAGTTTATTGTATTTTAATTCTATCTCATTGGGCTAGCCTATCCTAAGCTTGCTATACGATTGTACTCATTTTCTGGAAATAACTCGAGATCCAGAGTAGCTAGAAAGAACAAATTTGGTATATCGTTGCCTTTTGTGGTATATTTTAATTTTTTTAATTTTAAACCTTACTGGTCCAGTTCATTTTAAATTCTCCATAGGAATGTATTCAGTTTTTTTTAATTAGAATAACTCGGGAATTGGAGCAGCTAGGAAGTCCAAATTTGGTATGTGTCAGTTTTAATATATTTTAATATATACGTTTAAGTTACATACAAGTAATAAAGGAGGGGGGGGGGAACTTTAAAACACTCTGCTTTGCTTTTACTTGTTTAAATATTTAAGTGAAAACATTTTTGCTAACTTACTTTTTCTTCAAATTTCTTGTGAAATTGTGGATGCTTAAAAAATACAAAATTATTAAGGAATGAACAAACAGTATCATTTCTATAATTAATTATTTATATAGGCATAAAAAAAAAACAGGTATAATTATTTAAGAATAACAATGTAAAATTAACAAGATATTTAAATATACAATATGAAGAATTATATTATAATGTAAATATTCATAAAATATTTCAATTACAGAGATGCCAACCTCTCAGCTATAGTTTCAGTAACTTGTCAGTAATGACATAAGGGGTTCAATTTGTGATAAAAAAAAATCATTCACAATGATAATCAGAATAATATTTTATTAAATATTTCAAATTTTTATATATATTTTTATATGAAATGTTTAAATTGTAATTAGCATTTTAACTAAACGAACATAACATGAATATATTAGTCTTCACTACTCAATAAAAGAAGAAATTTCAAATTCCTCAAGAAAATAGAATACGCTTAGCTTAAATTAAATTTAATTTAGTTCTTTTTAGACTGTTCTAGCTCAGACTTTGATAATTTCTTCTTAAAACATGAAATATAAAAAAAACCATGAAATATAAACATGAAATATAAATTTCTTCTTAAAACATGAAATATATTATCTTAATTTGTTCTATATTTTATGTTGTGAGCCAATTCATTATTGCTTTCCCTACATAGATAGTATGATATATAGAGAAAGTATAGTGATGGGGTTGCAAATTTGATATTTGAGTTTTCGACAGAAAAGCACATTTCAAGCATTCCTGAACTCAAATCAAATGTTTTTGAGGTGATATCTGTGTGTATGTGAGTGTGTGTGTGTGCATGAGTCTGCAGAGACAATATCTCATGAACAAATGGAGCATTTCAAACAAAATTTGGAACAAAAATTACAATCAGTAAATGCTGAAAGCCTATTGATTTTAAACACAATCAAATGTTTGGAAGACTCCCCCCCCCCCCCGGCAAATTTTTAAAGAAATGTTGAAGAAAATTATCAAAAAAGCAGAACCTTCAATAATGTTAAGCAAATAATGATTTCTAATGCAATTTTTAATTACAAAACAATTGACAAACTTTAGAATGCTAGCATGAACTGGTCTCAAGATATCACACTTTTTTCAAATAAATTTATATATAAAAAAAAAAAAAAAAACATATGAAATTAAAAACAAGAAAGATCAATCATGCATAAAAGCATTGATTATGAAACATTTTCCAACAGCAATGCAATTTTATATAAACATCTCCAAAATGCGATACATTCAACGGTGATATTTTAAAAATTATCACAACACTGCAATTTATTATATTTGAAAACTTCATCAAAAATAAATGAGCTTTATTCAAATAACGTCATCGAAATATAAATCGCCTGACTCTATATAAAAGAAGTTAATATTTCATTCATAAACTTTTTTTCATTTCTTTCATTCAGCGGCGATATTTTTAAAATTATCACAATACTACAATAATTTATTTTACTTAAAAACTTCAAATCATGGAGGTAAATGTACTGTATAACTCCATGCTTAAATCTTCATTGAGAAAGGCAATAGAATCATCTGCTTCTTTATGTAAAATCAATGAATATTTCATTCATATCAGCTATATTACAGACTCCAGAACTAAATAATTTTGCATTAAAGAAATTCAGCAATTCTTTACAACTCATCTTACAGCTTGATGTGTTTACATTCTCCTTAAGTGAAAATTACGCTTCGTTGTAGAAATAATCAAAGTTTGATGATCATTTAAACTGAAATATATTGTAATTGCGTTATTTCAGAATATAGATGCACAGAAATTAAGCAAAAATAAAGAGATTTTAGGATGGATTCAACACTAAATATAAATTAAAAAGAACTTTAAAAATCACGATTTTGACACAAGATGGATGGCATTGATCATTTAAACTCAAATACATTGCAATTGCGCTGTTTCAGAATATAGATGCACAGACATTAAGCAAAAATAAAGCAGTTTTAGGATGATTGCAACACTAAATATAAATTAAAAAGAACTTTAAAAATCATGATTTTGACACAAGATGGATGCCATATTTTATTTTGAAGTAGGTCAAGTGATCTTTTCGTATAATATGGGTGAAAGCCCCAGGCCGTCCGGCTCGTCCAGAGGACTTAGAGCAACTATAATATGGGTGTACTCGTATAATATGGGTGTAATTATTATTTTAATTTAAAAAACTACCAAATATATTTTGCTGAAATTTATTTTTTATGGGATAATTTGAATATTTCCTAAAATTTTCAAAGCAATTTGTGGATTTTAAATTTGTTTAAAAAAATGTTTGAAAAATTAGGTCCCATAGGGTTCAATGTATTTCATTTTTTCAACCTGGGTTCAATTCAAAAGTAATTGGTGATATTATTAATTTATATTCCAATAGTTCCCACACACCATCTGAACAACATAATAAAATTTCATTTTGATAAAGTCATTTTTATGGCAGTTATTGTGCAAACGGACAGACAGACAGAATGAATAAAGTCATAAACACTTTCCAACTATGTTGTAAAGTGTTAAAAATATTAACTTTTGGGAAATATGTTCACTTTTTATATGTAATACTATGCGATAAATTTGTTCAATAGTTTTGTATTTTAATGCATAACAATTCACCAACAGTTATTTATATATAAGAAATGCTCTTCCCTTAGTTTGTCTCTAATGCTTGGCGATAAATTTGGCAATAAATTTAATGAAATATCATCCCAAATTAATGAAAATATCATTAAACATGCAAAAATGACAATAAATTAATGAAAATGGTGCCAAACTGATGAATTATTATTAAAATATTTTAGTACATGGATTATATCACTTAGTGTGGATGCTATCAATATTGATAATTGCTAATTTAAAGTTGCGCAAAATAAAAGTTAATTGGGTACATCAAATTAGTTTTACATGTTGTCAACCAAAAAGTACCAAATGTACAATCAAAACATTAAAAACATTATGTCATAGATCTTATGCATCACTTTTTCACTGTAAAAGAAGTAAATCCATTGCATTATACAGGGTGTCCCAAAAAGATTGAAACATGCTTTCATTTTTTACCTGTTGGAGATAAGTGGGCAATGTAAATTGCGTAATGAAAGCAAGATAGGAAATAAGACTATATTAATGAAATAGTTCTCCCATTAATTTTCAAAAAGTTACACTTTTTTAATTTTTATACGATCCACCCCCTTAGACAAATTTGGTCAATCAGAAAATTTCTATTTTTAATGCAACAAGATCATTAAAAAAAAACCCACATATCTGTATCTTTAAAATTGAGCGAGTTATATTTAATTGAAAAATTGAACATTGTGAATGGGGACCATATATCAAATTAGAAATGTAAATTTGTGATATATCACAAAATAGATAAAACTAGATGATAATACATAGGAGACATTTTTGCGAATTCCACGTAGGCTCATGATGCAACTACGGATTCTTAAGTACTTTTCAATAACTAAGTACTTTTTGAATAAATAAGTACTTTTTTTTTATCTGAACAATTTACATCGTCAATTTGCTTATGATCCTTGTTTTAGCTGATGAAACAGCCTTTCACATGGTACGAAAAAGTGGCATAAGTGAGATTTTTTCCTTATCATAATTCAGTTGATTTTCAAGATACAGATATGCAAGGGGTTTTAATGATCTTGTTGCATTAAAAATAAAAATTTTCTGATTGACCAAATTTGTCTAAGGGGGTCATATAAAAATTTAAAAAGTGTAACTTTTTGAAAACATTTTGGGAGGACTATTTCATTAATGTAGTCTTATTTCCTACCTTACTTTCAACATCTTTGCAATTACATTGCCCACTTATCTCCAACAGGTAAAGAATTAAAGCGTGTTTCAATCATTTTGGGTCACCCTGTATAGGAAAAGTCATGTGCTGTCTGTCCACATCAGATTTTTAATAATGTAGTTATACATGAAATCTGATGTATCATAAGCACTCATGTTTATAAAGTTAATGGTATATATTATAATGCTTTCCACCAAAAAGAATTAGAGGTAAACGGGAAAAAACAATGGGTCCCATACTAGAAAGATCTCAATATTGATTCCTTGATTAAGGAAAGGGACAAACTAAATGAACAATTAAAGACGGATAACACAAGCTTGAATAGAAACAAACTTGCCATGGCTACGAGAAAGGTTGAAGAAGAAATTGCAAAAGGCAAGTATTTAAAATAGGCGGAATTTTTTAACAGTTTAGACCCAAGGAAAGATGCAAAACATTGGAAGGTCGTTGGAGCCCTAAACAAATGTTCCTCCAGCCCAACAATCCAGAATTCAAACATTATCAGCTCTTCTGGTTTTGATGCAAATACAAACAAGGCGGCAGCAAATATGTTAGTAACACATTACTCAAACATTAGTACATTGAGTTTTCAAAAGGAAGACAAAAAATAAACAGATCTGTTAGAAGACTACTCCTAGAGGCACGAGGCTACAAAAATGACGATATCTTTTCCCAGGCTATTACTAGCCAAGAACTTAAGACAGCGATTAAGAATACTGATATAAGAAAATCTCCCGGTAGTGATCTTGTTTTTGGAGAGATGGTTAAACATCTGGGACCAATCGCTACTGAATGCTTACTGGAAATAATAAACACAACATGGCAAACTGGAAAACTTCCCGAGACATGGAAAACTTCGATCATAGTCCCCATAATTAAGCCTGGGAAATTGGTCACAGAGTGTAAACATTACAGACCGATAGCACTCACTAGTATTCTCTGTAAAATAACGGAACGCATCCTACACTTTAGAATCATGGGTGAACTTATAAAAACAAAAAAACTAAATTTCTACCAAACAGCATACAGGAAACAACATGCCACAGAAGACCAGCTTTTCTATCTACTTCAATCAGTCATAGATGGATTACAAGAAAGACCTACAAAAAAGACTATTGCTGTCTTCCTGGATATGACATTGGCTTTCGACACGGTTTGGAGACAAAAACTAATTGAAATAGCATATAGGCATGGTATAAGGGGTAATGCCCTAATATGGATAGCAGATTTTTTGAAAGAAAGTTTAGAGTAAGATATAATGGGGCCTATTCCAAAGACAGAAGAACATGGGCAGGAGTTCCTCAGGGCTCGGTCCTCAGCCTCCTGCTGTTTCTGATATACGTAAACAACATCCATCAGTACATAGACGGAAACACCAGGATTGCATGCTATGCAGATGATATAGCAGTCTGGCACACTTGTGAAGACATCGAAAAGTCGGAAATCTCCATTAATCGATTACTAAAAGGTATTATGGATTGGTTGAGAGAACTGAAACTACAGATAAACCCACATAAAACTAACTACACTGTCTTCACTACAGACAGAAACAGTAGAAAGTCCTTTAATCCATCCATTACTATGAGTGGCTTGTTAATTATCAAAATGGATAACCCAAAATATTTGGATGTGACTCTAGATGTGGAACTGCGCTTTACCAAACATATAAAAAACTGTTTCTATAGAGCACTTAAGAAATTAAGCATTCTAAAAAGCTTATGTGGTAGAAATTGGGGTGCAAACCCGAAAACTTTAAGAACAACCTACACTACACTTGTTAGACCCAATTTAGAATATGCAATGCCAATATGGGCTCATGTCTCCGAGTCCGCACTAGGAAAACTGGATAGAATTCAAGCAAGGGCAGTGAAAATAATTATAGGTGCTGTCTCATCCATCAACAACACAAAAGCAGTACGGGAGTGTAGCCTTCAGACACTTGATCAAAGAAGGAGATATCATACAATTAAGTTCAACAACAAGGCTAATAGTCGAGACACTGAACACATCTCCCACATGACCTTTTTGAACTGGAATGTGAAGTCAAGCCTCAAAAGGTTATCAACTATGAAATATGACAAAGAAATCAGAGAAAGTCTTGGCCTTGAACACGAAAAATATGATATAGATCAAGAGCCTATTTTACCATCCTGCATCCCCCAAACACCACGATAAATTTGGATCTCATAGAACTTTGTTCAAAAAAGGAAAAGAAACTATTGTCAAGGCTGAAGGAATAGAAACAATCAAAACTTATTTGGGGTGTGATTTAGTACAGATGTACACTGATGGATTCTCAGACGAGACTATCCTCAGGGGAGGAACTAGCATTCACATTACTATGCCAAATGGCACAAAAAGACTCCAGAGATTTGGAGCGGGTAACATTGCTTCCAACTTTACATGTGAACTAAGAGCAATTCATGAGGCCTTAGGCATTTCTATTTCTTTCGAACATGTAGACAGAGCTAGCGGACTTGTAATTTTCTGCGACTCTAGAGCTACCCTAGAGGCAATACAACATGGAAGCTCAGGGCTCTCGCAATGCATTCAAAAACACATGGATACAATTGATAAAATGGGAAAGCATTGCATTCTACAGTGGATGCCAGCACATGTGAGAATAGACAGCAATGAGGCGGCCGATGAATTGGCCAAGGAGGCAAGGAACTTAAATAGAGACACCTCAAGCATTATCACTCTTGACGATGCCAATGCTATCGCTAGATACAGACTTAAAGTGAAACCTATAGGATTGAACCACCAGGTCTGTGTAATAAATGCGAATAGGGAGATCACCAAGACAATTGACAGACTAAGAACTGGACACCTAGGTGGTATGAAAATTAATGCGGATGGTACCAGAACCTACAAATACTGTAGAAATTGCCCAGGTGAAGAACTTACACTGGAACGCATATTTGACTGTCCAGCAATACTTGCGGCTTTGCAAAACATTTGAGAATTCCCTTTCCAAGGAGAACTCTATAATGAGAAGATTGTGGATCTCGCTAAGGCAGTAATATCTGCACATGGTTCTATTTGACTTCACATGGACATGACACCAACCAACCAAAAAGAATTTGTAAGTGAGGACCAAAATATTAGCAATTACAACAAATGTTTTAGGTAAAATATCACTTCTAGGAGCTTGGGAATCACAGTAAGTGATTTTCTGTTGAAAACATTACTTGTATACTTTTAAGCATAACCTTCCAATCATCATATAAATTCATTCTCAAAATACATGGCACTGCAAAGGAATTTGAATATTCTACAATATTGTTATCCTTTTTTCCCCCTTCCTTAGATCCTATTTTATTATTCCAAATTAATGTTATCAAATATACGACATTGAAATATTAATACTCAATTCAATTTCGATTTCAAGTTAAATTCCTAATATTAAATATTCATTTGCTTGTAATGCCTCGCCAAAACGAAATTGCATCTCCGGGATGCTTGGAGATTTTGAGAGATCTTTATCATCAGTATATTTCAAGTGACAACTAAGCTCTCTATAACCAATTCTTAAAGATAGATGTTTCAAGGAAACTTTTTGAACTGATAGTGAAAAAGCAGAAGTGAAAATCTTTAGTGAACGCCCAGCCATCTCCCGGATGTAATGCTAAATTCATATCAACCATCTTTTCAGCTCTATCTATAGTCAATCTTAAGAAATAAAGTTTAAAATTTTTTTTGAACTGGAAGTGGAAAAACAACTAGAGTTGGAAATCCTTAATGAATCACCAACCCGCTCCAGAATTTGCTGATGCATCCATATCAGTCATTATCTCGATAGCCAATTCTGAGAAACAAATGTTTCAGGGAAAATTTTTGAACCACATGTGGAAAAGAAACTGGAAGTAAAAATTCATAGTGAACCCCTCTATCTAGAAATTAATACGGAATCCATATCATCAGTTATCATCTGCATTCTATCAATAGCCAACTTTAAGATATAAGCATTTAAAGTAAAATGTCAGTTTTTGAACCAGAAATGAAAAAGAACCGGAAGTGGAAATCCATAGTGAACTTCCAATCACTCCAAAATATGATGATAACTTCAAATTAGTTATCATCTGAACTTCATAGCAGATCAGGAGAAATAATATTTCAAGAAAACTTTTTTCTGAAAAAAAAAATAGTATCGCAAACTTTTTTGCTACCCATAAAACGCATTACATTATAGCGCCATCTTGATTAAACAAATGAAAAGGGACTAGCAAAAATACTTGTTAAAACCAGGTACTACTGCATAAAACTAAATGTAAGGGATGTATCAGGCAGAAGAATTTTTAATGAATAACATTCTAGCATAAATTAATAAAGGTTTATTAAATTACATCGTAATCATCGCATTGTAATAAACTAAAAATATATTGTAACATCGAATGCGGGCATCAAGTGTCGAACATAATATCACATGACTCACTGAGTGTTGCTAGAACAAGATTACAAGAATAGAAATGAATATGAAAGAAAATAGTTCTCAGTTGAAGCTTACAATCAGCTATCCTGCTAAATAGGAGTCTTCGTCTATGGTGCATCTGCGGTAGTATCGCCATCTACATCCTCAAGGTCACAATGTTCCTCGCCGTTCACTAATTTGAACAACTTCAATTGCGAAGTGTGTGCAGTAGTTTCATAACTTGGACATCGTCTTCATCCTTGTCTAATATTCTGCAGATCAGACACTATGTATCAGAGGGTAAAACAGTTTCTACCACTACGGATCCACGGTACCGTACTTGTAGTTTTGTGCTGCTACCAGTGTGCTCTGGCAAACGCTTCATAAGGACAACTCATCGACTTCATACTTAAAACCAGGGCAATGTCGTTTGTCGTAATTTTTTTTCATTTTAGCTTGAGACTCAGAAATAGTGTCTTTGGCTTTTGCTAGTAGGATTTTTGGTTCACAATATTTCCTTTCTTCCGATAACAGGTTAATTGGAAAATCATTAGTTCTTTCTGGTACATAACCATACAGCAACCCGAATGCAGATTTGCCAGTGGATTTGCCTGATGTCCAGTTTATCTGACGTTGGACTTCTGTCAGAAATTTGTCCCAATCCCTTTTGGTTATCTTTATTATACTGCAAGAGCATTCCAGATAATCCGACTGAACTTGCATCTGTGTGGAGTTCAGTTTCATCATGGTTGTCATAAAGTTTTAGTGCTGGGTTAGAAGTTAGACGTAACTTTAATTCCTCAAACACTTTCTGATGATCCGCAGTCCATTCAAATGTAGAAATTTTCTTCAACAATTGGGTTAAAGGAGATGCTAATAAAGCATAGCATTCTATAAATCTGCAAAAAAAACTAGAAAGTCCTAGAAATCTTCTTAATTATCTTACATTTTTTGGTGGTAGAATTTCTGAAATTGCAGCAAGTTTTCGTGATCCAGGTTTTATTCCTTCCTTTGATATTGAGAAACTCAAATATTCTATTTCTTCCATCGCAAATTCACATTTCGATATAGTTTGAGCATTACTTCTACTTCACGAAGTTTCGTCAGAACTTTATGTAATCAAGTCATCAAATGTTTTAGCTCCTATGAGTATATCATCAACAAGACAAGTTATGACATTCCACAAGAAATCGCCCAGCACCATTGTCATGGCTCTGAAAAACAGCAGGTCCATTTGTTAATCCAAAAATTAATCTTGTTGGCTCATAATGGTCATCAGGTGTAACAAATGCTGCCTTGTGTTTTGGCTGTGAATGTAGAGGAATCTGGTTGAAACCCTGTGTATCATCAAGAATACAGAAAAGATTATATCCAGTCAATCTATCAAGGCAATTGTATCCAGTCAATATGTGGCAAGGCAAATTTATCTTTTACCATTTGTAAATTTGAACGCCGATAATCTATGACCATATGGTAATCTTTTGTTTTCTTCTTTACTATTAATACAGGACTACTATAATCCGAAGTACTGTTTTGAATGACACCTTGTTCTTTCAATTCGGTAATAATTTTTTATAGAATTTCACGTTTGTGATATGACGTACGGTATGGAGAATGCGAAACCAGCTTGCTTCCAGGAACTTCCGTTATTTTCATAGTTGTGTTTTGATGCATCCCAACTCATTGGTTTTCACTGGAATACAGTCTCTGAATTCATTTAAAAGATCACACACCTTTTGTACTTCTGATTCTGTGAGCTGAGATCCAACTTTAATTTGACTTAACATTAAAGGTTCACGAAATGAAGGTTCCTGATCTTCTAGTTGGATATGTAAACTTTCACCAAATTTAAAGAAATTTTTTCATTGTTCTCTACTACTGTAATTGGAATTACACTAGCCGAATACCTGTTGAAAATCAACAGTCTTAAAATAAGTAACCCCTGAATAATGCAAAGTTTTGAATAATTCACGTTTCACATTTATTTGGCAAATCGAAAATTTTGGTGTGCAGAACCCCCTAAAGAAGAAAAATATTGGAAAACTCAAATTGCACACTTCTTCTTTTCGAACTATCTACCCGTACACCAAATTAAAGCTTCTATCTAATACCGAAGCACGCTATTTTATCATTTCCCCTTTCTAGAGCTGTTTTCTATGGAGCACACCTATAAATGAACATTTTTGAAAAACTCTGTTCATCTTGGGTTTTTTATCAGATGATTGGACTATATACCAAATATCAAGCCTCTATCACATTTAAAAGGTAGAGTGTTTCATTTATTAGCAAAATCGAACATATTGGTGAGTGGCACCCACTAAAGTAGCAAATATTGGAAATCTGAATTTACTCACTTTCTTACTGTCAAACAATCTACCTGCACACCAAATTTGAAGTCTCCTATCGCTAAGCATGTTTTTTCTATTACTTCATCTTTCGAATGTTTTTCTGTGTATCACCCCCTTAAATAAACATTTTTGAAAAACAATATTCATCTTGGGATTTTTATCAAATGATTAGCCCATATACTACATTTCAAGCCTGTATCACATTGTAAAGAAGGTGTTTTTCATTTGTGTGTCAAATCGAATATTTTAGTGAGTGGCACACCCTACAATAACAAATGTTGGAAAACTGAAATTGCACAATTTCTTTCTTTCCAACTATTTACCAGTACACCAAATTTGATGTATCTATCTCATCGCAAAGCATGCTTTTTCTATCATTTCACTATTCGAACATTTTGGTGTGGATCATCCACCCCCCTTAAATATACATTTTTGAAAAACTCCAATCTTCTTGGATTTTCTATCAAATGATTCACCCCTGTACCAAATATCAAGCCTCTATCATGTTTTAAAAGGGGCGTTTCTCCTGTATTCCAAAATTCGACACCCCCGAAAATAGAAAATATTGATAAACTGAAGTTGTACATTTTCTTTCTTTCAAACTATCTATCCATACACCAAATTTGAAATCTTTATCTCATCCCGAAGCATATTTTTTTTATCAATTCACCTTTCAAGCACATTCCTCTGGAGCACCCCTGTAAACGAACATTTTTGAAGATCTACATTCGTCTTAGGTGTTTTCATCAAATGCTCATACACCAAATTTCAAGCCTTTATCAAATTCTAAAGTATCTGTTTCTTATTTATTGGCAAATCGAACATTTTGGTATGTGGCACCCCTTTAATTTAAAAATATTGGAAATCTGAAATTGCCCACAGTCTTCCTTTTGAACGATTTACTCATACACAAAATTTGAAGTCTCTATCTCATCGCGAAGCATGTCCTTTCTTTCATTTCACCTTTCGAATGTTTTTGTGTGGAGTACCCACCCCTTTAAATATACACGTTGGAAAAACTCTATTCTTCTTGTGATTTCTATCAGATGATTTGCCCATATACCAAATATCAAGCCTCTAGCACGTTTTAAAAGGGGCGTTTCTACTTCATTCCGAAAATCGATCATTTTGGTATATGGCAACCACTAAAGTAGAAAATATTGGTAAACTGAAATTGTACACTTTCTTCCTTAGAAAGTTATCTACCCTTATACCAAATTTGATCTCTATTTCATTTCGAAGCACGTTTTTTTATCAATTCACCTTTCGAACGTTTTTCTCTGGAGCACCCCCATAAACGAACATTTTTGAAAAACTATATTCGTCTTGGGTGTTTTCATCAAATGATTAGCCCTTATACCAAATTTCAAGCCTCTATCAAATTTTAAAGGAGTCTTTTCTCATTTATTCAGTAAGTCGAACATTTTGGTGGGCGGCACCCCTTAAGTAGAAAATATTGAAAATCTGAAATTGCACACTTTCTCCCTTTCGAACGATTTACCCATACACCAAATGTAAAGTCTCTATCTTATCGCAAAGCATGCTTTCCTATCATTTCACATTTCGAATGTTTTTGTGTAAAGCACCCCTTCTAGAGAACGTTTTCGAAAAAATTTTCCCTGGGGTTTTATTGAACGACTGAGCCATGTACCGAATTGCAAGGCTCTATCTATTCGGGAAGTGCCTAAAATAAGCATGACAGACAGACACACAGATGGACACTTGGCAATTAGTATATATAGATTCCCTCTAAGGATGACTTGATTTTTCTTTATGCAAATTTCGCTACTGGTAAAATTTATGACTGGAACACATGCAACGCCATTTTGAACATATGTTTCATTACCATGAGAGTTCCGCTCTTCAATAATAAAGAAATTTAAATTTATATCATCATTCACAAAATTAACTAACTGTACACTATGAGGTTCCACAATCACAGCCTTTTCACTTTTAAGTATTGCTTTGTAATTCGAGTCATTTTCAAGATTAAAATTTTCTAATAAATCGAAATTGTTTTCATTTATTAATGTAGAATTTCCTTGTTTTCGTACTAATGCTACGTTTGGAAGATCAATAACATTTGTCCCTATAAGTACATCAGGTCCTCTGAAACTATCATCAGGAACAAGAAAGCAAATCGATTTTAACTTTATTTCATCAATAACAATATTGCAATAAACTACACTAAAGGGTGTCAAATTACCTCCATTATCTTTCAAGTTTTCTGGTGCTTCTTTCTCAATAGTTTTATTAAGAGCTGATACTAATTTAAGTTTCATTAAACTCACATTCGAATCTGTGTAGATAATAAATGAAATTGAATTTAACTTGTCAACACTTATAAATTTAAATGACTGATGTAGAGGTATAACATTCAAAACACATAAAGAAGTTGAATGTTTGATTTCAGTGCAATCTTTAGTACCATGATCTTTTTTTTACACTTTGTGCAATATTTTAGGTTTTATACAATCACGCGAAAAATGTCCTTTTTCATATCCCATTCTTTTACTGTTTGAACTTCTTTTACTTCTTTTAGTACATGAAATTTATTTGTTTGGTTGTTTTTCCTTGCATATTCAAAATACTGATGGTGTTCAACTGACTGCACAATTCTTCTACCCCCCCTAAAACTTTCGTACTCATCTAATTTGTCTGCACGTTCATTGGAAGATACAAATTTCGACCAGACATCCAAAAAATGATCTTTAATTTCATTTAGAACTTTTCTTTTTAATTGATCGGTTATAATCAAATCTTTAAGTTTCTCGAAATTGTTTATATCTAATCCTTTGATCCACTCTTCAAAATAGTTTTTCAATTCGAAAGTAAAATCAAGCCAAGTGATTTTAGGTGATTTTTGATGATAAACAAACTTTTGTCGAAATTTCTCCAGGCTTAACCTAAACCTTATTAATAATAAATTCTTGACATGCCCATAGTTATTTGCTACTTCATCGGGTTCACGTGCAACTAATTGTGATATTTCGTACGGTAATAGTACTAGTAAATGAGCTACTAAATCATCTTCATGTATGTTTGCTCTACGAGCATGTCTTTCAAATAATGTTAAATAAAAACTAATATCACCTTCTTTCATTCCAAATTTCTGCATCAAAAATTGTAAACTACAACGCTTGCCTTCATTTTCAGAATTTTCAACATTATGTGAACTTAAATTCAAATCATCATTGTTTATTTTGTTCGAAGTCTCAATTTTTAATTTTTCAAGCTCAAATTCATATTTCAATTTTTCCCTTTCCAATTCCTCTGATTCTTTTCTATCAAAAATTATTGTTTCTAACATTTGTTTTACAACTTCTTTATTGTATTCTTTACTACTTAATATTTTTGTTTTTAACTCTACAATTATATCTTCAGGGTGAATAGTTTCTCCAACTTTGCATGCTAACAATATTAAATTACACTTTCTTCCTTTAGCTATATATGTCATTTTCCTTACTTCTTATTACGTCAACATATACAATACAGTATCAAATAAAAATTATTTTCTAATCAAAACTGAGCATCATAACACTGCATTTTAAACTACATCATTGCAATACTTTTCATCCAAATAAAAATTATTCAAAAGCATTATTTACCTTGCGAAGGCAGTTTTCATCACCGTAGTAGACTAGCCTTTGGCTTGTCTCTTCAGTTTGTTTATATAAATACAAATGTTTATCGAAAATGAAACTAAGATTGTTCTTATGTCCATTAAACACAAGCATAAAATGATATACCAGTTCAAAACAAGTCATTGATGTCAATCTCACTTCTGAATTGTAAGGGCAGGCAGAATCAGGCAGAAGAATTTTTAATGAATAACATTCTAGCATAAGTTAATAAAGGTTTATTAAATTACATCGTAATCATCGCATCATAATAAGCCAAAAATATATTGTAACATCGAATGTGGGCATCAAGCGTCGAACATAACATCAAGTGACTCACCGAGTGCTGTGTTATAATGATTTTTCCCTTTTTGAAATATTGCTATTTATACTTTAATTATTTAATTGTATAATTTACTATTTATATTTACCTTAATTTATTTATTCCTGATCGTATAGATTTAACCAATCAATCAATAAAGTTTACTTTTAATAATATTTATTTTCTTTGTTTACTATTTTTATTTACTTACAGCTTGGTCTGTGCTCAACTATGATACACCTTTTAAAAACCTTCAACATCATAAACATCCAGAAATACCACTTACCTTTAAATGGTTAAATAGCACAGCCAACAACAAGTCAAGAATGACACTCAATATTAAATTTAAAAATTAACTTTTATTTATCAACAATTAAAATTTAGATTCTTTAAACAAGCTTTGACCCATAGTGGTCAAGGAAAAACAAAAGGTACATTGCGTTATTAAAATTCAATTAAAACAACCCAGGAAACAGAATCCACTCTGGTCTGAAGACCAGAGCTTGGTCTGCCTAAGGAGCTGTCCACCACCAAAAATTATGATAGGAATTAATTTAAAAATATAAAAAACCAATACATATTGTAATTGATAAAACTTTCAACATATGTGTATCCTCAAAAGGAAACAAAACATCTTAAAAGGGGTAGAAATTCCAACGTTACATAAGCCCAAGGCTCTACACTTCACAAGCTGAATCCTTACAAAGAGTAAACAGAAAACCCTGTTTTACTATTTATTTACTGCTTGAAATTTCTCTCATAGAGAAATATTTAAAAAACACTCTCACTTGATGTCAGCACAACGTAACTTGAAAATTTTAATGACACGGTTGAAATCAAAACGCTTCTAGTTGGCCGGTAAAATAAAATACAGCTCTTCACTGCGAAGCTCTCGAGCGGGCCCGCAAAGCACTTGAGTAACACTGAAAAATGTGGAGAGGGATCACTGATGCACTTAACACTGGAATTGGCCGGCAATAAGGACAGTAGGTATCATGGGAATTCTGAAGCATGAAGGGCTTCCCAAAAACATTGATGTTGGACAATCTTTGTTGGCATGACGATTGATGATGGATCACTGAGTAACACTGAAAAATGTGGAGAGGGATCACTGATGCACTTAACACTGGAATTGGCCGGCAATAAGGACAGTAGGTATCACGGGAATTCTGAAGCATGAAGGGCTTCCCAAAAACATTGATGTTGGACAATCTTTGTTGGCATGACGATTGATGATGGATCACTGAGTAACACTGAAAAATGTGGAGAGGGATCACTGATGCACTTATCCCTGGAGTGACGTATTTAAGGGATGAATTGATGACAGTACACTTGAGTTGGCCGGCGATAAGGACAGAAGGTCTTATGGGAATTCTGAAGCATGAAAGGCTTCCCAAAAACATGACGATCGATGATGAATCACTGGCCGATTTCTCCCAAGTTAGTATTCGATAACTGATGGAGACAGACAAAGACAGCTGGACTTGTGCAGAAACAGAATCGCCAAATATCGTAATTTGACGTAGTTCCCTGCAAATGCGCTGAACTCAGATGCAGGCATTTTTAACTAATACACTGTAGCCAGTTTCAGGAATGCCAAGATGCTCAGTATCCAAATTCATAAGCTACCGGCGACCAGGGGCGTGAGCCCCAGGCTCGGCTCTTACAAATTTTATCAACCTCCTCGTCTGCTGCTCAGAATCGAACTCCCCCGGCAACACACGCTTGCCTTCCCAGGAGACGCCAAACTTGGCGAGCGAAACTCTGCGCTTCGCGCCGAGCGCCCACGCATACACTGCGGAAATAAAAACGCTGTTATGCCAAGAATCAAAAAAGGATCACTTCTCCCGATGCGGCAACCCCGAACCCACGCGGTGACGCATGGTCACCGGATGTCGTGAGGCAACCCTGCCGGCACCCCCTAGCAGGTGTTTACTGATAAGCGAGGGAAAGTCAAATTTTGTCTTAAAAAGTGCCTTTTTTCTGCAAACTCATGAATGAAGTGAAAAGAAGTTAACAGCTGAAAACGAAGATTATGAGAATTAACAAAAGATTATTTAATGTTTAAAGGCACATTGCGCACAATTTTGAATAATAAAAGCATTAAAAAGATAACAAATTACGTTAAAGGGGAAATAAATCGCCGAAATATTCCAAAACAACAAATAAATTTAGAATTTTGAAGGGAAAGGGGAAAAATAACAAATTTTAAGCTATTTCAAATTTTGAACTATTAATTAAATTTAGAGCTGTCAAATCTCGGCATAACATAATTCCTCTCGACCACCGGAAAAAAAATTTTAGAATAAAATTTTTCACAACAAAGAGCCGAAAATGACCAAAAGAGAACACCATCCTGGTGACAGAGAAATTGTAAACCTACGAGAACACACGCTTCATGTAGCAACTCCTGGGATTACAAATCTGAAAAATGTTTACAATACATATTTTACGTACAGGGAAGGCACACTGATCATGACCATAAAATTTAAAACTTGCACTTTCCTAGACTTTCATTTAAAAAAAAATTTCGTATCCCCCTTTAAGAGAGGAGAAAAACCTCCAAAAAGAAAACATTCATTACAACTCCAAAATTTTAAAATTTTCAAAAGCTCGAACTAACCCTGACGAGAAAAAAAAAAATATCTGAATTCTCACCAAATTTAATAAAAAAAAATTGAAACTCAACAAGGGAAAAATACACTGCTCATAAAATAAAAAAAAATCAAATCCCTCCCAATCAAAACAAAAGCCAAACAACCCCAGTAGTGTGTAGCAGAGCCTGGGCAATGTGACATAAAAATACACTGATCCTGGCCGGGGGGATTTTTCTCCAAAAAAATCCTCTTTTCTCATGACGCCCCCAAGCATTCCTCGCTTTTGGGTCCGCCTCCCCTATATACAACATGAGTTTAGCTTCCTCATGCTTACACCACCCTCAGCTTAGCCTTGCACTACCTACTTAAAAGCAAATGATCACAAAAATTTTGAATTTAAACTGTACTGCACCCAGGTGAAAGAAAATCTCAAAACACTGAAAAACAGTCTGTCAAACCACGGTTCCACATCTCTCCATTTTGCAAAAGTGATACAGAACCAAAACCTGCCAGACTTCCTCAATAAACAAAATTCCCAATGACAAAACACACAAAAAAAAATCAAGTGTTTCCAACAGGCGAGAGTACACGTCTGTACTCCCTCTAAAAACTTAAACTTAATGAATAGTATCGACAATTTCAAAATTTTCACAATGGAAAAGTTAAATGCAAATTTAGAATAGAAATGATGTGAAATAAAAATTTTGCAAACAGAACTGCCAGAGCTATGTACTTCCAAGACGGGTAAAAGAGGAAAATTAACTTGAACTCGAAGGAGTCGAACAATCGAGATCCCTCAAAAAAAACTATTGTAGGCCCAATGTAGCACATAACCGTGAAGGTCCCATTTAATTTCCTAAAGCAAATCCTGTCGAACGAGAAATTCTCCCCAAAAAAAACATCTCTGCAGCAGTGACTTTCATAAACAAGTGTACTTCCACTAAAATTTCGCTAACTCAAAGGTCCACAAAAATTTTTCAATTTAGAACTCCCACAAATGGTAAAATTTTGAAAATCAAACCCCTGCCTAAAATTTGAATTACAAACTTCAACAAAAGGAAATCCCAGAAATGTAAATTTCACGCAAACCCAAGTTTTAGCTCCACCTCCCAGAAAATTAAAATTCTGACAAACAAAAAAAAATTTTAAAAATGTAATTTTAAACAAAAACAAAATTTAATTCAACCTTCCAGTCTATCAATTCAATCTTAACACTCCCAATCATCACAAGTAAAAAAAAATTTCAATTACCTTCAAAAGGTTTCGATTTAAAAAAAAAATTTCAAAACAAAAAAAACTGCATTTGTAGAGTGCATCACCCAAACAGCCGGAAAGAAGAAAAACAAAACAGAGTTCCCAATTACTTGTCATTACAATAAAAACATAAATTTTGATGAAGACTTTGGACCAGCCGAAGAATTCACAAGGTCGAAACATAAAATTTTGAGAAGCTTCAAGATTAACTAAACAACTGAAAACTCAATTTCAAATCTCCTCCCCCACATTTGAAGAAAAATACACAATCTCCCAGCAACAAACTTTTAAGAGCCAAAACACTTTTAAATAAAAAAAAATTTCACAAAGCTAACTTAAATTAGAAAAAATTTTCTCAAGGAATATTTCTCAAAGAACAATCTCCATTCCCCCCCAAACAAACATTCTGAGACTGAACTTGCACAATTTAACAAAAATTTTACACTTCCCAAAGTCGATCGCTTGGCTGAAGGATCAATGACACAAGAAAAAAAACAATTTTTAGCGGGCAAGTAATTCTCCTAAAAGGAAAGGTGCATTCCCCAGCTGAGCACCTTAAAGGCGGCTTCAAAGCACTAAAGTGACAGTTAACATGGCCTACTGAAAAAAAAAATTTTTTTTTTTTTTCAAACACATTTCTGTGAAGAAGAATTTCAATGAAAACAAGGCTTCCCAGACCTCAAAATTCCTCCGGGTGACCATGAAAACTAACCCATTAGCCGTACCTTTAACTTCACCCAAAGCCAAGAGTTGTGACTAATTATTCAAAACAAAAACAAAAGAAAACTTTTGATCACTGTACTCCCTCTTTAATAAAATTTTTAAACCCAAAATTTGAACTGAAACTGAAATTCCAAAACTATATTCCAAAAGAAAAAAAAATTTCTATCATAAAAAAAAATTCCTAACATTTAAGACTAACCAGATCTTTTGACATATTTATCTACTTTTAAACACACATTAAATTCAATACACTTAAAACACAACTACTAATACACATACATTTTTCGCTATTCTTCTATTCTTATTTCCAATAACTCTAAAATCTCATAAAAAACTGTTGCAACATTTCTCTCTCTCAAAAAAAAAATCTGACAGTGGGCAAGGGGTCGTGAATCCCTTCCCAAAAAAAAACACAATACACAAAACACATCATGGGCAAGTGATTTAATTCCCGAGGGAAAAAGGTGCATTCCCCAGTGAACACCTCAAAACTGTGTGGCATCAAAGCACTGAAGTAGCCGTTATGGGCAGACTGAGAAAAATTTTTACCCACTTAAAAAGTTGAGAAGGAATGGTTTAGCAAAGCAAGGCCTCCTTTGAACCTGAATATCCCAGAATTCCCATAACAAACAACCACTTCTCCGCCGCACTCTTACCTACAAAACAAATAGCCAAAAGATCCTTAAAAAAAATTTCTCACAATAAAAAATCCTACTCAAATTCCAAAATCACAGAGTCAAACTCCAAAGTTTTACTTTTAAATAAAAAAAAATTCTACAAAACAAAAAAAAATATCTTTAAAACAACAAGCTATGATTAGCTTACACAGGAGTGAAAAGAGAAAAAAAAATTTCAACTAACAAAGCTTAATGAAAAAAAACTCCTAAATAAAAACAAAAACAGCACCAGGCAAGAGCATATATAAAAAAAATCCCAAAACTTGCCTACCCTAAACATTTTGAAATGAAACACAAAAAAAAAATGAAAAAATTCTTACATTACCATCTTACTACTTACTTTGCTTCCTAAAAAATTTAAGACATTCCCTTACTCCCAAAAGAAATTAAATTTCAAGACACTGTGCACTTCCCTATACACATGGAAATTTATTACAATAAAAAAAAATTTCAATATTGTTACTGTATAGCAATTTATCATATGGGTGGACAGCCCATTTTATATTATTGTATTCTATTCAGTGGACAGACAACTCAGGCAGAACCAAAAAGGTGAACGGCACCACATGTTATAATGCTTTTTCTTTTCCTTACAAATTTTGCTATTTATACTTTAATTATTTAATTGTATAATTTACTATTTATATTTACCTTAATTTATTTATTCCTGATCGTATAGATTTAACCAATCAATCAATAAAGTTTACTTTTAATAATATTTATTTTCTTTGTTTACTATTTTTATTTACTTACAGCTTGGTCTGTGCTCAACTATGATACACCTTTTAAAAACCTTCAACATCATAAACATCCAGAAATACCACTTACCTTTAAATGGTTAAATAGCACAGCCAACAACAAGTCAAGAATGACACTCAATATTAAATTTAAAAATTAACTTTTATTTATCAACAATTAAAATTTAGATTCTTTAAACAAGCTTTGACCCATAGTGGTCAAGGAAAAACAAAAGGTACATTGCGTTATTAAAATTCAATTAAAACAACCCAGGAAACAGAATCCACTCTGGTCTGAAGACCAGAGCTTGGTCTGCCTAAGGAGCTGTCCACCTCCAAAAATTATGATAGGAATTAATTTAAAAATATAAAAAACCAATACATATTGTAATTGATAAAACTTTCAACATATGTGTATCCTCAAAAGGAAACAAAACATCTTAAAAGGGGTAGAAATTCCAACGTTACATAAGCCCAAGGCTCTACACTTCACAAGCTGAATCCTTACAAAGAGTAAACAGAAAACCCTGTTTTACTATTTATTTACTGCTTGAAATTTCTCTCATAGAGAAATATTTAAAAAACACTCTCACTTGATGTCAGCACAACGTAACTTGAAAATTTTAATGACACGGTTGAAATCAAAACGCTTCTAGTTGGCCGGTAAAATAAAATACAGCTCTTCACTGCGGAGCTCTCGAGCGGGCCCGCAAAGCACTTGAGTAACACTGAAAAATGTGGAGAGGGATCACTGATGCACTTAACACTGGAATTGGCCGGCAATAAGGACAGTAGGTATCATGGGAATTCTGAAGCATGAAGGGCTTCCCAAAAACATTGATGTTGGACAATCTTTGTTGGCATGACGATTGATGATGGATCACTGAGTAACACTGAAAAATGTGGAGAGGGATCACTGATGCACTTATCCCTGGAGTGACGTATTTAAGGGATGAATTGATGACAGTACACTTGAGTTGGCCGGCGATAAGGACAGAAGGTCTTATGGGAATTCTGAAGCATGAAAGGCTTCCCAAAAACATGACGATCGATGATGAATCACTGGCCGATTTCTCCCAAGTTAGTATTCGATAACTGATGGAGACAGACAAAGACAGCTGGACTTGTGCAGAAACAGAATCGCCAAATATCGTAATTTGACGTAGTTCCCTGCAAATGCGCTGAACTCAGATGCAGGCATTTTTAACTAATACACTGTAGCCAGTTTCAGGAATGCCAAGATGCTCAGTATCCAAATTCATAAGCTACCGGCGACCAGGGGCGTGAGCCCCAGGCTCGGCTCTTACAAATTTTATCAACCTCCTCGTCTGCTGCTCAGAATCGAACTCCCCCGGCAACACACGCTTGCCTTCCCAGGAGACGCCAAACTTGGCGAGCGAAACTCTGCGCTTCGCGCCGAGCGCCCACGCATACACTGCGGAAATAAAAACGCTGTTATGCCAAGAATCAAAAAAGGATCACTTCTCCCGATGCGGCAACCCCGAACCCACGCGGTGACGCATGGTCACCGGATGTCGTGAGGCAACCCTGCCGGCACCCCCTAGCAGGTGTTTACTGATAAGCGAGGGAAAGTCAAATTTTGTCTTAAAAAGTGCCTTTTTTCTGCAAACTCATGAATGAAGTGAAAAGAAGTTAACAGCTGAAAACGAAGATTATGAGAATTAACAAAAGATTATTTAATGTTTAAAGGCACATTGCGCACAATTTTGAATAATAAAAGCATTAAAAAGATAACAAATTACGTTAAAGGGGAAATAAATCGCCGAAATATTCCAAAACAACAAATAAATTTAGAATTTTGAAGGGAAAGGGGAAAAATAACAAATTTTAAGCTATTTCAAATTTTGAACTATTAATTAAATTTAGAGCTGTCAAATCTCGGCATAACAGCTGCTAGAGCAAGATCACAAGAATAGAAATGAATATGAAAGAAAATAGTTCTCAGTTGACACTTACACTTATTACATAATACAACGCAATCTTAATTAAACGAATGCCAAGGGACTAGCAAAAATACTTGTTAAAACCAGGTACTACTGCATAAAACTAAAATTTTACCTTCAGATGCATTTTAAAGTAGCTTCAAAAGTCCCATTTATAATCACACATTTTGGTTGGTTTGCAAATTATTTGGCATTCCGCATTCCCCTCCTTCCCCCATTATCATCAATAAATATAACTTTAAAATATTTTCCATCTAATACTGCACACCATGTGTGCCATAATCCCTTAATTCCCAAAATTCATTTGTATCATGAGTAACAGTATCTTCCATTTTTTAACACTTTACAACATAGTTGAAAAGTGTTTATGATTTAGTTCATTCTGTCTATCTGTCTGTCCATTTGCACGATAACTGCCGTAAAAGTAATTTTATCAAAATGAAATTTTAGTATGTTGTAGAGCCGGTCTGTGGGACATACGGGAATGTAAATGAATAATATCATCCAATTAGTTTTGGATTGAACCCGGGTAGAAAAAGTGAAATACATTGAACCCTGTGGAACCTAATTTTTCAAACATTTTTTAAGCAAATTTAAAATCCACAAATTGCTTCGAAAATTTTAGGAAATACTTAAATTATTCCATAAAAAATAAATTTCAGCAAAATATATTTGGTAGTTTTTTAAATAAAAATTAAAATAATTATTACACCTATATTATATGAAGAGATCACTTGACCCACTTCAAAATAAAATATGGCATCCACTTTGTGTCAAAATTATGATTTTTAAAGTTTTTCTTAATTTATATTTAGTGTTATATCCATCCTAAAACTGCTTTATTTTTGCTTAAATTCTATGCATCTATATTTTGAAACAATGCAATTACAATATATTTGAGTTTAAATAATCATCAAACTTTGATTACTTTTACAACAAAGCCTAATTTTTATTTATGGAGAATGTAAACACATCAAGCTGTAAGATGAGTTGTAAAGAATTGCTGAATTTCTTTAAAGCAAAATTATTTAGCTCTGGAGTCTGCAATACAGCTGAGTGAAACATTAATTGATTTTGCATGGAGAAGCAGACGATTTTATAGAAGACTTTTCGATGAAATTTTAAGCATAGAGTTAAATTACTTTTACCTCCACAGTTTTAAGCTTTTAAGTAAAATAAATTATTGTGGTATTGTGATGAATGAAAGGAATGGAATAAAAGTGTATGAACGAAATATTTACTACTTTTACATAGAGAGCCAGGCGATTTATATTCAATGACATCATTTGAATAAAATTCATTTTTTTTCGATGAAGTTTTCAAATATAATAAATTATTGCAGTATTATGATAATTTTAAAAATATTACCATTGAATGGATCACATTTTAGAGATGTTTAAATAAAATTGCATTGCAGTTGGAAACTCTTTCATAATCAATGCTTCATGCATGATTGATCTTTCTTGTTTCTCATGCTTTTGCAATAACTAACTGTATTGCATCTCTTTGATTTCATTAAAAAATATATGCAATGAACAGTAAAGCATTGCCTATGCTTCAGTTTTCACAAAGAATGCAACTTCGAGTTATCTTCTTGGCCCTTTACATACAAAGACAGAAAGGAGTCATCTACCAAACAACATCACTATGTAATTCCAATATGTTTATAACAGAAACTATAGTTTTCAATGGCCATCACAGATATTAAATATTTCATAATTGGCATTTTTATGGCACCAGGTTGAAAAAAAAATGTTTAGATTAACTCCTAGAAACAAATTCAATGACTAGACAAAATAAAGATTAGCAGTTTTTTCTTTTGTGAATTGTTCATCTATGGTTTAAATGCAATAGCTTGAAATCTAAAGAAATGTATTTTGAGTATTTTGAAAATGCAAATTACTCTGAGAATGTGTTTTCGATACATTATCAAAATACTTTAGTTTTTTATAGTTTAAAATACAAAATACAATATACAAATATATTTTGTAAATGTATTTCAAATACATGTGTTTTCGATACTGCCCAACTCTGCCTGTGTACAACTAGTGGATAAAAGAATATTCAGTCTCCATTTATGTGTCATCATTTTTGTATGGTATCTGGAGTTTGCTTCCTGTTCAATCAAGGTTACAATCCATTCAATTTCGAAAAGCTTCACTCCATCATTTCATCATTGTGAGCCAGTCAAAAATATCACTACAATGTAACCACCCACTGGAGTATTTAATTTAAGATAGGAGCAAGCTAGCTTTTCTTTCTCTCTCTCCTTTTGGTTATATATAATTTTTCCCAATGCGGGCATCTCAGCAGGTAAACCTGACTTTCTTTATCTTTTTATATCTTGAGAATTGACGTGTTATAATTTAAAATAAAAAGTTTGTTGGTTAGAAATGTTCTCCTGCTGTTTCCATATTGTGAGTAAATGATGTAGCTCTACTATTTAACTTTACATGGAAATAACAGCTGACAATTGCTTATATATGAAGGAACAATGGTCAACAATCCATTTGGCACATCTAGTACATTTCTTTGCAGGAAATACTTTTTATTTGAAAGAAAATTCTTAAATCACATAATGAGGTATTAGTAAAAAATCATAATTTTTAAGTTAATTATGTTACAAAAATCCTTCTAATTTTAAAGCATGATATTCATTTGTAAAAAAAGAATCACCAGCAATCTTATCTTAGTCTGGATTATCCAGATAAAGAGATTTTATGTGTAAAACATAAATAAAAAACAGATAAGAATAGTTAATACTGAAAATAAAAAATTTCCTACACATACCAGCTTTAGAATAGAAGAACGTATCCTGCTGTTGTTTCTTAATGCATATTCAATATCATATTGTATCTTAAAAACATTCTAAAACAAGCAAAAAAGGATTCACAATTAAAAACAATTTAAATATTATAAATTTATTAATAAAATAAAACTTTCATGAATATATCAGACTAGAGTTTATAAGGATCAAAATCATATATAAGATGTTAAAACTGAGTGATTAATCTATGAGTGCAATGTAAACTATATTGCCCCATATTAGAAAGCAGAGTGATGTGCGAAGTACATCGCAGATTAATTAGTAACCTTTGTAGACAAATTTTCAATTGAGAATTTAAAAAAAAATGCTGCCACATTATATATACAGAACAAATGCTTACCACATATCTTCTCCCCAGATATCCATAGATCGCACAAGTACAGATACACTAAGGGGAGTTTTTTTTGCTATCCAATATAGTAGGTTATGTCACGTGATCAAATACTCGCAGGCTCAGCACATGGTAAGTAGAACTGGTTGTTGGATAATGCTGTAGAAAGTGGACCCTATCTCCGATAGCCAGAGATTCTTGGAAGTGGGAGGTCTGGATTGGTATAGTGGGTTTTAGATCATGTGACAGGGCCTCTATGTTGGACAGCATTACCTTCACTATAATAGTAACAAGCCCTGCCCAATAGTTGGTCTAGTATATAAAGTCTATGAAATAATATGCAAAACAAACACTAAACTATTGTACCCTTTGCCATGGATTCCTTTGAATTCCTCCCTCAACTTTTACGCCTTTGTCCTTTTTATGGTATGTGACCTAACCTTACTTTGCAGAAACAGGTTCTTCCCAAAAGAGTTCTCATCAGCTCCTAATTTTTTCGGAATCTTCTTCTCTCCTTTTCAGTAAAATTTTACCTATAAACTTTGATTTGATTGAAAAATTCGCAATCTTCAATTAAATATTTATGAGAAACCAAGAATAGACCTGCTGCCTGATTAAAGTTTCACATAGTACTATGAATTTAGAAACTTCCATTTCATCTATATTTAATTACAAATTATTTAATTTCAGACACGCATAGCCTTTGTTTCATTAAAATATGTTTCTGTGTTAATCGCCTTATAATAAAATTAATTTTTCATATCAATACTTTTAATTGGTAAACATTTGATATTTTCTAATTTATAGCCTAACAACTAATTTATAAAATTAAATATTCCTTACATAAAACTATTTTTATATAATTTATTTTTGAAGTTGGTATATTTTTACAGACTAAGACTCCACAGCCTTGCTAAAAATTATAAAATTCAGTTTGTCACAAATGAAATGTAGAATAAATTACCGGACGTTCCATATTAGATCATGATACACATCCAGCATTGCAAAGAAATCTGTAAGAAAAATATGCATTAGAACTTGAAATAAAATAATATTCAGATATATATTATACAATGTCACCTTCAATAACAAACATTCATGGGGCCATGCATTTCAACGGCATTTAGAAATATTGAAGAAACAGTGAAACCTCTAGTATAAAAATCCCATAAAACCATGAAAAACGGCAGAAAATTAAGCTACAGACAGCTGCAAAATTCAGCACAGAGGTATCTTAAATGCTGCAATGTCATATCTTAAAATAATTTTTTTTTAATTTGAGTTAGTATTTTGCATCTGAGTTAATATTGAAGTGAAATTTTGAGTGATTGTTGAGCCTAAAAATGTATCACATATAATTCCTTGTTTAAAATGTTAGGACTGCAGTTTCAAACAAGTAGTGGTATTTAAAATTTCAAGGATAATATTACATATTTATGGTATTGCACTCTGAAAATTAATTTATAAAATATTACATACATAGCTCTATTAACAAATATTTTCAAATATTGTAATTTTCGGCAGGTACTTTTAATTTTCATGATCATTCAATTTGCCTGTTAGGATTTGTATGCTTATTTTTGTCAGAGTATTATCTTTGCCAATTTTAATGAAGTTTCACATTCTACAAATTTTGAAAAAGGCTTCATTTTCTTTAAAGTGCTTTCTCCCAAATGTAAACATTTCACTAATTTGATCATATCTCACCTTTTTTTTTATGCTAGTGCTTAGCTTAATAGACTCTTTTTTATGATAGTAGGTAAATAACACAGAAAGAAAAGGAAATCACAGAACAAGAAGGAGCAAATGTGAACTCAATAGAAAAGAATAATTAGCCATCCAGTCTCTAACCTCCCAATATCTTGAGCACTCTGTAGTTCCAGCTAAGGAAGAACAGAGACAAAGATGAGCTCTGTTTATCGCCTCTCAAAGGCTACAGAGCCTACAGTAAGGACCAGGGACTATCTGCTGTAAAGACAATACTTATTAGTTAACAAACCCCCATGTAGCAACAAATGCATCTGTGCAGTGAACTTAAGTCACTTATTTAGGATGTATTGCGCTCAATGCACCCACACAGCATATTAAACTATAATTGTTATTTAAAATATTATCTTTATTTTATAAGTAGTGTTCATATCTGGCAACACCAGTATTACAAAAATGGTTATGGTAACTTTCTTGTGTTTATGAGTTAGATCAAATTATATATAAAATAAAATTTTTTACAGCTTGCTAAGTTCTTAATGTAAAATCAATATTAAAATAAAAACTTTTATATATTTTAAAAGAATGCTTCTTAGCATTTAAATATCAACATAAAAAGACAGGTTATGGGCAACCAGAGTAGTTTTCTATAATAAAAATTCATTTTGAAGGTCGTTAGTGCACTGTGAAAATATATCGGAAATTTGATGATAATGGAGCAACTTGGTGAACACAGAGTTTTGATACAGTTAAAAACCTAGAAACCTTCTCTGTTTTAAAGTTTCAAACTACAATTGCTTTTAAGTCAAAAGGCATTTTCGAAGTTGTTATTGGACAGGATATGAAAAGAAACTGGAACAAGAATGAGCTGCATGGAAAGACTCTAGAATGCAACATATACTTGTTTCAACAATACATCGTAAGTGTATGATGCATATTTTAAATTGTATGACTTCTTGTGAAATGTTTAAAAAATCAAGTATGATTTTTGATCGTGATACTGATCAACAGAAATATTCTACACTTCAAGAATTTTTTAACTTACGATTTTAAGAAGGTACCAATATTTCCGCACACATTAGTTATATTGAAAACTTAGCTTTCAGATTAAATGCGCTGGATAAACAAATTAACAACGTGATGATTATTTCAAAAATAGTATCCACATTGCCTGAAAAATTTAACTATTTTTTGAGTGCTTGGGAATCGGCAGATAAATTGGAAAAATTATTGAAAATCTTACAGGGAGGCTGTTAAATGAAGAAAATCATCTGACAGAAAGTGATAACCAGATTGAAAATCATGTTTCTTTCAAAACTAGGGAAAAGCTTTTATTTACATGTGGAAGTAATAAATATTTGTCCTGGAAATGCAAAAAATCTAATGCGAACACTGAAAACTAGAAATGTGGGTTTTCCAGAAAATTTTCAAATGGAGAATTTTGAACTTATTCTTAAATATTACATTTAAGCTAAAATAATATGTCCAGTGACTTTTAAAAGTACTTATTTATTCTTAAATTAGAGCTACAATCATATATATATATTAAGTGATATATGATTGTAGCTCTAATTGTAGCTAAAAAGGTTTAAATTTAGAAATATATAAAAATATTCTATATACAAAAATTTCTAATGCATATATATTTCTAATACATATGTTTTATTCTCACAAGCAGCAGTTTTATTTATTGTGATATAAAATTTTATAAGAAAAAATTAAAACTATTTATAATTTAAAAGTAAATAATTAAATATTATATTAATGTTTAAAAGATGCCTGCTGACCAGGGTTACAAAATAAAATGGGTGGTTTTTTAAAACTGAAATCCATGTTTAAAAAAGGAACATGGTTTAGACCAATGGGATTTTAAGAAGTCAACCCTGCTGCTGATAATTGAAAGGGAAATCTGAAAGGCACTTGTTTAAGCCCTATATATAGTATGTAAATTAGCTCATCATGAGATCTACCACTTTCTACCACTTGATCTACCACTTTCTTGAATGACTACTGCTCTCTACTATATAGTACTCTATATAGTAATTAATAATAATAATAATAAAAAGAAACTGTTTAATTTATTAAAGGTACAAGAAATATATCATTATATAAAAATATTAAATAAATACTTATAATTAAACCCTTTTTTAAAATAATTCCTATATATAATATTAAAAATTGTTTAAAAAAAACCTGTTTATAAAGTGAATGGGTGAGATAAAAGAGACAAGTTGGTGGACATTGAGTTAAGTATATATTTAGTGCTGTTAAAGTATTTTCCTTCAACCAAATCACTTGCAAAAATATTCCATATTTATTATATTTTTATAAATTTTAACATATGTCTTTTTGTATTTAAAATGAGCAAAATATCAAAACACTAGATGTTTTGTATACCAACTTAAGTAAACAATGCAAACATATAATTTCTAATGAATAATGTGTACATATTAAATATTATTTTGCAAAAATATAATTATTTTAAAAGAAATTTCTCTTTAGGTGTAAATTTTTAGAGATAATTTTATCATAGCTTTACTGTAAACGGATTTTACTGACCTCATTTTTTTCAAATAGATAACATTATTCAAGGTTGATCTTTTCAGAGTTTCTTAGAATTCTAATAATTTAACATATTTTTTTTTATGAGAGAAAATATTCTTGTTATCTGAATGGCACAGCATCACTGAAATGACTGTTTATATGAAAGGGCTAATTAAACAGTATTATTATAATAATGAAACATGTATTGAATCATTGAAAAGCAACTTTTATTTTATTATACCACAAATTAATTAAAATATTTTACAAGAAATAATAAAAAATTTTAACACATAACATTACAGCCTAAACACTAGAACATATAAAAATTAAACATTGCCACTATTACGCTTGCAGAGTTTCACTCAGGTAGAACCACCCATAGGAGGAGGGGAGGGGGTACCTTAGAGGAGAGATACAAAGTAGAGTTACCATAACCCTTTATTTGAAGCTCCATCGTTAAACCACATGATTACCGGCAAGAACTTCTTTCTCCTCCTGTCATTTCAGTGTTATTTCAATGGATGCTGGTCAAGTTAACTATTTAAAAGAGTTAACTATTTAAATGGTTTCGTCATGCTACTGTTACAACTGTACAGAAATGCAAGTAAAAGGAGGATCCATAACGTTTCGTTGTTATGTATAACTATTCATTAATTTTCTGTTATTGTGTAGATTTTTGGTATTAAGTTCACTATTGAACAGTCTGGTTGATCTAAATTTGTGATTTGCATTGTAGCAAGCTATATAATATTGCTATTTTTTGATAAATTCTTATATTTTGATGTACTATTTGCACTTTTTTGCTATTTATTAGAAAAGAAACTGGTTTTTAGTCAAATTCGTTTAAATGATTTGCATACATGCAAAATTATTCAAACAGTTCATTTTGGCGACCGAATTATACGCCAAATAGCTTGGTAAAAATAAAAGCTAAACATATTTCTGCTATGCTTACTTACAAAGTGCTAAATAAGTTTCATGTTATTTACGTTTAAGTATATCATATATATTTTTTAATACTGATAATACGGTAGTTGCTAGTTTAAATCATCTAAATTATTTTGTTTAACCGATTTTAATAATTTATTTGACTATAATATATTAAAATTTGGTTTAAATGCCTGTTGAAAAATATCTGATGCCGTTTTAAATGCTACATATTTATATTTATAGGGAACTGTATTTCTTGCTTCATGGTAAGTTCCTTTTATATTACTTGGTCGGGTGTTTGTCAGTGTGATTTATATTATTAATGATTTAACTAATCAGGTTCCATTAACCACAGTAACATCAAAATCGACGCCTTTTATAGTACATTTGAATAATTTGAAAACCGGAACAGCTAGAAATTCCAAATTCAGAATATCGGCCTTTTGTTGTATATTTTAATTATTTAGATTTTAAACCGTTTAAGAATAGCCTGTCTTGGGCCCGTAAAGAGGGGGAAGCCTGGAAAAATTTCCGGGAGCCCATAATGCTTGAGCGACCCGGGTCTGAATTTATGTAGAACATTTTCTATCTGCATGCAGTTTTTCTGTCATGAGGCCTGGAATTATTGTTTTCTAGGGGTCCGGCCCTACTCGGGGTGGCCCTGCCCGCAATAGGAATATATTCATTTTTGAGGAATAATTCAAGAACTGGGTAACTAGAAAATCTAAATTTGGAATGTCGTTTTCTTCTGCAATATATATTGAGTCCTTAGTCTATGATTTTCTAGTAGCTCTTGCTCTAATATGTTATTTTTCAGTACATTAAAATCGTTTAAATTTGAAATTGTGTTGTTATAAGTTTTTTCATTATATTTTTCTTTTTCAAATATTGCTCAAACCGAAAAGATTTTTCAGCTTCTTCCCAAATATGAACAGTATCAGAATAGGCAATTCTTAGTGATCCCAACTTTTTTATGTTTAAAAGCAATA
This sequence comes from Amaurobius ferox, assembly GCA_951213105.1. Taxonomy (NCBI): domain Eukaryota; kingdom Metazoa; phylum Arthropoda; class Arachnida; order Araneae; family Amaurobiidae; genus Amaurobius; species Amaurobius ferox. The sequence goes on along the minus strand of OX578152.1, from coordinate 35,615,847 downwards.
CATTTGTCACCTTACATTTTAAAACGCTTAGACATTCTTCACAGTATATCTTTTCATTTTCTATAAAAAATTTAAAGTACATTTTCTTTCATATGATCAAGTTTATAATTACATTCAGCTAAAAAGCGCAATTATGTTATTTTAGCTTCAGTTCTCAAAAATATTTTTGTAATAAATGTTAATTCACGTATTTATAAATTCACTACATTAAAGACTTTTTTAAAAATCAGAAAATTTTGATTTACTTTTATCGTTACGCTCCATGTATTGTGCACTGTGCACAAATGCCCCTCCAATGGGGCACATGTGCACAGTTGAAGCTATTTTTTAAATCGAACATAAAGTAAAGAAATCTTTAATTAAAAAATCTGATAGAAATTCCTCCAAATAAGAAAAAAGTTTAATTTGCGGACACTTTTGGGAAAAATGAAAAAAGAAAAGAAGAAAATCACATGTGTCACCTCTCACATAGGTAATCCAGATTAAAAGAAATATTATTTAAAACATTTCTACCTTTTAAATAACAAGTTTATTAGAAAGCTAATTTTCTATTCCAAACAAACCAAAAACTAAACGAAGAAATACAAAATCCTTTCCTATTCTAATACCATCAAGCACTGTATGTTTTGTTTTCGTGGGATTCTTAAAATACACACCGAGTTATTTTCGTAAGCACTAAGTTCTTGTTATTTTAGAGATGCCAAATGCACCGAGTAATAGATAGAGCCGCCAAATATGGCAGCTCTTCTGTCTGTAGTCACGTGATTAACTGCAGAACACGTTCTTGAGGAAAATCCAATGCGCTAAATCACTCTACTTTTTATTCCTGCTCTAAGGGGGGTACATGTACCACTCAAGTATGTGTGTGTGTGGGGGGGGGGGGGGGGGGGGAAAGACCTCCAATATACTTTTTTGTGGAAGAAGATATGAAAAAATTACATAAAAAAAATCACTTCATTCGTATGGGCAACAATGCCCCAGGCTGTTTTAGAAGAGTGCAGTGCCCCAGCTGCTTTTTTGTTATCAGAGCAGAGCCCTCCTTGCCCTTTTGTGATGAGAAAAGCATCCTGCTTGGCCCTTTGTTAAGAGAGTAATGTTTTCCACTGCATGTTATCTCCCAATAATAAATAAATAAAAATAATAAGATTAAGCCCTGATCTAGAGTCAAAGAAAATATTCCCCACCATACTTTTCTCTATCAAAAGAAACAAAATAGAAATAGCAGAAAGAGAAAGATTATTATTATGCCAATACATTCTCCTTTTTCCATGATTAAAAGTTAAATTTTGTTAAATTATTCCATGATTGGTATACATTTTGGGTAAGAAGTTCTAGAAGAGAAAAAATTATAACTCTATAAACATTTTTGCCCTAAAACCAATATTTAGATATATAGCTTTCCGGACTAGGGTTCTTTTGTACCATTTGCAGGAGCTCCTGTTTGTTTATGTTAAGTCAGTCAAAGTCAAAACACAAGAAGATAGGAAGGGAAATAATAAGTTGTGTCATGTCTAGATGAACATGTTGCAGTAACTTCAGACTTTCTTTGGCTTTAATGAAATAAGAGAAAATGTTTTTTCTGATATTATTTACTAACTGCTTTTGGGATGGTTGCTTTTTAAGAAGCTCATAACTTGAAATAGCTTTCTTGTAGTAACTGTCGAATGCGTACCTATACTATGATTGTATGCTGCTGGCAACAATTCATGCAGTAGTTGTTGCATTTGGTGTAAAATGAGGAGGCATTTATGGACAAACACATTTTATTAGGAACCAACACAAACGCCATGTTACTCTCTAAACATTATCTCGAGCATGTCCTAGTCCCACAGCTTAGTTACAGTTCAGGTAGTCATTCTCGCTGTTGCGGTTACTCCACATCTCCCTTTCTTTATAGATTGAGAAGGTCCGGTTTTCGGACAGCTCGACCATTTCTTGTTGTATAACTAGTACTTCTAGGAGTTGACCTGTCTCAAGTGACTGGAGGAGTGTCTATTCTGTGCTCTTCTGATGTCACCTGTTCTCAGGTTCCATAGTCACTGAGTCATCTAAGTCAGGTTCAGAAATTGGTTGAAAGTTCTTAGATGGTATCAAGTGGAAACGATTTCTCCGGAAAGATCTATCTCTTGATTTCGCAAAATATGATCTTGGAGATCCATCTTTACAGTCAACTATTCTGGTCGTTCTTTTGTCAGTCATCCATATGCCAATATGCCAACTCCTGGTTTCAGTTCTTTAAGATTACGTACCCTATGGTGACGGTTGTAATTTTTTTTCTGGCGGTCAATTGTAGCTTCTTCTTTCCTTTCAACCTCTCTTTTGTTTATGACTTGAAGTTGTGGTTGGGAAATTGACATTCACAATGTGGTTTTAATGCATCTGTTCATCAGGAGCTCAGCTGGACTATGTCCATTTTCTAATGGTGTTGTTCAGTAAACCATAAGAGCTATATATGGATTGTTCGATTTCTTCAATCCAGGTTTCACAATTTTCACTGAGGCTTCTACAAAACCATTGCTTTGTGGAAAATGTGGACTTGACATTATGGGGCAAAATTTATATGATTTGGTAAATTATACGAATTCAATTGTCTTTAGCAGATCAAATTATAGCCTATTATCAGAATGAAGCACATCAGATATACCATGTCTTGAAAATATGGATTTACAATGAAGGATTACTTCTGATGCTGCTAAACATTCTAGCTTTGCGATTTCTGGATAACGTGAAAAATAGCCAGTTATCAAAAGGTACCACGATTCTGTTAACTTGAACAGATCTAGAGCTACTTTTCCCCATGGTCTTTCTGGAAACTCTGAAGGAATTAATGATTCATGGCGATTGGTTGCTTCTTTTATGCATGTGTTGCAGTTTCAAACTATTTCTATGATTTGCTTGCTTATTCTCGGCTAATAGGCAGATTTTCTAGCTCGAGAACAACATTTTGTTATTCTTAGGTGACTGTGATTTTCTCAAAGATCAGTCTTTGTTAACACTCGGATATGACAATTCTGTATCGTCTCATCAGTAATCCATCTTGAAGGGTGATTTCGTATCTGACTTGCCAGTAAGGTGAGCATTTTCTATCAATTTCTTTCTTATTTGGCCATCCATTCATTGCATATTGGCACAACTTTTGACATACTGGATCACTTTGCTGTCTCAGTTGTATCTCATGAAATCTCTAAGGAGTTGAAGGTAAATTATCAATCACCATATGCACTAATTTCTTCTCCGAGTTCATCTTCTTCATCTTTCATTCTTTCCTGTGGACTGTGCAATAGGGCATCTGCAACTACGAGATCTTTTCCAGGAGTATAAAAAATAGAAAAAGAATATCGCATTATTCTAAGTTTGAATCTTTGTAATCTTGGAGACATATTATTTAGATTCTTGCGTGTCAATATAGGAATCAAAGGTTTGTGATCAGTTTCTAATCTAAAAGGATTTCCTGAGATAATCTCAAAATTTTTTCACAGTCCCATACTACCGCCAACGGCCGTACCGTGCTGAAAACACCGGTTCTCGTTAGATCACCGAAGTCAAGCAGCATCAGGCGCGGTTAGTACTTGGTGGGTGACCACCTCGGAACACCGCGTGCTGTTGGCCATCTTGGGTGCGGTATCCCCGTGGTTTGCGCGCTAGATTTGCACGCTACCACAAAATGCCGCCGTGTTCATGCGGAGTACGATCACGTTAAACATGTGGGTCCGTAAGTCCTTCCGAGAGGTTGGTGGTAGGGGAAGGAGGGTACGGTCCCTGTGGATGCCTCCCCCACTGGGTTCCGGTCTAAATTGGGTGGCACTTCCCGGCCGTCCATACAGTTACCTTACACCTTTCTGGTAGGTCGGACGGTCTGGGTCTCAACAACAACAACAGTCCCATACTACCGGCCTCCCAAATTGCTGCTTTATGTCCACGGATGAGCCGGACGGTCTGGGTTTTCAACAGTCCTATACTAAGGCCTCTTTCTCTATCTGGGCATATCTTTGCTCAGTAAAAGTCATTTTTCTTGAAGCATAAGTAATAACAGCCATTTCTCCATTTTCCTGTTGTTGTCTCAAAGTTGCTCCGAGACCATAAGATGATGCATCTGTGGATACTGTTGAGAGATCTTGTTAGGATTAAAAATCTTCAAAACTGGTTTGGAAGACAACATTTTTTTTAATTTCTGGAATGCTTTCTGCTGAATGTTATCCCACACAAATTTATTCTTCAAGCTTAACAAAACTGTCAAAGGAGCAAGAATTTCAGAATAATTGGCACAAACCTAGCTAAGTAGTATGCCATTCCAAGCAAACGTTTCAGTTCTGTGATATTTGTAGGCAGTTTCAAATTTGTAATAGCTGCAACTTTCTCCTTGTTTGGATGGATTCCATCTTCATCTAGGAAATGTCCCAGGAATCGGACTCACTGTACCGATATTTCACATTTACTTTGATTTAGTGTGAAACCTGTTTCTTTAAGTCTTCGTGAAACTTCATGTTGTCTGTCATGTTCTTGGTTCTAACCCCATATCAAGATGTCATCCATATGGCAAACAGCTCCAGGTATATTTTCTAGTATTTGTGACATTTTTCTCTGAAATATTTCTGATAAGAAAGATATGCCAAAGGTTAATCTAAGAAATCTATACCTGCCAAACGGTGTTATAAAAGTTGTCAAGTATGATGATGAAAATCTCATTTTTTGCTGGGCAAAAATTTCAGGAATGGTATACTTTTCCACATCATTTACATTCCCCGATCCCCACTGTATGTAGCATTTGTTTTTTATTTTTCATGTGTAGCTTGTCGAACAGATTGCTTGTTCATGCCCGCTTTATTACTCTTGAAACTGTTGACTTTGAGAGTAAAATCAGTCACAGCATGCACAGAGTCATTTCTTAAATTCGGAACATCTTGTTGCTTCTTCACAGATTTCGATAATCGTATGCGTTTTACAGCTTTCATTAGGATTATTTCCAGATCTAGTTGTAGTTTCTCATTTAGTACTTTATCTTTAATAACAATAACTATACGAACACGAATAAGTTCATCTTTTAAAGTTTCATATTCACAGTTATCCGCTAGTGTGTAAAGTGCAGTTATGAAATCATTAACTGACTCACCCTCTAGTTGTGAAAGTCAGTTGAACTGTGCTCTCTCGAAAAATGTGTTCTTTTTCCCAATAAAATGTGTGTCAAAGTGTTTAAGTACATTGTTGTACACTTTAGCTTCATCTTCATCAAATTCAAACAACTGGAAAATTTCTTCAGCTTGTTCTCCCATCACGTAGATCAAGGAATTTATTTGCTCATCATCAGGCTTTTTATTCAGACAAGAAGCAATTCTGTACCTTTCAAAACGATTTTCCATTTTGTCCAATTTATAGGAGTTGAAAACATAAAAGTTTCCGGTGGCAAAATGTGAAAATTTGGCATTTTGAATGTTGGTTTTGTTTTGTTTTGATGAGTAGTTAGGATGTTTTTATTTTCAAAATGTTTAAAAAATACTCACAAAGTTCTTTAAATTTTTACTGCTAAACCTCATCTATTTTTACCACTGCCATCATGTTATATTCGGTGTAAAATAAGGAGGCATTTATAACAACAAACACATTTTCTTATGTACCAACACAAACACCAAGCTACTCGCTAAACATTGTCTCGACCACGTCCTAGTCTCACAGTTTGGTTACAGTCCAGGTAGTTATTCTTGCGGTTACTCCACAGTTGTTAACCATGTACCCAACCGATATGTGGGCACATGGAATCCGCAGAAGTTATATACAATAAAGATAACCCAACTTCACAAAAAACGAAATGCACACCTCGTGATGTAAATGCTTTATTAAAAATTTGTGATGCAAATTTTGTATTAAAAATGTTTTAATTAAAATATTTCATTCTGTATTAATAAATTTCCTTAAATTTTGCAAAAATTCCGATTCACGTTGTTAATGTTTTATTAAGAGGATATTTTAATTAAAATATTTCATTCTGTATTAAAAAATTTTCTTAAATTTCAAAGAAATTCCGATTTGTGATGATCCTGTTAGCAAAAACTGCAGAAAAATCCTTAAAAGAGAAAAAATCCTACCATCATTTCAAAGCCGAATCAGCCGTACACCATTCTGCGTAATGTAAATCATTCTATTCACGTGACACAGTTGATGTTTATGTATATTTTTCTGTACAGAAATCGAAACTAACATCTGAAAATAAAATTTACACTATGCAAAATACATTTTTATATGCTAACAGATGACATATTACTTTCAAATTTTAATCCATATTAGCAATAATTAAATTTGTGACACAGATGATGGACAATAAATATTTTATTTATAATTTTTTTTAAAGCTCAAGGGTCCAAAATTGACAATTATCAGAAATTCAGTCATATACAGGGTTTCTGTTGTGCTACAATGAGGTTTTTTGTATTGTTTCACTTAAATATATTATTTTCAGTTTCACAAGACTAAATTTGTATTAGAATAGCTGAATAATTAAACCTGAAATATCAGTTTACCAATACCTCCCCAATAGCAGACAAAAGTTCCGTCTTAATGGCGTCCACTATCAGGAGGTTTGACTGTATGAAAAAGTAATCCAGTGGCAGCCTGTACTTTCAGCGTAGTCTTATACGTCAAGCAAGAAAGGTGCTGCGTTCTTCCCTAGATTAGACCCCTCATGGCAGAAAGATGGTATATGGCATGGCGATATTGTAACAGAATGGTAACAACCCTTTGCAGAAAGATTTTAGAGGTTCAATGCAACCGATGCATTATAGCATGTCAAATACCCCCAAAAATGAAGAAAGATGCATAAAACTTTAAAGCATCCACCCTGTAGGATATGCAAAGTATTTTCAAAATGTTTACAGACAGGATCGACAAAAAAGGAAATCTAAAGTACTTTAAAATGCTGAATGTATTACTGCTCCTTTTTTTAATTACATTATTTGTAAATTTATTGTACAACATTTATATTGTTAAAAATAATGTATGTAATTGCAGAAAGATTTTGGTGTTAAAGAGGCTTGTTGCAGAAAGCAAAATAATTGGGTACTTCTTTATTATAGCGGCCCCCGAAGATGAATCACCAAGTGACCGAGACATATCGACAAGGTAGATTGTAAAATCTTGACAAACATTTGCAGTCCTAAAGAAACAGCACATGTTCATATTATTTTCATATTGCTTTTTCGTTAACGTTCCTGATTTCATATTGTTTTTTTAAAAATATGTTAACAATCTTTAATTTACCCAACAATGAGATGGATGCCATATTATTATTTCAAGAACAACGTCCTTTAGCACCACAACATGAAGCTATATGTTATATATTCATGCTACAGACCTTGGCGAAATTGCAACTGTGACTTTGGCATAATCGTAATTGCAGGGGCCACTATAAGGAATACCACCAATAACTGTCTGCCACAGGCACGGAATTAAAATAACAGGAAGCGGCGTGCAGCAATATAGCTGAAGCCGTTTTCCCCACTTCCCACTCACCCCCAGCTGAAGTTCCACTTCCGGTAGCCATCTTGACCGGTGCAGAAAAAATAATCCCTCTAATTCACGATAAATCTTCATAATCTTATAGGATCTTCATTTCAGTTATAATATTTCAATGCCGAGCTGCAGTGCTATAGGATGATGTAATATATTTAACAGATCATCGAAACCGAAGCTTGGAGTTACATTTCATATGTAAGTTATGAAATCTGTTTGTTTATGTAAGTTATGAAATCTGTTTGTTTATACTCTGAAACTGTATTGCCAACTTGTAGTTTTATTTAATTACTCCTAACTAGTATTGCATTTCAAGGAAAGGGTTTCCAATTCTCTTGACAAACCTGGATTTTGGAAAAAATTCTTTTAAATATCTTTTTATATTATTTCCAAAATGTGGCCAATTAACAACCTGTCAAAATGTCCTATTGAGCAAGTGATCCAGAATATATTTAAGATAGCAATTGATAAGCAATTATTCCTTAGTGATTAAAAATTCCCCACCAATAGTGAAAAATTGCTCACCCTCAAAAACACAAAAATTAAAATTTTTAATTTTATGTGGTAATAAATACGATTGAGATAAGTATCGCCCTTGACTATCAATTTTTTAAACCTACCTGTTGCAGAGTCAGTTCACCTTCAGGCAGTGGCGTAGCATAAAATCTGGGGACCCCCTATTTTAAAATTTCTTTTTTTTAAACATATATATTTATGAGGCGAATGTGGGGCCCCCTGCACCGCGGAGGCTGCAGGGGTTATCGCTATGCCCCTGTCTTCAGGACTTCATGTGTCCCATCATAGCTGTCCTTCCCCCCCCCCCCCCCTGTGCCCCGCGGGGGATAAGTAAGTTTAAGTCGTAAAAGTGTATTTAAATGTAAAATAAATAAAAAATATATGTTTTATTAAATCACATTATTTTATGTTAAATTATCCTTCTTCCCCCACCCAAAAAAATTGTCTTGAGTGTCTGTAGTTGAACGTTCTCATGTATTATGAGTAACTCTCAAATTGTATTCAGAAAAATTTATTGCATTTTTTATAAGCTTGTATAATTATAATATTATTTAACCTTTTTATATTAAGCATTCCAAAAGATGAAAGGCTCCGATTGCAAATGACTACTGGAACAGTGAAAAATTCCGATTGTCATGTAAAGACAATGATATTTTCCTTTATATAATGGTATGTCATTTAAAGACATGTTTCTAATTTACGCATATAATTTAACAGATTGGATTATTATTAAAAATAATGAAATAAAGGTCTCTTTACACAGCTGTTTTGCACAGTGGCCAAGGAAGAAATTCCCTTTTTTTTTGCACAGGGACAACATGGCTACCGGAAGTGACGTTTGAGTGGGAGAGTGCCAAAAACCGACTTCATCCTCCTATACGGGAATTGCCCCGTAGGGCGGTTTCTGTTATTTCAATTCCATGGCCACAGGAAATTAGACTATTAGCACATTACCTCTAGGGTTAAAAGTTAATCCGACTGTGGGGAACTTACCCAATCATACATCCTTGCAAGAGATAGTAATTTTTTTAAAATGACTCCACACTTCTTCCATTCATTCCCGAGCACTCAAATAGCAGCTGTAAACCCTAGTGTCAGTCGAATGGTCTGAGTATTTGACACTCCTTCCATTGGAGGATGCTTGCAAGCATTTATTAGTTTCACTTTCAAAAAGGTTCATTCTGAAACACTAGTTTTTCCCTTATCCAGCCAGATCTAGCATTGTAGAAGTTAGAACTCACTTTGATTGCTATTCTAATGAAGATGAGTCATCAGATTTTTAGACTTATTTCCTGCTCATTTAACAAATCCTGAAAGACTTAAAGGACTGTTTACATTTTATGATTTTAGAAACGAGGATTGCATTTTTTTGTTTTGCAAAATAGTTGTTTACCAACTTTTAGAAAGGAAACAAAGTTACATGACATGAGAATTTGACCACACTGTAATTTAGGGCATCAACATAATTAGAATGAAATAATTTATCCTAGAATAAAGCTTGAAAAATACCGGTCGCAAGGTTGCCATGGCAACAAAAAAATGAGAGCTGACGACCATTATTTCTCTTTTAAATCACAGGCATGAGATTCTTTCAAGGATCAGCGAATTTCCACTTTTGTGTTGTTTTTTATTTTACCGAGTATTTCTGTTTTTTTCTCATTTATTGCCCGTGAATTTTCTTCTTTCTGCAAGCAGAAATATTTTTCTTGCAAATTCCAAATTTTCTCTTCCTTAAGCAGGGTGCTTACAGGGCACAAAAGTCTAGAAAAAGTTATAAAATCAGTCACGACCCTCGCATGCGGCGATTGCTTCCGCTTCACGAGGGAGATGACCAATGATTCTTTCGTATAATATACAAAAACTATTTTTCAAACATATTACTCATGAAATGGGCTTCTTTGTAGCAGTATATCGTGAAAAATGGCAATTGTACGTGATTCTCAGTATATCTCATTTAATTGTGAAAATATCTTCCACTTATGCAATCTGCTTGCATCCACTAAAATTTTCATAATTCTTATGAGTTGTATATATAAAAGTTGTTTTCCAAACAGATTATTAATGAAATGAAAGGTCATTTTGCTGCTAAACTGCATTTATAGGCGATCCTCAGTATATCGCATTTAATTGTAAAAATATTTTTACTTTATCATACTATATAACATAGTATAGAAAAAGTATTGTTTTTTACGAAAATTTTCGAATTCGAGATTTTAATGCCAATATATGCTTTAGTACCCCCTGAACATGTTTTGACTATTTTAGGAGTGTTGTCCATATTAATGGATTTTGGCGAAACTTTATATCCGAATTTGTTATTGAAAAATCTAGAACTAGATAGAATTTTTTTAAATTCAAGCAAAAACTTTTGAAGTTCATTCAAAAATATATATTTTTTTAACATGGCAGCATACGACAAAATTTAAGATAATCATGCATAAAAAGAATTATTTATGGCCTAATGATCATGAGACTTAGTATAGTTTCAATCACTGTTGTGAAAAATAGCCGCAACACAATTTTTGTGTTCATGCCATTATCAGCCCCTCCTCGGGGGATTACGAAATTTATTGATGATAAATATATATGGACATGATCTAAAGAACTTTAACCCTAACAAAGCCATTAACCATTGGTATTTTAAAGTCAAAGCTATGAGGCATATCAGTGGACTTCAATGCAGTGTGCATAAAGTGTGTATAAATTTTATATTTACCCACTTTGTATGATCTTATTAGTACAAATAAAAATTCTTAAAAAATATATTGGGCTGATATTTTTTCTGGCTCCTAACATTTCAAGAGATTTTTCAATCCCTGTCCTAGAGGATGGGCTTCGACCAATTGGATCATTCATCAGACAGTGTTTTTTTTCTTAAATAATAACTGTTTACTGCTTTTCAGAGTAAAAATGGAATCCCAGAAGCAAAAACCAATTTTCAGCTAGTTTTGTATCTATAGCTTAAATTATTAGCCGCTAGCCAGTTGGCAAAGAACTTTCATATTTGGATAGTAAACTTTTTCTACTGGTTTCCACTGTGGCTAGTAACTCTTTGCTATCAACTCTAGTGATATAAAAGGACAGCTAATAAAATTACTGAACCTGGTTAAATGAGTGAAAAATAGAGTTGGGATTATCGAAATCTTTTTTTATTTTGGACGTTAATGTTAATATAACTTAAAGAAATCTTAAATTATGCAATTAATTTTTTTTATTTTATTCAGTGTTATTTTTAGTACAATTTATATTGCTGCATATAGTAATTTGTGTCATTAGATAGTAATAAGTCAAGATTGGCTAGTAAAAATGTGATGTTTATAACCAGTGGCTATTGAGCTCCAGTATTATAATTTAAGATATAGTTGTATGCCAAACAGCAAAATTTTTAACGGCATTGGATCTTTGCAATGCATTTTTGAAATTCATAATGAATTACTTACACAGCCCACTATTACTCGATGAATAAGATGTGTTGACTACATTATCTGGCTTAAAAACTTTACCACAATCGGTATAATAATACTTAGTTGTTACGTAAATATCAACAAATGTTTATTTTATTTCACAACAATCTTCATCCATCCTCAACTCAAATACAATCGTCACACGAAGCAGTCGAAAGAGAGACAGCACCACCGAAGCAAAGGACTCTGGGATCGTTGGCGTATTTATTTAGGCATGTCAAATTTGGCGCATTATTGCGTACGAAACAAAGATTTTCTAGTCTCCAAAATAAAATAAAGACAATCGAAAATTGGTTAATCTAAATGTCTAGTTAAATCTAATTAAATGTCTCGGAGTACCTGGGTCCGAAGGACCTTCACCTCCACCTCAGAAAGTACAAAAAGTCTACGTAAAGTAGATTTTCTAAATAGCAATATGAGATAGCAATATGCACTCCTCGTAACACAGGTATTCTGTTGAGGTCAGAGACATAAATGTCTTTAATAAAACATGAAGCCTTATAAAACACCTTGACGTACTTGAAAATCACACAAACCAGAGCGCTTTCGGACATTTCCTTTTTCGTCCTTCATCAGTGGCATATTAGATTTTCTAGTCATTGTAACGAAGCTGAAGGGGAAAACAAAATTTAAAAGGAAATATAATTTGGGAGATATTTTATTGGCGAGTACATGCGCAGAGAACTTCTGCGTTTAACTTGGCTGCTAGGTCGTATGACGCTCAGACACATTGTTTACTTTGATGATGACATCCTTGTGTCAATAATTAGAGTGATTTACATTTCTTTAGGTAATTTTATAACTTTCTTGCACATATTCGTATAATTTAAATATATATAACAAATGATTTTATAAATAACTAAAATGGTAGTTTATCTTTCGATTTTTTGAACAATAGAAAATTGATGTGGGGGAGTTATTTTGCAAACAACATTTATGCCATTAATCCGCTCTGTTATTTGGAATTGCAATATTTTCCATAAAGTTTTATTATTTATTTTTAATCTGCAATTAATTTTTGTATTTTTACGATTATAAATTCTTAAATTGAGGTTGTGTTCAGAATCAGGGCATTGCTGTACTTAGTATCCATTATAATCTATTTTTCTCTGATTGATAAAGATATTTATAAATCTTCTGATCTCAAACAAGTCTCATTGATGTAAAATTTGTAGTATAACCTATGGTATTTTGATAATTTTGTTGAAATTGTATTAAATATTGTTTTTTTTGTTTATTTGATAATATTCTTGTTTTCTCTGCTTTTCTGTAGGTAAATATGGAAGTTTTAGATAATGGTAATCGTATAAAAAATTCCGAGGATCAAACATCTGCTAGCAATTTTACTTGTAGATTACCAAGGGATTTAAATATTGGGAGTAGCAGTGTTGCTCGTAGTAAAGGTGAAACAGATGTTCGTTTATTAGTTGCTTGTAAAGCTCAGCTCTCATCTGAAGTAATAAGATGGAAAACTGAAAGCTTGCGTTTACAAAAAGAAAGAGATGTTGCTCGCATACGGACAAAGGAACTTGACCAGGTTGTTGGAAAGTTTTCTGATAGGACAAGAGAACTAGAAAATCGCCTTTCTATAGCAGAAGAAGAGAATAAAAGATTAAAAGGAAGAATATTAGGCTCTTCTAACATTAGTGCCTTGCAAAAACTTTCCTTAAATTTGGATAAATATCATTCATATCCATGGTCAGATAGTCAAGAGAATCCTTCAGCTTGTTCTAATTCCTGTTTGATTGTAGAAGCAAAAAGGAGTCCAGTTCCATCTGAAGATTGGAAAGAAGTTTCTCAACAATTGCTAGAAAAGATGAAGCAAGAAATGAAAGAACTGCAGGAATTAGGCAACAATTTTTCATTACAAGAAAATGACAGTAACCAAGAAAATATTGTTGAACCTGAAATATTTGATGTTAAAGCATGCGATGACAAATTGGAAGAGAGCTTATCTGATTTGATATCTGAAACAAAATCAATAAAGCACTGTCTTCTTAAACAAAGGAGAAGTCTTGAAGGCTTGATTAATAATATCATGCAAGGTAATTATACGAATTATAATATATACTACTACTTGCTACATTTATTGATTATTCAATTCGTTACTTCTCTGCCAGCAGGGAGCTATTATTGTTTATGACATAACTGTTAATTCTTAACAATTGATTGTTTCTTAGGTACTTGAGTATTATATTGACCTGTATTGCACATTTAAAATGTCTGTCATTTTAGTACACTTTTTCTCCTGATTCAAAACAACATAGTTGCAATAAAGTAGAAATGAAACTTAATGTAAATAATAATGAAATGCAAAATTTGAAACATTAAAATACTGAATTCTTTAATGCATAAGAATAAAGTTAAAAACGCCTTTTAATTTTTTTATATTTAAATTTTAAAAGCCTTCTTTCACTTTTCAATAATTTAAATTTTTAAAAAAAGCTTTGTTTACATTACATTTTAAAATATTTCTGTTTAATTTAAAATGATTTTTATGGATAAAGAAACGATACCATATACCAAAAGGGAGCATAATATTATGTCATTCTGAAAGTTATAGTCAACGAAGATGTGTTAACTGACATTGTATAGGTACTCCGGTACCATTTCTTGTAAGCATTTTTTTTTTTGTATTTGAAAAGCAAAATTTCAAAACTTAATGCAATGGTGAGACTTTTACTAAGTTAACTGTTCCTAATCTAATCTATATATTTTGTTTATTTCAAAATAAAAATTAGGTTTATATTTTAACATTAAAATGCTTTCATTTAAACTTTTTTTAAAAACATTTTAAGCGAAATAGTTACATTAGATTTTAATCATTCTGCACAGTGGGCCTTACCAGGCATGAACCAGCATTTTTAATAAACTAAAAACCAGGTATCTGTGTCCATGGCAGCTAGTATCTTTCTTCTATTGCCTATTAATGTTTATTGACAAAAAAAAAAAAAAAATTGTCTAACATAAAATGTATTTTAGTAGAAGTAAAACTGTCACAAAAAATGTTTTGGTAAAACAAAATCAAACTGGGTATGAGCTAAAGTGTATCTATATATCTATGTATATCCTCCTTTTTTTTTTTTTTTTTTGTCTAGGAAATCGTTTTTTTTATTAAATTTGAGATAATGATATGGAGATATATGATAATGATTGGAGATCACCATAAAGAATTTTTTAAGAGGTTGTTTTACTCCTTTTCAATAATTTGAGGAGTAATTTTATAAAGTGGGGAGTATTTGAAAAATAATAATGGGTAATAGTATTAATCATTTTTTATATTTTTCTTAACACTACAATACTTATTTTCAAAAATATGATATTAATGACATATGTCTATAGACATTTTCTTTTATGGAGTGACTTCTCTGTTTAATTTATTTTGAAGAAGTCTTGTTTCGTGTTCAAAACCAGTTATCCTTATATTTTTATTATTTTAGTAACTGAGGTTTTTCCCCACATATAGATATATTTTATTTATATACAGTTAGTTTTTATTAAGTAATAAAAACTGTATCTTACATAATAAAAGACTTGTCTGTAGCAGAAAATTGTAGCATTGGACAGTGGTGAAAGAGAACTCATTACAGAAGTGTTTCATATCCCTGTAATATGTATCTCGTCAAGGTCATTTTTATTTTAATTTGAATTGGTTAAAAAATTATTAACATTATTCAGCCAAAAATCTACTGAAACTTTGACTTCAAAATCATTTTTATTTCAGCCAGATGATAAAATTCATTCGTTGTCGTTAGACGATAAAAGACAAAAAGCACTGGTGGTTGGCAAATAATATCTTAAGTGTTATTTCCAATATTAGTGAATTTAAAAGATAAATTTTCATGGTTTGGAATACACAAATCTTCTATATAATAAAAGGCAATGTCTGTGTGTGTGTGTGTCTGTCTGTCTGTCTTATACACTATACGTTTCGCGACCGCGCGTCGGAGAGCTACGAAATTTGGCAATCGGAGACCCGGAGGGGAGGGAAGGGGACACGTGAAAACCGATTTCCAAAATTTTAATTATTTTTTTATTTATTTAATGTTTTATGCGATTTCGATCGTTTTTTGCCCTTTTTGCCCTTTTTTCTCCACGATCCAGACATCGTAGAAAAAAACAAATTACACCATCGGAAAGAGCAGAGAATTTCGAGTAAAAATATATCAATTTCAAATCTGAATTTCGATTTCTAATATTTTTTAAAGATTTTAAAACAAAAGTCACTTTTTGCTCAAGAAAACGATTTTTGGTTTTTAAATTCTCGCATCGTGAAAAGTACTCATAATTTCGACTAATAATTTACATTTTCAGAAAGGTCAAACATCTGGCATTCTTACAAGTCCAATCTGGTCCAGAAATAATGAAAATTGCCTTCAGGATGGCAATTTTAAAGACGCCATGATTTTAAATTTGTCGGCTACCGGCTCAGTTTCTCAACGGCATTTTCCCCCCATCCGCATTAGTTTCTTCCCCGTCTCCATGGAGACCGCGCTTTCGGTTTTCACTGAATTACGAGCATAAGTGTTGTATACATCGGGCGAAATTATTATATTTATATGATATTTTAAATGGATATTTTTAAATGGATATTTTAAATAATTTAAATGATTGAATTATGGTGGTTTGAATTGTGGTGATGTATTTGAAATTATTATATTTATGGATTGGTGGAACGATATGGTTGATTTTTTTATTTTAAATGGATATTTTAATTTATGGATATTTTAATTTATAGATATTTTAAATGGATATTTTAATTTTATGGCTATTTTAAATGATGGAACGATGGAACGAGGATGGTGGAATTAAGAGCCTAGCATATGGTCGTTATAAATTTAAATTAGCGCGCGAGAATTGCACTCGGTAGGCCTGGGTTCGATTCCCGCCACTGATGCGGAGTACGATCACCTTAAACATATGGGTTGATAATTCCTTCCGAGAGGTTGGTGGCAGGGAAAGGAGGGTACGGTCTCTGTGGATGCCTCCCCCACTGGGTCCTGGTCCAAATTGGGTGAATAAAAAGAAAGTTATGGAGATTGTCGCGGAGGGCGCGGTAGCCCAGTGGTTGGCGCGCGGGAATTGCACTCGGTAGGCAAGGGTTCGATTGCCGCCACTGCCAAAACTGCTGCCATTTTCACGCGGAGTACGATCACGTTAAACATGTGGATCCGTAAGTCCTTCCGAGAGGTTGTTGGTAGAGGAAGGAGGGTACGGACCCTGTGGATGCCTCCCCTACTGGGTTCCGGTCTAAATTGGGTGAATAAAAAGAAGGTTATGGAGATTGTCGCGGAGGGCGCGGTAGCCCAGTGGTTAGCGCGCGGGATTTGCACTAGGTAGGTCCGGGTTCGATTCCCGCCACTGCCAAAACTGCCGCCGTGTTCAGGCGGAGTACGATCACGTTAAACATGCGGGACCGTAAGTCCTTCCGAGAGGTTGGTGGTAGGGGAAGGAGGGTACGGTCCCTGTGGATGCCTCCCCCACTGAGTTCCTGTCTAAATTGGGTGGCACTTCCTGGTAGGTCGTTCCTTCTGGTAGGTCGCGCCAGCGAGTGTGCCACGGTTAGAATTTGCCACGGTCAGAATTTTCAAGGGTAGCGAACAGGCTGGTCGCCAAAGGCGGCTAGTATTTCAATATAAGTGTTTACTGAAAATTTGACTCCAATCAGATAAAAATTCTTTGAGATAGCAATTATTTTTTTTTAATTTTACCTCTGGGAAATATCTGATAAGTAAATGTTAATATTTTTATGTGAATGTTCTTAAGTTTACTGACTATTTTGTAATTATTTGTATTGATAGTAATATAAATATATTTAAGTTTACTGATAATTTGGAATTATGTAATATAATTGTTTACTATATGTACATGTTCCAATTGTTTACCATATGTATGTTTACTTTATTATGTACATGTTCAGAGTTCAAGAAGTATGGAAAACATGTCTACAAATATGTTAAAAATATTTCTACTAAAGACTACAAATTTAGTAAACTGTCTTTATGTTTTAAAAACATCATTAATGGCATACACAAAGTTACAACAGGGTTCCCACGGTCCTTAAGAACTCCTTATTTTTAGCTTTCTTTTCTAAGAGCCCTTAAAACTACTTAGTTTTCATCAACACCTTATTTTTCTCCGAAATTGAAGCATGATCACGGTTCTCCCTAGAGCGTGATTCCCGCAATTTGCTGCTAAATCCCACTTAGAGATTTTGCGCAATGTTGCCAAAACCTACTAAAATTTATAAATTTACCGAAATTCCAAAATAAAATTTACTGGCCTTCTAAAAGTTCATCAAAACTTGCCCCCAAAATAAATCATCTAACTTTTCTGAAAGTAGCCCAAAAATCTGCAACCAGAAAATTTCTGTCATGCTGTACCGCAACTCTTTGCAAAAACTAGCCCAATTGAACAGGAAAACCGCGGAACTAGCAATACTGTGATTTCCTAAACGAGCAGCAGTCCAATTTGAAAAAAATAATTTTAGGAAATGACAAATTTGAAAATTTTCCTGGTTTTTTTGCAGTTTTTGGTTCCAGAATGAAATTCCAAAAATTTAACACGAATCTGGAAATTTTATCAGTCATCTGAGTTGGCAACACTGTTTATTCTTGAAGGCATACTAGATGGGTTTATAATTTGTTCTGTGCACACATGTTTAACCAACACTATTTATTTACACGCTCTCTTCGTGAATTAAATGGATTGTTTTAAAAATTAGTATGCCTGGAAAATGCATTTTTAACAACTTATGGATTACTCATGATAAGTACAAAGAATGGTTAGCTCTGGACCTCTGATTTCATCGGTCATTCAAGACCTGATGATATTTTGTCATCGTTTTACAAAGCAGTTGATAAATTGTTTGTCAAAACTTTTGCATGTTTCAATGGATGGTCCAAATGTCAACAGGAAATTCTATGACTATCTGCAAGATGATATGAGAAAATAATTTAATCGGGAAATCATTTCTATAGGCGGTTGGGGTCTTCATATCGTAAATAATGCTTTTAAGCATGGAGAAAATAGTACTGATGGAATATCAGTGGCATTTTAACTTCTTTATATTGGTTATTCAAAGATAGATTCTCCTGCAAGAAGAAAGGATTTCAATAATTTGTGTGATGCCAAGAAGCTTCCCATGAAATTTTGTTGTCATAGATGGTTAGAGAATGTCCTGGTTGTAGAGCGTGCAATTGAAATTTGGACTGATGTTGTCAGATATGTTAAAAATGTAGAAATGGGTAAATTGAATAAAGTAAATTGCGAGTTTTTTCTAACAGTAATAAAAGCTACAAAAGATAAGTTAATTCTTGTGACGTTTAACTTTTTCTTAGCTGTGGCAAAATTATTGCAACCATTCCTTGAATTCTCTCAAAATGATAAACCGTTGTTGCCTTTTTTTGGAGGAGATATGCTAAAACTTGTAAAGCAATGTGTAGAATATTTTAATCTTCTAAAACCAGAAGAAAAGGTTAATATATCAACTGTTCTGAAGCTTTGTAAATTTAATTTTTCTGACTGTAATTGTTATTCTCCTGTAGACAAAATCAGTATATGGTTCATTGGAGACAAATTAGTAAAGGAAATATTAAAGGAGAAACAAATAACTGATAGAGCTGTCTTTAACTTGCGGCATGATTGTCGAAGTTTTGTTATGAAAATGCTACAAAGCCTCATGAATAAATCTCCTGTAGCATATTCGCTTGTTCGTAATGCTTTCTGTCTTGACCCCAGAAGAATGGTTAACAATCTGGACAAGTGCGTAAATGCCATGAAACATATGTTATTGCATTTTACTGAAAAGGAGATTTTTGCAGAAAAAGATTGTGATGATATATTGCTTCAATTTAAAGATTTTATGGAGAATATTGTTTTGAAATCTGCTTCATTGTTTAAGAATTTTGAACCAAAAACAATGCGATTAGACAGTTTTTTAAATTACTTTCTTAGTATAGAATATAGATGATATAAAGGGAAAGTTGTGGAAACTAATGAAAACCATAATGATTTTGTCTGACGGTCAGGCTACTGTGGAATGTGGATTTAGTGTCAACAAGCTATTAGAAGTAGAAAATTTAAAGGAAGAATCATATATTGTGCAAAGACTTATTCATGAAAATTCATGTGATTCTAATGACATTCAAAATATACTAATAAGTAAAGAAATGAGAATTAAAATCTAAGGATTTGTCTTAAAGGCGATATTGTGACAATGGAAAAATCAGCTAAAGAACTAGCTGATGAGGGAGTATCTGCTAAGAACCTTGATCTTTTGCTCAAGGCAAATGTATTAAGGACAGATATTAAAGAAAAAGTAGCTGAGATAAAGAACTTGGACCAAAAAATTAAAAAAAAAAAAGAAATCTGTTGAATCTTTATCATAAGGACTTTCATTATCATATTTTTTATATATGAGTATAATAATTAAAAAAAAAGATCAGTAGAGTCTAAAACTGTAAATAAATCTGCTAGTGTGTGTTGCAGATTCTTTCACATTTTCAAGTCAAAGGCACAATAACTTTTAAAAAGGGTTTAGTTTTTTCCCAAATACAGGACTAGAAGTTGTCCTATATTTCCTATATATTTTTTGAAATAAGAAAACCCCGGAAGCAGAATTTTTTTTCTATATTTTGCAACAAGACTTCTTTGTTCTGCATGCAACACGTGGAAAAAAAATTCTGCTTCTGGGGTTTTTCCTATTTTAAAAAATATATAGGAAATATAGGACAACTTTTAGCTCTACAAATATGTATACACGTAACACCCCAGTGCATTTCCGTAGTACAATGGTTGGCCTATCTCAATTAGTCCTTATAAAATATTAATTGGGTCCTTAGAAAGTCCTTATTTTTCATTTTGAAAAAGAGTGGGAACCCTGTACAAGAATGCCAAAGTGCTTTCAGACATTACCACATTATGATATCTGAAAGCACTCTGGCATTCTTGTAACTCCATGCACATCATTAATGGTGTTTTTAACAAATAAAGACGTTTTAATAAATATACTTTTTGCTAAAAACATTTTTTTTTTAATTGTTTACTGATACTGATAATATTGTATTAATTATGATTAAGCTTTCCAATTTTGATTAAGGTTTTCGGTATTTTTTTGCAAATAATTTGCTGTGAGGTATTTTGAAAGTAATATACTGACATAATTTTTGAATCCCCCCCTCACACGCACCAATTTTAGGCATTTTACTTTTTTGATCATATCTTAGCTTCATATTATACTAACTAGAGTTTAGGTTCAAAGATTGTACTTTATAGCTTCAGTTAACAAAGGCTATGTACCTGGATTGCATATGCCCCTCATGCTTATTATATCCATGCAGCAATGTTATTTATTTCTTGTTATAAATGGACATATAGTAAAAGTTTTGTTGGGCTTTCAAGAATTTGCTGTATGTTCAGGTGTATTTTTAACACTTTACAATGTAGTTGAAAAGTGTTTATGGCTGTGTTCATTCTGTCTGTCTGTCTGTCCGTTAACATGATAACTGCCATAAAAATGACTTTATCAAAATGAAATTTTAGTATGTTATTCAGATGGTCTGTGGGACCTATGGGAATATAAATGAATAATATCACCCAATTAGTTTTGGATTGAATCCAGGTTGAAAAAATGAAATACATTGAACCCTGGGACCTAATTTTTCAAACATTTTTTAAGCGAATTTAAAATACACAAATTGCTTCTAAAGTTTTAGGAAATATTCAAATTATCCCATAAAATATATAAAAAAATTTCAGCAAAATATATTAAGTAGTTTTTTAAATAAAAATTAAAATAATAATTACACCTTTATATGAAGAAATCACATGACCATTATAAAGAGATCATGAGGCCCACTTCAAAATAAAATATGGCATCCATCTTGTGCCAAAATCGTGATTTTTAAAGTTCTTTTTAATTCATATTTAGTGTTGTATCCGTTCTAAAACCGCTTTATTTTTGCTTAAATTCTGTGCATCTACATACTGAAACAACGCAATAACAATATATTTGAGTTTAAATGATCATCAAACTTTTATTACTTCTACAACGAAGCCTAATTTTCACTTATGGAGAATGTAAATATCAAAAAATGTAGAATGAGTTGTATGAGAGTTGCTGCATTTCTTTAATGCAAAATTATTTACCTCATGGAGTCTGCAATATAGCTGATATGAATGAACATTCATTGATTTTACACAGAACCAGACGATTTTTTCAATGAAGTTTTAAGCATAGAGTTAAATTACTTGTATATTCATGGTTTCAAGTTTTTAAATAAAACAAATTATTATAGTATTGGGATGAATGAAGGGAATGGAAAAATGTTTATGAATGAAATGCTGCTTTTATATAGAGGCAATTTATATTTCGATGACGTCATTTGAATAAAGTTTATTTGTTTTCGATGAAGTTTTCAAATATAATAAATTATTGTAGTATTATGATAATTTTAAACATGTTATCGAGGAGTGTATTTTATTTTAGAGATATTTAAACCAGGCAATTTATATTTCAATGCCGTCATTTGAATAAAGTTCATTTTTTTCGATGAAGTTTTAAGTTTTCAAATATAATTAATTTATGTAGTATTGTGATAATTTTAAAAATATTACCGAGGAATGTATCGCATTTTAGAGATGTTTATATAAAATTACATTAAAGTTGGAAAGTGTTTCATAATCAATGCTTTATGCATGATTGATCTTTCTTGTTTTTTAGTCAAAGGATTGCATCTTAAACCCCAGGCAACACTGGGTACAATTTCTAGTTACACAATAAAATACATTTATTTCGTTTCAAAAAGTAGTAAAAATTAATTTTATTGATAAACCGATTTAAATTTTAGTTTAAGAAATATTTAATATCAAAGTCAGATAAAATATTTGAGTTGTGAGTTTGCATCCTGGGTAGACTAACAATAGAAAAACCATGAATCTTTGCAGAAATGTGACATAGATAAAGTTTTGCAAGATGAAGCCCTTTTTAACACTTTACAACAAAGTTGAAAAGTGTTTGTGACTTTGTTCATTCTGTCTGTCTGTCCGTTAGCATGATAACTACCGTAAAAATGACTTAATCAGAATGACATTTTAGTATGTTGTTCAGACGGTCTGTAGGACCTATGGGAATATAAATGAATAATATCACTCAATTAGTTTTGGTATGAACCCGGATTGAAAAAATGAAATACATTGAGCCCTATGGGACCTAATTTTTCAAACATTTTTTAAGCGGATTTAAAATTCAAAAATTGCTTCGAAAATCTTAGGTAATATTCAAATTGTTCCATAAAATATATAAAAAAAAATTCAGCGAAATATATTCAGTAGTTTTTAAAATAAAAATTAAAATAATAATTTCACCCTTTATATGAAGAGATCACATGGCCCACTTCAAAATAAAATATGGCATCCATCTTGTGTCAAAATCGTGATGTTTAAACCATGCAATTTATATTTCAATGCCGTCATTTGAAGTAAGTTCACTTTTTTCGATGAAGTTTTACGTTTTCAAATATAATAAATTAATGTAGTATTGTGATAATTTTAAAAATATTACCGAGGAATATATCACATTTTAGAGATGTTTAAATAAAATTGCATTGATGTTGGAAAGTGTTTCATAATCAATGCTTTATGCATGATTGATCTTTCTTGTTTTAATTTTGATGTAGTTTATGAGTTTTTTCCACTTTTTATGCACTTCTGAAGTGAAAAATGTTCTTCTGTATCGGCATGCCTCTCGAGTTTCTGTGTCTTACACCGCAAAAACTATAGCATACAAAAATAGGAAATTTGGTACATTTGAAGAGAAATGATAGGACACACTACTGGTTTTTATTTACACTTTAGTTTGATAAAACAGCTCACAAAGTGAGCGCCAGCAAGTAGGAGGCTGAGATCGGCACATCCTTAGAGTTTCTCTGTCTCGTACTGCAGAAACTATAGTATACAAAAATATGAAATTTAGTACATTTGCAGATAAATAATAGGGGAACATGGTGAATTTAACAATTTTTTACTGTAAACTTTAGTTTGACTCACAAAATAAACTCTGCGACTCAATCCTCTGGACTGATGGTTTTCTGGAATTCTGATCTGTAGTCAACATGGTTGCCAAATAAGGCAAATTACATTGATTTTATGCTGATTTCTAATAAATGCTTTACAGCAACCAGTTGAAGTGTTTTAAGTGCCAATCTCAGAAATATAAATAGGCAATAATTATTTTGTCTGGTAGATTGTTTTTGTTTGTTGCTAGCTCTACAGATTCACCTTATGTGCATGATGAATCATATTTCATAAAAGTTCTAATTTCATGATTTCTGACTATTAAATCTTAGTACTCTGTATTATACATTTGCTGTTGTGTTTTGAAAGTTCTACAGCAATCAAGTATTAATTTATCAAACTTTTTTAGTTTTTATAACAGTTAAAAGCCTTTATATACATTTTGTAGACATTAACAATGAGATCAGAATTTTAATATATTTAAATAAAAATACATATCAAAGAAATGGGCATGTTTATTGCGAAATTAGATGTAAAATGGTCATCGTAGATTTTAGTTTTAAAGCATGTTGGCCTTCATCTGGCCAGTTGGGGCACACTGATGGAATTGTTTTTACAGTGACTGCTGTAAGTAATAATTTTAATTTGCTATAAACATTAGATTTAAGTCTTTGTTATGCCTCTAAATTTAATTTTGTTAAAATGTTGAGATTTTTTTTTTCAAAATTTTTCACACTAAGTTTAATAGATAGCATTGTATAAAATTGTTTCAGCTTAAATTCAGAGTATGATGTGTTAGTTATTTAAATTGGGTAATATAACCAAAAAATTGTCTGAGAAAAGTTGACAATAACATAAAGCACTGTTCCAAGGTGTCCCACCAAGAAGAGTACTTTGGGACACTGGAATGGTTCTGAAAATTTTTTTATCAATTATGTCTAAGATATTGAAGTGGGTATATTTTTGTTTTATGCAGAAATATTTAATGATATGAGGTGAGTTGAGATAGAATTATATAAAAAAAAAAACTTAAAATTGTGTCAAGGTGCCTCACTCTCCCTGGGGCTTTTTAAGCATCATTGTATTTAAGTTCAACTTAATTTTTGTTTTTAACAGGAAATGTTCGTCTCTGTACTGACGATTTACCCAAGGATGCATCAAAAGCTTTTAAAATCTTGCAATCAAAAATTGACCAATCTATGCATTCTGTAAAACCAAAGCCATCTATAAGCCAACCCTCTAGGCATTCTGATGACAGTTTTCGAGCTTTTTTCACCAAGCATTTAGATGGCTGCCAGAACATTGATAAAATGAGCAAGACAATGCAGCTTTTTATGCAGTCTGAATCTCAAAATGTTCCAGAATCAAACAAATCTCCATCAAAAATTACTGTTCCTAAATTAACAAGACCCCAGCTAGAAACAGACAAAAAGACTACAGAAGAGGACAGAGTTTGCCCAATATGTCAAGCACCTTTCGATGAATCTATTCCTCAAAATGAATTTGAAGGACATGTATTAGACCATTTAGAAGTGGAAAGTGCCTCGTTACTGGATCAATATGTCGTCCTGTAAAATCTTCAGTGTATATATATTATAAAAAGTATAGATTGTAAATAATTAGACAGGATCTAGATGACTGTTCTTTTTATACTTTTATGTATCTAAATAAATTAGATTGTGAGAAATATATTGTTTGATTGTTACTTTTTTCATTAATTCTAGAAGAATTTTTTCATTTTTTAATCCAATCAAAATATAATTTTAATTTTGCTTTATCAAATGCATCACTATTTTACTACTTATCAAACACTAGTTTATCTCAAATTTTAAATCATTACTGCATGTTTTTCTTTTAGGCATTTTCATCTAATAAAGTTACAATTGTGATTTTTCCTGATACAAAAACTTTCGTACATATCTAAAAATTCCGAAAGCATTCAAATGAAATGTTCTTTATCTGTATTGTCATTAAGTTTGGAATTTAAAAAAAAATGTACGTGTTATTGAACAATCATATTTCATAATAGGAATAGGTAATAATCGAGTTGTTTATTTTGTAATTTTAAATCTGCATGTATTTTAGTGTAGAGCTATAACTAAGATTGTGAAATTCTAATAAATTAAAAAAATTCTTTATTACAAGAATTAACTACATTTTTGTGAATTTTTTTAAGATATATATTTTATATACAATTACTAAATAGTCATTGTAATTATAATTTAGTGCCATTGCATTTTATTAAGAAATTATAAATTACAGTTCTAGCATGGCCAATAGTATTTCTTTACTGCTGATACTCTTATAAAAGAAAAAAAATATTGA
Organism: Amaurobius ferox; assembly: GCA_951213105.1. NCBI lineage: Eukaryota > Metazoa > Arthropoda > Arachnida > Araneae > Amaurobiidae > Amaurobius > Amaurobius ferox. The sequence continues at coordinate 35,590,027 of OX578152.1, read as the reverse complement.
TAACAAAAAAATTACAAGCTGTGTGTCACCATTTTGTAAGTTTATCTTATACAACTGGTTTCATATCTGTACTACCTTGGCCTATGACTGTGAATCTATCTTTGCCATATTGTTTTAGTTTAATGCTTTATTTTTAAACTTAAAACCAACTGTATTGTGAAATTGACAGAGTCTGAGGTATTGCTATCAAAGGTGACATTACTATCAAAGAAGAGTGGCTCTTAAAAATATCTATAAGAGAAACTGCCAGTTACTGCAGACTAACAAATAAGAAAGTACATTAAATACAATAAAGAAAGTACATGTTTTTGCCTTATCTTATTTATTGAGCTCTGATAAAAGCACAACTAGCTACATTATAGGTTGAATTGATAGCATGTTTGTTTAAAACTATGAATAAAACAGATACACAATAATTCTAACCCTTTTCTCTTTATAAACTAAGAGTTAAACATCAAATTGTCATAAATTAGTGTCAAAATGATAATGCTAAAAACATTTTATAGGGTTGCCATCAAATATTGTAAAATTTCTAAAATTCTTTGGTAGGATTTTGAAATGTTTTCGAGTAAAAACAAGTATAAGAAATTGTACTGAATAACTAAATGACCTTATATATTGTGTATCTACAGTATAGGTTTATGCAGGAACTCTGAGGTTGGGCAGAAATCATATCATTTAGCCAATGAGGGTTACTGCCTCCCATTTGCTTCACTACTGGTTCAAAGTCAAAAAATATTTTGAGGAACCTCATTCTTTTAAAATATTTCATAAAATATTTTTAAAGTATTTTTCAAGTTGGCAACAGCTTAGTGATACCGATGAATTGGATGCATTTGGCTTATCAGCTTAAAGAGGATATTTTCCCTCCTAGATCATTTATTTTTTAGGATTTTTTCCTGTTGTATTTTGCTAAGCACAGATGCTAAACAGAGGAAGTGTTGTGCTTTTCTAAAAAAATCGATAAAACAATTAGAAATATTTCTAATATTTTTGTAAATGCCATTTTGCATTGACTTTCGATAAATGGTAAAAAACAGCGAAAAAATCTTAAAAACTAAAATTAGGGACTATTTTTCAGGGAAAATTAAAATGCGTAGCTGTTAAAAAATATCCTCTTAATACAGTGGAACAGTGACAACTCGACTACCCCAATAGTTTGACATATATTATCCCCATGGTTAGCACAATACTAATTCCAATGGAAAATAAACTCTAACTTGACACCTTAGCAGAAACCCACTTAAGTCAACTACAATTTGCACTATTTTATCATAATTAATCTTTACAAATTGTCTAAGAGTTGGCCAGTCCTAAAATTTTGATGTCTCTATTCTCGAGTATTTTAACAATTCTTTGTTCACTATAATGTTTGTTCAAAGATTCCCCCTTCTACCTTGTAACCTACACCCTGGGGTGTCTGCTAAAGCAATATCATCAGCAAACATCTCTGAACTCGCAGAGGTAGGGAGGTATGCTACCCTGATTTGTCCTAGTTTTTTGAAAATCTAAAAGACTAGACATTGGTTATTGCTTTGATAATGATCAGGTGAATATTGTCTGCTATAGAAAGGCTCTATTGATGGTGCTCTGCTTTTAGATTACTGGAAATAGCAGACAAAGGAAGAGAATAGAGCAACTGATGCTGGAAAAGCCACTTGTTTTGTTTCATGATTATCAACTGTCTTGAATGCAACAGCTCCATGCAAACTCTATACTTTAACTTTAAAATCAAAACTTGATATTTAAAAAAAAAAAAATTGAAATGGGTAAAATGCAAATTGATCTTGCCAAGTAATACAGAATTGCACGGAATACTGTTTCAGCATTTATCAAAAATAAGGGAAATACTTAGTTAGCATCAAACTTTGTTAGCATTTATCAAAAATAAGGGAAATACTTTGTTAGCATCTGAATCGTCTTATGAACCAAGCAGAAAACCTATAAGAAAATCAGCCTTCACTGCAATAGAAGAAGCAACTTTATTGTGGCTTGAGCTCGCTCAATCCTATTATTAGGACCAATAATCCAAGAGAAAACAAAGAATTTTGTTAGAAGCCTTGATCAAAATGATTTTACCATAAGAAATAGACATTATATTAATGGACTTCTTAAGTACACATGATGAAGTGGAACATTCAATGAATAAATCAAGTAGTGTTGAAGAACTTTTGTATGTTTCAGAAAGAGAAACACAAATTCCTGGATTATTTTTCAAAAGCTAACTTAAATTGTAATCTTTTATATTATGTAATATGCCTAACTTAAAAATAAATAGAAAATATTTAACTTAATAGAATTATTTAACTATCCATATTTAATTATTTAAATAACAATAGTAAAAAATCTTTCAATACTGTTTGTAGGGGTGTCATAATGTGAAACCTTGGTAAATTGACATCTGCTTAAGTCGATATGTTTTCTGTTCCCCTCGAGGTGCTGAGTTATCAAGGTTCTACTGTATTAACTGCTTTGATACTAATAGCAGTCATTTATAGCAAAGTTTGACTTCAAACTATCATTCTTCTTCATAAGACTATGTACTATCACCATTTCTCCAGACATTATTTTGTCACATAACAAATAATGCTTTGAAAATCTTGAGTTCTAAACATGTGAATTAATAAACATTCTATGTAGTTCTAGTTTTTCACATAAGGTATCTTACTTAAAAAAAAAATATGTTTTTGTTCATATAGTAGAAATTCTAAATAGCCCATGGCTAAGAAATTTGGTACAGTGATAGTTCAGAACAGGTCTCATATCTCAGAACAATTTCTTTAAATTAGTTTTTTAATTATTTTATGTAGAGCAATTTTGAACATTTTTCACAAACATCAATTTTTTAGAGAGCGAAAATATTAGTTTCCATCTTGTCACCACCAGAAAAGTCGAAGAACACTCTTTAACAAGCTTTGAACTCGGTGTATAGGATAATTCCTTCATATTTAATTGTTTTTTAAACATCAAAATATGTATATTATGCTAACTATTACATTTACTTTTTTTCTAGCAAATGAGAATCGAAAATTTACACAAATCTAATTTTTAACATAAAATTGGAGTGATATTTCTACATTCTAATAATAAAGAAAAAATTGTAATTGCTTTATTTCTGAATTTTTTAATGAAATGTTAAGTGGATCTATGAAAGTTTAATTAGCAATTGAAACAAAATATAACAGTCAGTTGGCACTTCTTTCATCACGCAAAACAGAACATACATTTCCCCCTTCTTTATGACATCGCAACTGGAGTTATGTCCATTGCTCTGGGAATCAGTCATGTCTTAGTTAAATCGCAATCACATATGCATATTTTGATTAGCTATTTTATTTACTTTCTAACATCCACTAATTGAAAATTTACACAAATCTAAGTTTTGGCATGAAAATTGGAATATTTTCACATTCTAATTATATAAAAAAAAAAGGATTATAATTACTCTATTCCTAATTTTTATGAATTTTTAAGTGGGTCTATAAAAGTTTAATTAGCAATTGAAACAAAAAATAGTAGTCTGTTATCACTTCTTTCACGACGCAAGACAGAACATAATTCTCCCATCTTTATTGCATCCTAACTGGGGCTATGTCCATTACTCAGTGATTAGGAGTCGGTGATATCTTAGTTAAATCACATAGTATTGTATAATTTGCATGATTGTGAGCAGGTGCTTATTTAGGGTATGGATGATGCTGCATAATTTGTTCTAGTCTACACACAAATTTGATAGTGGTAGGTGCATTTGTTCTTAAGTTACTCCACTAATGGTGTTATTATACAGGATTAATTTTTATTGCTGAACGTCAATCATACTTTAGGCCCCTTCTCTCTTAATGCTGCCACTTTCATTCTAGGAAGCATTTAGTGATTTTTTTCGTATAATTTGGATCTTTTATATTCCACAGGTGTCTGTAATTTGGTAGAAGTTCTATTACTATTTTTTCCATCTCCAGATTCCAACGTAGTTGAGCTGCTTGCAGTCGCCATCGCCATCTTTAATGCAAATAAGGGGAAGAAAGGTGGAGTGATGTCCAATCTTATCTTCCTATGAGTGGTTTGTGCTCAGACATTGAGCAACTTGTACTGTCGAGTTCAAAAAAATTGTGGCAATTCAGCGCCAAGATTTCTTCCCATTGAAATGTAAGGTGTTGCTGAAAATTTTCTGGAAGGAATTGTTCCATGTAACACCTTAACACTTGTGTCCACATCTAACACAGGGAAGAACAACTTTTCAAAAGTGTTTGAAATGTGTTCAGGAGATTTTAAAACATTCTTATCTGATAAAATCTAGAATTTGATAATTTTGGGGGATGGGGGCACTACTTTTTTTATACAATAAGTGAGAAGGTAAAAATGATAAATGAAATTTTGAAATTCCCTGACTTTTACAGGTTTTTACTTTTTAAAATATGTTCTTAACTTATAGGTTCATTTTATGAAAATTTCATGTTTTATTTTTTTTCTATAAGTAGTAGCCTGATTGTACTTATTAATACTAATCACAGGATTATTTTCATTAAGTTAAAAAAAAATTGATGTGGGCAGCACATGACTTTCCCTACATAATGCAGGTATTTTACTTATTTTAATGTGAAATAATAACAGACAAGATCCATAACATAATATTTTTATATTGAAAAGTACACCGACATTTGGTGCTTTTCTGCGTGATAACCTGTAAAATTAAAGTACTATTAGCTTATATTTCGTACAAATATAACTTGACAATTGGAAATATGGCTAACATTTGCTAGGCAATATACTCCATAATATTAAATTATGCTAATTATTAATTCATCAATTTAGTGTCACTTTTGTAATGTTAGCATAATTTTTGCCAATTTGAAATTTTTGTGGAAGTCGGCGATATTTTGCCAAATTAATCACAAAGTGTTACATATTTGATGAAACTTATGACTGTTTATTTTTATGTAACATTTTGGATATATTTATCTGAAAAATATGTAATATCCTGAGAACAGTTCAAATGAGCATCCTAAAATCTGTATCATTTATTTTAGAATAAAAAATTATGTATAAAATGATTATTTATTTAACACTATTGAATGTCCTGATTGGGAGTCTTCCGAATGATCTATCATGTTTAATATCAATAAAGTTCCAGTATTCACCAATTGTAATAATCATACCACATTTCATTTGAAATGCTCCACATTTGTTCTGGAGATATCACATCCATTGACAAACTAATACACACACACACACAGACATCCCTTCAAAAATATTTGATTTTAATTCAGGATTGCTTGAAACATGCTCTTCTTATACCGAATGCATCAAAAATTCAAATTTGAATCTTAGACTGTATCACAATACTTTTCCACCAGCCACTCAATTTGTTGTCATGCCTTAGAGAGAGTCGGATGGCCACCTGGGTTTTCGACAATACTTTTCCTATACATTATACACTGGCTTCCAAAGTTAAGCACGGACGGTAAAATCAACAAAAATGGAAAAGTAAAGATTTGATTAACTCAAATTTGTGAACCTCTGGTCGATGTGTTGGACTCTCCTGGAGCCACCCGCCTTCATGTCATTCATGTCAACTCAAAATTGTACATGAAGGTAGCAAATGCATCTATGCATTAAAGAGCAAGAATTATGTACAAAGATGAAAAAAATATTTACTTTTCATAAGTTATATGATGATGTTACATTTGGGTCATTAACAAAATGATGTTTAAAGGCAAAAACAAACCAAACAAATCTTACATAAATATGGTATGTGACCACCCCGGAACTTCACACAAACTTTACAATGATTTTCCATGCTTTGAATGAGGTGATTAACCATCGTAGATGTGAGCAATGGCCATTCCTCCAATAAGGCAGTTTCCAACTCTCTAAGACTGGCTGGAGGAGGTAAAAGTGCAGAGATAGCACGCCCAAGGGCATCCCAAAGGTTTTCAATGGGATTAAGGTCAGGGAAATACGAATGCCACAACATACGAAAAATGTCCTCACTTTCCAGGTATTCATCAACGATGTTATCTCAATGGGGACGGGCATTATCGTCCATAAGGAGGAAATCAGGACCAACTGCTGTAGAGTAGAGTCTCATAATGGGGTCTAGGACTTCATCCCGATACAGCGCAGCTGTCACAGAACCACCTTTAAAGATGTGCAGCTCTGCGATATCCCATTGAAATTCCAGCCTACACCATGATGCTGCCACCTCTGAATGCGTGAAGTTCGATGATGCTCTTGTCCTGATTGCATATGCCTCATTCTCTCCAGACCCTTACACGCTTATCATCTGATTCCAGGGCAAATCTGTACTTGTCCGTGAACAGGATGTTGCACCAATCTGAGATAGTCCAATTGACATGTCGACGACACCACTTTAATCTTGCCCCTCTGGCTTGGACGGTTAGTGGAACACAAAAACATGGTACTCGGGAGTACAGTCCCTTTAAGTGGAGCCTTCAGCACACAGTACTAGCAGATATTATTTTACCAAGTGCCGCTGCAACCATGAATGTAACAGATGTAGAGGTCGCTCATTGATTCGGTTTGGCTACTATAGCAATATACCGACCATCAGAGGTGGTGGTAACCCTTAGACAACCGGGCACAGGTCTCCGGACAACTGTTTAACTTGTTTGGAATTGTTTCCATAATCGATAAATTACAAATGATCAATGCCAAAGAAAATAGACATCTTTGACTGTTTTGCTTCAATGCATCCGACAGCATGACAGCTCTCACTATCTGTCATTCATCTTCTTTCAGCCATAGAAACATGAATATCATCAAAAATAATCCTACAAAAGTTATAGACACTTCATATCAGCATTTAAATGCACCTCCTCAAACCCTTCAGAATGCTGGCATCTTTAACGACTGCCTAATTAGCATATATCCGGACAATCAAACGTGATTGGCTGTAACATGACATTTGCATGCTGCCATCTATATCCGTAGTGATTTTCAGCCACTCAAATTCAAATAAACTTTTGAAAAATGAAAATTTGCATTGTGTGCTTAACTTTCGGAAGTCAGTGTATTATGTACATAGGGAAGTAATAACATGACTACCTCAAAACTCAGTTTCAGTTCAGTTTAGCCTTGTTAGTGCAGATGGTTTACAAATTTACGTGAATGTTTAATAAATGAATTTACTATTAAAGTTTAAATTGTAGAGCAAAAATTACTTTCATTTTCTTTAACAAAATTGTATAAATTTCTTATATTTTATTAATATTAAATTTGATATTTGAAATGCTTTATCCCGTTTATTCATTTTATTACATTATTAATTATAGGCTGTAATGCGTTGAATTACACAACCTTCCACATATACAATAATCTAAGAGGTTTTTGTTGATCCTGAAGAGAAATTTCAAAAAAGGACTGAGGTTTGATAGATGTAAGTGAGCAGTGATAAATACTTTGAAGGTGTACAGAAATTTTTGTCTATTTTTTTTAATAATTTAAATGTATGTCTTTCATCTTATTCCAGTTATTTTGTCATTTTTTAAAATATGTTTTTCCATGTTTTTTTTGTATACGATTTTGGTAATTCAATATTTATAATTTCTATCACTAATTTTGCTAGATAATCTGCATTTTCATTCCCCATATGTCCTGCGTGCTTCAATCCATTTTACTTGAATATTAGTGTATAATAAATACACATGTATTCACACAGTGGAGAACTATGCCTTTTTCAACTTGAATGAATAAATGCAATTGAACATTGCATTATATCCTGAGCAACCAACTCTGGGTACAGTTTTAGTTATACAATAAGTTAAAATAGTTGAAGTCTGGGGCTCCACTTGATCTTCTCATGAATTTATATTTCATATTGTTTGCTCCACTTGTATTGCCAGTATTAGAAAGAAAGAATGTATTTTTTACAAGATTTTGCTTGCAATAAATTTTTTTAAAAATTCTTAATTTTTTCCAAGTTGGCAACAGATCAATCATGTTAATGAATTAGATGTATATATTGGTGGACTGGATGCGTGGCAATGTATGCTTCTTCAATACCAATTATTTCCAAAGCATAGTTCAAGTTATCATTTTCCCATAGACTACACCATCATTGTCCCAGGAATTTTCAGTTTCTCAATAGGAAAGAATGCTATAAAAATCTAATTTGTGTCCTAATTGTGCAGATAACAATTCTATTTAGTTACAGTTTTTGATGCAAAACATCTTAGGATATGAGGTGCAAAGTAAATCATAAGTGAAATATGATGGGGATGAAATAAAATTATATGTCGGATGTGTCACCATATAAGTACATCTGTGCATATGCCAGTATGTACTTATCGCTTGTGCTGACCGCACACTCACTGATCGAGTAACTGCGAGCATTATATCTAAACATTTTCATTTATGGCCCAATTTAGATGAAACAAACAACATTCTATTAATCTATCCAAACTGTATAATTTGCAATATATATATATATATATATATATATACACAGTGGCTCCCAAAAGTGTTCGTACACTTTAAAAATTTGAAGAAAAAGCGCTGTCACCTGGAATTGAATTTGAATAAAGTTCAATATTTTTTCATATCATCTCCATGTGATTCTGAATAAAACCTAACATTTTATTTTTAAATATTGACTCATTTTTTTTTTTATAAAAATGAAAATGCAAGGAAGAGAAAGAACACGTCACAAAAGTGATCGTACACCGAAACATTTTCGGATAAATTCATAAATAAAATTATCCTCTGCCCTTTTTTTTTTGCATTATAGCGACATTTAAAAAATTGGCTTTAATCTTTGCTTGCTTACTTCGTAATATTTAGTATTATTTAAAAGGCATAAGAAAACAACAAACAGCATTCGAAAATTGATTATTTTACATCATAGTAGTGGTAAATCAGTTCGTAATATCGCTTTTAGTACATTTATCCCATTCTACAATGCAGTATGTGGTAAAACTCTTTAAAGAAGAAAATCGGATTGAAAACAAGGTAAGAAAAGGTCGCCCGGCAAAGTTAACTTAACGTAATCAGAGATTTGTATAGTTAGAAAATATGTGAAAAATCCATGTTTGAATGCTGTAAAAATATCTACAGGATTTACTGAAAAATTTTCTACTTCAATTTCACCTGAAACTGTTCGACGAGCGCTCAAATCAGCTGGATTACATGAGCATTCTGCCTGAAGATAATTTTTTGGAAAGTGCGAAAAATAGAAAGCTTAGGCTTTCCTTCGCAAAATCAATTATACATAAGCCCAAAATGTATTGGAATCATATCTTATTTGCAGATGAAAGCAAATTTAACCTTTTTGGTTCCGATGGGCGTATAATTGTATGGAGAATAAAAAATGAGGAACTTAATCTCAAGAACTTAGTTGGAACAGTAAAGCATGGCAGTGGAGGTGTTCTGGGTACATGTCAGCATCAGGACTAGGTAATTTGGTATTTATTGATGGCATAATGAATCATGCTCTTTATTTAAATATTTTAAAATACAATTTAAAATTATTAGCCCAAAATTTGGATATTGAAAACTTTGTTTTTTATCAAGATAACGATACTAAGCACATGGCTCTCAATGTTCGCCTCTGGTGTCTCCATAATCATCCACAAGTTCTGAAAACACCACCTCAGTCGCCGGATTTAAACTCAATAGAACACATTTCGAAAGAACTGGAGGTTAGAGTACGAAGACACGACATTCAAATGAAAAGCAAATTAAAAAGAGTAACAAATGAAGAATGGAGAAACATTGATGCAGAAATTACAAAAAAACTAGTAAACTCTATTCACAGACATTTAAAAGCTGTTGTGGATGCTAGAGGATGCTAATTTGCCGAAATATTGCAATATTATCTGTATGTAGAGATTTTTTTTTTAAGTGTACAAAGACTTTTGTGATGTAACTTTTTGATTATTAATTTTTCAAAAAAAAAGTTTTACTATGTTTTTAAAATATTTTATGTCGTTTTGTTAAGAATAAGTTATAGATATTATTAAAAAATTCCCATTCTGAAATATTAATTTTTATTAATGGAGCAGTATTTCACTGAAATTCGTAAGTGTGTAAACACTTTTGGGAGCCACTGTATATATTTTTCATTTTATTTATTTACTTTACAATAAAAAAAAAATTTAAATACCATTTTTTTTTAATTTTAAATGGAAATAAACTAACTTTATGAACCTGTGTGATAAAAAATAGTTCATTCTGTTATTGTTCCATGTATGTGACGTGTATGAAATATATATATATAAAAGATTAAGGGTGAGCATCAGTAAATTTTCTGCCCTATCCACGCTTTGTTAACTTTCGCAGCACACATATTTCGCCGAAATTCTGCTCAAACAGTTGCGAAATATTTTCACAAAGATAAAATGCAATGCTTAGATTATATTAAAACTAAATTTAATGCCCCAAAAGACATATAATATATTTTTTATTTTAATCCGAAATAATTTTGGTGCTGCCATCTGTTGTCGTAATTTAATTCATACCGATTATTTTTATTTTTTAATGAACATTTTTAAATATCTATTCCTTCTAATACAGTGTTACATACAACAACAGATCATATATAATAATGCCACAATCACGGAAAGGTAATTTATCATTCTATAAATTTGATAAGGGATCTGAATGTACATCACTGAGGACTGCAGTTTTGTCTTCAAGTTCCTTTGTCTTCAAGTCCAAGCTCAATTACGTTTCCGTGATTATGGCATTATATATGATCTGTTGTTGTATTTAATAGCGTATTAGAAGGAATAGACATTTAAAAATGTTTATTAAAAAATAAAAATAGTCGGTATGAATTAAATTACAACAGATGGCAGCACCAAAAATATTTTAAATTAAAATAAAACATATATTCTATGTTTTATTGGGTATTAAATTTAGTTTTAATATAATCTAAGGATAGCATTTTATCTTTCAGAAAATATTTCGCAACTGTTTGAGCAGAATTTCGGCGAAATATGTGTGCCACGAAAGTTAACAAAGCGCGGATAGGGCAGAAAATTTACTGACGCTCACCCTTAAATCAACAACCATTTTTTATTAATTTTAAATAGAAATAAACTAACTTTATGAACCTGTGTGATAAAAAAAAAATAGTTCATTCTGTTATTGTGCCATGTATATGATGTGTATGAAATATATATAAAAAATTAAATCAACAAATAAGTAAATGTCCTATACCTAAGTACTTTGTACCACCGTAATATACATCAACTGTTTCTCAATCAAATTATGTGAAAAGACTGATGTTTCATATCAGTCTGCAACAGTGAGTAACAATTAAGACAGTACTTTTTTTTTGCACATAATTTATCTACACATAAAATTTCATAGAAATTTATACATTTGTTCTCAAATTATCATAGCTATAATTCACATATTCGCATACACCCACACACCTCGATGGATGCTTTTTTTTCTTTTTTCCAAAATATGATTTTCTGCCAAAATTTCAAACATTGTAAGAAAACAGAACTTTCTCTACAAAATAGAATATAAATAAAAATATTCCATCTAAAAATTCTTAATTCTGTAACTTTTCCAGGTTTTGTCTTTTGAAAGACATTCCTTACAATTCCAGTTTTTCCACATAAAATGGAAACCCTGTTCATAGATCAATAATTCTATGGTGGTAAAAGGTATTAAAACACAACAAACACATTGAAATCAGTTTTCGAAACCTGACATGAATGAGCCTTCATGCGGTGGTGTGCACTTCATTTTTTATGGAAGCATTACTTCATTTTTTATTAAGCATTTTTATTCTCTTTTGTAAACTTATTTCACATAGTTATATGAATTTCTGGAAGAATCGGAAATGACATCTCCAGAATTAAAAATCTTTATTAAAACCCCTACCCCCTTTGGAATTCAATGCTGAATATATATCAGTTATCATCTAAGCTCCATCTCTAGCCAATCCTGAAAAATAGATGTTTCAAAGAAATTTGATGTTGAATTCATATCAGCTACAATCAAAGTTTATTTATAGCCAATTTTGAGAAATATATGTTTCATGTAAAATTAAAATTTTCGAAAAAGAAATGAAGAAAGAACTGGAAGTGGACATCTGTAGTAATATCTCCACCCTTCGATGCTGAAAATGTATCAGTCATCTTCTCATCTAGTAGATTGAGAAATATATGTTTCAATGAAAACTTTTTAATAAAAACAACAGTATAGCAATTTTTTTCACTAAAAACAATTTTACCAAGATCATATCAAAAACTATTACACAGATAAAAATGATTTATTTTATATACTGAATTCTGTATTTTTCTACTAATGAAATGTTGGCCGAGGGATCAGTTATTATTTCGGGTGTGGGCATTTCTTCCAAAAGATTTTTCTGTTCTTCTATAATAGCTTCATTTTTATCTAAATAATATTCCTCAGGTATCTTTCCATATTCAAAACCAGACTTGATGTGAAGCAATCTACATCTCACTGGAAACTTTTCTGTTTTATTAATCTATTAAAGGAAATGAAATATTTAATAGAAATTAAAATATAGTCAGTTTTTATTTCATACACGTAAGAATACAAACATGTGGAAGAGAACGATAAAACTTTATATACACAATTCAAGTATAAGTAATATTTTATCTTTTGGTTCAAATAAGCAGGGTTATAGGGTTGGAGTTGATAGCAGCTTTGGTGGAGTCAAAGTCAGAAAAAAAAAATCTGGCAGCACATGACTTTTCCTTATATAATGCAATGAGTTTACTACTTTTACGGTAAAAAATAAAAATAGGTTATTCTTATAGTAGATACTTATATTCTTTCCAAGATATTAAATTTTCGTCAATTAGTAGTCATTTTCATTGATTTAGCATCATTTTTATCCATTTTGCGATATTTTCGTTAATTTGGCAAGATTTAAAAAAAGTGGCCAAGTTGGCGACATTCTGCCAAATTAGTCGCCAAAATCTCGCCAAGCGTTATGGATGGAGAAATAAGTTATTCTTATAGCAGATAAATGACTATTGGCGTTAAATACGAAAGTATTACTCAAAGTATCTTTTCTCATAAATGGAACAAGCTAGATCCACGAGAATGATGTCACCAAATTCATCGCATGATATTACATATGAAAAGTGAACATGTTTCTCAGCAGTTAATATTTTTTTTTAATTTATGGGATGATTTTTTGATAAATTTATTTGAAAAATGTGTAATATCTCAAGAACGGTTCGTGCCAGAGTTCTAAAGTTTATGTCAATCGTTTTCTAAGGAAAAATTACATAAGAAATATCTATTTCCATAACTTTATTAAAGGTTTTGATTTGTTGATGATGTTTTCAAAATTTCACTCGAAATTTTTGAACACACACACACAGACATCACCTCCCGGCCGTCCAAATAGCTGCTCTAAGTCCTCGGACGAGTCGGACGGTCTGGGTCTTCAACACAGACATCACCTCAAAAATGTTCGATTCGTGATTAGAGATGCTTGAAACGTGCTCTCTTGTCGAAAACTCAAATTCAAATTTTTGACACCGTCACAACACTTTCCTTATACATTATACTATGCATATAAGGGAAGTAATATACCAACTCTGACTCAAAAATAGAATTATTTAAAAATAATTTTATTTCTATTGGATTTTATTTTATAATATTATTTAAATAGTTTTTAGGTAATAAATAAAACCCCTCAAATGCTTCCCAATTAAAAATCTATTGATATGAAAAATTAATATTTTAATAAAATATGGATTAACAAAGAAACATATTTTGATAAAACAAAAGTTATTCTTGTCTGAAATAAAACATGGATAGAAATTAATACTTCTGAATTCATAATACTGTAAGGGACTTGAATTATGCAATCACTTTATTTGGTACACAATAATGAAAAATTCTGTCACGATCACATAAAACTTGCCAATTTTAGCAATTTTTGCACTGCTAAATGTAGAAAATTTTATAGGAATTTTGATATTTTATGTCAATGATTATGATAGGCATAGCATTTTCCAAATATACTAAGAGCTTTTGACCTGCAGAAACTAAATAAAATATTTGCTATTTATAGAGGAGTCTGAGAGTAGAAAAAATAGAAATAGAAATTGAAATTGAAGGCATTATACGAGAAGGCATCTTTACAGCCCTACAAATAAGTATGAAATAAAATTACAGTGAAACTTGTAAATAGTGGACTTCCACTAGTAAACACCTTTAGATAAAAAAACATATTTTAGGGTTCCATAGATGCTTGCTTTTAAGAAGTTTCACTCTACTTTTTTTTAATACTGATAAAATTTATGGTGTCATGAGTGTTCCATATTGGAAAATAAGAATACTTGACAGCTGTGTACATGCCATATATCGTTTCTTGGAGCAAATAAACTTTACTTGAATTGAATTGATAAATGCTAACCATTAATAAAAATATTCAGATTTTTTTCCCTTTATTGAATTTAAAAACTCAGGCACTAGGTAAAAATTTTTAAGTGCTACAATGACCAGATACCCTGTATTTGTCTACCCCTGTTACTATGTACTACGCGGAAAGTAAAAAGGGAAAATTGCTGAGCACAGATATAAAAAGGTATTTTAGTCCACATCACATTATATATTTTTTATTAATAATAAACAATTTTTATCCCATTCTGAGACTTTGAAATAAAAACAACCAGTAACAAAGCTTCAGGAGAGACAAGATAGACAGTGTCTGCTCAAATAACTTACAACCAAGTAAGTTTTATTTTTAATTATATGTTATTCCAAATAAATGTATAAAATGTTTTTCTGTGTCAATAATGGAGATGTTGATAAATTTTTGCTCCGCTTAGCACCTATTCCTTTTTGTTTTGCTTGTATGGCTCAAGACAGCTGGTACGCCAATTGTTCAGGAGACACATGTTAACCTTTGCTTACGGGTGAGGACGCAAATGTCTGCAAAGGGGGATCGAACTGTTTGGGATAGGGTATGTCAAATACCTGTCTTTTGGAGAGGTTCTTCGTTTGGGATTGACGCTATCCCACCCGTGAGCAAAAGGTTAAAGAATTTCTTCTATTAGAAGATGTTCCGTTGAAAATAGAACGGAAAGAAAATGTGCATGCAGCTATTATCTGGGCTACAACTGTTACAGATAGACATGTCTATGTGATGTTTTTATTACATATATTTATCACATATCTTTGAGGTGTTAACTAGATTCAACTATTCATTGTAACTTGAAATTTGACATGTTATTGACTTTTGTGGTACATTTTATTTCTTTGGATTTTGAATCTTACTGGCTCAGCTCGTCCTGAGTCCACAATAAGAAGATACATGTTTTGGGAAAATAACTTGAGAGCCAGAGCAGCTAGAAAGCTCAAATTTTATACTTGCTGCCTTTTGTGGTATATTTTAATTCTTTGGAGATTTTGAACCCTACCATTCTGGTCTGTTCTGGGCCTGTAATAAGAAGGTATATGCTTTTTAGGAATGACTTGAGAACTGGAATAACTAGAAAGCTCAAATTTGTTACTCAATGCTTTATGTGGTATATTTTTATTCTTTGAATTTTGAATTTTACGAGTCTAACCTGTCTAGGCCTGCAATAGGAAGGTACATGATTTTGGGGAATAACTCGAGAACTGGAATAGCTAGAAAACTCAAATTTGGTATTTGTTGCCTTTAGTGGTATACTTTAATTCTTTGGATTCTGAATCCTACTGGGTTGGCTCATTCTAGGCCTATAATAGTACATATGTTTTGGGAATAACTCAACAAGAACAGCCAGAAAACTAAAATTTGGTACTTGTTGCCTATTGTGGTATATTTTAATTCTTTGGATTTTGAACCTTACATGTTTAGCCCTTTCAGGACTAGCCATAAAAAAGCATATGATTTTTTGGAAGTTCAAGTGAGCAAAAAGCAAATTTTATATATTCACACAAATATTTATTATAAAATGCACTAAAAAGTAGAAAACAAAATAAAAACATTTTATTTGCTGGTTTTATGTTTCCCTAAATTATTCTATTACATTTTGCCCCTAAATATAATTGATTTTTTTTTTAGTTCAAAATAATAAAATTATAAAAATTAAAATAACTTACAAGTGGCATATAATACAAAAATTAATAGTGTTGACTGGTTTCGAAGGCACAAAATAACCCTCTTCTTCAGGACACATAAGAAGCACAACCTTCATTCGTCAGAAAAAAATTGGCGACTGATGCACCGACACGTGGCAGGAGCAGGAAAAGTGTGTCATCGTTGGTAACACCCTTTCTCTACTCTTGTTATGTATGCCGTTTTTGCATAAGTCACCAATTTTCACTAATGAAGGTTGCGCTTTTGTGTGTTCTTATGAAGAAGGCATATTTTGTTTCCAAAACTGGTTGATAATATTTATTTTTATATTATATGCTGCTTTTAATGAAGATATTTTAACTTTATTCTTTAGTAGCAGTTTGAGGTGTATGTATATCACATTTTTGTTTGAAAGATACTTTATTGAATGAATATTGGTGGTTGGTTGGTTGGTTGATTTGGGCTTTTTAGGCACAAGATTCAAGAAGGGATGCTGTGCCAGACATATGGTATCAAATTACTCATAAAAGCAAGTGAATAACAAATGTATAAGCTAAAAGACTAAAAAGTGTGAATAAAACAAGACAATGGAATATATATATATGTATGTATATTTATAAAATTTATAGATATGTAGATGATCTGATTTGTCTTGTATTTACTGATAACTATGTCATAGATATAGATTTCTATCCGGATAATTTGGAATTAATACCTAATGAAACTTCTATTAGTAATAATGTTTATTATTTGGATTTAAATCTAATTATAGAACCTGCTCATGGGATAGTTACTAAATTATATGATAAAAAAGATTTTTTTAAATTTAATATTAATAAATTATTACCTTTTAATTCCTGCAACTCGATTCAATTGTTTAGAAATATTATACTTAATCAACTTTTTAGAATTTATAGATTATCAGATAAAAAATGTCATGCTTTGCACATTAATAACCTCAAAATTACCAGTAAAATGTATCAATATCCTGCATATTTAGTAAATAGTATAGTTAATAAGTTTCGATTAGCCTAAAATTCTCATATTCTCCCCTTATTATCTTATTTTAGCCGTACTTCTTCATTCTCTTGCAATTATATTTTCATCTTTTTATCTCGAAGCTTTAACAGTTGAATAACTCATTTTATTTCATTTTATTGCTTTTGCGCAGTACAGTTTTTATTACTCTCTTTGGCAACAGCAAATCACATCTTTTCATTTTGGCATATGGCAACATTGATCCATTCATATTTTGCTCGTCATGGTTGCGCTGAAGAAGTGTGATTTTTGAGGTATTTATGTTTCCTTTGTTGTTCCAATCTATATGCTTGTCGTCCATATAACACAAGTTTATAGATAAAATCTATCTTGTGTTTCAGAAACAAGCATTTTTGTGTTCATTTCGAAAGGATATATGGACCCGACGAAAATTTTTTCGAAATGAACTTATCGTAAGCCTAAATCTCGTAAGCCTAATCTCCTCCATGTGCAAACTTTTTTGCATGATTTTTTTGTTTTCTTATTTGCATTCCTCATTTTTGAAATTTGTTGATTGTCTTTGTCCTTATGACTTGCATTATGCTTATGACTTGCATTATGGAAAATAAGCATATACAACAATATAAAACAGTATATCCATATGGATTAAATACTATCAACTTTAATAACACGCACAATTTGGAATATAGTACAGATGTAAAACAATCTCCCGTATATAAAAATAAAGAAAATAAGAAAACAACTCGTGGTAAACGAGGTGGTAGGCGCAAGAAAGTAAAATTTGAAGTTGTTTTAAACAACCTGAAACATTTTATAGAAGAAATCAAGACATATAAAACTATAAAGGAAAATTGGATTAAAAATAAAGTGTTCGGAATAAAGAAAAAGTTTTTATATCGTATTTGGTTGGAATGGATGAAAAACCCCATTATGCAAGATAACGATAAAGACGATCCTATCCTTACAGCAAACATTGCCATTTTTTACGATATATTTAAATTAAAAGCAAAGAAATTGGAAATTATGCTAGAACAAAATAATAATAATCCATATGGGAAGGAATATCTAATTACAACTTTTTGTAATAAGAATTATGATGCAATACCATTTAAGACAATTTTGAAAAAACATAATTATCTCCTACCGATAAAAAAGACCGAAGTTTGTTTAACATATCGATATATGAAAACTAACGGACGTAAAATCTTCAATTATAATATGATCGGAAGACAGTTGGACAAAAATGATAACTTGATATGTCAATGTGAAACAAGTAAATTTCGCAATAGAGATCATGATCACATTGTTACTGGTGATTTAGAAGTTGCAATGGATTCGGATTTTAGAGAATTTTTACAATTGGGCACTAAATTCAGATTTCAGAATTTTTATAATCACGGAAAACTTTTAAAAAAGGATCTAGATGATTTTATTTACAAACTAGCTGTAAAGTACAGTTTTCCAATGGAAACCTTTCAAGAATGGAAGAGTGCAGTTTTAGCTGATTTTAATCTTTATTACAAAAACCGACAAAATAAAATTACTAATTATAAAATGGACAAGAACCGGTTGAAAATATTTCAAAATATGTATGTGATCACTTATATGGACAAAGTTACCTCAAACTATGCATTTACTTGCAAAAAATACTATGTAGAGCAATTAAAAAAATGTTACGACAACGAAACAATGTATAAACTAAATGTTTTGTCTAAAACGGCAAATGAAAACAAAATCACAGCATTGTATAAAAGGATCGGTATTGAAATCACTACAATCAAATTTCCATACCTGGTATTAATACCTAAAATGCATAAGTCACCCGTCAAATTTAGACCGGTGACTGTGGGATGTGGAACTTATTTAACTAAGGCAAATGCTATCCTGCTGAATATTTTAAGACCTACAATGGCGAAAATAAAATCAAGTGGTACGGTAATGGTATCAAATAGTAATGAAGTCATAGAAAAGTTGAGCAAAATACCAGAGAGATTACACCTTAAAAGCTACGATTTTAAAGATTTATTCAATAACATAAATTTAAAGGATCTGTTTGAGATCATGATCGAAACATTTCATGAATACAATTTGCATCTATTTATCAACATCAATAGTTACGAAAACCTCATCAAATTCGTTTTATATGAAAACTTACTTTACAACGGAGATTCATTCTATCAACAAATTCAAGGTATTCCCATGGGGGGTGGCTGTTCCTCCATGTTGGCTGATATCTATTTGAATAAGTATGAGATCGGAACTCATTATCTAAATAAAATTCCCTATTTCAGATTTGTGGACGATGTGCTTATTGGAAATTTTGAAAGTAATTATCAATTTAACTTCAACTCTTATCCCGCAAATTTGGAATTGATCGAAACAAAACAAGTGAAGAAAGAAATAACAGAGTTTTTAGATATAAGCATTTATTACGACAACAAAGAAAGTATTTGCTTTAAAATGTATGATAAAAGAAAGACATTTGATGTCAGCATAAACTATATCATCAGCTGGAATTCCAACTTGAGTATAGGTGTACTACGTAACTTAATACTCAATCATCTTAACAGGATTAAAAGATTAAATACAACCAAGACCGAACGCATTATATGCGAACGTAATTTGGTATGTGAAGCGAAAAAACAGCTATATCCGTTACATTTCCTAAAGCATTATTATGAAAAATCATACAAAAAGTATGATCAGGACTTTTATGCAAAATTCTATGAACTATTATAGTTACGTCACGCTGGATGCAAAAAGATTAACTGTGACATGTATCTTAACCGTAACATGTTATAAGGACTTACAAGGACTTGCACGTAATGAAGGGTCAGTGCTGATATGGATGTTATAGGTTGTTTAGACATTAGGCATCCAAGGAGTCTTGCTATTGGTATCGTTTCATGTTGGTGATCTGGGTTTTCAAGTACGTATTTCAATGGATTGAATTTGGCTTTTTCAATGGATTGGATTTGCTTTTTCAGTGGATTGGATTTTGCTTTTCCAGCATTGGTATATGGAGGACTGCTTCAGGCGAGTCTGGTTCCGGGAACGTTTCCTGGGATTAAAAGCGTGCTTCAACCGGGAACAAGGGATCGTAATCCCCCTTGGCCATTCGACTTCCTTGTAAGCATCCCCATCCATTTTTACTTCTTTCATTTCTTATTCATTTGAATCCATATTCGTGCTTATATTGTATGTGCTGCAATGCGCCTTATGATATTATGGGCATATCCCGTTTTAATATTTCTAGTAAAAGTTATATTTTACTTAACATTTGTATTGTATATATATATATATATATATATATATATATATATATATATATATATATATATATATATATATAATAAGCCAGTGTCCAATAAGAAAAAGTTTAGGATGAGAATTTTCTTCTATCAATTCTGCTAAGGTGATAACGTAATTGATGAAATATTGATAGCCAATACAGATGATAACAGCAAAATGAATATTTAAAACAAACTTACTATGATAAAAACAGCAAAATCTTTTGCTTCTTTTTCTGGATCGGGTCCATCAATTGAGCAGCTTGGAAGCTCAATGCAATCTTCGGGTACAGAGAAATTCTAAATTGAACCAAAACAGTGCATGAATATATGTGAATAAAAAAAAACGAATAATTTAGTTTTCGATATATACAGAAATGTTAAATGTAGATGTATGTAGAGATACTTTTCAAATATCTGCTAATTTTGAAGGTACTCTTCAAGTAATAAAATATCAATTAAGACTTTTTTGCTGTGCTAGTAGCTTTGAGCCTGTCAAATAGAGAGAAATACTCTTAAAAAATTACGATGTAACTTTTTTCTCAATACATTTTATTTTGTTCTTAATATCAAGTTCTTAGTTGCCTTAACTATCATTCTTAGTTGTCTTAACTGAAAATATGGCATGGTAGATTGATACTATAAGTGTTATCTGTGTGTGGTTGATGGTATAAGTGTGCAAAGTTTCAGCATTCTGTGTCACCTGGAAAGATGGTGGGCCTCTGGAGGGTTTAGAAAGATGTTTTGACCCTGAATTTCAACCCCACCCTCCAGGGGAGAAATCAATAATCTGGTTTAATTAAGTTCTGTTTGTGCTCGATAGCAAAAGTGTGCAAAGATTTAGCCTTTTGATAATGTGAGGAGGAGAGGCTTGAAGAGAATCTAAAAAAAAAAAAATTCGCACACTCCCCTCATGGCCGTCCGTCCGTCCAAATAGTTGCTCAAGTCCTCAGAATGAGTCAGATGGTCTGGGTCTTCAACACTCCCCCATAGGGAAGTGAAAATAAAAAAATCTGGTTCCATTAGGTTTTGTCCCATGATCGATACTATAATTGTGAAAAGATTCTGTCTTTTACATAACCAGAAAGAGGGGTTCTGGAGGGTCTTTTGAAAGACTTTTTGAACTCCTCTCATTTTCTCCATTCCTAGATGGATATTGAAAATTTGACTCTGTTATGTTCTATCCCATGGTCAATACTATACATGTGCAGATTCAACTTTCTAAGTTACCAGAGAGTTTCTAAAGGTTTAAGAAAGACACACACAGTATTTTTGCACAGTAGAAAATTATTATATAGATCAGGGGGTTCAGAGCCTTTTACCATCTGTGAGCAATCACAGGCTTTAGTTTTCAAGTGAGCATTTGACAAGAAAACATGCATACATGCATGCATGCATACCTACTTAGATACATGCATGTAGTTGACATTATAATATAAATTAATACATAATATTTAAACAGGAGTGTTCTGATATCTGATACCGATTATCAGTTTCGCCAATATATTGGTATTTTCCCGATACCAATGAAAAACAGCTATTTGAGAACTAATAAACCTATAGATCTGATTTTTTTGTTCAGCATTGAGAAAATGATTTTTCTTTGACTGTCTTTCATTCTGAAATAGAACAATGCACTGAAAAATGATAAAATACAGAAATACCTCACTTGCCTAAAAGGTACACTGAAAGCCAGGGATAACTCTGTTGGATCTTGTGAATCTGCATGAAAGAGAAACTCCAAAGTCCAAGGTCATTCAATGCTACGTTCTAATGTTTATAGTCAATGGTCCTACCCTTCTGTTACTTATTTAGTATTAGAATGGTATGGAGATCTTAAACTCTTGATAAAAAAATGAAATCCCTTTTTAAAACTGGGCAAGTCGGCCACAAGCATGCCACAACAGGGACTTAAAAACAGAATAATTCCTAGTCAGATTTCTAGTATATATATTGTACTTTGTTTCCAGTTGAAAACAGAGTTGTTAGTTTGGGCGACATTCCATTAATCAAATTTTTGAAGACTCATAACTTTTTGAAACATAAAATAACTAATAAAAAATAAAATAAAATAACGATGAGATGCACCTTCCCGGGTCCTGCAGAATCTGTGGAAAAAGAAGAAATTTCATGGCCATACGACGCTTGGGGTTTCCTGTTATTTTTCATTTATGCCCGGAAATGTTTACCCACTTCTAAAGAGGCAATTTGATATATGGATGATTCAAGTGATGTACTGGCTAGAAAATTCTGAAATGAATCTGTAAGAGGGTTTACAGGGGGGAGGGGAGAATTTTATTCAATATATCAGTTTCATATTTGATGAAATATCACTACTGCAATGGATATCATTAAACATTGTTCTACGAAAGTTAAAATAGAGTTCAATATTCAGTCTTGCTATCCTAGCATTTTCTTTACTTATTTTACTTGCATCTTTTCCCATAAAATTTGCTTTGTATTGGCTGAATCAAATATAGAAAAGAAAAAACTCTTTTACAACCTATCCTGTCTCTAAGTCTTAGG
This sequence comes from Amaurobius ferox, assembly GCA_951213105.1. Taxonomy (NCBI): domain Eukaryota; kingdom Metazoa; phylum Arthropoda; class Arachnida; order Araneae; family Amaurobiidae; genus Amaurobius; species Amaurobius ferox. Next base: position 35,567,182 of record OX578152.1, on the reverse strand, counting down.
ACGAGTCAGATGGTCTGGGCTTTCGACAACCTATCCTGAAAAACAAATAAATAAATAGAGATGGAAAAATCATGGATGATGCGCTTCCCTATCTGCTGATAAGTTCCTTTTTCTTTACAAAATTGTTGTTCATTTGTTTGGTGTCGATTTGGGCTAAAATGTTCTGAAAATTTGGACTCTTTATGAATTGTTTGCTCTAAAACCAATATTTCCAAATATAATTATTCGGACTGAGATTTCAATGATGTTCCTCATTTGAAATACCCTGTTTTCACTGTTGATGTTGAACCATAGTCAAAACAAAACAGAGTGGAAGCGAGTTAGCAATTATGATGGGTCAACAATTTAATTTTGCATTTGTTGTAATTAGTGTTGGGTTCAAGGAAATGTAAGTGTGGAGTTAATATATTTTTAACTCAATGTTCCTAGTTTATTATTTTTACTTTCTCATACAAAAGTATAGATAAGCTATTGCTTAAGGTATGTTTTAAAATATAAATTTTAGTTCTTTAAAAATCAAAATTTTTTTTTTCAAAATTGAAAAGTATTCCGACTACTGAATTTTAACAAAAGAGTGGAAATGTTATAATTATTTTCTTACACATACCTCAAAAATGAATACTAACACTAGCAGAGTACCCATTCTTCGTGCAAAATATATATTATAAAGAAACTAAAAATTCACAATCATGTGCACATTCTATTAAAAAATTTAAATTAATGCTTCTAAAAAGAAGTTTAGGAATATCTGTTCTTTGCTACATACTATTATCTTCACAGGTAGATCTGAAAAATAAAACATCCTGGTCCTGTTTGTAAACGGATTTATAAAAGATATGAAATTGAATCAGTATATACAAAAAAGAAAATGCTAAAATTGTATGGGAAAATATACCCATACCACTCTTATATTCTCGTAAATTAGAAGATATACCCGTGTATTAGTAGAAGATTACCTGTACTCGCCAGAGCAAAACGTATGTGGAAATGGATAGTTTATCATATTTAGTAGGTCTTAATTAATTCTGCAAGTAAAATGACCACAGAATAATAGCCAGCTTTACTGCATTTCTTAAAGTTTTTATGAAATATAAATTTCACTAAAGAGAACAATACATACTTCATTTTTAATTGCATAGTAAATATGTTTCCTTTCTACAGACCAAGGTACTTCAGGATTCATGAGTATAGGGATCACACTTCTCCTCAAGATGTTCATAGTCTACAGATTAAAAAAATAAAAGTTAAAGAATAAATGCTATTTAATTTAATTCATGCAAGAGAGAAAACTTAATAAAAATATTGATACTTACCATGCCTGCATGTATAGAACTAAATTTTGCCAGTTCTGGTCGAGTCTGCAATAAGGGGGAGAAAATGCTATAATTAATGTTTTCACAGTACAATTTGAAGCTTAAGCCAATTTGATGAAATATATAAAATTGTTTTGTAGAAGTTTTTGTGAACTATGGTAAGTAAGATAGCGACACTTTATTTAATAATACAATAAAATACAAACTTTATAAATGCAGCATAGAACCAAATATAAATTTGTTTACTGGTTTTAAAGGCACAAAACAGCCTTCTTCCTCAGGATTGATAAGAAACACAACTACACTTACACAAGTCAGATTGGTAACTGAGGTAGATAGCACACATGGCGGTAGGTAGGAGAAAAGATGTGCCATCATTGAGAGAAGAAATGAAAGAGGCAAAAAAATCATTGAGGCAGGATACTATGAATAGAAAAACTATGAGGAAAAAAAAGAATAGCAAAAAATAAGGCAGTAAGAGAACAAATAACAGAGCAAATAAAAACAACAGAATAGTGATGAAATCTACTAAAACAGTACCAAATTAAACATGAGATGTTTAAACCAGTTGTAAAAAATACAAACAAGGAAAAAAGTAGAAAATATTGAAAAGAATGGCAAATCAATTAGAATAAACAAGAAAAAATAAAATTCAAATATGAAGGAACCAACTTGTTTCAGATGCCAAATGAGTTAGCTTCGTCAAATAAAATAGCGGTAAAATAAATGAAATCCAGCAAAAAGTAGAGAAATAATAATAAAAAAAAAAAAAGAGGATGAGCATGGAAAAATTATAGTGGAGTTTTCCAAGATGAAGGGACAACTGTTTATATCTATAAAAAAAAAAACTTGATTTTTGAATTGTGGCACTTTAATTTCAAAAACCATTTCATAGTAACAGACGTGCCAACTTTCCAAACCAAAAAAGCAAGAGACTATTTCATTGCAAATATATTGGTCACTTATGACGCTAAAATTTGTTTAAAATTATATATATTTTTTATATAAAACATTAACATACTGTATCATTTAAGTGCATTATGTTTTAAACTTAACTGAAAAAAATTTCATGAGCTATCTTTGGAATTAAAATTTCTGCTAAAAATAGTGTCAGTAACAAAACATAAAAATAACTTGATAATATGAATTCTTGATTCATTTATTAAATATTACTGCAAAAACAATATTGCATGAAATATCAATATAAAAAATTCTTTAATAATGCATTAAATATCAATGTACAAAATTCCTGAATAAAACATTACATCTTAAAGTCAGATTATTCAGATAAGTTATTAGATCATAAAACTTACAAATAAATAATACAGAAAAAAATTATTTAAACCTTTTAATTATGTAAGGAAATAACGGTGGCAGATTTTGCTCTTTTTAAGAAATTATTGTCGAAATGTTGCATGTAACATGGCTGTACCATGTTAGATTTAACAGTAATTAAATTTTCTAAATTATGACTGTTAAGAGATGACCTGAATTGAGTTTGAGTTTTTGTAACTAAACTAAAAATTCTTTCACACCCAGCATTGTCCTGCCGTCCAAGTAGTTGCTCTTAGTCCTCTGGACGAGTCGGACGGTCTGGGTCTTCAACACCCAGCATTGCTCCGGTCGTCCATTTTGTTGCTCCAAGTCCTCTGGACGAGCCGGACGGCCTGGGGCTTTCACACCCAGCATTGCTCCAGCCACACATTAAGCTACAGTTAGCCTTCGGGTCTGTCGTGTGGTCTGGGTTTTTAACACTCAGCATTGCTGTGTGGGAGAGTTAAAACAGAAAGCATAAATTTGAATAAAAGGGAATACTTGGAGTTCTGTATTTTCCCCAATTTTGCCCATTTGACATCAATCCTTTGTTGATTGTATAAATTCTCGAATTTCTTCCAATTGAAAATTACAAAACTGGGATTGCAACTCATCTAAAATTGAGTTTTTATCATTTCCTAAAATATTTATACGTCCTGGAAACCTATCTATGAAGTAATTCACGCCGGAAAATGCAGAAGTATTAATTTTTTCTATATAAGCTATTTGAGAATGAATTATAACTTCATTCTTAAATGGGAACTTATTATGCATATAATCACATACTTTTACAAAATATCTTCTAATCGAATTATAAAAAATGTTTTGATCATTTTCATTCAGTTTATTAACAATTTTCAGTGTGGTCTATCCTATTACCCATTCTGTATCAATCTTTTGATTTGCAACAGAATGGAAATCAACAGCTAGTAAGGAAGTGGACGATTTTACTACATCACGAATAATAAATTTGGATAAAATGCTTTTAAACAAATTCAATAATATATCACTCAAAACATGAATTTTTGGAATATTTGACTGCAATTCAATATTTACATCTTCAAATAAAGGCAATGTGTTCAATATTTACATCTTCAAATAAAGGCAATGTGAGCAAATGCCCTATTCAACTCAGATGATACAAACATAAATAATCTTTCTTCTCGAGAAAGAATTTTTTTATCCTGTGAAGATGAAGCAATTAAAAAAGAAACAGTTTTTGGTTTCTTTGCAGGAGGTAAATCACTAACACTAGACTTTTTCGTGTCTTTCAATTTAGCTATATGATTTGAGTCTTTTGTTTTCATTTTAGTTAAATGAATATTTGGAAGACTTGATTGCTTTAGTTTAGGAATTTTATAGTCCTCAAATCTGGTATTTGAATTACTCTTTACTTCTTCTTTAAAGAAAGAAGTCAGAGGTTCCCATTGTTGCAAAATTCTTTAGATCAAAATGTTCGATCTGTAGATCAAAATGTTCTCGGAGGTTTGTTCACTTAGGATTTTCTTAACGGCTTCCTATATACGGATATTTGACATTTTTGAAATAACTAGAACAAATTCGGAAGTTTATAGTAAGTTCTTTGCAGCTTATAAAATACGGCCTATAATTTTTTTAAGACAAAAGCAAAACAATGAAGATTGGGAGAAAAAAAAATTACATGACTATATAAGGAAACAAACTTATTGTTGAAGTCGAAACAGGAAACTAAATTATATTCTGTATTAAGTATACACAAAAGTATACACAAGTAAGAGATTTCCATGTGAGAAGATTAATATTGAGTATTAACTAAATAAACACACATGTATATTCTATTCACTAAATATGGTTATCATACAATACAAATAAATTTTATTTTTCTTAGACTGTGGTAGAAAAGGAGGATGAACATGAGTAAATACAGTTAATATAGGTATTAATAAGCACTGAACATTGATTTACATTTTCTCATTTTTTTACATTTTTAGCTGCACAGGAATCAATAAATTTTTACGCGAAAAACATCACGTATAAACATCACGCAAAAACATTACGCAAAAACATCAAAAGAAAAGACCAATGGTTTGATCGAGTTTACTACCCCTGGCAAAATTATGGAATCACTTCCATGTTATTTCAATGGGATACGAAGTTCAATGTTCTACAACTTTTGATGCACGGATATCCTAAAAAACCCTTTTTTGAGCGAAATTGAAGAACTTTAAAAACTTAACAAAATAAAAAATGTTTGAAAAATTTTGCACTTTTCATTATTTAATAATTCACAACCAAAAAATGGGAAAAGAGCTGTAGGCTGAAAGAAAAAACTCGTAAAAACTAATTTAGAATAATAAATTTGATCATATAAACATGAGGAGCTATATCTTAATGATTTTCCATGATCAAATTTATTATTCCAAATTAGTTTTTACGAGTTTTTTCTTTCAACCTCTAGCTTTTTTCCCATTTTTTGATCGTGAATTATTAAATAATGAAAAGTGCAAAATTTTTCAAATATTTTTTGTTTTGTTAAGCGTTTACAGTTCTTCAATTTCGCTTAAAAAGTGCTTTTTAAGGGTATCCGTGCATCAAAAGTTGTAGGGCACTGAACTTCGTATCCTTTTTATTTTTTGTTATAAAGATATCAGAGGTTTAGCAAGTTTTTGGAATGATTAATGCTTATACGACGCTACCGACTCTGTACCACGTATGCAGTAGCCAACCAGAGGTTCTTATTGGTTACTGTTCACGTGGCACATAGTCGGTAGTCTCGTACAAGCATTGCTTGCCAAATATGATGTCACAGTCACAGCCTTCCATAGGCGCAGACTTTTGACTTTTATTATGGGGCAAAATTTCGTAGATAAACTGAGAAAGGGAAAGCAAGGCCAAAGTATCTCCCTAATGATATATATATTTTTTTAATTTTATAATTTATTTGATAAAACGTCGACGTTCATCAGGCGTTTGGGGGGGGGGGGGGCGATCGCCTCGATCGTCCCTCCTGAAATCCGCCACTGTATACAACCATAAACACACAAATGTGGCATTTTTTTTCACAAAATGCCAGCAACTCCTGCATTATTCCCAATCATAACTGGAGCATTATCCACACTTAAAGATAAACAGTTTTCCAAAGGAATTTTATTGCTTTCCAAGATACTTAATATAAGTTTTGCAATATTTTGTCCTGTCCCATCTCCTTCCAACACTGGCACTGATAATAAAGAAGACTCTATTTGTGACTTTTCATCATTATGAAAAGTTACTACCATGGGATACAGTTTCAAATCACCCTTTGTTACTTCCATCAGTGGAAATTGAATAGGGAGTGTTCCTCAAAATATCAATTAAAGATTGTTTTTTGGATCTAGCCATCTCACCTATAATGGCTGTAGTTTTTGTTCTTGCACACCCATATTTTTGTGCAATTTCACTATCTGGAAACATTTTTCTAAACAGTGGAGCCACATGATTCGAAGCATTTATTGGTAGATTATGCTCTACAAGAAAAGCAGTAAATAAGGTTTCAGCTTGAATGACATTCCAATCGTTTGGCCGAGAAAAATTTATCCTTTTATTGGTTTCCACTGCATGAGCACAATCCTTATGTTTTTGGCGATTTATATGCGTTAAGATATCACCCTTACCGCGATGAAGTATGGAGAAATCCGTTGTGCAAAGAGTGCAGAAGGCAGACGTTTTACCTTTTCCTGAACTTATAATGAAAGGAAATTCTTCTGTATAGGATTTGTTAAATACTGTTTGGTATTTCCTCTTTGTCCCATTTGAAGACATTTATAATGCTTATTTAAGACTTGAGCGGGGTAAAAAACAGAGTTTCAAAGCAATGCTTCCACAGAAAACACGCTCACCACATGGAATAAATATGAATAGCGATTGCTTCACTTCCTTTCTTTCACTTATCACAACGGAGAAAATTAAACTGGAATCGGCACCCAATCATAAGTCCTGTATTTCTTTTTTTTTTCCCCTTTCCATAGGTTGCTACAAAAAGCTTTTAGTGACCATTTTAAGACAATAGTTGCCTGACTATCATACTGGCGATAAAGAGCACCAAACGTGATTTTTAAATTACCGCATTACCCATATATGCAATGTATATATCCGTATTTCTGTATAATGTAATTTTTTTTTCATTTCTTGTCCAGTCAATAGTAGTCTAATATTTCTTTACGTAGTTGTAGAGCGTTCGCTCTTTGGTGATCAGGCTTAGTTTCTTGTAGGCTTGTAGCAGTCGAGTGTGACTATGACGTCAACGTATCCATTCATCGGCGCTCGCATGTGGTTGGATCTTTCTGGAGGAGAAAGATATGACGTGTGCTTCCTTTTCCCAATACGTCGCACGATTGGCAGCAATTATTCCGCAGGTTTCGCACATTTGGTGATGTTTCGTACATTTTGGCTGATTTTTTTTTATTCTGTTTATATACATGTTTCGGAATTTCGTTAAATATTTTACAACAGAATTACATATTCAGAAATATACAGTATATTTGGTGACCGAATTTTTTCTGATTACGTACATAATAAAAAAGCAAGATAGCCGGAGATTTTCGTTAAAAATCCGGAGGCCACAGATTTAATGAAAAATCCGGAGAGTTGGCACGTCTGTAGTAAAAAAACTCTCCCCCAAAATACAAGAACCTCTTTCCAAAAGAGTTATGAGATCTCAAAATAGTCTATGGCCCAGTAAGACAAACTGTATTTTCCGGTCTAGGGTACCCTGCTGAAAGAGCTTGAATCAGGATTAGGTTTTCAAATTTCTCACTATCTGACCAACGAACAAGCAGATAAACAAACAGACATGCTCATTTATTATGTTAAGATATTTTGCTTTATGCATTTAACATACATAAGGCAAATGAGTCTATCTACACCTTGCATTCGAACTCTTTACAACCCTTCTAGCAGAAGGTCAGAGGACTACTGTTTCAGCCCTGTGGACCAAAGAAAAACATGATGTATGAATTTCTGCATTTGCGACTGTGTGACAAATCTCTATGGCATTTCTTGGTTAAGAAACCTTTATATTTTAAGTAGAAAATTTGAATCAAATGTTTATATCTGGGAAAAGAAATCCAAAGAAAAATTTTACATTTTACCCAGTACTGGAAATTCTTAATATGATCCACAAACTTTTCTGATCATCTTCCTGGCTTATCCATCATTCCTGACGAACTTTAAATCACCCAGTTGGGTGAATATAACAACTGAATTTTATTTTACAACTTTTAATTTCTTAAATACTAAATTTAATTTTTATTCAATATCTAAAATGCTTGATTTTAATTTAATTCTTTGACTTTAAAATTCTAAAGCTTTATTTATGAGAGAGCAATTTTCTAAACCTTCTTAATTTATTAGAGTCTGGGGAAATTCTGAATTTTAAAATTTAACGTTCTATTGTTAATACCTTATGATAGGATTTAAATAAGTTTTAATCTACAGTAAAGTTCTTATACTGATCCTTTAATTTAATTAGTTGATAATTCTAAAATTCTAAGTATGTCCGTGATTAAATTTAAACTTATTTCTTTCTAAATTGCCTGCTTGTGAGCAGAGTTTTGTACTTCGTTCGTTGAACTATTTTAAAGTATTAATTTAATAAACAAATTCTCTTTAAGCTAATTATCATGTCTCATTCTTTTAGTTTTCGACTTTAAGCCGTGTTCATGCGGAGTACGACCACGTTAAACACGTGGGTCCGTAAGTCCTTCCGAGAGGTTGGTGGTAGGGGAAGGAGGGTACGGTCTCTGTGGATGCCTCCCCCACTGGGTTCCGGTCTAAATTGGGTGGCACTTCCTGGCCGTCCAAACGGTTACCTTACACCTTTCTGGTAGGTCGGACAGTCTGGGTCTCAACAACATCAACAACAACAACAGGTTTTAATGTAAAACCCAACACTAAGGGTATTTTCGTGAAAATCAAATCCACTGCAGAATTTTATTGCAAAAGTAAAACTTTTCAGAAAATACATAAATACCACAGATCCATGAAACATTTTCATCCCTGTCTTTTTATAAAGAACTTAATCAAGAATATGTGAATTTTCAAGTATCTTGAAAATGGTCATCTAAAATTCAAGTACCATATATACTCGCATATAAATCGACCTCCCTACTTTCAGAAGAAAAATTCGAAAACTCGCATATAAGTCGATTCCAAAAAGAGGGGAATTTTTATTTTAATAAATTATTCAAAAACACTTGAAAACGAAAAAAATAATATATATATATATATAATAATAAAATTTAATTTCCATAATAAAAACTTTATCGGAACCCTTTAAAGTCTGATTCCAAGCAAGTAGGCCTATGACATACAAGCAAAGTCTCCTGTCTGTTTTGGGGATGCTCGTGTGACAAGCTCCAGGCATTCTTTTACCCCCAGCAAGCAGCATCCTCAAAATGGAGAGAATGTTCATGTGTCATAGGTCTAATACATATAGTGTGAGTCAAACTCGAGTTTAAAAAACCATTAGCACATCATGTAAATACCAGCAATCCCATCTATGCCCATGTCATAAAAATCACTGTCATCATCATTTATAAAAACCCCATAATTACCAAAGCAACATTTCTTGAACAATTTCGCGACCATTTCCCGCAGGTATCGCATCCCTGTCCTAGGTGCCCTTGACCCACCATCGCACAATCAAAACAATATCCTGGCTTTCGGTTATTTGAGTCGATTTTTTCGTTAACCCTTAATTGACTTGAAGCAACACAGTTATTATTAGACACTCTCTTCAAAAAACAAAGAAACACTTTCAACTTAAAATCCTGCATTATAGTTTTAAGCAATCCGTGTTACAGAATGTGTAGCTCTGAAAAGAGCAATTTTTTGTTGAAGACGATAGGCCATAATCAGAGAAGCAAGAGATAAACATCAAACAAAAACGAGCGAGTTGCATGTAACAGGTGTAAGTATATTTCTTGATGACATGATACGCTGGTAGTCAGGAGCATCAGGAGGGCAGTGACTCACAGGAGAGTTTTGAAGTGAAGAGAAATTCAGAGTGCACAATTGCGTAATTACTACTGCATCATTTTAGGATGGATTGCCTAGCGGCAAAAAGAACTTCTAGAATTACGATTATTATTTCTTTTTGACTCCGTATATAAGTCGACCCCCCCTCCACACACACACACCACTTTGAAGCTATTATTATTATCACAAATTTCTCGCTTTATATGCAAGTATATATGGCACTTTCCAGATTAAGCAACTGTATGCAACCTGGTTACAAGAGTTCAAAGTATCATGTATTGGTAAAAAATAAGTTAGTTTTACGGTTTTTGGAGGGCTATAAATAAAAAAACAATTGCCAACATAGAGCTAATAAATTGTTTGGTTAAATATCTCTACTAGTATTAAAAACTCACAAAATTTCAGAGAATTCCAGAACAGTCAGGTTGAGAATGTTGTTTTTCTGAGTTGATTTGATATGGAATAACCCAATAATATTTTTTTATGATCCCATTGTGATCCCATTATGAAATTTAGAGGACATGTACCGCAATTAAGTATGCAAAAAATAAAAAACACACACATTTTTTGCAGTTCAAGGTCAAAGGTAAATTTTGATGACCTTGAAATGAAAAATATCATTGACAGGGTTATGTAACATATCATAAGAAAGGCCATTTATTAAACTACAAAATAAGCCTTATTTTAACACAATTGGAACACTGTCAGCAGATACAAAATTTTGAACATGCCTAGAATTGCGAAAAATCTACCAAATTTTCAAACTTCAAATACTTATAAATAAAAAACTAATGCAAATTGAAGGCTAATATTTTGCATAGTATCTTATATATGAGTGGACAACAAAATAGCCAAATTTAGAAAAAATCCGGATATATACAAGGTAGGATCAAAAAGTTCGGAGACTGTGCTGATATCTTCAACCCTGATTGGAGGAGAGAGGAACTATTTTACTGTGGAGTAGAGGCACATGTGATGTGAGATGTGAAAAGAAAGAGGCAGGTGTTTTTCCAGACAATGCATGTCAGTGAACTGTAGTCGTTTGCATTTGTCGAAAACGGAAATGGTGTTTGAAGAACAAAGTGTGAATATCAAATTCTACCAGCATTTGGGGAAATCGCAGACAGAAACATTGCACCTGCTGCAGCAGGTGTAATGTTTCTGTCGGTGATTTGGAGGAGATGACCAACCCTGATTGGAGGAGAGGGGAACTATTTCACCGTGACGTAGAGACACATGTGATGCGAGACATGAAAAGGAAGAAGCAGGTCTGCAATGCAGGGTTTTTCCAGTCAATGCATTGTCAGTGAACTGTAGTCGTTCACGTTCATCAAAAAACAAAATGGAGTTTGAAGAACAATGTACGAATATCAAATTCTGCCAGCATTTGAGAAAATCGCCGACAGAAACATTGAATATGTTGCAGGAGGTATACGGTGAGAGAGAAATATGTCGTGCGAAGGTAAAATGTGTTGACACACATGAAGCATATTCAGTTTGTCAGTCAGGATAGCTTCGCAGCTCCCATATGAAATTCCTACTTTTCAGCAATAATGTTGATAGTTTGATGTCAGTCGGCATGCACAATTTCTGCCAACTTTCGAATGTTGTACTCTGTAATTGATGTTGACGACCGCCCAGTCCGCGGATTGTCTTCTACGGATTCACGGCTGTCCGTGAATAAGGAGTGCCAAGAAAACACCTTCACATGACACATTGATCTCCCACCGTACACCTGCTGCAACATGTGCAATGCTTCTGTCAGCAATTTCCCTAAACGCTGAAAGAATTTGATATTTGCAGGTAGTTCTTCAAATGCCATTTCCGTTTTTGACAAATGTGAATGACTACAGTTCACTGACACACATCTGGAAAACCCCTGCACTGTGGACCTGTTTATTCCTTTTCACATCTCGCATCATATGTGCCTCTACGCCACGGTAAAATAGGCCCCCCTCTCCTTCAATTAGGGTTGGAGATATCAGCACAGTCTCCGAACATTTTAATCCTACCCTATATATATATATATATATATATATATATATATACAGTACAACCTTGAAAATCCGGACGTTTTCTAAATTGTCGGGTTTTTTTGCCCCCTTCGGACTGACGAATTCACGGATTTAAAACAACAAGGTAAGATTATTTATATGGAATTATATTTTATGAACAAATACAGTATTTTCCAGTCTACTTTTTGAACCTGGAAATGAAACAAAAGTTTAGATGGACTGCCGTAGATCGGCTCGTGGTTGGAGTGTGAATTACGTTGTTAGCATTAATCCTTCCTCCCCCTTATTCAAGTCACAACTCCAGATGAATTATTTTGCGTAAAATATACATTGTAATTTAAATACGGAATTTTTATTATCAAAATTTCCTTTTCTCATTATTGAAAAAGACATTTCTATGAAACAATGTAATTTTTAATATTAAACACTTTAAAACATTATCGTAACATTTTATCACAGATTGTTCAATTAAATCTAAAAATCCCATGAATTCATATTAACGCTCACGGAAATTTATTTTGTTCACTTGGTAGTACAAATTTTATTCAAATGCGTGGAGGCATACTAGGGTAATCTTCATTCCAAAAATTGGAAAGGACAATTACTATGAGGCCAAATCTTTTAGGCCTATCAGCCTTACGTCTTTTCTGCTTAAGACTATTGAAAAACTTATCGATAGGTATTTAAGGGAAGTGATTCTGGCCTCTAAGCCCTTGTCTAGTTCTCAACATGCCTATCAACCGGGCAAATCTACGGACACTGCTCTTTACAGTCTCTCCTTTATTTTAGAGAGAAATCTCAATGCCAAGGAAATTGCTCTTGCTACCTTTCTTGACATTGAAGGTGCCTTCGATAAAGTACCCATTGACACCATTCTTGTTGCTCTCAACAGAAGAGGTGTTGATACCACGATATCTTATTGGATTAAGAACCTGCTATCTAACAGGTATATCTGTGCATCTTTACTTGGAGAAAGTATGACTGTGCATGCACTTTCGGGCTGTCCACAAGGGGGTGTGCTCTCACCAATTCTTTGGTGTCTTGTTGTGGATTCTCTTCTGGAAAGCATTGATGTCTCTGGTGTTTCTTGCATTGGATATGCTGATGATGTTGTCATCGTTGCCAGGGGCAAATTTGGCAACACTGTCTCTGACATGATGTCTACTGCTCTTAGGAGGGTTGAAGCATGGTGTAAAAATGCAGGTCTTACGGTTAATCCGCAGAAGACTGCTTTAGTTGCGTTTACAAGGAAACGCATACTTAATCTTGGGAATATTTGCTTATTTGGGCAGAAGCTTATTTGCTCCAAGGAGGTTAAATTCTTGGGAATTTACTTTGACAAGGAACTTAATTGGAAGAGACACTTGGACTACTGCACAACTAAAGCCAGAAGAATCTTCTGGTCTTGTAGGAATGCTATTGGGAAAACCTGGGGCCTTAATCCCAGAGCTATTCATTGGATTTACTCGATGATAGTCTGTCCTATCATTTCTTATGGATCCATTGTTTGGTGGTCCAGAATTAGAAATGAAACTGCTAAACTTGATTTAGTTAAGCTTCAAAGGATGGTGTGCATTGCAATCTCCGGATGCATGAAAACCACTCCTACTGCATCTCTTGAACTTTTACTTGGTTTGCATCCGCTTTATATGCGCATTGAAGCAGAGGCACTTATCTGCATGAACAGACTCAAATATCTGAAACACTGGAAAGATTACTCAAGGTATCTATCTTGGGGCGAACTTAACAGTAATGTTGCTAGGCATCCTTATTTCTGTATGCCACCTGATGGCATACACGTCAAATTTACGTTTGATAAGCCTTATGAAATTCTTGTCCCCTCGCGGGATGATTGGAAGAGGACTCCAACCTACAATAAACATAATTGTTTTGTATGGTATACTGATGGCTCGAAGATTGGCACTAGTACTGGTGCGGGAGTCTGCTGCCCTGATGATGGCACTAAGCTATCTTATCCGCTTGGCAATTTTGCTACTGTCTTTCAGGCTGAAGTATTTGCCATTCTTATGTGTTGTAGAATTTGCTATGACAGAAAGTACGAGAATAGCCAGATTTTCATTTGTTCTGACAGTCAGGCTGCTCTTATGGCTCTGGGGAAATTCACTGTGACGTCTTCCCTTGTTTGGGAATGCTATAAAGCTCTCTGTAAAATTGCTAGTAATAATAGTGTCATTCTGTACTGGGTGCCTGGTCATTCGGGCATTCCTGGCAATGAATTGGCAGATGAACTTGCTAGGAAAGGCTCTAATACTCCTTTTGTGGGCCCTGAGCCAGCCTTGGGTATACCCAATGATCTTATCAGAAGAATTGTCTTTGACATCTTCAGGAAGCTTCAATGCAAGAACTGGCGTGACACTAAAGGGCAAAGGCAAGCGAAAATTCTCAATTGTAATTGCCCCAGTGCACGTCAAAAGGAACTTTTCAGGCTCAGTAGAACTGGCATCAGGAGAGCTGTTGGGCTCCTTACTGGGCACTGCACTCTCAAGAGACATCTTAATATTATGGGTGTCTCCAAAGATTCGCTTTGCAGAGGCTGCAACTACAGCGAAGAAACTGCAGCTCACATTCTGTGTGAATGTGAGGCCTACTCTGCTCACAGATTCGAACACATTGGTCGTCATGTGATTGAACCCTGGGAGCTGAACGACATTCCTGTCAAGTGCCTGCTTTTGTTTGCATCGGCTACTGGCTTTGGTAGTACAAATTTTATTCTTCAACGTATTCTGTTTTGTCTGCAGAATCTCCTCCCCTTCCCGATATTTGATGATTTTTTCGTTCTCGTCGAACGTGTCAGCTTGAAATCGACTGTATATTTTGCCTATTTTGTTTAGAAAGCCATATTTACATACTATAAATAGCAAATAAATAACTAAAACGTATCGCACAGAACCGAGCAAGAAGGTCATTAACACACAGACCTCTCAAAGGGGTCGACTGCGTTTACGATTAGGAACTAAGCAAATTCCTTTCTTCGCTTTCCCTGCCCCACCACATCCCGGTGCAGCTGCAGCCTAGTAATGACTCATCGTAATTTAGAAAAATCATTGAGAGGAGAGATATTCTTCTTTTTTGGAAAAGATATTTATTTTATCTACTGCGATATTTTTTACTTATTTGATTATTACTAATAAAGTTTTTACTTTTTTCAGAGTCATCAGCCTTTTTAAACATAACATTATATAGGTGCTAGAAAATAAATAAAACCTTAAGTTCTTATTTTTTATTTTTCGTTCGCTAATAGCGAAAACGGTTTAAACACATTTACACCTTTAAATATATCGTCAAAAGTGCTAATCCTCGATCTTTATTAAATCTCGGCACTTCATTAAATCTTCCAGCTCTTCATTAAATCTCGACAAAGCCGATATAATGTAAGTTTTGCATTGTGATGATGATGCACCAATCGTAAATAAATTGAGTGATGACAAAATTCGCGATATGATATTAAATAAAAAAAATCAAAGTAGCGACGATAAATGTGGAGAAGAAAAAATGCGCATTGATAATCTTATGCAAACAATCGATCATGCAATTAAAGGTCTTGAACAAAGAAGCTTTATAACCGAGCAGAAATAATGTCCATCGACAGGATAAAGAAAACTGCTTTCCCATAAACCAACATTAATGAAATAACAAATGTTAATTCAAATATTTAAACGAAATGATAAAATGTAATTTTATCATTTCATTTCGTTCACACATTCTAAATTATTAATGTGTATATTTTTTTAGAAATTTCTTTTGCCAATCAATTAAAACATATTTTAGATTAAATAATATGTTTTAATTGATTAACTCAATCTTTGCCATTATTTTTACTAAAAAGAGTGCTTTATAGTGTATTTAGTTAATATTAAATCTGAATTTTATTCAAATTCTATAATCCGGAAAAATCGAAAATCCGGAATCAGCAGTCTGGATAAGTCCGAATTTTTGAGGTTGTACTGTATATATATATATATATATATATATATATATATATATATAAACTGGGTAATAAGTTTTAAAGTAAAAAGAAGATATTAACTACTTCATTAATCATACAATTCTTGCTCCCCTCATGTGTTTTGACTTGACTGATACAACAGTCACACACATGAGGAACATAAGGAAATTCTAGGTACAATAACAATATTTGTAAATATTGGTTTTAGATCAAAAATTCATAGAGTTCAATTTATGAGAATTTTTTATCCTAAAATGACAATAAACAAAGAATAATTTACAATAGAGTGAACTTTGGAATGGATAAGAAATTATAGTAACTTATTGGGCAGTAGGGGAAGAGCATTATTAAATAATCTTTCAGTCTCTCAATCTATATTTATTTTCAGGAAGAGAGGGTAAGTGTTTTACTTCTTTCTTTACCACTTTTGATTTGGCTAATGAAATGCAGTTTTTAGAGGAAAAGAAACTTACAAAGAAATAAAAACATTCGTAATCACTAATATTTGATTTCCATACTGTATTTCAAGAAAATTTAAGGACTATTTTTACTTTTTAACAAATTCAAGAATTTTCAAACATTTTTTAAGGATTTTCACAAACGTATGAATCATGTAAACATGTAAGAATGGGAAAATGATTTTACAGTACATTACAGAACATATATTTGAAAATTATTCTACAGCAAATGATAGTGACAAAATATTAATAAATTGAATATTTTATTATCACATGCCATTTAAATATAAAATAAGTTACAGAAAAAGCTTTGCAGTACAGTATCATTTAGCCGGTGTCCCGATATCCGGAATGCCCCCAAAACTGGAATTGGGCAGAACGATGCCAAATGTTGCACAAACAAACATATTTTTGCCAAAAATTGATCAAAATAGCAGGGTTTTTTATCTCACCAGAAGTGTTATTTTCTATCGATTTTTTCATAATTTCTATGGAAAATATCCTCATAATATGAATTATTTTTTATGGATGTTTTCCTACAGAAAAGTGGAATCAGCCGGCCAGTGAAAATTTACAGTCACGTGTGCTGTCAATTTATGTAACAATGGAAATTTTTGCACACGTAATTCATCAATTAATATCTCATTTTTCTTGAAAATAATATATTATATGCTTCGTAAAAAGTTTCTAAATTTGGCATAAATCACTAAATCAGCCATCAAGATACTTACCTCCATATAACACCTCTTAAATTAGGGAGGGCTTGCTCTTTTCTGATTAGATCTGAGCCATATGTCCAATTTTTTTTTTTTTTTTTGCCAAAAGAAAATCACAAAAAATTATTATTTTCCAAAAATGCATTACAACAATTTTGGTCCAATATTTTTTCTTTTTATCAAACATTTAAAAAAGCGTTTTAAAATCCCCATTTCTGAAATTAGCTTGAGTTATCATTATCCAAAATGCTGAGAAAATAAATTAGCGGCTGTAAAACATAATTCATATCCAATCTTCTTCTGCCTTCTTCGGACAGTGCCCTTTTCTAATGAAATCCTGTTTTCTACATTTTCTGATGATTTTCGGGGAAATATGCAAATCTCTTAGTGTTTGAATTGTTTAACCTTTTCCTTATGGCGGTACAACAGTTGTACCACTGAAATTCTCTTGAAACTCTCAATCTTCTTCTGAAAACTTGAAGAATGCCTGCAACACTTCCTTCAAGTTTCTCCTGACTGAAGGGGGAACGAGTTACGAACAAAAGACAAGGTCATTGAAGGTGTTTATTTAGAGGGGTGGAATTTTCAGTTATTTTGCCATTATGGAGTTATATTTTCTAGCAACAGGGTTCGAAAAACACAGTCGCCCAATCGCTACTGACGACCAACTTTCTCACTGTTGCGAACTGAAAAGCAAAAGCGAGTGACTTTTTTTTTATTTTTCCCGCACAGAAAAAATTGCGCTGTGGGAAATCGCATGGGCTCGTCGCCGTCGTCCACCTTGCAAGCCTCCTTAAATTTCGAAAATGAACACGAGGAATGCACGGGAGAGCAAATGAAAATGTTTTGAGAATCCACAGTGTTTTTACCAGGATATTCCGCATCTCCCGAAAGCTTCCCTCTTTCCCGGGAAATTTCTAAGTTGCACTGTTTCTCCTGAAAATTTCTATGGGACTGCAACTGGAACGGACACGACGCGTCATTCCACTGTCCACTAGTTAGTGTTAGAAAACTTCAGTGTAAACAAGCAACACGTACATCGTTTAAAGTATGGTCAAAATCCAAAAGTTACTGTGTGTTGATTGGCTAATCACTTTAGGATAGCTTGTCACTAAGTTTTAACCCCATGTTCCGTATTTCCTACAGATTGAGACGTCAAAATCCGGAGTATGCTAATTTCTACTTCAACCGATTAGAGATTAGCACACTCCGGAAAAACATCAACTTCTACTTCAAAAACATTAACTTCTATTTCGATGATGCAGCACTATTTAACTTGTGGATGTGTCAGTTCAGTATGTCGTATGTGTTGTTGATGCATTCATTCTTTCATGATGCGTCTTCTCATCTTGATTGTTTGACATTGTGATGTTACTGTTCGTGTTTTTCCTGTTTGTGAAATGTTCATACATGACGAATGATGTTGTTTGCCGGTAAACTGGCAAAGTATGTGGCCGGTTCTATTAGGCCTAATTTTCTGTCTGCTGTAAAATTTCAAGACTTTGTTGTTACTACTTTTGCAAATACCACATCAAAGTAAATGATACGAGTATTGTTTATGTCATCCGTTATATTGCTTATATTGCTTTCGTGAAAATAAATTAGTTTTTATTTCACGTATGGTTTATGGTTTTGTCGATAATGCTTCTACATAAACCACTGCCACATCTGCTGAATCTTCATGGCGACGTGCAATATCTAGTTTTTAAATTGCTTTTAAATTTTTAAATTTCTTTGTGCTTGCCAACAATTGGTCAAGGACCTTAATATGGCCAACAGTTACAAACGAGTCGCGGCTAGGTGCTTTTTAATGATGTTTCATTTTTCCTGAGTATAGAGAGCCGAGCACACTAGGTACAAACATTCTGATTTTCCCGAATTCGTTACAGGTTTTTTTTCTGCGCATTGTTTTGGGACTTTGATTTTCAATAAAAAATATTCCAACTTTTGTGCTAAAAATATTACGATATCTCTAAAGAAATCTTAACTGCTTTGGCCACGCCCTTAAAGCGCGATGTTCCGCACAGGATTCTCGCTATTGTGTGTAATTAATAAACATTTATTGGAAAAGATAAAAAAACAAAGCGTATTTGAGAGATGAAAATACGATCCTCTAAAATTTTGTTACCAAATATAGAAAGTACGTTTTTGAACTATTTGTGAAATTAATGTGAGCTAACTTTTGCAGAAATGCGAAGAAAATTATTATAACAGACAAAAGGTCATTTTAAGCCATTTGATTGACCTCCTTAAATACTTAACCTAAGCAATAAACTTGTCATTTTCTCGGAAAATCCGGTTTTTTTAATCTTCCGGAAAATATACAAATTTTTTAAAGGACTTTGATGGGATTCCAAAGACAATTTTCAATGATATCCTTGGGATGAAAATGACTATTTCAGACCGAAAATTGACCCTATCAAAAAATTCATCGCAGCATATTCATGAGTTTATGTGTTTCATTTATTAGTTAGTAATTTATAAGCCAGTTTAGTAATATCACAGACATTTTTTATTTAAACATAATCACTGGTATATTTCATTTTATTTTTAAATATTTTCCATTTTTTCAATCTGTTTGCATCCACTGATGTTTCTACATTTATTGTGCTTTTTATGCTGGAATATTACCTTTTAAACATATTATAAATAAAAGAGATATATGTTTAAGATAATGAAATTAAAACATTTTTATTTATTTAGCCCTTTAGTATTATAGGGCTCATTAGAAATACATTTGAAGAGCATAAATTAAAATTTGATATATTTGTACCCAAAGTTGAATATCAAATTTCAATTAAAAATGAACATCCTTCTCATCTTAATTTTACTAAAAGTACTTAAATATTTTTAGTTGTTCAAAATATTTTGAATAACATTAGCTTGGCAAGGTGCAAATATAGACTATTCTAATGATCAGTAATTATTAGGGCAAGATCAGTAATTTAGTAACATAAAATTAAAAAAGAATGCTTTATTATTAAAAAGATTAATATAATAATCTAAAAAATTAATATTATTAGATATTTTAGATTAATTTTTATTAAAATATTTTAAAAACATAATAATCATTAAAAAATAATAGTGATATTATTTTATATTAAATATTGATATACCCACATTCGTATGCCACGGCTGGCTGGCTACTAAAAAAATTTTCTGGCTACTAGATTTGTTAACAATTTTTCAACCCCTGTCTAGCAATATCATGAAAATCAGCATTTTTATACAATCCTCATTACATTTCGATTTACTATAAAGACATTTTCAATTTTTGCATCGACTAAGATTTTATTAATTTTTTTTTTATGTTTTATGTGGGAAAATTACTTTTCAAACATGTAGTTAATGAAATGAAGGGTTATTTTCTAGAAAAATGCATAAAACAATGATTTAGACACTTGAAATATAGCAATTTTGACAGGATATATTAAAATTTGATATATATTCCCATCTATAAATAGTGTTATAATTTTCTTAAAAATAAAAATATGTTACTATCTTTAGTGTAAACGTGTGTTCTATCAAGCCTCAATAATAAATTTCTTTCATGTTTTGACCTTTATTCATAATTTTTTTCTTAACAACTAGATCTGATTCTAATTAAATTACATATATATTTTTAATAACATATAATTTTATTTAATTATAATTTTCATTACAAAATAAAGCTTTATGTAATACATTCATGCTTAAAAATGAAATTATAATTTTCTACAACAGCATTGTAAAATATTTCG
Organism: Amaurobius ferox; assembly: GCA_951213105.1. Classification (NCBI taxonomy): domain Eukaryota; kingdom Metazoa; phylum Arthropoda; class Arachnida; order Araneae; family Amaurobiidae; genus Amaurobius; species Amaurobius ferox. The sequence continues at coordinate 35,546,663 of OX578152.1, read as the reverse complement.
GTAGATTTTCGAAAAGTGTTCCAAATTAAGGAAAAACCCCTTATCCAGAAAGTCCAAAGTCCCAAGCATTACGGATAATAGATCCCATACTGTACCATGAAATAAGCTTCTATGTTAAATGATTTCCTCACTCTGTTCAAATGTATTTGAGAAAGGATAAATCCATATTAGACACCAAACCTGCTGCATACAAAAGATGTCCCTGAATTAATCTGTACAAATATGGTAAACTCAAAACTAGACAAACACAGTTTCGTATGTATTTATAAAATTTCTCTTCAACAAAAAATGATTTCTGTGACACCACTGACATAAGTAAAAGTTTGAAACATAATAGGTTCTGCAAGAAAATCTATACGAACTAAGGCATATATCCTGAAAACAAACTAATAAGCATGCCATAACAAAAAATTATAAAACTTTACAGTAAGTATATGATTCTTTTTAGTAACTTAAATTTATAAATAAAAAATATAAGAAAATTCTAACTATTTTTTTTTTAAATGAATGGCTTTTTCTACTTTTAAATTTTATAAAGATTTTCTGAGAATTTATTTCTATACTTAATAGCCTATTTTACCTATTCCCTGACAATTCCAGGCTTTTCAGGCAAGGTGACAGCCCTGTATTATATCAATACTTATAGAAAACATACATTAAATAAATATGAAACAAAGATTACCCGTTTTAAAGTAGCATATTTTTCAATATTCTCTGGAGTTGCATAAACTGCCTTTTGGGGTAATAATAAAATATCTCGAGCATACTGAGGAATTAATGATATTACATCTCCAACATCACCTATACCTGTAAAAACAGATTTAATCTATAAATAATTAACACACACACACATATAAATATATGTAAATATATATATATATATATATATATATATATATATATATAGTAATAACTTTAAGATTGCAAGTACATAGGTTATTAAAGATTTTGACTTATCGTTCTGTCTTTTACTTTTTTAAATATATATGTATGTTTGGGTTAATTAGAGTTAGATGCTCAGACCTGATGAAGAATCTAGTTTTATTAACCTCCAAAATTAAGCCAATGCTATTCATTTCTTTTTTTGGCATTGTAGCCGTGGTTTAACAACTTTGGAGATTTTAATATTTCATAATTACTTGGAATTGGTTATTATTATATTTTTCTAATATATATATATATATAAATATATATACAGGGTGTCCCAAAAACATTGATCTCGGCTTTTATTCTTTAAATATTGATCTTAGATATATATAATAAATTACAAAGTTGCATAAAAATGGATACAGAATTTTATGAAATTGATTAAAATTTTCAAGGGAATTAAATTTTAAGAAATACAAAATTTAAAATTTTATACGGCTCCCGTACAAAAACATTTCCAATGAGTAAAGTGTGCCCCATACACTAATAAGGTGATGTACAAAATTTCAGCATTTTATCATAAAAAGTTCAGGAGATATGAAAAGACAAAAATGCTGACTTAAACCACTTTTCGATGCATCGACATGGGTTTTCAGAGGGGAAAAATCATGTCCACAGATCGTGTTTCAGGGCTCATACACAAATTATGGAAGAAAACAATGATTACATAAATAAATAATAATTTTGCTATTTATTGGTACAAAAGTATCTACACTGTGTAGAAATAATAATTTTACACAAAGATTACAAAGCTTGTTCAAAATGTTTTCCATGCCAATTCCAATTAATTCGCCATGCCAATACAGAGCTGCATTTGCCTGATAACACTTCTGTGCACTCGATCAAGTTCTTGTTCAGTGATTGCACGACAATCATCTTGAATGTGTTGTTGCAACTCTGCTTTATTTAAGGGAGGTGACAGATAAACGACCCAACAAATAAAAATCCATAGGCGTTAAATCAGGCAATCTAAGGGGAAATTCAACTGGCCCATGCAAGCCAATCCACTTGTCTGGAAACTCATTATTTAACCAGTGTTTCACAACTGCAGTATGGTGAGCTGCAGATCCGTTCTGTTGAAACCATATATATGAAAGTACTGTTAGGGGCAGTTCATCCATAAAATCAGTAATAACCGTATTCAGAATCTCATTAACATATCTGTCACCCGTCAATGTACCATCATACAGTATGGGTCCAAGCAAACAGTTTCTGAATATACAACACCATACATTTACAGAAAATTGCTTCTGATGATGAATATTACGTACCACGAATGGATTTGTGTCAGACCAGAAGTTCTCATTTTGAGGATTTATGCATCCATCTTGTTTAAAACAGCATTCATCAATCCAAATTACGTTTTTCAGAAAAGAGGGATTTGCATCTTTCTGATTTAGAGTCCAATTACAAAAATCTAGACGATGTTGATAATCTGTTGGCTCCTGTCCTTGCACACCATGAATGTTAAATGGATGTCATTTATTCAGTCTCTATTCTCCACACTGTTGCATGTGATACATTTATTTCTGAAGCAGCGGTATGAACACTACTATGTGGATGTCTACAAAAGTAAGCCTAAATATCAATTTCTACATCAGTTGAGTGAAGTCTGGGCCTACTTAGTCCACCTACACGATGTACACTTCCTCTTTCAAGCACTCGTATCAGGAAACAAATCTCCCAGAAGGATGTCAAGAATTGGGAAAAGTACGTTGTTCGTTAGCATTGCGATTGCATAAACTGTACAGCATAAGCATTTCAAAAAGTTCTTCGTGCTGTATTGCGACATACTATCGGTACAGGCTAACTACACTCTCAAAATGTAGCAGAAATGTGAAATACTTAAGGATCGCTCAGACTGCCGGACTGCACGTGTTACGCTTGCGTAAGCAAGATGATTAATCAATGGCAGAGCAAAATCAACTTTCTAATGTGATGATATGTCTGTTGCGATTGTATGACGCACCAATCAGAGGTAGATATTTGCATATGCATACATTTCTAAGCTGTTTTAATGTTCATTTTGATTGTGCTATTTCCAAGTTTTATTCTGTAATTAATCATGTAAAATTTTAAGGTATTTTTCACGAAGTATATATTTGAAAAATTGTAAATAAATCTAAAGATAGAGGCAGATATTATTTGCCTATGATGCATTTCTGCATTGTGTCATTTGCACTCTTGCTATAAACATTTACATTTTAATTTGTATTTAATCTCTCACCAACTTTGTTTAAACACATCTCTGGGACTTTTTATGATAAAATGCTGAAATTTTGTACATCACCTTATTTATGTATGGGGCACATTTTACTCATTGGAGATATTTTTATATGGAGGCCGTATAAAAATTAAATTCTGCATTTCTTCAAATTTTATCCCCTGAAAATTTTTATCGATTTCAAAAAATTCTGTACCTTTATTTACACAGCTTTGTAATTTATTATATATGTCTAAGATCAATATTAAAGGAATAAAAGCGATTTCAATATTTTTGGGACACCTTGTATATACACCCAACTCTTTTTTAACACGGTAGATATGTTCCTCAGAAATTCATGTAAAAAAAAAAGTGTAAAAAAAGATAAGTTTCGTACAGTAAAATTGGGGATACGTTACATGTTATCCGAAAACTGTGTAAGATGAAATAAAAAACTATATTTAGTTTAAAAACAGTGTAAAAAAATGCTGAAAACTGTAAAAGTTCTGATATACATACGAATGATATATACATGCATATGCAATTTTATTGAGCAATAAAACTTAAAATACATAATTTATAGGTAAAAATAAGTAGCGCAAGCAAAAAAAATGGAATTTGTCAATCCAAAATTAAGAATAGAAAACTCAAAATTAAAAATAGAAATAAAGAAATAATATTTAGTTACATAAGTATTCGTCGCTACTTGATAATTAGCGCAATTATTTGCGACGAACTAGACCAAAGTCATTATCATCATTAGAGATATCCACATCCATCAAGCTTTTTAATGGAGACTTTCGTTCGGTAATACTGTTTTGAACTGCCAAACTCTGAAAGGTCTTGCGATATCGACTTTTTTATTAAAAAATCTGTTATAGACAGTTGAATTTTGGGTTTTTTAAGTTCTTTATATAACTCTTGATACCCAGCCAAACAATTCTTCATATCTCGTTCGAATTTCAGGCCATGTTCTGTGTTTGGATCAATTTTAACCATACATTTCCAAAATGTTAGACCCTCGCCAATTAAACTAGCAGTTAGTTGACATATTTTGGCCTCTTCCTCGTTATCGCTATTATGATCCTCAGTAATACTGTTCAGTAATACTGATCCTCAGTCATCTGTTATTAAATCAATCAGATCATCCACATCTAGAAGTTTATCTATCAGTAATTCGTCGATGTCTTCAATTTGTAGGTCCTCAAATTCTTCTCCAATTTCGTGTGCCAAGGCTATAATTTTAGAAGACTTCATTGTTGTTTGGGGCACTGAGTTACCACTCTTGATGCATTCTGGTCAAAGTGCTTTCCAGCAAGCATTTAATGTTGATACCCTTAACTTCTCTTTGGCCAATGAAGCATATGTAATGCAATTCATAATCAAATATTTTTTCCATGTATCAACGATTGTGAGGTTGTCCTTCTCTACTGCATCTAAAATATGTTGGAATGCTCGTTGAGTATAATAAAGCTTAAAGGTAGTGATTATACCCTGGTCTAATGGTTGAATCAAGGAAGTGGTATTAGGTGGCAAAAAGATTACTTGAACATTTGATGGCTCTACTACTAGATAACTGGGTGCATTATCTACGATCAAAAGTACTTTAAAATCAAGACATTGTTGCTCCATATATCTTTTAACTTCAGGAACAAAGCATTCTTCAAACCATTCCATAAATAGACCTGCTGTCATCTAGGTCTTTTTATTCGCCCTCCAATGAACAGGCAACTGTTGAATGTTTTTTCCTCTCAAAGCACATGGCCTTAATGATCGGTTGATTAAAAGAGGCTTTAAAATTTTGTCACCAGAAGCGTTGCTACACAATAAAAAAGTCACCCGATCTTTAGCAACTTTAAACCCACAAGCAAATTTCTCAGATTTTGCTATAAAAGTTCTGTCAGGCATTTTTTTCCAGAATAGATCCATTTCATCGGCATTGAAAATTTGGTCGGGAACACAGTCCTCATCTTCGATTATTTTGGCTAGTTTTGCTGGAAAGCTTTTAACAAGCCTCTTCATCTGCTGATGCAATTTCTCCTTTAATTTTTAAATTATGAAATGTATTTCTTTTAAGAAATCCTGTTAGCCATCCATCACTAGCCGAAAACTCTTTTATCTTATCTTCACGACTTATTGATGGCTCTGATATCTGCAGTTGCTTATAAATTCGTAGTGCCTTCTGCTTTATAATATTTCCATCTACAGGTATTCTCTTTTGCAATAAATCCTCCATCCAAAGCACTGCACAATTTTCTATTTTTACTAAAACTCCCATCTCTAATGCGCAGATGACAGATTTCCGTATGGCATTCCCATTTTTCTTAATGGTTCTGATAGTAGCTTCGTTCAAGTCAATATCCTTGCCCACAGATGTTGCACCTTCACCTCTCGCAAGACAGTCCAAGATTTTGAATTTAACTTCTGAAGAAATGGCTTGCTTTTTACGAAACTTTGAAACTTTCGACATTTTGTTAAATATTATCTAGGGTAAAAATTTCATCTAGATAAAAATATCTCTTTTCACTTCTTAAGGTCAGAAATGTTTAAATACACAACTGATAGCACTATGTATGGTTGATAACAATTGATTAAATATTGTGAGCTAATAAACTTAAACAATTTAATGATGCAATATGTTATGTAAATGTAATACAAAATGGGTAGGTAAGAGTTATCGAATAAGGGGAGATCTCTTCGAATAAGGGTTTTTGATAACATTATTGGCAGTGCGCAATGATGCCTAATTTTTGAAGTGTGGTAAAAATGTGAATTTTTTGATACGAGGGGCATTCTAAAAGTAAAGAACGGTTTGATGTGACAAGCCGCACAGTTCTCCCCCACCCCCGCTTCATGGACCTTCTCACTTTTTCGAGCCAGTCTGACGTTAACAGCGAGCCGCAAAAGTCGTTTACTGTTTATACTGTGACTTTGAAATGTGTGACAAAATTAAAGATCCTGCCAAGTGTGAGGTTCGTAGTGTAATACGCTTTTTGAATGTTGTTGTTGTTGTTGAGACCCAGACCGTCCGACCTACCAGAAAGGTGTAAGGTAACTGTTTGGACGGCCGGGAAGTGCCACCCAATTTGGACCGGAACCCAGTGGGGGAGGCATCCACAGGGACCGTACCCTCCTTCCCCTACCACCAACCTCTCGGAAGGACACGCTTTTTGAATGTGAAAAAAGTCCGCCCCATCGAAATATACAGACAGATAATCGAGGTTAATGGTAATGTGATGAATGAAGCTTCAGTTCGAAAATGGTGCATCACGTTTAATGGCGGGCGAACGAATATTTATGATGAAGAACGCTCAGCCGACCTTCAGTTGTTGTTGTTGATTGTTGAAACCCAGACCGTCCGACCTACCAGAAAGGTGTAAGGTAACTGTTTGGACGGTCGGGAAGTGCCACCCAATTTAGATCAGACCCCAGTGGGGGAGGCATCCACAGGGACCGTACCCTCCTTCCCCTACCACCAACCTCTCGGAAGGACTTTCGGACCCACATGTTTAACGTGATCGTACTCCGCATGAACACGGCGGCAGTTTTGGCAGTGGCTGGAATCGAACCCGGGCCTACCGAGTGCAACTCCAGCGCGCTAACCGATGGGCTACCGCGCCCCCGACCTTCAGTTGTGACTGATGAACTCAAATCAAGGATTGAGGAAAATATTCAACATGCTGCTGTGTTGACAAACAACTTGCTTCAGCAGTTTAAGTGGGAAGTTTTTTGAACATCCTCCTTATAGCCTGGACTTGGCTCTGAGTGATTACTATCTTTTCCCGAAATTGAAGGATTTTTTGGCCGGGTACCATTACGGAAGTGGCAACAAACTGAAAGAATACGTTAATGACTGGTTCAACAACTTGGCGGTAACTGAGTATGCAGAAGGCATAGAAAAGCTGGTGATACGCTATGACAAATGTTTAAATTTATATGGCGACTACGTAGAAAAATAGCTAAAGTATCATATGTGTTGTAAAATAAGTTTTGTTTCGTTATCTTAAATAAAAATATCTAGAGAAACAAACGTTCTTTACTTTTAGAATGACCCTCGTGCATTGGTACCTAAGACTGCAATTTATACTGAACCGCTCATGGTCAAGTACATAAGTGTAAGACAATGACTTTGAAATCGTGTTAGATCAAATAAATTTTTTAAAAAAGGAAGACTTCTTTGAACTGTGTAACTTCAAATTTGTGTAAAAAAAAAGCATGTATGTTCTTGAATTTGACTTTTTTTAACACTTTACAACATAGTTGAAAGTGTTTATGACTTTGTTTATTCTGTCTGTCTGTCCGTTAGCATGATACCTGCTGTAAAAATGACTTTATCAAAATGAAATTTTAGTATGTTGTTTGGACAGCCTGTGGGACCTATGGGAATATAAATGAATAATATCACCTAATTAGTTTTGGATTGAACCCGGGTTGGAAAAATGAAATACATTGAACCCTATAGGACCTAATTTTTTAAACATTTTTAAGCAAATTTAAAATTGTGATTTTTAAAGTTCTTTCTAATTTATATTTAGTGTCGTATCCGTCCTAAAACTGCTTTATTTTACTTAATTTCTGTATATCTGTATTCTGAAACAGCACAATTACAATATATTTGAGTTTAAATGATCAATACCATCCATATTGTGTTAAAATTGTGATTTTTAAAGTTCTTTTTAATTTATATTTAGTGTTATATCCGTCCTAAAACCGCTTTATTTTACTTAATTTCTGTGCATCTGTATTCTGAAGCAGCACAATTACAATATATTTGAGTTTAAATGATCAATACCATCCCTATTGTGTCAAAATTGTGATTTTTAAAGTTCTTTTTAATTTAAATTTAGTGTTGTATCCGTCCTAAAACTGCTTTATTTTTTTCTTAATTTCTGTGCATCTGTATTCTGAAACAACACAATTAAAACATATTTGAGTTTAAATGATCATCAAACTTTGATTATTTCTATAACGAAACCTAATTTTTACTTATGGAGTATGTAAACTGATTAGACCGTAAGATGAGTTGTATAAGAATTGCTGAATTTCTTTAACTCAAAATTATTTTGCTCAAGAGTCTGCAATATAGATGATATGAATGAAACATTCATTGATTTTAAATACAGAAGCAGACGATTCAATGCGTAGAGTTAAATTACTTTGGCCTCCATGGTTTTAAGTTTTTAAGTAGAATAAACTATTGTAGTACTGTGATGAATGAAATAAAAATGTATGAATGAAATATTTACTGCTTTTACACAGAGAGCCAGGCGGCCAACAGCCGTACCGTGCTGATAACACCGGTTCTCGTTAGATCACCGAAGTCAAGCAGCATCGGGCGCGGATAGTACTTGGTGGGTGACCACCTCGGAACGCCGCGTGCTGTTGGCCATCTCGGGTGCGGTATCCCCGTGGTTTGCGCGCTAGATTTGCACGCTGCCACAAATGCCGCCGTGTTCATGCGGAGTACGATCACGTTAAACATGTGGGTCCGTAAGTCCTTCCGAGAGGTTGGTGGTAGGGGAAGGAGGGTACGGTCCCTGTGGATGCCTCCCCCACTGGGTTCCGGTCTAAATTGGGTGGCACTTCCCAGCCGTCCATACAGTTACCTTACACCTTTCAGGTAGGTCGGACGGTCTGGGTAACAACAACAACAGAGAGCCAGGCGGGGCGCGGTAGCCCATTGGTTAGCGCGCTGGAGTTGCACTCGGTAGGCCCGGGTTCGATTCCAGGCACTGCCAAAACTGCCGCCGTGTTCATGCGGAGTACGATCACTTTAAACATGTAGGTTCGTAAGTCCTTCCGAGAGGTTGGTGGTAGGGGAAGGAGGGTACGGTCCCTGTGGATGCCTCCCCCACTGGGTTCCGGTCTAAATTGGGTGGCACTTCCGGACTGTTCAAACTGTTACCTTACACCTTTTCTGGTAGGTCAGATGGTCTGGGTCTCAACAACAACAACAGAGAGCCAGGCGATTTATATTTTGATGATGTCATTTGAATCAAGTTCGTTTTTTTCAATGAAGTTTTTAAATTTTCAAATATAATTAATTATTACAGTATTGTGATATATTACTGCTGAATGTATCGCATTTTAGAGATGTTTAAATAAAATTAAAGCTGGAAAGTGTTTCATAATCGAAGCGTTATGCATCAATGATCTTTCTTGTGCTTTCTTAATACTTTTTGTTGTTGAGTAAGCCTGTGAGAAATAAACCATGGTGATAGTTCCCATTTAAATTCATATCTCAAACCTGCGATTTTCAAAAGTGACTAATACATTCAATAAACTCCCACAAAACTCAGAGATTTAATTGATTTTCACGTTTTAAATCAACTATTTCCAATCTTTTTTATTGGGAATCATGGAGTTAGAGAGTAGAACTCCTAGGAAAAACTTTCATTTTCCATCAATATCTCGACAACCCTGGTCTTAGAAACTCAAAACTTGGACTAAATGTATGGAGGGCTATTTCAAAGCCACCCACCAAATTTCATTGAATTCGGTTCAGCCATTCTCCCATGATGATGAGACAAATGAAAAAGTTTTTTACTAATATCTCGAGAACCACTGGTCGTAGAAACTCCTATGTTTACTCCTATGTTAAACATGGCCTATGTTTAAAGTGGGATGATTTCAAGACTACCTACCAAATGTCATCAAATTCAGCTCAGCTGTTCTCCCGTTTTGGTGGATCATACATACATACATACTTTTCTTCTTTATATATATAGATTTTTCACAACAAAAAAAATAAGACTAACCCCATTACTCTAAGACTAGCCGTTCTTGAGATATTTTAGTTTTATCAAGTTTTCGCTATGCCACCTTTGACAATAAGTCCAGCTATCAAATGAGAACCAAATTTAAGTTTAACGTGCAAATTCAGTGTCATTTAAAATACTTATGGGTGTCATTTTGTGTAGATAAACTCAAAATAAAGAGAACGTGAATATGAGTCTGCAGGGAAAGTCATGTGCTGCCTACATCAGAATTTTTAACAATCTTACAACAATGACTCATAGAAGTGAACGGGGATTATTTGCAGGCCATTTTGAAAAAAATGTAGGATCTATATTTGAGGATCCACCAAATTTTTGTAGAATAAAATGTTCTACAAATGTAAGCTGTGTACCAAATTTCAACTCTCTAGGACGTAGGAAAGTGCATTAAAAATGCCATCAAATAAGTATAAAATGACAGACAGACAGACGACCATCAATCATGAAGAGTTATATAAAATAAAAAAAAATTTGAAAAATTGTTATCTACCATATTTATTTTAAAATGTGAAACCTCTCTTATATATAAAATAATTAAACACTTGGAAAGATATTTATTATAAAATATATCTCTTTTTTCTTTCTGGAGCATATAGCAAGAGTCAGAATTTAATTAAATTTGTTTTTCTTCCTATATTAAATAATTTTTATTTAAAAAACTACCTAACATATTTTACTGAATTTTTTTATATATATTTTATGGGATAATTTGAATATTTCCTAAAACTTTGGAAGCAATTTGTAAATTTTAAATTTGCTTAAAAAATGTTTGAAAAATTAGGTTTCATAGGGTTCAATCGTTCAATGTATTTCATTTTTTCAACCCGGGTTCAATCCAAAACTAATTGGGTGATATTATTCATTTATATTCCCTAAGTCCCACAGACTGTCTGAAAAACATACTAAAATTTCATTTTCATAAAGTCATTTTTATGGCAGTTAATGTGCTAATGGACAGACAGACAGAATGAATGAATGAACAAAGTCATAAACACTTTTCAACTACGGTGTAAAGTATTAAAAAGGACGAAAGATGTCACGAAGATGCCAACTGAATATGTTTTTGAAGGGACGAGTTATTGGAATGCTGGAATCCGGTCGATCCCAAACTGAAGCATTTTGAATTCTGAATATGCTTTAGTGATTGATCTCCAGACTGTGGCAGAGGTTCCAAACCACTGGAGATGTTACCCGATAACCAGTATCAGGTCGGCAAAGGGTAACAACCGCTTGGCAAGACCAATATTTGGTGATAACTAAGTGACGTCAGAGGAACCGTTCTGTCAGACAACTGGGTTCAGCCCTCACAGCCGCCACAGGAGTCACTGTTTGGAGACAAACTGTTTACAGGAGACTCAGACATGTTGGTCTCTATACCAGATGACCAGCAGTTTGCATTCACTTGATGTCCGCACAGAAACATGCACATTTACAGTGGAGTTTGGAACATCGACGGTGGAGTGGACAACAGTGGTGCAATGTCATGTTCAGTGACGAGTCCAGGTTTAGCCTGCAAACTGATTCTCGTACCACGATATGGAGAGAATGTGAAACACATTTTCACACGGAGAAACATCACGGAGAGACATCGTTTACCATTTGGGGGAGTCATGGTCTCGGCAGGCATCATGATGGATGACCACACAGACCTCCACATCTTTGACACAGGGTAGGTTACCGGTCATAGATACAGAGACGAAGTCCTTGAGCCCACAGTTTGATTGTTTCAAGGTGCTGTTGGTCCTGATTTCATATTCATGGCTGATAATGCGCCTCCTCACCGTGCGGGCTTGGTCGACGACTTCCTTCAAAATGAAGATATTCAGCACATGCAGTGGCCTGCCAACTCTCCTGATCTAAATCCAATACAGCATGTGTAAGATATGCTCAGGAGACATCTTACAGCCCTCCGCTATGTGCCAAGCTCCGTTCTGGGATTGAAAACTGCTCTCCGTGAGGCTTGGAACTCTTTGAGCACACAACTCATCCAAACCCTCATCGAAAATATGGGAAATTGTTGTGCAGCATGTGTGGCTACCCGAGGTTCCCACACACCATATTAAACTGCAGCATCACTGTTCATTCTGTTTCACTGAAGTTGACACTTGTATTGTGAACCTATTTCTTTCAACCCTTTTTTTTTAATAATAAAAGTCGTTATTATCCTTATTTTGCATTGTTTTCTTTTTCTATAACCATATTACACCCGCATACCGCGTTTCCTTCCATTCCGATGTAATTTCCTGAGATTTTCACATAAACAGCAACTATGCTTAACTTTCGGACATGCATGTATATATAGATATACAGGGTGATTATAATTAAAGTTCCCAGTTTGAAAATGATCTCAAATAAAAAAGCACTGGTCAGAATGATTTGAAATTTTGCGTGAACACTCATGAGGCGATGGAATTTTGTTTGGTGAAGAAAAGAACAGTAGTTCAAAAAGTCGCCGCTAGGAGAATAATTGGTGCTTTACTGCACAAGAATGCAATACAAAAGTAATAAAGGTTGACTTCTCATTGGCTAATGACGTAATAAATGTTCAATATGCTGTCTTTCGCATTCTGAAACAGGCTGAAAGCACAAAATAGCATGTTCAACAACAGATTTGAGTGTTTCTGTAGAGATGTTTTGGATGTGATATGTGATGCTAGATTTAAGTTCCGCTAAATTGGTAATGTGCCCATTAAACACCACATTCTTCAGATGCCCCCAAAGCCAAAAATCACATGGATTGAGGTCAGGGGAACGTGCTGGCCATCTTACAGGAAAATGGCAGTTGATGATTCTGTCATCTCCAAAATAACTGCAAAGTAGACGCTTCACTGGTTTTGCGATATGTGGTGGAGCCCCATCCAGCATGAAAATAGTGTTATCGATACACTGACGCTTGCAGTGTGGGTATAACGTGACTTTTCAAAAAACATTCATATCGATGGCCATTGACAGAACAGGTGACGGGGCCATGAGGACCAACTTCCTCAAAAAAGAAAGGCCCAATAATAAACGCTTCTGTAAATCCGTACCACACAGTGACTTTGGGGGAATGAAGAGGCACCAGGCGTAGTTCCTGTGGATTTTCGGTTGCCCAGATTCTGCAATTTTGCGTATTAACAGTTCCATGAAGATGGAAGTATGCTTCGTCAGTCCACAAAACGTTCCAGGGCCATTCATCGTCCACTTGTATCCGAGCCAGAAATTGAAGTGCGAACATTTCACTTGCAACATTGTATGCAAGTAGCAACTGTTGAACATGGGCCAGTTTGTAAGGATAACATTTCAAAATGTGTTTCAAAAATTTTTGCACTGTACTGGAGGGTATGTCTAATGATCGGGCAATTCCACGTGTACTCGTAGATGCATTAGCGTTACGCTCTTCTTCTAACACTGTAGCTACGTCTTCCACTATTACTCCATCGACTGCTTTCCGTCCCCTGCCAGGTTTGATGTCCAAAGAGCCAGTCTCTTCAAATTTTAAAATCATTTTGCGCAAGGTTTTGCCACACAGAGGACCAGATTTTAACTTTTTCAACTTCTGAACTTTCTAAGAGCTACTAAACAAGAGCTGTTATTCTCATAAAACAATTTGACAAGAAGAGCACGATCTTTTAATGATAGTCATTGCGACAGAACAATAGAGATTTTTCATTAAGTTATGAGAAACAAGTTCCGCTCTTCCTTTTTTATAGCAAACGTTTATTGCAACCTCACTGTTTTATGCAAATTTGCAGCAGCATTTGAAGAGCAATTATGCAAAACAAGTTAAATCCACTTTTTATGAAAAAAGATACGGCTTAAGTTTGCTTAGAATTTAACATTGTTTCAATGGATGAAAATTTTTTTTTCATTACTTGCATGCATATGATGATGAAAGATCGACTTTTAATTCAGTATTTGAAGGACAGCATATTGAACATTTATTACGCCATTAGCCAATGAGTAAGTCAACGTTTATTACTTTTGTATTGCATTCTAGTGTAGTAAAGCGCCAATTATTCTCCTAGCGGTGACTTTTTGAACTACTGTTTCTTTCTTCCACCAAACAAAATTCCATTGCTCCACGAGTGTTCATGCAAAATTTCAAATCATTCTGACCAGTACTTTTCATTTGAGACCATTTTCAAACTGGGAACTTTAATTATAATCACCCTGTATATATATATATATATGTGTGTGTGTGTGTGTGTGTACAATCAAACCTCACTAATGTGAAATCGATGAGGCCACCAAAAATCTTTCCATGTTAACCAGATTTCGTGTTAACCTTCAAAAAAGTGTTTCGATCTAGTTTAGAATTAAAATCCAACATAAATAAATTATAAAAATATTGCTACCTTTAAAAAATAAAAATGAAAAAGCAATTGTAAATTTAGTGAAGTAATTAAACAAGTTGTATGCATAAGGAAAACTTGGGCAACGTATATAAGCACAAATAAAATGATAATGAAGCATACAGCTGTTTCAAGGAATGTTGAGATTCCCTTCGTCTGTGTAAGAGAACCAACAAACCCAAGTCCAAAAATGGAATGAGTTCATAGAGAAGGTACAAAGGGGATTATATATCCAAAACCTATATAATCACCTTGTATCTTCCTTTGCATCCATTCCTCTTTTAGACTTTGGGTTTGTTGGTTCTCTTGCATTGACGAAGGAGAGTCAACATATCCTCGAAACTGTATTCTGCATTATCATTTTATTTGTGTATACACTGCTCAAGTTTTCCTTATCTTTCAACACAAAGTGTATTTTATTTATTAAAGTTGTATGCATGATAGGAAATAATAGATTTTTTTACTTGTAAATTATTATTCTAAAAAGTCTGTTGACTTTTGCTTCAACTTTATTTAGAAAAGATCTTTTAAAAACATATCCACCTCTTGTAAATTAACCAAAACACATGTTTTCTTGTTCTATAAGGAAATGCTGCATAGTTTTTAATGCCACTGCTGCTTTATTTAAGGGCACTAAGCTTTCTGGTTTTGGATTGGGATCTTCATTTTGGCTAAAAGCACTGAGGTTTATAGCTTCATTTTTTCCAGTTACAGCAATTATCTCTTCATTTGCCATCGCATCTTCATCCATGCAAGTATACACTTAAAAAAATTCATGGAAACAATTCCTTGTTTTTCAACCTCTTCAATAAAATCAATTGGCATTTCAGGTATTGCTTCATTTGGTTTTTGGATATATTTTTCATCTGTAAACCTCCCATCCGAAACAATTCCTAACAGTTTTGGGAATGACACTGTTCACAGCACTTCTTCGGTAGCACATCATCACTTCCAATAGATCCACAGAAAAATGTTTTATTGTCAAAGCATTCAATCTCTTCTTAAATTTTTTTTCTGTAGTGTATCTTCAAGCATTGATTAAGAAATTACACAAACTTACAATATGAATAAAATAGATGAATATGAATCCTCAAGATGCTATCCATTTCAATGTGAGATGCACTATAAATTGCCAAGAACAGTGGCAATGACTTTAAAAAGCATCCTTCAACAAAAGATTTTGGAAAAATCACAATGTGAGCATTAGCTGCTCTTCAACCAGAATATAATTATTCCAATAATATTATAAAATGTTATAACTGCAAATTCAGTAGATCATAGGTCTAGTGATTGTAAAAATAAAACCAAAGGTTTCAGAATGTTTTTCATGTAAAAACTTTGGACATAAGGCAAATGATTGTATAGGGGAAAAAAAGATGCAAATCGTGTTTTACAGCAAAGGGTTACCAACATAATTTTTTTAAAATATTGTAATGAATCGAGGTAAATACTCTCATTTACATTTGAAGTGAACTGTCTATAATGAATCATGATGTTTATAAATCTATCGGATTACCTCAGTTGACTATTGACAATATACATTTAATTGGTATTGGAAGTAAAATAATAACTACTGTAGGACTTTGTTAATACTGAAATAAGAATTGATGGTTGTATTGTTAAAACTAATATTTATGTTAATAAAAATCTTTACGTTAAATTAATAATTGGCATGGATGTCTTAAATTAGATACATTTTTCTTTCAACAGAAATAATATTACAGTCACGGGGGAAAAATAAAAATTATTTCAATGCAAGTGTAGCAAGGTTTGACGTGCCACCGGAATATATGCCACGAATTGTTTCTTATATGATGAATCACTCATTAATTAAAACAGAACTGAAAGTGTAAAGCAGCAAAGAATCATCTAGGACATTTGGGGGGGAAATTGTAAACATATTGGGTTTCTTTTGCTGTCACAGCAGATGTACGAATAAGGAAAGAGTAGCCAATTATAATAGGAAGTTGGGTTATAATTTTCAAAAAGAAAATAATAATGAAGAGGTTATGGAAAGTGATGATTATTTTATATTGTTTGCAAATACTATGAATATAGATGAAGTAAATAATGTATATTTGACCTATATTTTAAATAAAGCGCCAAAAGAAAAAGTGATGAATCTTGTAAAGAATTATAAGTTAAATAAAATTGAGGCAAACATGGATTTCAAAATGAAAATTGTTTTAACAAATGAAATACCAGTATGTGCACAGAATTTAGATACACAGATAATATGCAAAAATAAAGTTGTTTTATGATGAATGTAACACAAAATATAAATTTGAATGATCTTTAAACATGAACTTTACACAGCAGAAGAAAATGGATGCCATACTTTATTTTGCAATGAGTCACGTGATCTCTTCATATATCATGAGTGTAATTGTAATTATTATTTCAATTTTTATTTAAAAAACCACCCAACATATTTTACTGAACTTTTTTTTTATATATTTTATGTGATAATTTGAATGTTTCTTAAAATTTTTGAATCAATTTTTGAATTTGAACTTAAAAAATGTTTGAAAAATTAAATCCTATAAGGTTCAATGTATTTCATTTTTCAGCAGGTTAAATCCAAAACTAATTGGGTGTTATTATTAATTTTCATTCCCATATGTCCCACAGACTATCTCAACAACATACTAAAATTTCATTTTGATAAAGTCATTTTTA
Organism: Amaurobius ferox; assembly: GCA_951213105.1. NCBI lineage: Eukaryota > Metazoa > Arthropoda > Arachnida > Araneae > Amaurobiidae > Amaurobius > Amaurobius ferox. Next base: position 35,529,744 of record OX578152.1, on the reverse strand, counting down.
CGGCAGTTATCATGCAGACAAACAGAATGACCAAAGTCATAAACATTTTTCAACTATGTTGGAAAGTGGTTAAAAAGTTGCAGTATAATTTTCTAAAAATGTTAGTTTCCCTGTTTTTGACAGGCTTATTTACTAGCACATATGCAAGAGTTAATCATAGTTGTGGTTTTACAGGCGTTATCAGCATCATGTTGGTATGCTGGATCATGTGGGATGACCACATGATCATCTGGGTCATGTGGGCAACCCTCATGATTCAGAACTTGTGAATATATTAACTTTCTTTCAAACACAGGAATAAAGAAAAAAAAATTCCATTTCTGATTTTATTTTATATCAGCTCGTGTAATGTTAATATTTTATCACATATTTTTTAAATAAAACACTAAAATAATAGGGGTGATGCCTTAATATATTGTTTACAGGAAATAAACTGTTTTGGCAAAATATATAAACTGTTTTGACAAAATAAGAGGGGTGATAGTACTCATCAAGACGAATAATATTAATTTACTATGGAACCTAGGGTCGCATTCCACTCTGAGTGTCAGAAAAGAGTAACTGTGAAACAAGTCCAACAAGCACAAGTCCCCACTTCAGATGACATAGCTGTCATGATGGAGAAGTATCACATCTCCAGACCATCACCATCCCATCAAGCATGTACTGTGTGCAAATTTCTAGTGACAAGAAGCAGCAGCAACAGTTGCAGCTGATTGCCTGATTGGACGTAGTGGACCTGCGGCTTGGCCTTCATGCCCACCGGACCTCAACCCACTGGACTTCTTCTGGAGGCACATAAAATCATTGGTGTACAAGATGCCTGTGGACTCCGTAGAAAATCTCATCGCAAGAATTGTTGTTGCAGCAGACAGGATAAACACAGCACCAGGTGTCTTCGAGAGGGTGCTCCAGACATTCATTCGCCGGCATGAATTGTGTAATGGCACCCTTGGCCTTCACTTTGAGCATCTACTTTGAGTCTTTCTCTGGTGTAAATAAATGGGATTGTGCAACTTATGATTATGTTAATTCTCCTTATTTTTACCGTTGAAAATTCAACTTTAAGCTTTTCTGACACTTAGAGTGGAATGCAACCCTAGGTTCCATTGTAAATATTGTTCGTCTTGATGGGTAATATCACCCCTCTTATTTTGTCAAAATAGTTCATATACATCCTGTATATAACTTTTCGTTGTTACTATAGTGGCACCTAACTGGAAAATACTGATGTACTGTATTGCATATAGCACTAATAATTAAGGGCAAAATAGTCCATAGAATCAGGTGGTAAAGGCAAATTATTTTTATTTCTGACCTATTGCTATTATTCTCATATCTAATAAAATACAGGGTCAATAAAAATAATTCATTTGATGGTTCCAATTTGCCTCTGATTATGAGAAATGTAAACTAAAATAAAGGGCTGGTATACATTATAATACAAAGTATTGATATAATTTAAAATAAATCCAGTTTAAAATAATTCTGCTTTAAATCTACAGGTAGGCCAGATGACCTAGGTTGTGTAAATGTTATTTACTGCTCTATAGATGTAACTGAAGACTTCCATGGAAAAATTTTAAAAAGTTCTAAAAGTTGAGAGGTTCAACAGGTATGATTTCTACAACAAATACAAAAAAGTTTTCTGGTTGTTACAGTGCTATTACACAGAGCAATTTCTATTGCTAGAACTTCAGCAATTCCACACGTCAATCTGGTTTTAGGATCCTGGTCTCAAACAGCTGATCATAGGGTTGCCAGTACTTGGCCACACATTTGTATTTAGCATGTTTTTATATAAATGCTAGAATATTACCAATTTCCTCCATAAAGCATTTCTAAGTACTTTTATAGTATAATTGTGATTTTTAATATACTGTATATTCATGTAATTAAATAAATGCTCATAGGGTTGTCATTCCATATTCACTGTTCACTGTAGAACTTTATTCATAGCCACCAATTTTGAATGTGGAGCTGTGTGACATCAAATTTTATTGTCCTCTAATTGGATCGCACTTAGGAATTGACTAATTCTTCATGGTGTGCATGAAAAAATTGAAACAATTCAGTGACAAGTTTTCTTCACATTGGTGCTGCTGAAAGATTGCTGGAAGGAATTGCTCCATGTAAAAGCACCTTAAGTGCAAATAGCAATTTAAAGACAAAAAATACAAGTAAAAGATTAAGAGCACATATGAAATCTATAAAAGATAAGTGAAAGCTGAAAGTGGTAGTTTAAAGAGGCCCGATTGTTCAATTATAGAATATAAATAAAATTCAACCATACCATCAACAAATTTAGTCAAAACAACCTGTACATCTGGTGGCTCTGTCTCATCTGTATCTTCCACATTTTCATATACAAAATGCCTTGCTTTTAATATTCTTTTTCTAGGTGCATTCAGATGACTTAAAGGTGGAGGGTATCTTCTTTTCACAATATAAGTATTCTAAAACATATTTGAGATACATTATTACATAAAAAAAATCTCAGTATGTTTTATCAGTAAAACTTACACAGACCCTCTAATTTAGATAAAAATATATTCACTTCTGTATTACACATAAAAATTAATATTGTTAAACAGCAATATAACAAATCACTATTTGATAAACTCCACAATTTTATAAAATATTTCATAATACCAAATAAAAATTCCAAATTGTCATAAAAGAGGGGGTATCCAAAGGCATGACTACAGTGAATGGGGTCAAGGTATAAAATTGGTCCCTCCCATATATACACATATAAACCTTATTTCTGCCATAGTTTCTGCATTAGGGTTCTATATACATAATTTTGAAGCATTTACGGTTTTACTGAAAATGTTCAAACTCATGGTGGTGTGGCATGGAGCAATGTTTTAAAAAGAGGGAATTGGGAATCAACAAAGTACAAGCCTAATTTTATTTCAATTATTTTATTACAAGTGAATACATATAGTCTAATTAATATCTTTTTTAATGTTCAGCTTTAGTCTAGGCAAAAAGTGAACAAAATGGTTATCGCATGACATGAAACATTTTTTGTCCGTGAAATAAACTTCAATAATAAACATTTGTGCACATGTTATCAACTATGTTATTATATTTTTAGTCAATATATTTGTTTTAGGTTTACAATTATTCAATGTGTATTTCATATTCTAAACATTTTTAATTTTCTTTTGAACTTAAATATTCTAACTTTTGGAGAAGGAAATATGTGCCTATATTTTTCCAGCCTTTCAATACTTTAGCTGCAGTGAAGAAAAACTTTTTGATTATTTTTCTATCATTAAATTACAAAAAAAATTCATGAACTCTAAAATCTATTTTAATAATGCTTATGGCTTATCTAATAAGCATTCATAGAACATTTTCCAGGGGGGTGGACAAACCACTGACTGGAATGTAGCAAACTCGAGGAAAAGATATGCATCAACTAGCTAGATCTTGCATATCCAGGAGGACAAGTGTTCCCCTTGACCTTCTCTATTAGTCAGAGAGCTAGCAACCATTTTACTTACCCCATCAAGTACAAAAGATTTGAGCATGTCATGTGGTAGAACTTTACAATGTTAATGGAGGTCCATAAGTCTGGCAGTTTCCTCAGGTGGCCTCTGCCCCAGGCATATTATTAAAATAGGCTAAAATTGACATCTACTTACGACATCGAGTACATAGATGAAATTGTTGTCAAATGATAGGTTTTACGTACCATTAACATATTTATGAGTCTGGTATTCGTTCAGGTGGCAGGTTGCATGCCAGACACCTCAAAAGTTGAAATTATGAAATGTTAAACATCTATACTTTAAAATTTACACATAGAATTCAACAAAACTTTAAATTTAGAGGTTCAAAAGTATGTACATTAAGATTATGTGAAAAATTAATATCTCACAATACACTTTTTCCCGACCAATATTTAAAATTTCTTTAAAGTTAAAAATATAAAAATGCAAAATTTTTAATTAAGACTTTTCTTTTGGGTTATAATACTACATATTTAAAAGTAAAAGCAATATCAATAAGCACATATTTTAGTGAGATATAGCTGAAAATCTCTTGAGACAAATTAACAATGAAAAGTCCAAATTTCTGTTGAAAACTGTTAGAAAAGTTTCCGTAAAAAAAAAATGAATCTTTTTTCTGAGTCTTATTGAATATAACAAATCAATTGGTGTACAAAAATATAATTTTTACTCAATTTATTCTGTATTTTTTATCCCAACTTGACCCATCAAGTACATGGATTAAACTTATATCATTCACTAACTTCTTACAAGAGAAATGAGAATTTACAAGTTTTGCAATCATCTGAAGTGGCATATTTGACACCAGAAAACAAAAAGAATGGTTTTTCTAATGTGCACTTCCGCATTGTAGTGCACATTTCTATGGGAAATCGGAAGTTTTGCTTAGGGAAATAGAAAAGATTAAATTAGCTGACAGAACAATGGTTATAGAAATAATAATAAGTATTAAAGTTGTTAAATGTTCTTCAATATGCTATTCAAAAATTAAATAATTATATACATGCTTGAAATACACAATGTACAGAAATGAATGATTTTGAGTATGAATTTATATCATAAAAAGGCTAAATACACTTTTATAGTTTTGATTTTATTTAACCAATATATATGCTACGTTTCATAAATTTGTAATAAAAAATTTAAAAGTTATGCAATAATTTTGCTTCATTTTAAATAACATGTTATAGTTATCTGAAAATCAAAATACTTTGTCAATATTATTAACTTATTATTTAAGTTATGCTCTTATTAAAAGAGCATAAACTGATTTAATGTATAAACCAGTTTCAGAAGGAAACAAATGTTCTATGCTCTTTTTTACATATGGTTAAAAGGCCATATGTTCTTACCTTCAAACCAAAGAAACTGAAATAAGTTTTCTATAAAATTTTGCTGGGCTATATGTAGGTGAACTTGGTACAATACTGGGATTTTCAATTCTGCATATATGATATACATATAGAAGTTTTTATAGAACTCTCAAACATGATTTTCAGCTGCCAGAATAAAAAATTTTAAGTTTCTTTAGGAATTTACTTGGCGTTTGCTTTAAGCTGTCATTTTGAACTGATACCAGGTGTTGAGATTTATCAACATCATGACAGCCATGGATGATACCAAAAAATCAACACATGTTTCAATGCTTCTTGACATACATATATATATTATATATATATATTGTTTGAAGTTAAATAAAAAGTTGTAAAAGATATAAATGAAAAGGCATTACTACACAATTAATTAGGACATAAAGGTGTGATTTCCCACTGTTATGTGCACAGGGCCTGATTAATGCACGGGCCTCCAAATTTTACGGGGCTCCTTAAATTTTGTATGTGATAAAAAATTTAAGTAGAAATAATTTTTCAATTAATTTAAATCTAGTAATATTAGTTTTAATTTTAAATTATAAAATATGTTGTAATTTTAAATATTATATATCCTTTAAAGTCATATATTACTCTGATATAAAATGTTTGGGAGTTTTTTACATGTACAAAATTTGGGGTTGTGATACTTAACCCCCATATTCGTTATGGTTGATGTTTTGCATGTGTATGAGGGCCCTGAATCAACACAAGGCACTGAGCCCCACTTTGGCTTGATCAGGCCTTGTATGTGTGCATTGGAAAAATCAATTTTTCTCTCATCTGGCATCAAATATGCCACCCTTGTAAATTCGCATTTCTCTTGTAAAAAATTAACGAATGACAAAAGTTTCATCTATATATTTGATGAGTCAATAGGGAAAGTTAGAACTAAAATTAATAAAATGTATTTAGCCTTATTATTATATAAATGCATATTCAAAATCATTCATATATGTATATTGTGTATTTCATGCATATACGTATGTGATTATTTAACTCTTGAATAACATAATGGAAAACATTTAATATGACTGCAATATTTATATTATTATTTCAATGCACATTCGCATAAATTTGTCTTTTTGTCATCTAGCATCAAATATGCCACCTTGGATGAATGCCAGGCTTGTAAATTCACATTTCTCCTGCAAAAGACTAACAAATGACACAAGTTTCATTCATGTATTCAATAGGGTAAGTTAGGACAAAAAATACAAAATAAGTTGAGTAAAAATTATATTTTTATATACCAATCAATTTGTTACATTCAATAACACTCAGAAAAAAGGTTCATTTTTTTGCGTTGGAAACTTTTCTAACAGTGGGTAACAGAAGTTTGGACTTTTCAATGTCAATTTTTCCAAGAGATTTTCAGCAATATTTCCCTAAAATATGTACTTATTGATATCGCATTTACTTTTTAAAATGTAGTAGGATAACTCAAGAGAAATTTTTTAAATTAAAAGTTTTGAATTTTGATATTTTTAATTTAAAAAAAATTAAATTTTGGTTGAAAAAAAAAGTGAATTGTAGCATATTAATTCTTCTTTTTACGTAATCTTAATGTACATATTTTTGAACCCTAAATATAAAATTTTGTTGAATTCTACGACGAAGTTCTTGAGGTATAGATGTTTTAAATTTAAAAATTTCAATTTTGGGGACATCTGGCATGCAGCCTGCCACCTGGAACAACTGCCAGACTCAAAAATCCAATAAAGGAATATAAAAACCTATCATTTGAGATCAATTTCATCCATCTACTCAATGTAGTAAGTACATGTCTATTTTAAACTATTTTAAAAATGCATAGAGAGTGAAAACTAGCTGAGAGGACTGCCAGACTCACGGATCTCTAATGACACCGCAAAGTTCAACCACATGCAATACTCAAACCTTTTATACACGATTTGGAAAGTAAAATTGTTGCTGGCTCTTGGACTATATGGGTATTTATGACTTTAAATACTCAGCCCATATTATTTTATATCTGAAAATAAGCCCACCACTTTCAGGGATATTTCTATAAATCTGAAATCTTCTACTACTCGATATCTATGACTGCAATCAAGGGTGGCTTCAAAAGTCTGAAAGGCACCTTTGGGGACTTAACTATAAAAATATAGATGGATTCTTCCCAGTGACGGATCAAATTTTGTCTGAGCCCTTGCACCAAATTAATTTATGTTTACTAGTAAAAGGGGATCATATTCTGGTCATATATACATAAACTGATACACAAATATAGTAAATCAAATATAATTTAATGGTATAGAATTAAAACATTTAAATTGATATTTAAATCTTTTAATTGATATTTAAATGAAATTAAAAATGAATTTCATTTTACAAAAGATCAATTTCCAAAAAATATAATTTCATGTTCTACTCAATATTTGTAACATTGCAAAGATTTGTAATTTTGTGCATGAACACTGCTCTGAAAGTAAATAAAAAAAATGTCTCCAATGAAATATTGGACAATTTTTTAAAGTTTTCTTTTTCCCGTGGCAATAGGTCGTGGTTGCGACATGCTCTGGTTTTGCTTCCGCTATGAACTGTCCGCCTATTGATATTGATGCATTTATGCAGGACGCAAGGTGGCCATTCTTCGGACGTATTGAAATTCCTTGACTTTTCCAGGTGAATTGAAAAGAAATTCCAGACCAGTAATTTTAACATAAAACATGCGCACGTCCCTATTTACTTACAAATTTGATTAAAGAATCTTCACAATTTAACTCCACTATCCAAAAAAGTTATATTAAATCAGGAGAAAAAAATATACATATTTTTTTTTGTTTTTACAAATAAATTTTGACATTTTTAATAAAAAATTCATGTAAATGCAGTAAAATTGGACTACTGAAATACTTAAAAGAATTTAATGGTTTGTTTTGATTGAAGACAATAAAAAGAAATAGTCTAAACGGATGTCCTTAAATATGGGCATTGCAAATTGCTCACAATGACAGAGATCCTTAAAGATATGCAATAACTACACTATAACAAGCCACAGCCATTGAATAATTAATGTCAATTCAACAATGTCAAAAGAATGTCATTAAAATACAAAAAAATATAATAAAATGTATATAATATAAAGAGATGCCAACCTCTGCAAGGGGTCATCAGCAGAAAAATCAGTAGTTTTCAGTAAAACCGCATCGACCATCAGTAAGATTTTACATATATTGACAATAATATATATTTTAAAACCTTAGAATAAGTTCAAAATGTAGTTTTGCTAACTTAACTAAGTTAATTATGACTGAATGGCACTATTTATGTGAAAATAATTAGGAAATTAACCTTTATAATTAACCAAAATATGAAAATAAGCTAGTTTAGTCAAGTTAATGTACAACAATAGGGAAATGGAGATCAATGGAAAAGGATAATTGCGTACTCTCCGCAATGCCCGTGAAAAAAAAAAAAAGAATGAATTTCACGATTGTACTATTTATGTGAAAATAATTAAAAAATTAACCTTTATAATTAACCAAAATATGAAAATAACCTTTAGTCAAATTAATGTGCTACAATAGGGAGATGGAGATCAATGGAAAAGGATAATTGCGTACTCTCGGCAACGCCCATGGAAAAAAAAACCGAATTTCACGATCGTACTATTTAGGTGAAAATAATTAAAAATTAGCCTTTATAATAAACCAAACTATGAAAATAAGCTAGTTTAATGAAGTTAATGTGCTACAACAGAGAGATGGAGATCGATGTAAAAGGATAATTGCGTACTCTCGGCAACGCCTGTGAAAAAAACAATGAATTTCACGATCATACTATTTATGTGAAAATGCCCGAAAAGGACTGAATTGAGCAATCTTATAATTTAAGAGAAATATAATTTGTTTAGTAAAATATTTCTTTATTTTTACGCACACTATAAAAATAAATTAGGTCTATTGTTCTAATATGAAATCATTAGAAGAAGAAAATGGATGCAAACTGATAATTTTGGACTCTCAGCAAGCAGGGAATATGAACTGAATGGTAGGATGCATGGATTTCATGGAATTTTCCGTAGTTTTGAGAGTAATGTCCGTAAAACCGTAAGATGAAGTAAAAATCCGTACAAACTACGGAAAATCCGTAAAAGTTGGCATCTTTGTACTTGGCGACATTTGTCCAAAATGGCACACAAACTCCGCATTTTTGCTTTTATATGGAATCAAATGGACACATGGCAACCTTTATTTAGCGGTTACGAGTACAGCTTAATACTTGGCGAAATTTTTCAAAAATGGCACACAAACTGGGCAGTTCTGTTTTTATATGGACAACTAGTACAAAAAAAAAATTCAGAATTTTCACAAAATTCCATGACTTTTCCCGGTTTTCACTGACCATTCTAAAATTCCCTGACTTTTTCAGGTTTCCAGGTTGAGTGGCCACCCTGGGAGCCAATTGGATGAATCCTACTCAGCTTTATGAGAAGTACGTTCCTCAGAATAGTGCTTCCAAGTCCGGCTCTGCGGGTAATGTTAGCAATGCTGACTTACCACATGGAGCTCGGCTGGATGCTATTTCCGAACCTGTGAGACAAGCTACGACTGGTCAGACGAATGATCCTGTAATTCCTGGACCAGATGTCTCCCCTGCTGTTCAAATGGGACAAGGGTAGGAAATCCCTATTTCTGCAACTGATCGGGCGAAGTCTCCGGTCATTCCCAAATCAGATGTCCCAGAGGACATGAAATTGATGATCCGTCTAGCGTTATCAATAGACTGAAAGCAGAGATCGGTGAAGTTCAGAAGAATATCTCACCCCCCCCCCCCTCACACATTGAGGTGGAAGATTTCCATCGGCAAAGGGCAAAACTTGCCCGTTTGGAACTCACCCTTAGGAAGGAGCAGCATAAGAAAACAGGTGAGACCCCACGAGTTCTCCTCATGGGTTTTCCACTGTTTCTGACAGGGTGTCCTTGCCTATGAGTGCCTTTGTATCTAACTTTAATGAGACCAGCCTCGTTCCCAGAAGGAGCAGAAAGAGGATTGAGATCAATGAGAAAGGCAGGGTTAGAAAAATGAAAAAATTTCTACATGCCCAAAGGGCATGTTGTCCAAATAAATAGATGCCCAAGATAAAATTTGACATGCCCAACATTTTTCTGATGACATTTTTCATTGCTGATAGCTCTGGCGCCCATGAAAATAAATATATTAAATATCTTTATTTACGTACCCTATAATTAAATATCAAAATTAGATACTTTTAATGAAGTAAATATATCAAAAATGGGAATTGAATACTATTTATGCTAAAATAATTTTTAAAATAACCGTTTAAAGATTTATGCTGAATTAGACTAGCCAACTTTTGAAGAAGCATATATACAAGGTCTGTCCGGAAAGTAATGTCAATGACTCGAGAACAAAGAATTTATTGATCCGATCGTTACAACCCATCAATATTCTTCAAAATACATTCTTCTTCCGTCAATACAGCGGGTCCAGTGGGATATCCATGCATCGAAGGCGGCACGGTAATCCTTCTCCGGGATGTCCTTTAAAGCCCTGGTACAAGCCACTTTGATGTTGTCGACCATGCCGAAATGCAATCCTTCCATCGGAGTTTTGAGTCACGGGAACAAAAAGAAGTCTGGAGGAGCCAAGTCGGGACTGTAGGGAGGCTGGGGAATGGTTGGCGGGTCAATCCATGTCAAATCAACCAGAAAAAAAAAGGATTTAACACCAATGATCTCAGATTTTTATGAAACTTGGCATGTTTGTTCCTTTTATAGATTTAAGTAAGCATATGAAATTTTTTTGCTCTATCTCACACGGTTTAGGTTTTACAGCCTGTTAAAGTTTTTGGAATTTCGCCGTTTTTATAAATTGGGCGGAGGAAATGCAATTTGTGTTTCTATAGAAAATAAATTATATCTCCCTTGTTTACCAACCAATGTTGATGAAATTTTTTATGAGTATACATCAATATGTAAGGAATCCAGAAAAAAATAAATTAAATCAGCAAGTATATATACATGGTCAGAAAATAGTCCTAAAGTTTTATTTATAGATTTTTCTAAATAAAATACTGAGTTCTACGCTAAGTGGAATATCTTCAAAAGGGAAAAGGATAATCAAAAGAATTTTTTTTTTTTTTTGTTCTAAAAGATATGCTCTACCGCATGAAAAAATAAAATGAATGGTTTTTTCACTCCTTCATTATTTTTTCTCACTTCAAAGATAGAAATCACTTGACTCACTCATTTTCTTGAAATCGTTAAATTAAAATTACAGTTTCAGTAAAATTATATTAAAATTTGAATATATTTATAATGTTCGTTGGAATGGAAAATGTATTATTACAAAACCATTAAAATGTTTCAAATTCTAGGAAATTATTCTTTAATTTTCTCCAGTGTTTTCATAAGTTTGATTGAACATGTATCATGCATTCTTGAGAGAATTGGTAAGTTCTTCCAGTCATTTTTTTTTTTTTGGGGGGGGGGGGTTCCACAATTGCAATGACATGAGGGATGGGTACAACACATTCATCTTCCCTTTTGGGCCAGAAAAATGATGGTGATGGTCCATGAGGATGTAAAAACTTTACAGTGACATCATCTTCTTCTGCATTCACCTCACTCACCATACCAAAATACCATAAGCTGTCATAAACACAAGCGATAAAACATCCAGGATATGAGTCTTCTATTTTCACAAGTAAAGTTTTCTGCTTGTTACATAAGTTGAAAATGAGAGCTGGTGTTTCATTACTGCTGATTTTTCTAGCCTCAATTGTTCCCAAATCGTCTGTTGGCTGAAAGCTGTGGAACGATCTTGTTCCTGGAAGAGTTTGAAGATCTTTGGCACGATTTTCCAAAGCCAGGTGAGTTGAATCAACTGCTTCTTTAGAAATAAGTTGGAAATTAATATTTTTAATGTTGGATTTGCAAAACTCTAAAAGTTCATTCGTTGTTATAATTTGTCTGTCCAGATGTCGTTGAAGACTTTTTTTCCTAGCTAAATGTTTTACAGTACCCCCTATTTCATCACATTCAGTTTTACTGTGACTGGTTGCAAAAAATAACCACTGGGCTTTTGGTTGAAAGTCCCTCTCATGCAGACACAGATTCATGAAGTTGTATTTATTTTTATACTGCCCAGCACATCCGTCACTGAAGTAGTGAATGTTTGTTATGTGTGGGTAGTTCTCTTTCAGAAATGCAGTTACAGTTTTTTGGATCTCATATACCATACTCACGTCATGTTTAAGGTCATCAGATATGATACAAAGAGGTAAAATCAGTTTTTTATTGCTTGCATCCTTGCAGTGAATCATGACAGGATGAACAGTGCATGAATCTGAGGTCCAGTGATAACCTTGAGCCTCTTCTTGTATTGTGAAAGTATAATTTTCACTGAAATCCATTGAAATAACAGCTGTATTTGACGAAACCGTTTCCTTTAAACTTTTAAAAAATGAAGCTTGTGATTTAGCAATGTATGAATGAGGTATTAACTTGTTCAGTTTTTCTACTAAGTTATCGATAAACTCACCAACTGAGCTCGAGCACAGTATCATTTCAGTTCAATCAGTCGAAACCCACTGATTATACTCGACTGGGTCTTCATCATCGTAGTTCTTAAATTTTGACTGTAAAAACTGGACAAGGTTATCTTTTAATGGACACTTGTTACAATGCCTTAGCACACATTCTCCTCCTGCTCCTTCGCAAAGAATATACGCCATAAGGTCTTTGTAATTCTCTTCAATACCTGCTCCATGAATCAATAAAATCACATTTTGATGAATTGTGCATACACACACTAAGTGTGTCCCACTAGCACCAGCCAAAACACACCACTTAGGTCTCAGGGAACAAAAAGTTGAAAGACCAATTTTCAAGTCAGGGTATACGCATTTAAAAATTGAGTATAGCTCATTAAGATTACATAAAATCAAGCGTTTTCTCTCATATACTTTTTTTCCTATACTTACCACATCCTTCATCCCTGGCAAAATTCTGGAATGTTCATCACTCTGATAAAATCTTTTTACCAATTCAATAGTTTCAGGACTCAACTTTTTCCCATATCTAGGATCTGGTTCTGCTAAAAATCCCTTGTATTTAAACAGTTTTTGAGCCTTACGAACAGAATAATCAGATACGTTGAAAGTTTCTGCCATTTTTCTTCTAGACCACATTAGTGAAGCTGGAATTGTCAGCATTTGAATCTGTTTGTTTCTTGATGCACCACTTAATTCATTTTTAATTATATCTACAAGCTTATCCAGATCTTCAGATTTTTGTATCACATGTTTTTTCAAGTCACTTTTTTCCTCTGGAAAATCAACTTCAAGAACATTTTCAATTTTTTTTTTTAGATTTTCATGTACTCTTTGTAGTTTTTTTTTACCGTAAGATAATCTGCTGTGTTCACCAAGTGCATGTAATTTCAATGGAGAACATCCGATTTCATGGAATGAAGAATTTAATTCATCAACCACACAGTTTTTTGTAATTGGAATAGTTCATCAGGAGCTAATCCCACATCAGCAACTTCCTCATCTTGGACATTTAAGCTACTTTTGCTTTCGACATTACTCTCATCAATTTGTTTGTTTTTAAGTAGATTATTCCTGCAAGATGCCCAAAGTTTTTGTCCTGGTTTCACTTTGTAACCCTTTGATAAAATTATCCTATTCTGCTGTAAAGTTACAACAAAGTGTTTTTTTAATTGAAGTTTTATGTTTTTTAAAAGGGTCACAACATACCTTTTGTAAAAATGCATACTTGTTCAAAAACACTTTGATGATGAAGACAAATAGTTTTTAACTCATAACTTGATTCCGTTCTCAATTTTAAAAGAGTTAAATCAGATTCAGACAGTTTTTCAATAGTTTGTATGGCTTTTTTCTTGACATAGCTTAACAAATGACAATCACTATGAGTAACTTTCCCCACACTGCACTTCTCCATTTTTCCAACATTCAAAAAAGACTTAAGTGTTTTGATTGCTTATAAGATTTCTTGAAATAAGTTACTGTTAGTGAGTTGACTAGTTTAGAATTAGTTTTCAAAACTAAATTAAATTGTAATATAATTTTCTTTTCTTTAATTAGGCCTAATTGTTGAAATTAAGGAAATCAGTATCATATTTCTAAATCTCAATTAAGACATAATTATGGGTAACCTATTTTATAACATTTATGTTTTTTTTTTTTTTGGATAAACCTGGTTAACAATTTATTAAATCTACTCTATTATTTTAATCATATGCCAAAAGCCACTGGTTCTTTTACATTTGTGTGTGAATTTTGAATTTTTTGAAAAAAATCTTGAATTACTGAATTTTTTGTTTTATTTTAAAGCTTTTTTTTTAATTCATTAAATGGGTCTTGTCTTATTTCATTTGAAAATGGTTGATATGTGACATGTTTAGTTCAAATTTTAATATAATTTTAGTAAAATTGTAATTTTAATTTAATGATTTCAAGAAAATGAGTGAGTCAAGTGATTTCTATCTTTGAAGTGAAAAAAAATAATGAAGGAGTGAAAAAACCATTCATTTTATTTTTTCATGTGGTAGAGCATATCTTTTAGAACAAGAATAAAAAATTTTTTTTTTGATTATCCTTTTCCCTTTTGAAGATATTCTACTTAGCGTAGAACTCAGTATTCTATCTAAAAAAATCTATAAATAAAATTTTAGGATTTTTTTCTGACCATGTATAGATTCTTGCTGGTTTAATTAATTTTTTTCTGGATTTCTTACATATTGATGTATACTCATAAAAAATTTCATCAACATTGGTTGGTAAACAAGGGAGATATAATTTATTTTCTATAAAAACACAAATTGCATTTCCTCTGCCCGATTTATAAAAACCGTGAAATTCCAAAAACTTTAACATGCTGTAAAACCTAAACCGCTTGAGATAGAGCAAAAAAATTTTATATGTTTACTAAAATCTATAAAAGGAACAAACATGCCAAGTTTCATCAAAATCTGAGATCATGGGTGTCGGACCCTGGTTGAACTGATGTGGAATGACCCTGGCACGCCTGTCTTGGCCAGGTAGTCCGTCACAAGAAAGGATGTGTGCGCAGGCACATTGTCATGATGGAACTTCCAATCCGTGGCGATGTTGCGCCGGACGTGTTGAACCCTGTGCTTGAGCCTCTGGAGCACTTCGACGTTAGTTTTTGGAATACCTAATATCTCTGAAATTAAACAAACACTTAAACGACGATCAGAATTCAGAATATCCCTCACACGAGTCACATTTTCTTCGGTGTTGGTCGTCGATGGCCGTCCAGTGCGGGCTTTGTCGCTCACTTTCTCACGACCTTCTGCAAAGGCCTTGTGCCACCGGTAAACTTGTCGATCTGAAAGGCAAACATTGCCAAAGGCCTTCTTCATCATCGGAACAGTTTCAGTAGCGGTCTTGCCGAGTTTAACGCAAAACTTGATCGCCGTTCGTTGCTCGCGCGAACGCTGCATTTTTTACTTGTACGGGTTACCGAAACGACTCTCACGAAAAAATCTGTCCGAACTCTTCGGCTGCTCGGAGACTACTGGCGACCGGCTGCATTCGTTCCCGAGATCCCCCACCACAATTCCCACAGCGGTCAAGCGCGCTGGAATGCACAGTCACTTTGGAATAAAATCATTGACATTACTTTCCGGACAGACCCTGTATTTATTATTTCCATAAAAAAGCGATCGGGATCTTAATTTACATTACATGTGGCCGTAAATCCCCATCGTCATGATTGACATTACCATGCCTATGACCGTAAATTTACATTGGCCTAGACAGACGGGAATTTTTTGTAGGAAACTATGCAAATTTCGTACGTAGTATGAGGATGTTTGCCGTAGAAACTACGGAGATTCCATAGTAATCAGCATCTTTGTTTATCAACACATGTGCACGTCCGCAAATCTACCATAGCTACACGATGAATCAAGTGCAAATGAATGAGAGAAAGAGAACGAGGAGCTGCTTTGGCACTGTGCCAGAGGCTCTGCTTGTTTCTTTTAGTGACGTCACTGTCGCCCGTAAACTGTGAAACTTCGTTTTTTCCCCCCACAGTTATCAACTATCGCGCTGCGAAAGTCATTCATAGTCTATCGCTGAATAATTAAGACTTTTCTTTTTCATTTTTTACTCTAATTACGGCTTGAAATATTGAAAAAAAAATATTTGCAGAGGAGTGCTGGTTACTCGAATTCAGCTACTGATTGACTTAATCAGGTTAATGTCGAATACATTTTTATTACATGCCCGGTCGGTCATGTAATAAAAATTAATACATGCCCGGTTGGAGTTTTATATGCCCCGGGCATGTCGGCCAATAGATTTTTCGAACCCTGGAGAAAGGCTTACAGAAACCTACTAAAACTGCTAGGGCTAGTAATATTAGTAGTGCCCCCCCCCCCTATTACTATTTCCAAACTTGTTCTCGATATCGATGTTGAAGTCCCTAGTTTGGATAACGCAATAGACCATAGTACTCCTGCTGCTGCCCCCACCCCCACCTCGTTCTACATTGTGTCTAGAAAAGATTGGGTGACATTTGTCGCCAACCTGAAAACCATTGCCCCCTTCCTCCATGGAGAATTAAGAGGAGAATGCTTAAAAGTTGATGTCAAAACGATGGATGAGTATCGCGATATCCAAAGAAAGCTCATGGATAAGAAAGTAAACTTTAGAACCTTTCTCATGGACAAATTTAAACCCTTAAAGGTTGTCATTCGGGGGCTTTCAGTTATGACTGACCGCGGCCTGATTAAAGCTGATCTTGAGGACGAAAAACTAAACATCATTAGTGTGGGCGCAACTTGCTCGTGGCTCCAAAACAAACAAAATTTTAATGCCCCTGTACTATGTACAACTCCCCAAAACCCCGGAAGCAGAAAATATTTACCAAATTAATAATCTCCTTGGTGTCAGCGTAAAAATTTAAAGGTACAGAGGGCATAAAGGCCCCAGCCAATGTTTTTTGTGCCAGAAATGGCACCACTCTAGCCCGGCATGTTTTATGCTCCCTAGATGTGTAAAATGTGCAGGTCCCCACTTTTTGAGGGACTGCACAAAACCTTACGAAGCTAAATGCACTTGTGCAAATTGAGGAAGTGACCACACGGCCAGCTACTGCAAATGCCCTAAATTCCCTAAACCCCAGTTAAAAGACCCCAACTCCAGAACCTTTCAACAAAAACTTACTAGACTTAATAGATCCTATTCTAGCACACTAAATTTTAATAAAAATGATTTTCCTGCCCTTCCCACCAAAGAGCCGGTGCATTTTGGCCATGCCCCCGAGACCAGCAACCCCCCCCCCCCCTTTAGATTTTCAAGCCTACCTCCTCAAAATGGATGAGAAGTATGATAGACTTCTCATTTTAAAAGCCTTCAAAATTGCCCTCCGTAAAATTGACTCTGAAAATGACATTGACGAGAGCATTGTGACTCTCCACAGTAAAGTATAAGCCCTCCCTCTTCTCTTTTCATTGGCCGCGTGGCCAGTCCCTTTCCTGCTGCCTCCGCTTTTCCTATTGATTGGCCCATGATCCCTTTGAACCTGCCGCCTGGAAATGGATGAGAATAGTATGTCTCTGGTGTCGCCCCTGAAGCTTTTCTTTTCACCCATTACCAAGTGAGCATTCCTTGGAATGCTCCTTCTTCTCCGTTTTTGTTATTATCTTTCTTTGGCTGCAGATCTTTTCTGATCCAAACAGCTTATCTGTCTTCTGCGACTCAATGGGACTGAATTTCCGACTTGCCGGCATTCTTCTAAAGGTCGAGATTAGCGGTTGTCACATCGCCAGTGGCGACTAAGGAACCGTAAAATGGTGACCGTAAAATGTAATGTCTATCGCCAAAAATGGCGACCTGCAAAATTTACATGTTTCTGTACCAGAAAGTCATACGTCTAATCTCTTTCAAGTTTCACGAACACCTGCACGTATTAGCCTAATCCCTCCGAGTCAAATCCAAATTAGACAGTCGGTAAACAGGACAGGTATCATAAAAAGTTTTTCATTGTCATCCCCCCCTCCGGAGAATATCCCATAGATATCCTATTTATTTCTCCCCAACCCAGTCGTTAAAATTTCTACTCGCCCATGGCGATTCAACTTAAACGAGCGATTAACGAAATCTAGATCGGCCTAACTGCGATAGTCTAAAATGACTCTTTTCCTAAACAATCCCTCTGGGGAGCGAGAAAAATCTGTCAAAAATCACCATAATACTGCTACGGCTGTTAATTTATTGCACCTGCAGCCGAGAATGAGTGCTATCCAGATTCCTATCTCCTTCCTCCCTGTGATTACGGATATGTTTACTTTTAAGGCATGCCCAGGCACATCAATTGACCCCAACCTTACCGAAATTTGGAGTGCCCCCACTTTTACATACTGTACTAATAGAGCTTTCATCATTTTTACACCTGCCTCAAATTTTAAACTGTTTCCGAAAGCAGATGCGCAAACGTAATCAAAATCACCCTTTAAAATAAAAATGCCTCCGCTATTTTCGGCTAGTAAATTTATTTATTGGTTAAATATTCATAACGTATTTTGCATCATGATAAATTAAAAAAAATTATCTATGTGCAATAGTTTCGGGTATACGCACGCTGTAGCTGGCGATGCCAGGCACTAATAAAGGGCATCAACGTTGGGGATATTTTACGGAGCTGAATTGCCGATATTGCGACATTATGTATTGTTCTATTTCAACTTACATACATACGTACGGTTCATTAACAATTATACAGTAAATATGAACGACGATGGCAAAAATAGCATGTTTGGAGGCTTCTATGCTGCCTAGATATAATCGCAAAATTTCGCAATTGTTAAAAGTTTCGGCACGCAATAGTTTCTCGATCCGGGAAATTTCAGATTTCCTGTTATAGATGATACCTTGTTTTAAGTTATTTATTTGTCATCGATGATGTAAAAAACTAAAAACGTTTGTATTCTTAAACTGTTTACAGCTTAGTTGTGTTAGTGCCAAAGGTAAATAATTATTATCAATTCAAAGTTAAATCGGCTCAATTTTCAACTTATCTGCGGCCAAAGTTGTTTCATGCCCCACCCCGTTGATTGGAAAATTTGAGTAAAGCAATAAAACGGTCTTTGTTTTTAGCGATACAAACCGATATTTTAAATTACCGATATTTTAGCGATACAAACCGATGATTTTAAAGTTACAGACTAAGCGATCAAAAGGTAGAAACAAGAATATAAATTATTTAAAAATAGCAGAAACTCACTGGTAAAATCCCATAAATTAAAAAAAAATGAGCGGCCAGCTTTCTTAATAAAAAAGACATAAATATTAATAGTAAATGCTGCATCAGCTGTGAAAAAAAAAAGATTAAGATAAGAGAATTTAAAAACTTAAGAAACAGGCATATTCAGAAATAATCTGTAATTTTAGCAAAAAATTAGAAAAAATGTTGAATAAGTAAAGTGTTATGGGAAAAAAGGAATTTAAAATTGACCCCAAAAGTATTTTAATGCTTCATGGTAAATGATTTTTTTAGATGAGTTGGGAAACAATTATAAAACACTGAAAAATTCCTATAATAAGAAAAACTTTGGTAAGATTTAAAACAAGGTAAAAAAATGAGTGACAATAAATGTTTAAAATATTCAGAAAATGATAAATGAAAGATCAAAATTTTAAAAACTTTTAAGAAATGGAAAAGATGGGGATACTGACAGTGACTTGCAGAAAACTTAGATTTAGAAAAAACACCTAAAATAAGTTTTGAAAATGTATTCAATGTCAAAAATGAGACGTTAGCAATAAATGCATGTTAACAATATTATTGTAAATTTGTGTTATCAGAAAAATTAAGGTTTGTATTTTGCCAATCTCTTAAATTTCCCCTAATTTTTACCCCACCCCTTCGCCAAATACAAATCTTACAAAAGTAGATCTATTAATTAGTTTTTCTTGTTAACAGACATAGTAGTGTCTTTCACCTAATTGAAGTACTTGCCAGCTTAAGGTATGGACAGGCCCAGCTCTAAGGTTTTTGCCGCACCAAGCAGAAATAAATTTTGCTGCCCCCTCCCTGAAATTCATTTTTCTGTTAACCTTTATAAATGTAATAGAATAGAGAAACACTGATAAATTGCCAGTTTTTAGTCAATTTTGTTCCAAATGTTTCTCAAGTGAATGGATCTTTCGTAGGATTAAATCTTTTGATTTTTTCTGTTTAAAAAAAAATGTGCAATATCTCAAGAATGAAATATGCCAGCATCTTATAAATGATGCTATTCAATTTTAGATTTAAAAAAATCTGTTGTCTAATGTATGCCTTTCCATATGTATCAGTAGATATTTTTGGATTGCAGTGTGAAACATGTTCTGTTACATAAAGGTTAGTTTTTTTATTTATTCGTCCCGTGTCTTGAAATTGTCTTTTGTATTTTCCAGTGGTTTTAAAATGGTTACCTTAAGTATTGGTTTTCCTTAAATTTCGTTGAAGTACAATCTTTTTTCTAAGTTCTGTTTTTTCTTAAATTTTGTTAAAGTACAATCGTCTTTTTAAATTTTCATATTTTTTCTTTATATATTGTCTTGTTTTTTTAATTTTCGATGTTTCGAGTTATAAGTTTTTGATATTGATTTAAAATAAAAAAATATTTTAAGTATTGAGTGTTTGAATATGGTTTCTAAAATTTTAAAAGTTTATTATTCGGCCATTACGCCATATTTTTATAATGCACAAAAATCGTATTTTACAATCTTTTTATGAGTATTATTCACTTTTATTCAAATTGAATTGCACAATCATTTATCAAGATTCCAGTTCATAAGACTGTAGAATATGTCACTTTGGTAGGAGAAGCCTATTTTAAAACACAGGAATATACGTCACTTGAGTAGGGAGGAATGAATTTCAAAACACTGAGAAATGCGCCAACGTGGCGCAATTTTGTACTTAGAAAAAAGAGGGGTCTATTCTACTGATTTACCACACTTTGAATAATTAAATTAAAATTTTATACTTAGATGAATTTTTAAAAAACACTATACTTGAGAAATTAATGAAAGTCGATATTTAGAAGAAAATTAAAAATAGCCAATACTTGTTCAAAAATAAACAAGCATCATGATAAAACACGAAATTTGAATTTTAATAAAATATGGAAAATAGAAAAAAAATTAAAAAGTTGATACTTAAGAATGAAAAAAACATGGAACTTAGCAGAATATTAATAAAACACGAGACTTCATTTTTAAGAAGTTGATGTTGATAAATTTGATAAAACATGTGACTTAAATAAGTAAAACACGTGGCTTGAAACACTTCTACACTACCAATTATTTATATAACTTTCCACAAGTGAAATACCGTTAAAATATTGTTAATTTTGCAAAAAAAAAAAACTACTGAAAATGCTTTTTTATAAGATGCTTTTTAAAAGAAATTTGAGAAAACACGTGACTTGAAAAGCTTACCTTCTACTTTTCATGCAATGCACATTCACTACAAAACCACAGCAAGACAGTGTATAACAATAACAAAAGAGGGTTCAAAATTACATTAAAAAATAGATATGGTCACACACAAAAATAGATAGGGTATTATATAAAAAATAGATAAGTAATAGATAGTGTCACATAACTGTAGTTTTTTAATCCAAAAGAAAATTCAGTCCTAAAACCCCCCTCGAAACGAGCAGAAGCAAGAAATGTGTGTAAAATGATATTGGTTGCATTGAAGGGGCTTGCTAGAGTTACTTACTAAAAAGACGTCAAGTTTGCCAAATAGCACTCCACTTATCACCAATCTGTACGACAAAAAAGAAATGACTGTATAGTTTAATGGCATCGAGCCCATATTACATAAAAAATGAAATAGGATCACTTATGTAAGTTTTGTTTCACCCTGCCAGAATCAAATGATTCGATTGAATGCAATTTGTCTTTAATGAATTTATTATGGATATATGAAAGGAACTACTTGTAATTAGACATAGTTAAATCAATTCTGGTTATTAAAACTCATTACAAAATTATATAGCGTCTGATATAATATCGCAAAATAAATAAGAGTAGGTCTTTTTCATTGTTGCTGTGAGGCAGTTGTTGTTGTTGAGACCCAGACCACCCGACCTACCAGAAAGGTGTAAGGTAACTGTTTGGACGGCCGGGAAGTGCCACCCAATTTAGACCGGAATCCAGTAAGGGAGGCATCCACAGGGACCGTACCCTCCTTCCCCTACCACCAACCTCTCGGAAGGACTTACAGACTCACATGTTTAAAGCGATCGTACTCCGCATGAACACTGCAGCAGTATTGACAGTGGTGGGAATCAAATCCGGGCCTACAAAGTGCAATTCCCGTGAGCTAACCACTGGGCTACAGCGCCCTGCTGTGAGGCAATTTAATAACAGAAAATGCAATGGTTTTGAATGTAACTGCCAAACGTCACCGTAAGGTGCAATTAATTCATTATTGAGCAATATGAAGCAATTGGAAATACAACATGCAGAACCAACAGAGGTGTCATAACATCAACTTCCAATAATCATTATAGTGAACAACTGTGATGTATAAAATGTCCCTCAGCATGAAACACGGAGAATTCCTGACCTCTGGTGATGACCTCCAATAATCACTGATACTGGATATCTGTTATGTATATGCTATTTTTTATGCTAAAATGTAGAAAATGTATTTTATTTTCTTCATAAGTTTTTATTTCGGATATTATGAAATATTAGACTTTTTTTCATGGAAGTTTGCAATAGCAAAAAAAGTTAAATATAATCGTTGTTACTGTAAACATATGCTAAGTTAACAGTAACAAGATGATTTACATAATAACATTTCACATAACTCATTTTCAAAATATTACGAATAACGAGAAAATTTTCGAAACACATTTCTCCTCTCTCTCTTTTTTTTTTTTTTTTTTATTTATACACTAAGGATCAAAAATGATGATTTACCAATACAATTACAAAACCCAATACTACAAAATACTCATTAACAAAGGAGATAAAAATGTAACTAGAAAACAGAAAAACAGGTATTAATATAGCAAACATACTCTTTTTGAATGTGTAACTGCGCAAAAGGCATTTTTGTTAACTAAGTTACACAGATTGTTAGAAACGATTCGGCATAAATTCATATTTGGTGTAAAATCAGGAAAATTAAAGCATGAAGCAAAGAATATTAAACAACTTCATTTCATTCCAGTTCTGCGGTAGAGAGTGCAGACGATCCGGTAGAGAAACATATATTGAGACGGGGTGTCCAAATTACTACTTACTACGGCTCCGCCTCTGTGCCGCCCGCGTATTCAAAATCGGTGGTGCATACCGAAACCAGGATGGCCGCCAGCACAGAATACTATATATGTTAATCTGTGGCCGCCAGGTGATCCTTGGCGAAAATGGTGAATCACAAACGCTTTAACGCCTAACCAGGGCTGATTAAAAAACCAAACTTGAGCACTAAATCGTAAATTGTGGCGAGAAAGGCACTTGACCTGCAACGGCTCTGTAGATTCCTGCATTGAAATAGCATTGACTGCTATGGATATGAAGTTTTTTTGGAGAGAATTGAAGTAAGTTTTCTTATTTAATTACATATTATGTTGACCTTATGCCTTAAACATTAATCTGACAACATTTAAAATTTGTTTTCTTAAAATATCATATCTTTCTTGCCGGTTTGTCATAAGCCTAAAACGCATCATTGTTGGTTATGCATTGACTTTTAAGATTTGTTTCCTTTATTTTTATGTTATCTACGCTTCATACGTACTTGCATGATTGTATTTTTATTTTACTTAATGCTTTTAAAAGGAGTTTGTATTTCACAAAAAGGCTAAATGAGCACTAGATAAGCTATGCTGTTTATAATATTTCAGCCACCTTTCTGAGTGTTTCTTTGACTAGATATCTGCCTCTCGGAAATCAGCTAAGGTAGTAACTGTTTTTGTAAAAGTGTAGTATTGTCATATATTGCATGTATAATGGATTATTTATTTGTTTGACATGGCATTAGAAATCACTTGTACTATATAAAGTATTCTATTGAGTGTTTCCTCTGATATGTGAAGTTTCGATTGCATGTTTTAGAATAAAAGTAACAGAATTTGTTGATTTAAATGTGTTATGCTGCGATGAAATCATGATTTTGTACAATATCATTCTGTATATCTTTACATTTCAGTAGATATAGAAGAACAGAATTATAGAAGTTACGGTTTGAATTTTAACATACACTGTACACTTTCTTCATATACAGTCATGCGTGTTTTGAAATAAAAGTAACAGATTCGAATCTAACCCTGCAATGAGTTTACTGAATTTTCATTCCATGTACTTTTCTTAACGCTGAGCGGCACTTTACTCTTCTCTTTATTATTTTTTAAAACTACTTTATTCTCCTCAAACACATCCTCCCCTATAACAGTATTTAATTTTTATTTCAATTGTATTTCATTCTGTAGCATATAGTATAAAAAAGTATTGTTTTAATGAAAATTTTTGACAATATGTGTTTTAGTGCCTCTTGAACACGTTTCGACTATATTTAGAATGATGTCCCTCTGTCAGTGGTCATTTTTTGTGTACACGATAGCTTCCATAAATATTATTGGATTTTCACGATACTTTATATCCAGTTTATTATTAAAACATCTAGACCTAGGTAGAACTTTTATAAATCAAGTGAAAACTGTGAAATTTTATACTTTTTTGGTAGCATAGGACAAAATTTGACATAATTATGCATAAAAGGGGATGTTTATGGCTCAATGATCATGAAACTTAACAGTTTCAATCGTATTGAAAAATAGTTGTGATACAATTTTTGTGTTCATGCTATCATTACCCCCCCCCCCCTCCTGATGTGTGGGGTTCATTGCCAAGTATGGTATCAATCGAAAGATTTCCCCTTCCTCTCCCGATGGGATATATTGTCAAACTTAGTATCAGTCGAAAGATATTTTCAAGATTTTAAAATGGAAAGTAACATGCTTTAATTATGATCATTTGATCGACGGCGGAGCATGTTTTAAGCATTCGTGAAATCGAATCAATTGTTTTTAAAGTGATTTGTGTGTGTGTGTGCGAATGGAGATATCTCACAAACAAATGGAGCATGTTGGACAAAATTTGGTATAAAGTTTACATTTTTTACACCAAAAATTACATTTTTGTATAAAAATTACAATGGGTGAACACTAGAAGCCTATTGATTTTGAACGCAATCAAAATTTTGGAAGACCTCCAAATTTTCGAATGAAATTTTTAAAAAATTAGAACTTTCAATAATGTTACACAAATAATCATTTCGCATGTAATTTTTCATTAAAAACTAGTGACATAAATTTAAGAATGCTAGCATGAATCGTTCTTGAGATGTTATACTTTTTGAAATAAATTTATAAAAAAATCACATAAAATTCAAAAAAAGTATTAACTGTTGTGAAATATGTTCACTTTTCATATATATATATTATCTGTCAAATTTGTTAACATCATTCTCGTGGATCTAGTTCATTCTGTACTCGAAAGAAGGCACTTTGTGTAATTGTTTTCCATATTGACACGAAATAATTTGCCAACAGTCATTTATATCTATAAGAAATGCTTTTCTCTGGTAATCTGTAACACTTGGTGATAACTTTTGGCAAAGTTGGTTACTCATTTAATAAAATATCACCAACTTGGCTATATTTTACCCCAGATTGATGAAAATATCATTAAAATTACAAAAATGTTGCCAACTTGATAAATTAAGTATTAAAATATTTTAATATATGGACTATTGCGGATGCTATGAATATTGATAATTGTCAATTTAGAGTTATATGAAATATAAGTAAATTGGGTACTTCGAAATAGTTTTAGATGTTATCATCAGGAAAAGTGCCTAATGTACTATTCAGCTAAAAACATTGTGACATAGATCCTATACATTATATTTTCACTGTGATAGAAGTAAATTCATTTCATTATATAGGAAAAGTCCAGTGCTACCGACTTCAGTTTTTTTTTAATTTTTGTTGGAAATACGATACGAGTGAATTGGCATTCCGGTTCATAAAATTTTCTATTTCGAGTTCTGTTTCAAATTTATTTGTGACAATTGATTTCATTATGGATGAAAGAAAGAATTACATATATGAACATTAAGTTAACTTTCTCAGGAGTTGTAAATGTAAGAGGTTAAGAAAAATTCATTAGAAAGGAAACTTTGCAAATGATTTATCCTAGCATATCAGAATTAATTGCTTTGGATTAATTGGGAAATTTTCATTCAAAGCAACCATTTTCTAAATATAGCTCTGCATATTTATTCTTTTCCTACAGTCGACATCATCAAACAAGTCTTGTTTGGAAAACAAAACTTAATTTTTTTTATTACAAGCAGCACTATATATCTCTAACAAATCGAACAAATTCAATAGTATTTAGTGCTATTACTTCAATCAATGAACATCAGAGACCCGTTTATTTTGGGACTGAACAAACAGATCACGGAGAAGTCCCTTCATTTTTCGAACATTTATTTTAGAATTTCGAATAAGCAATATAAAAACATAATAACGTATAAAGATGTTACAAAAATAAGTATTTAATATGTGATTTTTGTTTACATGTGAATGCCATCTCATTTTTAAGACGTTAACATGTTCTCAAGATTTTACATTAATTGAAAAAAATAAACTAAACTCACTATTATTAAATGAATTAATATTTTGTACATACATAGTTTTAACAGAAATCAATGGACATAATTCTTCATTATTTAGAAATTATCAAGAGCTGTTCTCGTGATACAATGAAACTTATATATTTTTTACAATTAGCCCTATATCTCTGAAACAAAAAGTAAGAATAAAAAATTGTGTGATTTTTTGAAGTAATAAATGTCAGTTCCTAAGCGATTATCGGAGAACCATCGGCATCAAACTGCAGAAACAATTTCAATATTTCGAACATTCATTTTAGATTAAAAAAAAAACTACTATAAAAATATAATTATATTACACTTTATTAAAAAAATCATTTTATGTGTATTTTTTAGTTTAAAAGTGAATGCAACATAACTTTCAAAACGATATTTTTAGATATTGTATGTTTTTGGTGTAAAATATCATTTATATTTATTAGTTATCATGTAATCAGTAACAACAATAAGCCTACTGATTTCCAGTGAGATCTATAATTAATAACGTGTACTATTGTTTTCCCACCAATTCAAAATTTGGGAATCTGCAGAATAATACAGATTTATAAAAAAATAATTGTTACTACATTGTTTTAAAGCTTCTACAGCAATATCAGAAGAGGCATGTTTTCAAATTCAATTTTTGGAGGGATTCAGTTCTAAATTAAGCTCATATCAATCTCAAGGGGTCTAAGTTAGAGGTGAATCCTTTATGGGCTCTGGCCTGGCCCGTGAGTTTAGACCCAGTGTTTTTTTCAGGCATACATCTGAGAGGGGCATTTTATATTTACCTAGTTTCTATTTTTGTGACAACGTTTAGATTTATTTATATAAGGCAAATAAAAAAAACTAGCCTTTCTCTTAAGTTTCATTCGCCCCCCTCCATCAGGTCAAAAAATCCTGAAAGAAACTCCCTTAAATATGTCCCTAAATATAAGCAAAACTACCAATGTATTAAAAGCTGTTAACTAAAGTACTTTTGCATGTAACCGAGTGGGGCATTATTGTGAAAATTAAGTTAAGTATTCAACTTTTTCATCTGTAAAAGTTTGTTTTACTGCTGTTAAAAACTTAGCATTAAATTTTAAAAGAGGAAAAAATGTAGCTTCTCTGAATATTATACAGGGTGTCCAAAAAGATTGAAATGCACTTTAATTCTTTTCCTGTTGGAGATAAGTGGGCAATGTAAATTGCAAAAATGTTGAAAGTAAGGTAGGAAATAGGACTACTTTAATGAAATAGTCCTCCCATTAATTTTCAAAAAGTTACACTTTTAATTTTTATAATACCCCTTTAGACAAATTTGGTCAATCAGAAAATTTTTATTTTTAATGCAACAAGATCATTAAAAAAAACCCTGCATTTCTGTATCTTTAAAATCAATTGAATTATGATAAAGGAAAAAATCTGACTTCTGCCATTTTCCGTACCGTGTGAAAGGCTGTTTCATCAGTGAAAATAGGGATCATAAACAAATTGAGGATGGAAATTGTTTAGATCAAAAATACATTAATATGTCAAATTTTTTTTATCACAAATGCATCTAAATAAAGTATTACACAAAGAGAGATCATATAAAGCGGTGGTACTCACTACGCGGTTGGGGTACATAATTAAAATATGCATACATTGATTTTTTTGTGATATATCACAAATTTACATTTCTAATTTGATATATGGTCCCCATTCACAATGTTCAATTAAATATAACTCGCTCAATTTTAAAGACACTGATATGTGGTTTTTTTAATTATCTTGTTGCATTAAAAATAAAAAAAGTTCTGATTGACCAAATTTGACTAAAGGGGTCGTATAAAAATTTAAAAGTGTAACTTTTTGAAAATGAATGGGAGGACTATTTCATTAACGTAGTCTTATTTCCTACCTGACATTGAACATTTTTGTAATTTACATTGCCCACTTATCTCCAACAGGTAAAGAATTAAAGCACGTTTCAATCTTTTTGGGACACCCTGTATATTGAACTTATAGTAGTACGGGTATATCTTCCCATGCAATTTTAGCGTCTTTATTTTGGCATATATTTATTCAATTTCATATTTTTTGTAAATTTATTTACAAACGGAAACAGGATGTTTTATTCTCCGATCTGCCTGTAAAGATAATCTTGTACAGTGAGAAGAGATATTCTTAAACTTCTTTTTAGGACCATCAATTTAAATATTTTAATAGAATGAATAACAATGTCATTTAGATTACTTTAGGCATTTGCACATGATTGTAAATTTAGGGTTTCTTTATATGATGCTAACGCAGTTATGGACGCTGATCATCTAATGATCTGCCCAGGACTCTCTGGTGACATGTACAAAGGTATTGGCGTGCAAGGGAGAGGATGCAGGCTCTTCAAGCTGTCTGACTGTTTTGGATTTGTGTTTTGGGCTACCGTCCATGTATTACCTATGTTTGTTTTATTATTGTTATTGTTGCTTGTTCATGTTTCTTGTTTCTTGTAATAGTTTTCTCCTGTATTTTTGGGGTTGTGTATTTGTACACCAGTGAATGATTTGTATCAAGGGCTGCTGCTAGAAATAAAAAAAATATTCTATATGAAGAACAAGTATACTGCAAGTACACAATAAAATTGGCAGTGCAATTCATTAAATGACGAGTTTAATTCCAAATGGGCCAAAATCACTTTCGCTTGGGTATCATGCTGCGGCAGCTGAGTTACAGCTCCTAGTAAGTGACTTTAGATAGGTAACAGTAGGTGGCAATATTGCACTATATCATAAAAGACAAACCAGTGAAAGTGATTTAGGCCCTTTCGGAATTAAACTCTTCAAATGTTCAATGGCCTTGTAATATGATAGAACTTTCGTAATGTGATGCGAGAAAATGAAAAAAATTAAACTGTGTTACAAATGAATGTGCAAAATTTTCAGATTATATTCTTGTTTAGATATTAGTGCAGCAGTTGAAATAATGTTTAATACCAAAATCAAAGTTTATTCTACAATTTTGCCGAAAGGTGATTGAATGATAATGAAGAAAAAATAAATCCTTATCAAGTGTATACATCGAACATAACAAAATGTTGACATTATTTGAATGGCAGCATATATCGAATATATATATTTGGATACATAAATTGGATGCACATTGTTTTTTCATGTGCACTTGTCCATCCGGGTGTTTTGAGACCAGATATAGATTACCATTTGTAAACAAACATGTAAAATTTTCAAGTATTTTAAATTTTCAAAATTTAAATTAACTATTTTTAAATACATTTTAAATTAAAATAAATCTTACGCTGATGTTCAGATTTTCAAAATATCGTATCAAAAGAAAATTTAATATGTTATTTTATAAAAATATTAAAATATGTAAGTGCATATTTTAATAGTTAATAATTTTAATTGGAATTCATTTGTATTTGTAATCCTTGATTTAAATGTATAAAGGGTTCAAAATTAGTGGTCGTTAAATTTTGTACTTATATATTTTACTTTGATGAAGATATTAGATACCTAACTGTTTTGCCTTTCATCGCATGTATGATGCAAATCCCATTTGATCCATTTATTCTTCCTTCTAACAATCTAACTAATTCATATCATGGATTACATGCATCCATGCAGCAAAGCAGGTCAAAGGTAGGTCTGCTAATAAAAGATGATTTATTTTGTGAGTTGAATAAGGAAAACAAAGTAAATAATTTGGAAATTGCACCAAAATAAGAAATTTTGGTAACTGGGGAAAATTGGTTAGATGCCATTGTTGCGAGACTTTTTGCTTCTACTTTCTAACCCTGCATATATAATGTATTTATTTATGTTATGTTTAAAAAGGCTTATTTACCATTTCACAAATGACAACAAATTTAACCATAATTGCATTGTTTAAAATATGAAAATAAAGGAAAACTTTTACTCTATCCTATCAAAAGTATCCATAGAGTTAGGTAGGTAGTCCCTTTGCCTCCATAATGATATCTCAAACACTAATTATTTCATTCAAGTTTTTGTTCGACAATGAAATTATATAGTATTTGATATAAAGTTAATTTAATTTAAATGAATATAAGGTATATATTTGATTAGAGGGTCGTATAACAATGAATCCACATGTCTGGTGATATTAAAAGTTTAAGAGCGATACTGATTCTGAGACAAACAAAACTAAATACTAGGGAATATTAATGTTTAAAAATGACTCACGTACCAGAGATTGTGTAGTAAGTTAATAACAGATAGTGAGCATTAAAAGACACTAGAGCGTAGATACTCTGCATGGATACATCTAGTGCATAAAATTTTCTGACAGCTGTTCAAAACATTGCCTTTTCATGCTACAACAGAAACCAGTAGTAATTAAAGTTTCAATTTTACAATTATGCACTCAACAATATGGTCACTTGGAACTTCCCATGCTGATATATTTCAGCAATTACTTTTCTTTACAGAAAAGTTGTCCTCTACGAGCAAGAGATTTCAATTTAAAACTCTATACAGAGAATAACTTAGCTTGCCAGTATGAAGTTTACAAATATGAAAAGGAGTACACTTCAAGTACAACAATAATGTTGATAAAAAGAGAATTGTTGATAAAACCTCATAACTTAATATTTACAAATTTAACCTAATATTTAATGTAAGTATTAACATAAAATTTACAAATTTAAGCATAATTTCAGAAACAAATAATATGTCATTAACTTTCAAGCATTGAACATATCAAAAGCTAGCAAAATTATCTTCTATGCCAAAGAATTCAATTATGATCTCTGGACAAAGAAGAAACTCAGCTGGCAAGTATATGTTAATTATTTTACAGTATGAACAAATTTTAAAAAGTAATCGCTTCAGTACAAAACTAATGTGTAAAAATAAAATGATAAATATATTAAATTAGCAATGCATCTATCCTACGTCTAACTAAAATTAAGAAATTTTGAAAACGTTATTCCAAAAGAAAAAATTAAAGTACATATAGATAATAACGGAAAAATTTTGCTAAAATAATTAATAACATTTTGTGTAATGTCATTTGCTCTTCATAAAAACTGAAAAAGTTATCCCAGACATTTCTTCATTTACAGCACACACGACATATAAACAATGTAAGCAGAACGACTAAAATTAAAAAATTAGACTTCGTACTCACTTTATATTTTAAATTAAAATGAACTATTAAAAGCACTATTTGGTTTGGTTTGTTTTACAGAAGAAAAAAAATGGTAAATTCCGCTGGTAAGGGTTACAGCATTGTTTTTCAACTGCACTGCAACTGCAAGGGCATCAGCGAGCATTGACGCATTAGAGCTCCTCGAGCTGAAAGCTGGATTCAAAGGTATGTGCGATCATATTCTCTTACTGATTTTTAGTCCTTCCCCTGCTAACTTGACTCATTGTATTGACAATGACAATTCGAATTCGAGTTTTCAATAGATTTTAATGTTTTAAGCATCCCCGAAATCGAATCGGACGTTTTTGAGATTATGTCTGTGTGTGTGTGCGTCCTTAAATCTGTGAATGCGATATCTCTCCAACAAATAGAGCGTCTGAAATGCTATTTAATACAATTATTGCTATCCGTGAATACTGGAATCGGTTTGATTTAAAAACGATCAAACGTTTTTACGATCAAAATTTTTAGAATGGATTTAAAAACGAATGATAATCGTCAATTGCATTTTGATGAAAGTTTTGACTGAGTATAAATAAATTATTTGTCTTGATCAATAAAGTCTCAAAGTATATTGGGCCCAATTTTAAATACTTAACTGATAACCTTTTAAAATTCAAAGATGCTGATGTCGCATCGGGCTTTGTCCCGGCGACAGTGTCACATCGGCGGTGGATCGGCTCCGGAGTCAAATCGGCGGGGAGTCGAACGAAAGTGAAACCGAAACCGATCTCACGACCGATATGCACAGAAGATTGAAGATAGACAAATAAGTACATTGCGTACACATATATAAATAACCCAGGAGTACTTACGGTCTGGAGACATCAGTCCACAGATGGGTAGAAAACAAAGACACAATTCAGGGTGTTCAAATAATTTAACTCATTAAACCAAATATTCATATTTATTCATAGGTAAGCCATTTAAATTGATATATATATTCCAACAATAGTAATATTCAATAATCATTCCACATATTACTTCAGTGATTAATTCAATCTCTTTATCATTAATGAACAATATTTGAAGTAATTTAACCATTCATTTTACATTATCACAATAACACTCTTAAGATTCATCAATTAATTTTCTTAGGTCAATTATCAATTTACTTCAATAAGAATTCCAAATAAGATACGTTAGTTTTATAAGCCTTAAATTTATACCAGTGTTTGGAATGATAATTTAAAATTCCACTGTTCTTAGAGTTAAATTGGTAATAATTTTAACTCACAGTTCTGTAACAAACAAATCCGTATAATTTCCAGAGCATCCGATCTTAACCTTATAAGCATTGCCGAAGGAAAGTTCCGCAAAATATCCGCAATGAAGTATAACGACATCAGAACTCAATGTTCAATCGAACAAGGGACCACGCCCGGATTCGTCGGATAACGGTCAAAATCACAACCTAAAATAGAAAAATAAAATAATTAAATTTTGGAATAAATGCAGATCCCGGTATAATTCTTCCTCGGGCATCTTCCCGGATTAGATTTAGGGAAAATCAATAATCCACAGCAGTATGGAGCCACCGGCCCTACTCTCTTTGTTCCATTTCTCCTCCGCAAAACTTACATCCGAACTCTTCAAAGTTAACACTCCAAAAAGCCCCCGAACACGACCACAAGCGCCCGACGACAGCCAAGAAGCTTTCCCATTGGCTGCCGAGCAGAGGAGAAGTTCGCTTTTCGAAACTTCTCACAGACGGCCCAGGCGCCGCGCAAAAAAAACAGCAGAACATTAAATCCACATTCTCAAACGAAACTAGACTTTTACACGTAAATGAATCTAAACGAGGCCTAACACAATGCAGGCGTTGAAAAGGAGAGATTTCCAAGCCGCATTTCACAAACTGTCGAATCGAACATACATGCGATACGACATTTCCTCCCCCTGGGAGGAAAGAATTTCGAACCAGTGAGAAATTTTTTTATCTCACACACATACACAACTTTAACAATTACAAAGGCATACTAGGAACCTTTAAGTGTAACACCAACTCAGAGAACAGTTTCTACTGAGTCAGCAATTTAGCAGAAAATTTTGAAGCAAGGGAAGTGTGACGCGTACACACATCCCACCTGAAGATCCGAATGCACAGGCAGTACATCCATCACCGCAGGGCAAAGACCAAAAGGGCCAAACGATGACAACAAAGACGTCCCAACAGCAAAAAGGAACCTTTACAAAATATAAACATATATTAAATACACTTAAATACACATAAATACACGGATACATGAAACGTCAGGGCACTTTTGCCTGACAGCAAAATTTCAATTTCCGAAATTCTCAAATTTCAGAAAACAAATGATATGAATATATGTACTAATAATATGATGCAAGATGAAAACAATTATGTCAAATAACATTGCCACTTTCAATAAAATAAGTGACCACAATAAAATAAACATTAATTTATAACAACACAATGAGATTAAATATATTTCATGAAACAAACAAACAAATGAGTTCTCTTTACTCATTCAACTTTTCTCACTTTAAATTCACTTTAAAGTTCTTTAACATTTAACTTTCAAACATTTCCATTTTTAATAATTCTATTATCATTAATTTCAACTTTTAATATTTTCACTATTATTATCACTATAATTATTACTATGCATAGTTTCAACATGAATTTAACTTCAATTCTTAACTTATTAAATTCTCATAATAATTATATGTTCTCAAAACAATTTCCACAATCAATGTACATCTTCCAAAATACATGTATTTTTCAAATTAAATGTAAGTTTCTCAAATTAAATGTATGTTTTCCAAAACAAAAGTATGTTTCAATTAAGTACATGTGATCACATTTCAAATATCACCAACAAACAATGAGCACTGAGAGAGAGAACGAGAGAAAAAATTTTGACTTCAAAGAAATTCCGTCAGTTATGTACTGCATGTGAAGATGGCCTATCCAAAAACACACCTCTGGCGGGACAGTAGTCGGGTTGCCAGAACAAAAGGGAGTGTAAAAACTAAAAAAAAAATTACCCGCGCGCAGGATCCACGCAGCAGAAATCAGTCACAGAGATCGCGCCCCTCAATTCAGTATCTTCAATGTAAAAATTTTGAACAGACTCACAGTAGTGAGCTGCCCACGGCGACTTCCATCTTTCCTTCATCAACTTCAGTTTCCCACTGGTCAGGCTTCCAATCCGCATCTAGTGGGAGTAGAAAGCAGTCGTCATCTCTGATTCCAATCACCACCGCAAGGGTCGGACAATTAATTTGCCAGCGTGCATCTTCTTCTAGGCTCGTGATATGTGTATCTGTTTGTGTACACCTGAAGTTTTCCAAAAAGGGTTGTTGCAGCACAGGTTCCACTCCAATGATGACTAACTGAAATTGTGTGGCAGAAAACATCAGGCAAGGAAAAAAAATATGTATACAGGAACTCAAAGAAAATCAAATTCATCAATTTCAAAAATTTCAGGCCAAAATCAATTCATCTCTCTCAGTCTCAAAATCAAATTCTGTTTGTCAAAGAAATTATATTATATATATATTTTTTTTTCAAATGTCATATTCTCTTATTAACCATTAATTAACTGAACTCACAGTTATTCACAACTCAAACATTTAAACGTTCAACAAAATTATTTTCAAACAATAAATTTTTTTAAATTATTTTTGTAATTAACAACAAATTTCTCTTTCTTTTAACTTAATTTCATTTGTTTAACATGACAAAATTTTGTGAAAAGCATCACAACATCAGAATAAATTATCAAAATATCATTTTTAGACAAATCAGCCAAACACCAACAGGCAGAGCAAATTCTCTCAGAAAAATTTTAAAGTTCAATAGAGTTCAAGATGAGAGTTGCTCAAAACATTTATGAAAATCATTTAAATCAGTTATAAATTTTAATTTTACACCACCAAGTTAAGTTTCACAACAACACATCAAATATTTCAACATTTTAATTAAATATGTGTAACAATTTTTTACTGAATTATCAAGACACTTTTTTTTTTTCTTTCTTCAAAAATTTGATTATTAATTTTAAAAGATAATGGTTGGAAAGTAACATAATAAACAATCATCAAATAAATAAAATGTATCTGAACAAAAATTTCTTTTATAATTGAGAATTTTTTTTTTTTTTTTGAAAAATGTGAAACTTATTTAATAAAATCTATTATTATGTGCTCTCAAATTGTATGGTGTTTTTGTACTTCTGTTTGCATTGAAAACCTTTTGTTTTTGTTGTGGTGAGTAACTGTTATTGTAAATAACTCTGCTTTTTCTAATGTTAGGATTTGAATTCACTCTTGTAAAAATTTGTCGGTTTGCATCAGCATGAAAATTTGATTGTTTTCCAGGAACAGAAGGATTCACAGGAGCAGGAAGGTTAAATCTAACTCTTTTTACAGATTCTTTTGTTTTTTGTTTGTTAGCTGGGTTAGATAAACATGGTTTCAGGATCACTGTATCTTTCGTAGATTGAATATTGGATGAAGGATTATTTTGTTTTGGATTTACATTTTCACTTCCAGCCTTTTTTTGTTGAGTAAATTTTTGAAGTTCCTTCCTTCTAGGAGGTAATAAAGTAAGTCTATTCACATGGACCAATTGTTTGTTCTTCGGATTCATTATGTGTTGTATCAAGAAATTCACTGGTGATGTTTTCTTAATCACACGAAAGGGTCCTTTATTAAAAGAGCTTAATTTCTTCGACTGTCCCTGGGGCAAATGAGGCGTATACAAGTAAACCAAATCACCAATTTTGATTTCAGGTTGCTTAGCTTTCTTATGCTGCTGTGATATTTGTGAGTTTTCAGCCTTTTCTAGATTTGTCTTAACCAAGTCATACATTTTTTTCAATCGAAATTGTAGATCTTCACCGTATTCATATGTAGAGTCGTATGTAGGGATTTTAAAACCGGAAATGAGTGTATTGGGAACAGTCAAGTCTCTTCCATAGACTAAGTATGCAGGAGATTCACCTGTGGAGGTATGAATTGCATTTCGATGGGCCAAAAGTGCAAAATGGATTAATCTGTCCCAATTATTTTTATCATCATAAGCAATGTTTTTTAATGACCTGAGGAGAGTTCCATTAAGACGCTCGACACAGCCATCTGAGCTAGGATGATATGGACTTGTAGTAGATTTACTAATACCTAATTTCTCATAAAAACTTTTTGCAGATCTTGATAAAAAAATTCGAACCACAATCTGTGACCATAAATTGAGGTATGCCGTGCTGTGCTATAAAATGTTCTAGGCACTGCAAAATGTCATCAGTTTTTATAGAAGCGAGTGGGTACGCTTCAGGCCATCGAGTGAAGTAATCGGTAATCACCAAGATGTATTTTTTCCCTGAGTATGAGGTAGGCAAGGGTCCAACACAGTCCATTGCAACCCGTTGAAATGGATAACTTGATTTCGAAAATCTCTGGATTGGAGCTTTATTGTTTTTATAACCTCTATTGATGACACAGATTTCACATGACGACACATAATTACTTGTTTGGGAGTACATCCCTGTCCAATAGTATTTACGACTAATAGAAGCTAAAGTCCTTCTAAATCCGCAGTGAGCATAAGTGGGACAATCATGATGCAACCAAAGTATTTCTGACACAAGTTCCTGAGGAACAACAATTCTCTCTTGGTATTGGTGTCTCAACTTCGGGTTCTTGTGGGTACACCATAAAGTATCATCTTTCCTAAAAAATACTAGACTCTGAGGATATGGCATAATATTCTTTTCTAAGCAATCTATGATCTTGTTACATCTGGAGTCAGATTTCTGAGCATTTTTTATTCTTACAAGTAAAGTAGGATGTGCAGAAATTTGTTCAAACTCTTTAATTGGCATGTTGTTGTCAGTTTGAATATTTTGTTGATCACTTAAATTGTTATCCACAACACAAATTTCATTAGTTTGATTTTCACTTAAATTTCCAAAGACACTTTCACTCAAATTCTCATGAATATTGTTATTGTTGACACTAGGAATTTTTGATACTAAATTAGAAGAATTTTGTTTCTTTGTATTATTGATAACTTTGTATTTAGACACAAATCTGTTGTTAGGAACAACATCCACTGGGTTTGCACAATCGTTGACATTCCTTGACAAGTAGTCGGCTACTACATTTGCCTTTCCTGGCTTATGTATGATTTCATAATCAAATTGTGTTAATGAAGCAATCCACCTTGCAAGTCTGGAAGTAGGGTCTTTCAATTTAAATATGAAGGACAAGGAGCTCTGATCACAAAAAACAATAAAGTGTTTTCCAATCAGGTAATGTTTATAGTAATTGGTAGCCCATACAACAGCAAGTGCTTCTCTTTCCACCACACTGTACTTTTGTTCAGCATCATTTAACTTTCGACTCGCATAAGAAATAGGGTGATAATCTCCATTTTCATTAGCTTGGGAAAGAAAACCACCCAAGGACTGATTCGAAGCATCAGTGTGTAGCACAAATGGTTTATTAAAATCAGGGAGATTCAATATTGGTTTAGATAAGAGTTTTTTCTTAAGAATATCAAAGGATTTCTGAGCATCATCTGACCAAACAAATTTCTTTTTGTTGTCCTTGTTTTTTGTTTTTAGAATTTTGGTTAAAGGTAATGCCAGATGTGCATAATTTTTGATAAATTTCCGGTAAAACCCTGTGAGACCAAGGAACTGCCTCACATTTTTCACTGATTTTGGAATTTTAAAATTTTCAACTACTTCAACATTGTGAGGGTCAGGTTGCACTTTTCCTTCAGACACAAGGAAACCAAGGTACTTAATGGTTTTCCTAAAAAAATGGCACTTGGAAGGCTTCAATTTTAAACCATGTTTTCCTAATCTTATGAAAATTTCTTCCAATTTCTTTAAGTGTTCTTCAAAAGAGCGAGAAGCGACTATTATGTCATCGATATATATTCCTGAGATTCCAGCCAAAACAAGCGACATAAGTCTTTGAAATGATGCAGGTGCGTTTTTCAGCCCAAAAGGAGTTCTAAGCCACTCAAAGTGACCATCGGGTGTGGAAAAAGCTGTCTTTTCATAATCATCTGGATGAAGGCATAGTTGGTAAAATCCAGAGGTCAAATCAAGTGTGCTAAAATATATAGCACTAGAAAGTTTGTCTATCAATTCTGCTATGTTAGGTATAGGAAAAACTTCGCTAATTGTCAGATTGTTTAATTTTCGATAATCAGCCACCAGCCTATATGAACCATCAGGTTTCTTAACAAATAACACTGGTGTGTTATAAGGAGAGGTGCTGGGTTGAATGATCTTGGCATTCAAGAGTTCGTTGGTTTGTTTTGATAACTCTTTCTGCAGGTGATGAGGCACACGGTAAGGTTTCTGTCTAATTGGAATATTTGAATTTAAATTAATTTTATGCAAAATGGTGTCGCAGCCTGTTATCTCATTAACAGACTTGGCAAAGACTGTACTTCTTTAACAAATTTTGTAACAATTTTTTCTGCATGCCATTTATATGTTTTAAATCAAAGTCACCACCCCATACTTCAAATATCTCGTTGTTTTCTTTATGGTGTTCATCAACACTATTTACTTCAGATAAATTTGTCTCTTGCACATGACTAATTATACCCAATTTCATTCCTTTGTTAATATTTATTTGTTCTTTTGAAGGATTTGCCACTCGTGCATATAGAAAATCATCTTTTGTCACCTTATATACAGCTCTTGCTAAAAAATAATTTTGTTTAGTGGAACATTCACTGACATCTCTAGGTTCCAATAAAATTGTAGAATTTTTTTCAAATTTTGAATCAATTTTGACTTTAATGAATGACTCTTCCATGGGTTTCAAAATGCATTTCTGGTATGCTTTAACAAATTTGAAATTCTCTTTTGGCTGTATTTTTCTCTTCTCTTGGCAAAAAGAACTTGTATTTAAGGAATTCATATCACAATCTGAACTTGTAATTTCATTGACATCATTATCACAGATATTTGAAACGGTTAAGGTCTTGTTGGTTTGCTTATAGTCATTTACTACACTTTGCATTATAGGATTTCTACTGATAAACTCATTATTTTTATTTATACACAGATCTCTAAAATCAATGTCATGGAATTCATTTTGTACATTCAAATAATCATTTCTGAAATTTTCACAAAAACTGTTATCGCTGTTTCTATAGTCAATGTCCTTTAAATACTGTATGTCATAATTTGTATCAAACTGTAGGTGACTAATTGTGTTGCATTCTTTCATTTCTTCTGATACCACTGCAGTCGTTTGTGATGTGCTCGTTTCCACAAAAGGGATACTGCAATATTTAAAATTGACTCGTTTGTATTTGTAACTTATTGTCACTTCCTTTTTGTTTAAGAAAACACTTCCTAAAATCATATTGTAGTTTTTGGGAGCAGGAATGTCCAGGACACAACACTCGATTTCAGTTCTTTCGTTAGCAATTGCAATGGGAAAGGAAACTTTTCTTTCTACCAAAATATTTTGATTAGAGATTCCCCTCAAAATTGTAGAGGTATGTTTTATTTGATAATTTTCTGGAGGATTATTTTGAAGAGAGCTTTCGTAAATTATGTTAATAGAACTTCCCGAATCAATCAAAGCATTCAATTTTGTATTACCAACAAACACTGCTATAATCGGAAAAGCATTGATACAAGGAGCATCAAAGTCAACCATCGAATTAGTTTCAAAGTTCGGTCTACTAGGATTATCTTGGAAGGAAGTCTGATTGTTGTAATTTTGTCTATTGAAATATCTTCTATTACCAAAATTTGGATAATTTCCTCTTCCATAATTATTTCTGTTATTTTGATTAAAGGTTGCAAATTTATAGTTATCATAACGATTTTGAAATTGGTTTGAATAGTTTCTTCTATAATTATTTTGATTTCCTCTATATGTGTTTTCAAATGGTCTTCTAAAATATCGGAAACTTCTTTTGGATTTGTAATTTTGATAAGTATTCCCATTTCTCCATTCGTTTCTTCTCGAGGCAGCTGGCGTTCCTCTTTGATTTACTAGACTTCTGTTTCCTATGCTTTTGTATGGAGTTGAAGTTTGAAAAGAAGCTGAAGGTCTGGATTTCTTTTTTGGAACAATATTCTCAAACTTTTCTTCCGCGAATTCTTCTTCGTTATATTTACTTGTAGAGGGCGTATTCAAACTGTCCTCAAAGCTTCTGTTGCTTCTGTCAATTTCTTCTCTTAAAAATGAAAGTTTTTCTTTTCTTTCCGCAGCATTTTCTTCAAACCTCTTCTTCAAAGCTTCATACTCAGTTTTCTTTTCTTTTAATTTGGTTTTTAAATTTTCCAATTCTTCTTCATGTTTTCTTCTCTTCGACACAGTAAGAGTAACTTCTTCATCTACACAGTCCGAGCTTTCATTCAGGATTTCTTCCTGCAAAATAGCGACCTGTTTTGCAGCTTCAAATGTTTGTGGATTCGCCGCACATACAGCTTTTCGAATAGTCATCTTTAATCCTTTTATGAAGGAATTTTTCAGAATTGCAGTTCTCAGCGAATTTTTGCCAGAGTTGCATAACTCTTCCGGAAATGCTCGAAAAGAGTCCGCTTCAATTCTCAAGGCAAACTGCCTAATTGTTTCATATTATGCTTCTGTTTCAGGTTTACTAAATTTTCTACTTTTTTGGCAATATCTTCTTTTTTTTCAAATTGCTCCTTCAGAGCGAGAATGAGTTCATTAAAGTTTTCACTGTGATTAAGGCGAGGGATTCCCTTAATTAATCTTTCAGCCTGATTCTTTAATTTCAGTTTCAATATGAAAATTTTATCTATGTTCGACCACTCAGCATGTTTTGCCACTAAGTCAAATTTGTCGAGAAAGTCCACAAATGATTCATTTGGAGAACCAGAAAAATCA
The DNA here is from genome assembly GCA_951213105.1 of Amaurobius ferox. NCBI lineage: Eukaryota > Metazoa > Arthropoda > Arachnida > Araneae > Amaurobiidae > Amaurobius > Amaurobius ferox. The sequence goes on along the minus strand of OX578152.1, from coordinate 35,488,122 downwards.
GGGATTGTGTTTATAAATTGTGAGGAGACTGAGTTTGTTTTTGTTTTTCTTGAACTTGCACTAACCGACACAGATCTTCCAGAATTTGGAGAGAGTCGGGGAGGAGAGCGTGAAGGCACACGTGCATTTGCTCCAGTCTGCGATGAGGAATCAGTGCTTCTACTAGCACGAACAGTTTTGTTACGAGGCATGTTTAAATTTTTTTACCGAAAAATAATTCACAGAATTTGCAATGTCTTTCTTTTTTTTTTTTGAAATGCAACAATCAGTGCAATTAATATTTGTGGTTGTGTGTTTCTAAAATGTATATGAAATACTATCAAATATTGAGTTTGTTATTGTTTTTATGAAAATCACTCATATTTCCCCCAAAATATCAAACACAAAATCATATGCCAATATATATATATATGTCAGACTTATTACTTTTCAATTTCATGTATTGGTCATAAATTCTCATTTTTATGCATCAAATATACAAATAGAAACCACTTACTTCGATCACATAAGAACACATTTAACACTTTTGCACAATAAATACTCATATATATTTCAAATATACCACTTTTTCCTCTTTTTTTTTTTTTTTTCTCAATATGGACAAAATTATAACTTACACCCTGAAAAAGCAAAAAGCCAAAGTTTTACTTTCTTTTTTTTTTAAATAGAGCAATTAAATTTATTTTCTACCACTCCATAAGTCAGAACGGCACCAGTGTCGCATCGGGCTTTGTCCCGGCGACAGTGTCACATCGGCGGTGGATCGGCTCCGGAGTCAAATCGGCGGGGAGTCGAACGAAAGTGAAACCGAAACCGATCTCACGACCGATATGCACAGAAGATTGAAGATAGACAAATAAGTACATTGCGTACACATATATAAATAACCCAGGAGTACTTACGGTCTGGAGACATCAGTCCACAGATGGGTAGAAAACAAAGACACAATTCAGGGTGTTCAAATAATTTAACTCATTAAACCAAATATTCATATTTATTCATAGGTAAGTCATTTAAATTGATATATATATTCCAACAATAGTAATATTCAATAATCATTCCACATATTACTTCAGTGATTAATTCAATCTCTTTATCATTAATGAACAATATTTGAAGTATTTAACCATTCATTTTACATTATCACAATAACACTCTTAAGATTCATCAATTAATTTTCTTAGGTCAATTATCAATTTACTTCAATAAGAATTCCAAATAAGATACGTTAGTTTTATAAGCCTTAAATTTATACCAGTGTTTGGAATGATAATTTAAAGTTCCACTGTTCTTAGAGTTAAATTGGTAATAATTTTACCTCACAGTTCTGTAACAAACAAATCCGTATAATTTCCAGAGCATCCGATCTTAACCTTATAAGCATTGCCGAAGGAAAGTTCCGCAAAATATCCGCAATGAAGTATAACGACATCAGAACTCAATGTTCAATCGAACAAAGGACCACGCTCGGATTCGTCGGATAACGGTCAAAATCACAACCTAAAATAGAAAAATAAAATAATTAAATTTTGGAATAAATGCAGATCCCGGTATAATTCTTCCTCGGGCATCTTCCCGGATTAGATTTAGGGAAAATCAATAATCCACAGCAGTATGGGGCCACCGGCCCTACTCTCTTTGTTCCATTTCTCCTCCGCAAAACTTACATCCGAACTCTTCAAAGTTAACACTCCAAAAAGCCCCCGAACACGGCCACAAGCGCCCGACGACAGCCAAGAAGCTCTCCCATTGGCTGCCGAGCAGAGGAGAAGTTCGCTTTTCGAAACTTCTCACAGACGGCCCAGGCGCCGCGCAAAAAAAACAGCAGAACATTAAATCCACATTCTCAAACGAAACTAGACTTTTACACGTAAATAAATCTAAACGAGGCCTAACACAATGCAGGCGTTGAAAAGGAGAGATTTCCAAGCCGCATTTCACAAACTGTCGAATCGAACATACATGCGATACGACACTGATGAACGTGAACAAGGTGATAGTGATATCCCCACCCAAAGTAACAAGCGTAAATATGTTAAACATTCAAATTCTGAAGATACTCAAAAAGTTGAAAATATTGCTATTGAAACCAGTAACAGATTTAACTTACTTACTAATGAAAATTCTAATGATGTTGATAATTCCAATTTGATTACAACTGAAAACCCTAGTGTAAAGAATGTTGACAATTCTAATGCAATCAATGATACAGACAAGTCAATTATTGCAGAAAAATCTAATGTAAACAATACCAAATATACTAACCGTCCTGTTGACTATGACTAGTAATGACCAATCCCCCTCGCAGCCCTCTAAACCGGAACCTTTCTACATAAAGATGGTAGAAAACTAGAAGGCACTCTTAAACAATGCCACCAAAGACTTAATTTTAAACCCCCCCCCCCCCCATCCAGATGGCAGGCGAGTACGTCAGACTAAAACCAAAAAATGTCGAACAGTATAGAGCTCTACAAAAATTCTTGTTAGCAAATAAAATCCAATTCCATAGTATGAGCATAAAATCAGAAAGGCTCAAGAAGATCCTCTTAAAAGGAATTTCCATTGGCACTAATGGGCAAGAAATTAAAGAGGATCTAGTATCTAAGGGATTTGACATCCAACGTGTGTCCCAACTAAGGAAATTCAAAACGAAAGAGCGACTTCCAATTTTCCTTGTGAATATCTACAACTCCGATAACTTTGATGAAATTTATGAACAAGAGGAAGTGGTTGGCTTCACTGTCAAAATAACAGATTACGACCCCTTTCCCTGGTTTCAGTGTTATAACTGTCAATAATGGGGACATAATTCTGACAATTGTAACCTACCCCCCCCAGCCTGTCTAAAATGTGCAGAGCCCCACCAAACCAAACAATGTACCAAATCGAAAGACCTCCCAGCAAAATGCATAAACTGTAAAGGACCCCATCCGGCCAACTATTTAGGATGCCCAAAAGCCCCAACCAACAAGTGACCCTTCCCCAAAATCCAAACTGCAAGTACCCTCAGCAATAAAAATCAAAACAATCAACTTGGACCCTCTTCCCATCAAAACTCTAAGTCTAGTATCACACATACCTACAAACAATCAAATCCAATTGCTCCCCTCACACCAACTACTTCAGTGCAGAAACCTTTCTGCACTCCCCCTCCTTCAGAGCCCTACACTAACACGGCCTGCCCTGAGCTAGAACCCTTTTCAGTCATACATGAAAGGTATAGGAAAAGAAAACTTGAGGAGAAAGAAAAAGAAACCCGTGAACTTAGCCTCACAGAGAACCAAAACAAGCCTTATTTTGCAAAGAGCTCCAACACCACTGTCAAAAAAGCTAAGCCCACCTCTTCTCCTTACGCTCTGCCTCCTGTTGAAAATAACCAGCATGCTTCACCAACTCCTGTAGCTCTCCCACCTGAAAATCAATATAAATCAACTAATAATTCTATAGCAAACGATAATGCCAAATCAAATAACCAAACTAGTAAATCCATTCAAAACAACCAATCATATAATCAAACTAACCAGCGAAACCTGCCACCCCCACCCTCCCAATGGAAGTTGTGGACATTCACGTGGAAGCAGAAAGTCCGCCCTCCCTCGGAGGAATCAGTGAAATTATGAACTTAATTACTGCAATTCAAAAATATTCTCAAAATTCAATATTCAGGACGTAATAAATAAAATCACATTAGCTATCAGCAATATGGAAAAAGTTGAGGGTCCCCTCAACAAACTATTTGTATTTATCCGTGCTATTGAATCTATCTTCGGTGCCCAGATAAATCCTACCAATCACGAATAGACACCCATCCAAATTAAATATCCTTTGCTGGAATGCTAACGGCTTATGCAATAAAATCGACGACCTAAGAAACCACTTAACTGACAACCCCGCTGACATCATTCTAATACAGGAACTTAAAACAAAACGCCCAGACCGTTTAAAAATTCAAAACTTTACTCTTTACTACACACTAAGACACAGCGCCGCAGGTCAGCCACTAAGCTATGGCGGAACAGCCGTTTACATCAAAAATTACATCCCACACACACATCTCCCAAGTTCAAACACACATCGTCTTGAAAACACATTGGTGGAAATCCTACTTTCTAGGCAGCAAAAAACTCATAATTGGTTCCATTTACAACATAATTAACTCTCCCGACCCCCTTTATAACGATCTTGACCTCATACTTAAACTTTCATCCCCTACTATCTTAGCAGGTGACTTCAATGCGCACCATCCTAGATGGAATGCACGCAGGACTAGCCGGGTAGGAAGAGAACTTAACAACTTTTGTATTGATAACAATTTAGACATTAAATTTCCTCCCCTCCCCACCAGACATAGTAATCACACCAACCCTACCACCATTGATTTTGCATTATTAAAAAATTGTCCTTTCCCAGCCTCTGTAAATGTACTTAATCTTTTTACCTCGGATCATCTACCAATCTTATTAACGCTGCAACTAAATACCCCTCTTCCCGCCCCCTCTCTCCCTACTAAAGTTAACTGGAAAAATTTTGTTAAACTTCTAAACGAGACCCCCATCCTCTTCCCAACCATCACTTCCACCGAAGATGTTAACAACGCGATCAAAACAGTAACCCAAACATTTAGCTTAGCACATTCCGACAGCACCTCCACCTACATTCCACAACTCTACCAAAAACTCCCATATTCTATCACTAGCCAAATTAAACTCAGAAACCGCGCTCGCCAACATTGGCAACACACAAGAAATCCTGCCCACAGAACTAGATACAACCATCTGACGGCACAAATAAAACTTTTAATTTCTAACTATAAACAATCCAAATGGAAGCAATACATCGAATCTCTCTCCCCTACTAATCATTCACTTTGGGACTTCTTAAAACGTATTCGTAAAAAGCACAAAAATATTCCCTTACCCACTCACGAAAACACCACTGCTTACACAGAACAAGACAAAGCTAATCTACTCACTGATGTATATGAAAAACAATTCACACCACACAAAGATATTTTCTGCCCAAATTTCATGGAAGAAGCCGAGGAAACCGTGAAGCAGTTTTTTAGTGTTCCAAATACTTCCCCACATTTTCCCCACTGACATAGTTAACTACATCAACACTCTCCAAAACAAGAAAAGCCCCGGCCCTGACAATATTTCAAACAAAGCTCTTAAATCCTGCACTATTAATATAATCTTTTACATCACTGTTTTAATCAATTCCATTTTCGATCTCAATTACTTCCCTCGCGACTGGAAGCACGCCGCCATTGTTCCTATCCTTAAACCAAAAGAAAATTTAAACTCCCCAAAAAGTTATCGCCCCATAAGCCTGCTGTCCTCTCTTGGCAAACTGGCTGAACATTTCATCGCCATCCAAATCAACAATTTCCTTGCTAATAACAACATTCTCCTCCCAGAGCAATTTGGTTTTAAACAGCTTCACTCTACAACACACCAACTGCTACGCGTGGTGGAGTACATCTCTGATGGACTCCAAAACCGGTCAGCAGTTGGAGGTATACTTATTGACGTCGCAAAAGCCTTCGATAGGGTGTGGTTCATCGGACTCATATACAAACATCTACTATGTTTAGATACACAGATAATACACAGATACACAGATAATATATGTGTGTATGTGTATGTACTCAAAGTATTGGAATTGTGCCGAAGGTCAGAACTCGAATTTTCAAAGAATCTACACGTTTTGGGACTTCTAGAATACGAAAAAACTATTTTTAGGAAGACGTCTGTGTGTGTAAGGGTGTATCTGTGTATGTTTCTGTGTGTCTGTGTGGATATTACATCCACTCTAATTGAAAAACTAATGGACCGAATTTCATGCAATTTGGTAGGTATGTTTTTTGTGGGAAATTCTGATGTTCATTAGATTATAGTACGATTCGTAATAAAAGAATATGCCTTACTTGCGAAATGGCCGTCAGAAATTGCCTTTATCCACTCTAGCTAAAAACTAATGGAACAAATTTTACAAAATTTTGTGTATAATATTTCAATAACCTGCAAATGATTTATATACCAAATTTAACAAAATTTGGTATATAAATCATTTGTAGGTTATTCTAGTACGATTCGGGAAAAAGGAACGGGCTATTTTTGCGAAATGGCCCGCAAAAATCGTTAAATATAAAAATAAAAGACTACGTGTGCTCAATTATATCAATTAAATTCCTATTTTATACGTGATTTTTGACACCAAAAAGAATAAGACTAACCCCGTTACTCTAGGACTAGCCGTTCATGAAATATTCTAATTTTTTCGCGTTTTCGCTACGCCACTTTTGACAATAAGTTCAGCTATCAAATGAGAACCAAATTTAAGTTTAACGTGCAAATTCAATGTCATTTAAAATACTTATGGCTGTTATTTTGTGCAGATAAACTCAAATTATTATTGAAGAAATAATGAGAACGTGAATATGAGTCTGCAGGGAAAGACATGTGCTGCCCACATCAGAATTTTTAACAATGATTTATAGAAGTGAACGGGGATTATTTGCAGGCCATTTCGAAAAAAATGTAGGATCTATATTTAAAGATCCACCAAATTTTTGTAGAGTAAAATGTTCAAATTTAAGTTGTGTACCAAATTTTAACTCTCTAGGACGTAGGAAAGTGCATTAAAAATGCCATCAAATAAGTATATTATGAAGAGTTATATAAAATTTAAAAAAAAATTGAAAAATTGTTATCTACCAAATTTATTTTAAAATGTTAAGCCTCTCTCATATACAAATAATTTAACTCTTGGAAAGATATTTATTATATAATATATCTCTCTCTTCTTTCTGGAGGATATCCCAAAAGTCAGAATTTAATTGAATTTGTTTTTCTCCCTATATTAAAACATTTTTAATTAAAAAACTACCTAACATATTTTACTGAATTTTTTTTATATATTGTATGGGATAATGTAAATATTTCCTAAAAACTTCGAAGCAATTTGTGAATTTTAAATTTGCTTAAAAAATGTTTGAAAAATTAGGCCCCATAGGGTTCAATGTATTTCATTTTTTCAACCCTTGTTCAATAAAAATCTAATTGGGTGATATTATTTATTTATATTCCCATAGGTCCCACAGACCGTCTGAACAACATACTAAAATTTCATTTTGATAAAGACATTTTTACGGCAGTTATCGTGCTAACGGACAGACAGACAGACAGAATGAATGAGCAAAGTCATAAACACTTTTCAACTTTGTTGTAAAGTGTTAAAAACGAACAATTAAACCTTTCATATAGCATTAAGCAGATGATATTTTTTCCGCCAATTTATTTGAAGAAAATTGTGTCATGACGTTTAGTAACAAATTTAAATCCAATTTGTTTATACGGCAGCTGATTTCTATTAAATCCTTTCCGATTTAAATAATAAAGATATATATATATATAAAATAAATTTCACCGATATTGCATTTTTGACTGAATTATATCAATTATGGTTTTCAGGTTTAAACATTATTATCATTGATATTTTCAGTTTATTATGTCATTGTTTTATTTTTACAAAAATTTTTGAAACTCATATATTGTATGTATATATTGTAAACTCATATGTAGTACCGAGTAATCTTCTACAAATGCATGGGTATATCTTCTACTCAGTGGCTTATCCTGACTCTGAAATGTGTGTGTGTGTGTGGGTGTGGGGCAACTGTTTAGCATTTGCTTATGCCAGGGTTATTTTAAATGAAAAATACGCATAACAATAAAAAGCCTTGAAAAGTAGGGAGGTCTGCCCCCCCCCCCAAACATACGCTGCTGCTTCTACTCCATGAGAATATGAGCAGTACAAGTATATTAGCACATATTTTGGCATATATTGGAATCAATTACGGCCTTTTAGGTTTTAAGATTACGGAATTATTGATATTTTCAATTTCAAACTAACTCATAAGTTGTAGTATGGGTCCTATACAGGTTTAGCTCTTTTATTTTGCAGATATTTATTCAACTTCATGTATTTTGTAAATTTGTTTACAAACAACACCAGGACATTTTATTCTTCAGATCTGCTCGTGAAGATAATTTTGTGTAGCTAGATCAGATATTCTTAAACTTCTTTTTAGAAGCATTAAATTAAATATTTTAACAGAATATTTTGATTAACAATGTCATTTAATATATTATAGGAATTTGCACATGATTGTGAATTTTAAATTGAATTTGACAACTTGAATGTTGCAAAGAACAATGTTTCATTTTGACAATCTAATTAATACATGGCTAATAAAAGGAGATTGATTTTGTGAGTTGCATAATATAAACAAAGCAAATAATTTTTAAATTGCATCTATGTAGAACAATTTTTCAAATAGGGAAAATCGGTTAGGTGCCATTGACACATGGCTCTCAAAATGATTAAATTATATCTATATGTCACATCTAGCCATCAATTATAGAGTTTAATATTTTATGCTATCCAATAGTACGAAGGAGATTTAAATATATTTAAATTTCCTCGAGTAATACCGAGATCGTAAAACAAAATACTCCTTACACAGGCGTAGTTCATTTTAAGCATCAACTATAACTTAGAATTCAATATTCTAAACTATCTAATAATACAAGTATACGATAGTAAATTTAGCAGCTGAGTGATGATGAGTTCGTATTATAAACTACCATCTCCGTGCACAGGCGCAGTTCTCTGAAGCTACTATTGGTCGTCGATATTGACGTCCGGTGACGTCACATCATGACGTCGGAGTGGGTTCGGTGCTATTTATCCGCTCGTCTCCGAATTTCGGTAAGGTGTGCATGTTCGGAAAACATACCCGCTATACCCCCTGCTGTGAGGCCGATTCTTGGCTATTGGCTAGGTTAAATGACGTCATGGGCGGAGCCTAGTATACACTTTGAACTTGTCGTCTTCGAGATTATACATGGAAAAAATGTTTGTTATTAAATCGGGAAGAACATTATGATAGAAAGAAATAGTGCAAAGATATAACAATATTCGGAGATATATACACGTTCGTAAAACAACAAAAATGTCTTAAATTTAGGTAAGTAGTATATGATATATTTATTACAATTTTTTCGAGTAAAATGCTGACATTGGAACGTTATACCTTATACATCTGTAATAATCCAATTGAATGATTTTCTAACTTATTTTGTATAGTACCTAATTTTAGATACAAGATCGCCGACCAAATATGAATATATCAAAACTTGTACTGCAATATTTCACCTGGCCTGTTTTAATAACTTAAGTGGTCAGATGTTTTTATTGTTGTATCAGTTAAATTAAAGGAGAAACTTTGATTTATTTCCTTCTAGGCTAATTAAATTTGTGTAGAAGACAGCAATATATTTTTTAATCTGATTCATAGTCAATTTGTTTATCACAGTAGTGTGTTATAGTATAAGAGTGTTGTTGTTGAAACCCAGACCGTCCGACCTACCAGAAAGGTGTAAGGTAACTGTTTGGACGGTCGGGAAGTGCCACCCAATTTAGACCGGAACCCAGTGGGGGAGGCATCCACAGGGACCGTACCCTCCTTCCCCTACCACCAACCCCTCGGAAGGACTTTCGGACCCACATGTTTAACGTGATCGTACTCCGCATGAACACGGCGGCAGTTTTGGCAGTGGCTGGAATCGAACCCGGGCCTACCGAGTGCAACTCCAGCGCGCTAACCAATAGGCTACCACGCCCATAGTATAAGAGTGTTGAGGACCCAGACCGTCCGGCTCGTCAACAAGGACTTGAGCAACCATTTGGACGACCGGGAAGAAAGATAGCGGAAGCTAACTCACATGGCCCTCGTCCAACGATCCACCAAACACCAATCCAGAAACGGAGCCCCACGAGCGGCCCGCATCGGGCACCGAAACAGGGCACAGTTTATTTAAACTACTTATAAAATTACAAAGGATAATACATATTACCACCACTTAAGACATAAATTTTTCAGGTGGAGTGAACACTTGCAGATGGATTATAACAAATAAGGAGGAAAATCCTCTTAACATTTAAAATATGAGGAAAACCAACACAAAGCAAGAATACCAGGTAGACAATACAGTACAAAAACCACAAGACAAAACAGAAAAAGGCAACACCTCCCGGAAAACACAGGGGAAAAGACAAGGGAACCGATCAAGGGGAGAAGGAAAGCAGGGGAACATACTCACAGGCTGATTAAGTGACTTGGTTGGAGATGTCTCTAGGAATGAGAACACAGTTTTTTAATTTTTCAATGGAAGATTTGTTAGAGCTGACTCTCGAGAACCAGACTGCACAGTTAGAAGGAGAGGGTTTAATTAAGTGAAATTTTTTAGAATGGGGGCAATCAAAAACAAAATGATCAGCGTCCCCGTAAGCGCCGCAAGTACAACTAGAAGTGGATTTGTGTTTGAAGAAATGTAAATAGTCCATGAAAGGGCCATGGCCAGTTATAAAATAAATGAGATATTTATTGGTAATTTGAAGGGCGGGGTTGCCACGGGGAAGAAAGGAGGAAATGCGGGCAGGATCATGTGTCCGGGGGGAAATATAAGAATTTAAATAATTTTGCCAAAGGAGGGAAATATTTTGCTTACAAAAATTCTTTAAAAGGGAAAAAGGGAAGGGAAGGGAAAAGGGAGAGCCAGAAGAGGAGGCGATTTTAGCATATTTATCAGCAGTCTCGTTTCCCGAGATATCAGAGTGGGCCTTCACCCAACGGATATTAATGAGATTTTTATTTGAAATTGCATTTAATTTAATTTTTGAAAGATAACTAGATTTATTTTTAATGGAATTAAAAGCCGAAAGGGAAGAAAGACTATCGGTAAAAATATTAATTTTGGAATTATTAGTTGAGGCCCAATTAATAGCATAGTCAATGGCGGAGATTTCCGCCTGAAAAACTGTATTCCCATTGGCTAGTTTAAAAGTGAATGTATCTTGGAGTGTATTATTATTGAATATACAGACAGCAAAACCAGTGTTTCCATCAATGGAAGAGCCATCTGTATAAACATTAATATTAGAAAAGGAGGAAGGGGGGAGGGGGACAAGATTAGCTATACGAAGAGAGGGAGGAATGGAAGAAATTGGGCGGTTTGAATCAAACAGGGAAGGGGCAGGGACGGGCAAATTAGTAAAATGATTTATGCGATGTTTCCAGAAAATATATTTTTTGAAATTAGTATTAATTATGAAATGAATAGGGGGGATGCCAGTGATGGAGTATAGAGAAATGTTAGAAGTGGTACAAAAACCCGCAGAAATTTTTAAGAGGAAAATCCTTTGAAGAGAAAGAAGCTTTTTGACCTGGTCCCCAGTTAAAGCCCCGCCCCATAAATAATAGACTTTTCAATAACCGATAAATACCAAGTTTTTAAAAAGGATTTGTCTACCCCCCAGTTACTGCCAGGCACTCGCCCAAAGGTGTTGGCGACCTTATAACATTTCTCCTTAAGATTAAAAATGTGTGTACTCCATTTTAAATTATCATCTATAGTAATTCCTAAATAGATAAGAGAGCGGGAGGAAGGGATTTTATAATTTAAGATTTTGAAAGAGGGCCTATTTCGTATTTTATTTCTATTTTTATTAAATATGATAGCTTTACATTTTTCGGGTGAAATTGTTAGCTTAAGGTCAGAAAGGGCAGAAGATAAAAGATTTAAAAGATTATTGGTGTTAGAACGGAGGGTGCTAAGATTGACGCCATATGTAACCACCGCAAGATCATCCGCGAAGGCTTGGATATGGTAAAGATCATTGTTAAGGTTAAGAATTGCATTGAAATAGATGCTCCACAGGGTAGGGGAAATAACCGAACCCTGTGGGGCGCCCATCGAAATTGTTTTATTAATTATTAAAGATTTGTCAGTAAAAGAAATCTGTCTATTTAATAGATATGAATATAAAAAAGTTTGATAGTTCTGTGGAAGATTTATGTTATTAAATGCTTGTGGGAGTACTTTCCAATTCAGGGAATCAAAAGCCCCGCAGATGTCCACGGTGGTTAGTGAGACAAAATTTATTGATTTATGAATCTTTATTGATTCTAACAGCCTGTGAGCAGCATCTTCACAGCAAGTTAACTCTTTGAATCCAAACTGGACGGGATGTAGAGCTCCCTCAGTCGCCAGCCAAAAGTTAAGTTTGTTTATGAAAATCTTTTCTATAATTTTTCCAAAAGTGGGGAGGAGGGAAATAGGCCGAAAAGAGGAGCAAAGGGAAGGATTTTTGCCCGGCTTGTTAAAAAACAGAATATTTGAGTATACATAGTATAAGAGTGTTGTTGTTGAGACCCAGACCGTCCGACCTACCAGAAAGGTGTAAGGTAACAGAATGGACGGCCGGGAAGTGCCACCCAATTTAGACCGGAACCCAGTGGGGGAGGCATCCACAGGGACCGTACCCTCCTTCCCCTACCACCAACCTCTCGGAAGGACTTACTGACCCACATGTTTAACGTGATCGTACTCCGCATGAACACGGCGGCATTTGTGGCAGCGTGCAAATCTAGCGCGCAAACCACGGGGATACCGCACCCGAGATGGCCAACAGCACGCGGCGTTCCGAGGTGGTCACCCACCAAGTACTAACCGCGCCCGATGCTGCTTCACTTCGGTGATCTAACGAGAACCGGTGTTTTCAGCACGGTACGGCCGTTGGCCCTAGTATAAGAGTGTAAAGATGTTATACAAATTAATGAAATTACTAATAAAATTAATATATATTCTATATGTATATACCAAGTTGTAATTTAAATGGCATATATATATGAAGTTTTATTTCTATTGCATGGGTGTTGATTTTGAGATTTTATTGATATTAAGTAACATTCTGAAGAAAACAAACACTAATAGCAATTATCTAATGTTTATGAAATACTTTTGATCTACTTATGAAATTTTTTAAGTTAGATCTGTACCCAGTAGTCAGCTGCCAAATTTTTAACAGCCAGTAAGCTATTATGCAAGATTATGGTTTCAAATGCTATCATTCTTCGCAGTTCACACTAACATAATATACATTTATTGTGCGTTTAAAATTCATTTGGTGTTCGAGTTAAAATTATTTACATTTTAACTCTGATGTTGTTGTTTCTTATGACCTCCTGATTTCGACGGACATTTTAACTCTTAAACATGTTTATTTCAAATTACGTTTAAAATTTAACAACCAATATTTAAACTTTGGAAATGTTTAATAGCAATTACATGTATATTATCCTACACTTTGAATTTTGAATATACAAAATTTTGATATTCAAATTTAAAAGGCTTGTATTGATACATTATTCAAATTTTCAGAACATTTTGAATTTAACTCAACGTTCATTCAGTTGAAAACCTCTTTACACTTGCTATTCCGTATAACACATCTGAAATATAAAACCTGAAGTTTTATTTTTCAATCTCTTGAATAATTTCAGTTTGAAACATTTAGTCAAAATACTATTAATTTCTAAACCCAAAATTATTTATTTGAAACAAATATTAATTTCAATATCTTTATTACTTCAACAACTATAATTCGATTTAGATAATATATTACTATCTAATGTTAACGAAATACTTTGGCATCGGTTGGACGCAGTGATAACTAGTCAAACTTTTAACTGCTATATGTATTTTCAGCTTCATTATATCTCATTACATCAGGATAAATCAGATAACATCAGTATTAACTAGGTAAGTCAATTTGCATCTATTCATGCATCCTAGGATATCAAATCCATCTTCATATAAAATTAAATTAGTAACTACTGTCTATTATTTTCAAAAACAGCATTCAGTAAGTTGTTTTAAAATATCTGTTGGATAAACTCCTTCTTTATAAACATGTTATAAATTGAAATTAGGTAATATCATGCAACATTATTATGCAGTTAAAGTTGTTCAAACAGATTGTACTGTTAAATAGAAAATGCATATTTTTAACTATAGTAAAGCACTATTTATACACTACTCTAGGGACCAGTGAAGTAAAGCGTATACCTGTGAAAATATGTAATTGAAATTAATGTCACTGGATAGGAATGTTTGACGAGCTATGTAGAAATGCATATAAATGATGTATGTACTGTATTTCAAATATTTGAAATTTAATATTCACTGATTAGAATGCGAAATTAGACTATATAAGATTTAACAAAATATTGAAACATTTTTATGTAAATAACATCAAAATTTGTTTTGATTTGACAACAAATTATGAATTTTATACAAATATTGAAATTAAAAAACTATCCATATTTCATTACCTGAAGATACATACATTCAATTGAGCAGTAGAAAATTAGTAAACTTTTGAATCATTTGTGAGATATCAGTGATTACAAACGTACACATACTTATCTCAAAAGCATTCAATTCTAAAATAAGAATATTTAAAACAAAAACATGTAAATTCATTGATAGTTCAAATAATTGATCCTATTACAATATTTTCCTTTAACGTTAGTATTATGTGTGTAACAGTAGCGTAGCGTCCCCAGGCAATTCTTGTTTTGAGGAAGAGGAGGGAGGGGTGTTGCATTAGTAACCAAACAGTTTGCTTCCCATTTCGCTAAATATCATTTCTCTGAACTTAAATGGGTTTCTAGGGAATATGATTTCCCTACTTGGTAATGCTATTGGTGTGTAGAGACAAAAAATATTTTTTAAATATATTTCTATAATTTTAAAGAATCAAGGGTACTTCCTTATTATAGCTGCCCCCGAGGATGAATCACCAAGCATCTGAGATTTATCGCCAAGGTAGGTTGTAAAATCTCACCAAACGTTTGCAGTCCTAAAGAAACAGCACGTGTTTATATTATTGTCATATTGCTTTTCGTTAACAAAAACCTTGGCGAAATCTTAACTGCGACCTTGGCTCAATCGGATTTATGGGAGCCACTATAATAAGATAGTACTGAATCAAGCTATATATACAACTTCTTTCTAATAGTACAATGATTCTAGCTAAAACTAAATCTGCTTTTCAATTTCTTCGTCTACAGTTACAATTGCAATATATAGATATTAGTTTATTAAATGGGATGTTTTTATTTACTTTTGAAAATTATTTTTATCTTTACTCTAAGGCAGGAATTTACTTTTATGCATCAAAATTCTATTATCTGTACTACTGATGGGAAAAAATCAGTACAAATAAGATAACCATATGCATTACCTAAAAAACATATTTTAGTTCATCCGGTGAACACAATATCTTGAAAAATTATAGATATTTAATCAACTGAACCTGATTGACTAGTACCTACTTAATCAAATTTCAAACATTATAATTTTTATTACATATTGTTTATGTTAATCCATGTCTAGCCAATCCGAATTTCTTATAGAAAGCTGAAGGTTAATTAGGTTCTTGTAAATTGATCATCATTCAATGAATCGTGAGTACCGTTAACCAATTTTAAAAGGTAGCTGCAAAGTTTACAGTTAGTGCATTACAAGGGCAGATTCAGGCAGAAATAAAAAGGGATTTACTTCGACATGTTTCTTTTATTGAACATTTGTTTTTGTAGTATATCAGTAAATAGTTATCGAAACTGATAAAAAAATTTTTATTAATCATAAAATGAAGCAAACTATGTTAAAATGAATTTTATGTCATTTTGGGATTTATGACATTGCAATAAACTTTTATAAGTGAATCTATAGAATCACAAGAAATGACACATATATCTGAAAAAAAGGGGGGGGGGGGTAATTGCCACAATGACCCATACCTGGATCTACATTAAGTTTCTTGTTACCATTATAGATATCAGATATTCTATATTGACGAATGCATAATAAGCATAAAACCAATCCAAGAATACTGGCAAACAGCTAAGTGGAGACCTGTTCTGCCACACGGCCTTCAGGTTCTGTTTCTCCACCGCTGGGAGTCGCCTACAGACGACCCGGCTGAGGTCCAGAAGAGGAAGAGTGGTCAAAAGCCAGACCGGAAAACCAAGGCAGGACAAACGCCAAAACTGGACAGACTTCTTATGGACCCTTGACCACGCACACCACACCCGGAGAGCAGCCAAGTGACGTGAACAGGGCTCAGGACGTCCCCGCCGGGAATTTCCCAGCAGTGACATCCCAAGCAAGCCTCCTACTCCAGTTGGAGAAAATGAGGCGTTAAGAGAGGTGCGTGAACGGCACAAATACAAATGCAGTGACCGCCCAAATGTTCCAAGAAGAGCCACACATGTGGCAAACAGAAGATCCGTTATTTTTGCAGAGGATTCCAACTTTCTACCCCTCGGTAGTTATGCAGAGGCAGTATGCAACTTAAAGAGGCGCTGTCGTAACCCGGACTTATACCTGTACTGCCGGGTTAGCTTAACCTAGAAAAAGAAGAAGAGAACAGGAAAGAGAGAAGAGAGGGCTTAAACTAACGCCGGGAAGGACCCAAGAGTGGGTAAGACAAGGGAAGGTAGACGGGCAAAGGAGGAATATAGCTATAGGCTAAAACGTGGGGAGAAGAAGACTGAAAAAGTTACATAATACATGACACTGATGCTCAAAATACTAAAAGCTAGCAGAACAGAGGTCCTAACTATGGACGAGGGCAAAGCATATAACATTACATATACTAAGATAAAAAAAAATTAAACCTAGAGAGACAAAAAGAAAGGGGGGGGAGAGGGAAGAAACCAGGAGAAGACGCCAAGAGGAAACCCTATAGAAAAGGGAGGGAGACTGGGGAGGATAGTGATAAACCAGGGAGTAAAAGTCAACGCAAACCGCCATGGAAAGGAAGGAGAGCGCTACATACTAAGCTAGAGCTAAAAGGGACGAAAAACCACTTACCCGGGAACTGGACTGCCGGCTGCTGGATCTGAAAGGGAAAGGTTAGAGGCTGGAGACCCCCGAGGGGGCTACAGCAGCCACCCCACCTACCAAATACCACCTGAGGCAGACTGTCCTGTGCTTGGGAAGCAGCTGTCTTCTTCCTAGAAGGGGGGAGGGATGTTCAAAGGGGAGCTGTAATAAACAAGACGTTAATGCTGTAAAGGAACAAACAATTAGAGCTGAAAGGGAAGTAATAAAGGTAATTCGCTCAGGGAAGCTAGCTTCCTTGACGAGACGACACCACAAGGTGGGAGACACAAAAAGAGAGAGGTGCGGGACAATACCCCGAACACGCGCCATCCACATCTAAGGTGGGAGGATAAAACGAAAAAAAACACCAGCCACGACTAGGGTGGGAAGCCAAACGCCCTGCTGGACCCAGGGACAATTCCCCTGCTGATCAGGGGCGGGAGAAACCAAAATGGACCTGATGGTGCACTAACCTCTACTATGGTGGTGCAGCACCCAAAGAGAGCCTAATTCTGAAAAAACACAGCTAGGTGACATGACACAAAAACTTACGGCTAGGACCATTCCCCAGGGCGAAAACAATGGACCAAAACCTGAAAGAAAGGGGGGAGGAGAAGAGTCTCACAGGCGAGAAAGGACGGGAAAGACAGAGTTGCCTGCGAGGAGGACAGAAGAGAGAGTAAAGGAGAAAAGAAAGGGTCCTACAAAAGTGGGAAACACTGGAGGAATGACCTTCCAGTGTCGGAGTGCCATTCAAGAGTAGAGGTCCTCTCCGAAAAATCAGGTGGGAACTTTCTTCCACAGATTCCCAACCACATCCTCCCCTCAGTCCAAGAATACTCATGCTGGTATCTGTAATAGGAATATCACCCATATTTTTTAGAATGCCTCTTATAGATGGGCTTTGTGTTTATAAACTTTGCCTTTGAGCTTCATGTGGCCTGAGCTAAATTGTATATGAATTTTGAGCCGGCCACGTGTAAGAACTGAAAATGTTAGTTCCCATAGAAGTTCTAAAAATTGTGGTGCATGCTAACTTTTACGCTACCACTGCAGATTTTGATTATTTCATGATGACGAGCATATAATAAGTGAGAAACTAGTCCATGGATGCTAGTATCTGCAATAGGAGTGTCTTCTCCATTATATCCTATTCACAAATTGATATATTAGAATGTTGCAAAACTCTAAGAGCAAAACAGTTTTATCAAGCTATTTTTACAAAAAATATTATGACTGGAGAAATAAATATGAGCAAGATAAATAGCAGATCTATTTTGAAGTTGAAATTAGGGCTGCAGCTAATATATTTCACATGACGTCTTTGATGAACAAGTATTTTAGCTAAATTTCAGGCATTTAAAACTAACTTGAATGTACTTGTAAAGCTGTATCTATTTACTCAGATTTGTTTCCATTCACCTATTACGTGTACATATATTACGTAGATGGTTATCATAGAGACAAAATATCAATTTAGAATGTTCTGATATTAAAATATGGAATTATATGAGGGTTTTGCTGTCTAAGAAAAGTTGAAACCAATTTATGTGAAATATCAGTTAGCACGAACTGCAGGGTAGGCACTATTAGTGCCTATTATATATTCTATTATATATTTATTTGTTACATATAAAGTAGTTAACATGAAATTTGAATTAATGTAAAAAAAAAAGCTATTCTTCTGAAAGTCAAATTTTTCAGGTAACACACTAAGTGCAAATCTCAACCGTCACCTTCGAGATCTAAAGTTCGAGTTATTCACGATGGTGACGATCTCAACCAACTTGTTTAAATGGGCTAGGCTCCGCCCATAACGTCATTTAACTTAGCCAATAGCGAAGAATCGGCCTCACAGCAGGGGGTATAGCGGGTACGTTTTCGGAACGTGTTGGGATCAATCCACGTCACCGTGAACTAAAGAGGCCATACAGGGGTCATCACAGATTAAGAAATACAGATATTTCACTCGACTTTCAGCGCCCCCAACCGCCAACCAAAATATCAAGGTTGGCGCGCTTGGCGATGGTCTGTGACGGTTTTCGCCAAGACGTTCTGCTAATATAACCCTATTTGGCACTGAACGAAACACTTGTGGAACTTGGAAGAACTTTGTTGTTTTGTTCTATCATCGCATGCACATCGCATGTTGTTTACACGTAGTAAACATACTTTCGCTGCTATTTTATGGATTACTAAAAGAAAAGGAATTACGTTTAAAAGGTATGTAATTTATTTTTATTTAAATAAAAAGACTATTTGTTATCTATCCCATATTTCATCCTATGCACGTGTTCATCATAAGAAAATGGTGCAGTATATGCCACCTAGATTAAATTCTAAGAAGCAGTGGCATTATTAGTTAAAAAACCTTTTCCGCATTAATATAAAATGTATAAAAATTGATATTTGAGTAGCTTTTTCTAGAGAAAGTTGAATATACTATTGGATGTGTATATATTTTACATGCTTTTGATTAGTGTATTTAAAAAAATATATATATATATAATAACAGCTGAATAAATTAAGAACTAAGCAATTTCACTATCAACACGCTAGTATACTTTTTAGGCTGAAAATATTATATAATATTTTAGTCTTTTGGGTATGTTAGCTTGTAATTTTTGGTGTATAATGATTTACAGTGATGCAATGCGTCATTTTTTTATTTAGTTTATGATTGCATGAATTAAATATATATCTGTGTTTATTCATTTAAAGTTAAACATATTACAGATAAAAGTATTTTTAAATGTTGATCATGTTTATAGTTTAAAAAATTCTAAAAGTAATTATAAAAGTTCCGTAATTTTTTTTTTGGCCGCATTAACATAAAATCGCCAATTGAGCGATAGTCGCCAAATCTAGCAGTCGAGCTTTTTATACGTCATTGTTGAGATGGTTGGCTCCACAGAATAGTATATTCAGAAGGTTCACTCCCATAGGAACCTATGGCAACATCGTTAACATAGGATTTCGCATAGACACTAGCGTTCGAGGAGCCAACCATCTCAGCTTATCGCTCACTATTTATCATTTTTTTTAAACGGGAGGGGAACAAAATGTTGAGGACTGTACTTTTATAATTTTTGAAACTATAGAAAGGATCAGGATTTAAAAATACATTAATCTGCAACATAAATATATTCATTAGTTTAAGAATATTTAAATAAACATAGTTATATATTTAATTCAAATAATCATAAAATAGATTAAAAAATACACACATTGCATTGTCTCACTATAAAACATAATGCACAAAAAATTACAAGCTAACATACTCAAAAGACTGAAATATTATATAATATTTTCAGTCTAAAAAGTATACTAGCGTGTTGATCGTTAATTACTTGATCCTTAATTTATTCTGGGATACTGATAATAGACTTTTTTTTTTAAATATAAAAATATTCATATAGTAAATATCAAATTTACATAAATGCACTATCGAAGTTGTGGAACTCAATAATTAATTACCCGAGGGGGGGGGGAATTTTCCACCATAAGGCACTTAATAAAAATTTTACATAAATATATACACATACTATATCACATTCAACTAAGAAAAAGCTATCCAAATATCAATTATTTCACATTTTATAAAAATACGGAAAATATTTTTTAACTAATTATACCACTACCTCTTAAAATTTAGTCTAATCCGGCAGTAATAACACAGCACTAATATACTTATATGAACACGTGTATACTTATGAACACGTGTATACTTATAATGAACACGTATGTAGGATGGTGATAACTAAAATTATTTCAATTTTAATAAACATAAATTACATACCCTGTAACGCAACCAGTTTTCTTTTATCGATCCATTTCTATGAAATGATCTAAACACTTAACAAATAATCCTTTTTCACGTTACTCAAACACCACGCTAGTCTGTTCTAAGTTTTCGCCGAGCGAAATAGGGTTATAACATTGAAAATCGTCTTGGAACCAAACCAGACTATCGCCAAGCGCTCGGAACAAACCAGACCATCGCCAAGAGCGCGCCAACCCAATGTTCGGTCTATCTCTAATGGTCGCCGCGAAAACGAAACTATGGAGAGTGACAGGTCTGTATAGTAGTCTGTGGCCATAGGTTCCTATGGGAGTGAACCTTCTGAATATAGTATTCTGTGGGGTCATAAACCAAACTTCCTACGTCATCGGAAGAGGTGTTAGGAAATTGTGCTTGCTAATGCTAAACGTATGAACGACATAGGGTATCTCCAGAATATTGGATATTTTTTCATTATTTGATAGCCATTACAGGTATGTATGTTTTACTATATGTTCGTTAATGTTTCTGACAGTCGCTGCCAAAAAAAAATTAAATTTTTTTGGTAATTTTTGCAGTTTTTATCATTTTTCTTGCATCATACGTAAGCCTTGTCATTCAATGTTCGTAGTATATGTTAACGGAAATGTAGGGGCAGAGTTTTGTA
This sequence comes from Amaurobius ferox, assembly GCA_951213105.1. NCBI lineage: Eukaryota > Metazoa > Arthropoda > Arachnida > Araneae > Amaurobiidae > Amaurobius > Amaurobius ferox. The sequence goes on along the minus strand of OX578152.1, from coordinate 35,466,872 downwards.
ATTTATCGTGTTTTATACTTTTGTATTTTACCATTTATTAAAGCTTTGACTGTCTTTCTATGCATACGTTATTGTTTTACGTAATTTTTGTCGGTAACCCTGTAATATTTTGTATTTGTTTTCAATTAATGTTCATAGCATATGTGAATATTGAATTGCTATCTCAAAACATTTTCTATCTAAAAAGTGTTTAGCTTGTTTATTTATTAGGCTTCACTTATATTTATTTATTAATTAGAAATTTTTTGCCATCGATATTTAATTTTGGCTGATCTGCAGTTTATGTTGGAATTGTGAATGTGGAGTGTACTATATGCTCCTTACTTTGTTTGCCAAGGAATTTGGAGTATTAATAGCAGTAGTTGCATATATTTAAGCTAAATCCTAGTGACCTAACTCTATTGTTTAGCGTATATGAAAACCTGAACATAGTAGTTAGATTTCTTGGTGGGCTTTTTCATGACTAAAGGGCATGCTCTGTTATATATTCAAATGTAAAGCTTATTTAGTACTTTCATAAAGAAGTATATTTAATATTATATTGTTCGTAACAGATTTACGGCTTACTTTTATATTTTGATTATTCTTTTTAAATTATTTAGTTTTTATTTTAATTCATTGAATTTTAATAACTAAAAATGCCAAGTGTGTTCCTGGTTGTTTTATTATAAAAATGATTCCAAAGTTAGCAGCTTTAAATTTCCTGTTAATGAAGAACTAAAAAAAGTGGATTTTGTTAATACCTAGAACTAGCAAGTTTCAAAATATTCAAAGGTAAGCTCTATTTTTTCATTAATAACATTAACCTGAAACTTGCCGTCTGGGAGACTGCTGCATTTACAAATCTACTCTTTACACAAAAATGAACTTGTCCTCAATCTTATCACTCCACCTAATTGTTACGCTATTAGTCCTCTCCCTCCCACCTCATTCGCAACACTTGTGCATTCTTAGTTATTGAAAGAAAAAAATATTTTTATTAGATGCAGTCTTCTAGACGGTACGTTTCTGTTTACGTAATTTTTTCCTGTGAAATATCTACATGACGGGACCGTCAAAGCGAGTATGGTGATAAAGACTTTGAAGAGACTATTTTGCGATGGTTTAATGAAGTTGGAAATGATGTTAGTGATGTAGATAGTATTTTAGAAGATGAATATATAAATTCCGAACATGAAAGTGATTCAACGTTGTCAGAAAAATCTGATGAAAGTGAAAATGGAGAGATAAGAAATGATGAAAACTTAGTGGATAGTAAATATATATATGGAAAACATCAGTACCGATGGTCTGTTTCAGAAGTTTGACCCTCGTCACGAACAAGAAAGCACAATATAATCATAAAAGTGCCAGTTTTATGAGGAAACGCTAAAGATCTTGGAGAGAAAGTAGATCCATTCTCTATCTGGCAGTTATTATTTACTACTAACGATATTTTACTGCATATCGTGAAATGGACAAACCATAAAATTAATGAAATGCGAATGAAATATGAAACACAGACCACATCGGTATTTAACTCAAATCATGAGAACATTGAAACACTTTTTGCCACCGATGGAACTGGCAGAGACATATATTTAGGGCCATAATGAGTATAAAAAGATCTGCATTACTTCTTTCCTCATTGAGGTTTGACAATCCTGAAGACAGATCAGAACGAATAAAACAGGATCCAACAGCAGCTATTTCCTATATTTTCTGGAGTTTCACAGAAAATTGCCAAAGTGTCTATGGAATAAGACAGTTGACAAAATGCTTGTTAGTTTCAGAGGAAATGTTTGCTTCAAAATGTATATGCCAAATATACTATGTAAATATGGAATAAAAATCATGGCTCTAACAGAGGTCAGGAACAGTTATCTTTACAATGCATACATATATTGTGGTAAAGACTCTTGACCGAATTGGGCTACAATCTGAATACAAAATATTTTCTAAACCAACATAGTCTGTTTTGCACCTTGTTCAACTTATTTTTAGAGCAAATCGAAATGTTACTGCGAATAATTGGTTCTCGTTCATAGAACTTGTAGACATCCTATTGAAAAAAAAAGCTAACTTACATCAGTACAATGAAAAGAAAACAAAAGAGAAATTCCACCCAAGTTTTTACCTAATAAAACAAGAGAAGTTGGATCAACATTATATGGCTTTCGAAAGGAATCTACAATAATTTCGCATATCAACAGGAAAGGTAAAGCAGTAGTACTCATCTCTTCAATGCATGACAGAGTTTGCACTGATATTGAAACGCAGAAACCTGAAATTATCGCATATTATAATGCAAACAAAGGTGGAATAGATAGTCTTGATGAGAAATGCTCCAAACATTCCTCAAGTCTCCGCACACACAGATGGCCTTTAGTTGTTTTTTCCACATTCTGGATGTTTCAATAGTAAATTCATATGTTTTACATCAGTGCTACAAGGATAATGGGTAAATAAAGGAAAAGTCTGTATTTGCGAAGTTATTAGCATCCACACTAGTCCAGGAACATATGGAAAGTCGACTCCAGAATCCTCAACTGCCTCGAGAATTGCGCTTTATAATAGCTCTAATCTTTATGAGGTAAGGATAAGAATTATTTCACTTACGCTATTTAATTCATTTAAATTTGATTTTTTATTTCAATTGCATCATTGTCCTATTTTTTTGCATGTATATATTTTAATATCGTATTGATAATTTTTTTTATGCATGGTTTTATTTATAAATCTAGATGATGTCTTACTTGGGCAGCATCGATTTTTTATTATGTGGTCCACGTTTTGATACTTTTTAATTTTTATTAAGGAACGAAGACAATTAGAGACCATTATTTGCTTTCCTTGCAGTATGTATATATATACATATGTTATGTATATTTTTATTGTTTATAATGAAAATAAAGCATATTTGTTTCTCTTTTCTATAAGTATTTATTATTTCTTTACTTGCAATATATGTATAGTATTCTGACAGTGTAGTAAAAATTGTATCGTCCAATGTCGAATTTTAAAATTCAAGCTTTATCATAACCGATAACTTTATGAATTTTATAAAAATGTTACATATTTCGCCAATTTGGTAAAAGAGTAATTGAGAAACAGGGCCAGTAACAGAAACATATTTGAGTAAATGGTAAGGAAACTCTGCTCGTACCCTGCTATGCTTATAAACATGAATATCAATCATCCCCATGGGGACAGCTGAAAATAATTCTGGGATGGGCAGTGAAATGTGAATCAAAATATAAATTTCCTAAACAGTTGCCTATGTGATATTGTGCCGCTGCATATATCTAAAAGTTCATACATAGTTTCAATGGTTGATGGTTATTATATATTTTAAGCATTTGTTTACAACATTTAGCAGTAAACACTAGTTGAATACCTGTTAAAAATCAACGTTCTCACAAATAAGCTACCCCTGAATAATGTAAATAGTTTAATAATTCGTGTTTCACATTTATTCGACATATATTTTCAAACTATCTACCTGTATACAAAATGTGAAGTTTCTATGCTATTGCGATGCATATTTTTTCTATCCCTTCACCTTTCGAATGTTTTTCTGTGTACTCCCCCCCCCCCTTAAATGAACATTTTTGAAAAGCCATATTCATCTTGGGTTTTTTTATCAAATGATTAGCCCATCTACTAAATTTCAAGCCTCTTATCACATTGTAAAGGAGGCATTTTTCATTTGTTCATCAAATCGAATGTTGTAGTGAGCCGTACGCCCTACAACAGCTAATGTTGGAATACTGATATTGCCACTTTCTTCCTTCCCAACTATTTACCCATGCATCAAATTTGAAGTTATAAAAGGCATACTTTGCGATGAGATATCATTTCACCCTTCGAATGTTTTTGTGTGGAGTATCCACCCCCTTAAATATACATTTTTGAAAAACCCCATTCTTCTTGGGTTTTCTATCAGATGATTCACCCATATACCAAATATCAAGCCTCTATCACGTTTTTAAAGTGGCATTTCTCCTTTATTCCGAAAATTGAACATTTTGGTGTGCCGCACCTCCTAAAGTAGAAAATATTGGAAAACTGAAATTGTGCACTTTTTCCCTTCCAAACTATCTTCCCATACACCAGATTTGAAATCTTTCTCATTCTGAAGCGTGTTTTTTTTTTTTATCAATTAACCTATATTCTATCATATCACTATATTCATGTTGGGTGTTTTCATCAAATAATTTGCCCATATACCAAATTTCAAGCCTTTATAAAATTTTAAAGGAGTTGTTTCTCATTTATTCAGCAAATCGAACATTTTGGTGTGCGGCACCCCCCCTTAAGTAGAAAATATTGGAAATCTGAAATTATACACTTTTTTCCTTTCGAACGATTTACCTGTACACCAAATTTGAAGTCTATGTTATCACAAAGCATGCTTTTCTCTCATTTCACTTTTCAAACGTTTTGGTGTGGATCACCCTCTCTTCGGAAAATAAGATTTTTTTCAGGGTTTTTTATTGAACGATTGGAGCCATGCACCAGGTTGCAAGTCTATCTATTTGAGAAGTGCCTAAAAAAAGCATGACAGATAAACAGACGGACACTTGACAATTAGTATATATAGATTTTTTATGTTTTTCCAGGGGTTGCTCTGGAGTTTTGATTACTTTTATCAAATGAAATCTTTCATAAAATGGTGTTTTTATCTGCTAAATTTTATTTTGACTTTCTATTTGAAAGATTTGATTTAATTTATAAATTCTCAAATTCCAAAGATCATTGTTTTGGAAAAGTAGTTTTCATTACAATTAGTATACCATAATTTTTTATTTTGACATCATCAGAATTCATGATCGTCAAATTGAATTTTTTTTTTCAAAACGTGATAATGACAATCAGCCCCTGTGTATTCCCAATGATCAGTATTAATATTAAAAAATGACAAGTGAAAACTTATTGATAATTTATACAATTGAACAAAAAAATACTAAAAATAATAATTAAAAAACTCATCGAAAAGGAATGCATTCATTTTGCAAAAACATAAATACAATAGAGTCCCTATTATCCAAGCTAATGTGGACTGAAAACAGCTTGGATAATGTCAAATTCAGTTAACATGGAAAAACTTTGATACTTCAAACTATAATATAGCTCTGACATTTGTGACAATGTTCCCCTTCCTATCAAGGACCTCCTCGTTTCTGTTCTTAAGGAAATCTAAACAATAAGAAAAAGAATATGTACAATAAATACTTAAATATTATCCTAAAGTTATCGGTTGAATAGGTATTATTATTATTTGGCAAATTTTTCAGACTTGTTTGGCTATTTTTAGATAATATTTGACAACACCTGTGTCAATAGTGTGATGTGTTTTGAAGATGTCCGTTATTGAAGAGGATGGGAAATTTTGCTGCTGAATCTGCTTTGCCCACTTCTAAAGTCACAAGTTGTTGCCACTGTCGGCTTCAAAAAATAATTTTTCAATGTGTTCTACTTTAAAGAAGTCATTTGCTGTGATGTTCTTGAAAAAAGTGGTAGCTTGAATAATTGAGATTCTGCTATACTTTGTTTGTGTTTTTTAAAAAAACATTCTAGAATTTTTTCAAAATACAAACTTTCTTCACAGAGTAGTGAAGTTCGAGTCGAAAAAAATATATTGACTCCGACTCCTAAATAAAACAATTTTAAAATAATTTTAATTCAGAATATTTAAATTTTTTATATATTTTTTAAATAATTCTTAAGCAATAAATTTTCAATTTGGTAATAGAAGAAAAGATTTGGCAATTATGAATTCTGCCAATCGTGAATTATAGCATACAAACCATGATGTGTACTACTATACTATTCGTTTTAAAATTTTTAAAATTAAACCTATACAGACTTTTAGTCTCTAAGTAACTGGCTTTTGATCTTCGTTCCTTTTACCAGGATTTGTCTAAATTTGGAGATTTTAGGTTTTTCTGTAGTAGAATTTTTCCCCCTATTGCAGTGATGTAGTAGCTAAAACACTTCTTTTTGAATTCTTAGTTTCAAAAAACTACTTGCATATTCCCATTTTTTTATGCAAAAACAGGTTGATTTCAGGGACTCCAGAACAACAAACTGAATGGGGATTGAGTACATTTTTTATCACATGTGTGTTTAGAATGCATTTTGAAAAAAAATTGAGGGGGGGGGGGGCATAAACACTCTAAAATACACCCACGAATCTGCATGTGTCTAAGGCAGTGCTTTCCGGAGTTTTTCCATGGTGACACCTTACCTATGTCATAAATTTTGACCCCCCCAAATAAAAAACAATATCTCTTCATAACATATGTACTCTTCGTAAGATGACTAAAAAGAACCATACATTATATACAGTATTGTTTATATTTTATATGAGATAAAAGAAACAGATTTGCATACCAAGCGAAGAAAATAAAAACAAGCATATATATTTTTATCCTTAATATTAGTAGCTCTCTAGCATGTGCCTGGTGAGGCTTATAAATTTCTTTTATGTTGGATCGAATGTGGAATAAGTTCACACATATTTTTTCATTCAGCATTTTTAAGCTGCCACATTTCACTGTTTTAATATTGGTGACCATAGAAAATCCTGCTTTGTAAGACTATATGGTCGAAAACTTATTCACCATAAAAAATAAACATTTGTTCATAACATTTAAATTTGTACTAAAGCTTATGTATAAATATTGAAAAAAAATCATAGAATAATTCAAATTGTTTTATTTACCTCAAATACATGCATAAAATCGATAGCCAAAGGGCAACAAAGATATAACTATAGCGGGAAGTGACAAATTTTGGAGGAAGAAATTTAATATTTATTCTGTTTATATAAAAAAAAAAAATGCCTTCACCATTTATTGCTTGAATATTTGGAATAATCATACCTCAAAATCATGCTTAAATTTGATGTTCAAAACTATGAAAGTGTGAACTAAGAAAATAAGAAGCCATATCTTACAGTAATGTTAATGTTTACTATTTACAATTTCAATACAACCAAATTCTCAGAAAAGAAGTAAATTTAAGTCTTTATTGAGCTTTCCTCCCATACACACTTATTTACACAGTAATAAAATTTTCTCTTACCTTTTTATAAAGCATAATTATTCATATTTTATTTTGAAATTTCCTTGTTTCCTGAGCAAATCATTATCAATATAACTTAATTTTGCATTAAATATAGTAAAAAATATAGTATATAGTTAAATATAGTAAGTAGAAAAGTAAAGAAACCTATTTACATTTTAAAAGTAAACACACTTTTAAAATTGTCAAACGTCAAAGACCACCATTATGAGAGATCAATTTTATTTTTCTATAGCGATCAATGCACAGTTCTTCAACACTTTCAACATATTTTATCTTTATATTCTCCTATACTAATCTAATACTCCAACACTGTCTTCAAGGACACTACTAAATTGGCATTTTCAAATATCTGGTTATAGCATATATTATCACTATACTAATTGCTTTCAAAATTCTAGTAAAGAACTCATATCTCAATAGGAAATAGAACCACCAACCACTAGTTGATCAGATATTGCGTTTAATAGCATTAGATTGAGCTACTTAGATGATTATCTTTCCTTTATTGAACATCACCTTACATATTCCTCCTTCATATTTTTAATCAAAAAGCACCTTTTGATATGTTTTACAGCATTATATTACTATACCATTGTTTAATACTGTATTTTAATATTAACACTTTTTAATGCATTTCATATTAAGTATTCATATCGATTTTAGAACTCTACAATAGCAGTTCTGTAAATACTACCATCATACATTATACCTAGTATTGCATCATTTTCAATCCTAAATAGACCCAGTTAAAAGAAAATTCTAATTCTAAAGAAGAGATTAAAAGCAATTAATATTTATATTCTAAAACGTTTTTGTCTCTTCTAGACTTGAATAATGAATAATTTAAATGTTTGTGAAATTAAAGTAATTTGTTTAATACTATTTACAAACTTTTAATTAAAAAAAAATATACATATAAATAAATAAAAGAGACTCCACTAAATCTGTACATGGTAAGAAGTGTTTCTATCAAAATAATATATCTGTCAATCTCAACACAGTAATTATCAATCATCCTCCATGTTTCTCAAATTCCTACAAGATTTTTTTGGATAACTGCTTTTATTCTGGTGTACTGTCAGAAGCAGACAAAGCAATACTCGGAGAATTAGATTAGGAAAACCAGTTCCTGCGCAAGCACGGAATAACCCGATGGCACAAGCATGTGCAGTTCACAATTATAAGTGGGAATCAGCTTCACACTGCCTCATTTCATGTGGGATATAATGAACAGCTATCACCCCATCCCAAACCGGACCCTAGCCCGTCATCTTCCCTGCACCCTTCGAGAAGCAATTTCTCTTTGCCTGTGCCATGAATGAGTCACGTCATATACACCAAGTACTGAAAGAAGGCATGTGTGGGGAGAAACTTTCAGAATCGAAAGAGCCACAAGCGTAGCCAGTTTCTGAGTCACATATGCTTTGAAGCACGCTTATTTACTAAAATTGCATTGTATAAATTTGCACTTTTGTTTATTTATAAAATGTATTAAAATTGAAACATAATTTGTCAGACAAAACTGATAAAGCAACAAGGCAATCACGCTTATCGAGGTTCTTTGTCCTACATACATTGGATAGAAATTATGAAAATAAAGTAAATTATATGAACTGTTAACTCTGAGAAATGAAAAAAGACTTCCTGTTATAGGTTTATTATTATCAACTAGAAAATGTACCTGGTATTTAAGATAAGCATTTGTAGCACAACTGAGTGTGCACAAACATCAAAATTGTTTTATTTTATTTTTGTTATAAGTGAGCATACTGCTGAATCGCTCTTTGATTTTTGCGAGTCTACTGTAATTGAAATACAGTTTTTATCTTAAATTATGGGAATGTTCCAGAAAATGTACTCGGCATTGCACGGAATTTAGGATTAAAATAATTTAAGATGATTACAATTCCTCCGAAACTCACGAAGAATTTGTTGAAGAGTGTTTTGACATATGTGTCCGCTTAAAAGACACACTGCATTAACAAGATAGAAACTCTTCAGGAATATCCTGCAAGGGCGAACGCCTGATATGTTCAGCAAGCAAAATTATATATTTTTAAAAATTCACAAAAATTCAATATTAACACTTTCTAGACGGCAGCATTCTGGAACTACTCTGGCCCAAAGGTCAGCTAATTTTTTGTGCTAAGCCTAACTCTCGAAATAAATTCACTATTCAACCTATTCAAAAACGAAATCTACTTTTTTCAGGAATAAAAGAAATACTTATTTTCTATTTGATGTACATTTTTCAAACAAATCTCAATACAAAATACTTGTCAGTTGCTTTTATTATGAATTCTACTATTCATCATCGAAAAATATGTTAAAAAAATTAATTTCCTTATCTAAATTAGGCAGCATAATACTCTGATCGATTCCAAGTATGCTCAAAAACTCAAAAGAATTCATATCTTTCAAATCTCCCAATCCAAACATCATTCGAAACAGCTACTACTACAGCTGGTGGTGTTGTAATAATAGTATGCTCAGAACCACTTGCATTTTCATATTCATCTTCAACAATACTACAGTTCCACGAATATTTACTATCTGCATCACTTCAATACTGCCCGGTTCGTTTATCATATGAGCATATTCTTCCACAGAAAGAAAAAGTCCTGGCCCAGCCATTCTTTTATCCGAAATAACCTAATAATTTCACTGTCGCGCATTCCTCTACAACCAAAACATAAAAAAATACTCTCTTATATTCCTATGATTCACCAACGAAATCATAAAGCAAAAAACGAAACAAGAACCGAAACTCAATTATAAATCAGTAGATGCTACAAGAAGTGCTCTGTTTGTTTATATTACAAAACCACATTTCAATGCTCCAGATGGAGAATTAATTCATTGCATCCCCCCTATGTCAAGATCAAGTATCTGCAAAATATATTAGAGTTGTTCGCATGGACATTTAATGCTATATAGTAGATAAATAAATACAAGTAAGAATGTTTCATATGAAAACGCACATCCCCAACCATCTACTTTTAGTGTAAATTCTTTCTCAACCTCGATGCGTGATAGTCATCCTTGAACGTAAGTTCGCAGCCGACGCATTGACCGTCCAGAAGGGGTTAATCATATGGATTCTGTTCAAAGTTGGTTTGCATGAGAATTTTTCTATATTTTCATTCGTGTTAAAATGGAAAAACTGAAATAATATTTTTGATCGCTCAGGAACATATTTGTGTTAAAATCGTAGTAAAACAGAAAATAAATAAGAAAATAAGTTGAATTTTAAAAAATTAATGCCGAGGCATACCAAATTGTACATGATCAGTGCATGTAAAGTACCTACAATATGATTTCATATGTGCACAAATTTAGAAATACTTAAAAATTAAATATTTTTATATATATTATTTCTAATTTCCTAATAAATTAAAATTTAAAATAATTAAATAAAAATATTTTAAGGAGCAGTGTTTACATATATGTGTAATTATGCCAGTGTAACCATTTATCTAATAAGCTCTTTATACCAAACATTTGTCAAAATTCAAAACACCGCAAAATATTTAGATGGCTCCTTTTTGACATGACTCCCACATTGAAGAGAAATGTGTAGAGACCTGATGTATACAGATATGTTTAGTCAAGTAAGACTTTCAATTACATTTTTTCTGGCACACCTCGCATGTGAATAGCATTTAATAGTATGTATACGGATATGACTCTAGATTTTTTCTGATAAGCTTCACAAGTAAATGGCTTTCACCAGTATGTATATGGCTATGTTCAGTCAAATGACCCTTTTGAGTAAATTTTTTCTGGCACACTTTGCATGTGAATGGCTTTTCATCAGTATGTATATGATTAGTCACGGAAGACTTTCGATTAAATTTATTCTGGCATACTTCACAATGGCATTCCAACCAATATGAGAAAGTATATGCTGATTCAAAGTGGTTCTCCGAATAAATTTTTTCTGGCACACTTCGCAACTGAATGGCTTTTCACCAGTATGTATAAGGATATGATTAGTCAAATGAACCTTTTGATTAAATTTTTTCTGGCACACCTCACAGGTGAATGGCTTTTCACCAGTATGAATAAGCATATGCTTATTCAAACTGGATCTGCCATTAAAAGTTTTATGACACACCTCACAAGTGAATGGCTTTTCACCAGTATGAATAAGCATATGATTATTCAAAGTGGTTCTGACATTAAAACTTTTATGACACACCTCACAAGTGAATGGCTTTTCACCAGTATGGATAAGGATATGCTTATTCAAATTGGATCTGTTAATAAAACTTTTATGACACACCTCACAAGTGAATGGCTTTTCACCAGTATGGATAAGCATATGACTAATTAAGTTAAACTTTCGAATAAATATTTTCTGACATACCTCACAAGTGAATGGCTTTTCACCCATATGAGTACGCATATGATTATTCAATCTGTTTCTGGAACAAAAATTTTTTTGACACACCTCACAAGTGAATAGCTTTACATCAGCATGTATATGGATATGAGTAGTCAGATGAGCCTTCATTTTAAATTTTTTCTGACACACCTCACAAGTAAATGGCTTTTCACCAGTATGAATAAGCATATGAGTATTCAAATTGGATCTGCCAATAAAACTTTTATGACACACCTCACAAGTGAATGGCTTTTCACCAGTATGAATACGCATATGTGTATTCAAATTGCTTCTACCATTAAAACTTTTATGACATATCTCACAAGAAAATGGCTTTACACCAGTATGTATACGGTTATGAGCAGTCAAGTTAGACTTTTCATAAAAATTTTTCTGACACACCTCACAAGTGAATGCTTTTTCACCAGAATGAATAAGCACATGAGTATTCAAACTGGTTTTACCATTAAAACTCTTATGACACATCTCACAAGAGAATGGCTTTTCACCTGTATGTATACGGATATGACTAGTCAAGATAGACTTTTGATTAAACTTTTTTTGACACACCTCGCAAGAGAATGGCTTTTCACCAGTATGTATACGGATATGACTAGTCAAGTTAGACCTATGATTAAACCTTTTCTGGCACACCTCACAAGAGAATGGCTTTTCACCAGTATGTATACAGATATGTTCAGCCCAGTTAGACTTTTTATTAAATTTTTTCTGGCACACATCACAAGTAAATGGCTTTTCACCCATATGAGTACGCATATGCTTATTCAAACTGGTTCTGGAACAAAAAATTTTTTGACACACCTCACAAGTGAATGGTTTTTCACCAGAATGCATCAGAATATGATTATCCATATTGTACTTCCTATTAAATCATGTTGGGCATAACTCGTATGTGAATGATTTTCCACCAATACATATACAGATATCTTCAATCAAATGAAACTTTTGAATAAATTCTTTCTGGAATACTTCACAAGTGAATTGCTTATCACCAGTATGTATATGATTATTCAGATGATACTTTCTACAAAATAGTGCCAGGCACATGGCACACCTAACATGTAAATGGTTTTTCACCTATAAATACGGATATACCAATCCAAACTGGTGTTGTGATTAAATTCTTTCTGGCACACCTTGCAGGTAAATGATATTTTACCAGTATGAGTAAGGATATGGCAATTCAAACATGTTTTGAGATTATATTCATTCTGACACACTTCACAAGCAAATGGTTTTTCGTCAAACTATATATGGATATAAACAGTCAAATCAGCTTACTATTAAATCCTTTCTGGCATATTTTTCATATGAATCATTTTTTAGGGCAATGCACATGGGTATGAATAATTAGGTCAATGTTTTTAACAAAAGAATTTCTTTCTGGCATACACCACAAATGAATAGTTTTCAATCAGGGTATGTATAGATATATTCAGTAAAGAGAGGTATTTCATGAATTTCTTCTTGTTATATCTGATGAATGAATGGTTGTTAACCAGTATCTGTAATGATTTATTTAATTAAGAAATGTTTTTTATTAAATATTCTGGTATCTTCAAAAAATAAATGAGTTTTCACTAATAGGAATAAAAATAACAAGTTAAATGACATGTGATTAAATAATTTCGAGCATGGTTCACAAGTGAGTGAATTCTGGTCAATACAGAGATCATTACTGAAATAAAACTTTTCATTGAATTTCTTTCAACATACAGGGTGTTGAATAAGAGACATTAAATACCCATTCACTATTATACCATTCTATAATTCAAAATACATCAGGTAGCATTTTAATATTACATCTTAACCTCATTTCATATGCAGGTTGTTGATCAAGTCCTATATGATAATTTAGTTTATAGTTCAGTGTTACCTAGCTTGAAAATTGGCCAAATCTATCTTTCTGTTAAGAAAAGGCAACCTACTATTTCAATTATTAGTATAAAGTCTATACTAAATTTTCAAAGCATTCGTGTATTTGTGATCTTTCTTCCAAATTCACTAAATACCAGTTTTCCACCACTGTAGACTATGTCTATTAAATTGTCTGTAGACAGTGTCTATTCAAATATGTCTTTTCAGCAATCAACAGTATAAAACAAAATTAAGAGTTTCAGAATAGAGTATTGATATGGCCGTATGTTTTACACGTATCTCACTTTCTATTGGTCCGTAATTGTAATTTAGCTGGTAGGATGAGAGTAACACTTATAGATTATTTATATAATTAGTGCAGAATCTGGAAGTTACTAAATGAGTTCCTTAAACGGTTTGCCTGCTTTTTCTCTCTATCCAAATCTGATACCAGTTCATTATTGTTACAGAATCGTTGACAGAAGACCCTATCGCAGAAATATAAAAATAAGTACTTTAATGTTAATTACAAGAGAATCGGAATTTGAAGGAGATGATCCATCCATTGGGGTTGCGGTTATGGAGCGCCTGGCCATATTAGGCCGAATCTCCGAGTTGTAGACTTAAAGACATGGAGTTAGAAGTAAGGAGGAGAGAATTATATCTACGCGCCAATACTGGTGTTGCCATTTCTACACAGATAAATGTTATAAAAATGTGAATGAAATGAAAATGTAATGACAATTAAGGCGGTTTTCGGTCGTTTTCCCCCCATGTTAAAGTATAGGCCATTCCTATTATCATAACCGCAAAAGAACGGCTGTGCAAATCCTTTTGGAATTTGTACGAGTGATAGAATGATATATGTAGTTTCTTGTGTGGTCAGAAAATTCGTATAATATCAATTAATTAATTATCTATAAATAAAATACTCAAACAAAATTATAAAGTTTTAGTTTTACAGCTGTGAAATAGATGGCGCTATAGAGGCGTCGGACAGCGATCGGAGTACTTTAAAAGCCGTTTTCTTATTTCCTACACCGAATATTTTACATTTTCTGACCACTGGAGAAAATAGGGGTTTAGCTTAATCATGTAAATCCAATATAATTGTATTTTGTTCAGTAATTTGCCCGTTTATATGATAATGCGATTTGCAGTGGTTGGCGAACTTTCGGCCATTTGTGCAGCCAATGCTCGGCAATATTGGCGTAAGGCCAGTAGCACAGCAACCCTAGCTGTTAACGTGAATAAAAGCGGTTTTATTCTTTGAAATTTTTTTTTAAAATGTAAATAAGGGTAAGTATTATATTTAATACATTTGTAGCACAACTCCACTATTCCAATTTATGTCTATATATAAAGATTAACATTTTAATTCTTACAATGCTACTGCTTATTTATTAGGTTTAGTTAGTTCACCTGTCAGTTGACAATACAAAGTGAATTTTTTTTTTCTGTATTTGATGTTGTAAGCTGCTAGAAAATTTCTCTTAAGATATGCACCTTATCAGTAAATACATTAAAATTAAATTCATGTTGCAGACATATGATAACAAAGACTGCAATATACTATTTTCTTTTTAATAATAGGTACTATTGCACGAAAACATTGGAAAGTTTGTAGGTCGGCATTCCCAAAATCGTGTTTTATGGAATACTGATATTCTAAGTTATAAATAATAGAAAGATAGTGGTGCACATTCTTACCGTTTATCTTAAGATTTTGAAAATATTTATGAATAAAAAATTGGCTTATAGTAACTTGACTGCATTGGTTAAATATATTACTGTGAACAGCATGAATTATTCTTTCTTCACCAATACCCACCTCTGCAGTCCTAGCTTGTTTAGTAATTTCCCCGATGGCATTCACATTTACCCCAAAATGATGGGCAATTATGACCGCTGTCTGGGTAATTATGAATGCCAAATAACTCTATTATTAAAGGCAGGAGGAAAACCTTTATCTAATATACAGCTTGAAATATGTAGAATTTCATATTACTAATCCAATTTTTAGTAGCTCTTTCTGTTTAGTAATAAATTGACATTTTCCGCCAAATACCTCAAATGCATTCACAATTACCCACATTGACCCTAAAGCAACTAATTAAAGAATTCAAATTAAAGCAACTGGTTAACAAATTAAAAGAAAAGTAATTGCTATAATCGAAAATTACTCCTATGTCCTCAGTAATCAAGGTGTGCAGTTTCCAAATGCTATTTTAGCTAAGGATTGAACCTTGTTGGATAATATTCATAATAAACATTAATCAAAAACATGTGCATCACTTTTTTCAGAATCCCGCTATCACCATTGAAAGCATTTTAATGCATTTTTACATTATATTAAACCAAATATATGAAAAAGTTTGATGCTACATTGCCATGACTCATGAGGATTTAACATTCCAGCATTAATCATTGTATCAAGCAATTTATTTAACCTTATGTAAAACATTATATTCTTGAAATATGAATTCTATAAATATGGATTCTGGCAGTAACAGAAGAGAAATTTGTCGAACTGAACCAGTGTAATCAAAATTTTAAGGAATAAAATTAATGGTTATTCAGAAGACTGAATAGTGAACCTATATGCTTCTTATAAAATCATACAAAATTAATTTTTTTTAATTGGTAGTTTCATTAAATTTTCAAATTTAAAATGTGGTAACTAAAGGACATTTTTTGGACATGGTATTCAGCATATGATTCTTTTATTGCAAATTCAGCTAAACTTAGGCTTATCATAATTTTGGAAGCTCAACCCAGGACACTTTTTAAAAAGTGAAAATATACAGAGGTGTGACCATGGATGGGGTGGAGGGGTAACACTCCACTACAAAGATATTGCATTGTAACATTTCCTTTTTGCTAGCAATTGCCTCGTATTCTAACTGTGCATACAGCACCCTCTCCCCTATGGTGAAACCTTAGTCTCAGGGGCAAATCCAGAGAGAAATTTTGGTTAGGAACTTGTATTGCCAAATCAACAATGGTGATGATGATTGTTGCTGCCACTACCAACATAATGTGCGATACTACCAACATAATGCGATAGGATGATTCATTTCAATACTAGAACTGTATTTAACTATAGTATCAGACATTTATTATTATAACCCAGACAATAAAGAATTAACTTCTAAATTTACTTTTTTAAATTCCAAAAAATAATTATTTTAAAATTAAAATATGGCTAAGCCTCCAAAATGGAGTGTGACATCATGCAGAAGCAATTTTAATGATAATTATTTTGAAAAACTCACCCTGTGCATGAAATGACAGTTGCAGTCAGAAATAGTAATGTATTTATTTTATAAACCTAATTGATAATAATTTAAAAAGCCTTTATCAATTTTAAAAGATTTAAATGTACAGTCTATAGATGTTGCAGCATATAATTAATAATAATCAACATAATGGAAGCTAATGGAGTTGTGTGTTTAGAGTGTATTAATTATAATAATACTTACCCTTTAATTTTGTTTCATTACTTCTTTTGGATTTCAAATAATGAATTCTTTCTGTTTGTTTTAAGATTTCATGCGGTTTGAAAGTATCTAGAATTATACATATTTTCAAATTCAATCCTTGCATAAGATTATATTTTATGCAAGTATTTATATTACAACTAACTATTAATTCTTTGAAATTCAGTTAAGCAAATGCATAGCGCTCCCAGAAAGCCAAGTTAATCATGTATTTGAAAAACAGAGTTTTAATTCTTTCTGTTTGTTTTAAGATCTCTTACAGTTTGAAAGTATCTAGAATGATAGATATTTTCAAATTCAATCCTTGCATAAGATTACATTTTATGCAAGTATTTATATTACAACTAACTATTAATTCTTTGAAATTCAGTTAAGCAAATGCATAGTGCTCCCAGAAAGCCTAGTTAATCATGTATTTGAAAAACAGAATTTTTTTTCGATAATCCTAATTTTAAAATGTCCTTAAATAGTCTTCTTTAAACCTTTCAAATTGTATGCTGGCGATACAAAATTTGACTCTGAAAATTAACTTTCAACCTTGACAATCACTCAATATTACCAACACAATGTTACAATGTTATACTTTTTCCTGGCAGTAAGGCTGTACAAATTCTATTTGTATCTACTAGCAGCCAGACTAACGATTGTCATTCTTATGTCATCATATTGCATCTTAACAATGGGATTTTTCTGATCTATAATTTAATTTAGTTTCTAGATAATAAATAAGGGGGGGGGGGTAAGGGAAACAAAAATTGTTTTCGGTACCATTTGTATATTTTATCAAGTAAACTAGCACAAGAAGAAAAACTTAAATTTATAAGCATTAACATGGTATTTTCTGACAACGTATGCTTTCAGTAGTATATCATTGTGGAGTAGGATAGAACAAATCATTCCAGGGTGCATTCTTCTCCTTTGATGCCTCTGGTGATGAATAGAGCTTAAGAACCAAAGACTATATTCATATTTGGAAAAGGGCACCTTGAAGTTTTTTGCTCCAGGGTGCCAAAACCCTAGTTATGCTAACAATTGCCTCACTATTTTGATTATTTGTTATGCGGTACCTACACAACTCTTACTCTAAACCAGTGATTCCAAACTTTCTTATGTGAATAACATTATGGTTGAGGCATCTCTGGCTGAAATCAGAGTGTATATTTATGAACCTAATAGATAAAGTAAAATAGCTTTGTAGGAAATATGATTCTATTTATGAATATATAAAATTAATTTTAATATTTCAAACTTTTTTTTTCAAAAAACTAAAAAGTCTTTGCCTTACTTTGCTTGCTTACTTTTACTCAAAATATCTTCTAAACTATAAAACATAGATATAAATTGTAAAGGACAAAAATTTTCAGTATGAAATCCAGATTTTATATTAATAATTTATTTTTATAAAGCTTTTCTAGTGTTCAAGGAATCAGCTTGTTAAATTCAAAAAGATTGAAAAATTTTCATTTTTCAAGTTTGTAATACTTATATCTTGAAAACTAAAAGTTTTAACCATGAACTATAAGAAGTGACTTGTAGTCCTACAAAGATATATAGTTAATTTGATATCAAATTAGGTTTTTAGTTTCTAAAATGTGGTTATAATTTCGATATTTTAGTATATTTTGAAAAAGTAGTTAACTTCGATATTTTAATATTTTGGAAAAATGGTTCTAATTTTAATATTTTTAACTGTTTTGAAAATATCTAAAGAAGACAAAATAGTTAACTTCGATATTTTAATATTTTGGAAAATTTGTTCTGATCTTAATATTTTGAACTGTTTTGAAAATATCTAAAGAAGACAAACTACTCACAAAGAGAGGTGTTATTGACACAAAACCTTTTCGGCTATATGGGACTGGAGCAACTGCCGATTATTTTTGTTTAGGGAAATCCCTGAAATGTTTCATAAAATCTCAGGGAAACCCTACATGGTTAACACATATTAGGCTATGTAGGGGTAAATTACAAAATAGATGTAAAAATCAATAGGATTGATAAATACTCATGTTTTTGAATAAAATATTACAAGAGTATTTATTGACTACTTCCTTTTACTGATTATTATTAATAAAAAATGATAGATATTTTCACTTTACATCTGACTTTTTAAAAAACTAACATTGTGTACATATTGTGTAATGATTTTGTGTTAATACAATTGTTATGTTAAAACCTTCAAACTTTCTTTTTACTCAATTACAAAAAAAGTGTCAAGTTGTACTTATTTTTGCAAGAGTTTGTTTTCACAGAACCCTGGTGAAGAATCACTATTTTAAACATTGAATTTGAGTTTCTTTAGCTGCTAGATACAGAATTTTCCTAAAAATGTTAAATGACTGCGGGAAGTTTCTATATTACACATTTTGCATAAAAGATTTTAGCCTTTTCAATAGTGGCTGTGACCACTTAATCACTCAAGAAATCCACCACTAATATGAGCCAATACTTCCATATGTTACGACTGTGCATGGAAGCATAGAACATTGTTATATTGACTAAAACCTCCTACAAAAATATCTACATTGATTACAAATGTACCTTTTACCATGCAAATTGTTTCCGCTCATAGAAAGAGAGGAAGTAATAGCTTGCAAAGAGTCATATTAGCCACTCCTCACTTCAGTTATATATTAGAGTGTAATAGTACTGACTCAATTGGTCATCATATATGACCTACCCACAAAATATACTTATTCTTCTGAATAACTTAGTTGGTAAAGCACTATATAGCATAAAATTGTGATTCTTTAGGTATGTATGTATATATAGCTTTACCTGGACTGGTGTATAGTAGCCACTTTATGCACCAATCAGTGGGAAAAGATATATATTTTAAATGCATAATGGTATTTAAAACAGGTTTCATAAAAGTGAGCAAGAGCCCCTCTCGTCTTTCCTCCCACGGTGTATAGCAGTGGTGAGGAAACATTTTGGTCCATATATCACTAAAAAAATATAGAATGTTTTGAGAACCACATTAAACATCACTCTCACAATCACCTTAGGATGATTTAATATTTATAAAAATACCAGCATTTATGAAATAAGTATTGTCCTATGTGGTTAATTAGGATTTGTAATTCTATCTTGTCAACCACTATATATTAGTGACCACAAGTACAAAACTAAAATTTATTAACTAAATACTAGCCCCAGCTGTCTCTTGTCTACCACATAATTGAAGCTAGAGATCAAATAATCTTGGATTTAAAAATGTCCTACTCAGTTTTTTCACACAAAATTAATTTTTTTTTTATATCCTAAATGTATAACTTTGTAAATATTGAGAGAAAATTAATAATACTAAGGATTTAAATTTTATTGGTGTGATTTTAAAATCACTAGTTTTACTCATCTTTACTATTTAGAGCTGCTATTTAATTTTTTTTTTCATTTTGAAACATATTATTACTAAGCTTTTTAATTGTACCATGCATGCCATTTACAGTTAATTTCAATTTCATTCAACACCAGGGCTGTGGAGTTGGAGTTGGTAAAAATATACCAATTCCAACTTCTAAATTATATAAACTATTTAAAAATAATTTTATTTTTAAATATTTAATTTTTTAATAGTTTTTTAAATAATTTTCAAGTGATAAATCAAAGAACATCAAATGTTTACCAATTAAAAAATATTGATATTAAAAATTGCAGTTGGAGTTGAAGGTTTGAGGTAGCAACTCCACAGCCCTGTTCAATACACAGTCATATATCTATCACAGACAGTAGCAAAGACTCCTTTTTGTTTTTCTCTAGTTCTAATTGGGATTTTCAGAAGAGACTAATATCTATCTCTCCGTCTACCCATGTCAGAAGATATTCTATATATAGAACCAAAAGAAAATGCCCATGCAATTTCTACCCATGCTACAACATTTCTTTGATATTCATAACTAAGCCAGAAGGAAGGGACTGTTTTTTACCATCCTCATATATATATATATATATATAGTATAATATATACGGAAAATATTGTGACTGGATCAAAAATTTGAATTAAAGTTTTCGATGGAAGAACACTTTTCAAGCATCTCTGAACTCGAATCGATCGGTTTTGAGGTGATGTGTATGTGAGTCTGTGGAGATGATATCTCATGAGCGAATGGAGCGTTTTGAATGAATTTGGTACAAAAATTACAATCGGCGAATACTGAAAGCCTATTGATTTTAAATGAAATCGAATGTTCTAAACATACATCCCCGAATTTTCGAACGAACTTTAAAAAAAAATAAAAATATTCAATATTGTTACATAAATAATCATTTCTTATGTAATTTTTCATTAGAAATAGGTTTTTTGTGGAACTGAGTTTTTAAAAATATGAGACATTCATTTAAGATATTCAGATGTTCCAATTAAGCAGATTTCACCTCTTATTCTTTAATTTTCATTTATAAATTAGAAGCAAGATTTATTAATTTAAATCATGATTAAAATCACAATTTAAGTCGATTTTTTTTTTTTTTTATATATATATCATTGATTTAAATCAGGTCTTATGAGAAGAAAAACCCTTATTTGTGAAATTATTAGTTTGTTCTATTTGATTTTATATATATTTACAAAATAAATATATATTACTGACCCGATTATAATTACCTAAATATATATTATCTAATCTTAAATATATATTATCAACACCCGAAGGTGCTCTAAACCTAAAATGGAAATTAACAACGTTTGTGTCAGTAGCGCGATGTGTTTTGATGATGTTCTTTGTCAAGGAGTAGGTGTAATCCCGTCCTACCACTGAATCTGCTTCATCCATTCCTGAAGTCACGAGCTGTCAGACTCGCTATCCAAAATTATCTTCACAGGCAGATCTGAAGAATGAAAGAAACATCCTGGTCCAAATGTAAAAAAATCTGATGTGGGCAGCACATGACTTTCTCTGCAGACTTAAATTTATATATTTTTTTATTTCTTTAATAATTCATTAGATTGAGTTTAATTGCACCAAATAACACTAAATTTGCATTTTTAATTCAATTTTTGTTTTTATTTGGTAATTTGACATTTTTCCCGATAGCGGCGTAACAAAAATGCAAGAAATCTCAAATATCTTGAGAATGGTTAGTCCTAAAGTATAATGGAGTGTTGAAGACCCAGGCTGTCCGACTCATCCTATGGACTCAAGCAACCGTTTGGACGGCCGGGAAAGAGTATAATGAGTGTGTTATATTCTTTTCCTCATCAAAAATTGCGTATAAAACAAGAATTTAATTGATACATTTCAGCATACGTAGTCTTTTTTTTTTTTTTTTTTTTTAGATTTTGGCGATTTTTGCGTGCCATTTCGTAAAAAAAAGGCAGGTTGTTATTTTCCAAATCGTACCAAAATCGAATCAGCACCAGAACGTCCTACAAGTAACTTATCTACCAAATATTGTGAAATTTGGTTAATTAGTATTTTAACTAGGGTGGATACATGAAATTTTTGCGGGCCATTTCGTATAAAAAGACGAGTTCTTTTCCAAATCGAACCAAATTCTAATCAGCACCAGAGTATCTAACAAATAACTTATCTATTAAATTTTGTGAAATTTGATAAATTAGTATCTTAGCTAAAGCGGATAAATGAAATTTTTACCAGATATTTCGCAAAAAAAAGTGAGTTCTGTTTTTACGAATTGTACCAAAAACTAATCAGCACCAGGGTCACATCCAAGTGACTTACCTGTCAAATTTTATGAAATTCGATCCATTAGTTTTTGAGTTAGAGTGGATGCATACATTGCACAGAGAGACACACACACAGATGTCACGTTAAAAATAGTTTGTTCGTATTCTAAAGGTCTCAAAACGTAGATCCGTCGAAAACTCGAATTCCGATTTTCGACATGATTCCAATACTTTCCCTATACATTATCATGTATTGCAGGGAAAGTAACAAATTTATAAAAAAAATATCAAATGTGATCAATATATCCTGAGATAAAAGAAAAGTGCTTTGAAATTGGATCAACATATGCCAAAATGAAAGCGCTAAAATAGTATTAACCCGTTCCATTTTTATTCTGTTTCAACATTTGGCTAAACTTCATACATGAGTTTGAAAAATCTTCACCAAAATAAAACTGATGACTTAAATTGAAAATATCAAAAATCCCAGTTGCCTTTCGAAAGCTGTAAGTGATGCAGTCCAGTCAAGCATGCAATTGCGATAAAATTTATTTTTATATACTTTTCTTAATTATTTAAATCGAAAAGGGGATTTGATAAAAATTGTCTGCTGTATAAACTCTTGGGTTTAATTGCACATTTTTTTTTTTTTTTTTTTTTTTTTTTTTTTTGTCAAATAAATTTGCGGTAAAAATATGGTCTGCATAATGCTATCTGTCTAAGAAGTTCTTTTCTTATTAATATCTCGACAATTTCTGTTCCAAGTTTCAAGTATCTCTGAACTCGAATCGAACGCTTTTGGCGTGATGTCTGTGTGCGTATGTGTTTATGTTCGTGAGTCTGTATGGACGCGACATCTCACGATCGAATGAAACGTTTCAAAATAAAGTTGTCACGAACGTTATAATCAGTGAATGCTATCGTATTTATTTTAAACGTGAACAAATTTTCGGAAGACCCCCTCACAAGTTCTGAAAAAATCAGCACTTTTCATTATGATAAAAAGAAAAACCTGAATTGAAACTTGATTATCCATTGAAAAACGAATGATACAAACTTTCGAATACTAATATGATCCGCTCTAGAGATTGCACGATTTTCGGAAAATTTGTTTGAAAAAATCCTTAAAAAATTAGACCTTTGAATACTGTTTATTAAAATATCATTTCAAACTTTAGAACGCTAGCATGAACCGTTCTCTAGATTAGCACGTTTTTCAAATAAATTTATATAAAAATATATATGATACATATTTTTCGATTTTAAATTTTCTATATCAGAGAAGATTTTAGTTTTCTAAGACGTAGCCGACATCCTTGGCTCTTAACATTAATTGAGTCCTTAGCCACAGCGAGGAGCCATAAAAGTTAATGATAAACTATGTTGAAAGAATGGAGAGCCTAAGCTGTAAGCACTGGTAAGAGGTTAATACTCGAGAAACTCTTCATATCATGAAATTAGACCATATCGGGGCAGTAATCACGTAAATATCAGCGTGGGAACGGATATAAGTATCGGATAAGTATCTTGGTAATGAGATAGGCGACAGACAAATGAGGCGGTATGAAGAAAAGTGAATCTAATGATGTAAACGATTCCACTATCAAGTCTCGGGAAACTAGATAAGTGTCCTCAGAAGTACATGTGAAGTATATCACGAGTTTTGTAAGAGTTCTCATTAATGGGACTATAAAGAGCTGTGCAGAGCAGATTTTAGACAGAAGATCTCAGAGAGATGTGAGAGCTTGATTTTTATTCATGTAGAGAGAGCTCTGTCTAGCAGACCGATTCTATGTTCCGATATCTGTGGAATTTAGCCCAGAACTCTTATGTTATGATAGCGTTGTAGCTATAATCATGTAATACTGTTAAAATGTCTATGGATCTCCATTACGGAGAATACGGGATGTATGATGATGAAGTGACGGCGACTGTAAATAAAAAGCTTCTGAGGAAAGAGATGCCTCTTCATTTGACTTTTACACAGCGATCAGTTCATTTGTGGTGATCCAATATTATCACAGATTAAGCCGGCAGGATACTGTTCTGTGCTGATGGAAACCTATCAACAATGAATTTCGAGTCCATGGCAGCGAGGAGTTCCTCCGAGAGATAATGTAAACGGAGCAGAAAGCGCCGCGCCTGATTCTCCCCGCTATCAAACGCAAAAAGAAAAGCAGTGCTGACCTAGTTTCGAGTGGAATTGCTGAGAAGGAGAAATGGAAGGGGAAGACGGAATGCCGATTCTTGAAAATGCCACGGCAACTAAAACAGAGGAAGAGATTATAAACGAGCAGAATGGAGAGGGTAATGTGGTGGCGAGCGTGGAAGAGAAACCGAAACTGGGAAACGTGCGTATCATCTGTCCAAAATACAGCGGCGATCGTAAAATCGAGGTAACGACTTGGATTAAATATTTTAACCTGCAATGCCGAAAACAACAATTATCAGATGAAAGGAAAGTAGATATATTCCCTGAATTTTTAGAGGGAGAGGCATTGACTTTCTTTATTAAATATGCATCACATCTGACAGAATGGACCAGATTAGAAACAACATTCCTGGAACATTTTGAACGAGGAGTGGGAGAGTCCTTCGAAACTTTTATTCAGATGAAATTAGACAAAGTGGAAGATTTGGACTCATATTACAAGAAAAAGGTTGAGATTGGTCTGAGTTTGGGCCTCACTGAGAAGATTATTACTGAAGCGTTAACCACAGGACTGAAACCATATTGGCAACCCATATTTTGTGCCAATAATACAGGGACACCCCAAGACTGGCGGAAACTGGCAAACAATTTAAGGAGAGTGATGAAAGAAAAAGAAAAACCATCCCAAAACACTCGATTGTCGGATCCGGAGATGACATACAGGAGACCGTGGAGACCACCAAATACAAGTGATCCCAGAGGAGCCTATGCTGGACCTCCCAATGCAAACTATAACCGAGGATTCAATCGAACACCGCCCAGATGGCCGATACGGAACCGGGAACCAAACCCGAGGAGTCCGCGACCCAATGGAAACCAATGAGGAACGTTCCGAGTTGCTGCGTATCTGGGGAACAATAGAGTGCACATGGGACTTATTGACACCGGTACAAGCATTTCAATTTTACCGGCAAACCAACTTAATAGTGTAACTTATAAACTGATTGAAGATGACCCTACAGTGGAGTTACAACAGACCAAAGGACAGGTTAGTGTGAAAAAAATAGTAGAAATTCCTACTACCATAGGAAGTTTAACCTATCCAATAATATTTTATGTAATAGATTCTCATATACCATATATTTTATTGTCAGGGAGTCACTGTAAACTTTTCAAATTATATTTAAATTTTAACAATTTTAAAGTCTATCAATTTTATAGGGACATTTCCTATAGAGGATCGTTACCTAATTGTGAATCTTCTTATCATATTAATAATTATAATGATAGTTGTGTTATTAAATGTGTAAAGGATGGAATAGGGGTTAAGCAGACGGAAAATGAAAGATTAACGAAATTGTTAAATGATGTAAATAATATTTTCTCTAAAGATAGATATGATGTAGGATGTATAAGGTTAGAGCCTCAGAAGATAAATTTAACTTCTGAATTGCCGATATCAATGAGACCTTATCGTGCATCACCTAAGGATAATTTAGAAATTAAGAAACAGTTAGATAAATTACTTGAAGCCGGATTTATTACTCCATCATATAGCGCGTATTCATCTCCTGTAACTTTAGCCTATAAAAGAGATGAAAATTCAAAAACAAGATTTTGTTGCGATTATCGAAAAATCAATGAAATAAGTAAAACAGATAAAGAACCGATTCCGAGGATTGATGCCGTCCTGGATCAATTAGCAAATGCAAAAATTTTCTCGACATTGGATTTGACGTCGGGGTACTGGCATATTAAACTTAATGAGACCGATTCTGAAAAATTAGCTTTCACAACTAATTATGGCTTGTATCGATGGACGAGGTTACCCTTTGGATGGAAAAATTCTCCTGCCATATTTCAAAGAACATTAAGACAAATTTTAGATAAGTACCAAATTCGATTTGCCCTTAATTATTTCGATGATATCATAGTATTCTCTCAAAATTTCAATGAACATATGGAACATTTGAAAACTATTTTTTCCATTTGTGAAAAAGAAAATATTAAGTTAAAATATGAAAAATGCCAATTTGCCCAAAGAAAGATTAACTTTCTCGGATACGAGATAGAAAATGGAAAATATCAGCCTAATAATATTAATATTGAGGTTATAAAGAAGTTACAACCTCCCAGGAATGTTAAAGAGTTGCAAAGATTTTTAGGAAGTATCAATGTATATAACAAATTTATCAATAATTATGCTAAAATTAGAAATCCCTTAAACAAATTGCTCAGAAAAAATGAGTTGTGGAATTGAACACAAGAGTGTCAAGATGCATTTCAATATCTTAAAGATGTTTTAATTTCAAAACCTGTACTCACGTTATTCAACCCAAATTATCCATGTCATGTTTTCTGTGATGCTTCATCAGAAAGTATCGCCAGTATTATAAAACAAGAGCATCCAGATGGTTCATTACACCCTATTGCATATCATTCGAGACAGTTGAGATCGTATGAAAAGAATTATGCCATAACGGAATTAGAGTGTCTTGCCATAGTAGATTCTATTGACAAGTACTACTGTTATTTGCATGGATCACACTTTACAGTTCATACAGATCACGCAGCTCTAGTTTGGTTAAAAAAGATTAAGCATCCGAGAGGAAGACTATTTAGATGGTCACTTAAATTATCTATGTATGATTTTGATATTAAATACAAAAAAGGGTCCACTAACTATGAAGCAGATATGCTCACTAGAAATCCCATAGCGCATCAGACGAGATTATGCACACATTTATTAGAGTTAGGAGAAATTGAAGAACATCAATCAAAGGATAATCTTAATCAGTCAAAATTTCAGAAAATTAATAAGGTTTTAACAATAAAGAAAAAAGGATTTATTAAAATTGTAATACCATATTCATTAAGAGCTAAATTATTAGAAAAAACTCATTCAGAATTTGGACATCCTGGAGTAAACTCCATGCTAAATTTAATTTCGCCGAATTATTATTGGCCAGAGATTATTGAAGATGTAAGAAATTATGTGAAACATTGTGAAACATGTCAGTTGAATAAGAAATCGAAACAGAAGAAATTTGGGTTATTAGGATGTTTACCTCCAGCGATAGAGCCTTTTGATATCATATCTATGGATACTGTAGGAGGGTTAAGTTACTACAATTCTGCAAAGAAATATTTACATGTTATAATAGATCATGCAACTAGATATGTATGGACATTTCCATCAAAGAGTGTTACCACAGACACCTATATAAATTGTTTGAGACAAATATTCCAAATTCAAGCGCCAAAGAAAATATTAACGGATCGAAATGCAGCTTTTACCGCATCCAAATTTAAGCGTTTTCTTAAAAGTTACCATGTAACTCAATTGTTAACTTCAGCTCATAGACCACAGGCTAACGGAAAAAACGAACGCGTAAATCAAACAATTATAACCAGATTAATTTGCAAAATTAACTCATTTCCAGGTAAAATTGCATGGACTAAATTGTTAGAACAGGTAACAGCAGAATATAATAATACTCCACATTCCGTGACTAAATATACTCCAAATTATTTAATGTATGGAAAGTTACCGTATAAGTCACCACTGAATAATTATGAGATATACCCATCAATTGAGGAAGCCCGAAAGATTGCAAAAGAAAGGACTGAAAAATATCATTTAAAAAATAAACTTAGATATGACATCCATTTCCAAGAGGCTGATTTTAAAGAAGGAGATTTAGTTATGCTAGAAGAATTTAAATATCCCAATACAAGAAAATTAACTTCACCGTATACAGGCCCATATACCATATTAAATAAAATTTCTAGTGTAAATTTTGAAATAGATAAACCAAACATGTTAAGTAAACAAAACACAGAAATTGTACATTCTACGAGATTAAGACATTTTTATCCAGCAGAAACATTTGAGTTAAAAAAATTGAAATAGGATAGAAATTCGAAAAATAATAAATAAGATTTTTCGAAATATTAGTGATTTTAATGATTATGATAAGAGTAGTGATTTAGCTTAGGAGCTAGAGTCCATGTTAAAACTAAATAGAGATTTGAATAGGAAGATAGATGAGTTCACATAACTTAATAGAGATTTGAATAGGAAGATAGATGAGTTCACATAACTTAATAGAGATTTGAATAGGAAGATAGATGAGTTCACATCTTTTGAACAAGCAATTGAAGATTAAGAGATTTAATATTATTTTATATATCTGTGACAAGGATATGAAGTAGGCAGAGAAACATTTTCTTGATATTTAAAATTATGGATGTGTGTTAGTACTTCAGGTGATTCTAAAATTGTTGTCCAAGAGAAAGTTCTTTATTATTGTTTGAAAGTGTATAAGATAATTGGAATTAATTTAGATACATAATTGATTAATTAGGAGTGGCTATCAGGGAGAAGAAATTCCTTGATTTCCCGAAAAGTTTATTTTGGATAGAAATTAGGAAACAGATTCGTAGTAATTCGGAGAAAAGTTAGAAAGTAGGGATTTATTAGATGAAGTTATAGAAAGGAGTGTCGCTTTGTGGATTCTTTCCTATCGAAAGGATACACAAAGATACATACCAACATTTTTCAAAACACTTTAGTATTATACTAAAGAAATTTTTTATTTTTGATACTGGGACAGAGGATGCCGGAATTCTGCCATACTTCTGCCGATTGATCAAAAAATTTAGGAGAAGTTTGTTTTACTTCTTCCACTTTATGAGAATTAAATAAAGTTTGAAGAAAGGTATTTGAAAGAGTGAAGGTATAGTAGTGAAGTGTATTATAATTGAGAAGAGTATTGTGTAATTATGATTATTGTATTGATTAGGATTATTGTATTGATAATGAGTATTGTATTAATAATAATATTGTATTGATGATGATTAGAGATAAATTGAAACAGAATAGAGTAAAGAGGAACTAGAGGTTAGATAAAGATAGGGAGAATTCAGATAAGAGATCGGGAAACCTGGCAGAGAGGCAAACCTATAAATAAAAAGTAATGGATAGGGAGAGGAGATTGAATGTAAGATTTATGTTGATAGGAGTGTTTGACTTACCCTTTGGCATTGATACTGGGAAAGGATATATCAATCCCAAGTGAGGATAAGCTGATGTTTCCACTGCCAGTGTTATTGGATTAAGAAAAAATATAAGAGAGTTAAGGAAAAGAGATAACGAATTAAGATGGTAATGTAGAATATAATGGGAAAAAGAAGGAGTACGAGGATTTAGAGAAAAGAGTTAGGAAGGGCCTTAGGAGATATAAGTAAGAAGAAAGAGAAGGTACCATGTACATAGGGAAGTTAGAAAAAAAAAAAAAAAAGAATTTTTTAGAATAAAATAAAGAGTTATACTTTGAAATATAAATGTCAAGGTATTTGAGAGGTGGATGTATTAAGAAAAATCATATATAATCTCATATAATTTTAGAATTGTTAATGTGTTGATTATTTGAATTGTATGTATTTCATGTATATTGATGAGTAAGATAGAGATAGTAACTTAAATTTAATTAAGGAAATAGGTAGGGTCACAGAATTAAGAGTTCTTTGAAAATTCTTGTTTTATTTTATTCTATATGGAGTATATTATGGTCATATTAGAGATTAGGGTGTATCGATATAACAACATAACAACATAACAACATAAACATAAAAACACTGTGAGAAGAATGAATGGTGTATGAGAGTTCCCCTGATCAAGGAATTCTACATTTATAACACATATCATATTACATAGAAATACAAGAAGATTTTGTGACAAATTAAAAGTTAAAATAAATGAAATTATTGGAATTCTACATTTATAAAATAAATAACATAGCGTACTTACATAAGGATATATAAAAATTGAGTGAATAAATGTACTTTAAGAAGATTGATGTAACAAGTTTGTAAGAGTTATTTCTATATTATATTTTTGTAGTGTGATTTTTGAAATGTATTTAGAGTATTGTAGAGAGTAGAATGTATGTCATATATAGGTGGACCGAGACTTGAAACTGGAGGGGGGGGATATGATACATATTTTTCGATTTTAAATTTTCTATATCAGAGAAGATTTTAGTTTTCTAAGACGTAGCCGACATCCTTGGCTCTTAACATTAATTGAGTCCTTAGCCACAGCGAGGAGCCATAAAAGTTAATGATAAACTATGTTGAAAGAATGGAGAGCCTAAGCTGTAAGCACTGGTAAGAGGTTAATACTCGAGAAACTCTTCATATCATGAAATTAGACCATATCGGGGCAGTAATCACGTAAATATCAGCGTGGGAACGGATATAAGTATCGGATAAGTATCTTGGTAATGAGATAGGCGACAGACAAATGAGGCGGTATGAAGAAAAGTGAATCTAATGATGTAAACGATTCCACTATCAAGTCTCGGGAAACTAGATAAGTGTCCTCAGAAGTACATGTGAAGTATATCACGAGTTTTGTAAGAGTTCTCATTAATGGGACTATAAAGAGCTGTGCAGAGCAGATTTTAGACAGAAGATCTCAGAGAGATGTGAGAGCTTGATTTTTATTCATGTAGAGAGAGCTCTGTCTAGCAGACCGATTCTATGTTCCGATATCTGTGGAATTTAGCCCAGAACTCTTATGTTATGATAGCGTTGTAGCTATAATCATGTAATACTGTTAAAATGTCTATGGATCTCCATTACGGAGAATACGGGATGTATGATGATGAAGTGACGGCGACTGTAAATAAAAAGCTTCTGAGGAAAGAGATGCCTCTTCATTTGACTTTTACACAGCGATCAGTTCATTTGTGGTGATCCAATATTATCACATATATATAAAATTAAAAAAGTAATAAGTATCGCCAAATATGTTAATTTTTAATATGCAACATCAGTCTCATGAATCTATATAGAAAGTATCCATAAATAAAATTGAAGACATATTTCTTAAGTAATCGTGCTTTTCACATCTTGCAACTTTCACATGATGGGCATATTATCAAAAGTGTTTAATATGTTCAGGTCGTGTTTTTCATCAAAATTACCAATGCTAAAGTAATAATTCATGAATATTTTCTCTACGTACAGCCCAAATTGCTGTTAAAGTAATAAAACTAAAAAACTTCGTTAAAAGCATCATAATTTTTTACTGTATGTTGCTTTCAATGAAGTTTTTTTCAGTCTTAATATTTTCTCTATTATAGTTTGAAAACTTAAAAAGTAATAGGATATATTTTATTTTATGTTCCTCCTATATGGAGGTCAGGACTGCTTTCTGTGAAATTTTCCGAAAACGTCCTTGTTAGTGAATGTGGACTCGATAACCATAGGCGATAGGCGCCGACTACAGGGGAAGGGGGGTGGGGAGCACGAGCCCCCGCTGAACTTTTGCAGAGGGAGCTTTGTCCCTCTGGGAAATTAAAAAAATTTTCTAACTTCACATTTTACTAAATACCAAAAAATGAAATTTTTTAAACATAAAAATAATTGAAAGAAAATCCTATCAACGTAAATGTCACATTTCAGTTCAGTCTTGTTCACATCTTCTTTACCATAGCTCCCTAAACTATCTTGCACACAAACGAAGCTCATCTTTACTCCCAGGAAACATGTTTACGCTAATGACAAAAACATCTGGTTACCAGAACTTTTTCGACTGACCACCTAATTCAAAGAGAAATGGAATATTTACAGTCATGTTATTGACATTTCCAAAAATTAGCTGTTTCTCTCCAGTAATAACTATAAATGATTACCACGAAGTAGAGATGACTTATTTTGTCGACCTTTAAAGAGATCTTATCTGTAATTAATCTTGGATTCTATATACCAGTGCTGTCTTTACAGGTGGTATCCATTCCGCTTGAAGTTGCAAACCCCGCGGGTAGCTTTATTCCTGGTGAGCACCGGACGTTTGGCACAGCACCATAGTCAGGCAAGGGCCAGAGGGAGTTAAGCGTCTACCACCACCACACACACTAAGTATACTCAGGACACACCCCTGATAAAAATATTAAAGTTTTAGTTGTGATGAGAAATGTCAACCAACATGTCATCCAAATTTTGCCAAAAATTTTATTTATGAGATTTTTTTTATAAATTGCTTTGTTTTAAAGATTTTTTTAATTCAGCTGAATGTGTGGTTATAGTGATGCTCCATTTATTTACATATTTAATTTAAAAATATTTAAATATAGACAATAGTATTTGGATACTTTTGTATTATTGCTGGGTTCATTGTTTTAATTTATTGTGTCAAAATCAACTGATAGATAGTTAAGAGTTGATGTTAAGCGTTAACTTGTATTAACTTTCAGATTTTTTTTTTTTTGATTAATTAACTGCTTTACTACTAGTTAATTCTTAGATTAAAATCCATTGTAATTATTATATATTATAATACTGATGCATAGTAACTATATGGATTTTCCTAATCAACTCTTAGCTTACAAACATAAATAGGCCTAAAAAGATTAAAAATATTTATCGTACAACAAATAAAACTGCTGATATCTTTCTTTCGACCCAGCCCGTCCGACCCACCCGAAGGTGTAAGATATCTGTTTAGACCGCCGAGATAATGCCATCTAATTTAGACTGAAACCCAGTGGGGGCGCATCCACAGGGACCGATCTTCTTTCCTTTGCTACCAACCGTTCGGAAGGACTTTCAAACCCACAAATTTAACGTGCTCGTACACAGGAACAGTTTAGGCAAAGTCGGAAATCGAACTCGCTCGGGTCCTCCGTGTACAATCCCCGTGACTTAACCACTCGGTTATCTCACTCCAAAACTGCCGCTTGTAAGACAATAACTTACAAAACTTCCTTGAGGAAAGCATATATATGTCAGTTAGATGACTACATTTGCTTCGATGGCATTATAATCCCTCCTTTTTAAGGCCAAAATAACAGTATGCGCTCTTAACAACCACTACTACCGTTCGTTGGGCAGTTCGTTCTTGGCGGTCGTTAAGGGCGCATACTGTTCTTTTGGCCTGAAGAAGGGTCTTAAAATGACCTCGAATCAATTGTAGACACCTAATTGACATATGCTTGCTTTCAAGGTTCTTCAAGGCGGCCTTGTACGTTGTTAAATCTTTATCGACTTTGTGAATCTTTTATATAACTTTATCGGATTGTGCCCCCCCCCCCCCCCCCCCCTGAGATTTTGAAAACTCGGCGCCTATGTCGATAACTAAAAAGTCAAGAACAAGTTCACATATCGTCATGAAATTTTATATTTAAAAAGATTCTGTTCTTTATGTATGTCATATATGACAGTTTTCACAGTTGAATTGGTAGGAATTTGCTTGGTTTTAAACGCATCTACAAATATGGATGGCATGTCTTCAAATTACCACGTCATTGTGTACTGTAATAATACTTCGATGATTATCAGTCTAAAACATTTAATCAATCTCATTGATTCTTTTTAGAACGTTCCTTAAAACGTCTATTTTTTATTTTTAGAATCGGCTGTAGATAGAGCGTAGTTGATGACTGATATGGATTCAGAATTAAATTTTAGTGGGGGGGGGGAGTGAGTTGAAGGGGTTTCACTAAGTATTTCCGCTTTCGGTTTCAGAGATATAACTTCGTATTAAAACATTTACATTTCTCTTTCAACATCTATTTTTGAAGATTGACTACCGATAGAGCTTAGATGATGACTAATATGGAAATAGCATCGAGTTTCGGAGGGATTGGGGGGGGGGGGGGGTGCGATGGAGGTTAGTAAGGATTTTCACTGCCAGTTTTGAAGCAGTTACTTCCGGTTTTTCCGAAAATTTGCAACTGTGCAAGATGTTAAAAATATAAAAATGCTTAACACTTCCATTAATAATTAACTATGAAAACTACACTACTTGCCACCCTATGAAGATGTCTTCATAAATTTTTTATTTCATTTATATTTCCAAAAACTATCTATTTGATCAGGGGGAAAAAAGAGAAAACTGTGGAATAAATATTTAGAAAGTTATAGTTTAGAAAAGCAAAGTCTAAACTGTCGCACTCGCAGCAGAGGGTAGAATGTGAAGTTCTACCACTGTCTATGGGCATAATATATCTCGAACAAATTGAGAGTCAAACAGTGGCGTCGCCAGGAATCCATGGAAATTCAGAGAAATGGGAAACAACATATTTGGTTATTCCACACACATTTTTTTTTCTGGAGACGCTGCTGAATTCATGTGAATTTTGATATAATTATCTCAATCAATCAGCGATTGTAAGAGGTCTATTGATTTTCAGACAAATTGTACACTAAAAGAATGCTATCCACAAGCATTATATCTAAGTATAATGCATCTGGATTAATTTATTTTTTAAAACAATGTATAAATCATTTCATTGTCGCCCAGGGTGCTTCAGTCCCCTCCTCTCAAAACGAAATCGTCTTACACTAGATGAAATAACGTTTTGATTTATATTGTAGGGTTTTGTCCATTGTAGTATATGCATTGATTTCAATTTCGTTGTTTAGTTGAATTTTTTGAACATACATAGCTCAGTATTAATCTAGCCAAAGGAGGTGGTAGATGAATATGCAAGCCCCCCCCCCCCCCCCACGGGAATGGAGTTACTGTATGAAAAATATAATAATAGGTACTAATTTATGCAGTTTTTATTTTGTTTATTTCTCAGTGTATTTAAGTAAAGGCTACAGTCTTAAATACTTCTGTGTAAAATTGTCTCATTTTTATTAATTCTTACTTGAACTAAGATAAAACGAGCTCAAGATTAAAAAAAAACTTTCCCCATCCCACAAAAAAAAAATCTGAATCTGTTATTTCGTGTGTTAATTTTTCCGTAGGGCTAGTGAAAACGCAAAATAAAAAGTAATTCTATTAGTTAGTTTTTATAGTTAATTTTATTAATAATTTTAATAGTTATTTTTAAAAGTGGCATTTCTCGTGTCGCTAATAGTGTGCAGCATGAAATTTCCCTTAGAAAAAAATCCTGCTACGACCTACATCTTGCATAAATTAGAACTATTACAATTTAGAATTAAATACCGTAACTATGAAATACATTTGGTAGAAAGAGAAATTATTAGTAAGTAATTATTAATGACTAAAAATGGAGGTAATCCCCAGAAGACAGGGGTCCTAAACAGACCTTTTGGCCATCCATTCATATTATTATAGTACTACTTTCAAATTTCTCTTTTATCCTGGATGAGTGAGACATACGAGACGGCAGTTTTGACTTTTAGTTTTAGACAACACAGTACATGTAGAAGCATTGTGGCAGAAAAGAAAAATCGTAAAATCCCCCTCCCCATCACCGCATTCCTTATTCAAGGTCACGGGGGCGTTCGTCTGCAATAGAAAGCGAATTCCAGACAAGGTTCCAGCACATAGACTTAAATTAGTTTATTCCCCGTGATTTTATTATTTTTCGTAGTGTTATATTTGACGATACTTACTACAGTTAATTTTATGCAATTTTACAGATAAATTTATTTGAAAAACGTGCAATTTCTTGAGAACAGTTCAAGCTAGCGTTCTAAGTGTGTGTGCCATTCGTTTTTATATATTAAAAAATTGCGTATAAAGTGATTATTTATTTAACATTATCGAATGTCTTGATTTTTTTATGATTTTTTCAAAAATTAATTCGAAAATGTGGGTGTCTTCCGCACGTTCGATCGCGTTTAAAATCTATATTAATCTAGTATTCATAGTTCGTAATAATCGTACAGAATTAAGTTCAAAACACTCCATTCGTTCGTGAGATATCGTTTCCACAGACTCACGGACACACTTCAAAAAAGTTTAATTCGAGTTCAGGAAAACTTGAAAAGCGCTTTTCCGTCGAAAAGTTGAATTCGAATTTTTTACCTTGTCACAATACTTTCCCTATACATTATACTATATATGTAGGGGAAGTAAAAAATCGAATGTGGGCAGCAGATGACTTTCCCTACAAGCTCACATTCATGTTTTCTTTCCCTTTTCTTTCATAATCAATTAAATTGAGCATTTTTCCGACTTATCACATTACAAAACGTGACTGGCCTGTAAAAAATAAATAAAAATAAGTATCTCGAGAACGGTTGGTCCTAAAAAAAATGAGGTTGGTCTTATTTATTTTGACTTCAAAAATTGTGTATAAATAATTATGCATATCAATACAATTAAACATATTTAATTTTGAACTACATATTTTGACGATTTTTGCTGGCTATTTCGCAAACAGAGCAGTTTATCCTTTTTTTTAATCGTAGCAAAATCTAATCAAGTAGCCCATAAGTGACTTACCTACCAAATTTTGTGTAATTTCGTCGAATAGTTTTTTTAGCTACAGTACCTACATCGCGCAGGTATAGACAGGCACACACACACACAAACGTCACGCTAAAAATTGTTTTCTCGTGCTCTAGAGGGCACGAAACGCGTACATCCATCGAAAAATCGATTTTCGACACGATTCCAATACTTATATATTACCATGTATTATGAAAGTAAAAATCTGATATGGGTAGCACATGTTTTCAAATAAATGACTAAAATTGCTAAAATATATTAAGTAATTGCTTTTCATGTCACTTTTGACAGCACAACGAATAAGACTGATCCCATGAACCGTTCTCGAGATATTTCAGTTTCTTGGAGTTTTGAAGAGCTGAAAACTTTAAAGTTCATCAAGTTCCCAAAGGAAACGAACATGCATTAAAACTGTAAATTGGATATAATATCAGAAAAGTATCCATTTTATTTTCTGCAATTAAACTCAATTTAATGCATAATGAAATAAAAGATAAGAAAATGAATTTGTAGGGAAGTCGTGTGCTGCCCACATCAGATTTTTTTTTTTGCTTACAACAGATAATATTGGCGACATGGAAACTAACGTAAGATACATAACTAAAACAACTTCATCTTTGTAAATTACCAGCAAATATCAAGTCTATTGACCCTGCACATAATAGATTTTATAACCACTACGTTTTGAAAACTAAGAACCCTATCCAAAAAACTTGTATATACGGCTTTTGAATAGCTAAGAATTATTTTCTTACTATTCATAAATAGTTCTTTTGTTTTCGAGATATAAGCATTACAAACTTAAAAAATCTGATGTGAACAGCACATGACTTTCCCTGCAGACTCAAATTCATATTTTCTTTATTTCTTTAATAATTCATTAGATTGAGTTTGATTGCACCAAACAACACTAAATTTGCATTTTTAATTCAATTTTTGTTTTTATTTGATAATTGGACATTTTCCCGATAGCAACGTGACAAAAATGCAATAAATCTCAAATATCTTGAGAACTAACTGTTAGTCCTAAAATATAATGGAGTGTCGAAAGGCCAGACCGTCCGGCTCATCCGAGGACATAGACCAGCAATAAGGACGGTCGGGTATAATGGAGTGTGTTACATTCTTTTCCTCGTCAAAAATTGCGTATAAAACAAGAATTTAATTGATACATTTCAGCATAAATAGTCTTCTTTTTTTTTTTTTTTTCTTCTTTTTTTTATTAGATTTTGATGATTTTTGAAAAGAACAATCTGCCTTTTTTTACGAAATGGGAATTTCGGAAAAAAAGACAGGTTGTTCTTTTGCGAATCGTACCAAAATCTAATCAGTCCCACAACATAGGCGTAGCCAGCTGTTGGCGCTGGGGCCTGATTAAAAAAATTCGTAAGGGAAAAAATTCTTATAAGAGCGCGATTATAAGCCAGACTCCGATTTTAAAGACTTTTCGAAATGTATAAATAAAAATATTTAAGAAAATTAATTTCAACTGAAAAAAATTATTAAAAAATACTTTCATCAGGCCCTGTATACAAGATAAGTACATTTTCAAATGAAAACAGGAAACTTTTTAAAACACTTAGCACACATTAATTATTAATTACAATAAAAATAAAAAGCCCTTGAATCTGCAAATGGCCTGCGGTAACTGAAAGGTCGTTTTACTCCATTTTAGCCATTTAAAATATTTCCTAACTGCAATTTTCTTGGGTGTATACTAGCAAACACATCAATTACTCTGTCAATTGATATATTACTTTCCTTATATACATAATGTATAAGGAAAGTATTGTGACGGGCTCGAAAATTCGAATTCGAGTTTTCGACGGGAGAGCACGTTTCAAGCATCCCTGATCACGAATCAAATATTTTTGGAGTGATGTCTGTGTGTGTGTGAAAGTATGTGTGTGTGTCAGTGAGTCTGTGGAGACGATAACTGACGAACGAATGGACCGATTCGAACCAAATTTGGTACAAAAATCACAATCCGTAAACACTGGAAGCCTATTGTTTTTATACGTAATCGAATGTTCAGAACCCCCCTAAATTTTCGAATGAAATTTTGAAAAAATCGTCAAAAAATCAAAACCGCTAATAAAGTTACGCAAATAGACATTTCTTATGTAATTTTTCATTAGAAAACGATTGGCATAAATTTTAGAACGCTAACATGAACCGTTCTCGAGATATTGTACATTTTTCAAAAAAATTATGAAAAAGTCACATAAAAAAAAAAAATTCCTATTGAGAAACATGTTCACTTTTTATATGTAATACCATGCGATAAATTGAGTGATATCATTCTCGTGGATCTAGTTCGTTCCATTCATGAAAAAATATACTTTGAATAATACTTTTGTATTTGAACGCCAATAGTCATTTATCTGCTGTAAGAATAACTTTTTTCTTAGTTCATAACGCTTGGCGAGATTTTGGCGACGAATTTGGCGGAATGTCGCCAACTTGGCGACTTTTTGAAATGTTGCCAAATTAACGAAAATCTCGCCAAATGGGTAAAAATGATGCTAAATCAATGAAAATGACGACTAATTGTCGAAAATTCAATATCTTGGAAAGAATATTAGTATCTACTATACCTATTTTTTTTACCTAGAAAAACCTATTTTTTTACTGTAAAAGTAGTAAATTCATTACATTATATAAGGAAAGTCATGTGTTGCCCACATCAGATTTTTTTTGTTGTAGTGAATATGGATTAAAGCAAGGGAACTCTTTCTTTCTTCAGTAATCGTAGCTCTATTCAGTCTCCATATAGTCATATCTCCAGAAAACAAAATATAGTATACTCCCTTTGGAAAATAAAAACTGTTAATCAGTATTATTTTCTAACAAATTTTACTTATGAACATCATGAACTCCCATAAATGGGTGATAAGAGGGGGGGGGGGGGGCTATTATCGCTCTGTTCCATATACAGGGTGTTCATTTCAAAAGTTGACACCCAAATGAAATAACTTTTTAAATATTACTTATTATATTATTTGATAATAGCCCCCCTCCCCTCTCTTATCACCCATTTATGGGCGTTCATGATGTTCATGACATATTTTACTTATTAAGTAAAAGTTGTTAGAAAATATTACTTATTTCCTTAAACAGTTTTTTACTATTTACCTTTTAATTTACTAAAACAGTTTTTATTTTCTTAAATTTACGGCGTGACCACGTGGCGAATTTTTAAGAATCACTTTCATTATATTGTATCGCATTTAAAAGAGACAAACATTTATAAAATAGTTCTTACCTTCTGCCCCTGATACAGATTCGACAATTACAAGAGATAATTAACTTGCTTTACAATTTACAATTACAATAGGTAATTAACTTGCTTTACAATTTACAATTACAATAGTTAATCAACTTGCTTTTCAATTAAAAAAATCGAATCCGATGATGTGCGTAAAGAGTTTTATTGTTCTTTTCAACGTTTGATTTTTTTTTTTTTTTTTAATCTGGTGGTCAGAACTTTTGGTGACTGTCTTATTACTGAAATTTTGTGGTAATCTTTACCAGAGCGGGGGGGGGGGGGGTGCCCGGGCACACCCCCTGGCTACGCGTATGCACAAGTAACTTATGTACCAAATTTTGTGAAATTTGGTCAATTAGTATTTTAGCTAGTGTGGATACATGAAATTTTTGCGGGCTATTTCGTTAAAAAAGGCAGTTTGTTCTTCTCCGAATCGTACCAAAATCTAATCAGCACCAGAGCATCTTAAAAGTAACTTATCTACCAAATTTTGTGAAATTTGGTCAATTAGTATTTTAGGTAGAGTGGATATATGAAATTTTAACGAGCCATTTCGCAAAAAAAGGCGGGTTCTGTTTTTATGAATCCTACCAAAAACAAATCAGCACCAGAGTCTCATCCAAGTGACTTACATACCAAATTTTATGAAATTCGGTCCATTAGTTTTTGAGTTAGAGTGGATACATACATTGACAGACACACATACAGACGGCACGCTAAAAATAGTTTTTTCGTATTCTAGAGGTCTCGATACGTGTAGATCCGTCGAAAACTCGAGTTGTGATTTTCGGTATGATTCCAATACTTACCCTATACATTACCATGTATTGCAGGGAAAGTAAAAACGGAAATTTTTCTATACCCCAAATATAGATGTTATTCGCATCAAAATGATAAATGTTTGTGTCTAAAATAAAATATTTTAATCTATTTATCTAAAATAAAATATTTTAGACAAAAAAGAAAAAAAAATACGCTTACGTAAATGTAATTTCATTCATGTTACTTTCTAATGGGACAAGCGAGAACTTAGCTTTGACTTTTGTTTCTAAACGCAACGTGTACATGTGGAAATTGCGGAAGAACTATACTGCCCCCCCCCTCACTCCTTCACCAAAAAAAAAAGAAAGAAGAAAATCATTCCCCATCTCTTGTATTCTTCACAATAATTGAAGGCCACGGTGTGGTCTGACGGGAGAGTTTCTTCAGCTAACGCTTTCTCGTCTTTGTCTGTTTTTTCTTTCTTTTGTTTTTTGTTCTCTATGCTGCATGAGGCCAGGGTTTGACAATTATCACTTTGAATGAGTATACATATTGTCTATATATTCAGGTTTATGCTATACTTACTTGAAACAATAATTACAATTACGTTTTACTGCTATTTTTTTTAATGACAAGTGACAAAATGGACCATTCATTGTACGTACCCCGGGAAATAATCTTCGACCAGAAATATAGAGTCACCCATATTTCACCTCGATGGAAATGACCGCATATCTGCAATAGCAACCAGCTAGAAAAATTTTTATATGTCACTTTTTTGTGAACCTTTATAGAGACAGACAAATTCAGTTTTATCATGCAGTCAGCTTAAAATTTCTTCAAAAGAGATTATGCTTACTTTGCAAGAATGAAGTTTCTACTTACAGTACCCGCCCATGAAATAAATGGCTGTTTGTGGATTGTGTAAAGACAAAATGCAAAACTATTACAAATGGTGTCTTACAAATACCATTGTAATACACTATTTGTAATAATGTCTCACAAGAGATTACAAATTGTGTTTTCTCTCGTAAATGGAACTGTAGCTAGATCCACGAGGATGATATGAGTCAATTCGTCCCGTAATATTTCATAAGGAAAGTCAACCTATTTAACGATACCTATTATTATTATTTCACTTTCATGTAAATATTTATATAAATGTGTAATATCGCGAAATCGGTTCGTACCAGAGTTATAAAATGAATGCCATGCATTTTCTAATGATAAGTGACATAAAAATAATTATTTATTTAATATTATTAAATATCCTGTCGTTGCGTCATTCTCCATTTGTAATAATCGTACCAAATTTCATTTAAATAGCTTGTTTCCACTTGTTTGTGAAATATCGCTCATATATGGAAGGATTACATATCACTTCAAAAACAAGCTCAGGGATATTTAAAACATGTAAATCAACTGAAATCAACTGAACTTTATCTATATAAATAAAATTAAAAATCTGTCTGTTCATTTATTTGTTTGTGCGTGTGTTTTTGTTTCATCATCACGAGAGAACGGCTGCACGGAATTTGATGAAATTTTCGGACTAGACATAGAATAGTTCCAATTAAAATTTAGTCCATGTTTCGAGTTCTTAGGACCAGGGGTTATCGGAATATTAATAAAAAACGCACTATTAAACCTTCTACTGAGATACCATTATGCAGACGATATTTGTTCCACAAAGTTATTTGGGGAAAAATTATATGTTTCTAAGCAACGGAATTTAGCCCAATGAGTTTATATTTAAATATATATATATATATATATATATATATATATATATATATATAAATATAAAA
Organism: Amaurobius ferox; assembly: GCA_951213105.1. NCBI lineage: Eukaryota > Metazoa > Arthropoda > Arachnida > Araneae > Amaurobiidae > Amaurobius > Amaurobius ferox. Next base: position 35,424,197 of record OX578152.1, on the reverse strand, counting down.
AGTATAAAAAGAATTTTAAAATTTGAAAAAAGAGAAGGAAGGCTTAGCGAGAAGCTTACTCAATAGCGGTAAGGGGTTGTGACCTTACACCCCAGTTGTCCACAAGCTTGTCATAAATGCCGCGGCATTGCTTTTATATTTATATCGTGTATAGTATTTGTAGCTGCTTTGCGCATAAATGCTATAACACTTCAATATCTTTAATAACTTCCAATTTTCATCTTATATTATATATATATATATATATATCATGTTGCTAAATGACGGAATTAAACCCAATGAGATTGATATGATTGATTAATGGATTATTGATATTTTCAAATTCTTACGTCATCTATTTTATTTTGATAAAATATTTTTCAAATCCATATATTAGTATGGGTATATCTTTTAATACACGGGTATAATCTTCTAATCTACGGAAATATAAGTAGCACGGGTATACCTTCTAATACACAGGTATATCTTCTAATCCACGAAAATATAAGTAGGACAGGTATATCTTCTAATCCACGAGAATAAACGAAGTATACTTCTAATACAATTTTACTGCTTTTATTTTGGCATATATTGATTCAATTTTATATTTACTGTAAATTTGTTTATAAACGGGATCAGGATGTTTTTTTATTCTGCAGGTCTGCCTGTGAAGATAATTTTGCATAGTAAGACCAGATTCTTAAACATCTTTTTAGGAGCATTAATTTAAATATTTTAATAGAATGTTTTGAGTAACAATGTTATTTAGAATATTATAGGAATTAGTACATGATTATGAATTTTAAGTTTCTTTTGTATATTCCGTACGAAAAACGGGTACACTACTACCAGTACAATAGTATAATGTTGCATGGAAAGTAATTTTTTCTCAAAAAATTTTTAATTCGATATTTTGACGGATAAACACGTGTAAAGACCACCTGAACACATTTCGAACATTTTTGGAAATGTATCCGTGCGTGTATGTGCCTGTGAGATATGGACACCAAGTCAAAAATAAATACTTGTATCGCTATGAAATCTTATTTTGTCACGATATTACGTGAAAACATTGAAACTAATTAGAATATTTTGTGTTTTACACTATTAAAATACAAATTATTCGAATTTCAGGTTTTTCGCACAATTAATTTCTATAGCAAACAATCATAATTCCTAAAACATTGTGTTAGCATAACATAGAGTGGCGTCGCCAATGGAGAAGATTTGGAGGCCACAAGTCCCCAGGGACCCATCAGAACCAATTGAAATTCGTAGAATCGATATTTGGAGAAATGGGAAACAAAATATTTTGTTACCCCCTTCCAAAAATTTTTCTAGCGTCGCATTGATAACATGTATGAGATGAATGTAAAGGGTATTAAAATCAGTGGCGGGACCAAGGGGGGAGGGTCGAAAACCCCCTGTAAGAGTCCATTGAAGCTTATAGAAATGATATAGAGATATAAGAACCAAATATATTTTGGTTACCCACCGCTCCCTCCTCCCCCTCCAAAGAAAAATTATTGCGACGTTACTGATTAAATTATTATATAGTACAATGATCAGCCAAATGCATTAAATTAATTCGGGTGACAAACCTGTTGAAAAAATAATTTGAAAAAATAATTTTATTTTTCATTTCTACGAAAAATTAAAATATTATCTGTGTACGAAATCCGATAAAATAATAATTGTCTTTTGATATTAATTATAAAAGTAGACCTAAACACTATGGCTTATGAATGTATGAGAAATTCGAGTGAAAACCCCTAATATTTCTTATAAAATATACGAGGAGCTACATAAAAAAAACTAGATTAACTGAAAATGTGGGGATCATACTGAAACTTAAAAATGAAATTCCCTGAGTTTTTCTGAATTTTTTTTTAATCACGAAATTTTCTAATCTATATAATTATTTTATATACTGAAAGAATTGAAATTCAGTATCTGACAATAAAATTTAGTAGGAACGACTTGAAAATCAAGAAATCTATGAAGTCAAATTAAAAAAATTTTGGTATCAAATATAATAATAATAAAAAAAGAAACTTTATAAAATCAATTTGAATATTTCAAACGACACAAATTAAAAAAGTATTCAAAAGTCAGAACATTGCTCCACCCAATTTTTTACTTTCCTTGCAATACATGGCAATGTATAGGAAAAGTGTTGGAATCATGCCAAAATCGCAACTCGAGTTTTCAACGGATCTACACGCTTTGGAACCTCTAGAATACGAAAAAACTATTTTTAGAGTGACGCCTGTGTGTGTGTCTCTGCAATGTATATCTCTAACTCAAAAACTAATGGATCGAATTTCATAAAATTTGTTGAGGTTTTGTTGATTAGTTTTTGTTATTATTCGGAAAAAAAGAACCCACCTGTTTTGCGAAATGGTCCGCAAAAATCTCATTATTCTAGCTAAAATACTAATTGACCAAATTTCACAAAATTTGGTAGATAAGTTACTTGTGGGATACTCTGGTGCTGATTAGATTTTGGTACGATCCGGAAAAGAACAACCTGCCTTTTTTCACGAAATAGCCTACAAAATTCGCCAAAAATAAAATTAAAAAAAACTACGTGTACTCAAATATATGTATCGATTAAATGCTTATTTTATAACTACGTATGCTTATAACTACGTATCGATTAAATGCTTATTTTATACGTAATTTTTGACGAGGGAAAAAAATAAAACCAACTCCATGACCGCTCTCCATTACCACTAACCGCTCTCGAGATATTTAAGATTTTTCGCATTTTTGTTATGCCGCCTTTAGAAAAATGTCCATCCAATTACCAAATAAAAACAAAAATTGAATTAAAAATGCAAATTGAGTGTTATTTTGTGCAATTAATCTTAATTTAATTAATTATTAAAGAAATAAAGAAAAAATGAATTTGAGTCTGCAGGGAAAGTCATGTACTGCCCACATCAGATTTTTCTTTTTTGCAGTTGAACGATCGAATTGAGTTGAAAATTTGTATTTGATTTTGCTTCAGTGAATCCAACATAATTCAAAATTGGTGTCTAATTCATCCTGATTTGTAGTCGACGGTTCTAACTTTGGAACACATAAAGCTGTTATGACTTGGAATGATCTATAATTGAAAATTGCTTTACATTACACAGAAACAATTGACAGAGAAAAAAAAATGTTGATATGAATAACATCTGTGCTTGCGGTTTCCGTGGCGGGAAAACGGATCGTAACGCAAAATGTAAATATTTCACTTCGGGCGCTTATACCGCTGAACCAAGGCCACCTAGAATACAAATAGGTTTTAGATAGCCTTGGCTGAACCCCATAGATAAAAAATCTGATGCAGCACATGACTTTCCATGCAGACTCATACTCACGTTCTCTTTATTTCTTCAATTAAGTTATTAAATCGAGTTTAATTGTACAAAATAACACCCAACATTATTTTACATTGTTGAATTTGGACTTTCACTTCAATTTTCGTTTTCATTGGTAACTAAACTTATTTTCAAAAGTGGCGTGGTGAACAGGCGAAAAAAATAAAATTTCTCTAGAACGGCTAGTCTTAGAGTAATGGGGTTAGTCTTATGTCTTATTCTTTCATCGTCAAAAATTACGTATAAAACAAGCATTTAATTGATTTATTTGAGCATATGTAATCTTTTATTTTTGATTTTGACGATTTTTGCGGGCCATTTCGCAAAAAAAGGCAAGTTCTTTTGTCTAATCAGCACCAGGGTATCCCACACGTGACTTATCTACTAAATTTGTTAAATTTTGGTTTATTAGTTTTTTAGCCAGAGTGGATACAGATATTTTTTGCGGGTCTTTTCTCAAAAACAGACAGGTTTTGTTTTTCAGAATTGTACCAAAATCTAATCAGTACCAGGGTACCCCACAAGTAACTTACCTATAAAATTTTATGAAATTCGGTCAATTAGTTTTTAAAAATTTTATGTAATTCGGTCAATTAGTTTTTAAGTTAGAGTGGATACAAAATCTGCACAGACTCACACACAGACGTCACGCTAAATATAGTGTTTTCGTGTTCTAGAGATTTCATAACATGTATTATGTAGATCCGTCGAAAACTCGAGTTGCTATTTTCGACATGATTCCAATACTTTTCCTATACAATATGATGTATTGCAGAGAAAGTAAAATGTAAATAATTTTGCTTGTTTTGTCGGAAATAAGGTCCAGACTATGAATAAATAAAAATAATTTCAATTTTTTCCCCCGAAAAACTTTTAAAAGTATCTGTCCGAGCGAGTACTAGTTTCATTTTTCTTAATTTTACTCGAAATTTCAGAACTATAAAAGAGATATAGATAGTAAGTGATAAAAATATGTATTTGGAAATTTAGTTTCTAAATCTATATTTATTTTTGAAAAAAGCTCTTATAGTTTCAGAGTAATCATCTTCTTGAAGAAGATTGAAAATTTTCTGTTTTCCAAGTTTCTGATTCTTATATCTCAGAAACTAAAAGTGAACTATGAACAATAAGCAAGAATATGTAGCTCTTGAAAGTCCTACAATTATATATAATTGGGTTTTGGATTGAGCTCTTAGTTTTCGAAGTATAGTGGTTAAAATTTCTGTAATAAGTGGTTTTAATCATTAAAAAATCAGACCCTTGAATATAATGTTAAATAAAAAATCATTTCAAACTTTAGAACTTTAGCATGAACCATTCTGGAAATATTGCACGTTTTTCAAATAAATTTATGAAAAAACATTATGTAAAATTAAAAAAATAATAAGTGTATCATCAAATATGTTAACTTTCCATATACAGTATTAGGCAACATTATTCTCATGAATCTAGATAGTTCCATTTACGAGGGAAGATACTTTTGCCGAAATTTTAAATTCGAGATTTTGGCGGATAAGCATATCTAAAGACCCCTATGAACACACTTCGAACCCTTTTTTTATAAAGATATCCATCTCTGTGTGTGTTGTGACGTATAGATACTAAGTTAAGAACGAATGCTTGTATAGCTATGCAATTTTATTTGGATACGAAATTTTATGTAAAAGACTAGAACTGAATATAATATTTTGTAATTTCTATACTATTAGAACAGAAGTTATTCGAAAGTTATGCTTTTCATACATTGTTTCCTATTGCAAGCAACTATAATTTCTGAAGGAAAAGTTGGTAAACAAAAATTTTGTTTCATATTTCTTCAAATATCATTTGTTTGAAATTCAATGTGTGTGTGTGTGTGTGTGGGGGGGGGGGGGGGTGATGCATCTCTCCATCTTTGGCAACGCCACTATGGAAAAACGATAGTTTAAACTACGTTATGTTATGCAAAGATTATTAAAACATATCTGATTATATATTATATTAACATAAATCAGCCAAATGCATCCAATTAATTGATATGACAAACATGTTAATTTGAAAAAGTAATTTTATCTTTTATTTTTACGAAATTTTATTTTTACGGCTAAAAAATAATTACTTGCATACGAAATCCGATAAAATGATAATTGTCTTTTGTATTTTGATACTAATTATGCAAGTGAACTTAAACACTCCGAGTGATGAGAAATTCGAGTGAACCGATATTTATTTTAGTACTGCGGTTCTATAATTTATATTAAAATATACGATGGGTCCATAAAATTATGCGGCGGACCAGGTGGAGTAAGTTGATTTGGAAGTCAGAACATCCCCAGGAACCCATTGAATTTCACAGAACTAATATATGGAGAAATGGAAAACAAAATATTTAATTATTTCCCCCCCCCCACACACACACACAAGTTTTTTTTTTCGGCGACGCTACTGGGCGTGCCAAAAGTGTTGGGTTCATACTGGAACTTGGAAATGAAATTTCCTGAGTATTTTCTGAAAAATTTCTTTTTTTTTTTTTTTTTTTTTTAAATCCCTTTTTTTTTTTTTTTTTTTTTTTTTTTGGGCGACGCTACTGGGCGTGCCAAAAGTGTTGGGTTCATACTGGAACTTGGAAATGAAATTTCCTGAGTATTTTCTGAAAAATTTCTTTTTTTTTTAAATCCCAGAATTTATAATTATTTATATTTATCTATAATTATTTTATTTTATTTACTGACATAAAGTGAAATTCAGTAACTGAAAAAAAAAAAATTAAGGAACGATTAGCGAATTTGATGATAAAATTAAATTTCCAGTCATGAAATCTATGAAGTCAAACTTCCAAAATCAAAATTTTTGCATTAAATATAACAACAAAAGTAAAAGAATCTGTATAAAAGTTTGAAACTTTCAAAACAACAATAAAAATTTAATCAGATCACAAAGTATTACACCCCACCCCCCTTGGGTGCGGTAGCCCATTGGTTAGCGCGCTGGAGTTGCACTCGGTAGGCCCGGGTTCGATTCCAGCCACTGCCAAAACTGCCGCCGTGTTCATGCGGAGTACGATCACGTTAAACATGTGGGTCCGAAAGTCCTTCCGAGAGGTTGGTGGTAGGGGAAGGAGGGTACGGTCCCTGTGGATGCCTCCCCCACTGGGTTCCGGTCTAAATTGGGTGGAACTTCCCGACCGTCCAAACAGTTTCCTTACACCTTTCTGGTAGGTCGGACGGCCTGGGTTTCAACAACAACCCCCCCCCCTTTTTTTTGAACAGTGAAAGAATTGAAACTTTCAAAACAACAATAAAAATTTAATCGGATCACAAAGCAATACCCTCCCCCCTTTGAACAGTGAAAGAATTGAATTGAGTTGAAAATTTTCATTTGGTCAGTTAAATGGCTGAATCCAATATAATTCATGATTAGTGTTTTATTCATAATAGTTCCAACTTTGGTTTTTATTTAAATCAAATTTATTTGATTTCAAAGTTTCTTTATTACTCTTTTCAATATGTATATAATAGTAACTTACCAAAGTCAGATTTACGAATTTACAATGCAGTATTTTTTTTAACTCAATGATTCATTTGTTTCATCAAGAAAATAAATTTTGACACCAAATCTATTTCATATTTTCCTATTGCTTAGAGATTACTTAGAGTCTGAAATGTCTAATTTGCGTATAATGTCCTTCTCATAACACAAATCAAAAATTAAAAGAAATTGAAAAATATTTTGTTATATCATTTGATTCTAATACTTTTTATATTCTATAAATGTCTTTAAAAAATTAGCCATTTGGAATTTATTTGAGAAACTGTTAACTAATAATGTTTATTAGAACACAGCCTATAAAGATTCAATCAGTTTCAAAGGAAATAAAGTGTCTTCTTCGTCATGATAAATGATACAGAGCACCACTACCAACAAAAGCAGATGCTGTGTTCTTATGAAGTTTCAGTTTTCAGATTCTGACAACAGAGAACAAATTTTTTTACAATGCTTAAGTCAAAGAAATGATTTTATTTTCCATTAAAATTTCAAAACCTCTACTTGCATTTTAGGATTCTTTTATTTAGATTACAAGTGAAAGCTAGAGAATATTTTTAATATTTTGTAACAATAAACAGGGAAATAAATGCATGTTATGTTTGTAGACAACAGTTATAAAATTGAAATAGTATTGAAACCATTATTCTTGATGTAATTGACCAGTATTACAGAGTGTCGCTTAAAGTTCAATGGCCTTTGATGAATGTCGGGGATCTATAAGGCTAAACCGATACTGGATCTAATCAGAAATTGAAATTTTCTCTGAACCCTACAATTTGTGGTAACATTTCAATTCATGGAAAGTCACATCAAACAGAATGATGCTATCCTGTATTTTAAATAAAAAAGCAGAGTAATGAGGAGGCCACACTTTGATTTAAAATCTGAAGGAGAATATAGTTATTGTTGAGAGACCCAGACCGCCCAACCTACCAGAATGGTGAATATAGGAGAATATAGGTGAATATAGATGAAGAAGAATATAGTGTACCACTTCAACATATGATATAGATTAATATGTCAACTGGAAACAGTTTCATTTGCAAAATGTTATGGTGAACAGGATGATATGCTATCTTAAAATAATAACATGAAATTGAAAATATAATTATTTCAGTTGCTCAGATAGAGTACTGTCTAGCTAACAAGAAATCAGTGGTTCATTTCCTTACTGAGATGAGATTTTTACACAGAAAAATTAAATAAAATTACTTAGTCTTAAATTATACCTTTAAAAGTCTTAAATACAATTGATAATTATTTTCTAATTTTTATCTCTTTCATTGTCTCTTCTCTAGCCTATATCTCTACTGGTTTTGTATGATAAGCGACCAACATGCATGTACATAATATAAAAAAATAATTATAATCAGTCTTCCAGCAATAAATTTAATTTGAGAGAATGCAAGCTATCATACTCAGAAATCAAGAAAAATCTGAAAAATTAAAATTTGCAGCTGCTACCTTAATTAATGAATGCCATCCAGACTCATCTCAATCTAAAATGTTCCAAAATATAGTTACTAGATATATGATTATGAAATAAGAGATTTGAATATGCTTAAATAGATTACACTTTGAAATAACGTGAGATATTTTCATTTTTAAAAATTCTATATCAACAGAATTTATTTCTCATGTACCACAATTATCATGAAAACATTTTAAAAATTTTATTTGATAGATCTATATAGGTTAAAGTACAGTGACATAATTTGAATGGGTTGGTCATAGTTGTTTTATATGTCACAAAGTTCATTCGGACAAACTGTATTAAACAATAGTGAAAAACAATTGAATAACAAGTAATTAATTATGTTTATACTTTATTATGCAAGTTATTTATAGGAGGTTAAACCCCAAATAAATAACCACAAATTCAGAAATCAATGTCCCGAAGTACTCCTTATTAACTGGCTTTAGACACATTTGGTAAAAATTAAAGGATGCAGGACTTACCTTTCAATTTGAATATGCACATAAGAAGGGAGGAATATATATAATGAACGTAGATCCTTAAGTAGCCATTAATAATTACATTTACTGTTATGACTCAGTTACTTTAATGAATTACAAATATGTGCAGTTTAATTTTCAATCAAATAGCAAAAATTTTCAATGCTCATTAAGTGGATTTAGGGGCAATAAAAAAATGTGTGAAATTGTCAAGATCATTTTCAGTCAAGCTTTAATTTTGTCCTGTTTTCTATTAACATTGACACAGAGGTACAGGAAGTGGTCAAGATTCTTTTGAGTCAAGATGAGTAGAAGTGATTTTTTTCATAAAATGTTTAAGTATTCATTTTCTAGAACTTTGTTTGTTGTACACTGTATTATCAAAGGAATAAATGACACATAGTATATAAAGCAGCTCAACAAATGTATAAGAACATATAAATTAGGTACAAGCTTACATATTTGAAGTGCTGAAATTTCAAATACTTCAACAATAAAAACGTTAACTTGCGAGTTTTGCCTGAACTTATTTGCTCATTTTCTTTAATAGTTTAGAATTAAGAGTAAAAGGATAAATATATCATATTATGAATACATATAAAATATGAACAATGCAAGTACTGGAATTTACCAACCCATGATTAAAAAGTTTCCCATATAGTGAGTGATGGGCACAACAAACAAACTTATTTAAAGTGTTAAAATTTCAAATACACTTCAACAGCAATCAATAAGTCAGCATGTCAATTTCCCATCAACACTCATATAATATAACAGACTTTCATTACATTATGCATGCTACCAATTTGATTTACATTTTGAATACGCATATAGGATTTAAATTTTAAACAGATCAGCATGAGCATGCAATAAAATCATGAAATTTTATTATGAATATAAAGAAAGTTTCTACATACTTTGATTCATAGTCCGTTTTTCAATTTGATGACGGAAACTTCGACAAGTTTGATTTTGCCATTGAAAGCATTTCATAATATACGGCTTCAGGACAACGAATCTCTAACCGATTCTCTTCAGGATTAATCTGAAAGTGAGACTATGGCTACCGCAAATTGAACATAATCGCTGTTTGGCGCAAAGTCGGATCTCGCCAAACCTGCGATATTCAGAGTCATCTATCGGGAAAAGGTAACTTTTCAGATCGGTTAAACTCCGCCTTAATACATCACAAATATTTATCATATACATATCATTTTTTTATATTTAAAACAATTTAGATTTACTAATTTGAAGTTAGATTTACCCGTATAAATGCAAATTCGGATAACAAAGTGTGTATACCTTCATTATTTGTTGAAAATGGAAGATTTTGTTTCGTTATAGATAATTAAAGTAATTATATTGCAAAAATTTGACAAGAAAAAAATAATTTTTATTCTGTAATTTAATCTTTAATCTGCAAGCATTCTGTAATTTGGCAACGAAGCATTTTAGCCAATGACATCAACATCTTTTGCATTTTGATTGGATACTACACCGATGGCGGGATTAATTTTTTGATTCGTCTGCTTGTTTACATTTTGTTTGTTTCTGTCATTTCTAGCTTAATGTCTTCTGTTCACATGCGAAACAATAGGCATAATTAATTGATTACGTTTCACATCTCTCTAATTACGTATAGACGATGTCACTGTTTTGTTCCTGGTTGTAAAACAGGCTACAATGTAAATCGAGCAAAACTTAAAGCTGAAGGAAAAATAAATTTGAATTTGTTTCAAACTCTCATACATTTACTGTACTTTGTTCTGTTCAATATTTCTCTTTAATAAAAATAATTTTAAGAACACTTTTGTCAGAAAAACCATAAAACTGGTTGTAGTAGTATATTATAAAATTCAACTTTAAGAGATTTGAATCTGTTTCTGCAGGGTACACTGTAACAAATTATAGTTGAAGTATTCTATAAATAGTTAAATTACCAGTATATATATGTATATTGACTTCAATTTATGCTTATCTTTGCGAGATGTTGAAAATAGACATGTTAATAGGTAGTAATGATATACAATATGTAATTACAGTTAATAACATTGGCAGCATATAGTTAATACTTGGTATTTGATTAGGCAAAAGCTAATAGGTGTTAGTGGATATTAGTTGAATATTTAAGAATAACAGTCAAAGCCTTCCCACCTTCATATTAAAGTACATGATCTTGTCATTAAAAAGCTCCCTTCCTCTAAATAAAAATTACTGTATTTTATGTATATTTTCACTCATAATTCAATTGTGTAGCGTGCAACTTGTAGTTTTGTGAAAATTATAGCTATTTATCATGGGTGTCCATAGGGAACTGCAAGAGGGGGCACTTGCCTCTCTCCCCCCGGGACATTCAAGGTCACAAAGGTGGACATAAATCTAGTGAATGTTGTACGTCTTATCCTTGAGTTTTCCCCACTGACATCAGTGATCTGCCTCCCCAGCACTCTGGAAAAAGTTCTATGGACAGCGTCCATACTGTTTAAATTTATACTCTTTCCATGCACAGAAATTTGTTTAAAAGTTTAATTCATATCTTACACAAAAAAGTGGGAAAAGGCCCACATTAAGATATTTTTATTGCTCAAAATAAAGTATATTCTGCATATTTTGATGCAGTTCTTATACTTCTGATGATGCCCTTATACTTTTTTCTCGTGTTCTCAGTGCAGCGATCAACATTGCTAATCACTGCATTGAGAGCATGATTTCATGCTTTGAGAACAAACACCTCCACCACAGCTGGTGGGAGGTTCTGTGACTATGGTTTTCCCTCTTGTAAAAATTATATTTTATCAACTTGACATTCTTGTGGATAGTTGATATTTAAAATGCTAGTTTCATTACAATTAATAGTAAACTGCCAAAATATTGACAACTGTTATGTTACTAAATTTTAATATCTAGTTTGCTCTTAAAAATATATTTATTCTCGGTTCGCATTGTATTTTGAACTAATAGGTATGAATAATTTCAAATTTATTTTGTATTTATATGTACCAATTTAAGATTTTAGCAGTAAGTTATATTTCAATTATATTTCAGTTCATTTGTGTTCAGTGTTTAAATGTATAACCTGCATTTTGTTGCATGTATTTTTCAACAGCCAAAATAATACAGCAGTATCCTTTGCCTAGCTGACAATTTGCAAATGATAAAATACATGTCTGTAGGTTATAGTATAAAAAGTAAAACATGTGACATCATAAAATGTTGCCTAGAGAAAACTTTAAAAACGTCTTCTAGAGTTTCCCATTTAAAAGATTTGATGAGATCTTTGGTCCAATTAGCCACATGTGGACGGGCATTGTCATGCAGCAAAACGATACCCTTACTCAACTTGCCACGTCTTTTGTTCTGGATTGCACGACGCAGATTGTTCAATGTCTCACAATAAGACGCTGCATTGATTGTCTCATTACGAGGCAGAAACTCCACTAGCAATACTCCCTTTTTGTCCCAAAAATCTGTGCACATGATTTTCCGGGCAGAAATTGTTTGCTTAAACTTCACTCTTTTGGGTGATGATGAATGTCGCCATTCCATGGATTGTTGTTTTGATTCTGGTGTGACGTAGGCCACCCATGTTTCGTCACCAGTAACAATTTGGTCTAAAAAATCTTCACCTTCATTGTGGTACCGCTCAAGGAAAGTCAATGCATTGCCTAAACGTTGGGTTTTGTGCAAATCCGTCAACATTTTTGGAACCCAACGTGAACACAATTTCCGGTAATTCAAGTTCTCGGTCACAATGCGATACAAAACACTACGAGAATATTGAGGAAACCAGTCGCACATTGATGAAATTGTAAAGCGTCTGTTTTCTCTCACCTTTTCTTCCACTTTCTGCACCAAATCTTCATTAAAGACCGAAGGACGCCCACTCCGTTCTTCATCATGCACATTTGTGCGGCCATCTTTAAATGCTCTCACCCATTTCCTTACCATTCCATCACTCATAATGTTTTGTCCGTAAACTTCACAGATCTCACGATGAATATCGATCGGTTTTACGCCTTTAGCACTAAGAAATCGTATAACAGCCCGTACTTCACAATCGGCGGTACTCACGATTGTCGGAGGCATCTTAAACACTCAGTAAACAACGTATACAATGAAGAATCAGACTGTAATGGCGTCAGTGCGTAGACAAGAGATGTAAGTAACCAGCGCGCATGCGCGGAACGCCGACCGTAGCGCTGCGGCGGCGGAATCGCAAAACGGTACTTACATAAAAAATATGCCTCGTATTTTGTTTAACCCTTCCGGGACGGCGGCATTCCGGAGCTGACGCGGACCAAAGGACGACGCGCTTCGCTGCCGAACTGGTCGAAAAAGACGGCGCATTTTTTGCGCTAAGCCTAACTCTCGAAAAAAATTCACTAAAAATCACCTATTCAACACAGAAATCTACTTTTTACAGGAATAAAAGAAATATTTATGTTCTATTTGATGCATAATTTTCATACAAATCTGAATACAAAATACTCGTTAGTTGCTCCCATTCTTTTATCCGAAATAAACGAGTAATTTCATTGCCTCTAAAACCCAAACAAAAAAAATACTCTCTTACATTCCTATGATTCACCAACGAAATCATAACGCTGAAATAAAAATAAAAACCGAAACTCAATTATAAAATTGTTGATGCTACGAGAATTGCTCTGTTTGTTTATGTTACAAAATGATTTTCCCCGCTCCAGATGGAGAAATAATTCATTCCATCCTCTTCTGCCAAGGTCATGCCTCTGCAAAATGCATTGAAGTTAGTTCCATGGACAAGTAACGCCATCTAGTTCACAAATTAAAACGTTCTGCGTACTGGCACTTATACGTGCCGCTATCCGCTTGCGGTAAAATTTCCTCTGGCCCGCGGGAGTGCCGCTCGTCCTTGAATGCATCTTCGCATCTGGCACCTAGGCGTGCCATTCGTCGCGAAAGGGTTAAAAGTGAAAACACAATATAGTTCGACATGCATTAAAGTAAATTGACAAATACTTTTTTTTAGCAATCATTTGTACCACCAAATGCTCTAAATTAACTAAAACGTCAACATCACATTCAGCTATAAACAGAACATCAGCTCGATTGTTATGATTGCTATTTCCTATTTTTACGATATATACATAAGAATGTATTCCATCTATAAAGTATGGATGGGACAGTTTTTGGAATAATAATTAATTTATCTAAAAAATTAAATACTAGATTGAAGAAAATAAACATACCTCTAAAAACTTGTGTTGATCTAAATTTAAATCATTGACAACCCAATATAGCGCCAAAGTCGGAAATAATTTTTCATTTTCCTGCTTTTGCCACATCCAATGACGTCATGTTCAGACGCACTGCGCATGACACTTCTCGCAAATGAATGAGTTATTTTAAAATTAAAAAAAAAATATTTCCCAACTATTTTTCCCGTGAATTAATGCATAGAAATTTTCTTCATTGTTTGAACTATAATGTACATTGAGCCGCTAATTCATTTCTTCGAAATAAACAGTTTAAATAAATTTTATTTAATGCAAACCAGCTTTTTGCCGTAGGACTGCATACAATGTGTAACGTCAGAACACTCACTAGCGCCGGGGCCTCCGCTCGAGAGAGGGCCGTGGCAGTCAAATTAGTGACGTCACGCAAAACGATCCACGGTTGGCGAAAGGATCCCGTTCGTTCAGTTTGCGAGTTTAAAGCTAGTTTTTAAAAGTATTTTAGTAATTTTTTTTTAGGTATACCTGACAAGATTTTCAAAAAGAGGTATGTATGTTTGTCTGTTACACACACACAAAAAATGCAATTAATTAAAATTTAATGAGCACATATTGATTTAATGTTTAAAATAATAAACATGCCTTTTACTGACAACTTCCCTTACATATATGTAAATTTTTTATTCTTTTATGTGTTGGATTTTTTTTATTAATCAATGTAACAGACTAATTCATTGTAACAGACTAACAAAAAATTATTATAGCATTTAATGACTTTGCTATAGTTTATTTTAATGCTAATCATGTTATATTTTGTTTTCAGTAAGTATATCATAAAATCATGGTAATTTTGGTTAGTCTGTTACATACACAGTTAATTAGTGTTAATTTATTTAAAATTCAAATTTTTTTTCAAAATTTGGTTTAAGTTATTCTTCGAACATATGCAGATCTGCATTATTATTATTTTTTTATTATTTGTTTTCCTTTTTGTGCTTAAAAATCTTTTTTGTTTTTCTATATGTGTTAGTCTGTTACTATGGAATGGCCCAAAATTGTAACTGACAGTAATTTTATTTAATGAGAAATATATATCTAAAAATTAAACAAATGAAGATGTCACTGATGTGCTAAATCTACAAGTGAATGATTGAGTATTAGTAAAATAAGATTCCATCCTTTACCAGGGATCTGTCACGTAGATCAATAAAAAAGAAATTGAAGTTTCTGTAATGCACAAAACTAAAAACCATTTGAAGTGGTCTCAAAAAGACACTTAACAGAGTGATACATAAAAATGACAAATTAACAAGTTACAGCAAACATTAAAAATGGCATAACACCTATGCAATTATAAAAATCAGAATAAAAACAATCGATACAGGAAAAAATTATATAATCAGTAAATATAAGCTGCTACTGTATCGAATTGAAATGCATTATGCTTACACAGAGATACATTAGATTAAAAAAAGATAAATATAATTATTCTAAATTCGTGTTACACATTAGTTGCTTTAAAATGACCAATCCAATAATGTTGTAGTTAAAATAGAAGTTTGCAAACTTAAAAATGAGTTCAAAAGCAGAATTTTGTTAAATATCAAATGTAAATGTTCTGCAGAGCTTATAAAACAGAGCTCGTACTGTGATGTATGTCACAGCTTTAAGTACTATTTTCTGTTGTCGGGTAAATGAGAATTTCATAACTCAATGAATGAAGCAAGATACATTTGCATTGCACTGTAGTAAATAAATCTTAAAAACTACAATGAAATTTATAAAAACGGTAAATTTATGCAAAACTAATAAAGTAATTTATGGCAAACCTTAAAGCAAATTATTTTATGGCTTTTAAACAAGCAACAAAATGAAGGTTCTTAAAATAAAACTTAGCGTTATCCAAAGTTACTTCAATTTTCATTTAATAGTTTGTTTATGAATGTATCTTTGTCAACAATGTCTTTGAAAACATAGTGTTGTAACAAACAGCTGAGATTTGTAGAAAAATTGATTTTTTAAATCTTCATTCATGAGTTATTCTATAACTATGATTATATAATAAAATGTTGCAACCTCATAACTTAAAACTATGAGTCCCTAGACATTTTTTTAAGTTTGAAAGGTCTTAAGAATACAAAAAAAAAAGTCTTTACGCATTTTTAAATTAATAGAATTTTTCAGGTTGTAGTCACGTAATTATTTAGACAAAAACATTGTTTTGTAAGTTTATTCAACGAGATATCTGGCAAACTATTAGTAATGGGATTTAGTAAACAAGCAGCTAAGCGACATAGGAAAGTTGAACTCCTACGTCTTCAAAATAGTATTCAATTTGTCAGATGATGCTACAGTTGTAGACAATGACACATTATTGGAATTAAAAATAAACCAATACTGCTAACACAATGTAAATAACACAATGAAATAAATGTAAATAACACAATGTATAAGTAACACAATGAAAGTCAAAAAGTTTTTGAAAGAAACGAGTTCAACCATAACATCAGATCAAAACAAACGCTTTTAGGTTGAAATACGCTGGAACACTGGATCGTTTTTCATGACGTCACAAGCTTTGAAAAACAGACTACCACGGCCCCCGGAGGAGAGGAGGTTCCGCTAGCGCCCCCTGAATTACTGTCTCAAATGGTTTTGGCGTTTTCTCAACATGCAGATTTTCCTCCTTACTTCTAACTCCATGCTTAAAGATCATGTACTCTGAAATGACATAAAATGCTCCAGAAAAGGGGGATGAGAGTAAAAGAGAGATGACTATTAGGCAGTGATTAAAGTTTTATATATATATATATATATATATATATATATATATATATATATATATATATATATAATTATATAAGTATTTAGGGATGTGCAGCTGTGTACACCGAGAATGAGTATTAAGAAGTCTTGTCATTACTATTTTCATTTATCGAGATGTTGAATTTCTAGAATGGTGATTTCTGATTGGTTTACACTAGTATTGTGGAGGCTCTTGGCCTTTTTCTGAACTACCATTGGTGCGGATCATATTCAGGGAGATTACATATCTCTTCATTTGGGATTCTGTTTAAGTTTTTGAAAAATTTTGTAGCATTTTTGGCGATTTGATAGTTGACTTTAGAGATTCCGAAGTCCCGATGAATGACGTCATTCCTAAGATATCTGGGAGCTTTCCTTATGTGACGCAGGGTTTTGTTTTGGGTTCTTTGGATTTTAATTAGGTTGCTGGCTGCGGTGAAACCCCATATCGTAGAGCCATATAATAAGATCGGACGTAGTACAGTTTTATAAAGTAATGTTTTGTTTTGGTAGCTAGCAAAAGGGGAATGAAGAATGGTGGACAACTTGTTTCGGGCTATATGGAAATTCTTGATTATGTTTTTAATATGTGGTTTCCAAGTCATTTTTGCATCAAAGGTTAGCCCGAGATATTTGGCTGTGTTAACATAAGGGATGATTTTGTTATTTACTTTAATTTCTTTAGGCTTCTTATTCTTTTTTGAGAAGAGTAGACATTTGGTTTTGCTTTCATTTATTTTTATTTTCCAGTCTCGAAACCAGGCGGAAATTGTGTTGATGTGTTTTTGAAGTCTGGAGCGAATTACGTATCTTTTTGAGCTTCTAGTGTAAATGGCAGTATCGTCCGCGTACATAGCAAGTTGGTTATTAGGTGCTCTGGGTATATCATTTATGTATTGATTGAAAAGGGTCGGAGCCAATTGCGAGCCTTGTGGGACTCCTGCCCTGAGTGGTTTGTGATTGGAGTATTTGTTGTTGTGGCGGACGATAAATGATCTGTCCCGGAGGTAGGAGTTTATTAAATGGATAAGTGAGTCTGGCATGTTGTGCTGAATTAGTTTGTATATTAATGCGTCATGCCAAAGTTTATCAAATGCCTTCGAGACGTCAATAAGGAGAAAACCAGTGGAGAGGCCGATTTCAAGACCTTCAGAAATGAATTCAGTGACTCTGACCAACTGGTGTGTTGTGGAGTGTAGGGGCCTAAAGCCAAATTGTTCGGGTTTGATAATGTTATTTGTTTCGATGTGTTGTCTGATCCTATTGTGAATAATTCGCTCCGTAAGTTTGCTTAGAGAGTTTAGAAGGCTGATGGGTCTATAATTTTGAGCTAGGGTGTGGTCCTCGCCTGGTTTCGGGATACCGATTACGACAGCTGTCTTCCATTCTTTTGGGAAGTAGTTTAGTTTGAGGATGGAGTTTATGATTGTTGTGAGGTAATAGATGATATTAAGGGGGAGGGATTTAATTGCTTTATTGTTTATATTGTCGTTGCCCGGTGCTTTTCTATTTTTAAGTTTTTTGATTTCATTAATTACTTCTGAGGGTGGGGCATGGTTGGTAATGGATCTCGGGGGGCTGTTAAGAAAAGAGGCTAGATTGGATGTTACTTCGTTTTCAATTTGAGGGCTGCTTAAATTAGGGTTTTCTGAGAATTGCTCTTCATAATTATTTGCAAGGGCGTTAGCTATTTCTGTGTTAGTTCGGGCAATGCCTTGATTGGTAATTAGGTGGGTTATGCGTGTTTTAGGAGTTCTGATTTTTTTGACGAATTCCCAAAGGGAGTAATCTGTGGGAGCGAGTGTGTTGATGAAACGTTTCCATTGAATTTGTTTATGTGTATGGATATGAAATTTAACTTGCTTGTTCAGGTTGTTTAAGTGAGTCTTTAAGGGGGGGAAACGGGTGGTTTGCCATCTGTGTCTGGTTTCATTACGTTTTTTAATAAGTATTTTAATATGAAAGGGAAGTTTGTGATGTGAGGGGGGGGGGAGAGTTGAAAGAGGTGGCCGTGGCAATTGCCGATTTAAATTCATTGGTGAGTTTGGTAACGCTGACATCTATTTCATGGGTGTTATTTATGTTTGCAAATAATAGCGGGGAGTTTGATAATATTTTTTGAAATTGTTTCCAGTTGGTAGATTTACAAGAGGGAGTAATGGGAAAGTTAGTGTTGAAGTACAGTGTGAGTTTTACAGGGAGGTGGTCGGAGCTTAGGTCGTTAATTGTGTAGATTTCATGAGGGGCGGGGATGTTGTTAAGAAGAGCAAAGTCTATTATAGAGGATGTTCTGGTGTTGTGTCTGGTGGTGGTATTTGGGTAAAGGTGTCTGAGACTAGTGTTGCTTAAGTGTGAGTTGATGTCTATGCCATATTTGGTTCTTCTGCTGCAGCCCCAATTAGTGTGGTGGGCATTATAATCCTCCATCATTATTGATCTGTCGTGAAGGCCAAATAAGGCAGAGAGATCGTCAGTTATGTTGTGTCTTGATCTATGTGTGGCGTATATGGAGCCGATAAGAATGAAATGGGAGTTTGGTAATTTAAATTTAATTAGTGTGTGTTCAATTATGTTTGTATGTATTGGAGTCATATTTATGTGTTCTAGGTTATTTTTAATGCAAATGGCAGTGCCGCCGTGCTGGTGTTGTTGGGTTAGTGTTGTTTTGGCGAGGTGTGTGGTAAGAGGTATTCAATTTTATGTGTTAAAACATCTAAATAGGTATCATAAGCCTCTCTAGTTGGCATCATTTTAGGATGAAAAGGTTGACTTAATATAGGATTGTGTACTATAATATCTACTTTTCCTTCTATTTTTCCAATAGCTTTTCTGAATAAATCCTTTAAGATGTTATAATATTGTTCAGGTCTAAGTTCATTGATTTCTACAATTTTATAAATATATCCGTATGTGTTATATTTTTTAATATATTTTTGACTAATTTGAACAATTTCATAATCAGATTTAAATAAATCTTCAAGATTAACTTCTTCTACTATCTTTTCTTTCTTTTTTACCAATTCACCATCTTTATATTTCAAACCAAAATAATTAAATATATTATTAAGTTTACGTCTATTTTTAGGTTCATTAATAAATTGTTTCAATTGTTCTGTAAGATCAGGCGTAAATAATTTTTTAAGATTCACTTCTGTTTTAATCTTCTTTTCTTCTTTTGGTTTAAATTCCTTATTATCAAATTTCAAATTAAATGAATCAAAAAAATTTTTAATTTTATTACGTTTTTCAGGTTTTTTAATAAATATTTTCTTCTTTTTTTCTACGTATTTTGATATATCTAAATTTAATAAATCTACTAAAACAGGTTTATATTCACCTGTTTTTCTGATATATTTAGTTAATAATTTAATTAAATCAACCTTCTTACAACCTTTAGGTTGTTTAATATTCAATTGTTTTACTACTTTTCTAAGCTTATTAATAGTCTTTGACTTTAATGTAAACTCCATTTATTAGGAAACATTTTTTGAAATACTTTTTTCTAGAAGATGCTTACTGTGATAATTACTTCTCAAATGTCTCTTTTTGTGTGTATATGTATATTGCTTTCCACATTCACATATATTTTTTTTATATTTAATTATGGAATCACAACATTTGCAACGACTTTGGAAATTAATTTTTCCATTTCTATGATATATGTAAAACTCATTTACTGTTTTCATAGTCAAACAGTGTATGCACTTTTTTGTAACCTCCATTTATTAGGAAACATTTTTATAAAAGGATTGTAAAAAATCATTCCATATTTTTTCATATTTCTTTTTAACTTTTTGAACTTTTATATTATTTTCAATATTAAAAATATCACAAATCTTTTTCATAAAATAGTAATAGTTAATTGATTTCTCATAATACATAAAATCTAAAAATTTTAAAAACATATCCTCAACTTCTTGAGAAATATTATATCTCCTTCTTAATCGATTAAAATAACAAACTCTACTATTATATCTTTGTTTTAAACTTTCGTAATCGATAACATAAAAATATTCTTCTTCTTCCGAATCATAGATTAATTTTGTCTTTAAATCATGCTCATTCATTTATATATGAACTAATTCAGATGTCCAACTATTAAATTCATCTGGATATCCTAGCCATTTTACAAAATACTTATTTCCTTTCTTTTTTATGATTTTTTCAATTTTATTTACATCATCTTTTTTATTATATTTTACCATTTCATTTTCATAAAAAGTTCCTTCAATTTCTTTACTGTTTAAATCTTTTAATCGATAAGTAATAGGATCTGTTTTTAATACTTCAGAAACTATAAAAATCTCTTCAGTAAATGTAGAATCATCTACTTTCCTGAATGTTTTCTTAATTGTAGATATTCTAACACTATCCCCTATCTTAAATTTAGGTTTTTTTATGATCTTTTTCGTATATAAATTTTTATAAACTTGAGATTCATTTTCTCTAGCCTCAACGGGTGTCATTTTTATTGATCTATGATATGAATTGTTATAATTTTTAAGTAATTTGGGTAATACATCAATATATCTTTTAGTATTGTTAGCATGCATATATTTTATAATTTTTTCTCTTATACTTCTATTAAATCTCTCAGCTATTGCAGATTTTATTTCTTTATTTTTAGTTGTTTAGTTGTAAACCAATGTATATTATTATCTTTAAATAATTTTTGTGTCTGTTTTCCTGTAAATTCAGTACCTTCATCTGTCAAAATGAATTTTGGTATTCTTTCTTTAAAAACTTGTTTAAAACCTTGTACTACTTCTTCAGATGTTTTTCTTTTTATAGGGAAAGCCCAAGCGTATTTATTAAAAGCATCTATAACCGTTAACAAATAATAAGTTCCATAATTATATTTGCTATAATTTTTTATAAATAACAAATCAGCGTCAAATTGTTTATTACTGTTTGGAACATAAACTCTTCTTCTTTTAAATTTACGAATGACAGGTTTATATCTAGTATATACATCTTGTTCATGTAAAAATTCTTCAACATTAGGTAACCCTGTTTTTCTTTTCAATTCTTGAATACCACAATAACCTGTTTCTGGATTATAATAGACCTCTTTTAAATTCCTAAAAAAGTATTCTTTTTACTTCCACAAATAGTACAGATACCTTTACCAACAGGTTTATTATTTTTAGAAGTAGTTTTATGATAATTTTTAGTTGAGGTTTTATCTTTACACTTGACACAATATATAGAAAGACCTAATCCAAAAGTTTTTTTAGCTTTAATAATAGGTTTAATAATTCCTCTAGCTAATCTTTCTCGAAATGTTGGATCTTGTATAGCATTTAAATCATCTATTAATTCTTGATCAGCAACATGTCTCAGTTTTGTATCTTTTGTTTTATTGTATTCAATATCATGTTTTTACATAACTTATCAACTCTATTTATTCCAGGATCACCTCTTTTTAATCTTTTTTCTAATTTTGTAAATGGACCACAATATTGATATCCTGGTAAATGCATTTCTGGAGGATATATTTTATCTTGTAACTATCCAATAATATCACCACCTCTAATTAAACCTACATAACCTTCACCTTTTATTTCTTTAAAAATATGAATATTTTTTTTACACACCATTTATTTATTTAGAAATTTATATCCATTCAATTGCATTTGTTTTACGTATTTTTCAACTGGATTAAATTTTAAACTTTTTATGAAATCCTTTTCACACATATAAATTTCTTCTTCTGTCATATCCTTAGCTTTAAACGAATTAATGAGTTCTTTATAAAAATTATAACAATGTCTATATTCTTCCTTTCTTTCTGCAATTTTTAATGCTAGATCAATAGCTTCTACTATTCCAACCGATAAACTTAAAAATGCAAGCGGTAGAAAGGCTATTGCTGATAAACCTGTTCCACTTAGAATAACCTTACTTACTGATAATGAAATACTTATCTTTTGATACAAATTTCTACTCTTTCTGTAAACATACAATCTTTTTTCTAAATATACATCCATTTATATAGGATCAAATTTTTTCCTGTGTCTTATTTCGGGATTCACTAAATCTAACATAAAAAAATCGTATTTTTCTTGAACACTTTTATTATACATTTGTTTGAATTCTTCAGTACTTAATATACCATCTATCTCTCTTATAATCTGTTGAATTTCTTTTGGTTGTAGAGTGAAAAATATATCATAATTACAGTTCCTTCTTATATCGATAGGGGTTAAAAAATATGACTGAGATAAATAAATAATGGATGCGTTTTTCTTTCAACCTCTGATAAATAATTCTCGAATGTTTTTTTGATCTTTCTCAGTCACACAATCATCAAAAATAACTAAATTCCTTAATGTAGGATTTAAATCATCTACAGTAATAAAATTTTGATCTGAAGAGAATAATACTTTTTTTTGTATTTATCATATAATTCTAATAATCTTTTCTTATTCTTTATATTCTTACATTTCAAAATATCTTCTCTTTCTATATCTTCAAACAATGTATATTTTTCTTGTAATTTAGAATATTTAGGTTCGTATAAATCTTTTGCGCATATATATAATGTATCAAAAAATAATAAATCATAAATCAAATTTAACAGTAAATTTGTTTTACCTGAACCTGAAGATCCTATTATAAGCAATCTAAATGGATGTTTAGGTAACAAAGGATGTTGTTTAGGATCAGGTAATTCTTCTGGTTCCGTGTAATCTTTAATTTTTATCATAATTTACTAGCAGTAAAAATAAAATTTGCTGCAGTAAAAATAAAATTAGCTGCAGTAAAAAAATTAATATTATATAAATGAATGAATTAGAAAAAGAACGGAAACACAAGTTTATAAAGCAAATAAAAGATTCAATTAAATTAGTAAAAATAGAAAAAGAAATAAGAAAGAATAATGAAGATCAACTAAAAGAAAAAATAGGTATTCAAAAAACCTTAGAGGAATTTCATAAACCAGTCACTCAAGAAATTGAAAAATATGAAAAATCAAATAAAGAAGTTGTAAAAAGTATTCAAAATGTTTTAGAAAATATTTCATTTCCATCTATAGAAGAGCCTATTGAAGCTGTGAAAGAATTAGTATCTTATACTTATGATATCGATCAAAATTTAAATTTAAAATATTTAAAAGAGGAAAAATTATACAGACCGTCAGTATTTTTAAATGATCAAGAAAAATTAGAGGAGATGTATGGAAGAGCTAAACAGTTAAAAGAAGGTTTATCTAAGAAAAGAGGCAACTTAAAAAGTACAATTTCTAGAGCTAAAAATTTTTCAGAGGAGGAATTAAACCAGAAAAAGAATGATATAAAAGAAATTAAAAATAAAGATAATATGTTGCAAAATTATATGCATAGATTAAATATGATTCGAAGTAGTAAAGAAATGAAGGTGGGTAAATGATTGAATGTATTATCAAATTTAACAGAAAAAATATGTAATGGTAGTAAATCAAAGAAATTGTATAATCAAGTAGCTTTATTGTTAGATATGTTATTAAAAAATGGAGAAATGACTTATAAGGATGTACAACGATATCATAAACAATTTCTCTGTTAATAAATGATAAAATATAAAGAAGTAACATTACAAATAGATAAATCTCTTAATTTGTATAAAATCCAGGTGGGGAAATGTTTCCCCACCTGAATATGTACAATTATATAAAAAATTCAGTATATTATTTGTAATAATTATATCTTTTTTATCAAACAAAGGTATCCATATATCTGTAAACCAATTACCTAAATTTAAACTATAATCTTTAGTTTTCATATATTCTATTCAAAATGTTGTAGAAAATATTTCATTTCCATCTATAGAAGAGCCTATTGAAGCTGTGAAAAAATTAGCATCTATTACTTATGATATCGATCAAAATTTAAATTTAAAATATTTAAAAGACGAAAAATTATACAGACCGTCAGTATTTTTAAATGATCAAGAAAAATTAGAGGAAATGTATGAATAGATTAAATATGATTCGAAGTAGTAAAGATATAAAAGTTGGTAAAGGATTGAATGTATTATCAAATTTAACAGAAAAAATATGTAATGGAAGTAAATCAAGTAGCTTTATTGTTAGATATGTTATTAAAAAATAAAGAAATGACTTATAATGATGTACAACGATATCATAAACAATTTCTCTGTTAATAAATGATAAAATATAAAGTTCATTTAAGTGAAGGTCAGAAAAATAAACTTAAATCAGCTTTTAGAAATAAAGTAGAAGTAACATTACAAATAGATAAATCTAAAACTCCTAATCATGAGATGTATTTAACTAAAACTCAAATTAATCATATTAATGATAAAAAAGAATTACAATCAGTAAAACTCAATTAGATAAAAATGGAGGATTTTTACCATTTCTTATACCCATTGCATCAGCCTTGGCTAAATTTGTAGGTCTACCATTACTAACAGGTGCTTTATCTGGATTAGCTAGTTCAGCTGTACAAAAGAAAGGAACTGGGAAAAAAAAATTTGGAAAGGGAATAAATCAACCGTGGGAATTAGTGACAAAATGATTAAAGAAAATATGAAAAATGAAAAAGGATTTAGAGGTGTGTTTACCTCCGATTTATTACCTAAAACAATAGGAAAATTTGAAAATGGAATCATTAATTTAGATGTATCAACAGGCCCCGGAACTCATTGGGTTTGTTATTATAATGATCCTAAATATAAATATGTGGAATATTTTGATCCGTTTGGTGAATATGACAATATGAAGAAGGACTATATTCCTAAAAATATTAAATCATTTCTTGTTACATCCAATAAAAAAACTAAAATAGGTTATAATGATAGTTTTTTACAGAAACCTTCATCTGTGAAATGTGGTATATTTTGTATGAAATATATAAGAGAAAGGAATAAAAGTATATCACCTAAAAATGTTCTCAAATCATTTCCTACACAAAAACCTAGTGATTGTAATGAAAATTTTGTTATGTATAAATGATAATATTAAAATCTGAAGGTCATGAGAGATCAGAGGAATTTACTGTAAATTTTATTACACCTCTTAAAATAAAAAAATTAGCTTTACACTCATTCTCTATAGAAGTTTCCTGGTTTAATATAAGTAAGAATTATGGAAATAACATATTTAGAATGTATACATTAGGCACAGATAGAACAATTACTATCTCAAATGGTAATTATACTGTAAGAGGTTTAAATGAGTATATGATGAAAATATTTGGTAAGGATCCACCTGTCAAATTTGGTATTATTGAAGCAAGACAAAGAATATCTATTAAACTGAAAAAAGATTGGGTAATTGATTTTACAAAAAGTAACTTTCATAAAATTATAGGCTTTTTAAAACCAACATATGGAAGTTATGATGAAGAAACAGAGGTTGAAGGTGAACATATTGCTGATATATCCAATGGAAATGATAATATTTATATTCACTGTGATGTTGTAAAAGGATCTTTAATAAATCAATATAATTCAGAAGTTATATATTCTTTCACCAATAAAAACCCTCCAGGTAGTATAATTTCAAAAGAATTTAATAATTGGATATATTTTCCTGTTAAAGTGGATCCTGTTGAAAGAATAAAAATGAGGATTACTAATCAAAAAGGTGAATTAATAGATTTAAATAAAGGAGCTGTAGAATTTAATTTTATTTCTTCTTAAATAAATGAATAAACATAGATTATATAGAAAAAGTAAAAAAAATACAAGGATTTTTAAAGGTTTTGTTACCCAATGTAATGAATAAATTAAATGAAATATTTTCTATGCAAAAGAAAGGAGGTGGTTTAAAAATTATTCCTAAATAAATGATTTATGATTTAAGTGATACTCGTTATTATTATAATGATCACATTAAAAGTTATGAATTAAGAGAAATTCATCCAAAAGAACATAGTTCAGATGAGAATGCTACCTATGTTTTTCATATTAATGATACTAAAGCAAAAATTTTATATTCTAGAGGATACCTTGAACTAAAATTAAAAATTACAAAACAAGATAAATCAACCATTGGAAACGAAAATGTGAGTCTGGTAAATGGCGGAGGTTTTATCAAAACTTTAAAAGTACATATAGGAGACACCGAAATTGAATCAAATACACAGTCAAATTTTTCAATCATGAATCATGTTTTAAGATTAACTCATTATACTCCTGATTATACAACATCACAAGCTCAAAATGAATTTTTTTATCTAGATACATCTGATTCAGCTGACCGTAAAGAGTTCAAATATGATGGTACTTTAGAAGATACTACTAAAATAACTGAATTTTTTAATAATTTGAAAATGAATAAAGATTATAACGAAGGATTCGCAAAGAGATGGGAAATAGCGAAAGATGTCTTTAAAATATGGACACCTTTAAAAGATATAATCGATTTCTTTAGAGAATATGAAAAGACAATTTCAGGTTTTGAAGTGAAAATAGAAATTCAAAGAAATGAAAATAAGAATATGATATATACTAATATAAGAAACGAAAATTATAAGGTAGTAGTTGAAGGTTTAACCTTGCATTTACCTTATATAGAATTAAAAAATTCTGCAGAAAGCTTGTTTATGGAATCATATCTATCTGATAAAGATATAGAGGTAAATTGGGATCGATATAGATTTAAGATGGTAGGCCCCCTATAAAAGCGACAGTGGATCTGTGACAGCAACTACAGCGTCAGATGAAGTTTTAGGTGTCTATGTTATTCCTCAATATGTTGAAAGAGATAGTAATTATGAAAAAAATAATATGATATTTGATAATATAGATATGACAGAATGCTGGTTGATGATTAATAATAAACAAGTTCCTCTTATGCGTTACAAAACAAATTTTACCAATAAAGATTATAATAGAGTGTATGAAGCTCTTTTACATGCAGGATTAAACGATATTAATACAGAAACAGGATGTTTGATAAATAAGAAGAGTTTTGGTGATCTGTATCCTATTTTTTATTTTGACTTATCAAATCATGAAAACTATACCGATTTAAATAATTTAGATATTGAATTTAATTGGGTAACGAATAGTCAAAAGGAATATAAGTTTTATTTTAATTTTAAAGAAAGAAAGAGATGTTTTATAAATTTAAAAAATAAAACTATAACAATGGTTAAGAGTTTAAAATCTTAAAATTAATAAATGAGTGCTTATTATCCACCTTATGATGATCAAATGAAAGAAGGACCTATTGGACCTCCTGGTATAGGTTTTTAATTAATGAATGACGGAAATTATGATATGGAAAATAGAATTTTAAAAAATTGTAAAAATCCTATAGATGATTTAGATTTAACCACTAAAAGTTTTGTTTTGAATAAAATAGAGAATAATTATTTTGAATTGAGAGATCTTATAAAAACTAAATATGATGAGGGTTTTTTAACCTTTACTGAAGAAACAGGCAAGAGAATAAAAGAATTAAATGATACAACTTTACATACTTTAGAAGGTAAACCTTACGATGCAAAAGGAAAAAGAATAGGAAATGTAGCAGATCCTAAAGATGAAAAAAATGTTGTGAATAAAAGATATTTTGAAAAAAATTCGTTAATATTACAGAATGATAAATTTGATGCAAAAAATAAAATAATTACGAATGTTTCTGAACCTGAAAATGATAAAGATGCTGTCAATAAAATATATTTAGACAATAGAGATATCTGGGTTACTATACTAGATGATTTTCATACAGATGGGGATTATAAAATAGTAAATTTCAACATGATGAGCTCAAAATTACTGGATCAAGAGATGCGATTATCTACAGATATGTATATGAAAATTTCCATATATATAGATATATATGATACAGTAGAAAGTAAATATATATATGATAAAAGTCCACTGATATCTCTGGAAATCAATGGTAAGGAAATTTTAAATGTTAATAGAGATGTAGTAACCTGTTTTGGTTATGGTAAACGTGATGATATCATCACATTAAAGATAAATGTGATGGTAACGCTTTAAAACCTTATATGCATATTGAAAAAATCCCTTTCTAAAATTTTTTCATTAATAAATGGATATTGATTGGAATGAATTTTCCAGAAATAATTTATCTGAAGATGTAATTAAAAATCTGAAAGATCATGTAAATTGGGATTTAGTTTTACAATATTCAACACTGTCTGAATCTTTTATTGAAGAATTTGCTCAACTTGATGATTGGTCTAAAATTTCTAGATATCAAAAATTATCAGAAGATTTTATAGAAAAATGTAAAGATAAAGTAGATTGGGTAAACATATCTCAATATCAAACTTTAAGTAACGAATTTATCGTAAAATTTTCTGATAATTTAGATTTATATAAAGTATCAATATTTCAAAATCTTAAAGAAGATACTATGAGAGAATTAAAAGATGATTTAAATTGGCTGTATATAACTAGATATCAAACATTTAGTGAAAATTTTATAGAAGAATTTATGCATAAATTAGATTTTTGTTATTTGATTAAATATAAATTTGATCTATTACCTGATCACTTTTTTAATGTTTATTGGAAAAAAGTACAAGCTATACAGATGAGTGAATTAAATAAAAAGTTTGGTCATCATGAAATAGAACCTTACCGAGAGAAAATAATTAGCGAGATATATGAAGCTAAATCAATCTTGAGAGAGTGTGTTTATCTTTTGAGACAATTAACTAACAAAGATGATAAATAAATATTTAATAAAAATGTTTCTATATAAATGGATGTTACATATAATAATGGTATAAAAAAAACATTTATATCTTTCTTAAATATAGAGAATCCTACTGAAGTGGAATCTATTTTTATATTATATTGTGTAGGAGATAAATTAAAATCTCTTGAAGGTATAAAAAATTTAACTAATTTAAAAGAATTATATTGTGAGGGATATAAATTAACATCTCTTGATGGAATAAAAATTTTAATAAATTTAGAAATATTATATTGTGTGGGGAATAAATTAAAATGTCTTGAAGATATAAAATATTTAAATAAATTAAAAGAATTATATTGTGATTCAAATATATTGACATCCCTTGAAGGAATAGAAAATTTAAAGAATTTAAAAGAATTAAATTGTAGAGGAAATATATTAACATCCCTTGAAGGAATAGAAAATTTAACGAATTTAGAAACATTAAATTGTAATAAAAATAAATTAACATCTCTTGAAGGAATAGAAAATTTAACTAATTTAGAAACATTCAATTGTTGGGGAAATAAATTAAAATCTCTTGAAGGTATAAAAAATTTAACTAATTTAAAAAAATTATATTGTGGAGGAAATAAATTAACATCTCTTGAAGGTATAAAAAATTTAACTAATTTAAAAGAATTATATTGTGAGGGAAATAAATTAACATCTCTTGAAGGTATAAAAAATTTAACTAATTTAAAAGAATTAAATTGTAGAGGAAATATATTAACATCCCTTGATAGAATAAAAAATTTAACTAATTTAAAAGTATTATATTGTGATTTAAATAAATTAACATCCCTTGAAGGAATAGAAAATTTAAAGAATTTAGAAACATTAAATTGTAATAAAAATAAATTAACATCTCTTGAAGGTATAAAAAATTTAACTAATTTAAAAAAATTATATTGTAATAAAAATAAATTAACATCTCTTGAAGGTATAAAAAATTTAACTAATTTAAAAGAATTATATTGTGAGGGAAATAAATTAACATCCCTTGAAGGAATAGAAAATTTAACTAATTTAGAAACATTAAATTGTAGCGAAAATGATATTACATCTCTAAATGAATTAATATTTTTGCCTGGAATATATGAAGTATGCTATGATACAGATAAAATTAATTTATCCCCGATTTTAAGAAGACAATTATTTCATAATAATGTATATAATGACTCTCAAAATGTGCATAATACATATATTCAAAAATCTTTGAGAGAGAGTATCATAAAATTATTAAATACAGAAATTACATATGATTTAGATGAATGCTTTAAAGAATTAGATATAAAAATTAACTTATTGGAGGAGGAATTCCATAATATTAAATTTAGAGAGATATTAGTTGTTGTGTTTAATAGAATTTTAAAAAATGTGAATAAAAATGAAATTATAAAAGTGTTAAAAGATGAACTAACAGAGGCAGATGATAAATGTTTCGTTGGGAAAGTAACTAGAATAATTAATGTACTAAGTGGATTTGATCCTGATGTTTCTATTACGATTTCTGATAAGGAACAAAAAAATATTATAGCAGAAAAAATATTTAGAGAGTCAAAGTCTGAAGACGAATACAGACTAAGTCTTAAAAAAGAGATGGAACATAGAGGTTTTACAGATTATGAAGAATGGATGAATTTATAAAAAATGTTTACTAATAAATGGAAGAGTTCAATAGTCTGAGTGGTTATCGTCAAACATATGTATTAGATGATTTATATCCTGGAAAATATGATCTGATATCATTGAAAAAAATTAAAAATATGATTGCGGGTACAGCAATCGTAAAGTTAATTGTAGAAAGTGAAGAAAAAGAGTATTACCTTTCGAATAAACATGGACAACTTTCTAATAGATCGATAAATAAAATCAATAAAGGAAGATATATATTTTTATATTTAGGTGATAATAAATACATATTAGAGAAAGCTTAATCATCTTTACTTTTTTATTCTTTTCTAACGCGATCCTATCGTGTTAAATCACTTTATTTTCTGACTTTTTTATTTTGTAAAAAACTTTAATTATGTTGAAAAATAAATTAATTTTTATTTTTTTCACCCACAGGTGATTTACCTAGAGATCAAAGTCTATGGGGGGACTAATGGTCCCCCCATAAATATGTACATTTTTAGATTTCTTTATTTTATGTATTTTTGCTCTCAAGATAACTTTAGCTTTTATATTATGTCTATAGATGGCAGCACTAGATACTAATTTTGATCAAAGATTTGGTCTCAATAATATTCATATAACTCATTTTTTAAGTTAAAAAACATGAAATTTTAGAGTCTTAAAACTCTCTTGATTTTTGATTTTTAAAAAAATACCCATTTTTTAATGATTTTATGTATTTTTGGATGATTTTATACATGCTTGGTCTCAGAGGTTGTCCTGAATCTTTGAAAATGTATAGGAATTTGTAGTATATGGGGCAGAATCTGGGTGTCCCAGAGTCTGCCGCATATACTACTCTTACCTACTAAATTTTATGAAATTCGGTCCATTAGTTTTTTTAGTCAAAAATTACGTAAAATACAAGCATTTAATTGATACATTTGAACATACTTAATCTTTTGTTAGATATTGGCGATTTTTGCGGGCCATTTCGTAAAATATGGCAGGTTGTTATTTTCCGTATAATTGTATGGAAATGAAAAATCTGATGCGGGCCGCGCATGACTTTCCCTGCCGATTTATACACACATTCTCTTTATTTTAATTAAATTTAATTCACTATTAATTCAATTTTCGTTCTCATTAGGTAACTGGACTCATTTTCAAAGGTGGCGTAGAGAAAAAACGAAAATATCTCGAGAACGGCTATTCCTAGTGTAATGGGGTTGGTCTTATTCTTTTCTTCGTTACAAATTACGTATAAAACAAGCATTTAGTGGATATATTTCAGCATACGTAGTTTTTTATTTTAGATTTTGTCGATTTTTGATGGCCATTTTTCAAAAAAAGGCAGGTTATTTTTTTTCGAATTTTTTTTCAAATCAGCACCAGGGTGACCCATAAGCGACTGATCTACCAAATTTTTTGAAATTCAGTCCATTATTTTTTCAGCTAGAGTGAATACAAAATCTGCACAGACAGACACACAGACAGACACATAGACAGACAGACACACAGACGTCACACTAAAGAGAGTTTTTCGTATTCTAGAGGTCCCGAAACGTGTAGGTCCGTCGAAAACTCGAGTTGCGATTTTCGACATGATTCCAATACTTTCCCTATACATTACCATTTATTGCAGGGAAAGTAAAAAATCTAATGTGGGCAGCACATGACTTTCCCTGCAGACTTATATCCACGTTCTCTTCATTTTAATTAAATTTAATTCACTTTAATTCACTGTTCGTTCTCATTTATTAAGTGGACTTATTGTCAAAGGTGGCGTAGAGAAAATACGAAAAAACTAAAATATCTCGAGAACGGCTATTCCTAGTGTAATGGGGTTGGTCTTATTCTTTTCATCGTTAAACATTACGTATAAAACAAGCATTTAATGGATATATTTGAGTATACGTATGTATTTATTTTAGATTTTGACGATTTTTGAGGGCCATTTCGCAAAAAAGGCAGGTTATTTTTTCCGAATCTTACCAAAATCTAATCAGCACCAGGGTATCCCACAAGTGACTCATCAACCGACTTTTGTGAAATTCGGTTTATTACTTTTCCAGCTAGAGTGGATACAAGCTTTTGCGGGCCATTTCGCAAAAAAGGCGGGTTCTTTTATCACGAATCATACCAAAAACTAATCAGCACCAGATGCGCCGACAAGTGACTTACCTACCAAATTTTTGTGAATTTCGGTCCATTAGTTTTTGAGTTAAAGTGTATACAAAATCTGCACAGACAGACAGACACGCAGATAGACAGACAGACACATAGACACACACACAGACGTCACGCTAAAAATGGTGTTTTCGTAGTGTACAGGTCTTGAAACGTATAGATCCGTCGAAAACTCCAGTTGCGATTTTAGACATGATTCCAATACTTTCCCTACACATTACCATGTATTGCAGGGAAAGTAAAAATCTGATGTGGGCAGCACATGGCTTTCCCTACAGACTTATATTCACGTTCTCTTTATTTAATTAAATGTATTTCACTTTTAATTCAATTTTCTTTCTCATTCGGTAACCGGACTTATTGCTTTCCCTGCAATGCATGGTAATGTATAGGGAAAGTATTGGAATCATGTCGAAAATCGCAACTCGAGTTTTCGACGGATCTACACGTTTCGAGACCTCTAGAATACGAAAAAACCATTTTTAGCGTGACATCTGTGTGTGTGACGGTGTGTCTGTCTGTGTATCTGTCTGAGCAGATTTTGTATCCACTCTAACTAAAAAACTAATTGACCGAATTTCATAAAATTTGGTAGGTAAGTCACTTGTGGGCGACTCTGGTGCTGATTAGTTTTGGGTACGATTCGGGATAAAAGAACCCGCCTTTTATTGCGAAATGGTCCGCAAAAGCTTGTATCCACTCTAACTGAAAAACTAATGGACCGAATTTCACAAAATTCGGTAGATAAGTCACTTGTAGGTTACCCTGGTGCTGATTAGAGTTTGGTACGATTCGAAAAAAATAACCTGCCTTTTTTTGCAAAATGGCCCGCAAAAATCGTCAAAATCTAAACTAAAGAACTAGGTATATTCAAATATATCCATTAAATGCTCGTTTAATACGTAATTTTTAACGACGAAAAGAATGAGACCCAACCCCATTACACTAGGACTAGCCGTTCTCGAAATATATTAGTTTTTCGTGTTTTCTCTAGGCCACCTTTGATAATAAGTCCGGTTATCGAATGAGAACGAAAATTGAATTAAAAGTGAAATAAATTTAATTAAATAAAGAGAACGTGAATTTAAGTCTGCAGAGAAAGTCATGTGCTGCCCATATTAGATTTTTTTTAAAGGTGGCGTAGAAAAAATACAAAAAACTAGAATATCTCAAGAACGGCTAGTCCTAGTGTAATGGGGTTGGTCTTATTCTTTTCGTCGTTTAAAATCATGTGTTAAACAAGCTTTTAATGGATATATTTAAGTACACCTAGTTCTTTAGTTTAGATTTTGACGTTTTTTGCGGGCCATTTTGCAAAAAAAGGCAGGTTATTTTTTTACGTATCGTACCAAAATGTAATCAGCACCAGGGTAACCCTCAAGTGACTTATCTACCAAATTTTGTGAAATTCGGTCCATTAGTTTTACAACTAGAGTGGATACAAACTTTTACGGGCCATTTCGCAAAAAAAAAGGCGGGTTCTTTTATCGTGAATCGTTTCCAAAACTAATCAGCTCCAGACTAGCCTACAAGTGAC
The DNA here is from genome assembly GCA_951213105.1 of Amaurobius ferox. Taxonomy (NCBI): domain Eukaryota; kingdom Metazoa; phylum Arthropoda; class Arachnida; order Araneae; family Amaurobiidae; genus Amaurobius; species Amaurobius ferox. The sequence goes on along the minus strand of OX578152.1, from coordinate 35,389,331 downwards.
TTACCTACCAATTTTTATGAAATTCGGTCAATTAATTTTTTAGTTAGAGTGGATACAAAATCTGCACAGACACACACACAGACGTCAAGCTAAAAATGATTTTTTCGTATTCTAGAGGTCTTGAAACGTGTAGATCCGTCGAAAACTCGAGTTGCGATTTTCGACATGATTCCAATACTTTCCCTATACATTACCATGTATTGCAGGGAAAGTAAAAATCTGATGTGGGCAGCACATGACTTTCGCTGCAGACGTGAATTCAGTCTTTCTATATTTCTTTAAGAACTCATTAAATTTTAATTGTACAAAATAACACAAAATTTTCATTTTTAATTCAATTTCCGCTTTTATTTGGTAATTGAACATTTTTCCAAAGGCGGCATAACAAAAATGCCAAAAATCTCAAATATCTCGAGAACTGTTAGTTCTAGAGTAATAGAGTTGTTCTTATTTTTTTCCTCGTGAACAATTACGTAAAAACAAGCATTTAATTGATACATTTGAATATACGTAGTTTTTTTTTTTATATTGGCGATTTTTGCGAGCCATTCGTAAAAAAGAGCAGGTTGTTCTTTTCCGAATCGTACCAAAATCTAATCAGCACCAGAGTATCCTACAAGTGATTTATCCACCAAATTTTGTGAAGTTTGGTCAATTAGTATTTCATCTAGAGTGGATACATGAGATTTTTGAGGGCCATTTCGAAAAAAAAGGCAGGTTCCTTTTTTTCCGAATTGTACCAAAAACTAATCAGGACCAGGGTCATGCCCAAGAGTCTTACCTACCAAATTTTATGAAATTCGGTCCATTAAGTTTTGAGTTGGAGTGGATACATTCATTGCACAGACAGACACACACACAGACGTCACGCTAAAAATAGTTTTTTTCGTATTCTAGATGTCTCGAAACGTGTAGATCCGTTGAAAACTCGTGTTGCGATTTTCGAAATGATTCCAATACTTTCCCTATACATTACCATTTATAGCAGGCAAAGTAAAATTAGTGTGTACCATATTAAAAAAGTATTCCCCCTTTCGTGACAGAATTCTAACCTTCCTGAAAACAGAGCAACTAAATTAACAAATTGGGCATTCATAAACATAGCAAATTCAATAATCCTAAGTTTTCCATTTATAAATTTAAATTGTTTTTATTAATATACACGTGGGAGTAAACACACAGTTGTGGTTGAATGTTCGAATTCCAAAATGTATTTTTCTTTTTTTATTTTCCCTGCAATACATGGTAATGTATTGCAGGGAATGTATCTCTCCCTGCAATACATGGTAATGTATTGCAGGGAGAGATACATTACTGCAATACATTACTTTCCCTGCAATACATGGTAATGTATTGCAGGGAAAGTAATGTATTGCAGTAATGTATTGCAGGTAATGTATTGCAGTAATGTATTGCAGGTAATGTATTGCAGTAATGTATTGCAGGTAATGTATTACAGGAAATACTTTTTTTAGAGTGACGTCTGTGTGTCTGTCTCTCTGTGTGCAATGTATGTATCCACCCTAACTAAAATACTAATGGACCGAATTTCATAAAATTTGGTATGTAAGTCACTTGGATGAGACCCTGGTGCTGATTAGTTTTGGGTAGAACAGAATCCGTTAAAACAGAATTCGCCTTTTTTACGAAATGGTCCGCAAAAATTTCATGTATCCACCTAACTAAAATTCTAATTGACCAAATTTCACAAAATTTGGTAGATAAGTTACTTGTGGGACACTCTGGTGCTGACTAGATTTTGGTACGATTCGGAAAAGAACAACCTGCCTTTTTTTACGAAATGGCCCGCAAAAATCGCTAAAATTAAAAAAAAAAAGACCACGTATGCTGAAATATATCAATTAAATTCTTGATTTATACACAATTTTTGACGAGGAAAAGAATATAACACACTCCATTATACTTATCAATAAGTCTGTCCGTCATTAACGACCGTCGGAACGCTGGCCTTGGGAGTTGGTTCCTGCTAATTCTCTTTCCCGGCCGTCCAAATAGTTGCTCAAGTCCTTGGATGAGTCGGACGGCCTAGGTTTTCAACACTCCATTATACTTAGGACTAACCGTTCTCAAGATATTTGAGATTTCTTGCATTTTTGTTACGCCGCTATCAGAAAAATGTCCAATTACCAAATAAAAACAAAAATTGAATTAAAAATGCAAATTTAGTGTTATTCGGTGCAATTAAACTCAATCTAATGAATTATTAAAGAAATAAAGAAAATATGAATTTGAGTCTGCAGGGAAAGTCATGTGCTGTCCACATCAGAATTTTACTTTCCCTGCAATACATGGTAATGTATAGGGAAAATATTGGAATCATGTCGAAAATCGCAACTCGAGTTTTCGACGGATATACACGTTTCGAGACCTCTAGAATACGAAAAAAACTATTTTTAGCGTGACGTCTGTGTGTGTGTGTGTCTGTCTGTCTGTCTGTCTGTCGGTGTGTCTGTGCAATGTATATATCCACTCTAACTCAAAAACTAATGGACCGAATTTCATAAAATTTGGTAGGTAAGTCACTTGGATGTGACCCTGGTGTTGATTAGTTTTTGGTACGATTTGTAAGAACAGAAAACCTGCCTTTTTTTGCGAAATGGCCCGTAAAAATTTTCATTTATCCGCTCTAGCTAAAATACTAATTGACCAAATTTCACAAAATTTGGTAGATAAGTTATTTGTTGGATACTCTGGTGCTAATTAGAATTTGGTACGATTCGAAAAAGAAGAACCCGCCTTTTTTTACGAAATGGCCAGCAAAAATTTTATGTATCCACTCTAGCTAAAATACTAATTGACCAAATTTCATAAAATTTGGTAGATAAGGTTACTTATGGGATACTCTGGTGTTGATTAGATTTTGATACGATTCGGAAAAGAACAGCCTGCCTTTTGTACGAAATGGCCCGCCAAAATCTCAAAAAAAAAAAAGACTAAGTAGTGTATGCTCAAATGTATCAATTAAATTCTTGTTCTATACGCAATTTTTGAAGAGGAAAGTAATATAACACACTCCAATATACTTTAGGACTAACCGTTCTCCAGATATTTGAGATTTCTTGCGTATTTGATACGCCGATTTCGGAAAAATGTCAAATTACCAAAAAAAAAACTGAATTAAAAATGCAAATTTAGTGTTATTTGGTTCAATTAAACTGAATCTAATGAATCATTAAAGAAATAAAGAAAATATGAATTTGAGTCTGCAGCGAAAGTCATGTGCTTCCCACATCAGATTTTTTCCCTCTTATATTGGCTTTTAATTAAATTAACAATTTTCCAGGGGGAGTATTTTCTAGGGGTGTGCTTTGGCACCCTCTGACCCTCCAACCCCTAAATACGTCCATGTACATATACTACACTACGCAAGTGCAGAAACTAGAATGATCTCATGCATATATAGACAATTTATTTCGTTGAATACACTTCCTGATTATTCTAAAATTCTGGGAAATATAAAGGAGGAAAGTTAGCTGTTTGAACAGCTCCTCAAAGTCAAACACTTAACTCTTTCACATTCGTGAATTGGTCACGGGAATATGGGTGCAGAATTATTTTGAATCCGAGCAATGAAGATCGTGTCGGTCACGTGATGAAGTGCGTCATTAGACCACGTGGTTTATGTATGCTAAACAAATCGTAGCTAGAATTTTTACTTTCTCCCTAGCAGTATATCCGTCCTTCGTATGGAATGTATAATATAAAGAAACTTATAAAAAAATTTGGATTTTAAATATTTTAATTTATTCAGGGATATTAAGCAGTCCTATTATATTTCTTTGACCCAATTATATGCTTATTTACAACTAACAGTATACCCGTTCTTCATATGGAATATATAATATAAAGAAACTTTAAATTCACAATTATGTAAAAATTTTTTAGTATTCTAAATGGCATTGCTATTCAAAACTTTCTATTAAAATATTTAATTTAATTATCCTAAAAAGGAATATAAAAATCTCTGTTCTAACTATACAAAATTATGTTCGAAGACAGATCTGAAGAATAAAACATACTGGTCCCGTTTGTAAACAAATTTACAAAGAAAACGGGGGATGCCATTTGTAAACAAATTTAAAAAAAAGGTGGGGGGGGGATTTGATCAATATATGCTAAAATGGAAACGTATGTGAAGACATACCCGTACCATCCTCATTCTGTTTCAACAATTGCTTAAACACAATAATATATGTGTTTGGAAAGTATTTGCCATAATAAAACACATGAAGCAAGAAATTGAAAATATCAATAACTTCCTTAATTTTTTAATTTGAAGACCGTGATTGATATATATATATATATATAATCCACTAAAATCTGCAATTCCGATAAAATTTACTTTTATATACATTTCTTAATTATTTAAATCATAAAGATTTAATAAAAATCATCTGCTGTATAAACTCATTGAGTTAATTCCGTAGCTTAATAGCATTCCCCCCCCCCCTCCTAAAAAAATCGTTAAACATATAGTTTACATATCCAACTCTATGGGAGGTTCGCTTCTCATTAATATCTCGACAACCCCTGGTCCTAGAAGCCTGAAAAATGGACTAAATTTTAAGTGGGATTATTTTACGACTATCCACAAAATTTCATGAAATTCGGGACAGTCGTTCTCCCGTGATGATACGACAAATCCGCAAACAAGCAAATTAATAAACAGACAGATTTCGATTTATATAAATAAAATAGAAGATCTGTCTGCGGGTGTGCTTGTTTGCGAAGGGGGTTAAATTACCTGTAGATATCCTATAGATACTGTAGAGATTATTTACGATATCTACGAAGTTGCCCACTGGGAGTGGTCAAAATTACCCTCTTCTTGACGTCTTTTCTTCTTATGATTCTCCCCCCTCCCCCTTCGGCCAAAACAACCTGAAAGAAGCACCGAGTGTGAATCCATCAATATCCGAGAATCAGATTTTTGATCCTATTACAACATTTTCACAATATTTAAAATGTATTTTTATTATTAAGGAACTTAATTTGCTTTTTCGTTTTTCAGAAAGAAAATTTTATTTGTGAATAATAATTAAAAAAGATATACATTAAATTCGAAATTTTTTATATAACTGATACACCTAAACTGCCCACATAAAGGTCACCAGCCTTTTCGCTTCAGTTAGGAACAAGAAGAAACCGTAACCGTAACTGAAAAAGAAGATAAAAAAACAATAATAAAAGGCGTTTATTGTACGCTGGCAAGGACAGCATTCAGCAGTATGCGTAGCCATTTCGTTTCTTTTATCTTTCTTCGACCTGACTCATGGTTGCCGAATGAGGGCTGTAACCGTAAATGCGAAGTTCCATCATCGGAAAATGAGGTTATAATTGAGAACGAGAGTTCTTAAAAAAAACGTTAAATGAGAATATGAATCCAATTTATTCCTGAAATCCGGTAAATGGACACAAGAAATAAATTACTCTTAGAATGTTACAGCCAAGGAGCTTATGATTGATGAGTTAGTTCAGTAATGATGGCAATTTCAAATGTTGAGATTAAATGAAGACTTTTATTCGATGTCTGTTTCTGTTTTAATCTGTTTCAGAATTCAGTCATTTTCGGAATTCGTCATCAATTACTTCCCTATGTGGCGTTGGAGTGTGTATGTGTATACTATCAATATAGGCATCAATAAACATTTAAGATTTCTTTATATTGTTTGTATAGTTTGTACCATTCCTTAAAATGAGCAAATAATGCAACAATGTTAAAACTTAGTATATGTAAATGTAATAATGTTACAACTTAGTATATGTAAGTTAACAATATGTTCTACAAATAAGTTGTACAAATAATGAACTTAGTATATGTAAATGGAAAATATCGCGATAAGGGTTCGACTCTTGGATCCGGTAGATCAACACGTTGTGGGGATCCCTGAAGGGAAATCAACCCTTTTCCTATGATGTGTGTGTGCGTTCTAAACATCTGAAATCGATAACTCTCGAACCAATTGAGAGAGTCGAAAGAAATTAGCTTGATTATTGCAATCAGTATTATCGATTGTATATTGACAGGGAATTTTTGATTTTCAAAATATAGTTGCCTAAGAAAAAGTCTTCAAATTTTTTATGAAGTTTGTTTTCCCCGAGTAAACTTCTAAACAAGGTTCTTCTTTAGTGCGCCATTTCTTTTTGGAACACTAACCTCGCAAACTTTCATTTCATTTCATTACACTTGAATAGAAGCACTCAACAAAAGGCCAAATGTAATTAAAACATCTTCACTTCACACAAAACACATTTATTTAGACGAAAGCACATAACATAACAAACACTTAAACATTTAATTCACTGGTTAACTCTTTAAAATGTTCACGACGCAGGATGCGCCTTGCTTTCCACCTTCCAAACAATATCTATCCACAGATTACTATATACAGATATTTCACTCGACCTCAGCGCCCTCAACCGCCAACCAAAATATCAAGGGTTGGCGCGCTTGGCGATGGTCAGTGACGGGTTTACCAAGGCGTTCTGCTAATATAACCCTATTTGGCACTAAACGAAACGAAACACTTGGAACTTAGAACTATTGCTTTGTTCTGTCATCGCATGCACATCGCATGTTGTTTACACGTTTTAAACATACTTTCGCTGCTATTTTATGGATTACTGAAAGAAAATGAATTTCGTTTAAAAGGTATGCAATTTATTTTTATTTAAATAAAACATTGTGTTATCTATCCCGTATTTCATCCTATGCACGTGTTCATCATAAGAAAATGGTGCAGTATATGCCACCTAGATTAAATTCTAAGAAGCAGTGGCATTATTAGTTAAAAAACCTTTTCCGCATCTATATAAAATGTATAAAAATTGATATTTAGATAGCTTTTTCTAGAGAAAGTTGAATATAATATTGGATGTGTATATATTTTACATGCTTTTTACTAACTGACGTAATGTGGAAAATAATCCCCCTCCCTTCTAATTAACGATTGAGTTCGACACCTTTGATAATGCATTTATGTAAATTTGTTATTTAGTATAAAAGTATTTAGTATTAGCGTATTAAAATATATATATATATATATATATATATATATATATAATAACAGCATCCCAGAATAAATTAAGAACTAAGCAATTTAACACGCTAGTATACTTTTTAGGCTGAAAATATTATATAATATTTTAGTCTTTTGGGTATGTTAGCTTGTAATTTTTGGTGTATAATGATTTACGGTGATGCAATGCGTCAATTTTTTTATTTAGTTTATGATTGCACGAATTACATATATATCTGTGTTTATATATTTAAAGTTAAACATATTACAGATAAAAGTATTTTTAAATGCTGATCATGTTTATAGTTTAAAAAATTATAAAAGTACAGTTCCGTATTTATTTATTTATTTTTTTGGGCCGCATTAACATAAAATCGCCACTTGAGCGATAGTCGCCAAATCTAGCAGTCGAGGATGGTTGGCTCATCGAACGCTAGTGTCTATGCGAAATCCTATGTTAACGATGTTGCCATAGGTTCCTATGGGAGTGAACCTTCTGAATATAGTATTCTGTGTATCTATCCTTCTCTCTCTTCTGTGCTCTCCCTCTGTTGCTCTGGCAACCCTTAAAATGCTCGCTGATTTGGCGATACGAAAAATAAATAACTTGTTGGAGTCTTACTCCCCGAAAATTTAAAATATATATAAAATAATAAATATGCTAAAAATTGTTAAAAATATTAAACACTCTTACAAAAAAAAAATTCATTTATTGTACTTTTTACTTTTGCTGCAATACATGGTAATGTATAGGGAAAGTATTGGAATCATGTCGAAAATCGTAACTCGTGTTTTCGACGGATCTACACGTTTCGAGACCTCTAGAATACGAAAAAACTATTTTTAGCGTGACGTCTGTGTGTGTCTGTCTGTCTGTGTGTCTGTGCAATGTATGTATCCACTCTAACTCAAAAACTAATGGACCAAATTTCATAACATTTGGTAGATAAGTCACTTGTATGTGACCCTGGTGCTGATTAGTTTTGGGTACTATTCGGAATAAACCAACCCGCCTTTTTTTGCGAAATGGCCCTCAAAAATTGCCTTTATCACATGTAACTGAAAAACTAATTGATTAAATTTTACAAAATTTGGTACATAAGTCACTTGTAGGTCACCCTGGTGCTGATTAGATTTTGATACGATTCGGAAAAGAACAACCTGCCATTTTTACGAAATGGCTCTCAAAAATTGTATATTTCCACTCTAACTCAACTAATCGACTAAATTTCGTAAAATTTGGTAGATAAGTCACTTATGGTCGACCCTGGTACTGATTAGATTTTGGTACGATTCGGAAAAGAACAACCTGCCTTTTTTTACGAAATGCCCCGCAAAAATTATATATTTCTACTCTAAAGCATCTAATCGACGAAATTTCATAAAATTTGGTAGATAAGTCACTTGTGGTCAACCCTGGTGCTGATTAGATTTTGGTACGATTCGGAAAAGAACAACCTGCATTTTTTTCGGAAATGGCCCGCAAAAATTTCATGTATCCACACTAACTAAAATACTAATTGACCCAATTTCACAAAAATTGGTAGATAAATTACTTGTGGGATACTCTGGTGCTGATTAGATTTTGGTACAATTCGGAGAACAACAACCCGCCTTTTTTTACGAAATGGCCCGCAAAAATCGCCAAAATTGAAAAAAAAAAGACTATATATGCTCAAATATATCAAATGAATTTTTGTTTTATACGCAAGTTTTGACGAGGATAAAGAATATAACACACTCCATTATACTTTAGGACTAATCGTTCTCAAGATATTTGAGATTTCTTGCATTTTTGTTACCCCGATTTCGGGAAAATGTCCAATTACAAGATAAAAACAAAAATTGAATTACAAATGCAAATTTAGTGTTATTTGGTGCAATAAAACTCAATCCAACGAATTATTAAAAAAATAAAGAAAATATGAAATTAATTCTGCAGAGAAAGTCATGTGCTGCCTGTAAGAAACTCGGGGTTTTTCGGATCTAAAATGCTCGTCATTTTGTTTCGAAAATCCTTGAGTTCATCCACCTCGTGTGCCCGGACCTCCAACTTTGCTTCGAGAAAAACAAAGTCATAAAGATCCCTCGGATTTCCACGAAATCAAGCGATAAAAACTGTCATCAGAGCGGAGGAGAGATTTTCCCGCGATGTGCAATGTGGGGGTGCGTGACACCCAAAGGGCATGGGAACATTCCTCAGATTTCATATCTGGGGTGGTCGGATTTTGGCCTGAATATATACTCAATTCAGGGCCGAAATCGAGAGACGCACTTTAAGATCTAGGGCCTGTAGGACGCTTGTCATATGTCCTCGCGTCTGAGACTAAATTTCTGTACATTCAGCAGTTGTAAAGATTTCATATTGTTGCTTCGTTAATAAATATTTTTCTATATCATCAACCCAGCGTCTTTTGCTTACGTCGAGATCAACTATTTTTAATTGACATCCTCTCGCAGGATCCTGATACGAATTTTCCACGTTAAACCGAAGAGACATTTCTTTAGCGATGTTTTTCCATTTAAGTCATCGCAGGGAAAGTCTAGGCTTTCCACTCCCATGGAACCAAAAATCCGTGGAGAGACCTTTCTGATTTTTGTCGCCGATGCAGATTCTCGATCGAAAGATCAGCTTACAGAGTTCGTAACATACTCTGGAATTCCCAGCGCAGCGGCTAGTCTCAATCGACCCCCTCTCGCTTGTTTTATCGAACGGCGACGGACCGCGGTCCGGCAGTAAACCCGGAGCGGACTCTCACACTAGGTCCCAAAAAGAATCCTTTAAAATAATATTTTGGAATGCGAACGGCATACCTCCAAGAATAAATGAACTTAGGAACTATGTAAACGAAAATGGCGTAGACGCTTTATTAATTCAGGAAACTAGAGTTAGAGAAAATAAAAAACTAAACATAGCAAACTACTATGGCTATCATAATCTTAGCTCAAATACTAATGCTAGAACGCCCCATGGAGGAACAGCAGTATACATTAAAAGAAATATTCCTGACGAGGAACTAAACAACATAAATCTCCAAGGTATAGAAAGTACTAGTACAAAAATTAAAATTAACACTACTAGCCCGTTTATCCTAATCTCAACATATGTCAAAAACATGAGTGGAGTAAATGTAGCTGCGCAACTGAAACTGCTTTTCTCGCGAAATCCAAACACGATACTCGCAGGCGACTTCAAGGCACACCATCCAGCATGGGGCTGTAGGAGAGCCAATTCACGCGGTACACAGATACACAGACTGCTGAACACGGCAAACACCAGCATTATTGCACCGTCGACACCAACCTGCTTCTCAGGCACCAACGGCTCATTCATAGATTGTGTCCTAACGAGAAACATAGATTAGGCTCACACTATTAGTACCCTGGATGAATTCGACTCGGATCATCTACCTGTACTGGTGACATTCGACCTGAACACACCTCTTCTAGCCTCTCTGGGACAAGATAGGGTCAACTGGGAAGTATTCAAAAAAGCAAGCTTCGAGCCGCACTTAGCAGTACATGACATAATGAGCACGGTGGATATTGACTCTCCCACGCACAGACTCACAACAGAAATCAAGAGAGTAATTGCCTCTGCCAAAACACATCGTAAGTCTCCAAAAATGCCCACACTTTCCCACCATGTCAAACATTTAGTCAGGCAAAGAAATAGAATACGTAAGACATGGCAGGCTAACAGAGACCCCGCCCTTAAAAGGGAGCTTAACAGACTCACGTGCAAAGTCAGGGGAAAAATTGTCGCAGAAAGGCAGCAACAGTATAAAGAACTAATCGAATCCCTTAGCCCAGAAGACGTATCGCTTTGGCAATTCGCAAAAAGACTCAGGAAACCTCAAATTAAGCTCCCGCCCCTAATAGATGGCGCTAAAATCGCGTACTCAGGCGAGGAAAAAGCCGAGGCGCTCGCAAGCCATTATAAAAAACAATTCCAACCAAACCACGATCTAATGTATCAGGACACCCTAAAAATGATTAGACAAACTTTAAATAACTTCAGGAATTCCCCGGTAACGGCTGAGATTAACCCAGCCACCCCGCAGGAGATAGTAGAAATTATCAAAAACCGTAAAAGCCCAGGGCACGACAAAATCAGAAATATTGCAGTAAAAAACCTACCCCTAAACGTAATATGTTACTTGACTATCTTAATAAATGAAATATTAAAATAAAACTAATTCCCCAAAGAATGGAAGGAAGCGATAATTATAACAATCCATAAGCCAGATGAGGATGCCACAATTCCAGCCAACTAAAGACCGATTAGTTTGCTACCGACACTTGGGAAAATTACTGAGAAGATAATTCTTAAGAGACTGAACACCCACCTTAGTGAGAATGACATTATCATTCCGGAGCAGTTTGGATTTCGGCTAAAGCACTCCACCACTCATCAATTGCTGAGAGTGGTAGAGTACATATCTTCCGGTCTCAATAACAAGACACCCACAGCTGCGATTTTTCTAGACATACAAAAAGCCTTTGATAAAGTGTGGTACTGTGGACTAGCGTACAAATTGATCACTTTAAAAGTCCCTGACGCTTTTGTCAAACATTTAATCTCATTCTTAAATAACAGACACTTTCAAGTCAGAGTAGGAGGTGACTTATCTCCCGCCAGGTTCTATCCTGGGCCCGACACTCTTTAACATATACCCGAACGACATCCCCAGGACTCTAAAAACAGAGCTGGCACTCTATGCAGACAACAGTGCGATACTTAGAAAACAGCCCTATGTCTCAGTAATGCACATACAGCTACAACAACACTTGGACATACTCCAAACCTGGCTGGAAAAATGGCGAATAAAATTAAACCCCAATAAATGTCATTGAATTTATTTCTCGAGGAAACATAAACCTTCGCCGCCAGTGTACATAAACAAGCATGCACTACCTGCGGAAAAATCAACCAAATACCTAGGTGTTACGATAGACTCCCACCTAACCTGGAAATTGCACGTAACAGATATAATCAAAAAAGCGCATATGGCCACCGGAGCCCTATACCCAATGATAGGAAACGGAAATCTTAGTTATCAAAATAAGCTACTAATTTTCAAATCGGTCATCCGCCCGGGAATGCTGCATGCAGCACCCGTATGGGGATATGCCTGTAAAACTACCATAGACTCCTTAGAAACAAGACAAAATAAAATCCTTAGGTGTATCAGGAAAGCCCCTAGATATTTAAGAAACTCGGTGATTAGAAAAGATTTCAAAATAAAAACCGTGAGAGCCCAAATTAAAAAGCTAGCGCTTAAATTCTACAATAATTTGTCATCTGTTCCAAATGAACTATTATTCAATCTCAATGACTATGATCATCGCAAGGCCAAATCTCGTAAAAGACTCCGCGCTGTTCTAAACATCGATAATCGGAATTAAAAAATCCCTCCTCAAACATCTGATATTAAATAAAATTCGCGACTAATGTTTTATAAAAAAAAATGTTCTAAACTCTAAGCTGCCGAAATGCTAGATAACCCTTAGATCTGCATCAACCCCCCAAACTGCTTAAACTCTAAATGTGCAACAAACTGCCACACTAGGAGCTAGGACAAATAATAAAATGTAGTAAATAAAAACCTCGAACCTCCAATTAGGGTCACTGAATTAATGTCTGTGATAAGGCTTTCACACCTCTGTGTTAAAATTGTATATTAAAGTATTGTTTTATTTCTGTGTGATTGAAAGTGTCAATTTCGAAATGTAAATGTCTTTTCTACATGTTTTCAATTACATTGACTTTTAAGGGAAGTGAACTCTAAAATCGCAAAAGTGTTTATGTTCCAGAAAAATAGTAATAGTTTTGTATTTTCGCTTCTCAGTCGCTAGTTGGGAACTTGCAGGTTTTGCGCACGCGCGCGTTTGAAAAAGGATTTTGGAAGCAGAGTGGAAGGAGTCGTGGAAAAATGTAGACGTGTGTGTTTGATTCGCGTATGATCGTGAATTTTAAGAAAAGGTGGATTAATTTTGAAAGTGGAAGGATGTGATTAAAATATGTAACATAGTTCGACAAGTTGTGCGTAGAGTCGTTTGGCTCGGTTCAGAGATGAGTCACTCGTGTTTTTAAATGAATCAGCCTGGTAGTAATGGAATAATGAGTCTTGTGAAAAGAGAAAATGGTTCTTTCACTGGTCGGCTTGAATCGCTAATAGGGCTAGAGGGAAAGCTCATTTTACAGCGATTTGTATTTGCCTGACTCCTCCTTGTGTCCTAAGGTACGAATCAACCAATCTCCGTAACCAACCAAGATGTCGAATTCCGCCAGCATGATGTTGTGTAGTCAAGTTTCCCGACCATTATGGATTTTGTTCTGCGCAAGAATCTCGATGAGTTTATGCCGAGAGTCCATCCTGATATCCTTTCCCATGGTACAGAATTGTAAATGTTATATTTAAAAGAGACGAGGTAAAGTTTTATATATATTTAGTCTTCCACCTAACGAATAGAGTGTTAATTGTCAAATCCTCGTGAGTATCAAGTCATTGATGATGTTATATGAAAATGTCGTATATGTTCAAAGTATACAAATGTGATATATAAATGTCAAGTATAATATGAGGAATATTGTGTTTATTTTATGTATCAGAAAATATGTGTATTCTCTTGGTTCCTCTTCCTCCAGGGGTGTTCTTAATGGTCACCCTACCGAGTGTAACTCTGAGTTATTGCGAGAAATGCTTGTACTCCACTGTTTTCGATCAACTGCCTTGTTATTTCATGTTTAATAAATGTGTTTGATTTCAAAACTTTGTCTTCTCTGTCGAGTATACCAAAACGTTCGCGACAGAATTGGTGCCGTTACTTTTCTCGGTGAGTGGGGAAGAGCTGAGAGAATTAAAATTTTTAAAAATTTTCTTAAGAATTGAAATTTTGAAGGTTAAAAATTACCGTTGTGCTAAAATGAGTGTTTTCTTAAGTAAACAGAGTTCCATGTTCTGTTTTCGGTATTCTCAAAAACGAGTGTTCTTGGAATTTGATATGTGCCATTTGATAAAAAAAATTGATTTGTTTGCATATTTATGTCATTTGATCTGATAAAAACTGGTTTTATTGTAAATACTGTTTAAGAACATTGCAATTGCATATTGTGTTAAACTATACGAGTATATTTGATTGTTATGCAAAATGGCTCCAATTACTAGAAACAAAAAAGTAAATGTCGGTAAGATGAGTAAAAATTCAAGTAAAAAATTAAATTCCTCCTTGAATTTGTCGCTTGATATTGCTACTGAGTCGGATACTGTTAATTCTAGAGGTAAAGTTAAAAATGTTAGCCACAAAGCTAAATCTAATGAGGAAAATATATCAGATAAATCGCCGGTATGTCTGAATTCTTCTTCTGGCACTTTGCCAAATCAAAACAGTGCTTCATCGGTAAATGATAACATGTTAAAATCATTCCATATTTTCACACCTAAGTTCGCACATCATGTTCCAAAATTCTCGGGAAATTCAGAGCTTTCGTTGTCACAGTTTTTGGAAAAGTTAAATTTAGTAGCCACTCATGCAAACTGGAGTGAGTGTGACAAATTAGTTTGTTTGAGATTGAATTTAGAGGGGGAAGCAAATAGATTGATTGAAGAGAATCCAAAGCACAGAAATTGTAAAAATTTGCAGGAAATTATTCACATTTTGAAAGATCATTTTGAAGTGACCGAAAATGTTACTAAAAACATAATTTCACTCGTGAACTTTACACAGAGACCAAATGAGTCGGTTAAACAGTTTTCGATGAGAATCGAAGCTGCTTCATTTAAGGTTGTTCCGGAAGATGTAGATTCCGAAAGTGAGAATAAAATCAGGCAAACACTTTTAAAAACTTCATTTATTAATGGTTTATATCCGGAACTAAAAAGATTGGTGTTGTCACAAAACCCTAGAGATTTTTATTCGGCTAGAAAACTTGCAGTTCTTGAGGAATCTATTTTAAATGAAAATAATGCTATGTACTTGACTAATCCGGTACTTACAAAAAAAGGTGTTCTCACACCAGAAAAATATGTTCTCACACCAGATCGAAGTGAAAGTATGTCAGATTTAAAAAGAAAAGTGTTAGAACAGGAAAGGGACATTGAATTTCTTAGGGGTAAAATAGAAAAATTTAAGTTTAATTCAGATAAAGTTAACGAAAAGCGTTCACCGCGTCCAAAGTGTGACAAATGTGGTAAATTAGGTCACGTTCAAGAACAGTGTTGGAAAAAGGTTTTTCAAAAAAGAGATGTGTACGGAATAAAATGTAGGAAAATTTATACCAGTCCTGGAACTAGGTATCACCAGGGTGAAAGACACAGAGGGCAAATGTCTGCAAATGAGTGGAAGTATAGAAAGCAAGGAACGCAAAATTATAAAAATAAGGAGTCATATAAATCTTTGCAAAATTCCAAAAATCATTCTTCTGGGAATCAGAGTAGATATCCCATGCACAATTATAATAATAGAAAAACTTTTGATAGGCAAACATCACATTTTGAGGAAAATAATATTTGTCATAATATTACAAATTCTTTGTCATCTTCTTCTATTATAAAAGGAAAATTAGTGAGCAGTGAAGTGTCAATATTGATTGATACGGGTAGTTCAATTAATTTAGTGTATGAGGAAGCTTTAAATACTGTACCCATTGCACATATGTTGCTAACATACAAACCAACAATTTTGCGTAGCTTTAGTTCACAAGATACTAAAGTTGAATGTTTAGCCACTATTTCGCTAAATTTGGGAAAAGAAAGATTCCCTACCGAATTTTTTGTGTTAAAATCACCAGCTCCTATTTCATATAATGTAATCCTTGGTAACAAGTTTTTACATAAACATAATGCTATTATAGATTATAATCACTTCTGTTTTAAGTTTTCAAACTCTTCCATTCCTTTTGTTGGTTATCAATGTACGAATAATTTACTTTCGATTTCAAATCATGAACCGGCAAATGAGTCGGAAATTGCAGACTCAAACCTAAGTAGTGTCGCAAAGCGTATTGCTGTGCCTGACTCGCAGATGAGTAGTGGAAAAAATGTTCGTGTGGTAGAGGACTGTAAACCGAAAGAGTTCCATACGAATGCATGTGCCAAATGCAAAGCAGATCTGGCACCGGTAGTGAATGAGTCTCAGGTCATTCGGGAAGAGTATGTGAGCAGAAATTTTTCGGAAAATAATGTAGTGCCACATTTGGGTAGTGAAGAGGTACATATTAACGATTTGGAAAATGGAAGCAAATCTTTTAGAGATTTGGTAGTAAATGCACAGAATGTTACTTTGCATATGGGGGAAAAGCAAAATCATGTTAGAGGTGGTACTGAAGTTAACTTTGTCATTCAACACAAAAACAATCCATGTAATCAGCAATTGGTCCACGTTAATAGATTAACTCCTTTACCTCCTAGACGTAGTGAATTGATTTCTAGCACATATAATGATAACATTGATAATTCTTCAACTCAAGAAACAAGACAATTTAAAAGTAGATATTTTCTAAACCATCAAAATAGGGTTAAAACTCAAAATGTTCCTAATTCACACAAGTATGACTTGCGCCCAAGAGGCCAATTTATTCATTAAAGTTACTTGTCAATTAAGGCAATATGTCAAGAGAGCAATTGGCTCAAAAGTAAAGTAAAATGTTTAGATTATGAAATTCTCACATTTTCAAAAAAAAAAAAAAAAAAGACTGATATTGTTGTGAGATGGACAATTATGTTTCATAATATTATATTTTCAATTGTTTCACAAAATGTTTTGCAAAACTGTATGCTATGTTAAAATGGATCCAATATTTCTGAACTTCTGTGTAATTTGCTTTATGTGTCAGTCAGCTGAATGTTCTGTACTGCAAGTTCTGTGCCAGTGCAGCTTTCTGAATGTGAGTGCCATGTTAATCAGGTTGAAGTAGTGTTTTAAAATTCTAAATACTTAAATAATAATTTTTTTTTTGCTTTACTTTAATGATAAGCAGTAATGTTTTAAAGTAATTTTAAGATAATTAAGTACTTGATGGATTAGAGTTTTGGTAAGGATTTTTAAGGATAACTGATAATTTTTATCTCTGTTTTATTTTATGAATGTGTGAATGATTTTTTTTAATTTAAAGGTCTAGTAAATTTTAGAAATTTTTTTTTTGCCATTTGGTGTTTGTTGACTTATTGGTTGGGGGTACCGCCACCTCTAGGTTTGCAACTTTCTAATGGACTTGTTTCTTGCCTGGGTGCCTGATCAACATTCTTGGTTTGAAAATTTGTCTCATTTTCTAAATTAGTAATTTTTTTTAAATGTCTTTTAAAGTAATTTGTCGGCAAGGTTGGATAATAGTTAATAAATTGATTTCTGTGAAAAGTAAATTTATAGAATTTTAATTGTAAAATTTTTGAAGAAAGAAAACTTTTTGTTTAGTTAAACTTTTTGTGAGTTGAGTAAATTAAATTTTCATGTCTCTGTGGTACTCACCAGAAAATGTATTAGTGTTTAAGTTTTAAAAGGGGCAATTTCATCATTTGTGTCTTGTTAATTTGGTGTTGTCTTGTAAAGGTCTATGCTTGTATTGAGACTTATTTTTTTTTGACTCACGAGTCAAACTTTAGGCCACTCTTGGATTTTGGTTATTATGCTGGTCATGATCTTGTTTGTTTTTGTTTTTTTCTTTGATGTACATGTACATCGCTCAAAATTTACACTAAATTCCTCTCAATGGAACATATGTCATTGGGAACTTAATGCAGGTATTTTCCTAGTATTGTGCGGAAAAATTCCCCGCTTTGCAGGAAATTTTTCTCCCGGGCCCCGAAGGAGTGTGATAAGGCTTTCACACCTCTGTGTTAAAATTGTATATTAAAGTATTGTTTTATTTCTGTGTGATTGAAAGTGTCAATTTCGAAATGTAAATGTCTTTTCTACATGTTTTCAATTACATTGACTTTTAAGGGAAGTGAACTCTAAAATCGCAAAAGTGTTTATGTTCCAGAAAAATAGTAATAGTTTTGTATTTTCGCTTCTCAGTCGCTAGTTGGGAACTTGCAGGTTTTGCGCACGCGCGCGTTTGAAAAAGGATTTTGGAAGCAGAGTGGAAGGAGTCGTGGAAAAATGTAGACGTGTGTGTTTGATTCGCGTATGATCGTGAATTTTAAGAAAAGGTGGATTAATTTTGAAAGTGGAAGGATGTGATTAAAATATGTAACATAGTTCGACAAGTTGTGCGTAGAGTCGTTTGGCTCGGTTCAGAGATGAGTCACTCGTGTTTTTAAATGAATCAGCCTGGTAGTAATGGAATAATGAGTCTTGTGAAAAGAGAAAATGGTTCTTTCACTGGTCGGCTTGAATCGCTAATAGGGCTAGAGGGAAAGCTCATTTTACAGCGATTTGTATTTGCCTGACTCCTCCTTGTGTCCTAAGGTACGAATCAACCAATCTCCGTAACCAACCAAGATGTCGAATTCCGCCAGCATGATGTTGTGTAGTCAAGTTTCCCGACCATTATGGATTTTGTTCTGCGCAAGAATCTCGATGAGTTTATGCCGAGAGTCCATCCTGATATCCTTTCCCATGGTACAGAATTGTAAATGTTATATTTAAAAGAGACGAGGTAAAGTTTTATATATATTTAGTCTTCCACCTAACGAATAGAGTGTTAATTGTCAAATCCTCGTGAGTATCAAGTCATTGATGATGTTATATGAAAATGTCGTATATGTTCAAAGTATACAAATGTGATATATAAATGTCAAGTATAATATGAGGAATATTGTGTTTATTTTATGTATCAGAAAATATGTGTATTCTCTTGGTTCCTCTTCCTCCAGGGGTGTTCTTAATGGTCACCCTACCGAGTGTAACTCTGAGTTATTGCGAGAAATGCTTGTACTCCACTGTTTTCGATCAACTGCCTTGTTATTTCATGTTTAATAAATGTGTTTGATTTCAAAACTTTGTCTTCTCTGTCGAGTATACCAAAACGTTCGCGACATGTCACAGTTTGACGATAAGAACCACATATTGAAAGTGGAGATTAAAGACGCTTCGCGCCTGGTGCTCTCTCCTGTACGACACTCATTAGTAGTGAGGTTGTGATTTTGTGAAGCTGCTGCTTTTATCTTGCTGTGACTTTTCTTGCTTACGCTTGGGCGTGTTATATATAGACCATCCTAATTTTAAAGAGCGGAATTTAAGAAATGTGTTTCCTGTCAAAACATTATTAGTTAAATTGCTTTTGATTGTGCCAATCAGCTCAGCTAGTTGTGAAAGGTCTTTTTCGCGTCTCAGGAGATTGAAAAATTATTTTCGCAGTACAATGGTACAAGAAAGACTTTCATCTGTAGCTATTTTAGCTATAGAACAAGATATGCCACTGGATTATGATGATATTGTAACAAAATATCAATAACAGGTAAATAAATATAGAGATTTGTATTTAGAAAAATTGTGTAAAAAACAATTATGTTAACACAATTATGTATAAAAATTATATTAACAACAATTATTTTTCTCAACATCAATTAAATTTTGTGATCCCTCTCCCCTCTTCCCCCCTTGCTAACAAACATTTTATTTATTTCATATTGTGGATTTTCATACAAATCTCGCACCCCCAAATGAAATGCAGAAATGCCGCCCCTGATTCTAGGTACGTTTGATTTTGTGAATTCTTTTTTGTGGTGCTGTGACATTCGTAAATTTCGGGATTGTGATAGTGATATTTATGTGATCTTTAACTCAGTTGAGGAGTATAATGATAGAGTAATTAAAGCTAAATGTTAGAGTTAGGACTTATTAATGAAATTCAACTTGTTGATAAATGTGAAAATGTTGAAAAACCGAGTAAAAGGGCTAGGACAGAGGAGCATCCCACAAGGGAACTCCTACTAAAAACCAGGATGGAAATTTAAACTTAAAATCTAGTGACCATGATAACATGGACTGTAATGCTGTTAGTGATAGTGTTGTAATTGTAAATGAAAATGTTAGTCATAGTGTTGTAACTGTAAATGAAAATGCTAAAACTAAGTGCTGAAATCGCCGCGCAACCTGTTCAATTTAAAAGTGCACCTAAATCTAAAGTGGTTGAAAATAGTAGTAGAGAAATAATTATGGAGGTAGAAAAAAAGAACCAAAAGCAGAATGTTTTTTCATCAAGTTTAGAGACAACTACCAGTCTCCTTAAAAAGTTAAATGAAATCACAGACAACAAAGTATCTGGCAAGCTCTCAGGGGATATGCTTAAACTGATACCCAATGACGCTGACTCCTATAGGGTTGTTCAGCGCCATTTGACAAGTGAGGAAATCCCCTTCCATAGCTTAAACCTAAAAACGGAAAGGCCAAAAAAAGTAGTCTTGAAGGGTCTACCAACTGGCTATCACATTGAGGAGATAAAAATGACGCTAACATCCATTGGATTAGATGTAGTCCGGGTTTCTCAACTGAGAAACACAAAACAAGATTACCCCTGCCGATCTTTTTAAACAGCCTTAGGCCTACGGAAGACTGGCAGAGGGTTTACAGACTAACAAGATTAGGGTAATTGGCTGTGAAGGTAGAGGCCTTCAGAGTTCGGGGCATTAAAATTTGCTACCGGTGCCAGCAGTTCAATCACTTTTCAGAGAATTGCAGCATGTCACCTAAGTGCCTTAAGTGTGCAGAAGAACACTTCACACGGGACTGTCAGAGACCTAGGTCGGAGAAGGCAACGTGTGCTAACTGCAATGGTGACCACCCAGCGAACTTTAGGCAATGCCCGAAGAACCCCTGGTACAGAGGAAAGGCACCGGGGTATGCCCCCTCCATCCAAAATCAGATACCCCCTTGGAAGCAAAAGGCCCTCGGACTAAACCCCCAGGCACCCCCTCAGAGCTCCTCGCACATAGTGCCACAGGTAAACAGACACCAACCTTCAGCACCTACCAGATCGGTGCAAGAGCAAGCCCCCAAACCATCGACCTATAGAGAACTGACCCTGGAGGAAGTAAGAAAGTCGAGAGTCGTACAGGACAAAGCACCAGGCGCGAAGCGCCTTTAATCTCCAGTTTCAACATGCGGTTCTTATCGTCAAACTGTGACATTAATTCAGTGGAGGTTCGAGGTTTTATTTACTACTTTTTATTATTTGTCCTAGCTCCTAGTGTGGCAGTTTGTTGCACATTTAGAGTTTAAGCAGTTTGGGGGTTGATACAGATCTAAGGATTAGATAGCATTTTGGCAGCTTTGAGTTTTGAAAATTAATCGCTGGTTTTATTTAATATCAGATGTTTGAGGTGGGATTTTTAATTCCGATTATCGATGTTTAGAACAGCGCGCGGTCTCTTACGAGATTTAGCCTTGCGATGATCATAGTCATACAGATCGAATTACAGTTCATTTGGAACGGATGGCAAATTTTTGTAAAATTTAAGCGCTAGCTTTTTAATTTGGGCTCTAAATGTTTTTATTTTGAAGTCATTCCTAATTACAGAGCTTCTTAAGTACCTGGGAGCTTTCCTGATAATCCGTAGGATTTTGTTTTGTTTTGTATCTAGGAGGTCTATTGTAGTTTTACAGGCATATCCCCATACGGGTGCTGCATACAGCATTCCCGGGCGGATGACCGATTTATAAATTAGCAGTTTGTTTTGATGACTGAGATTTCCGTTTCCTATCGTTGGGTATAAGGCTCCTGTAGTTATATACGCTTTTTTGATTAAGTTCATTATGTGCTGATTCCAGGTTAGGTGGGAATCTATCGTTACACCTAGGTATTTAGTAGATTTTTCCGCGCGTAAGGCATGATTGTTTATATACTGTGGCGGCGGAGGCGGTTTGTTTTTCCTTGAGAAATAAATCCAATGACATTTATTGGGGTTTAATTTTATTCGCCATTTTTCCAGCCATGTTTGGAGTATGTCTAAGTGTTGTTGTAGCTGTCTGTGCATTACTGAGACATAGGGGTGTTTCGCAAGTATCGCACTGTCGTCTGCATAGAGTGCCAGCTCTGTGTTTGGAGTCCTAGGGATGTCGTTCAGGTATATGTTAAAGAGTGTCTGGCCCAGGATAGAACCTTGCGGTACACTACTTTTAATGAGCTTGGGTGTAGATAATTTACCTCCTACTCTAACTTGAAAGTGTCAGTTATTTAAGTATGAAATTAAAAGTTTGACAAGAGCGTCAGGGACTTTTAAAGTGATCAATTTGTACGCTAATCCACTGTGCCACTCTTTATCAAAGGCTTTTTCTATGTCCAGAAAAATCGCAGCTGTGCGTGTCTTGTTATTGAGACCAGAAGATATGTACTCTATCACTCTCAGCAATTGATGAGTGGTGGAGTGCTTTGGCCGAAATCCAAACTGCTCCGGAATGATAATGTCATTCTCACTAAGGTGCGTGTTCAGTCTCTTAAGAATTATTTTCTCAGTAATTTTACTATGTGTCGGTAGCAATCTAATTGGTATGTAGTTGGCTGGAATTGTGGCTTCCTCACCTGATTTAGGGATTGTTATGATTATCGCTTCCTTCCATTCTTTGGGAAAATAGTTTTGTTTTAATATTTTATTTATTAAGATAGTCAAGTAACATATTACGTTTAGGGGTAGGTTTTTTACTGCAATATTTCTGATTTTGTCGTGCCCTGGGCTTTTACGGTTTTTGATAATTTCTACTATCTCCTGCAGGATGGCTGGGTTAATCTCAGCCGTTACCGGGGAATTCCTGAAGTTATTTCAAGTTTGTCTAAACATTCCTAGGGTGTCTTGACACATTAGATCGTGGTTTGGTTGGAATTGTTTTTCATAATGGCTTGCGAGCGCCTCGGCTTTTTCCTCGTCTGAGTACGCGATTTTAGAGCCATATATTAGAGGCGGGAGCTTAATTTGAGGTTTCTTGAGTCTTTTTGCGAATTGCCAGAGCGATATTTCTTCTGGGCTATAGGATTCGATTAGTTCTTTATACTGTTGCTGCTTTTCTGCGACAATTTTTCCCTTGACTTTGCACGTGAGTCTGTTAAGCTCCCTTTTAAGGGCGGGGTCTCTGTTAGCCTGCCATGTCTTACGTATTCTATTTCTTTGCCTGACTAATTGTTTGACATGGTGGGAAAGTGTGGGCATTTTTGGAGACTTCCGATGTGTTGTGGCAGAGGCAATTGCTCTCTTGACCTCTGTTGTGAGTGTGTGCGTGGCATAGTCAATATTCGCCGTGTTTATTATGTTAGGTACTGCTAAGTGCGCCTCGACGAGTGCTCTTTTGAATACTTCCCAGTTGACCCTCTCTTGTCCCAAAGAGGCTGGAAGAGGTGTATTCAGGTCGAATGTCACCAGTACCGGTAGATGATCCGAGTCGAATTCATCCAGGGTACTAATAGTGTGAGCGTAATCTATGTTTCGCGTTATGACAAAGTCCATGAATCTGCCGTTGGCGTCTGAGAAGCAGGTTGGTATCGACGGTGCAATAATGTTAGTATTTGTGGTGTTCAGCAGTCTACGTATCTGTGTACCGGGTGAATTGGCTCTGATACAGCCCCACGCTCGGTGGTGTGCGTTGAAGTTGCCTGCGAGTAACGTGTTTGGATATCGCGAGAAAAGCAGTTCCAGTTGCGCAGCTACGTCTACTCTACTCATATATTTGACATATGTTGAGGTTTGGATAAACGGGCTAGTATTATTAATTTTAATTTTTATACTAGTATTTTCTATACTTTGAAGATTTCTGCTTTTTAGTTCCTCGTGGGGAATATTTCTTTTAATGTATATTGCTGTTCCTCCATGGGGCGTTCTAGCATTAATATTTGAGCTAAGATTATGATAACCAGAGTAGTTGGCTATGTTTAGTTTTTACTTTCTCTAACTCTAGTTTCCTGGATTAAAAAGGCGTCTACGTCATTTTCGTTTACATAGTTCCTAAGTTCATTTATTCTTGGAGATATGCCATTCGCATTACAAAATATTATTTTAATGGATTCCTTTTGGAACCTAGCCATGACGGGTTTGATTCTCACTGTTACTTTTAACGTCCGCGATTATTTTAAGGGCCTCAAAGACCATTACCATAGGATCACTCTTTTTTTGTACAAACTCTGCGAACTGCATCAACACATGTTTTATGTCGTCTAAATTGAACATGCTGATAAATCCTCTGTTGAGGTTGAAAATATCCTCCATCTTTTCAGCATCAGATTTATCAGTCGGTTCAGTCTCAGCTTCCATTTCCTCAGCCTCAGCCGCGGATTGCACTTTTATGTGAGTGTCCTTTTGGAACTCTATAGTCTTTTGATTTTTTTCACCCATTTTAACTACCAGCTGGGTTTGCGCTAGCTCTTCTTCCCTGACTTGTTTAGATTGTTTCCAATCCTCAACCTTCCTGTCAAGTCTATCCTTTGCCTCCTTTGCCTGTCTGGCTTTTTCTGCTCGAGATCTCCTTTTAATGGCAGCTGTAGCTGCTCTTACTTCCTCCAGGGTCAATTCTCTGAGGTCGATGGTTTGGGGCCCTGCTCTTGCACCGATCTAGTAGGTGCTGAAGGTTGGTGCCTGTTTACCTGTGGCACTATGTGCGAGGAGCCCTGGGGGGGGGGTGCCTGGGGGTTTAGTCCGAGGGCTTTTTGCCTCCAAGGGGGTATCTGATTTTTTGGGGGAGGGGGGGGGGCATACCCCGGTGCCTTTCCTCTGTTCCAGGGGTTCTTCGAGCATTGTCTGGAGTTCGCTGGATGGTCACCATTACAGTTAGCACACGTTGCTTTCTCCGACCTGGATCTCTGGCAGTCCCGTGTGAAGTGTTCTTCAGCACACTTAAGGCACTTAAGTGGCATGCTGCAATTCTCTGAAGAGTGGTTGAACTGCTGGCACCCGTAGCAAATTTTAAAGCCCCTAGCTCTGAAGGCATCTACCTTCACAGCCAAGTACCCTAATCTTTTTAGTCTGTAAACCCTCTGCCAGTCTTCCGTAGGCCTAAGGCTGATTAAAAAGATCGGCAGGGATAATCTTGTTTTTGTGTATCTCAGTTGAGAAACCCGGACTACATCTAATCCAATGGATGTTAGCGTCATTTTTAACTCCTCAATGTGATAGTTAGTTGGTAGCCCCTTCAATACTAACTTTTTTGACCTTTCAGTTTTCAGGTTTAAGCTATGTCAGGGGATTTTCTCGCTAGACAAATGGCGCTGAATAACCTTATAAAGTCAGCGTCATTGGGTATGAGCTTAAGCATATCTCCTGAGAGTTTGCCAGATACTTTGTTGCCTGTGATTTCCTTTAGCTTTTTAAGGAGAGCCTGGTAGTTGTCTCTAAACTTGATGAAGAAACATTCTGCTTTATGTTCTTTTTTTTCTACCTCCATAATATTTTCTCTTGCACTATTTTCAACCGTTTTAGGTTTAGGTGCACTCTTAAATTGAACAGGTTGCGCGGCAATTTCAGCATAAGTCTTAGTTTTATCATTTTCATTTACAACATTATCACTAACCTTTTCATTTACAACCCTATCACTAAATTTTAAGTTTAACTTTCCATCCTGGTTTTTAGTAGGAGTTCCCTTAGTGGGAGACTCCTCAGTCCTAGCCCTTTTACATGGATTTTCAACTGTTTCAGTTTTGTCAACAAGTTTAATTTCATGAATTAGTCCTATTTCTAGCAGTTTAGCTTTAACTTCAACATTATTAAAACTTAAATTACTATACTCAAGTGATTTAAAGATTACATACATATCATTACTCTTAAATTTAGCCATGTCACGGTAAGACAGAAAAGAATACACAAAATTGAACGAACCTATAATCCGGGAGACCTGGTTTTTTTCCTGTACGATAAGTCCATTCTTGAGCATATCCCTCATATGCAGCGTCAGCGTGTAGATCACCAGTCTTAGGAAATTAACGGGCGCGTTAGCGCGCTGGAGTTGCACTCGGTAGGCCCGGGTTCGATTCCAGACACTGCCAAAACTGCCGCCGTGTTCACGCGGAGTACGATCACGTTAAACATGTGGGTCCGTAAGTCCTTCCGAGAGGCTGGTGGTAGGGGAAGGAGGGTACGGTCCCTGTGGATGCCTCCCCCACTGGGTTCCGGTCTAAATTGGGTGGCACTTCCCGGAAGTCCAAACAGTTACCTTACACCTTTCTGGTAGGTCGGACGGTCTGGGTGTCAACAAGATAAAAGCAGCAGCTTCGCAAAATCACAACCTCACACTTCGAAGTCTGAGCTCCGAATGGAATGAATGAATGAGAAAGTAAGAGCAGCTACAGCTGACATTAAAAGGAGATCGGAGTTAGATAAAGCCAGATAGGCAAATGGTAGACTTGACAGAAAGGTCCAGGATTGGAAACAAATTAAACGAGTCAGGGAAGAAGAGCTCGCGCAAACACAGCTGTTAGTTAAAACGGGCGAAAAAAAAGACTATCGAATTCCAAAAGGACACTCACAAAAAAGTGCAAACCGCGGCTGAGGCTGAGGAAATGGAACCCGAGACTGAACCGACTCATAAATCTGATGCTGAAAAGATGGAAGATATCCTCAACCTCATCAGAGGATTTATTAGTATGTTCAATTTAGACGACATAAAACATCTGCTGATGCAGTTCGCAGAGTTGGTAAAAAAAAAGCGATCTTATGGTAATGGTCTTTGAGGCCCTTAAAATAATCACGGATTTTAAAAGTAACAGTGAGAATCAAACCCGTCAAGGCTAGGTCCCAAAAAGAATCCTTTGAAATACTATCTTGGAATGCGAACGGCACATCTCCAAGAATAAATGAACTTAGGAACTATGTAAACGAAAATGACGTAGACGCCTTATTAATTCAGGAAACTAGAGTTAGAGGAAATAAAAAACTAAACATAGGCAACAACTATGGCTATCATAATTTTAGCCCAAATACAACTGCTAGACGGCCCCATGGAGGAACAGCAATATACATTAAAAGAAATATTCCCCACGAGGAACTAAACAACAAATATCTTGAAGGTATAGAAATTACAAGTATAAAAATTAAAATAATAATACTAGCCCGTTTATCCTGACCTCAACATATGTCAAAAATATGAGCAGAGTAAATGTAGCTGCGCAACTGGAACTGCTTTTCTCGCGATATCCAAACACGATACTCGAGGGCGACTTCGACGCACACCATTGAGGGTGGGACTGTAGGAGAGCCAATTCACGCGGTACACAGATAAACAGACTTCTGAACACGACAAACACCAACATTATCGCACCGTCGACACCAACCTGCTTCTCAAGTGCCAACGGCTCATTCATAGACTTTGTCCTAATGCGAAACATAGATTAGGCTCACACTATTAGTACCCTGGATGAATTCGACTCGGATCATCTACCGGTACTAGTGACATTCGCCCTGAACACACCTTTTCCAGCCTCTTTGGGACAAGAGAGGGTCAACTGGGAAGTATTCAAAAGAGCACTCTTCGAGCCGCACTTAGCAGTACTTGACATAATGAGCACGGCGGATATTGACTCTGCCACGCACACACTCACAACAGAAATCAAGAGAGCAATTGCCTCTGCCACAACACATCGTGAGTCTCCAAAAATGCCCACACTTTCCCACCAAAACAATTGTTAAACAATTAGTTAGGCAAAGAAATAGAATACGTAAGACATGGCAGGCTAACAGAGACCCTGCCCTTAAGGCTCCTCATCACACAAAAAATATCCAGATTCTGCTCGGTCCGAGATCGGACCAACTGCTTTGCTTTCCCCCACAACAGGACCGACAGCTTCCAGGAGGGTCGAATTCCCACCCCCAGAGATCTTCCCCTTACCACTGTATGTGTCCGCAGAGTACTATATCACTTTGAGCGTGTCTTCACCCGTCACCTCCGATAATGAGACCAAAGAGTCTGGAAGAATGAGACCAACACGGAAGGCTATTTAAAGGGAAACGAAAAATGCAGTCAGCAAGGTGGGGTAATATTGAATAAAAATGCTTGACTATTGCTCAAAGTAGTGAAATATTTGTCTTAAAAACAACAGAGGAAACAATTATTTTTTATTACAAATATCTTAAATTTATAGTTTGTAATCCCTTTTGAACATGTAACAGAATAATGATAAATAATAATAATAATAACAATAACTTCTTACATTTATGCTTTCATGCATTTAGGGATTGCAATCTCGGATGTTTTTACAATCTCGGGATTAAATTTTTTAATTCCATTATTTCACGGGATTGGGAATTTAATTTTACTTTTAAAGAAAACCCTATTTTATATTCTTACAAAGTTTTATCTATAAATATTATATATATGTGAACAATAATACCATGCTGAAATTAGCGTTTAAACTATGTTACTTTTTTAACATTTTGCTTAAAAAATCTTGTTTTGCTAAAACATTTTAGACCATATCATGTTAAAATCTAACATGAATAAGTCTTAAGATTCAGAATATAACAGACTTCGAACAAAAATAATTTTATCTATGCATGGAAGTACAAATGATGTGATAAATTCTCCCATACTATTCTCCGTTTGCAAATTTTATAATTTGGTAAATTGGTCATGATGGAAAGAGAAAGATATTGAGGATTAGTGCCATGTATATCGAGCTGAGAAATCATCGAATTATCATTGATTTAAAATCATCATTGCCGCAGCCAAGGGGAGTTACACACACCGTTTAAATTTTTTTCGATTCTTAATTAAATATTTAACTTTAGGTATGATACATACGACAGAAGAAATATAAGGAATATTTTTATTTTGCTAATAATAGTAAAATAAATCATACCATTCAACTTTAACACTATTGAAATTTATTACAAACAGGGATCACATTTGATAAAATGTGCCAAACAAATCATATATTTCTTTTTTTTTTTTTCCTTCTTCTTTTTTTTTTTATAAATCAATCGTTTAAATTTCTTTTAATTATCTATTACACAAAATACAGTCTTAGACCATTTTTAACACTTTACAACATAGTTGAAAAGTGCTTATGACTTTGTTCATTCTGTCTGTCTGTCCGTTCGCATGATAGCTGCATAAAAATGACTTTACCAAAATTAAATTTTTGTATGTTGATGAGACAGTTTGTGGGATATACGGGAATGTAAATGAATATCATCCCCCAATTAGTTTTGGATTGAACCCAGGTTGAAAAAATGAAATACATTGAACTCTATGGGACCTAATTTTGAAATATTTTGTAACCGAAGTTAAAATTCACAAATTGCTTCGAAAATTTTAAGAAATATTCAAAGTATCCCATAAAATACATTAAAAAAATTCAGCAAAACATGTTCGGTAGTTTTTTTCTAAATAAAAAGTTAAACAATAATTACATAAATATAATATGAAGATATCACGTGACCAACTTTAAAATAAAATATGGTACCCATCTGTTTTTTCAGAGTAAAGATCGTGTCTTTAAAGTTCTTTTCAATTTATATTTAGTGTTGCATTAATCTTAAAACCGCTTTATTTTTGCGTATTTTCTGTGCATCACATATTCTGCACCACCGCAATTACAATGTTTTTGAGTTTAAATGATCAAACTTTGATTATTTATACAACGAAGTCTAATTTTAATGGTTGCAGAATGTAAACAGGTGATTGTAAGAGGAGTTGTATAAGAATTGTCGAAATTTTTTCACGCAAAATTATTTAACTCTGGAGTTTGGAATAAAAGAGAATGAATGAAATATTCACTGCTTTTACATAGAGAGCCAGACGATTTATATTTCGATGACGTCATTTGAATAAAGTTCATTTTTTTTCGATGAGGTTTTCATTTTAAGTAAAATAAATTATTGCAATTCTGTGATAATTAAAAAAATATCACCCCTGAATGTATAGCATTTTAGCGATGTTTAAATAAAATTGCATTTCAGTTGGAAAGTATTTCGTAATCAATGCTTTATGCATGATTGATCTTTCTTGTTAAATATTTCCAACATAGTTGTAAAGTGTTTATGACTTTGTTCATTCTGTCTGTCTGTCCGTTTGCACGATAACTGCCGTAAAAATGATTTTATCAAAATGAAATTTTGTTATTGAGACGATCTGTGGGACATATGGGAATGTAAAAGAATAATGTCACACAATTATGTTTGGATTTAACCCGGGTTGAAAAAATGAAATACATTGAACCCTATGGGACCTAATTTTTCAAACATTTTTTAAACGGAGTTAAATTTCACATATTGCTCTGAAAATTTCAGGAAATATTTAAATTATCACGTAAAATGTGCAAAAAATTTCATCGAAATACTTAAAATAGTTTTTTAAATAAAAATTTAAATAATAATTGTACCCATATTATATGAAGAGACACATGACTCATTTTTTCTTTCGCTTAGTCAAAATCGTGATTTTTAAGGAAATGCTTATATTCATATTTAATGTTGTATCCGTTCTAAAACTACTTTATTTTTGCATATTATCTGTGTATCTAAATTCTGTGCCTACGCAATTACACTATTTTTAATTTTAAAGGATCATCAATCTTTGACTATTTCTATAACGAAGCGGAATTTTAACGTATTCAGAATGTAAACAAACCAAGCTACACCAGTAAGATGGGTTGTATAAGAATTGCTGCATTTTTTTAGTGCAAAATTATTTAGATCTGGAATATAAGCGATATGAATGAAATATTCATTGATTTTACATAGAGAAGTAGACGATTTTATAGCAAATTTTGTTTGAGTAAGCATAAAATGGAATGGATCTTATAAGCAGAAAATGGTTGCCAAAATAGACTCTACTCCTATAATGGCTATTTTAGTGCTTTTTAGTAGCAAAATTTGATACACTTTTCGACATAAAATATATCAAAATATTGATATTGCTTAGTAAAGAAATAAATTATATAAATAGTGTTACGATTTGCATATCAAATAACATTATAATAGAAAATCTGGTAATTAGTAATAGTAGTCATAAACTTCTTTTTAAACAAACACCCTGTATTGTTGTTTTTAAAAGTGAGTTTAGACAAACACACTCTATCAAATAAATGGGGGTCTACAATGTTCAATTTTGAAATTTCAACAATACTTTAATTATATATAGATACATAAGCATAAACATGGTCTTGGAAAAAGGAGGGGGGGGGGGGGGGTAATCGAAAAAAAAAACGAAAATCGAAAAAAGTTTTAAGTTCTTTATTTTAAGGTGCTATAGCACCAATTATAATTTTTTTCTCTTTGCTTCGATGCCATATTATAAAAGTAAGATCATGTCTATAGCGTTCTTGGGGGGTTGAGATACAGATTCCTAAAATCGGGTTTGGTCACGTCACGTATAATATACACTTGACAGCTACGGATTCAGACATGCCAACTTGAAGGGACGTAACGCTGTGACGTTTCTAAAATAAAGGCGACGTATTAAAGATTTAACATGATGAATAATTTCACATAGGAATTACTTGTTTAGCGCAACGATAAGCTATGTAATTTGACTCATGTATTAAATGTAAAAGTTTGTCAAATTTTGGTTATTATACCGACCATTCATTACTTCAGTCAACGGAATATTGAGTGTTTGAAGAAAATCCACCAAAATGCACCTGCGTATCTTCTACTTCTTCGACCCAGACCGTCCGACCTACCAGAAAGGTGTAAGGTATCTGTTTGGACGGCCGGGAAGTGCCACCCAATTTAGACCGGAACCCAGTGGGGGAGGCATCCACAGGGACCGTACCCTCCTTCCCCTACCACCAACCTCTCGGAAGGACTTACGGACCCACATGTTTAACGTGATCGTACTCCGCGTGAACACGGCGGCAGTTTAGGCAGCGGCGGGAATCGAACCCGGGACTACCGAGTGCAACCTCCGCGCGCTAACCACAGGTCTACCGCGCCCCTGCACTTGCGTATCTGTAGCAATTGATTGAAAACGAACTGACGAGTCAGAGGTAATACCATTTCATACATACAGGAGGAAGAACATTCATAATTCTATAAGACTAGCAGTATACCCGTTCTTCGTACGGAGTATATAATATAAAGAAACTTACAATTCACGATCATGTGCAAATTCTTATAGTAAATGACATTGTTAATCAAACTATTCTATTAAAATATTTAATTTAATGCTCTTAAAATAAATTTAAGAATATCTGTTCTCGATATACAAAATTATATTCACGGGCAGATCTGAAGAATAAAACATCCTAGTCCCAATATGAAATTGAACCAATATATGCAAAACAAAAGCACTAAAATTGTATGGGACCCGTACTACTTATATTCGCGATTATTAGAAGATATACAAGTGCATTAGTAGAAAATTACACGTACTATAACATATGAGTTTCTAAAATCTTTTCCAAAATAAAACCGATGACGAAATAAATTGAAAATATCAATAACCCCGCAATCTTTAAACCTAAAGGCCGTAATTCATTCCAATATATGCCAATGTACCTGTACTACTTATATTCCCGTAGATTTGAAGATATACCCGTGCATTGTAGAAGATTCCCGCACTACGTATAATATATGAGTCTCAACAATTTTTGTCAAAATAAAACAATGACGCAATAAATTGAAAATATGAATCATCCCCGAATCAATAATCCCCGAAAATATCAATAATAATAATGTTTAAACCTGGAAACCTTAATTGGTATAATCCGGTCAAAAATGCAATATCGGTGAAATTTATTTTATATGCATATCTTTATTATTTAAATCCGAAAAGATTTAATAAAAATAATCTGCCGCATAAACACATTGAATTTAAATCCGTTGCTAAGCGGCATGATATAATTTTCTTTAAATAAATTGGCCGAAAAAATATCGTCTGCATAATGCTATTTCTACGGAAGGTTTAATTGTTTGTTTTTAATTAATATTTAGACAACCCCTGGTGTTAGAAACTCGAAACATGGATTCAATTTTAAGTGAGGATATTTCAAGGCTACCCACAAAATTTCATTAAATTCAGTTCAACCGTTCTTCCGTGGTGATGAAACAAACATACAGACATACAGGCAGATTTTCAATTTTATTTATATAGACTAGAAAATGCACCCGGTGTTACATGGGAGTTAGAGCAGGGTAATTATATAAAATAACAAAATATATAATTTTTATTCGTATAAATAACAGTAAAAATTGCATGCAAGCCGTGTACACTGATGCAATTGACGTAATAATATCCTCTCCCCCCCCCCCCTCCAAATCGCAAAACCAATTTATATATTCGCAGCGTATCTTCCGCAAATAAAGTGATTTGTATGTTTCCAATAAATAGGCGTCTGCAACTTTGATAAGATAAATACCAATAACAGCACTCATTGCAGCAAAATATTATTAAATAGTAATTGGTAAGATTTGCTAACTCGAGAATGAACAAACAGATGCTCTACATTGAGTAAGCATACTGAAATGAAAAGGTACAGTATTTAAACCGTTCTCCATTCGCAACTCGAAATGCCGCCTTTCCATGTAATGTGAGAACAATTTTCACACTCTTCACCCTTCTATCTTTCATGACAACCATAAACTACACTGCCTGTACACCATAAACAACTCCCCTCACAGGGGTCCTGTCGACCCCTGAAGGAAATAAGAAAGAGGGGGAAAGCAAAATACAATTTTTTTCAGATCAATATTTGCTTTGGTTAAAAATTGCTGGGAATCTATTTATGGTAGAGCAAAAATTTAGGCATCTATCGAATGCTAGAATTCTATTCATGGGTCCTGTCTTTTTAAAATTCGAGTATTATGAAATGCAAATTGATTAAAGTCGGTTAAACTTTTAGTTTTGGCTTTTCTTAGTGACTCTCAAATTCAATAAATTGTTAAAAATACTTAACAATAATTTAAACGAAAAATGAAAACAAAAGGCCAATTTTAATTTCTTTAGCTTTGAAATCTTGAAAACAAAATTGAAATAGGTTGATTTTTGGAGGAGCTACGCTATCTAGCATTAGCACTAAAACGACCATACATTAACATGGAAGGTGAAGATTGAAGCTTGTGACTGATGAAGCCCCTTAAAAGGAAGCTTAACAGACTCACGTGCAAAGTCAGGGAAAAAATTGTCTCAGAAAAGCAGGAACAGTATAAAGAACTAATCGAATCCCTTAGCCCAGAAGGCGTATCGCTTTGGAAATTTGCAAAAAGACTCAGGAAACCTCAAATTAAGCTCCCGCCCCTAATAAATGGCGCTAAAATCGCGTACTCAGACGAGGAAAAAACCGAAGCGCTCGCAAGCCATTATAAAAAACAATTCCAACCAAACCACGATCTAATGTATCAGGACACCCTAAGAAGGGTTAGACAAACATTAAATAACTTCAGGAATTTCCCGGTAACGGCTGAGATTAATCGAGTCACCCCGCAGGAGATAGTAGAAATTATCAAAAACCGTAAAAGTTCAGGGCACGACAAAATCAGAAATATTGCGGTTAAAAACCTACCCCTAAACGTAATATGTTACTTGACTATCTTAATTAATAAAATATTAAAACTAAACTATTTCCCCAAAGAATGGAAGGAAGCGATAATTATAACCATTTATAGACCAGGCGAGGATGCCACAATTCCAGCCAACTACAGACCAATTAGTTTGCTACCGACACTTAGTAAAATTACTGAGAAAATAATTCTTAAGAGACTGAACCTTAGTGAGAATGACATTATCATTCCGGAGCAGTTTGGTTATCGGCCAAAGCACTTCGCCAATCATCAATTGCTGAGAGTATATGTATACATATCTTCTGGTCTCAATAACAAGACACACACAGCTGCGATTTTTTTGGACATACAAAAAGCTTTTGATAAAGGGTGGCACTGTAGATTAGCGTACAAATTGATCACTTTAAAAGTCCCTGTCGCTCTTGTCAAACTTTTAATCTCATACTTAAATAACAGACACTTTCACGTCAGAGTAGGATGTAACTTATCTACACCCAAGCTCATAAAAAGTAGTGTACCGCAAGGTTTTATCCTGGGCCCGACACTCTTTAATATATACCTGAACGACATCCGTAGGACTCCAAACACAAAGCTGGCACTCTATGCAGACGACAGTGCGATACTTGCAAAACACCTTTACGTTTTAGTAATGCACAGACAGCTACAACAACACTTAGACATACTCCAAACCTGGCTGCAAAAATGGCGAATAAAATTAAACCCCAATAAATGTCATTGGATTTATTTCTCGAGGAAACGTAAACCTCCGCCGCCACTGTACATAAACAACCATGCACTACGCGCGGAAAAATCAACCAAATACCTAGGTGTAACGATAGACTCCCATCTAACCTGGAAATTGCATGTAACGAACTTAATCAAAAAAACGTATATAACTACAGGAGCCTTATACCCAATGATAGGAAACGGAAATCTTAGTCATCAAAACAAACTGCTAGTTTATAAATCGACCATCCGCTCGGGAATGCTGTATGCAGCACCCGTATGGGGATATGCCTGTAAAACTACAATAGACCTCCTAGGGATAAAAAAAAAAAAATCCTACGGACTATTAGGAAATAGGAATGACTTTAAAAGAAACTGTTAGAGCCCAAATTAAAAAGCTAACGCTTAAATTTTACAAAAATTTGCCATCCGTTCCAAATGAACTGTAATTCAAACTGCATGACTATGATCATCGCAAGGCCAAATCTCGTAAGAGACCCCGCGCTGTTCTAAACATCGATAATCGGAATTAAAAAATCCCACCTCAAACATCTGATATTAAATAAATCTCACGACTAATGTTTTATAAGAAAATGTTCTAAACTCTAAATTGCCAAAATGCGAGGTAACCCTTAGATCTGCATCAACCCCCCAAACTGCTTAAACTCTAAATGTGCAACAAACTGCCACACTAGGAGCTAGGACAAATAATAAAAAGTAGTAAATAAAAACCTCGAACCTCCAATTAGGGTCACAGAATTAATGTCACAGTTTGACGATAAGAACCACATATTGAAACTGGAGATTTAAGGCGCTTCGTGCCTGGTGCTCTGTCCTGTACGACACTCTACGTCTCTACGTCATTTTCCAAATCAGCGACATGTAGACCGAATTGGGACTTGTCTCAATCCTGTCTAACATGCACCACTATGATCCTTCCGGATCCCTAATTTATTTAAAAGTCTTTTTATGATTCCTAAACCATTTATACCTATGATCGGAGATTAAAGCAAGCTCCTTTGAGCTTTGCTGGGCACT
Organism: Amaurobius ferox; assembly: GCA_951213105.1. Classification (NCBI taxonomy): domain Eukaryota; kingdom Metazoa; phylum Arthropoda; class Arachnida; order Araneae; family Amaurobiidae; genus Amaurobius; species Amaurobius ferox. The sequence goes on along the minus strand of OX578152.1, from coordinate 35,353,168 downwards.
CCAAAAATAGTGATTCCTTGAGCCCATCACTTAGAATTTCATCGTCGTTGCTGACCGCAGCCTATTCTGTTGTATACTTAACAAATCTTCGGCATCTTATTTAATTATTTTTCGTATATTTTAAATTTAATTCTTAATTTAACTTAAACTTAACTCTTAAATAATTTTTTTAAGCTGTCAACCTTAACCATTAATTTAAACGTTTAACCTTTTATTAAAATGTGAACCATAAACCTTTAACTTATACTTTTGACCTTGTTTTCTGCTAAAATAAACTTCAGCGCTTCTTGGTTTTTTAATGTGGCTCGCTCTTGCGTTTTTCTTGCCCTCCCACCCCTTCTTTTCAGCCGAGCAGGCATCAACCATCGCCAAGACACCAAATTTCTTGACCATCTACAAACTCCAAGCTACTTCAAACCCCACGTCCACTGGATAGTGGAGCGCCCTGCTGACCATATTGCTATCAAACTCTCACCTCATGATCTGATATGCTAAATTCGATGTGGGGAATGAGTCTCCTAGAGACAGGTGCCTCGAAATTCAATGTCTTGGTCTTGGTTGGTTTACAAAGCAAAATGCAGTGCAAATCAAGATTAATAACACATACGTACTTTTCGAAAATTAACTGGATTTTCTTCAGTGCAAAATACTTTTTACAATGAAGATGGAAATCCAGTTAATTTCCGAAACATATGTATGTGTATTTATCTTGATTTGCTCTGCATTTTACGTCATAAACCAGTTCATTAGTGTGTAAAGTCACGCATTTTACAAATTTCCCATTTGCGGAGGACGAGGCTATGAGCACTGCAGTCTGGTCCTCTTAAATCTAGTATATTCGACGCGCTATATAACATTCTTATCCCTATCTAGGCTCAAGAAACTTGCTTACTAAATGCCATCTTCTTGTTGCCACCATTTCTTTTAAAAAATTTTCAGTTATAACAGTTTTACTGCTGATAAAGACTTAACATTATATTTTAAAAGAGAAAATTTTAGCTTATCTGAATTTTATATATTTAAGCAGTCATGTACCGTGATAGAATGGGACACTTAATAGAGCAACAAATTAATTCTCTAAAAATCAATATTTTTTGTGTAAAACAGTTAATAGAATAATATACTACATTCATTAAAAGTTTCCACAATATAAACAAAATTACCTGTGTGCAAAAAAGTTGAGATTACTCCTCCCATACCACCACAACAGCACATGAAGACATTTTGTTTTGAGATCCATGTGTCAAATTAAATAAAGTTCTTTCAGATGTACTTTACGTGTAAAGTGTCATCAATTTACGTTATTTTTGCTTTAAAAAGATCCGAAAATTGATAATATTAACACAATTTGAAAATTAAGTGGTAGGTTGATTTTTACATGAAAAGATCCTTTTATAGAAAACTTGTTATGAAACAAATGTTATGAAAAACATATAAACATTATAATATTAATTTTGCAAGATACAACAAAATTTTGTTATAGCGTTATGAAAATATCTTATACAGATTTAAAGCACCTTCAATTCCATTATAATCTTTTTTGATTGTACTAAAATTAGTTTGAATTGCTCAATTTGTTCTTGAGATAGAGCCCACACACACATATACATTGTTTGCACATAAGGACCATTGTTTCAAGACTTTCTTGGAGGTGAGAAGGCAAAAGTTCTAATGTTCCAATGATGGAAATATGATTCAACAGTATTTCATTGTTTCTATATAAAAATTATATAAGAAACATAATGACTTATAAACCTTTAGGGGGAAGCCCTGTTACAAATACTGACACAATTTAGAATCTGTTATGTATCTAATCACAAAACCCACTTGTAAGGGAAGATTCACCAAATTTGGAAGATACTCCCACAGCAAATGCCTACATCCATGGTCTGGTTTTACGCTTATTATATTCCTATCTGATTGGAATAGCCGATATCTGCAATGGCAGCAAGAAACTTGTTATAAGTCACAATGATGAACTTGTTTCGAACTGACCATTTCAGTCCTCCCACACAGATATGAGCTATTGCATGCTATCAAGCATATAATAAGAGCAAAACAGGTCCATGGATGGTGGTATCTGTAATGGCAGTGTCTTCCAGATGTTATGCACATATAAATCAGTGATGCTAAAAATTTGTAAGCTGATGAATATGTAAAAATGTGTAATCTATGTTCCTTTTTAAATACTACACAATTACTCATCAGAAGAAATACATACTTTCCTATTTTAAACATATTGAAAAATATAGAAAACATAAAACCCCGGAATTATAAATGTACTTGACCAACTATGTAAAAATTAAATAAAATACAATGTACAGACCTTTTACACATTATTATGCGACCGTGTTCATGCGGAGTACGATCACGTCATGTGGGTCCGTAAGTCCTTCCAAGAGGTTAGTGGTAGGGGAAGGAGAGTACGGTCCCTGTGGATGCCTGCACCACTGGGTTTTGGTCTAAATTGGGTGGCACTTCCTGGCCGTCCAAACGGTTACCTTACACCTTTCTGGTAGGTCAGACGGTCTGGGTTTCAACAACAAGAACATTATTATGTGAGAGCCAATGGCCCTACCGTGCTGAAAACACCGGTTCTCATTAGATCACCGAAGTCAAGCAGCATTGGGCACGGTCAGTACTTGAATGGGTGACCACCTGGGAACATCGCATGCTGTTGGCACATTACAGGAGCAGCAGCCCGGTGGTTTGCACGCTGCCACAACTGCCGCCGTGTTCATGCGGAGTACGATCATTTTAAACATGTGGGTCCGTAAGTCGTTCCGAGAGGTTGATGGTAGGGGAAGGAGGGTACGGTCCCTGTGGATGCCACCCCACTGGGTTCCGATCTAAATTGGGTGGCACTTCCCGGCCATCCAAACGGTTACCTTACACCTGTCTGGTAGGTCGGACGGTCTGGGTCTCAACAACATTATTATGTGACCAGCCGTCCAAATTGCTGCTCTCTGTCCATGGATGAGATGGACAGTCTGGGTTTCTAAGATTATTATGTTATTTGGTTTAATGCAGCTTGAAAAAGCATTTTAAGAACAAAATTAAACAGTTTTCAGCCTATAATAAAAAACTTTATGGGGCATATCAATAATTGTGCAAGAATACTTATAGAGACATTCAATAGAAATATGCACCTATTAAAAAGAAATAGATCATTTCTACAGAGTAAACTTATACTATACATAATTATGCATGTTTTTTCTTGTAAATCTTAATTAAGAACTAATGCAGCAATAAAACAGTTGACCTTCATTATATATAAATGAGCCAGTTGCTACATTACAGTACAAGTCTACAACTCAATGTATTACTAATAAAATATTTGCAATATGGGTGAATTAAGGTATATTTCTAAATGACACATGCTTGTGCCATTATACTGAACAGCACAAGCATGGGACCTTTTAGTGGGAGTTTCAGCTCCCTTTTTCAGTCAAGAAGAACAGGGTTACATTAACAGACTATGTATCACTTTACTTTGAAAAATGATGATAATTTTTTTTTATTTTCTCATTTATAATTTTAATATTATTCGTAATGGATAAGGAGCATTCATAGTAATTACAGAACCAATGTTTTAGTTCTTAATTTCTAATAATATGAAAGCTAATAGTTAATATAAAATAATACTTATAAAAAGTAATATTCGAGTATAATAAAATGATATAAGCATTATAAAAAAATAGCAATAAAATCTTTATTAACCACCAGTAACATTATCTATAATTTTGAAGTGCATTTTTATTTATAAGAGAGATACAAATTAAAATAGTTTATTTTACTTTAAATTGAAAAATTTTAACTTTCAATGTTTTTCTAGGATCTGACAAATTCAACCTATTGCATGTCATTCAATTAATTCCTAGTCTGAAGACTAAAATACTTCCATAGTTCAAATGGTTTTTCATCCTCCTTATTCAAGACTAAAAGTTATGTGAGAGGATTCTGTTCAAGTTATATATATCCTCCTATGTACGAGTAAATAGAAGACAGAAGCCTCTTTTCATATGGCTGGGGTGGTTGAGCTGTCATTTTGCCATAAAAAATGACACTGTATTTCGCCTCCGAAATTGACTGATACTTTTAATCACCTCTTACATTGAAGCTAATGAAGTGTTTTAATTTTGAAATTATTTAAATGAACTAATAATTATAACCCATTCACAATTCTGAATGAAAACGATTTATTATTTTTCTTTATAAAAAATGCATACACATCTTTTAAAATGAAAAATGCAGGAAATTTTTTAAAGGCAGAATGCTCTGAAAATTCATATTTATTTAATTTTATGTAACTTTTTGTTATATTTATTCGAAAAATGTGTAATATCAGGAGAGCGGTTTACACCAGCGCTCTTAAATGAGCGTCATTTTTATGATAAATTAAGTATAAAAAGAATGTTTTCTAAACACAATTGTCTGTTCTGATTTTGTATGATTTTCAAAAAGTTATTAAAAAATTAGGAAGTGGCAGTGAATTCTAACCATTTAACCCATAGGCAGGGACTTAAAAAATTATTATGGGTCAGGTAATTTAAAATCGAATGATTCATACATTTTTAAAAGGATTTAAGTCTAATTTAAATTTCGTTTAGTCAGATATTCTGGCAAAATAAGATGTCTGAAATACTAAAATGAAGCATATTATAGTTGTCATAATGCCTTTCCCTAGATAACTATTTATTTCATTTTATATTGTTTCTGTAAGTGCAACATTATTTTATACAGTATACAGATACTGTGAATTTTCAACTCAATTATCTTTAAGAGTAACAAAAATATATAAAATAAATTTTTAGGTAATTTTATAAAATGTCAAAAAATTCTCTTTAAATTATTTTTGAGTTAAAATTTTGTATTCAGAATACAATAAACAGTCTGAAGGGCAAATTTTTATACACACTTATAGTAAACAAGGAATGAATAATAAAAAACTTGAATTGATAACAAAATTTATGTATATATGTGTACATTTTCCCCACTAAATATGCACAAAAATATTAGGGGTTTAAGGAATCAACAAAAAAATTATTGGCGGTTCAAAAAGTGTCTCAAATCCACAAATTCGGTGCAGTTGATTCAACCTTCTTTGTAATCATAGAGTTCAAGTATTCACAGATCGTGATAACCGTACAAAATTTCACTCACTTGCTCACTTAGTCCTTGAGATATTGAGCCCATAGACCGACACATGGATACGCTAAAATGCACATACACACACATCAAAAATGTCTGATTCACATTTGGGAATGCTTTAAACAAGTGCTGCCAATGAATATTTGATTTTGAATTTTTTTATCTCATCACAATCCTATCCCCTATATGTTATAATATGCACAAAAGTAATTTTAATAAAAAAATATTTTAAAGTAATTTGATCTTAAACAGCCAGAGTAGTGTAGCTGGTAGCACAATTGTATACAATTCTGGAGACTCGGTTTCGATCTTTGTTTTCGACCCAGTTTTGTTTTAAATTGAATGAATCTAATACTCCAACATTGTATTCAAGGACACTTTACTAGCTTGGCATTTTCAAATATCTTGTTTTAACAGATTTTATCACTAAACTAATAGTGCTTTCGAAATTCTAGTAAAGAACTCATATCTCAGTAGGAAATAGAACCACCAATCACTATTTGATCAAATATTGTATTTAACAGCAGTAGATTGAGCTACTGAGATGATAATCTTTCCTTTATTGAACGTCACCTTACATTTTCCTCTTTCAGATTTTTGATCGAAAAGCACCTTTAGATATGTTTTACAGCATTTTATTACTATACCATTGTTTAATACTGTATTATAATATTAACACCTTTTAATGCATTTCAAATTAAGTATTCATATCGAATTTAGAACGCTACAATAGCAGTTTTGTAAATATTACTATTATACCTAGTATTACATGATTTTCAATCGCAAACAGACCCAGTTAAAAGAAAATGCTAATTTTTAAAAAAAGATTTAAACATTTAATATTTATATTCTAAAACGTTTTTGTCTTTTCTAGACTTGAATAATTTAAATGTTTGTGAAATTAAAGTAATTTGTTTAATAATATTTACATACTTTTAATTAAAAAAATATACATATAAAAAAATAAAAGAAACTTCACTAAATCTGTACATGGTAAGACTCTATCAAAATAATATATCTGTCAATCTCAACACATAATTATCAATCATCCTCTATATTTCTCAAATTCCGCCAAGATTTTAGTGGATAACTGTTTTTATTTTGGCATAATGTCAGAAGCCGACAAAGCAATATTTAGAGAATCAGATTAGAATAACCAGTTCCTGAGCAAGCTCAAATTGACCTGATGGCACAAGCAAGTGTAGTTCACAAATATAAGTAGGAATCAGCTTCACAGTGCCTCATTTCATGTAGAATATAATGAACAGCTATCTCCGCATCCAAAACCGGACCATAGCCCGTCATCTACCCTGCGCCAATCCTCTTCCAAGCAATATCTCTTTGTCTGTGCCATGAATGAGTCACATCATATACACCAAGTACCGAAGGAAGGCATGGAGACAGACTTTCAGAATTGAAACAGCCACAAGCATAGCCATTTTCTGAGTCACATGTCCTTTGAAGCACACTTATTTAATAAAATTGTATCTTATAAATTTGTGCTTTTGTTTATTTATAAAATATATTAAAATTGAAACATAATTTGTCAGACAAAACTGATAAAGCTACAAAGCAATCACGTTTTTTCTTTGTTCTACACACATCGGATAGAAATGATGAAAATAACGTTAATTATATGAGCTGTTAACTCTGAGTAATGAAAAAGGGCTTCCTGTTATAGGTTCATTATTATCAACTAGAAAATGTATCCAGTATTTAAGAAAACCATTTGTAGCACAACTGTGTGTGCACAAACATCAAAATTGTTTTATTTTATTTTTGTTATAAGTGAGCATACAGTTGAATCACTCTTTGATTTTTGCGAATTTGGTGTAATTCAAGTGCACTTTTTATCAGAGATTTTCATCTTAAATCATGGAAATGTTCCAGAAAATGTACTCGGCATCGCCCGGAATTTAAGATGATTACAATTCCACCGAAACTCACAAAGAATTTGTTGAGAACTAAAGAGCGTTTTGACATATATGCCCACTTAAAAGAAACACTGCATCAATAGTATTAAGTTAGAAACTCTCTAGGAATATCTTGGACTGCCAAATGCCTGATATGTTTAGCAAGCAAAAATTAATATATTTTAAAAAATTAACAAAAATTCTACTATTAACCCTTTCCGGACGGCGACATTCCGAAACTACTATGGCCCAAAGGACGGAGCGCTTCACTTCCGAACTGTTCAAAAAGGACGGCTAATTTTTTACGCTAAGCCTAACTCTCGAAATAAATTCACTAAAAATCACCTATTCAACACAGAAATCTACTTTTTTCAGGAATAAAAGAAATACTTGAAATTTTCAACTTGATGTATATTTTTCAAACAAATCTCAATACAAAATACTCCACAGTTGCTTTTACTATGAATTCTACTATTCACCATAAAAAAATATGCTAAAGAAATTAATTTCCTTATTAAATTAGGCTGCATAATATTGATTGATTCCTAGTATGCTCCAAAACTCAAAAGAATTCAGATCTTTCAAATCACTCATCTAAACATCATTCGCAGAAACAGCTACTAAAGCTGATGACATTGCAATAATAGTACGCTCAGAATCTAAAATATCACTTGCCATTTCATATTTATCTTCAGTAATACCACAGTTCCATGAATCTTTACTATCTGCATCACTTCATTACTGCTCGGTTCGTTTATCATACGAGCATATTCTACCACAGAAAGAAAATGTCCTGGCCTGGCCATTCTTTTATCTGAAATAACCTAATAATTTCACTGCCGCACATTCCTCTAAAACCCAAACTTAAAAAAGTACTCTTATATTCTTATGATTCACCAACGAAATCATCGAAAAACAAAACAAGAACCGAAACTCAATTAAAAACAGTAGATGCTGCGAGAAGTGCACTGTTTGTTTATATTACAAAACCACATTTCAATGCTCCAGATGGGGAATTAATTCATTGGATCCCCCCTATGTCAAGGTCAAGTATCTGTAAAATACATTGGAGTTGTTCACATGGACATAAAATGCACATCCGTGACCGTCCTCTTTAAAAATAATAATAATAATAAAAAATAATAAAATTTCCTCAATGCGGATGCATGATGGTCGTCCATGAATGCAAGTTTACAGCCGACACATCAACCGTCTGGAAAAGGTTAATCATATGGATTCTGTTCAAAGTTGGTTTGAATGAGAATTTTTTTATATTTCCATTGGTGTTAAAATGAAAATACTGAAATACTATTTTTGGTCACTCAAGAACGTATTTGCGTGAAAATCATAGTAAAACAAAAAATAAATAAGAAACTAATTTTAATTTTAAAAAATTAATGATGAGGCATACCAAATTGTAGTTGATCAGTTCAGGTAAAGTACAATATGATTTCAAATGTGCACAAATTTAAAAATACTTAAAGATTATATATTTTTATATATATAATACTTTTAATTTCCTAATAAATTAAAATTTAAAATAATTAAATAAAAATATTTTAAGGATTAGTGTTTACCTCTATGCATAATTATGTCAGTAGAAGACCCAGACCGTCCGACTCGTCCAGGGGACTAAGAGCACCTATTTGGACGGCCGGCAGCATAATTATGTCAGTGTAATTATTTATTATAAGCTTTTTATAACAAACATTCACCAAATTCAAAACACTATAAAATATTAAACTGGCTCCTTTTTGAAATGACTCCTAGATTGAAGTGAAATGTGTGGAGCACTGATGTATATGGATATGATTAGTCAAGTAAGACTTTACATTTTTTCTGGCACACCTTGCATGTGAATGGCGTTTCAATAGTATGTATACAGATATGATTAGTCAAGTAAGATTTTTGATTAAATTTTTTCTGACACACTTCACAAGTGAATGGCTTTCACCAGTATGTATATGGTTATGTTCAGTCAAATGACCCTTTTGAATAAATTTTTTCTGGCACACTTCGTATGTGAATGGCTTTTCATCAGTATGTATATGATTAGTCAAGGAAGACTTTTGATTAAATTTCTTCTGGCATACTCTACAACTGAATGGCATTTCACCAGTATGAGAACGTATATGCTGATTCAAAGTCATTCTCCGAATAAATTTTCTCTGGCACGCATCACAACTGGCTTTTCACCAGTATGAGTAAACATGTGATTATTCAAACTGCTACTGTCTTTAAATTTTTTTTTTTAGCACACTTCAAAGGTGAATGGCTTTTCACCAGTATGTATACGGATATTAGTCAAGAAAGAATAAATTTTTACTGGCACACCTCACAAGTGAATGTCTTTACATCAGCATGTATATGGATATGATTAGTCAGCTGAGACTTTTGATGAAATTTTTTCTGGCATACCTCATAAGTAAATAGCTTTTCACCCAGAGTTTCCCCCAGGATTAAAAAAGGGCAGAGTGCTGTTACCAGAAAAAGGGCACTTCTTAGAAAAAAAGGGCACACATTTTTTATGTTTGAATAACATTTATGCTTGGGATTTTTATGACAAAAATCAGAGCATTGCAAACAATATAAACATTTAGTTGCGTATACCTCTAAGTCTAATAGACAAAAATGTAAATATATTTTCTTGTTTTGTAGGAAATAGGGTCAAGATTATGAATATATAAAATTAATTTCAATTTTTCAATATTTTGAACTTGTTTTTTGAAAAACTTAAAAAAGTATCTGTCCGAGCAAGTGGTTTTTTGTTTTCATTTTGTTTATTTTCACTCGAAATATCTTCAAAACCATAAAAGACAGATATAAATAGTAAGGGATAAAAATATGTATTAGGAAATTTAGTTGCTAAATCTATATTTATGTTTTTAAAATGTGCTTATAGTTTTCGAGTAATCGTTTTATCGAGTTCAAGAGTGAAAATTTCCCCTTTTTCAAGTTCGTAATGCTATCTCAAAAACTAAACCTGTAAACAATTAGGCAAAAATATAGGTCTTTGAAATCCCTACAAGTGTATATAATTGAATTTTGGATAAACTCTTTGTTTGCGAAGTATAGTGATTATAATTTCGATATTTTAGTATTTTAACCTGGGTTTTTCAATGTGTGGGAAAGCTTTAATTTACTTAATATGCTACTATTGTTTCAGCTGAATCAGCTACTTACTCCTTGGTGAAATATTTGTGCATAAGTATGAGATAATCTTATTTTGTTTAAAAAATCAGGGCATTAAATGAACTTGGAGATTCTAAAAATGTGTAATGATTTGTTAGGTTTGAACAATAGAAATGAAAATATACATATTCAAGTACATATTTATGTGCCGCCAAGCAAGTTTATAGATTATAGGTCAGGTTGATTTCAGGTCAGATAAGTTTAATGTATATACTGAAAATGAAAAAACAGTTCGTAAAATAATTTTATATTTTAACCTGAAGTCTATGATCGAAGCATCCAGATAAAATCGTTGTGAAAACTAAGGTACTAACTAGCTATAAACAGTTAGCAAGTCATTTGTAGCACTTTGAAATCCTGTAAACAATATAAATGCATCTGAAAAATTTGAATAGCTTTATTGAACTTTACTGAAGTTTTATTTTACAAAATGTTATCCATTCAAAACCATTTTGGCTTCATCGGACTGGAGCCACCACCACTAAGGTATGAAAATGTTTCTTTTGTTGAGAACAAATTTATCATTGAATAAATGCTATTTTTACATCAAATGCAATTATAGTCTTGAGCAATTGGGTTTATTAGCAATTACAATTATTGAATTTATATAAATTTAGAGTTTATTAAATTTTAAAAACATAATATTAAATTTTGATTTTTAGTATTTTCTCATTAGTCAATGAGGTTTGATTATTTTAAGTGCTAAGATATATTTAAATGTTGAAAATATTTGTTAATTGTTTGTTGTTATATATTGATTACAAAAAAAAAAAAAACCCTGATTTAAATAACTAAATAAAATCACAGTATAAAGTTTTGAACTATGGATTAGCAAATGTTTAGCTGCTAAGTTAATCATTATTCCATGGAGCAGAGTTATTAATAGTGCGAGCAACGTAGGTTCATGTGTCTGCGCAGCATCTGTATCTTTAGCCATAAACTCGCGTAACGGGCGAGTACGTGAACACAACTACTGCATACGTCCCTAAAGTGGGCGTATCGTTATTAAATGAGCTTGATTATTATTATTATTGCATGTGTCCATGGAGTGGGTCAAAGACGAGTCCACTAATATGAGGGGGGTTATTTTGTGTTTCAAATCTGCTATGAGGATGTCATGCAAAGGAGCTAATCTGTTAATCCATAAGCCCACATAGTGCGCATGTTCATAACACAATGTCACACGATTTGCACGCGTCTGCACAAGGTATATATCGTTATTGCATGCATTGTACGTGGATTACATACAATCGTTAAAAGAAGGCGCTTAATTTTGTAAATATATGTCCGTGCAGTCCGCGTATCATTATTGCATCGAGCGGAGTTTTCATTATATTGTATGTAACGAGTAGTTGTCAGATCAGGGCCGCCCATAAAAATGCCTGGGTTCACCTTCCTATTTCATTTTCCTCTTTTGTGCATTTTTCACTACTTTTGTCCGGGTTCCACTACTTGAGTGGTGTCCGATCCTCTCTAAGGGCGGCGGTGGACAAATACACAGTCGATAGCTATTACACTAACTACAAATGGGAGTACTCTTATTCGTGACTTTCGTGCATAGCGGAGATACGCAGTCTACAGCAAGAAAGCGTATTAAGAGAATTTCCAAAACGTGACTAGGCTGGTAGCTAAAGGCAATTAATAAACAATATAAAGAAAATAAGCTCTCTCATATTTCATTCAAGCCGGCTAAAATCACCACTCTAATCTAACAACTTTTCTCCCCCACTCTTTCTATCATCCTCCAGTTTTGACTGAATCGGCGGAATCAGCATAAACATCTTCCCGCAAATGGCGCAAAGAACCCTAGTCCGGAAATCTATATTTTTAAATATTTGTTTTAGAGCAAATATGCTTACAGGGTTTTCATTTACAGAAACTTTATAACTAAAATGCATATCAAACATGAAATAATTTAAGAAAAATTTAAGTTGAAGAAGAAAACTGTCTTGAAAGTTTTCACCAGATGGATGAAGGAATGTACGTGATTATTATTCCCCTTTCCGTTTTGCTCTTTTCTTCTTCCAGTGGAGGAAAGAAGTGATATGGGACTGTCAATCTTTTTATTGGCAATAGATCACGTTTTTTCTTTCTTTGAAGGAGGGAGTGGCAGGGGGGGGGACAGTGTTAGGCACGATCAAAATTTACGGTAATGAACGCAGAGAAAGGGCTCTGGGACTTATCTGAGGTAATACAAGAACTGGTTGATTTTCATTTGAGGACAAACATTGCTCTCAAAAGGCTAAGCAGGGGATCTGATCTGTTAACAAAAGGGCAGGGAGGGCGCTCTTCTCGTACAAAGGGTAAGGAGGGTGCTGTTCTGGTAAAAAAAGGGCAGGCAGGGTGCTGTTCTGGTAAAAAAAGGACAGGCAGGGCGCTGCACGTTTCCAAAAGTGCCTGGGGGAAACTCTTTTTCACCAGTATAAACAAGCATATACCTATTCAAACTGGTTCTGTTATTAAATTTTTTCTGTCACACCTCACAAGTAAATGGCTTTTCACCAGTATGACTAAGCATATGCTTATTCAAACTGGTTCTGCCAGTAAAACTTTTATGACACACCTCACAAGTTAATGGCCTTTGACCAATATGTATACGGATGTGATTATTAAAATGAGATTTTTGATTAAACTTTTTCTGACACACCTCACCACAAGAGAATGGCTTTTCACCAGTATGTATACGGATATGATTATTCAAGTAAGACTTTCGATTAAATTTTTTCTGGCACACCTCACAAGTGAATGGCTTTTTACCAGTATGTATACGGATATGACGAGTCAAGATAGACTTCTGATTAAATTTTTTCTGGCACACTCCACAAGTGAATGGTTTTACACCAGTATGAATAAGCATATGCCTGTTCAAATATTTTCTGTTATTAAATTTTTTTTGGCACACCTCACAAGTGAATGGCTTTTCACCAGTATGTATACAGATATGATTAGTCAAGTGAGACTTTTGATTAAATTTGTTCTGGCACACCTCACAAGTGAATGGCTATTCATCAGTATGTATACAGATATGTATAGTCAAGTGAGACTTTTGATTAAATTTTTTCTGGCACACTTCACACGTGAATGGTTTTTCACTAGTATGAATAAGCATATGACTTTTTAAATTGGATCTGTGGTTAAATTTTTTCTGGCACACCTCACAAGTGAATGGCTGTTCACCAGTATATATACATATATGATTAGTCAAGCCAGACTTTTGATTAAATTTTTTCTGGCACACCTCACAAGTGAATGGCTTTTCACCAGTATGTATACGGATATGTATAGTCAAGTGAGACTTTTGATTAAATTTTTTCTGGCACACTTCACAAGTGAATGGTTTTTCACTAGTATGAATAAGCATATGACTATTCAAATTTGATCTGTGATTAAATTTTTTCTGGCACACCTCACAAGTGAATGGCTTTTCACCAGTATGAATAAACATATGATTATTCAAACTGCTTTTGATACTAAAACTTTTATAACACACCTCACAAGTGAATGGCTTTTCACCAGTATGTATACGGATATGATCAGTCAGATGCGACTTTTGATTAAATATTTTCTGGCACACCTCACAAGTGAATGGCTTTTCACCAGTATGAATAAGCTTATGCCTATTCAAATTGTTTCTGTTACTAAATTGTTTCTGACACACCTCACAAATGAATGGCTTTTCACCAGTATGCATAAGAATATGGTTCTCCATATTGTACTTCCTATTAAATCATGTTGAGCATAATTCAGAAGTGAATAATTTTTCCCCAATATATATACAGATATGTTCGATCAAATGAGACTTTTGAATAAATCCTTTTTGGGAAAACTTCACAAGTGAATTGCTTATCACCAGTATGTATATGCATATGATATTCAGATGATACTTTCTACTAAATAGTGCCGGGAACATGGCACACCTAACATGTAAATAGTTTTTCAGCTATGAATACGGATATACCAATTGAAACTGGTATTGTGATTAAATTCTTTCTGGCACACCTTGCAAGTAAAGGATATTTTAGCAGTATGAGAAAGGATATGGCAATTCAAACAGGTTTTGAGAGAAATTCCTTCTGACACACTTTACAAACAAATGGTTTTCCACCAAACTATATATGGATATGAACAGTCAAATCAGCTTTCTATTGAATCCGTTTTCGCATATTTTACATGCATCATTTTTTAGGGCAATGCACATGGGTATGAATAATTAGGTAGTTTTTAACAAAAGAATTTCTTTCTGGCATACACCACAAATGAATGGTTTTCTATCAGGGCATGTATAGATATATTCAGTAAAGAGCAGTATTTTATTAATTTCTTTTTGTTACATCTGATGAATGAATAGTTTTTAATCAGTATGTGTAAAGATTTATTTTATAAAGAAATGCTTTTTATTAAATATTCTGGTACCTTCAAAAAGTAAATGAGTTTTCACTAAAAGGAACAAAAATGACAAGTTAAATGATGCGTGATTAAATAATTTAGAGCATGGTTCACAAGTGAGTGATTTCTGGCCAATACAGAGAGCAATAATGAAATAAACCTTTTCATTGAATTTCTTCCAACTTACAGGGTGTTGAATATCAGACATTAAACACCCACTCACTATTATACCATTCTATAATTCAAAATAAATAAGCTCAAAATAAATAAGCCGGTTGAGCTTCCGCAAATGCGCCGTTGCTGTCTAGAGCTCCCCTACGACCGACCGTGACGTCATTTCATCGCCAATAGTCAACGCTTGGCATTATTCTGGGGTTACATTTATTTGAGGAGGATATCGTCACGTTTGGCGTTTTCCAAGGCATTATTTTGGGGTTACATTTATGTTGTGTTCAAGATGATGGGGATTTTGTTCGGCTCGCGATGGTCAAACGTGCTTTTTACAATTTCTCTTTCTCTGTCGGTTTATAAAGAATGCTTGATTTGAATATGGAAATATTAAATGTCGGAGTGATGGGATGGGGTTTATTTTTTTGCCAATATTTAAAACTACGTGTTAATTTAATGATTTCAGTTAAGATTCGAAAAATACAAATATAAGGCCGTTTTAACAAACTTTTGTAAAATAAACATTTCTGCTTATGTTATAAAAAGCTAATATTTATGAAGTATAAAAATCACTGATTGGCCGGAAAACTTAAAAAAGAAGATAATTATAGAATATTTAAATATTTGTTTTAATATGTCTGTGCCGTATCGTAGCCGAAAACATAAAAAAGAAGATAATTATAGAATATTTAAATATTTGTTTTAATATGTCTGTGCCGTATCGTACAAAGGGTGGGGATTGACGATCAAATAGAGGGCATTAAGAGTGCTGGATTTTGTTTTGCAAGAGAGATTGTATTGATAACTAATATGCTAATTCACAACAAAGGGAGAAGGGACCCCATGTGCCGTACGCCACTGGTACCGTTTGTAGAACAGCGGTTGCAATGAATACTTTGGAAAGGAATAAGAGGACCATGCTTTGAACGTAAAACTTGTATATAAATATACGATTATGTATAGGATATTGAAATATTTTTTATAGAATCCGTACAGTTCATAGGCGTTGCTAGAATTTTAAAAAGGGGGGGGGGGGGACATTTACATTGTTAGTCGTTGCATTGGAAGAGAACAGGGCCCCCCATAAGGGGGAACGGACACCATTTGAATAGGAAGGGGGGGGGGTCCAATGACTACTTCGAAAAGGAATAAAATGACCATGGATTGAACGGAAAACTTACAGAAGGATATTGAAACATTCTTTTAAATATCCGCATAGTTTATAGGAGTAGATAGAATTTTAGAAAGGGGGGGCGGCGAGGATCGAATGGAGGACATTTAAAGTATCCGATTTCACTTTCCAGTATGGATTACAGTACCGGGTTTCGTTTTCCAGTGATTTCAAAACCATCAAGCTTTAAAATAGGATGTATTTCTATTTTTTTACAGGTGTTTAAAGTTAACACGATTCACTAGAAGTGAGTACGAACCGTATTGTAATGAAAAAGTTTTACCTTGATAGTAGTATTATTTAGGAATCTTGGGAAATTCATTTATTTTTAACATTCAACGCAATTTTGAATTTTCATAAAAATAGAAAATAAAACAAAAGGTGTGACATAATTTACGGCTGGAATAATGTAACTGGTTACATGCTTGGGTACAATCCAAGAGGGTTGGGTTCGATCTCCGCTTTCAGCCGTAATTTTGAGCTAAAATTTTTTATACGCGAAACTTTCAATTTTACAAAAAATATATTAATGCTTGTAAAATTTAACTACATTTACTGATTTTTATTTTCTTTCATAAATATTTTTCTTTTGTAAGTTTTGTATACTTGTATATGCAAAGTCGCATAATAGTACTTTTAATGGAACTTTCATGGGAATTTGTTTTCCAGTATGATTAAAAGTATAAGCTGTTGTAAGTGAGATATAGGAGTTCAGCCCCCATTAAGATCAGTCTCTACTCTAAAATTTTCTTCTGCTTATGATTCTATAGAATTATGTAAAAGGATTTAATGCAAAACATTTTCTTTGCTCATTTCAGCTGATTTCATAATTGAAGCTACCGAACAAGGGGCAGTGTGCCTCAATACAGGGTAATGTGCGCATTAATAATTGATATATCTATAATTTCAGCAATGTAAAATTCTTGTTCGCTTACAATTAATATTTTTTAAACCAGCGTAAAGTTAATTTCACATGGCAACTAACATACAATCGATCGTTGAAGCCGTCCATTACAATAATGATTACAAATGACATATATGCACACCTATGCAACTATTTTCCCAAACAATAGAAGAATGTTTTAATGAGTATTAAAATAAATTTAGTACATGGATTTCTATAAAAATGGAAAATTTGAATTTTTAAAACAGTTTTTTAATACTTCACGCGGAAGCATAAAGGACATGCACGATATTTAATATTAAGTTGAATAAAAAAGATGCTGCGTCCTGTGAATGCACTTCTCTGAAATTCATATCTAAAAAACTTTGATTGATTTTATCAAAATATTGCTTACACATTTTGATGTGAATAACGTCTATGGTTTCTCTGGCGGAAAAGCGGAGCTTTACGAAAAATGTAAATACTTTAGACGCTTAGAACCCCGAGCCTAATAAAAATGTAAATAATTTTTCTTGTTTGGTAGGAAATAGCGCTCAGATTATGCATATATTAAAACAATTTCAATGTTGTAAAATTTTAACCTTTTTTTATGAAAAAAATTTCTCTCTGAGCGAGTAGTTTTTCTATTTCATTTTACAAGTTTTCATTTAAAATACATAGTAAACTGTAAAAAATAGATATAAAGAGTAAACTACAAAAATGTGTACTAGAAAATTTAGTATTAAAATCTATATTTATTATTTAAGAAAGCTCCGATAGTTTTCGAGTAACCGACTTTTCACGTTGAAGAAGTATTAAAATTTTATGTTTTTCAAGTTTGTATAATATGCTTATATCTTCAATATTTAAGTGATAGCTATAAATAATAAGCAAGAATTTGTATCTCTTTGAAAACCCTATAAATGTATATAATCCGATTTTGGATCGAGGTTTTTTTTTTTTTTTCTTTTTGTTATTAGGAAAATTGAGTTTTATTTTAAAAATGTTATTCACTTAAAAGCATTTGAGGCTCTTTCGGACAGGAGCTACTGCCGATTTTTTTTTTTTTTTTTTTCTTTTTCGTTTTATTTTCAAATATATTTCTTGAAATATATGTTCTCGATATATTGCACTTTTTCAAAACAATGTATCAAAAAATTACATAAAATTAAACATTATAAACTACTGTGAAATATATTTACTTTTACATGTAGTATTCTGCGCTAAATTTTTTAACATCATTCTCGTGGGTCTAGTACGTTCCATTCACGACAGAAGATACATTGCATAATAATTTTGACGCCTAACAATTCGTCAACAGTCATTTATATATAAGAAATGCCCTTCTCTCTGTCTGTATGTAACGCTAGGCGAGATATGTGGCGTACGTAGTGACTTATTTAGCTTTTGACTTATTTAGTGGTGTCTTATTTAGCAAAAGAACACCAGCTTTGATATTTTGCCCCAGATTAACGTAAACATTGTTAAAATCGAACAAAAAAATGAAGCTAAGTCAACAAAAATGACGCCACAATGATGAGTTAATTATTGAAATATATGTGGACTATTGCTTATTGCGTATGCTATCAATATTGATAATTGTCCATTTAGAGTTGTGCGAAACATAAATTAATTGGGTACTTCGAAATAATTTTACATGTTGTCATCGAGAAAAGCGCCCATTGTGCAATTTAACATTACAAACATTGTGCCGTAACGTAGATCTTATACATCATGTGAAAAAAGTGCATTCATTGTACTATATATGGTAAGTTATGTGCTGCCCACATCAACATTTCTTTATTTGCGCTGGATTTTACGAAACTGATATAGTATAACTTGATAACAATTCTAAAACTTCTACAGTTTTCTTTTACAAGTTATTCTAAAATGTTTCCTAAAATTTCTTTAAAAATCATGTTTATATAAATGTGAAATTATTACATAAGTTAGGAGCAGAAGTTATTATTTAGCATTAAATATTAAGTTAGGAGCAGACCAATCATTAAAACGAATCTTACCAATAACGTCGAAGAATTGTGTGCATTCAGATAATAAGTATTAATAAATGGTATTTTAACACTTTAAATTCATAGCGTAATTTAAATGATGTCGTATTCTCACATACACAATGAACCGGGGACACTTTAAATTTTAATTACAATAAAAATTATTTTTAAAATATATTCTATTTAAGTGCTTTGTTGTAAACCATTATATGCACCTGTGAAGCTTGGCTTGGGCAACAAAATGAAAATACTTCGGGGACGGGGTCTTTTCCTTTCAAGCCCTTCGAGGTGTAATCAAGTTCTTTGTTCAAGCCTTGAAGCGGCACCCCCCCCATAGCGGCACCACTATAGGAATTGAGGCTTCGAGGCAAACATGTGTGGATCGTTGAGGCAAGTGGCACCAATTAAGGACGGAAAATTTATGGCTCTAGTTTTGTGAAAAACAAGAAAACGCTTGAGTTCAGTTTGCTTTGAAAGCGAATCCATGCTAAAACCCTCTTCTTTGTTGTTACAACAGAGTAGATCTACTAGTCACACAGAGGCGTCAAGCAATCCATAGGACTGCTTGGGGCTTCAAAACTGGAAAAGAAATTTCTTTTTTTCTTCTTTTTTATATTTTTTTAAGAATTAAATAATAAGAATTTTAAGAATTAAATATAACTTTTGTCTGAAGCTAATTATTGCAAAGTCGCATATGATCACTAATTTGCCCCTCTTACGTTTTCCTTTATTATTTCGTATTATTCTGAAATTTACCTTCATTTAGATTTCAGTAGTTGTAATCTGAATAGGGTTTAAAGTTGGTAAGGCAGAATCAGTAACATCTTTTATTAGTCGATTCGCTTTTGTATATTTTGTGGTTGCAGGGGCCCCATAGAGCCTACTAGGCCTCGGTCTGAAACCTTTTGTCAAATCTGTGTTCCTTCTTCGCCTTGCCCAAACTATTAACTATCGGCCTTTTAGTAATAGATCAATTAGCAAAATTATGACTATTATTTTGGTCGAAAAGTGGCGTAGTTACAATTTTGGGGCCTAGAAGCAACATCTTTAGTCGGCCTTAATTTTTACATCCCCCCCCCTTCCTACGCTATATTTTACATTCGGTTTTAGAAGCCCACTATCCGATATTTGCCATTCGATGTGAGGCTCCCATATAGAGATAGAACTCTGGACAGGGACAATTTTTCAAAGGTTCCTAAGTTTTAGGGCCCCAAAGTATCTATTGTATATGTTATGCTCATCTGCTGGAAACAGGCCTATCAAAATAGATTTTCCAAGACTCAGATTTCTTTAAGTCATCGTATGATGTATGACAGTCATAATTGTAGACCATGCCTGACTGATATATAATGCCCAAGACCACCAACTGGGGGGACAAAATGATGCATTGCATAGGGGCCCGGAAGACTTGTAGGTCCGGACCGCATAACCAGTTCATGAAAAAAGGCCAATAACTTGTAACATAGGGAGTAATAAGGGGCCACACATTTGCTGCATAGGGGTCCAAAATTTCTGTCGGCGATACTGTTCATACTTAAAGAAATAAGACATTAATAATTAAATTAAATCAGTTTATGCTTGCAGGAATTTCATGAACTGTTTTAGGTGAGAAAGCCTTCAATGTATTTAAAATTTCCTGACAAATTTATTGAAAGTCTACTTGACTGGGTATAGACATTGCTGGCTAATACACAAGCTGAATAAGGCTAGATTGCAGAATGATAAAAGCATGTCTGATACTGAAAATTCTGCTGTCTCAAAAGCTGTTCTCTGACAAAGAGAGGCCTTGAAATGACAGTTTTCATGCAACAAATACTTATGTACTAGATTTTATTGAGAACTGAAATTAAGTTTTTGAATTGTACTAAGTACTAACTTTCAAATGGTTAAAACAACTCTGATAGTCCTTTAAAAAGAAAAATCTGATGTGGGCAGCACATTACTTTCCCTGCAGACTGAAACTCATATTTTCTTTATTTCCTTAATAATTCATTAGATTGAGTTTAATTGCCCCAAATAACACTCAATTTGCATTTTTAATACAATTTTTGTTTTTATTTGATAATTGGATATTTTTCAGAAATCGGATAACAAAAACGCAAGAAATCTCAAATATCTTGAGAACGGTTAGTCCTAAAGTATAATGGAGTGTGTTATATTCTTTCTTTCGCCAAAAATTGCGTATGAAACAAGAATTTAATTGATACATTTGAGCATAAGTAGTCTTTTGTGTTCTTTAGATTTTTGCGGGCCATTTCGTAAAAAAAGGCAGGTTGTTCTTTTCCGATTCGTACCAAAATCTAATCAGCGCCAGAGTATCCTACAAATAATTTATCTACTAAATTTTGTGAAATTTGATGAATTAGTATTTTAGCTAGAGTGGACACATGAATTTTTTACGGGCCATTTCGCAAAAAAGGCGGTTTCTGCTTTTACGAATCCTTCCAAAAACTAATCAGCACCAGGGTCTCACCCAAGTGACTTACCTACCAAATTTTATGAAATTCGGTCCATTAGTTTTTTAGTTAGAGTGGATACATACATTGCAAAGACAGACAGACACACACACAGACGTCATGCTAAAAATAGTTTTTTCGTATTATAGAGGTCTCAAAACGTGTAGATCCGTCGAAAACTCGAGTTGTGATTTCCGGCATGATTCCAATACTTTCCCTATACATTACCATGTATTGCAGGGAAAGTAAAAATCTGATGTGGGCAGCACATACTTTCCCTGCAGATTCAATTTCATTTTTTCTTTATTTCTTTAAGAACTCGTTAAATTGAGTTTAATTGCACAAAATGACACTAAATTTGTATTTTTAATTCAATTTCTGCTTTTATTTGGTAATTGGACATTTTCCAAAGGCTGCATAAAAAAAATGCGAAAAATCTCAAATATCTCGAGAACGGTTAGTCCTAGAGTAATAGAGTTGTTCTTATTCTTTTCCTCGTCAAAAATTACGTATAAAACAAGCATTTAATTGATACATTTGAACATACGTAGTCTTTTTTTAAATATTGGCGATTTTTGCGGGCCATTTCATAAAAAAAAGCAGGTTGTTCTTTTTCGAATCGTACCAAAATCTAATCAGCACCAGAGTGTCCCACAAGTAACTTATCTACCAAATTCTGTGAAATTTGGTTAATTAGTATTTTAGCTAGTGCGGAAACATAAAAATTTTGCGGGCTATTTCCTTAAAAGAGGCAGGTTGTTATTTGCCGAATCGTACCAAAATCGAATCAGCACCAGTGTCGACCGCAAGTGACTTATTTACTAAATTTTATGAAATTTTGTCGATTAGTTGAGTTAGAGTTGAAATATACAATTTTTGCGGGCCATTTCGTAAAAAAATGCAGGTTTTTCTTTTTCGAGACGTATCAAAATCTAATCAGCACCAGGGTAACCTACAAGTGACTTATGTACCAAATTTTGTAAAATTTGATCAATTAGTTTTTCAGTTACAGTGGATACAGGCAATTTTTGAGGGCCATTTCACAAAAAAAGGCGAATAGGTTTATTTCGAATAGTACCAAAAACTAATCAGCACCAGGGTCACATACAAGTGACTTACCTACCAAATTTTATGAAATTCGGTCCATCCATTAGTTTTTGAGTTAGAGTGGATACATACATTGCACAGACAGGCCGACACACACACAGACGTCACGCTAAAAATAGTTTTTTCGTATTCTAGATGTCTCGAAACGTGTAGATCCGTCGAAAACTCGAATTGCGATTTTCGACATGATTCCAATACTTTCCCTATACATTACAATGTATTGCAGGGAATGTAAAAACTGACATGGGGAGTTCTCTTTTTGTTCGAGTGTCAGATTACTTTTAAGTTTTGCCTACATATTACGATGTCTGAATAAAAATTGCCGGCGGTTTTTTGTGAAACAGTAGTTTACGGCCAGTCGTTTATGGATATTGATAATCAACTCTTAGCTTACAAATATAAATATGCAATTATTTGTTAATAATTTATATGTATTGAAATATATAATAGTAACTAGTATGGTTTATAAATGATAATGAGTAATTGGGATTTTGGTGAGCTCCCATGAATTTCACTTTAGTTCATCTTCAATTTCATCTGTGGCTACGGCCCTGAACCATTGAATTTACCGAATTACAGGTCACTAAGGGAACTTAAAAGATTTTATTTTCAATTATCTAAATTATCTTAATTTCATTTATATAAATCTTATCTCACAAAGTTGGTTTAAAATCGAATTTCTTTTATTAGGGATAGGCACCTTCAAAAGTCATTTTCACTACACCTGATTTTATTTCCACACGGCCGCCCTAAGCAATTGTCTATAATTGCTCATACCGAGCAAATATAGACAAAATTGCCCATAAATATTTTCCATATTGTACTTATCTATACCTAGCTCAAAACTTTTATCTTAACATCTGTGCTAGAGTTGGGTTGTTAGTCATTACGGTTGTTAGTGCATATCGTTTTTAAATTTTCATATTAGTTATATATATATATGTGTTAAAAAACGGTACAATTAAAAATACATCTACTTATTGCGCTAGTGCAGCACATAAATAAGATGATATTTATAAGTAATAAAGATGAATTATAATACAATTATTGAAGAGAAATAGTAAATCAATTGCTTCGAATTTACAGATTATCAGATAAAAAGTTTCATCAATTCAATTACATATAAAAACCTTATTCAGACTAGTAAATTATACTTTTATCCATTATATTTGGTTAGCAGTATAGTAAAAAGTTTAGGGTAGCACAAAGTTAGTTATTCATGCACTTTGTCATGTCTAAATCACTATAGAATTTTAATAATTTTCCAATTTTTCCCTTTTATTTACTAACTGATACTTATGGTTATATTTTCTTTTATTATGCATTTCGCTATACTTGTGTCAACTAACAGAGCATTTTGCCAGGAGATAGATATAAGGAAT
The DNA here is from genome assembly GCA_951213105.1 of Amaurobius ferox. Taxonomy (NCBI): domain Eukaryota; kingdom Metazoa; phylum Arthropoda; class Arachnida; order Araneae; family Amaurobiidae; genus Amaurobius; species Amaurobius ferox. Next base: position 35,329,350 of record OX578152.1, on the reverse strand, counting down.
CGGTGGAAGGCCTTGTCTAATTTTTATAATCGATTAATATTCGATTCTCTATTCAATACATATTTTATTATTTTTTTATTTTTATTTTAGTGTTAATAATGATTATAATTTTTATCTATATGTATTAATAAACACTGGTTGTATTTTGAATGCAGATAATCTGGTTTTTACACTTTCTAATACTTTAGAATGGATTTACTATTTACAATTATTATTATAATCTTTATGAATGGATTTATCATTTACAATTATTATTATAATCTTTATGAATGGATTTATTATTTACAATTATTATTATAATCTTTATGAATGGATTTATTATTTACAATTATTATTATAATCTTTATGAAAGACAGATAGAATACGATAAAAGTACGATGCAGCCTTTGTAATCCAAAGGCTCTGTTTGTGTTTTTGCTCATATTCAGACATAATTTGGGGTTTCTATGCAGCAAATGTGCCCCTATTTAACACGTTATTGACCTTTATATATATATATATATATATATATATATATATATATATATATATATAAACTGTTTATAAGGCTCAGGCATCCCTACCCACTATGCATTTCATCTTTTGCCCTCCTCAGCAGAATGAAGAAAGCAATAATACATAGATGTGCGTTCATAAATAAATAAATGCTCTCGTGGACTGTGTATTGACGAGAAGGTACTTTGTGACGCTACTTAAATTTTGGTTGTCCGTTCCTAATCTGTCTATCTATATATACCAATTGCCAACTGTCCTTCTGTTTGTCCGTCATGCTTTTTTTAGGCACTTTTTAGGCATACATAGAGACTTGGAATTTGGTACACGGGTCGATTGTTCGATAAAATCACCTAAAAAAAATCGAATTTTTCAAAAATTTTGTGTAGAGGGCTACTCCACACCAACATGTTAGAAAAGTTGAATGATTGGAAAGCATACTTTGCAATGAAATAGAGACTTCAAATTTAGTGTATGGGTAAACCGTTCGAAATGAAGAAAGTGTGCAATTTCAGATTTCCAGTATTTGTTACTTTAGGGGGTGTCACATACCAAAATGTCCGATTTACCTAATAAATGATAAACGCCTACATTAAAATTTGATTTATGGGCTAATAATTTAATATAAACCCAAGGCGAATAGAATTTTTCATAAATGTTCATTTAAACGGGTGATTCACATAAAATGTTCGAAAGGTGAAATGATAACATTTGCATGCTTATGAGATATAAACTTAAAATATGATGTATGGGTAGATAGTTCGAAAGGAAGAAAGTGGGCAATTTCAGGCTTCCAATATTTCCTTCGTCAGAGGGTTCCTCACATCAAAATTTTCGATTTTCCGAATAAATGCGATACGTGAATTATTAAAAAATGTACGTTAATCGGGGTTGCTTATTGTGAGACCGTTGATTTGCAACGGGTATTCGGCTAGTAAACACCTATTTATGTATTAGTCAAAAAAGCACGGTAATATTTACATCCGTTTGCGTCAACATAACATACTTATGTGAAACTGCTTTTTTTGCTTTCATCATTAAACCGAACATTTTTAGATAAACTAGAAGTTAAGATGATCTCAGAGAAACGATCTCAAATATAAATCGAAAAATGGAGAGCTTTCAAACTCAAATTTCTCATTTGGACTGTCAAATATTGTATGTAATTTTTCTTTTCTACTAATAACATTCGTTTTTTGTTTCAATATATAAATATATAGATTTAAGCTCAACTTTCCCATTAGGACTGTTCAAACAAGTGCAAATTTTTATTAACAGCATTTTCTTGTTTCAATAAATTCTACTATTTCTAGCTAGACGAAGTATTTACTTTAAATTGATAAAATTAACTAATATTGGCGAATGCAAAATAAATACTTTTAAAAATCTATATTTAATTATAATTCCTTTTACTTTCCCTGCAATACATGGTAATGAATAGGGAAAGTATTAGAATCATGCCGAAAATCACAACTCGAATTTTCGACGGATCTACACGTTTCGAGACCTCTAGAATACGAAAAAACTTTTTTGTGTGACATCTGTGTGTGTGTCTGTCTGTGCAATAAATGTATCCACTCTAACTCAAAAACTAATGGACCAAATTTCATAATATTTGGTAGGTCAGTCACTTGGGTATGACCCTGGTGCTGATTAGTTTTTGGTACGATTCGTAAAATTAGAACCGGCCTTTTTTTTTGCGAAATGGACTGTAAAAATTTCATGTATCCACTGTAGCTAAAATACTAATTGACCAAATTTCAGAAAATTTGGTAGATAAGTTACTTGTAGGAAACTCTGGTGCTGATTAGATTTTGGTACCATTCGGAAAAGAACAACCTGCCTTTTTTTACAAAATGGCCCGCAAAAATTGCCGAAATTTAAAAAAAAAAAGACTACGTATGCTTAAATGTATCAATTAAATTCTTATTTTATAAGACAAGTTTTGACGAGGAAAGAATATAACACACTCTATTATACTTTAAGATTAACCGTCCTCAAGATATTTCAGATTTCTTGCATTTTTTGGAAAAATGTCCAATTGCCAAATAAAAACAAAACATGAATAAAAAAAAATGCAAATTTATTGTTATTTTGTGCAATTAAACTCAATCTAAAGAATTATTAAGGAAATAAAGAAAATATTAATTTGAGTTTGCAGAGAAAGTCATGTGCTGCCAACATCAGATTTTTACTTTCCCTGCAGTACATAGTAATGTATAGGGAAAGTATTGAATTATGTCGAAAATCGTAACTCAAGTTTTCGACGGATCTACGCGTTTCGGGACCTCTAAAACACGAAAACACTTTTTTAGCGTGACGTCTGTGTGTGTGTCTATCTGTCTGTCTGTGCAATGTATGTATCCACTCTAACTCAAAAATTAATGGACCGAATTTCATAAAATTTGGTAGGTTAGTCACTTGTGTGTGACCCTGGTGCTGATTAGTTTTTGGCACGGTTCGGGATAAAACCACCTGCCTCTTTTTGCGAAATGGCCAGCAAAAATTGCCTGCATCCACTCTAACTGAAAAACTAATTGATCAAACTTTACAAAATTTGGTAGATAAGTCACTTGTGGGTCACCCTGGTGCTGGCGGTTTTAATACTATTCGAAAAAGAAGATCTCGCATTTTTTTACAGAAAGCCCGTAAAAATTGGATGTATCCACGCTAATTCAACTAATCGACTAAATTTCATAAAATTTGATAGATAAATCACTTGTGGGCGTCCCTGGTGCTGATTAGATTTTGGTACGATTCGAAAGAATTGAATCTGCCTTTATTGCGAAATGGCCCGCAAAAATTGTATCCACTCTAGCTGACAAACTAATTGATCAAATTACACAAAATTTTGTAGATAAGTCGCTCGTAGGATACTGTGATGAGGGTTAGATTTTGATACGATTCGAAAAAAAAGAATTTGCCTTTTTTTTTTTTTTTTTTAGCGAAATGGCTTACAAATCTAATATTTTCCATCTAAAATAAAATACTACCTGTGCAAGATAGTGAAACTCTGAAATAAATGACTAAAATTGTTGAAATATATTAATTATATACTTGTTCTACATATAATCTTTGACAATTAAGAGAATAAATCTGACCGCATGACTGTAGGATAAACCTTTCTCGAGATATTGTAGTTTTTGGAATTTTAAGGACCTGAAGAATTTAAAGTGAATTAAGTTGGCAAACGAAACGAAGATGCAATGAAAAAAAAAAATGAATTGGATATAATATCAGAAAATTATCCATATTATTCTCGGCAATAGAACTTAATTTAATGCATAATGGAATACAAAATTACAAAATGAATTTGAATCTGCAGGGAAAGCCATGTGCTGCTCACATCAGATTTTTATTTACATCGGGTGACTTGGAGTCTCCTAAATAAAATAATGCTCCAATAGGATCGCACCAACGAAAATGTGACGCACCACTGATGTAAATGATATTTAATATTGAATTAAATAAATAAAAGGACTAAGTTTCTTATATTTGTATTAGACGTCAACTGCATCCAGCTGTGTAATTGTTTTACAGGCCGAGTTCGCTGCTTAGTTCGGTTGGGTAAAAATTGCATGTGTTCTACTCCCCATACTGCTATACTATAGATTATTATAACAGTAATTGATTTTTTTAAAAATCCGATTTTGAAAAAATTTGCATATGTGTTTTATTGTTCTAAAACGGACATCGTTGATGAGAGCGGTCGAAATGAAATTATCCTACCCATGAAGCAATAATCGTAGCACAAACAGACGTTCAAATATATTTCCTCAAATGGAACTGCTTTTTATGAAATGGCCAGATACTTTTTAATGTTTTTTGAAGCGTTGGAGCAAGTAACTAAGATTATTACTTTTGACACGAATTATTTTTCTCTGTGTCTGCTATATCCAATGATACGTCATCTAAAACATATCCGAATTTCAAATAAAATTTACAAATTTGAGTTATGTCTATAGATACATTCTAAAGAAATATAAGTTACATTATTTCTCTAATAAATCTAATAATTCAAGAATATTGCGTTAGAAATCTTTGAATTATTATTACAATTATTATTATTTCATAATAGTGTATATACACACACACACATATATATATTCCATTCCATTGATATTTGTTGATAATTTTCAGCTTGATGACTAGAAATTTGCATTTTCTTTTTCCCATTTAATCGATGATTCTCTATTTAATAATTATTTTTATTATGTAGGCATATTTTAAAGTTAGAGTTTTTTGAGTTGCAACTTCTCTCTTTTCTATCATTGAATTTTCAAACTATTATATATATATATATATATATAATTTATTTATTTATTTATTTTTCTTATGCATATTCTGATGCAATTTCTTGATGCATATTTTTGTCCTTTATTTATATCTATCTGTCATAGTTTCAAAGATATTTCAAGTGAAAGTAAGAAAAATATAAAAAGATCTCGCTCAGACAGATAACTTTTTAAAGTTTTTTCAAAAAATAAGTTCAAAATATTAAATTAATGAAATTATTTTTATATATTTTTAATCTAGAACAAGAAAAAATATTTACATTTCTATTTATTGGGTTCGGCAGTATATGCGTCCAAAGCGTTTACATTTTTTCTAACGCTTCAATTTCCGCCACAGATCTAAGCATAGATCTTATTCACAGCTAATATGCGCTAAGTATAGATGTTATTCACATTAAAATATAAGCAAGTTAATTTTAAAAATAAGTTATTTTAGTGTCAGATTCACAAGAATGATGTTAACAGATTTTTCGCATAATATTGCATATGGACAGTGACATATTGAATGATATTTACTACTTTTTTTTTTTTTTTTATGTAATTGTTTTACCCTACTGAGGAATCACCTTTTCCCTCGGGCCTCACTATTGGCAAAGAAAAGAAAAAGTAGAGCAGTAACCCTCCCTCTTTCGGAACGTCATAAATCACTTGTCTAATTAAAGACACTTTAAGTGGACACATAGGGTTTTTCCAACCATGGACCCTAAACGTGTTTTACGCCTTTTCCTAGCTGTTTCATTACCAGTGTTTCTTTCAGGCATACCTCGGAGGGGGGGTGGGGGCAAAGACCGCCCCCTCCCCCCCCCCCCCGAGACGAGTATTCGCACTCCCGGATACATTTTATGTTAACCTAGTTTCTATGTATGTGACATAACATTTAAATATATTATATAGGACAAATAGAAAACTTGCCCCCCCCCCCCCCCCTAAAATTTCCTTCGCCTTCCTAGCCCAAAAATCCTGAATGAAGAAACACAGTTCACTACTGATCGCATAGAGTCCGGGATGGTTCTGAAGAAGAAAAAAAATTATTGGTAAGAATGTGTACATCAAATGTACAACTAATGGGGCTGAATCAGTGAATTTCCTGAATAAGAAAAACCCACAATATTTGTGGCAGCTAACATGTACCCCAAAGACCATAGATACAGACAGACGGGCATCACTCAAAAACTAGTCAAAACGTGTTCAGAAGGTCCAAAAACATATATTGGAATCACTAGAAAAATTCCGTGAAAACACTACGTATGAGAAAGTAAAAATAGGTATAATATCACGAGAATAACGCAAGTTAGCGTCTATAGAAATGTCATTCCCTTTTAAATAAAAATTAGCATATGAAATGTTTCTATAGTATTTTTAAGATAGTTAATTTGTTATAATATTTTACGATTTGAGAATAGCATGTCTAAAAATTGAGGACATTTATCTGGTACAATCTGCCTGAAAATAAACTTTTTACCTTTACTCATTGAAATAATCGTACAAAATTTCATTTAAATGTTTCAATTTGCTTAAAAGATATCCTGTCAAACAAGCAGACACATAGACATAATTGAAGAAGCGAGTTTTAGTGGATTAAGTAAGCAGTTGTGGTCACTGAATAGTGACAAAATTCTTTAATTTGTTAAAAAATACAGAATGGCGTGTCATCGCTAAGACAGCAAATCCGTTACTATATGCAAATTCTTTACTAAGAATTTCTTTTAGTTTCGAGTCATCTATTTTAATTTGTACGCAATCAATTCATTCTATATGGTTTCAAGCGTAGCTAAATCACAAGCCTTTATTGTTTTTCAAGCGCTTTATCGTTTTCAATGTACTTTAAGAAGCTGATTCAGTTTGTTATGACTGTATCGCAGATAATTATTGCCACCGGAGTCAGTGGGAACAGTAATTAGTCTAATAAAATTATTTACGAGCAAAATCAAACATTTTTCCTGAGTCATGAAAAGAAATGGCTTTTTAAAATAACATGGAAATTTAAAATCAATCCTATAACATTACCCCATACTTATAATCTACCAAGCTTTCCGTTCAACCCATGGTATTTTGATACCAATCCACAACATTAATTATAACCGAGTTCATTCAAGCCATACCATTAGCGTAAGCAGTGAAGATTTGGAGTCATCTCCACTCCACCCATTGTTGAAACATATGAGTATATTTCAATATCCATATTTGTATCAAGTTTTCCTTGAAAGCTCCCTCAATTCGATCGTTACCCCCCCCCCCCCCCCAACTCTGAAATTCTGGCTATGTATATGAACCTTGCTGATATTTTAAGATAATGGTTAAAAATCCTATAGCATTACCCCATACTAATAATCTACCAAGCTTTCCGTTCAACCCATGGTATTTTGATACCAATCCAAAACATTAATTATAACCGAGTTCATTCAAGCCATACCATTAGCGTAAGCAGTGAAGATTTGGAGTCATCTCCACTCCACCCATTGTTGAAACATATGAGTATATTTCAATATCCATATTTGTATCAAGTTTTCCTTGAAAGTTCCCTCAATTCGATCGTTACCCCCCCCCCCCCCCCCCCAACTCTGAAATTCTGGCTATGTATATTAACCTTGCTGATATTTTAAGATAATGGTTAAAAATCCTATAGCATTACCCCATACTAATAATCTACCAAGCTTTCCGTTCAACCCATGGTATTTTGATACCAATCCAAAACATTAATTATAACCGAGTTCATTCAAGCCATACCATTAGCGTAAGCAGTGAAGATTTGGAGTCATCTCCACTCCACCCATTGTTGAAACATATGAGTATATTTCAATATCCATATTTGTATCAAGTTTTCCTTGAAAGTTCCCTCAATTCGATCGTTACCCCCCCCCCCCCCCCAACTCTGAAATTCTGGCTATGTATATGAACCTTGCTGATATTTTAAGATAATGGTTAAAAATCCTATAGTATTACCCCATATTTATAATATACCAAGCTTTCCGTTTAACTGTTATTAATTATATCCGATATTAATTATAAAAGAATAATTTAATGATCTATAACATTATCTTTGCTCGATCAATATTTCAATGTCAATCAATCGTTCAACATCAATCAATATTGATAATTAATATCTTAGAAATATGTCTAAATGAAACTCAATCAAGTAATCAATCAGTACGTGGTTTTAAATATATCATCATCATAAAGCTAAAAGAGACATCCAGCTATATAATCATCAGTAAAATCAGTACCAATTACATTGCATTTCATTGCACTGCACGTATTCAGAGAGTGATCATATTTATCCCGAAATCGCTACATTGGCGACAACACACACAAAATAATCCCAGATTCATGACGTCATAGAGATTTCCGGACTACCATACTTGGCAGATAATCGCCTATATTGGCGATTCAGTGCACCTAACGGCGCATTTGCGGAAGCTCAACCATCTAGGGTTATCTAGTTTATAGTTCAGTGTTACCTAGCTTGAAAATTGGCCAAATCAATCTTTCTGTTACTAAAAGACAACCTACTATTTTAATTATTATTAATTATTTTTTAATTATTTTAATTATTAGTATAACCTGTATACTAAATTTTCAAAGCATTCGTGTATTTGGGATCTTTCTTCCAAATTCACTAAATACAGGTTTTTCACCACTGTAGACATATGTCTATTCAAATATGTCTTTTCAGCAATCAACAATATAAAACAAAATTAAGAGTTCCAGAATAGGGTAGTGATATGGCCCTATGTTTTACACATATCTTACTTTCAATGTGTCCGTAATTGTAATTTTGCTGGTACTATGAGAGTAACACTTATAGAATAGATATAATTAGTGCAGAATCTGGAAGTTATTAAATGAGTTCCTTAAACGCATGGAGTTAGAAGTAAGGAGGAAAATCTTCTATGGGTGCAAGGCGTTAAAATACCATAATGCTTTGAGAATTATATCTACGCGCCGCTAGTGTTGCTTAAGTAGTTCGAGATACTGGTGTTGCCATTTCTGCACAGATAAATGTTATAAAAATGTGAATGAAATGAAAATGTAATGACAATTAATACATCACAAATATTTATCATATACATATCATTTTTCTATATTTAAAACAATTTAGATTTACTAATTTGAAGTTAGATTTACCCGTATAAATGCAAATTCGGATAACAAAGTGTGTATACCTTCATTATTTGTTGAAAATGGAAGATTTTGTATCGTTATAGATAATTAAAGTAATTATATTGCAAAAATTTGACAGGAAAAAAATAATTTTTATTCTGTAATTTAATCTTTAATCTGCAAGCATTCTGTAATTTGGCAACGAAGCATTTTAGCCAGTGACATCACATCTTTTGCATTTTGATTGGATACTACACCGATGGCGGGATTAATTTTTTGATTCGTCTGCTTGTTTACATTTTGTTTGTTTCTGTCATTTCTAGCTTAATGTCTTCTGTTCACATGCGAAACAATAGGCATAATTAATTGATTACGTTTCACATCTCTCTAATTACGTATAGACGATGTCACTGTTTTGTTCCTGGTTGTAAAACAGGCTACAATGTAAATCGAGCAAAACTTAAAGCTGAAGGAAAAATAAATTTGAGTTTGTTTCAAACTCTCATACATTTACTGTACTTTGTTCTGTTCAATATTAAAATTATTATCTCTTTAATAAAAATAATTTTAAGAACACTTTTGTCAGAAAAACCATAAAACTGGTTGTAGTAGTATATTATAAAATTCAACTTTAAGAAATTTGAATCTGTTTCTGCAGGGAACACTGTAACAAATTATAGTTGAAGTATTCTATAAATAGTTAAATTACCAGTATATATATGTATATTGACTTCAATTTATGCTTATCTTTGCGAGATGTTGAAAATAGACATGTTAATAGGTAGTAATAATATACAATATGTAATTACAGTTAATAACATTGGCAGCATATAGTTAATACTTGGTATTTGATTAGGCAAAAGCTAATAAGTGTTAGTGGATATTAGTTGAATATTTAAGAATAACACTCAAAGCCTTCGCACCTTCATATTAAAGTACATGATCTTGTCATTAAAAAGCTCCCTTCCTCTAAATAAAAATTACTGTATTTTATGTATATTTTCACTCATAATTCAATTGTGTAGCGTGCAACTTGTAGTTTTGTGAAAATTATAGCTATTTATCATGGGTGTCCATAGGGAACTGCAAGAGGGGGCACTTGCCTCTCTCCCCCCGGGACATTCAAGGTCACAAAGGTGGACATAAATCTAGTGAATGTTGTACGTCTTATCCTTGAGTTTTCCCCACTGACATCAGTGGTCTGCCTCCCCAGCACTCTGGAAAAAGTTCTATGGGCAGCGTCCATACTGTTTAAATTTATACTCTTTCCATGCACAGAAATTTGTTTAAAAGTTTAATTCATATCTTACACAAAAAAGTGGGAAAAGGTGCACATTAAGATATTTTTATTGCTCAAAATAAAGTATATTCTGCATATTTTGATACAGTCCTTATACTTCTGATGATGTCCTTATACTTTTTTCTCGTGTTCTCAGTGCAGCGATCAACATTGCTAATCACTGCATTGAGAGCATGATTTCATGCTTTGAGAACAAACACCTCCACCACAGCTGGTGGGAGGTTCTGTGACTATGGTTTTCCATCTTGTAAAAAATTATATTTTATCAACTTGACATTCTTGTGGATAGTTGATATTTAAAATGCTAGTTCTTTTTCATTACAATTAATAGTAAACTGCCAAAATATTGACAACTGTTATGTTACTAAATTTTAATATCTAGTTTGCTCTTAAAAATATATTTATTCTTGGTTCGCATTGTATTTTGAACTAATAGGTATGAGTAAAAATTTATTTTGTATTTATATGTACCAAATTAAGATTTTAGCAGTAAGTTACATTTCAGTTCATTTGTGTTCAGTGTTTAAATGTATAACCTGCATTTTGTTATATGTATTTTTCAACAGCCAAAATAATACAGCAGTATCCTTTGCCTAGCTGACAAATTTTGTTTAAGGAATAATTAGATATTTTATTACATATTCAGAAGTTGTATACATTTTATTTACATATGCTAAGAAGAATGTTGAAGTCATAATTATGGGCATATATTTTTATACATGAAGAATTTGGTTTTTGCCTCAGTTTCGGTTTTAATTGGTTACATAATTCATTAAAAACGATTCCTAAGGGTTGGTGCAGTAGACAAAAGCATCTCCTTAATTAATATTTCAACTGTCTACACGTAGCTAATATGGAGCCCTGAATGGTTTACTGGTACGCACAAAATGTACTAAAGAATATCTCATCTTTCTAAATATCATGTCTTATGTTTGAAAGTAATGCATCACACTATATTTAGAATGTTTTGTTATTATTATCAACCCTTTGTAAGAATAATAGGCAGTTCTTTTTTTTTTTTGTTCTTTCACTTTATAATCAGTGCAATAATTTATTCTTAAAATACTTCTCAAAGTGTATTTGTTAAAATCTAATGCACACATTTCACATTACTCATCAAACTGCCATATTGTTTGAATTTTTATAGGTAGGAAAAGTTAAAGGGGAAGTTAAAATGCAAAAAATAGCCAAATTATTATCTTTTCACACTTTAAGTAGTTCATGTATATTTTGTTTAAAATCTGTTTAGGCTAAGTTGTATATGTGTCATGCTGTTCTGTGTGTTTGTCGCTGACCTATGCAACTTCCCCATTAATCATTGTTTAAATAAACCTGGTTCAATTATTCACATTCCTTCTAAAAGTTTTAGTGGAAAATAGTATATTTTTATAGTCATTAATTTCTGTTTAGTCTTAAAAATTGGAAAAGTTCATTTATGTCTAACATGTTTTTTAAAATCCTGCATTTGTAATTCATATTAAGTATATTTATTTTTGGGTACCATTGTATACTTTTATTTGAATTCTTTGTTTTTGCATATCCATAACTAAAAAAAGTACCCACTAATTTATCCCCATAAAATTTAAGCACTTTTAAGTTTATATTCCTTAAGTGTTACAATTACATTTATTTATTTTCCTTAAGTGTTACAATTTTAGGAATGTTGCAGTGTTCCATGCTGGCAAGTTATCATTTCCAAATCCATGGCTGGCAAGTTTCCTGTTTAAAATGTTATTCTACTGTTAATCTAGTTAGGTTAAAAATATTATTTAATATTTTGAAATAAATTATCTTTTCACCTACTGTTAATCTGTTTAAAATGTTAAATAATATAAGTTGATAATTTGAACAAAGTATTGTTGATATTTTTATATACCCTTTGCATCTATTGTTTGTTGTGCACAATAATTAGTATATATACTAGGCGAATACCCATTGGAAATCAATGGTCTCACAATAAGCAGCCCCTGAATAATGTGAAATTTTGAATAATTCGTGCTTCACATTTATTTGGCTAATCGATTATTTTGGTGTGCAGAAATCTTTAGAGGGTAAAGAAGAACATATTGGAAAACTTAAATTGTGCACTTCTTCCTTTCGAACTATCTACACGTACACCAAGTTTCTATCTCGTCCCAAAGCAAACTATTTTATCATTTCCAATTTCAAACATTTTTCTGTAGAGCACACCCATAAATGAACATTTTTGAAAAACTTGGTTCATCTTGGGTTTTTTATCAGATTGGCCCGTATACCAAATATCACACCTTTATCACATTTAAAAGGAAGCGTGTCTCATATATTCAGACAATTGAATATATTGGTGTGCAGCACCCCTTAAAGTAGCAAATATTGGAAATCTGTCATTGCACACTTTCTTCCTTTCAAACTATCTACTCGTACACCAAATCTGAAGTCTCTATTCTATCGTACAGCATGTTTTTCCTATCACTTCACCTTTCGAACGTTTTTCTGTGTAGCACCCCCTTAAATAAACATTTTTGAAAATCCGTATTCATCTCGGGTTTTTTTATCAAATGTATGCCTGTATACTAAATTTCAAGCTTTTATCACACTATAAAGGAGACATTTTTCATTAGTTCATCAAATTGAATATTTTAGTGAGGGCCCCCCCCCCTCACACACAATAGCAAATATTGGAAAACTGAAATTGTATGCTTTCCTCCTTTCTAACTATTTACCCGTACACCAAATTTGAAGTCTATCTCATCGTGAAGTATGCTCTTTCTATTATTTCACCTTTCAAATGTTTTTGTGTGAAGTACCTACCCCCTAAGTATACATTTTTGAAAAACTCCATTCTTCTTGGGTTTTCTATCAGATGATTCGCCCATATACCAAATATCAAGTCTCAATTATGTTTTAAAAGGGGTGTTTCTCCTTTATTCCGAAAATTGAACATTTTGTGGTCAGGCACCCCTAAAGTAGAAAATAATGGAAAACTGAAATTGTACACTTTCTTCCTTCCAAACTATCTACCCATACACCACATTTGAAAAATCTATCTCATCCCAAAGCATGTTTTTTTATCAATTCACATTTCGAATGCTTTTCTCTGGAGCACCCCCTTCAACAAACATTTTTGAAAAACTATATTCGTCTTGGGTGTTTTCATTAAATGGTTAGCCCATATACCAAATTTCAAACCTCTATCAAATTTTAAAGGATCTGTTTCTTATTTATTCAGCAAATCAAACATTTTGGTGTGCGGCACCCCCTTTAGTAGAAAATATTGGAAATCTGAAATTGCACAATTTCTTCCTTTCAAAAAATTTACCTATACACTAAATTTGAAGTCTGTCTCTCATCGCAAAGCATGCTTTTGTAACATTTCACTTTTCGAACATTTTGGTGTGAAGCACCCTCTCTACAGAACACATTTGGGAAATACAATTTTTCCAGATGATTTTATCGAATGATTGACTTGCGTACCAAATTACAAGTCTCTATCTATTCGGGAAGTGCCTAAAAGCGTGACAGACTGATAAACACTTGGTAATTAGTATGTAGAGATTGTTTCATTTCAAATAATGCAATTATAAATTTTTTAATTATGTTTTGTATTCATCCTTTTCATCGAGTATGCAAAAATAATGCAAATTATGGGTTTAAAAGAAATATATCATAGAAGTAATAGTATGAATAATATGTATATTGTATATATATATTTTTTAAGTAAATATAATATACTATAGCTGTCCCATGCAGAGCATCTGCTCTCTAGTGTCTGGTAACTTACTACTCAGTCTCTGGAGTGAGTCTTCAACTTTTTCAAACATTATTCCATAGTATTTAGTTCTATTTGTCTCACAATCATTATCAGAATAAAAGTATAGCTCTTGCATTCCTAATGTCCATGGACAAATGTGGACTAATTATTATATGACATCCACAATTCTGTGAACTTAATAACTTGAATGTCTAATTACATTTATGAACTAAAAAAAAATCAAAAGATAAGTAACTAATGACTGGCATAATCTTGTAACTGTATATTTTTATTTTGTTGTTTTCATATGGGACAATTCATGTAATATAATTCACATAACTGCTTGCATAAAAAAGCAGCATATTGCGAGTTTAAAGTTCAAGTTGTAAAATGGAAAAATAGTATATATATAGCTGGATATCTGATAATTGTCAATTTTGTGTCCCTTGAGTTTTAAATAAATAAGGTAGATATTTTTTTTTAGTATTTGTTTAGAATACAATCTTTTCCACATATTTTTCAACAAAAAATACTTTTCCATAGTATTACATGCACTTTTGACTTCAAATGCAAATAAAATGTGGTGAATTGAAACATTGTACAAATATATTTTGAATAAAAATGCAAATTTGTCATTTCTGTCACTGTATACCCAGGGATGTGTTTTCATCTTCTAATTACACCAGTAAAAACTTACAATGGAAATTGGGTGACGTTTAAGAAATTATATATTGACTTGTGAAAAAAATATTTTTATAAAATTTTTATATTATTTAGTGAAATTGCTGAAACACATTTGTCTCTGAGAATCTATGACATTACGATATTGCTCAAAAAATCATCCTGTTCATCCATTAGATGGCGACATAGCAACTGACCTAAAATAAAATATTTTAAGTCAGTTGAAGAACACTAGTTTTGTTCCATATATGTTTGAAGTTTTAGGATTTTGCTATTAACAGATAAGATAAAAACACAATTTTATTACTCATTTTGATATATATTAACTGTCATTTCTGACATGTATTTAATTATTTTTAACAGCAATGAAGATTTTAAAATACTATACCTCCTTTTAGTGTATAATTTATTTCCCAATGTTAGTTCAAGTTTTGGTGCTCAACAACCCTTACACGTTCATTTCTGACATGGTAATGTAATGATGAAATTCTGTTAGCCATGTTTAACAGCTGCATTATTTGATTTCTGTCATTGTTATTTCAATCACTGTTAATCTTGGAAATACGAATTGTATGGCGATGCATCTCCCAGTACTTAATATTGCCATAACTTGTGGCTTTATATTTTAACACCTTAAATCTATATAGAAAGAGCAATATTCTGGAGTTCTATATTGAATGACGACCTCGGATACTGAAAATGAAGCCAGATATTGGACCCATTTTTACAACAGTGGAGAATTCTAGTGCTTTCCCAGGTAACACACATACGGTATTATAACCGTTGATAAACCGTTTATACGTTATATTTTCGTATGTGTTATACGATAAACGGTAATACATCGGTTATAATACCGTTATGAGTAAACGGTATATAAAAATACCGTATATCATACGTATGAATTACCGTGTATGAACATACCGTATGTAGAAATACCGTTTTAAATACGTATGTATTACTGTTTATTTTACATTAAAATAACCGTTTTTATTACGTTAAAAATACCAATTTATCATACGTAAAAATAACCATTAACGCTCCCCTCTCGCTCAAATCCTCTTTCAGCTTTGTTCTCGAACCCTTTTCCCAAAGGCATTTTTATGTATTACCGTTTAAAATACATTATAAATACCGTTTATCATACGTTATAAATACCGTTTATATTACATTAAAATTACCATTTTTCATACGTAAAAATAACCATTAACGCTCCCCCTTGCTCAAATCCTCTTTCAGCTTTGTTCTCGAACCCTCGAATTTATTTCCCAATGTTAGTTCAAGTTTTGGTGCTCAACAACCCTTACACGTTCATTTCTGACATGGTAATGTAATGATGAAATTCTGTTAGCCATGTTTAACAGCTGCATTATTTGATTTCTGTCATTGTTATTTCAATCACTGTTAATCTTGGAAATACGAATTGTATGGCGATGCATCTCCCAGTACTTAATATTGCCATAACTTGTGGCTTTATATTTTAACACCTTAAATCTATATAGAAAGAGCAATATTCTGGAGTTCTATATTGAATGACGACCTCGGATACTGAAAATGAAGCCAGATATTGGACCCATTTTTACAACAGTGGAGAATTCTAGTGCTTTAACTTGCGTATGACATGAGATACTGAAAGTGAAGCTGGATATTGAATTCATTTTTATTTATTTACAACACAACAATAGATGTTATAATATATCCTTTTGTGTTGTGGCTATGCAGACAGTGATAGAGCGTTGTATTCTATTATAGTAGATATTCCATGAATAAATCAGTTTTTAAATTACTTATGTTCAGAACACTCAAGGGCCTCACTAATATTTATAAGCACAGTTGTTTAAAAAGAAATATTGAATAAAAAATCATAATTTTGTATGAGCTGAAACTGGACCAAAAGAAAAAAATTTCAAAGTAATTATATGCAACACCCCTTTCTCATTTCATGCCCTGAAACGGTCTCTCTCCACTCCACTCTATGATGATACATCTTTTGGATGTGCCAACTAATGATATAACACATTTAGTTAGTGATATCTTGATAGAGCAAACCCCTATACAACACCCCTTTCTTATTTCATGCCCTGAAACGGTCTCGCTCCACTCCACTCTATGATGATATATCATTAGTTGGCACCTCCAAAAGATGTAACACATTTAGTTAGTGATATCTTGATAGAGCAGACCATTCTAAAAGAATTCAAATACTCCAACTCTTTAGTAAAACTGATAAAATATGAATTTACTATATATATATATTCTAAATGTGATTATAATACTACTGCACTCCAATGCTGAGTATATGTAATTTACATGCAACACTTTTCCAATCAAATGGAGATCTTTTAAAATAAATTGCTCAAATGCTTTAAAAATGAATGTAAAGTAACATGTGCAATTTGATACAAAATTTGCAACATATGAGTTTAAGAAACAAAATCAATCTCCTTTTTCGGGATAAAAACACAGAACAACCACACACACTCTAAAAGTTAAAAAGCACATTTAAAATAAAATAATTTTATTTCATACTATTGCACAAATGATGTAACAAATTATATGTACCTTTGTTCAATACATGGAAAAAATTTTCGATTACAAAAACTTAAATTATCTTTGAATTTCCCTATCCATGTAAAATCAAAATATACATATTTTGTTTAAAAGTGAAAACACAATATAGTTCGACATGCATTAAAGTAAATTGACAAATACTTTTTTTTAGCAATCATTTGTACCAGCAAATGCTCTAAATTAACTAAAACGTCAACATCACATTCAGCTATAAACAGAACATCAGCTCGATTGTTATGATTGCTATTTCCTATTTTTACGATATATACATAAGAATGTATTCCATCTATAAAGTATGGATGGGACAGTTTTTGAATAATAATTAATTTATCTAAAAGAATTAAATACTAGATTGAAGAAAATAAACATACCTCTAAAAACTTGTGTTGATCTAAATTTAAATCATTGACATCCCAATATTGCGCCAAAGTCCGAAATAATTTTTCATTTTCCTGCTTTTGCCACATCCAATGACGTCATGTGCAGACGCACTGCGCATGACACTTCTCGCAAATGAATGAGTTATTTTAAAATTAAAAAAAAAATATTTCCCAACTATTTTTCCCGTGAATTAGTGCATAGAAATTTTCTTCATTGTTTGAACTATAATGTACATTGAGCCGCTAATTCATTTCTTCGAAATAAACAGTTTAAATAAATTTTATTTAATGCAAACCAGCTTTTTGCCGTAGAACTGCATACAATGTATAACGTCAGAAACCCCACTAGCGCCCCCTGAATTACTGTCTCAAATGGTTTTGGCGTTTTCTCAACATACAGATTTTCCTCCTGCATGTTCCGAAAACGTACCCGCTAAACCCCCTGCTGTGAGGCCGATTCTTCACTATTGGCTAAGTTAAATGACGTCATGGGCGGAGCCTAGTATCTTCGAGATTATACGTGTTTACATTTTCCTTATATACATCTCGTCAAGTATTTTACTTCATACACACATATTTATTTGCTTTTGATATGATTTTAAACTAAAGAATTAAATAAAATATATTATTATTATTACTACTTGATCTATGATGAAAATGCTTCATTTACGGGAAAAAAAGTATATACAGCATACAGTTTAAAATGCTTGTGTTATATGTATTATGTTTATTAAAGGCACCTTATGCCCCTTTTATGTTGTATTCCGTACCTGTATCGCAACTTTTTTAATCCTATTTTCATTGATGACTTATAGCACTTAAGGCAATTTGTTTTATTTTATTAATGTTTTAACTACAAAAAAACAAGTTAGCTATCCAAAACAAAATATATAACCGTTTAAATGTGGGTTACCATAACCTTTTTTGAAGTCTGTTTCAAATATTTATGCAAGTTTGTAAACAAAATTATGTGTTTGATTTAAGAGAAAATGCCATACAATGGAATATTTTGGACAAAAAATGTGGAAATTTTTTTTAAAAAATTAATCTAAAATTAATAAAAATGCAGGCTTACAATGTAATCCTGGGTAAAATATTTAGTGTAGAGGGTGGGTAATCCATCCCACTCTATATACCCAGTGATGTGCTAATAATTTTCTATGCTAAAAATTTTTATTAATTGATATGCTTCGAAAATTATATATATATATCAGTTGTTTGCTGTTCCCATTAAATTCTAAACAAATAACATATTGGTTTCTTTACCATTTGAATAGGTGTGAGTAATGCTATGCCACTATCACTAACCGAAAGAAAACAAAGTGGCAAAACCAAAAGAATGACATACCTATATTTTTATAGAACTGTGTCAATGGATTTACAATTAAAGTACTTCAATACACCTTCTTCTGGGTTTTGAGGAAATTTTTACACACATTAACAATTACAATATGATTTGTGACTTGATTTAATGTAATTAAAAAAAAAATTCGAATAAATATTTTCCTGTAGTTGGGAGGCGGGGGGGAGTATCTTTAACCAGGTAAGTCCATCAGTCACAACCAGTTTTTTTTTTAAATATATAAGTTAATTTCTTGGCATTCTTTATTAAACTTTTATTTACTTTAAACATTTTCAATGTAACAACTGATACTTGAACAGTGAAAATTTTGACAATCGGTAAGTACATACTGACTCTAGTTCTCCTTTAATGCTCGTTCCTTGTTTCTATGTGAATAAAAGATACCAATAGATCAAAATAATTAAACTACTGCTTTTGAGAATATAAATTTGTAATACTTTCTTAAAGAATCTGATTTGTCACCTAATTTTTTTATGCCTGGTTTCTTTGCAGAAGTATTAAAAAGTTATATACCAATAGAATAGAATAGATGCTATGGATTTGAATTGATATCACTAGAAATAAACAAGTTGGTTGACATATGCACTCTAACTTAGTGTGTTACCTGAAGAATTTGACTTTCAGAGGAATAGCTTTTTTTTACATTAATTCAAATTTCATGTTAACTACTTTATATGTAACAAATAAATGTATAATAGAATATATAATAGGCACTAATAGTGCCTAGCCTGCAGTTCGTTCTAACTGATATTTCACATAAAGTGGTTTCAACTTTTCTTAGACAGCAAAACCCTCATATAATTCCATATTTTAGTATCGGAACATTCTAAATTGATATTTTGTCTCTATGATAACCATCTACGTAATATATGTACACGTAATAGGTGAATGGAAACAAATATGAGTAAACAGATACAGCTTTCCGAGTACATTCAAGTTAAATGCCTGAAATATAGCTAAAATACTTGTTCATCAAAGACGTCATGTGAAATATATTAGCTGCAGCCCCAATTTCAACTTCAAAATATATCTGCTATTTATCTTGCTCATATTTGTTTCTCCAGTCATAATATTTTTTGTGAAAATAGCTTGATAAAACTGTTTTGCTCTTACAGTTTTGCAACATTCTAATATATCAATTTGTGAATAGGATGTAATGAAGAAGACACTCCTATTGTAGATACTAGCATCTATGGACTAGTTTCTCACTTATTATATGCTCGTCATCATGAAATAATCAAAATTTGCAGTGGTAGCATGAAAGTTAGCATGCACCACAATTTTTTAGAACTTCTATGGGAGCTAACAATTTCAGTTCTTCCACGTGGCCGGCTCAAAATTCATATACAATTTAGCTCAGGCCACATGAAGTTGCAAAGGCAAAGTTTATAAACACAAAGCCCATCTATAAGAGGCATTCTAAAAAATATTGGTGATATTCCTATTACAGATACCAGCATGAGCATTCTTGGACTGGTTTCATGCTTATGCATTCGTCCATATAGAATATCTGATATCTATAATGGTAACAAGAAACTTAATGTAGATCCAGGTATGGGTCATTGTGGCATTTACCCTCCCCCCCCCCCCTCCCTTTTTTTTTTCAAATATGTCATTTCTTGTGATTCTATAGATTCACTTATAAAAGTTTATTGCAATGTCATAAATCGCAAAATGACATAAAATGCATTTTATCTGGCTAGTTTGCTTCATTTTATGATTAATAAAAAAAAATTTATCAGTTTAACTATTTACTGATATACTACAAAAACGAATGTTCAATAAAAGAAACATGTCGAAGTAAATCCAGGGATGTATCTACAGTGGTCGGGGTTTCCACCACACACTCAGAATTTCCGACCACCACTCAATTGCCGACCACCACTCATCCAAAAAAATATACATATTATAATTACATTTAAAAAACATTATATTCAATTTTATCAAATGTTTTCGTTAATATATAAGTATATAATACTAATACTGTTTGTGTGTGCGAATTAACGTGAAGCTCGTTTCGAAATTTTATATTCTCAATTATAATTGTTCTGGAAAATCAACCACCACTCACATTTCTCTAGATACATCCCTGTAAATCCCTTTTTATTTCTGCCTGAATCTGCCCTTGTAATGTACTAACTGTAAACTTTGCAGCTACCTTTTAAATTTGGTTAACTGTACTCATGACTCATTGAATGATTATCAATTTACAAGGACCTAATTAACCTTCAGCTTTCTATAAGAAATCCGAATTGGTTAGACATGGATTAACATAAACACTATCATAAACACTATGTAATAAAAATTATGTTTTAAATTTGATTAAGTAGGTACTAGTCAATCATGTTCAGTTGATTAAATATTTATAATTTTTCAAGATATTGTTCACCGGATGAACTAAAATATGTTTTTTAAGTAATGCATATGGTTATCTTATTTGTACTGATTTTTTCCCATCAGTAGTACAAATAATAGAATTTTGATGCATAAAAGTAAATTCCTGCCTTAGAGTAAAGGTAAAAATAAATTTCAAAAGTAAATAAAAATTTAATAAACTAATATCTATATATTGCAATTGTAACTGTAGACGAAGAAATTGAAAAGCAGATTTAATTTTAGCTAGAATCATTGTACTATTAGAAAGAAATTGTATATATAGCTTGATTCAGTACTATCTTATTATAGTGGCTCCCACATATCCGATTGAGCCAAGGTTTTCGTTAACGAAAAAGCAATATGACAATAATATAAACACGTGCTGTTTCTTTAGGACTGCAAATGTTTGGTGAGATTTTACAACCTACTTTGTCCATAAATCTCGGACGCTTGGTGATTCATCCTCGGGGGCCACTATAATAAGGAAGTACCCTTGATTCTTTAAAATTATAGAAATATGTTTAAGAAATATTTTTTGTCTCTAAACACCAATAGCATTACCAAGTAGGGAAATCATATTCCCTAGAAACCCATTTAAGTTCAGAGAAATGATATTTAGCGAAATGGGAAGCAAACTGTTTGGTTACCAATTCACCCCCCCCCTCCCCTTCCTCAAAAAAAGAATTGCCTGGGGACGCTACGCTACTGTTACACACATAATACTAACGTTAAAGGAAAATATTGTAATAGGATCAAATATTTGAACTATCAATGAATTTACATGTTTTAGTTTTAAATATTCTTATTTTCGATTTGAATGCTTTTGAGATAAGCATGTGTACGTTTGTAATCACTGATATCTCACAAATGATTCAAAAGTTAGTACTAATTTTCTACGTACTCAATTGAATGTATCTTCAGGTAATGAAATATGGATAGTTATATTAAATTTCAATATTTGTATAAAATTCATAATTTGTTGTCAAATCAAAACAAATTTTAATTTTATTTACATAAAAATGTTTCAAATATTTTGTTAAATCTTATATAGTCTTAATTTCCCATTCTAATCAGTGAATATTAAATTTCAAATATTTGAAATACAGTACATACATCTTTTATATGCATTTCTACATAGCTCGTCAAACATTCCTATTCAGTGACATTAATTTCAGTTATATATTTTCACAGGTATACGCTTTACTTCACTGGTCCCTAGAGTAGTGATAGTGCTTTACTATAGTTAAAAATATGCATTTTCTATTTAACAGTACAATCTGTTTGAACAACTTTAACTGCATAATAAATGTTGCATGAAATTACCTAATTTCAATTTATAACATGTTTATAAAAAGAAGGAGTTTATCCAACAGATATTTTAAATCAACTTACTGAATGCTGTTTTTGAAAATAATAGACAGTAGTTACTAATTTAATTTTATATGAAGATGGATTTGATGTCTTAGGATGCATGAATAGATGCAAAATGACTTACCTAGTTAATACTGATGTTATCTGATTTATCCTGATGTAATGAGATATAATGAAGCTGAAAATACATATACCAGTTAAAAGTTTGACTAATTATCACTGCGTCCAACCGATGCTAAAGTATTTCGTTAACATTAGATAGTAATATATTATCTAAATCGAATTATAGTTGTTGAAGTAATAAAGATATTGAAATTAATATTTGTTTCAAATAAATAATTTTGGGTTTAGAAATTAATAGTATTTTGACTAAATGTTTCAAACTGAAATTATTCAAGAGATTGAAAAATAAAACTTCAGGTTTTATATTTTAGATGTGTTATATAGAATAGCAAGTGTAAAGAGGTTTTTAACTGAATTAACGTTGAGTTAAATTCAAAATGTTCTGAAAAATTTGAATCATGTATCAATACATGCCTTTTAAATATGAATATCAAAATTTTGTATATTCAAAATTCAAAGTGTAGGATAATACACATGTAATTGTTATTAAACATTTCCAAAGTTTAAATATTGGTTGTTAAATTTTAAACATAAACAACAAGCACACAACTATAATAGAAGGTCTTTATTTCACTTCTTTAAGACGTACAAAACTTAAAAAGGCCAGAGTGCTTTCGAGCGTTTACGCTCTCCATCAGTGGCTGCATGGAAATAGGAATGATCGTTCATATATAGACCAGAAAAGGTGGCAAATTTGCATAAATACAATTATCAATAAACTTACGTTTATCTAAGGAGAATCCAAAAATACAAAACATTTTGAACAGATTAAAAAAATCGAGCATAAATCACGAAAAGAACAGTAAAAATTTACAATTTTATTGCAGAATTTTCAAATTCAAAAAATTTTAAAAAATGGGGGCAATCAAGCCCAATCCCCGAGAGGATGACGTCAAAGATAACTATGAAGAGACTTGAATTGCGTGGAGTCGAGACTAAGTCGCCAAGCATAATTTAAAATCTGAACGTGGTCAAAATTACAAATCGACTCGCGGTAAACATAAATAAAGAGGGACTTAAAAAGGAGA
This sequence comes from Amaurobius ferox, assembly GCA_951213105.1. Classification (NCBI taxonomy): domain Eukaryota; kingdom Metazoa; phylum Arthropoda; class Arachnida; order Araneae; family Amaurobiidae; genus Amaurobius; species Amaurobius ferox. Next base: position 35,305,542 of record OX578152.1, on the reverse strand, counting down.
ATATTATGAGGGTTATTACAACGCATAAGAAGGAAAGTTCTTTCAAAAAAGGGGCCGGAAATTTTCTTTAACAACAAAATGAGCAAGGGCCGTAGAAAGTTTACCACCTTTGACATCCCTAGCATGTTCTGCCAAACGGATATCAATAGTATATTTTGTACTGCCAATATAAAATTTAAAGTTACCATCGATGGACAACAGGGGAACCACATATACCCCAGCAAAGCTTTTAAAGTCATCCTTATCACCCAGCTTATCAGACAGAATCCAGTTAAATAAAGAAGAAACATTAGAGCGAGCAGGTCTGAAACCAAATTCAGAGCAGTGATGACGAGCGTATTTACGCTCGAAAGCGCTCTGGCCTTTTTAAGTTTTGTACATCTTAAAGAAGTGAAATAAAGACCTTCTATTATAGTTGTGTGCTTGTTGTTTCTGCTGGTTGAAATCAGACGCGATGCCAATTTTATTTATTTTAAACATAATTTGAAATAAATATGTTTAAGAGTTAAAATATCCATCGAAATCAGGAGGTCATAAGAAACAACAACAGCGTTAAAATATAAATAATTTTAACTCGAACACCAAATGAATTCTAAATGCACAATAAATGTATATTATGTTAGTGTGAACTGCGAAGAATGATAGCATTTGAAACCATAATCTTGCATAATAGCTTACTCGCTGTTAAAAATTTGGCAACTCACTACTGGGTACAGATCAAACTTCAAAGTATTTCATAAACATTAGATAATGGCTATTAGTGTTTGCTTTCTTCAGAATGTTACTTAATATCTATAAAATCTTAAAATCAACACCCATACAATTGAAATCAAACTTCATATATATGCTATTTAAATTACAACTTGGTATATACATATATATTAATTTTATTAGTAATTTCATTAATTTGTAGAACATCTTTACACTCTTATACTATAATACACTACTGTGATAAACAAAGTAACTATGAATCAGATTAAAAAATATATTGCTGTCTTCTACATAAATTTAATTAGCCTAGAAGGAAATAAATCAAAGTTTCTCCTTTAATTTAACTGATACAACAATAAAAACATCTGACCACTTAAGTTATTTAAACAGGCCAGGTGAAATATTGCAGTACAAGTTTTGATATATTCATATTTGGTTGGCGATCTTCCATCTAAAATTAGGTACTATAAAATATAAGTTAGAAAATCATTCAATCGGATTATTACAGATGTATAAGGTAGAACGTTTCCAGTGTCAGCATTTTACTCGCAAAAATTGTAATAAATATATCATATACTACTTACCTAAATTTAAGACATTTTTGTTGTTTTACGAACGTGTATATATCTCCGAATATTGTCACACAACGTTATATCTTTGCACTACTTCTTTCTATCATAATTTTCTTCTCGATTTAATAACAAACATTTTTTTCCCATGTATAATCTCGAAGACGACAGATATTGTGTGAGACTGTCAAACTTCAAAGTGTATACTAGGCTCCGCCCATGACGTCATTTAACTTAGCCAATAGCGAAGAAACGGCCTCACAGCAGGGGGTATAGCGGGTACGTTTTCAGAACATGCTTTCCTCCTTACTTCTAACTCCATGCTTAAACGGTTTGTCTGCTTTTCTCTTTATATCCAAATTCCATACCAGTTCGTTATTGGTACAGAATCGTTAACAGAAGGCCCTATCGCAGAAATATATAAATAAGTACTTTAATTTTAACTACAAGAGGATCGGAATTTGAAAGAGATGATCATCGAGTGGAGTCGGTAGAGAGAGTGGCCTCTCCATCCAATCAGAGGTCGTTTCTGATGTCATGTGACATTTTCTTAGTTCCCAATGGGGTTGCTTGCTATAAGAAAATATCGCCAAGGAATACTGAGTAGTTCAAGCCATTCCCATTCTGGTTTCGTCAGTTTTGTTGTACGAAGTCCTCGTTGCATTGTATGGTGAAGGAAATACGCCTACTAAGCCATGTTATCACATCAGTTGTGATATATATATATAGGTACGTAAACTACTTAAATTATTACGGTATATGTACAATGAACATTTCAGTGACATTTTGTTTTACTAATCATGATTTGATATTTAATTCTTGAGTTCTATTAGAGGGAAAGTCTGGATTCATCGTCTAATCCCACCTTACCTAAATAGAAGCTTTCAAATTTCTTTAAAATGGATAAAACTGAACATTTGTTCATGTTAAAGGAGTATTTCTTGAAATTTCCTTAAAAAAAGCCACTGACCCATTAACCCTCAACAAAAAGGGAAAGTTGACGGTGGTTTTAACTCAAAATTCTTCTTTAGTTTGTTATTGAAGTTTCATTTCAGTTGTATTTTATGTTTCATACAAAATGTTACAAAAGTTCTGTACAAAAATGCCTTACCTATTTATGTAGTTTACGTAGTATATAATTTTTTTGAGAGATATAGAGCTCACCATATGGAAAATTAATATCGTGAAACTCGAGACAACATTTATTTCTGGTTACAAATTTAAAAAAGTATTTCTCAGTCTTCAGATCTCTAGTTTGAACTGAAAAAAGTCATAAATATGTGTATTTACTGTTATAAAATGTACAACGTATTTGTACATTTGATTATAGTGAATACATATATCTATGATTTTTTCCAGTTCAAACTCGAGAACATCAGGTTGGGTTCGCATGAGTTTCTTTTATTTTTCAAGTTGCGGGCCGAGTATCCAATACTTTGTAAGCTACATATATACCTGTGAAAATTATCTGTAAGGTCTATATCTTATAACATATTTACTTTCTTATATAGTGTAGAGAAAGTATTATTTTCGATTTCGATATTTTCATGCCAGTATGTTTTTAAGGCGTCTTATCACTTACTTTCTCACACCATAGAATATAGAGAAAGTATTGTTTTCACGAAAATTTCAATTTCGAGATATATATGCTAATATGTTTTAGCACTTCCTGAGAACGCTTTCAATATTTTTAGACAGTGGTTCGTTTGTTTGCGATCGATTTCTTGTGTATACAATAACTGTTGCAAATATTGATTTTCACAAAACTATCTTTGTTAACGATAAATCTAATGGAATTTTTTGAAATGCGAGCAAAAACTTCGAAATTTTATATTTTCTTAACATGGGAGTATAGAACAAAATTTCACGTAATCATTCATAAAAGGGGTTATTTATGGCTCAATGATCATGATAATAGTGCCAATTAATCATTGTAGTGAAAAACAGCTGCGATACAATTTCTGTGTTCGGTCGGGATACCATTAGTCCCCTCGGGGGGAAGGGAGAGGAGTTATTCTTTATCCCTTTGAAGGGTATAATGAGTTATAATGGTGATCGTTTGCACCACCAATACTGATTTTTCAAATTTTTTCTTATAAAGTTTGAAAAATAAAAAACACAAGTTACCTGAAAATAGATTCTGGTATAAAAAAGTTGAGTGGAGCCACATTCCAATTAATTTTTATGGGAGTAACTGGATAAATGCGTAAACAAGGATTACAAACTATAAAAAGCAGAAAATTGTCCATTTCCGTAGCGGGTTGGTATTTCGATCAGACGCTGCTGGATTGGGTGAACAATTTTTTCTTTTGTCAAACTCAACTCCTGCATGAGTTTCGTTTAAACTATAAATCTGACATACTAAAAGATGTCTGTAGTGGAAAATAATCTTATAAAGTTTGAAAAATAAAAAACACAAGTTACCTGAAAATAGATTCTGGTATAAAAAAGTTGAGTGGAGCCACATTCCAATTAATTTTTATGGGAGTAACTGGATAAATGCGTAAACAAGGATTACAAACTATAAAAAGCAGAAAATTGTCCATTTCCGTAGCGGGTTGGTATTTCGATCAGACGCTGCTGGATTGGGTGAACAATTTTTTCTTTTGTCAAACTCAACTCCTGCATGAGTTTCGTTTAAACTATAAATCTGACATACTAAAAGATGTCTGTAGTGGAAAATCGAAGTTTCTAGCAGCGGCGAAACCGGTATAAAGCTACTTCTAGTCTACTCACACGGACAATGCCTCGAAGAGATTTTTTTAATTCGATTTGATTTAAAAGTAATGAACATTTAAAGTAAATGATGCGTTGAAATTCCGACTTCAAAATCAGTTTTATTCTCGGCAGATGGTAAAAGAAAGTCCAATTTATCCGTTGTAGCTTCCAAGAACAGAACACTAGAACTATATCACAAACTTTTATATAGACGAGTGTTATTTTATTTGCTTCTTTTTACATTCATGAATTTAAGAGGTAAATTTTTATGTTTTGAAATTAATTATTTCAATATTATAAGTGTTTTCTGACAATTTGACTTTACTTCAATAAAAACTTGCGGATAGAAATTATATTTTAATACATTGTTTACCAAATTCGAAAAAAAATTTAGAACCTGATCCTTTTGAGGCCACATATTTTTATTAAAGAAAAAGCTGGATCCAAGAGGCCACTCAGAAAGTGTCTGCATTTAAGCATTGCATAGTAAATGCAAAGCATATTCAACTCACAGAATATAGTATTCATATTCCATGGTTGGAGCTATATTTAATTCGCATAATTTCTTGAATAAACCCAGTGTGAATTAAATATAACTCTCACTTGGGACAAAATGACATAGTCATTTTTGTTATAGAGTCCACCCCATACACTACACTTTCCACCATTTTTTTAAAAACCAGGACAACCTCTAAAGACCAAAAACTATTTATTATTGTAGTATTTATTAATCTGTGGGTATGAATAAAATAAGCCCCACAGATTAATAAATACAGATATTTCACTCGACTTTCAGCGCCCCCAACCGCCAACCAAAATATCAAGGTTGGCACGCTTGGCGATGGTCTGTGACGACTTTCGCCAAGACGTTCTGCTAATATAACCCTATTTGGCACTGAACGAAACACTTGGAACTTGGAAGAACTTTGTCGCATGTTTACATGTGGTTAACATATTTTCGCTGCTATTTTGCATTTTATAATCAATTATTTTATTTTTATGAATTACTAAAAGAAAAGGAATTATGTTTACTAGGTATGTAAGTTATTTTTATTTAAATAAAAAAAATATTTGTTATCTATCCCATATTTCATCCTATGCACGTGTTCATCATAAGAAATTGCTGCAGTCTCTGCCGCCTAGATTAAATTCTAAGAAGCAGTGGCATTATTAGTTAAAAAACCTTTTCCACATTTATATAAAATGTATAAAAATTGATATTTGGATAGCTTTTTCTAGAGGAAGTTGAATGTATATATATTTAAATGCTTTTTACCAACTGGCGTAATGTGGAAAATAATCCCCCCCTTTCTAATTAACGATTGAGTTCGACGCCTTTGATAATGCATTTATGTAAATTTGTTATTTAGTATAAGAATTTTAGTGTATTTAAATATATATATATATATATATATAATAACAGCATCCCAGAATAAATTAAGAACTAAGCAATTTAACTATCAACATACTGGTATACTTTTTAGGCTGAAAATATTATATGATATTTTAGTCTTTTGGGTATGTTAGCTTGTAATTTTTAGTGTATAATGATTTACAGTGACGCAATGCGTCATTTTTTTTATTTAGTTTATGATTGCATGAATTAAATATATATCTATGTTTATTTATTTAAATTTACACATATTACAGATAAAAGTATTTTTAAATGCTGATCATGTTTATAGTTTAAAAAATTATAAAAGTACAATTCCGTAATTTTTTTTTGGCCGCATTAACATAAAATCGCCAATTGAGCGATAGTCGCCAAATCTAGCAGTCGAGCTCTTTCTACGTCATAGCTGCAATGGTTGGCTCCTCGAACGCTAGTGTCTATGCGAATCCTATGTTAACGATGTTGCCATAGGTTTCTATGGGAGTGAACCTTCTGAATATAGTATTCTGTGATAAGCCCTATCCAAGAGTCAGGTGGTGCGTCAGTTAATTTGGATGAGCAAAATACATTCTAGCAGGATTGTGAAGTCAGTAACTCAAACCGTGGACTTCAACTCCTCTTTTTTTTTCTACTGTCTGACACAGACTCCTCCTATTTTCTAATATCTGACTCCAATACTGATATAAATAGCAATTAGTTTTATATTTTTTATATCAATAGTTTTTTAATCGTTAAACGTTGGATGTTTTCTTAATTTATTGCTTAAAAATCTCTCTATATTAAAAAAAAAGTAGCTGACGCCACCACTATTTGACAAATTCTCATTTCTCGAGATTCTTTGCTTCGTACTGCAAAAACTATTGCATATAAAAATATGAAATTTGGTACACTTGTTGAAAAAGCTTTGGGAAATATGCTAAAATAAATTGTTTTTTGATATATATTGTAGTTTAAGAAATATTTAATATAGAAGTCAAAGACAAAATATTTGAGCTGCGAGTTCACATCCTGGATAGACTAACTATAGCAAGACCACAAATTTTTGCAGGCAGGTATCCACATGGGTGAATTTTCCCCTTCTTTTAATTTTGATGTAGTTTTTGAAATATTTTACTTTTTATGTACTTCTGAAGTGAACATTTTTTTTCGTATCGGCACGTCTAGTAATTTCTCTGTTTCGTACCGTAAAAATTATAGTATACCAAAATATGAAATTTGAATTTGTATACCAAAATTTGAAAAATATGAATTAATGTAACATACCATTTAAAGTTTAGTTTTGAAATTTTTTATGTACACACAAGTTTTCAGTTTGACTTAACGTACAGGGTTTTAAAAATAAAAGAGAGGGGTTGGGAGCAGAAGTTCGATGCTGAAATAGATTTAAAATGTTTTATTAAATTGATTTCAATTATATTTTAAGAACAGGTGTCATATTATCCTTTTCTCTGCGATTTTCACCTTGGTGACATAGAAATGCCACCAAATTTGTCGAACAGCATGTCTGCCATAACCGAAATGCATAAAAATATAAAATTAATATTGATTTAATACAATTATAGAAATTTTGATTAAATAAAAGAAGAGCAGCCATATTGGCTATTTTATATAGGAATGGTCATTCTCTGTCAAAAGCCGCAATGTTGTAACAGTCGTTTGTGCAACAGTTGATTTGTAGCAATTTGAACATGAACCTATGCCTACTATGTGAGTTTCACTCGCCCACTAAAAAAACATCACAGAAAGCAGTTCTACTGTCTGTCGGAGATTGCACGTAGCAACAGGTATTCCGTGGCACATAAAGTACAGTTAGGTCCATACAGTGGATGTAACATGAAAATTAGAAAATTTTAAAAACATTAAAATGACAAATATACAAAAGAAAGCAAATATCAACAACTTAATTTTTTAAATACAATGTAAACCCATTAAAGTGATATTTTGAATTTATAAATCACAATGTATACAAAATATAAAATTAACTGCAAAATTGAAAATAAAAATCCTACTAGCCACCTCCATTGTGCTCAAAGTCAGCCTACCGCACACTAGTTATAATAAATATTTTTTTTATTAAAAGATTTAATTTAATTTATTGGGCATCTACTGTTATTTGAAATACGTATTTTCAAAAATACATCTATAAATAAAAATATTTAAAAGTATGTATAAAAATACGTATAAAAATTGTAAAATAAAATACTCCTTGCACAGCCGCAATGGAATTAATTTCCGCCGCGTAGTTAATTTCCAGCATGAACTCTAACTTAGAATTTAATATTCAAAACTATCTAATAATGCGAATTACTAGACGAGATCGTATTCTAAACTAACATCTCTGTGATAGGCGCAGTTCTCTGAAGCCCCTATTGGTTCTCTGAAGCTCCTTAGCAATCACTTAAAGATCAGGGCACTACACTATCTGAGGAATTATACAGTGCATTGAAAATTCGGATAGAGGAAAGGCATAGTGAACTAGAAAATATTTTAAGGTATTTACATAATTATAATGACTTTGAAAAAGAAAATGAAAATGAAGAAAAGAAGCTAACAAAGTCAAATTTAATTAAGTTTGTCATAAATTTTCACAAAAACATTTATGAAAAGTAAACACAAACCTATCCAGAGGAATTCGTTGAAGATGATGTTAATATCGAAAAAAAAATTGTCTCTCGAGAAGAAATTAAAATTAGCTATAAATAAAAAAATTGCCACAAACAATAATACAAAAGTAATACAAAAAATAGATTTATCCAAAACCGTCAGACGACAGACCGAGTTGTTAGAAAGTAAAGGACTTTGAGGCGAATATTTAGAGAAAGTATATCGCTCGTTATTAACAGTACCACCAACCAGCTTGGATTCAGAAAGAACATTTTCAACTGCAGGAAATTTGTGCACAAAAATACGTTCCAGGCTTAATATCTATTATATAATAGACTACACAATAAGATTTTTATGTGATATTTACTGTTCTTAATAATAATACTATATATTTTGTTCCTTTAATATATTATAATCCTTTAATATATAATAATACAGTTCAATAGATGCATTATGTTTTTTACGATCACATTTCAAAAATATGCAGTTAATAAATTAGTTATTTTTATTAATAAATATTATATAATAGACTACACAATAAGATTTTTATGTGATATTTACTGTTCTTAATAATAATACTATATATTTTGTTCCTTAATATATTATAATACTGTAAATATTTTCTGTTACTAATGTTATAAATTATTATTTTACTGCTCTTATAAATAATATTTGATTATAACATTTGTTCCTTTATTTTATATTTGTACATAACAAAATTGTTTATATTTTTATAGTTTTAGCATTTTTTGTTTAAAACTAATAAATATAGCAAAGAAACAACTGTGTTTTTGTACCTTTTTTGAAAAATACCTAATACCGGCATTCCGGTATAACGTTTAAAAAAAATACCGAATACCGGTATTGTATTTTTGGTCCGGTATTGCAATCACTAATTATGACGTTTCACGATGCGGAAATAGTTGTCAGAATGGAATGTTCTCTAAATCAAAGTAGGGATTGCCAGAATCCCACCAAATAATCGGCAAAAATGAAAATGGGATAATACGACATCTGTACCAGATTTTATTCAAAGAAGAAGGGTTTTGCACCTTACAATTTTCAGAAATGAACCGTAATAAATTCGATTCCATTGTAATGATTATACAGGACATTCACAATAAATAAACTGATTTTTTAAATTACTTATTAAGCAGAATACCTGTGGTTTCACAAGTATAAAATTTGATTGAAACTTAGTATGAACTGTTTTGTATAAAATGAGCAACAGTACATTGAAATGTATATATATACAGTTACAGTATTCACTCTGTATAAATAATTCTGTTTACAGTTAAATCTTGCTATACAACTAGACTCAAAATCAATAATTTACAGGTTACAATTATATCCTAACCTTTTACATAATATGTAACTTCCCAATCACAATCTGTCATGCATTTCAAAAGCCTGATATTGTAGCATTTCTATGACAAACATTTATATTCATCATAGAAAAAAATTCTGAAAATTCTATACTTAGCAGGATTAGAAATTTTAGCTCAGAATTTACTCGCCAAAAGATTCTTTTACTTATCAGTACCATATAAATAACATTGCATAACGTTTGCCATTTCTTATACATTGAAGAAATAAACCCATATGTATTTTTTTGCTATTCAGATGAAAACGTCTACTTCTCATTTACAAATGAAAATTTTTTACCCTGTACATTGTGTAATCAAACTTCATTTGAAGCGAACTCATGTATAAGAAAACTTCACGATAAAATACTATGAACTAAATTCTTATATATCGCATTTTAAAATGTTTCCAAATAACAAAATATGAAAAAATTATTTAAAAATTGTGAGTTCAAAGTAATTTTAAATAAATATCCATTTTTGGTGGTGATAAAACTAATAGAAATGTATATAAATTAAGAAATTATTTAAATTAAAACAATATGCAATAGTAAAACTGTAAAGTAAAACTGTCACTAAAATTACAATATGTAAAAAATTTGTAATGGTATCAACCAGTTTGGAACAAGCTCCTTCTTTAAAATAAAAAAAACAAAGCATCCATGTCGAGAAAAGCAAAGAGACGGACATAAAAACCTTCTTGCCTTTGGTGTAATTGCTATGTCTTTTTATCCTGAAAAATTATATGTTTCTTGTTTCCGAAACCGGTTGATACTGATACTATTTGTTATATGCTGTAATTGTAAAGAAGCTTTTACTTTAAGGATAAAAGCATATGTGATTTGTAGATTATCCGGCAAGTTATGCCTAATCATAAATAAAGAAAATAATATTCTAATTATTATTAAGGCCACATTTGATATTATGCGACTGCTTCTGCATATCATGTGACCACATAATGAAGGTAACCGGGGAAAGTTTTGGTAAATCTGGTTATAATCGTATTGTCACTGAAGTGAATTTTCAAACGGCAGTGGTTATACACAAGATCCCCAAAACTTGTGTTACCTTAGCAGTAAAATAAACTATCCTTTTGCTGCCATGAAAAAGTTTGAATTGTGGTAACATTCAAATATAATTATTCAAATTAATCAGATTTTACTGTATTAAAACATGAGCTTGACACACAGGGGGAAGTCAGTAGAATGCAAATTTGTAAAACGAAAAGAAGAGTTTCATTTAACCAATATTATGAACTATTTATTGCCAGTTATAAATCACCTTTGCGCAAGTACTGCTATAAACAAAATTAAATTTTTATGTTGTTTTATAATATTGTGTTTAGACGAACAATCATTGTTCATTGTTCAAACTATTGAAGTACATGGTACAAATAAATCAAGCTATTGCTACATCAATACCATTGTACATCAATTAAAACATAAAATATTGGGGCAAATATCTGGTGTATATAACAGAAAACAAAGTACTTCAAAAATCACTTCACATTTGTTATATATCCATTAAAGCATTTTAATGTATAACACTTACCAAACTTGACAGCAGAAAAAAAAATTCATTTATTTTATGACATAAAAACCGAGCTGAAGGTACATACGCCACAATTTTACAAATTGTCTAGGGAGCAAAGTTGATCAAAATCCAAAAATATATAACATACGGTACAGTGGTGAATTCTAGTCTAGAAAGCAGGTCATTCAAAAGTGCATATTACATTCCAATCCCTGTGTTCCCAATTGCAGTATTGCACCACAATACTCAAGGGATATAATGACAATAATAGTAATGATAATAAGGTTACTGCTATTGTGTTATATATTTTAACCTAGAGAAGGGTTTTTGTCGATACATTAGGTATAGTAGTGCCATACCAAATTCAACGACAGTATTCGCTACTGATAAGATAACGTCATTTATTGACTTATATAGGTAAATAAAGTTATTTTTAAAATAATTGTAGTGTGTTGAAATTTGAAAGTGAATTTTGATCACTTATTTTTTATATTAGTTATTAATTTGTGAAGACACATTTCACATTATTTCCTATATAACATAGAAATTAAGTAAAGAATGTGACTTTCCGCACAATCAATATAATAAACTAGAACACAATATAAAATGCAAGGTAAATAAATATACGTATGCTCTATTTTTTTTGCTGCATTTTATATTGCTATCCAGTTTATTATTAACGTAGAAATTTTCCTATCCTATTTTCAAAGATTTTTTTTACTAGTGTTGTCATTAGAATCATTCATAAAAAAATTTCATGGAATAAGAGAGACTTTTGCAAGAACAATTTTAAATATGTTAAACTTTTAGTATATAAAGTATGTGTGATACAAAATGTCTTGCTCAAAAGAGCGAACTCAATAAAAGTCAATTCAGGAGAAATTATCACAGCATACAATGGCAAGATACTTTAGAATACTACATTGAAATTTGAAAAAGGTCCTTTCTATAAGGTACCAATTAAACATAGAAGCAAGTCCATGGAAGCATTCCAATTCAGACAGGAAATATTAAAAAGAAACATCAGACATTTAATGGAAATGCAATTTTTATCTTTGGGAAATACAATAAGGATTACCATTCACACCATGCTGAATAAGAGAGACTTTTGCAAGAACAATTTTAAATATGTTAAACTTTTAGTATATAACATACATTTAAATCTAATAACTAACTATTGATAAATTCATTTATACCCATACATAAATTATGTTTGTTACAGACAATGCTTATTTTTCAGTTTGGCTTTGTAAATAAACGGTACAGCATGCATAACTTCAAGTAAATTGAAGTTTTGAAAATATAATTTCTGAGATTATATGCAAATAAATGTAAAAATGTTATTCTAAACAAGAAAAAATTACGGACAACATATGAAATTTTTAAATCAGACCATATAGGACAATTTCTATAACTGGTTCAACAATAAAACAGCCTATCTGATATAATAAACAGATCGGTCGAAATATTGCAGTACAAGTTTAATTCTCTTCCAAGACTTTAAATTCTGTAATTTTAGCATAATTCAAAAGCGTACATTATGGTTTAAGAAGTTAAGAAACTTGTAGCATAATATAAACGAAATATATGCATTACATACCTGAGTAGTGTATTGTAAATACTCCTAAGTGTCTTTCAAACTTTCACCGACTTCGATAAATAAGCAAAATCGGCTTTATTTTCCCCTATGTTGTAAAAACTTTCAAACACTCTTCTTTCGGAAAAGAAATATAAAAGAATTCAATCTTAAATAAAATTTCATCTTGAAATATCAAATGATACAGAAATTGCCGCCATCTTGTTCGACTTTTAATCAACTGTTAAATATTTAAGTGGCCAAAATCGGCCACTTAAATTAACAGCACTTTAGTGAGCTCTTTAATACCATAAACGTGTTGGTGGGACGCAAAACAGTGCTAATCAACCGTTAAACCTCTGCTATATTTTAACGGTTGTTGGTGGGATCGGCCCTAAGACACAGCGCCGCAGGTCAGCCACTAAGCAATGGCGGAACAGCCGTTTACATCAAAAATTACATCCCACACACACATCTCCCAAGTTCAAACACACATCGTCTTGAAAACACATTGGTGGAAATCCTACTTTATATAAGGGTACTTTAGAATATAAGGGTACTTTAGAAGATACTACTAAAATAACTGAATTTTTTAATAATTTGAAAACGAATAAAGATTATAACGAAGGATTCATAAAGAGATGGGAACTAACAAAAGATAGCAATGTCATTAAAATATGGACACCTTTAAAAGATATAATCGATTTCTTTAGAGAATATGAAAAGGTAATTTCTGGTTTTGAAGTGAAAATAGAAATTCAAAGAAATGAAAATAAGAATATGATATATACTGATATCGAAAATGTTAATTATAAGGTAGTAGTTGAAGGTGTAACCTTACATTTACCTTATATAGAATTTCAAAATTCTGCAGAAAGCGTGTTTATGGAATCATTTTTAACTGATAAAGATATAGAGGTAAATTGGGATCGATATAGATGGTAGGCCCTTATAAAAGTGATAGTGGATCTGTCACAGCAACAACAGCCTCTGATGAAGTTCTAGGTGTCTAAGTTATTCCTCAGTACGTTGAAAGAGATGGTGATTATGAAAAAAATAATATGATATTTGATAATATAGATATGACTGAATGCTGCTTGATGATTAATAATAAACAAATTCCTCTTATGCGTTACAAAACAAATTATACCAATAAAGATTATAATAGAGTGTATGAAGCTCTTTTACATGTAGGATTAAATTATATTAATACAGAAACAGGATGTTTGATAAATAAGAAGAATTTTGGAAAATTGTATACTATTTTTTATTTTGACTTATCAAATCATGAAAACTATACCGATTTAAATAATTTAGATATTGAATTTAATTGGGAGAGATTAATGAATATTCAAAAGAAATATAAGTTTTATTTTATTTTTAAAGAAAGAAAGAGATGTTTTATTAATTTGAAAAATAAAACTATAACAATGGTTAAGAGTTTAAAATCATAAAATTAATGCTATAATAAATTAGTGCTTATTATCCACCTTATGATGATCAAATGAAAGAAGGGCCTATTGGACCTCCTGGTATAGGTTTTAAATTAATGGATGATGGAAATTATGATATAGAAAATAGAATTTTAAAAAATTGTGAAAATCCTATGGATGATTTAGATTTAACCACTAAAAGTTTCGTTTTGAATAAAATAGAGAATAATCATTTTGAATTGAGAGATCTTATAGAAACTAAATATGATAAGGATTTTTTATCCTTTACTGAAGAAACAGGCAAGAGAATAAAAGAATTAGATGAAACAACTTTACATTCTTTAGAAGGAAAACCTTACGATGCAAAAGGAAAAAGAATAGGAAATGTAGCAGATCCTAAAGAGGATAAAAATGCTGTGAATAAAAGATATTTTGAAAAAAATTCATTAATAATACAGAATGATAAATTTGATGCAAAAAATAAAAGATTAGGTAATGTAGCAGGCCCAGAATATGATAAAGATGCTGTCAATAAAATATTAGACAATAGAGATATCTGGGTTACCATAGAAAATGATTTTCTTATTTTTACAGAAGGATGATTTTATAGGATGATTTATTTTTTTATGAAGGATGATTTATTTTTTTGTGAAGGATGATTTATTTTTACAGATGGAGAATTTACAAAAGTAAATTTCAACCTGATGAGTTCTAAATTACTGGATCAAGGGATGCGATTAACTGCAGATGTGTATATGAAAATTTCCATATATATAGCTATATATGATACAGTAGAAAGTAAATATATATATGATAAATGTCCACTGGTATCACTAGATATCAATGGTAAGGACATTTTAGAAGCTCATACAAATACAGTAACCTGTTTTGCTTATGGAAAGCGTGATGATATCATCACATGGATAAAATCTGACGGTAAATCAAACACTTTAAAACCTTATATGCATATTGAAAAAATCCCTTTCTAAAATACGTTCATCATTAAATGGATATCGATTGGAATGAATTTTTTAGAAATAATTTATCTGAAGATGTAATTAGAAATCTTAAAGATCATGTAAATTGGGATTTAATTTTGCAATATTCATCACTGTCTGATTCTTTTATTGAAGAATTTGCTCAACCTGATGATTGGCCTAAAATTTCTAGATATCAAAAATTATCAGAAGATTTTATAGAAAAATGTAAAGATAAAGTAGATTGGATAAACATTTCTCAATATCAAACTTTAAGTAACGAATTTATCATAAAATTTTCTGATTATTTTGATTTATATAAAGTATCAATGTTTCAAAATCTTTCAGAAGATACCATGAGAGTATTAAAAGATGATTTAAGTTGGATGTATATAGCTAGATATCAAACATTTAGTGAAAATTTTATAGAAGAATTTATGGATAAATTAGATTTTTGTTATTTGATTAAATACAAATTTGATCTATTACCTGATAACTTTTTTACTGTTTATTTGAAAAAAATACAAGCTATACAGATGAATGAATTAAATAAAAAGTTTGGTAATTATGAAGAAGAAAACCTTATAGAGAAAATTTTTTGAAGAGATTTGTGAAGTTAAATAAGTCTTGAAGGAATGTGTTTATCTTTTGAGAAAAGATGAAAAATAAATATTTTATAAAAATGTTTCTAAATAAATGTATGCTATATATAATAATGATAAAAGAAAAGAATCTTTCTTAAATATAGAGAATCCTACTGAAGTGATATCTATTTCTTTATTATATTATAATTCACATGATGGTATAGAATATTTAACGAATTTAAAAGAATTATATTGTACGAGTAGTAAATTAACGTCACTTGAAGGAATAGAAAATTTAACTAATTTAAAAGAATTATATTGTGAGGGAAATAAATTAACTTCACTTGAAGGAATAGAAAATTTAATAAATTTAGAAATATTACCTTGTGTAGCAAATAAATTAACTTCACTTGAAGGAATAGAAAATTTAACTAATTTAAAAGAATTAAATTGTGGAGGAAATAAATTAACGTCACTTGAAGGAATAAAAAATTTAATAAATTTAGAAAAATTATATTGTGGAGTAAATAAATTAACGTCACTTGAAGGAATAGAAAATTTAATAAATTTAGAAAAAATATATTGTGGTGTAAATAAATTAACGTCACTTGAAGGAAAGAAAAATTTAATAAATTTAGAAAAATTAGATTGTGGAAAAATAAATTAACTTCACTTGAAGGAATGAAAAATTTAACGAATTTAAAAGAATTATATTGTGGAGAAAATAAATTAACTTCACTTGAAGGAATAGAAAATTAAACTAATTTAGAAGTATTATATTGTGGTGTAAATAAATTAACGTCACTTGAAGGAATAGAAAATTTAACTAATTTAGAAAAATTATATTGTGGAGTAAATAAATTAACGTCACTTGAAGGAATAGAAAATTTAACTAATTTAAAAGAATTATATTGTAGAGAAAATGATATTACATCCCTAAATGAATTAATATTTTTGTCTAGAATAAATAAACTATGGTATGATGTAGATAAAATAAATTTACCCCCAATTTTAAGAAGGTGATTATTTCATAATAATGTATATAATGACTCTCAAAATGTGCATAATACATATATTCAAAAATCTTTGAGAGACACAATCAAAAAATTATTATATAAAGAAATTAAATATGATTTAGATGAATGCATTAAAGTATTAGGTATAAAAATTAAAAGAGACTTATTAGAGGAAGAATTCCATAATATTAAATTTAGACAGATATTAGTTGTTGTGTTTAATAAAATTTTAAAAAATGAGAATAAAAACGAAATAATAAAAGTGTTAAAGGATGTTAATGGAAGATGGAAGAGGGTGATGATAAATGTTTTGTTGGAAAAGTAACTAGAATAATTAATGTACTAAATGGTTTTGATCCTGATGTTTCTATTACAATTTCTGATAATGAACAAAAAAATATTATAGCTGAAAAAATATTTTGAGAGTCAAAGTCTGATGAAGAATATAGAGATAAACTTATAAAAGAGATGGAAGAAAGAGGTTTTACAGATTCTGAAGAATGGATAAATTTATATTTATAAAAAATGTTTACTAATAAATGGAAGAATTCAATAGACTTAGAGGTTATCCCAAAACGTTTAAATTATATGATTTAAATCCTGGGAAATATGATCTGATATCATTGAGTAAAATTATTACTAAATATGGAGATACATTAATGGTAAAGTTAGATGTGGAAAATGAAGAAAAAGAGAACTTGCCTTGCGAAAAAACATGCAAAACTTTCTGATAAATCATTAAATAAAATCAATAAAGGAAGATACATATTTAAGTATTCGGGTATGATTGATGATAAATACGAATATGAATTAGAGAAAGCTTAATCATCCTCTTTTTTAAAATTATGAGTTTAAGATTAACCCTTTCGGGACGGCGGCATTCCGGAGCTGTCGCGGCCCAAAAGACGACGCGCTTCGCTTCCGAACTGGTCGAAAAGGACGGCGCATTTTTTGCGCTAAGCCTAACTCTCGAAAAAAATTCATTAAAAATCACCTATTCAACACAGAAATCTACTTTTTACAGGAATAAAAGAAATATTTATGTTCTATTTGATGTATAATTTTCATACAAATCTGAATACAAAATACTCGTTAGTTGCTCCCATTCTTTTATCCGAAATAACGAATAATTTCACTGCCTCTAAAACCCAAACAAAATAAATACTCTCTTATATTCCTATGATTCACCAACGAAATCATAACGCTGAAATAAAAATAAAAACCGAAACTCAATTATAAAATTGTTGATGCTACGAGAATTGCTCTGTTTGTTTATGTTACAAAATGATTTTCACCACTCCAAATGGAGAAATAATTCATTCGATCCTCTTCTGCCAAGGTCATGCCTCTGCAAAATGCATTGAAGTTAGTTCCACGGACAAGTAACGCCATCTAGTTCACAAATTAAAACGTTCTGCGTAGTGGCATTTATAGGTGCTACTATCCGCTTGCGGTAAAATTTCCTCTGGCCCGAGTGAGTGCCGTTCGTCCTTGAATGCATGTTCGCATCTGGCACCTGGGCATGCCATTCGTAGCGAAAGGGTTAATTGTATTATATTTAGGTGGGGAAATGTTTCCCCACCTGAAAATTTATTATTATATATAAAATATAGTATATTATTTGTAATTATCATTTCTTTTTTATCTTTCAAAGGAAACCATGTATCAATTTCCTAAATTTAATTGATAATCTTTAGATTTTATAATATTGTATTCTTCTTTATATTTATCATAGTCTTTTTTATTCTTTAAAAAGATATCATTTTCTGAGACGATCCTATTTTGGGATCGTGTCAAATTATCAATATATTTAGAGTCATTAATATCTCTTCTTTATTATCTAAACTTGACCAGGTCAGGTCCTCTTTTTTAATTTTCATACTTTTATAATTCTTTTTAATTGTATAATAAAATGTTTAAATGATTTAAAAAGGGGGGTTCTCAACCCCACCCTTTAAAAACAGGGCATTTTTAATATATTAGAGGGCTTCCATTCATTTGGAGGTCCTCTTTTTCACGCATTTATTTTAAATAATTCACTGTGGAATCATATTTTTAATATGTATAAGTCTAGCTTTTTAACTAAAAAAGTTCAGTAATTCACTGTTAAAATTTGGTCTAACTGAAAAAAAGGTATATATTAACCTTTTTTAGCTATAAAAATCATGTTTTTAATATTAAAATGGATTGAGACCTTTTTTTTAAAAAAAAAAAAGATAAAATAAGCTATAAAATCATGTTTTTAGTGTAAAAAAATATGTGTGCTCATACGTGCATATATATACTACTGACTGGTTGTCACCTGTAATTATTGTAGAAACTATTCAACTGTTTCCCAAATATTATCACTTTTAGCTAGATTTTGTCCAGTGTTATGCAGTCCATAGAAGTAATGCAAGTATTGCGTACCTAACATCAGTTTAAAAAAAGTAAAGGAAAATACTATAATATTTCAGCAGAATTTGTGAAACTGTGATTAATGATAGATCATTGGTGACAAAGCTCAAATTAATCTTAATTAATAATAGCAAAGATACACTTTTTTGTTGTATCTTAAAAGTTTTCTTCAAATTTTAGAAATAAAAGCTCTTAATTTCCACGAAAATGTCATTAATGCGTTTGGAAAAAAAGTAGAAGATTGGAATTCATGTGCAAATAGGTTCAACTGTACAGTAAACCCTCCCATAATGCAATTAACACTAGAATGACTGATATTTTGAATTACCTAGAACGACGGGCAGTGGTCAATTTGAGCACAATAGAAAAAGTACAACATACCTTTAATTCAAAACCAAACATCATAGTTACATCATTTAGGATGTTTCTTCGACACATTTTTTGCAAAGAAAATAAGAAAGTCTTAAAATTTCAATGAGCTGGGATTAGTCGTTTTGGGGAAATCGTTTCTTAAAGTAGTTATGCGGTCAAAATGACCCCTTCCGCCGTTCTGGTGTTAATTCATACGGATTTATATTATGAAACTCAGATTAATGCACATCAGATTAATTCGTGCCATGTTATATGGAAACCGCGTACTGCGTTATAAGAAACTCAGAACAATTCGGACTACGTTTTACGAAAAATGCATTAAGTGGAACTCAGAACATGTAAATCAGACTGATTCATTTTACGTTATATAAAATTGTATTTTTAGAGTACCATGTTATTGTGAATATGGTTATAAAACATAAGTTTATAGATACAAAAGTAAGGCAAAAATATTTTACATATTTTGAATTATTTAAGACTTTATAAGGAAATTAAAAAACAATGTGAAACATAAACTTAATAATTGTTTTCCAACGAAAATCCTACTAATATTCATCACCTCTGTTAAATACTAGTTAGTGGCCTAATTTTTTTTAATGTCCACTTCATTTTCGTTTTCAAATGCAGTTTTAATTTGTTACTCTACCAAAATCTCTCTGAAAGGAGCTAAACAATTCTGTAATTATCTTTTAAAATTTGCACTTCGCACTGATGAAGGATCATTTTCAATAAAGCACTTTTCTAATTGCCTTCCCAAGCCCAGTCCCCTTTCCACATCACTTAAATTGAAATTTGAAAGTCATTCTTTTGCCATATTTTATCTTCCAATGCATTTGAGGTGAATGTATCAATTTATTTTACAGAGGATTTCCCTGATAACAGAAATTGAAATATGGTGATGTACGTGGAAGAGAAAACAGGGGAATTCCCCATTAATTTCGAAACTTAAAAGTGTAAATGTCTAATCATGCTATAGGGAGACTGCTTAAACTGGGTGATATTAGAGAGAAACCGCTTCGTAAGACTATCGCGTTTTATGAATATCGCCTTATGACAGGGCTGTCACAATTTTTGCTCCACATTATATAGAATCCGCATTATGGGAGTACTACGATAAAGAAGGGTGGACTGTAATATATTCTTTCGATTGTTTTTATATATCAGAATTAAATGTTGTGCCTGCCTAAAGCAAAATATCGCTGCACCACTGATTTTATCATTTCATTTAAAAATCATTTGTCTTATCAAAGTATACAGTAGCATTTCGAATACTGGTTTGATTATTTATAAATCAAATATCAATCCGACTAATGTTGTTTTCACACACACAAGTAATACTATTAAAATACATGTATTTAAGAACTTTGTGTACTGCATACGGATTGTTTGAAATTAGTTAAAGAAATGTTCGACACACATACATATAATTTATTATTTGAATAAAACTATTCTATGAGAGATTTCGTAGTAAATATATGTGTAGAATCCGTATATTATTCAATTCTTATATAGTACAAGAATCCGTAACGAAATTTGAAGATTATTTGAAAGGAGGAAATATTTGACATTTTAAAAATGCAATACTTGTAACATTTTAAGGGAATTTGCTTGACATTTTTCAGTTTGTGAGAGCAATGTTGCTTTTCCGACACACATAGGATAATGCAGTGTTTTTGAAGATGTGTTCTGCGGAACCCTTGGGGTTTTGCGACGTGATAGTTTCAAGAAAATTTTCTTAAAATATTAAAATCCGTTGAAATTTTAATGCTCTTATACTTTTAAATTATTTTAATTTTAAATAATTCTATTATTAAATAGAAGAATTTTAAATGTTATTGGAAAATATATAAAAATATTTCCTAATTTAAATATGGTAAGCAAATATCAAAATTAATTGCACTTTGCATTTAAAAATTCTCTGGTCAATTGCATTTCCAGCAACTTACGTACGTGTAATCGTTCATTCAAATTAGTAATATATTTTACAATTATTTTTACGTCTAAGTTTGGCAAAATTGAAATTTTTAATACAAAAAATTATAAAAATATGAAAGAGCCTTTATGCAATGGAAAGTGATGTGTACACTTCAATTTCGAAAGGACTATTAAGTATTTCTATACATATTAGCACACTTATTTCATACAGTCATATGAGTTATTGGAAAAAACAGAAGTTACATATTCAGACCAGGAAATCCTTAGTGAACCCTACCAACCCCTCCGGAATTCAATGTTTAATCTATATCAGTCTTCATCTAAGCTGTACCTAAAGCAAAGTCTGAAAAACAGATGTTGAAATGAAAATATAAATTTTTGAATAGGAAGTCACATCTCTCTCCCGAACAAGAAGTGGAAATCGTTCATGAACCCTACCTTCACCGTAATTTTATGCTGCATCCATATTAGCCACTATGTCTTTTTAAACATCTAAATCCTACGAAATAGATGTTTTAAAAAAATTCGTTAAAAACAATGGCAAATTGTAAAATTTTCTCACCAAAATCTGCATTTCAAAATTATTTAGAATAAAATTATATTATTATTTTTTGTACACACATGAGATAAATTGTCTGTGACTTACAGTTTTAAGTGGGTTGTGAACAATATACATTTACACTCAGTTTTATCCGTCACAGAAATGGATATAATATAACAATTATAGATCTGAAGGACTAAATAAACTTTAATTGTTGTATACCGATTTAAAGGTATATTTATGCCGTAGAATGTAAAATCTCACTAATTTGATATTTCTGTATTTTTTTTGTGAAATATAAAGATATATATATATATATATATATATACATCAAATTTTTACAAATTTCAATACAGATTTAATAACAAATCCTGAAACCATCTATTTCATTTAATAATAATAAAAAAAAAATCTTATTTATTCTAAACTTTAACCAAAATCCATAAAACATATACACAAAGTTACAATGAAGTAAAGCGCCACGCTGCTTTGCAACAAGGAACAATATATATATCCAAAGGGAAATGTCCAAATCTGAAAATCTAATATGATACAAGAAATAAGAAAAAGAAAAAGTACCAAAAATTGGCAGAGGGGGGTTGTGAACCCCTCACCCCGGTTCAGCATGCTTTACGCCATGGCCACACTCCCGGATGCCGGTACCTTTCCGCATCTAGGCCATTATGCCTAAGAAGATCTATTTGGAAACGATAAGACCGTGATCGTTGAAGCCAAACACAACACTAGAATTTGTGCAAACCAGACCTCAAGTTACTCCCTAACGAAATCATGCCTTATACAACACAAATCCCCATTATATATAGTACCAAGTCATCAACTTTATATGTCCGTGATGTAATTAACCAACGGTTACAGTTTACCGTAAAAAGATGACTCAATTACGTTCAGAAAGCGAACCGGATAACCCTTTTTCCGTGCCTCGTTCAAATACCTTTTATCCTGTCGAATTCTGTCGCTAATTTGAGAGGTTAACCTTTTGTTTCTTAAAAGTTGATTGACAATTATATTACGGAAGACAGCTGTACTTAAACAAGTTTCCCATGAAGTGATAAAGTTTACGTCAAAGTTGAAGGCTGTACTCTTATCATATATACAGAAGGAAGTTTTATTTTCGTTTGACATAATACATACATACAAAAAATTCAGGCTCCCGTCTTCATTCATAAGTGTTTCAACCAATAAATTATTGGTTGAAATTATTGGTTGTGCTGTTCTTTTCTCTTATCGGCATTATGGGCGTGAATTTGCTTCTATGGTGATGTTAATATTACTTGAATTACATTTTTATTATTTTTTTTTACATATTTCAAATATATATAATATATATATATATATATATATATATATATATATATATATATATATATATATATATATATATATATATATATATATATATAATATATATTTATATATATATTGACAAGTCAGGAAGTCTTCATAATCGCAAAATATAAATTGTTATTTTTTCCTTGAAAGAGATGCAAGTTCCAAATAAAGGTTTAAACTATGTTAGTTTTTTTTAGCATTTTGCTAAAAGAAATCATATTTTGCTAATACATGTTCTAACATTAAATAGCAGGCTTCCGGTTTTCCCTAATTGTAATTTTGCACCAAATTTCATTCGAATCGCTTCATTCGTTCGTGAGATATCGTCTCCACAGATTCACTGACACACACGCGCGCTCACACATGCACATTAACGCGCTCATACATGCACACTCACGCACGTGCACTCACATATGCACACACACACTCGCATGCACACACACACACTTGCATGCACACACACACACACACATACAACACATACAGGCATGACTTTAAAAACGTCTGATTCGTGGTCAAGGTTGCTTGAAACGTGCTCTTCCGACAAAAATTAGAATTCAAATTTTCGCCTATATATATGAAAGTAAAAATCAATCCATTGCCTTATAGCCCTCACCCACCCTCCTCCACGTTATAGAAGAGGAGAAATATCACGTGTCTTGCTTCGAAATAACCTTGAGAAGGAAAGTCCCTCCGCGCGTCACGTGATACATTTGGCGATCCCTTCGAAAGCCAGCCAATATCCGCGTGTAATGTGAGCGGAGGGGCCTGGCTTGGTATACATTCCGGCCGTTCGCGTCCCGCCCATACTGGGGAAGGGCCATTGTGATGTAGAACCCAAACGTCATTTTACTTCCCGTACATCCTATTTTCTTTCTTTATGCTATAATGCTATTATGTTTATTATTATGGATATAATATTTTAACGAAGTATCAGTCGAGTAAGTGTTATATTTTAATATGTGTAACAACGCAATTTCCTTTTAACAATAATCAAACATCATTTCAAGATTGTTTTATATCAAATTCAAGTATTATTTGCAAAAATACCAAATCCTTATCAATCGTATATAAAAGTACACACTAAAAGACTGTCCGGACCTCCAATTAGTTGCTCAAGTCCTCAGGATAAGTCGGACGGTCTGGATCTTCACCACTGAAAGACTGCATATTTTGCTAAACCTCGGAAAGGCTAGATGAACACAATGAAGTTTTCGCTGATTATAAAATATCAGCAAGCTTAACAGTGCTTGTCTAGCCAAGAATTTTTAAAGATAAGGAATTTATAAAGATATAGGTAAAAATTATATTGCATGTGTAACGGATCAATTGTTTGTCAATCTTTATAACAATCTCCGTTAACAATTGTTTATCAGTTATCAAGTTACTCACGAGAAAAAAAAAACAGCATAGTTATTCTGCACGATTCTAGACAGCATTTCAAGCAAAACACGTGTTGTGTGTATCATGTGACCACATAACATTGATTGAGAAAATCATCCTTGGTCATTCTGGTTATAACTGCACTGTGACCGAAACAAGTTTTTAGATGGCAGTGGTTATGTAAAAGTTTTCGAACTCTCTGGTCATGACTGGTAGTCACCTGTCATTATTGTAGAAACTTTTCAATTGTTTCCTAAATACTATCACTTTTAGCTAGATTTTGTCCAGTGGTATGCAGTCCATAGAAGTAATGCAAGCATTGCGTACCTAACATCAGTTCAAAAAAATAAAACAAATTCACTATTATATTTCAGCAGAATTTGTGAAATGGTGATTGATGATATATCATTGGTGACTAGACTCAAATTAATCTTAATTAATAATAGCAAAGATACACTTTTTGTTGTATCTTAAAAAGTTTTCTTCAAATTTGAGATATAAGAACTCTTAATTTCCACGAAAATGTCATTAATGCGTTTGGAAAAAAAAGTAGAAGATTGGAATTTATGTGCAAATAGATTCAACAGTACAGTAAACCCTCCCATAATGCAATTAACACTAGAATGACTGATATTTTGAATTACCTAGAACGACGGGCAGCGGTCAATTTGACCACCATAGAAAAAGGTATTTCAGGCGAGATACGGGAATATCTTCTGGCGCTCACTTTTTAACCCCCCTGGTTGGGCTAGAGTTAGGTTTCCTTGGCATGGCAACTGTGTGTGTGACTTCAGCCAATTACAGCGTGCCAAGTTAGGCGGGAGATTTTCCCCTTATGTGAAAAGTGCTGAGGTACTCTCTTGTTCTCTTCTGAAAATTGTCGAAAAGATAGGTTGTGTTTAAGCGGGGAGGTGCCTAGGTACTCCTTGCCTTTTTGTTTTAAAATGTTATTTGATTTGTTCATCCTTCATCAATTTGCAAAAACACGTTAGATATAATGTGTGTGTTTGGAGCTCACTTGAGAGTATCCCGAATTTCTCTATTTTGCCGTTTTCTAAGTGTATTAAGTCAATTCCACCTTTTTGGAAACATGATGAGAGAGTATATTGAAAAAAAAAATGATTGTAATAATGTCATATTCTTTTGATTCCATATCATGATTTTAATTCCATATCATTCGGACATGTGCATGGCTATATTATAAAAAACTGAGCATCCTGTTTTTGGAAATATTTCTTATAAATTTGTGATATCTATGTCGAAAATGGATAATATGTGTTGGGTGAGACATCGTTGATGATAATTAAGATCTTGTTCCTTGTGCTCTTGAAGTTCATATTAATTTACAACATAAAAGAAATCATATGAATTTTTAATCACTTGATGTCTTCTCATGAAATTTATAATCTAATCATCTATAGCAATATGATAAAAAGGATTGTTTGTGATTCATCTTCAGGAAATTTTTTTGCAAAAGAATTAGTTCTCATACATTCTGTCCTGGATCTGAAGAAGGCGTTTGATAAGGTGTGGATCAACGGATTGTTGTTCAAGCTTCTCAAACGCTCCTTCCCTCCAAATCTAATTCATATCTTTCATTCCTATCTCACTGGTCGAAGTTTTGCCGTCCGGGTTTCCGATGTACTATCCTCTACCAGGGATGTTCTCCGCGGGGTCCCGCAAGGTTCTCTTGTTGGACCCAAACTGTTCAACCTTTACATTAAGGATCTACCACGTTCCCCCGGTGTCTCCCTTGGCCTCTATGCCGACGACACTGCCCTGTTCACACATCACAAACAGACACAAGTCGTGCACGATACTCTGCAAAACTACCTCAACGTTCTGACGCAATGGTTGACCAAGTGGCGTATTAAAGTAAATGTTGGTAAGTGTGCTGCTGTCACATCCCCCCCCCGGCAAACCCCATCCATTCATCTCATCTTAAACAATCAGACCATTCCCTGGCAAGATAGCTACAAGTACCTTGGTGTGTATCTTGATTCCAAATTTACGTGGAAACTTCACATTTCTGAGACTTGTAAGAAAGTGAAGTCTTCACTCGCCCAGCGTCGTCCCCTGTTGGCTAGGAATAGCCGCCTGTCCATTCATAATAAGTTATTGCTATACAAGTCCTGTATACGTCCCATTATGACGTACGGAGCGCAGCGGAGACTCACCTTAGGAAGCTTCAAGTCATCCAGAATAACGCACTGCGTATGTTTGTTAACCTGCCGAACTACGTCCAACTAGAAGTCCTGCACAGAGACCTCAGAATTAGGCCTTTTTTGGAACATGTCAAAAAGCTCTCTCTAAACTTTCACAGAGGTCTGAGAAGCGTAAATTACCCTACGCTAGACAGTATCCCGCGCTATCGGCCGGGTAACCCGGGCGCGCGCAACCGCCCCCGGTCGTTACCTGCTCGATCGGTGCGAGATATCTTCTTCCGGCCTAAAAAGCGGATTCGTCCAGCATAGTCTTATGTGCTCTCCATTTTAGTTGCAGACTCTAGCCGCTGTACTCTCCCTTGCTTTTGGGAACTCGTGTTTTGTTGGCAAGCTCTTCCACTTTTCCGTTACTAGGCATAACTCAAGATCAAGGCCCTGTTCCCCCAGGGGCACACCTAGTCTATCTCCCTCTTTTTCTCCTCCTCTTTTGGGAAGCCGCTTGGGCCTCAACATCTTCCCTTTCTGAAGACTTGGGGAAGGGCATGACCTCAGTCTTGCCCCCCCCCCAAGCATCTCTTAGTTGATTAATTACTTTTTAGTACTTCCTTTTTTCTGCTTCTTTTCCTTTTCGTCTGGAGTTTAAAGGGAGGAGTCCTTTCCTCTCCTGGGCAGTCCACCAACCCCGTCCTTGAGATTCTCATAAAATTCATATAGAATTATCTATAATTATGTGCTGAAAGAAGATTATAGTGTTATATTATTGCTGCTCATAATATGTTTATTTCAAGCATTTTATTTGATTGACTATTAGAACATAAAATAATAATAAACACGATAAAAAAATATTTTTTTTGTTAACGAATTTAGACTCATTCATTTTTAGGAACGTTCATCTAATATTGTGAATAATTTAAAGAACATTTTGACATTCAATTATTAGTTTTTTTTATTATTTCTTAAAATTTTACATCAAGATCCAGGTAAAGATTTTGGAAAAAATTGATTTTACATGTACTTGAAGCATCTTATGTATATTACATTATAATTCAGTAATTTAATTTTAGGCGCTCACATACAAATGGGTTTTTTAATTTAATTTTTAAAACACAATGCAATGTTATATTTATTCAAAATTCTATTCCCCACTTATACGATCCCCTTCATTAAGTTATTAATTATTAATTTAATTAATTATTTTTTTTATTGTATGTGAGCGACCGACCCAACTAGTTGTTGAATGGGGATTGTATATTAATTTTATATCTTCTTTTAATTTCCCTTTACAACTCTTATCACAACATCTGGTTAACTATTTAATTTTGGTGCCGTGTTTTTTTTTTATTATTATTTATATTCATAGGCACCCATGTATTTTGGTGAAATTTAAAGTTCAATTTTTATATTTTACATAATGACTATTTTTTGTGATTAATTTTATTTATGTGATGTGCACATTGAAAATAATAATATTTTTATACCTTAAAAAATCAAATTTATTTTTAACACTTTACAACAAAGTTGAAAAGTGTTTATGACTTTGTTCATTCTGCCTGTCTGTCTGTCTGTCTGTCTGTCCGTTAGCACGGTAACTGCCGTAAAAATGACTTTATCAAAATGAAATCTTATTATGTTATTCAGACGGTCTGTAGGACCTATGGGAATATAAATAAATAATATCACCCAATTAGTTTTTTATTGAACCCGGGTTGAAGAAATGAAATACATTGAACCCTATGGGACCTAATTTTTCAAACATTTTTTAAGTAAATTTAAAATTCACAAATTGCTTCGAAATTTTTAGGAAATATTCATATTATCCTATAGAATATATAAAAAAAATTCAGTAAAATATGTTAAGTAGTTTCTTAATTAAAAATTATTTAATATAGGGAAAACAACAAATTCAATTAAATTCTGACTTTGGGATATCCTCCAGAAAGAAAAAAGAGATTTATTATATAATAAATATCTTTCCAAGTGTTTAAACGTAAAATAGATACCAATCTTCAGCACCCACCAGATCGGTGCAAGAGCAGGCCCCCAAACCTTCGTCTTCCAGAGAATTGACTCCGGAAGAAGTAAAACTGGCTACTACAGCCATTATAAAGAGAAAGGAAGGCAAGACAGGCGGAACTAGAAGCTAAAATTGTAAATCAATATGCTAAATCTAAAGAAGAAATCAAAACACGTGAAGCCAAAACTAAACGAGTCAGAGAGGAAGAGCTCGCGCAAACCCAGCTGTTAGAAAAAACGGTTGAAAAAAGGCAAAAAACTACTGAGGTCCAAAAGGATACTCACGAAAATGACCAAACCGCGGTTGAGGCTGAGGATATGGAAGCTGAGACTGAACCTGCTGGTAAAACCAATGATGAAAAGATGGATGAAATCCTCAACCTCATCAGAGGGTTTATCACCATGTTCGACCTAGATGCAATAAAACACCTGGTGATGCAGTTCGCAGAGCTAATACAAAAAAAGAGTAATCCAATGCAAATGGTCTTTGAGGCTTTTAAATTAATCGCGGACTTTAAAAATAACAGTGAGAATCAAACCCGCCATGGCTAGGTCCCAAAAACAAAGCTTTAAAATAATATTTTGGAATGCGAACGGCATATCTCCAAGAATAAATGAACTTAGGAGCTACGTAAATGAAAATGATGTAGATGCCCTGTTAATTCAGGAAACTAAAGTTAGAGAAAATAAAAAACTAAATCTAGCAAACTATATTGGCTATCACAACCAAAGCTCAAATACAACTGCTAGAAACCCCCATGGAGGAACAGCAATATATATGAAAAGAAATATTCCCCACGAGGTAATAAACAACATAAATCTTCAAGGAGTAGAAAATACTAGCATAAAAATTAAAATAAATAATGTAAACCCATTTATCCTAACTTCAATATATGTCAAAAACATGAGTGGTATAAATGTAGCTGCGCAGCTGGAACTGCTTTTCTCGCGATATCCAAACACAATACTCGCGGGCGACTTCAATGCACACCACCGAGCGTGGGGCAGCAGGAGAGCCAACACACGCAGTACACAGATACATAGATTGCTAAACACAACAAACACTGACATCATTGCACCGTCGAGACCAACCTGCTTCTCAGGTGCCAATGGCTCATTCATAGACTTTATCCTAACGAGAAACATAGAATACGCTCACACTATCGATACCCTAGATGAATTCGACTCGGATCATTTACCGGTATTGGTGACATTCGATCTGAACACTCCCCTTCCAGTCTCTCTGGGACAAGAGAGGGTGAACTGGAACGTTTTCAAAAGAGCACTTTTTGAGCCGCACTTGGCAGTACCCAACATTATGAGCAGTAGTATCTAAACCACCTTACGAGCGCACATGTACTTTATACACTAAAAACTAGATTTTATAGCTTATTTTTATCTTTTTTATATATAAAAAAAAGGTATCGATCCATTTTAATATTAAAAACATGATTTTATAGCTAAATAAGGCCTTTTTTACATTTAGACCAAATTTTAACTTTTTTTTAGATAAATGCGTGAAAAAAGAGATCAAAGATGTCTGCTCCATTATGGGGCTACCTCATACATAGGTAAATTACGGTGAAAAGGATGAAATTAAATAAATGCATGAAAAAAAAAAGAGGAAATGAATCCTCTAAATAAACTTTAAAAGAGATCCTAAAATAGGATTACAAAGTGACTTAAAATATATTGAAACGCGTCCGTAATTTACGGACGTATTTTATAGAGTTCATAAAATCTTGATAGTAATTTATTAAATTTTCTATTCCTTTAAAATAAATGGGGGGACTAACGGTCCCCCCTAAAAAGAACCTAGATAATTATAAAAATGCTTTCTCATCATCACCCGAAATACTTAAATAATCATTCAGCGACTGCGTGCTATCGTCTTAATGAGGTTGAAAAAAATCTGAGGTCATTTATTATCTAAAACATTTCCTGGCTCGTGGTGTTTTTTCTAACACGGCCGGAAAAATAATATTTTTTGACCTCGCTTCATAGATTTGACATCAGGCAGTAAAACAAACACCACTTTCTGACTGATAAGAGCAGTCTATATAAAGAGTTCACTGTGTGACTTGATTCTTTTCTCCTCCAATGGAATCAGATGATAAAAAAATAAATGCAAAATCACGATTCGAATATTTTTTTAAATCTATAGAAAAAAATACTGTGGGCTCATTAGCTCAAACAGAAAGAGATTTGATAAATGTAAAAGATAAATTACGTAAATTATATGAGAAACGAAGAGATTTAAAAAAGAGATTAAAAAGAATAAGTAATGATTTAATTTCTATAGAAGAAAGTATTGATGATTATAACTGTAGAAAATCGAAATTGGAAAAAACTATCAATCAAGCTAATGTAATCAAAATGGAGGAAGATTTGAATGATCTTACAATGGATTAATTTTATATGAAAAGGTATGTAAAGTTACTTCATAATCTAGGAAGTCAAACCAGCTATGATAAAATTAAGTTATATTAATAATTATCATGCTTCCTCTAATTCATATTCATCATCACTCAAATACTTAAATATATATCTACCTTTATTGATTTCATTTATTGATTCATCAGAAAGTTTTACATGTTTTCTCGCAAGGATATACTCTTTTTCTTCAACTTCCACATATAATTTTACGATTATAAAAATTTTCCCAGCGTTTAAATTTTTTCTCAATGATATCAGATCATATTTCCCAGGATTTAAATTATTTATATTAACTATTAAGGGATAACTCAGGTTATTGAACTCTTCCATTTATTAGTAAATATTTTTTATAAATTCTTCATAATCTGTAAAACCTTCCATCTCTTTTTTAAGTCTGTCTTCAGACTCTCTAAATATTCTTACTGAGTTTTTTTAAGACTTAAAAATACTGCCCCATCTTGCGATATCCTTCTCCAAATAAGAGTTATTATTACTAAATCTTCTTAACATCAGGGGTAAATTTATTTTATCTACATCATACCATATATCATTTATTCTAGGTAAAAATATTAATTCATTTAGAGATGTAATATCATTTTCACCACAATATAATGTTTCTAAATTAGTTAAATTTTCTATTCCTTCAAGGGATGTTAATTTATTTCCCTCACAATATAATTCTTTTAAATTAGTTAAATTTTTTATACCTTCAAGGGATGTTAATTTATTTCCTCCACAATATAATTTTTTTAAATTAGTTAAATTTTTTATACCTTCAAGAGATGTAATATCATTTATGCTACAATTTAATGTTTCTAAATTAGTTAAATTTTCTATTCCTTCAAGGGATGTTAATTTATTTAAATCACAATATATTTTTTTTAAATTAGTTAAATTTTTTATACCTTCAAGAGATGTAATATCATTTTCGCTACAATCTAATGTTTCTATATTTATTAAATTTTCTATTCCTTCAAGAGATTTTAATTTATTTCCCACACAATATAATTCTTTTAAATTAGTTAAATTTTCTATTCCTTCAAGAGAACAATTATATATAAAAATAGATTTCACTTCAGTAGGATTCTCTATATTTAAGAAAGACATAGTTTTTTTTTCATACCATTATTATATGTAACATCCATTTATATAGAAACATTTTTATTAAATATTTATTTATCATCTTTGTTAGTTAATTGTCTCAAAAGATAAACACTCTCTCTCAAGACTGATTTAACTTCATATATCTCTTCAATAATTTTCTCTTGGTAAGGTTCTATTTCGTGATGACCAAACTTTTTATTTAATTCACTCATCTGTATTGCTTGTACAAATACTTGTACTTTTTGTACTTTTTTCCAATACTTTTGTACTTTTGTACTTTGTTTCTTGTACTTTTTTCCAATAAACATTAAAAAAGTGATCAGGTAATAGCTCAAATTTATATTTAATCAAATAACAAAAATCTAATTTATGCATAAATTCTTCTATAAAATTTTCACTAAATGTTTGATATCTAGTTATATACAACCAATTTAAATCATCTTTTAATTCTCTCATAGTATCTTCTGTAAGTTTTTGAAATATTGATACTTTATATAAATCTAAATTATCAGAAAATTTTACGATAAATTCGTTACTTAAAGTTTGATATTGAGATATGTTTACCCAATCTACTTTATCTTTACATTTTTCTATAAAATCTTCTGATAATGTTTGATATCTAGAAATTTTAGGCCAATCATCAGGTTGAGCAAATTCTTCAATAAAAGATTCAGACAGGGTTGAATATTGTAAAACTAAATCCCAATTTACATGATTAATAAGATTTCTAATTACATCTTCAGATAAATTTTTTCTGGAAAATTCATTCCAATCAATATCCATTTATTAGAAAGAAATTTTTTCAATATGCATATGAGGTTTTAAAGTGTTACCATCAGATTTTATCCATAATGTGATGATATCATCACGTTTACCGTAAGCAAAACATGTTACTGTATTTGTATTAGCATTTAAAATTTCCTTACCATTGATTTCTAGAGATATCAGTGGACTTTTATCATATATATATATATTTTCTACATATATAGCTATATATATAGATATTTTCATATACATATCTGTAGTTAATCGCATCTCTGGATTCAGTAATTTAGAACTCATCATATTGAAATTTACTTTTGTAAATTTTTCATCTATAAAAATAAGATCATCTACGGTAATCCAGATATCTCTATTATCTAAATATATTTTATTGACAGCATCGTTATCATTTTCAGGTTCAGAAACATTCGTAATTATTTTATTTTTTGCATCAAATTTATCATTCTGTAATATTAACGAATTTTTTTCAAAATATCTTTTATTCACAACATTTTTTTCATCTTTAGGATCTGCAACATTTCCTATTCTTTTTCCTTTTGCATCAAAAGCTTTTCCTTCTAAAGAATGTAAAGTTGTATCATTTAATTCTTTTATTCTCTTACCTGTTTCTTCAGTAAAGGTTAAAAAACCCTCATCATATTTAGTTTTTATAAGATCTCTCAATTCATGATGATTATTCTCTATTTTATTCAAAACAAAACTTTTAGTGGTTAAATCTAAATCATCTATAGGATTTTCACAATTTTTTAAAATTCTATTTTCCATATCATAATTTCCATCATTCATTAATTAAAAACCTATACCAGGAGGTCCAATAGGTCCTTCTTTCATTTGATCATCATAAGGTGGATAATAAGCACTCATTTATTTAATTTTAAGATTTTAAACTCTTAACCATTGTTATAGTTTTATTTTTTAAATTTATAAAACATCTCTTTCTTTCTTTAAAAATAAAATAAAACTTATATTCCTTTTGACTATTCGTTATCCAATTAAATTCAATATCTAAATTATTTAAATCGGTATAGTTTTCATGATTTGATGAGTCAAAAGGAAAAATAGGATACAGTTTACCAAAATGCTCCTTATTTATCAAAGGTCCTGTTTCTGTATTATTATCGTAAAATCCTTCATGTAAAAGAGCTTCATACACTCTACTATAATCTTTATTGGCAAAATTTGTTTTATAACGCATAAGAGGAACTTGTTTATTATTAATCATCAACCAGGATTCTGCCATATTTATATTATCAAATATCATATTATTTTTTTCATAATTACTATCTCTTTCAACATATTGAGGAATAACATAGACACTTAAAACTTCATCTGACGCTGTAGTTGCTGTCACAGATCCACTGTTGCTTCTATATGGGCCTACCATCTTAAATCTATATCGATCCCAATTTACCTCTATATCTTTATCAGATAGATATGATTCCAGAAACAAGCTTTCTGCAGAATTTTTTAATTCTATATAAGGTAAATGCAAGGTTAAACCTTCAACTATTACCTTATAATTTTTGTTTCTTATATTAGTATATATCATATTTTTATTTTCATTTCTTTGAATTTCTATTTTCACTTCAAAACCAGAAATTATCTTTTCATATTCTCTAAAGAAATCAATTATATCTTTTAAAGGTGTCCATATTTTAAAGACATCTTTCGTTATTTCCCATCTCTTTGCGAATCCTTCGTTATAATCTTTATTCATTTTCAAATTATTAAAAAATTCAGTTATTTTAGTAGTATCTTCTAAAGTACCATCATATTTGAACTCATTACGGTCAGCTGAATCAGATGTATCTAGATAAAAAAATTCATTTTGAGCTTGTGATGTTACATTATCAGGAGTATAATGAATTAATCTTAAAACATGATTCATGATTGAAAAATTTGACTGTGTATTTGATTCAATTTCAGTATCTCCTATATGTACTTTTAAAGTTTTGATAAAACCTCCACCATTTACCAGACTCACATTTTCGTTTCCAATGGATGATTTATCATTTTTTGTAATTTTTAATTTTAGTTCAAGATATCCTCTAGAATATAAAATTTTTGCTTTAGTATCATTAATATGAAAAACATAGGTAGCATTCTCATCTGAACTATGTTCTTTTGGATGAATTTCTCTTAATTCATAACTTTTAATGTGATCATTATAATAATAACGAGTCTTAATCAAGAACTTAATAATAGAAATAATTAAGAACTTAAATCATAAATCATTTATTTAGGAAGAATTTTTAAACCACCTCCTTTCTTTTTCATAGAAAATATTTCATTTAATATATTCTTAGGTTTCAATAAAACCTTTAAAAATCCTTGTATTTTTTACTTTTTCTATATAATCTATTCATTTATTTAAGAAGAAATAAAATTAAATTCTACAGCTCCTTTATTTAAATCTATTAATTCACCTTTTTGATTAGTAATCCTCATTTTTATTCTTTCAACAGGATCCACTTTAACAGGAAAATATATCCAATTATTAAATTCTTTTGAAATTATACTACCTGGAGGGTTTTTATTAGTGAAAGAATATATGACTTCTGAATTATATTGATTTATTAAAGATCCTTTTACAACATCACAGTGAATATAAATATCATCATTTCCATTAGATATATCAGCAATATGTTCACCTTCAATCTCTGTTTCTTCATCATAACTTCCATATGTAAGATTTAAAAAGCCTATAATTTTATGAAAGTTACTTTTTGTAAAATCAATTACCCAACCATTTTTCAGTTTAATAGATATTCTTTGTCTTGCTTCAATAATACCAAATTTGACAGGTGGATCCTCACCGAATATTTTCATCATATACTCATTTAATCCTCTTATAGTATAATTACCATTTGAGATAGTAATTGTTATATCTGTGCCTAATGTATACAATCTAAATATGTTATTTCCATAATTCTTACTTATATTAAACCAGGAAACTTCCATAGAGAATGAGTGTAAAGCTAATTTTTTTATTTTAAGAGGTGTAATAAAATTTACAGTAAATTCCTCTGATCTCTCATGACCTTCAGATTTTAATATTATCATTTATACATAACAAAATTTTCATTATAGTCACTAGGTTTTTGTGTAGGAAATGATTTGAGAACATTTTTAGGTGACATACCTTTATTCCTTTCTCTTATATATTTCATACAAAATATACCACATTTCACAGATGAAGGTTTCTGTAAAAAACTATCATTATAACCTATTTTTTTATTGGATGTAACAAGAAATGATTTAATATTTTTAGGAATATAGTCCTTCTTCATATTGTCATATTCACCAAACGGATCAAAATATTCCACATATTTATATTTAGGATCATTATAATAACAAACCCAATGAGTTCCGGGGCCTGTTGATACATCTAAATTAATGATTCCATTTTCAAATTTTCTCTATTGTTTTAGGTAATAAATCGGAGTTAAACACACCTCTAAATCCTTTTTCATTTTTCATATTTTCTTTAATCATTTTGTCGCTAATTCCCACTGTTGATATATTCCCTTTCCAAGTTTTTTTTTTTCCCAGATCCTTTCATCTTTTTTTGTACAGTTGAACTAGCTAATCCTGATAAAGCACCTGTTGCTAATGCTGGAACTGCTAATTTAGCAGCGGTTATTAAAGAGGGTATAAGTGCCGCTAGAAATGGTAAAAATCCTCCATTTTTATCTAATTGAGTTTTACTGATTGTAATTCTTTTTTTATCATTAATATGATTAATTTGAGTTTTAGTTAAATACATCTCATGATTAGGAGTTTTAGATTTATCTATTTGTAATGTTACTTCTTCTTTATTTTTAAAAGCTGATTTAAGTTTATTTTTCTGACCTTCACTCAAATAAACTTTATTTTTTATCATTTATTAACAGAGAAATTGTTTATGATATCGTTGTACATCATTATAAGTCATTTCTTTATTTTTTAATAACATATCTAACAATAAAGCTACTTGATTATACAATTTTTTTGATTTACTTCCGTTACATATTTTTTCTGTTAAATTTGATAATACATTCAATCCTTTACCTACCTTCATTTCTTTACTACTTCGAATCATATTTAATCTATGCATATAATTTTGCAACATATTTTCTTTATTTTTAATTTCTTTTATATCATTCTTTTTCTGGTTTAATTCCTCCTCTGAAAAATTTTTAGCTCTAGAAATTGTACTTTTTAAGTTGCCTCTTTTCTTAGATAATCCTTCTTTTAACTGTTTAGCTCTTCCATACATCTCCTCTAATTTTTC
This sequence comes from Amaurobius ferox, assembly GCA_951213105.1. Taxonomy (NCBI): domain Eukaryota; kingdom Metazoa; phylum Arthropoda; class Arachnida; order Araneae; family Amaurobiidae; genus Amaurobius; species Amaurobius ferox. The sequence continues at coordinate 35,268,312 of OX578152.1, read as the reverse complement.
TTGATCATTTAAAAATACTGACGGTCTGTATAATTTTTCCTCTTTTAAATATTTTAAATTTAAATTTTGATCGATATCATAAGTATAAGATACTAATTCTTTCACAGCTTCAATAGGCTCTTCTATAGATGGAAATGAAATATTTTCTACAACATTTTGAATACTTTTCACAACTTCTTTATTTGATTTTTCATATTTTTCAATTTCTTGAGTGATTGGTTTATGAAATTCTTCTAAGGTCTTTTGAATACCTATTTTTTCTTTTAGTTGATCTTCATTATTCTTTCTTATTTCTTTTTCTATTTTTACTATTTTAATTGAATCTTTTATTTGCTTTAAAAACTTGTGTTTCCGTTCTTTTTCTAAGTTCATTTATATAATATTAATTTTTTACTGCAGCAAATTTTATTTTTACTGCTAGTAAATTATGATAAAAATTAAAGATTACACGGAACCAGAAGAATTACCTGATCCTAAACAACATCCTTTGTTACCTAAACATCCATTTAGATTGCTTATAGTAGGATCTTCAGGTTCAGGTAAAACAAATTTACTGTTAAATTTGATTTATGATTTATTATTTTTTGATGCATTATATATATGTGCAAAAGATTTATACGAACCTAAATATTCTAAATTACAAGAAAAATATACATTGTTTGAAGATATAGAAAGAGAAGATATTTTGAAATGTAAGAATATAAAGAATAAGAAAAGATTATTAAAATTATATGATAAATTAAAAAAAAAAGTATTATTTTCTTCAGATCAAAATTTTATTACTGTAGATGATTTAAATCCTACATTAAAGAATTTAGTTATTTTTGATGATTGTGTGATTGAGAAAGATCAAAAAAACATCGAAGAATTATTTATCAGAGGTAGAAAGAAAAACGCATCTATTATTTATTTATCACAGTCATATTATACAACACCTATCAATATAAGAAAGAACTGTAATTACTTTATATTTTTCAATCTACAACCAAAAGAAATTCAACAGATTATAAGAGAGATAGATGGTTTATTAAGTACTGAAGAATTCAAACAAATATATAATAAAAGTGTTCAAGAAAAATACGATTTTTTTATGTTAGATTTAGTGAATCCAGAAATAAGATACAGGAAAAAATTTAATCCTATATAAATGGATGTATATTTAGAAAAAAGATTATATGTTTACAGAAAGAGTAGAAATTTGTATCAAAAGATAAGTATTTCATTATCAGTAAGTAAGGTTATTCTAAGTGGAACGGGTTTATCAGCAATAGCCTTTCTACCGCTTGCTTTTTTAAGTTTATCAGTTGGTATAGTAGAAGCCATAGATCTCACATTAAAAATAGCAGAAAGGAAAGAAGAATATAGACATTGTTATAATTTTTATAAAGAACTCATTAATTCGTTTAAAGCTAAGGATATGACAGAAGAAGAAATTTATATGTGTGAAAAGGATTTCATAAAAAGTTTAAAATTTAATCCAGTTGAAAAATACGTAAAACAAATGCAATTGAATGGATATAAATTTCTAAATAAATAAATGGTTTGTAAAAAGAAAGGTGGTGATATTGTTAGCTGGATACAAGATAAAATAAATCTTCAAGAAATGCATTTACCAAGATATCAATATTGTGGTCCAAATACAAAATTAGAAAAAAGATTAAAAAGAGGTGATCCGGGAATAAATAGAGTTGATAAGTTATGTAAAAAACATGATATCGAATATAATAAAGCAAAAGATACAAAACAGAGACATGTTGCTGATCAAAAATTAATAGATGATTTAAATGATATACAAAATCCAACATTTCAAGAAAGATTAGCTAGAGGAATTATTAAACCTATTATTAAAGCTAAAAAATTTTGGATTAGGCCTTTCTATATATTGTGTTAAGTGTAAAGATAAAACCCCAACTAAAAATTATCATAAAACTACTTCTAAAAATAATAAACCTGTTGGTAAAGGTATGTGTACTATTTGCGGAAGTAAAAAGAATACTTTTTTAGGAATTTAAAAGAGGTCTATTATAATCCAGAAACAGGTTATTGTGGTATTCAAGAATTGAAAAGAAAAACAGGGTTACCTAATGTTGAAGAATTTTTACATGAACAAGATGTATATACTAGATATAAACCTGTCATTCGTAAATTTAAAAGAAGAAGAGTTTATGTTCCAAACAGTAATAATCAATTTGACGCTGATTTGTTATTTATAAAAAATTATAGTAAATATAATGATGGAACTAATTATTTGTTAACGGTTATAGATGCTTTTAATAAATATACTTGGGCTTTTCCTATAAAAAGAAAAACATCTGAAGAAGTAGTACAAGGTTTTAAACAAGTTTTTAAAGAAAGAATACCAAAATTCATTTTGACAGATGAAGGTACTGAATTTACAGGAAAACAGACACAAAAATTATTTAAAGATAATAATATACATTGGTTTACAACTAAAAATAAAGAAATAAAATCTGCAATAGCTGAGAGATTTAATAGAAGTATAAGAGAAAAAATTATAAAATATATGCATGCTAACAATACTAAAAGATATATTGATGTATTACCCAAATTACTTAAAAATTATAACAATTCATATCATAGATCTATAAAAATGACACCTGTTGAAGCTAGAGAAAATGAATCTCAAGTTTATAAAAATTTATATACTAAAAAGATCATGAAAAAACCTAAATTTAAGATAGGGGATAGTGTTAGAATATCTACAATTAAGAAAACATTCAGGAAAGTAGATGATTCTACATTTACTGAAGAGATTTTTATAGTTTCTGAAGTATTGAAAACAGATCCAATTACTTATCGATTAAAAGATTTAAACAGTAAAGAAATTGAAGGAACTTTTTATGAAAATGAAATGGTAAAATATAATAAAAAAGATGATGTATATAAAATTGAAAAAATCTTAAAAAAGAAAGGAAATAAGTATTTTGTAAAATGGCTAGGATATCCAGATGAATTTAATAGTTGGACATCTGAATTAGTTTAAATATAAATGGATAATAAGATGAAATTAATCTATGATTCGGAAGAAGAAGAATATTTTTATGCTATCGATTACGAAAGTTTAAAACAAAGATATAATAGTAGAGTTTGTTATTTTAATCGATTAAGAAGGAGATATAATATTTCTCAAGAAGTTGAGGATATGTTTTTAAAATTTTTAGATTTTATGTATTATGAGAAATCAATTAACTATTACTATTTTATGAAAAAGATTTGTGATATTTTTAATATTGAAAATAATATAAAAGTCCAAAAAGTTAAAAAGAAATATGAAAAAATATGGAATGATTTCTTACAAAGTATTACAAAAAATGTTTCCTAATAAATGGAGGTTACAAAAAAGTGCATACACTGTTTGACTATGAAATCAGTAAATGAGTTTTACATATATCATAGAAATGGAAAAATTAATTCCCAAAGTCGTTGCAAATGTTGTGAATCCATAATTAAATATAAAAAAATATATGTGAATGTGGAAAGCAATATACATATACACACAAAAAGAGACATTTGAAAAGTAATTATCATAGTAAGCATCTTCCAGGAAAAAGTATTACAAAAAATGTTTCCTAATAAATGGAGTTTACATTAAAGTCAAAGACTATTAATGAACTTAGAAAAGTAGTAAAATTATTGAATATTAAACAACCTAAAGGCTGTAAGAAGGTTGATTTAATTAAATTATTAACTAAATATATCAGAAAAACATGTGAATATAAACCTGTTTTAGTAGATTTATTAAATTTAGATTTGTCATCATACTTGGAAAAAAAGAAAAAAATATTTATTGATAAACCTAAAAAACGTAAAAAAATTAAAAAGATTTTTGATTCTTTTAATTTAAGATTTGATAAAAATGATTTTAAATCTGTCTTTCCTGAAGAAAATGTATTTACAATAGAAGAAAATCTTGAAAAGTTATTTACAGAAGATAGAAAATGTCGTATATGTGGTAAATATTATGAAGATGAAGAAGAACATATAAAGAAAGACTTAATGATTAAAAGATCAAAACAAAAAAGAAAATGTATTATTTGCGGTATATATTATAAACATTTAGAAAATCACATATCAAGTCGAAAACATAAAAAAGCATTAGATGAAGGTAATGTAGAAATTAAGGAATATGAAACTGCTTATAAATCTAGATTAAGATCATACAGAATTAATAATTGTAATAATATTAAAATCCCTCTAGAATTTTTAGAAGAGAAAAGAAAGGTTGTAATAGAAAAAATAAAACATATTATGAAAGAATTTAATGGAATAAAGGTAAATTTTAAATTGTTTTGTTTGTATAAATTGAATGAAGAAATTCAAGAATTTACATTCAAAACTTAGAATCAAATTATATTAAAATCTAATGATTTACATACTTTTTATGATTATGTTACTGACAACTTAATAAATGAATCTGATGATTTTATATCAAAAGGATCTGGTTGGAGTCTTGAAGAAATTAAATTTTTGGAATTGAGAATAAATAAGTATCAACCCTTGAGAGGATCAAGTCATATTGATTTACCTGAAAAAATTAAATCTAAACAAGCTATAATAAATGTAAAAAATAAAGATAATAAATGTTTTATGTGGTCAATATTATCAGCAATTCATCCTGTAAAAAAAGATCCTCAAAGAGTGTCAAAAAATGAACAATATAAAGATGAATTAAATTTTAAAGGTATTGATTTTCCTGTTTCATTAGACAATATTAAGAAATTTGAAAAACTAAATAATATATCTGTAAATGTTTATAGTTATGATGGTTCAATTTATCCACTTAGAATAATTAACAATAAATTAGAAAAACATGTATACTTGTTTTATATGAAAGATCATTATTGTTGGATTAAAAATATGAATAGTTTGATCAGATCACAAATTAATAATAATCAAATATTTTTATGTGATAGATGTTTAAATCATTTTTATTCTGAGGAAATATTAAAGATACATGAGGAATACTGTAAAGAGGCTGTCACAATTAATATGCCTAAAAAAGATGAAGTTATTCAATTTAAAAATCATGAAAGAAAAATGAGAGTACCATATACTATATATGCTGATTTTGAATCTCTCTTACCTAAAATTGATACATGTGAGCAAGATCAAACTAAATCATATACTGTGAAATATCAAAAACATGTAGCAGATGCATTTTGTTATTATATCAAATATGAAAAGGAATACTTTAAACCTCCTGTTGTTTATAGAGGACCAGATACAATCAAAAAGTTTGTATCTATGTTAAAAGAGGATACTCTTAAAATTGAAAAAATGATAGAAGACAAAACTAAAAAATATGAAAGTATCAAATCAATGATAGAGTTCGATGAAAATCATTATAAAAGAACAAATATTTGTCATATATGCGAAAATCAAATCTTAAATGATGAAAAAGTAATTGATCATTGTCATATAACTGGAAAATATAGGGGTCCTGCTCATAATGTTTGTAATTTAAATTATCAAATTCCAAAATTTATTCCAGTAAAAATTCATAATTTAACAGGTTATGATTCTCATTTGTTTATAAAAGAACTTGGATTTGATCAATCAAAAATAGATGTTATACCTAATACTGAAGAAAAATATATATCTTTCAGCAAAAAAATAGGAGGTATGAAATTGAGATTTATTGATTCATTTAAATTTATGTCTTGCAGTTTAGATAATTTATCAAAAAACTTGAGACCAGAGAAATAAATAAATAGATATCCTCCAAAAATACGAAAAATGAAATATATTAAATACTTAAAATCAAAATTTAGAGAGACATCATTACATTTTCCTGATGATAAATTAGATCTCATTACAAGAAAAGGTGTATATCCTTATGATTATATGGATTCTAGAGATAAATACAAAGAAACAGAATTACCTTCAAAAGATAAATTTTATAATAAATTGAATGAATGTAATATAACTGATGAAGAATATAAACATGCTCAACGTGTTTGGAAAGAATTTAATATAAAAAATTTAGGTGAATATACAGATTTATATGTTAAAACAGATGTATTAATTTTAACAGATGTATTTGAAAATTTTAGAGATGTTTGTTTAAAAACTTATAAATTAGATCCAGATTGGTATTTTACAGCTCCTGGTTTATCTTGGGATGCAATGTTAAAAATAACAAATGTTAAATTAGATTTATTAAATGATTATGATATGATTCTCATGATAGAAAAAGGTTTAAGAGGAGGTGTTTCACAATGTTGTAATAGATATGGAAAAGCAAATAATAAATATATGAAAAATTATGATAATAGTAAAGAATCCAATTATTTAATGTATTTAGATGCTAATAATTTATATGGATGGGCTATGAGTCATTATTTACCATATGGAGAATTTAAATGGTGTAATGATTATGAAAAAAATTACGTTAAACGCGAATTATATAATAATAAAATAAAAGATGAGATTGGATATATATTTGAAATTAGTTTAAGATATCCAAAAGAGTTACATGATTATCATTCAGATTTACCATTATGTCCTGAAAATAGAATACCTGAAAATTCGAAACAAGGTAAGTTATTAACAACTTTACATGATAAAGAGAAATATGTAGTTCATTATAGAAGTTTAAAACAATATTTGAAAATGGGTTTAAAGGCTGTAAGAGTACATAGAGTATTGCAATTTAAACAATCAAATTGGTTAAAAAAATATATAGATTTAAACACTGAAATGAGAAAGAAAGCTGCTAATGATTTTGAGAAAGATTTTTATAAATTAATGAATAATTCCATATTTGGAAAAACTATGGAAAATATAAGAAAACGAATCGATGTAAGATTATGTTGTAATTATGACCAAGTTAAAAAATTAATTGCTAAACCTAATTTCAAATGTAGAACTATTTTTGATGAAAATTTGGTAGCTGTTCATATGAAAAAAACAAAACTATATTTTAATAAACCGATTTATGTTGGTATGAGTATATTAGATTTATCTAAACATTTAATGTATGATTTTCATTATAATGTTATGAAACCGAGATATAAAAATAATATTAAGTTATTATATATGGATACAGATAGTTTTATATATGATATTAAAACAGATGACTTTTATGAAGATATGAAGTCTATGATTGATTATTTCGATACATCTGATTATCAAGTAAATAATCTGTATAATATGCCTAGATGTAATAAAAAAGTATTAGGTAAAATGAAAGATGAAAATAACGGTGTGATTACGGAAGAATTTGTAGGTTTAAGAAGTAAAATGTATTCAATAAGATTAGAAAAGCAGAGTATTGAAGAATATAATAATAATAATGAAGACCATAAAGAATTTGAAACTAAGAAGTCTAAAGGAACTAAGACTAGTACCGTTAAAAACAGAATATCATTTGAGGATTATAAAGACTGTTTATTAAATAAAAAAGATCAATATAGAACACAGAATTTAATTAGAAGTAAGAAACATGAATTGTATTCAATTCAAGTGAACAAGATAGCTTTATCAGCAAAAGATGATAAAATATTTATATTAGAAGATGGTATGAATACTAGAGCTTTAGGACACTATAAAAATGTTTCTATGTAAATGGATGAGTGCTTAGGTGATATTCGAGCTTTAAATTTTACAAATTCTGAAGAAATTTACTATATGACTTATCTTTGTAATGAATTGTATGATTTATATATAAAATATGATCATAATAAAAAACTATTATCAGAAAGTTTTCAAAGATTGACTGAATTAATTGAAAAAGAAGAAAATGAAGATATTAAATTGAATGGATTAGGAGTTTTATATGTTATTTCAAAGAATTTATTCTATTGGTCATGAATTTATAAAAAAAATGTTTACTAATAAATGGAAGAGTTCAATAGACTGAGAGGTTATCCCAAGACGTTTAAATTAAATGATTTATATCCTGGAAAATATGATCTGATATCATTGAAAAAAATTAAAACTAAATATGGAGATACAGTAATCGCAAAGTTATATGTGATAGATGAAGAAAAAAATTATTACCTAGCAAATAAGCATGGTATACTTTCTGATGAATCAATATATATAATCAATAAAGGTAGATATATATTTAAGTTTTCAGGTATGATTAATGATAAATATGAATTAGAGGAAGCATTTTTATAATATATTTTATATATTTATATAGAAATTAAATCATTACTTATACGTTTTTCATATGACATTTATTAAATCTCTTTGAGAACCGTGCATTTATTTTTCCATTCTGCTTTGACCTCGATTCAGACTCTCGAAGGAGAAAGTTTATCACAAAGTGAACCCTTATCACACCGGAAAGTGGTGTTTGTTCCAGGAAGCGATGTTAAATCTATGAAGCGAGGTCAAAAATATTATGTTTCCGACAACGCTTGAAAAAATCCCCGCGAGCTGAGGATGTTTTAGATAATAAATGACCTCAGACTTTTTCAACCACGTTGAGACTGATAGCACGCTCATATAAATGGATGAATGAGGAAGTTTAATCACTCAGGAATAGAAAATTTAATAAATTACTATCAAGATTTTATGAACTCTATAAAACACGTCCGTAAATTACGGACGCGTTTCAATATATTTTAAGTCACTTTGTAATCCTATTTTAGGATCTCTTTTAAAGTTTATTTAGAGGATTCTTTTCCTCTTTTTTTTTCATGCATTTATTTAATTTCATCCTTTTCACCTTAATTTACCTATGTATGAGGTAGCCCCATAATGGGGCAGATATCTTTGATCTCTTTTTTCACGCATTTATCTAAAAAAAAAGTTAAAATTTGGTCTAAATGTAAAAAAGGCCTTATTTAGCTATAAAATCATGCTTTTAATATTAAAATGGATCGATACCTTTTTTTATATATAAAAAAGATAAAAATAAGCTATAAAATCTAGTTTTTAGTGTATAAAGTACATGTGCGCTCGTAAGGTGGTTTAGATACTACTATGAGCACGGCGGATATTGACTCTGCCACACACACACTCACAACAGAAATCAAGAGAGCTATTGCCTCTGCCACAACACATCGTGAGTCACCAAAAATGCCCACACTTTCCCACCATGTCAAACAATTAGTTAGGCAAAGGAACAGAATGCGTAAGACATGACAGGCTAATAGAGACCCTACCCTCAAAAGGGAGCTTAACAGACTCACGTGGAAAGTCAGGGATAAAATTGTCGCAGAAAAGCAGCAACAGTATAAAGAGTTAATTGAATCCCTTAGCTCGGAAGACGTATCGCTCTGGCAATTCGCTAAAAGACTTAGAAAACCTCAAATTAAACTCCCGCCACTAATAGATGGCGTTAAAATCGCGTACTCAGACGAAGAAAAAGCAGAGGCGCTTGCTAGGCATTACGAAAAGCAATTTGAACCAAACCACGATCTAATGTGTCAGGACACCCTAAGAATGGTTAGGCAAACTCTAAACAACTTCAGGAACTCCCCGGTCACGGCTGAGATTAACCCAGCCACCCCGCAAGAGATAATTGATATCATCAAAAACCGTAAAAGCCCAGGGCACGACAAAATCAGGAATATTACGGTCAAAAACCTACCCTTAAATATAATATTTTACTTGACCACCCTAATAAACAAAATACTAAAACTAAATTATTTCCCCAAAGAATGGAAGGAAGCGATAATTATAGCGATCCATAAGCCTGGTGAGGATGCCACAATTCAGACCAATCAGCTTACTACCGAGACTTAGTAAAATTACTGAGAAAATAATTCTTAATAGACTGAACACGCACCTTAGTGAGAATGATATTATCATTCCGGAGCAGTTTGGATTTCGACCAAAACACTCCACCACTCATCAATTGCTGAGAGTGGTAGAGTACATATCTTCTGGACTTAATAGTAAGACACCCACAGCTGCGATTTTTCTTGACATACAAAAAGCATTTGATAAAGTATGGCACTGTGGATTAGCATACAAATTGATCACTCTAAAAGTCCCTGACGCACTTGTGAAACTTTTAATCTCATACCTAAATAACAGACACTTCCAAGTTAGAGTAAAAGATAACTTGTCTACACCCAAGCTCATTAAAAGTAGTGTACCGCAAGGATCCATCCTGGGCCCGACACTCTTTAACATATATCTAAATGACATCCCCAGGACCCTAGACACGGAGCTGGCACTCTATGCAGACGACAGTGCGATACTTGCAAAACATCCCTACGTCTCAGTAATGCACAGACAGCTACAACAACACTTAGACATACTCCAAACATGGCTGGAAAAATGGCGAATAAAATTAAACCCCAATAAATGTCATTGGATTTATTTCTCTAGAAAACGTAAACCTCCGCCGCCTCTGTACATAAACAACCATGCCCTAAAAGCGGAAAAATCTACTAAATACCTAGGTGTAACGATAGATTCCCACCTAACCTGGAAACAGCACGTAACGAACTTAATCAAAAAAGCGTATATGGCCACAGGAGCCTTATACCCAATGATAGGAAACGGAAATCTAAGTTATCAAAATAAACTCCTAATTTATAAATCGGTCATCCGCCCGGGAATGCTGTATGCAGCACCCGTATGGGGATATGCCTGTAAAACTACTATAGACTTACTAGAGACAAAACAAAACAAAACCCTAAGGATTATAAGGAAAGCTCCTAGATACTTAAGAAACTCGGTAATTAGGAAAGACTTCAAAATGAAAACTGTTAGAGCCCAAATTAAAAAGCTAGCGCTTAAATTCTATAAAAATCTGCCATCTGTTCCAAATGAACTACTATTCAATCTGCATGACTATGATCATCGCAAAGCCAAATCACGTAAGAGACCCCGCGCGGTACTTAATATTGAAAATCGGAATTAGATAAGTCCCAAATTAAATAGTTGATATTAAATTAAAACTCGATCAATGTTTTCTAAAAAATGTTCTTAAACCTTAAACTGCCAAATTGATAGGAAATCCTTAGAACTGCATCAACTCCCCAAAATTACTCAAACTCTAAATGTGCAACAAACTGCCACACTAGGAGCTAAGTCAAATAATAAAAACAGTAAATCAAAAACCTCGAACCTCCAACTATGGGCAAATGAAATAATGTCACAGTATGAAGATAAGAACCACACCTAGAGATTGGAGATTAAAGGCGCTTCGCGCCTGGTGCTCTTTTCTGGACGAAACCCACATCAGTTTAAACGTTTTGCATATGCGAGAGGCTTCACATTTTAAAATGAATTTGGTAGATAACAATTTTTAATTTTTTTTTAATTTTATATAACTCTTCATGATATACTTATTTGATACCATTTTTAATGCACTTTCCTACGTCCTAGAGAGTTAGAATTTGGTACACAGCTTAAATTTGTGGAACATTTTACGCGACAGACATTTGATGGATCTTTAAATATAGATCATACATTTTTTTCGAAATGGCCTGAAAATAATCCCCTTTCACTTCTATAAATCATTGTTGTAATATTGTTAAAAATTCTGATGTGGACAGCACATGTCTTTCCCTGCAGACTCATATTCGTTCTCTTTATTTCTTCAATAATAATTTGAGTTTATCTGCACAAAATAACAACCATAAGTATTTTAAATGACATTGAATTTACACGTTAAACTTAAATTTGGTTCTCATTTGATAGCTGGACTTATTGTCAAAGGTGGCATAGCGAAAACGCGAAAAAACTAGAATATCTCAAGAACGGCTTGTCCTAGAGTTATGGGGTTAGTCTTATTCTTTTTGCTGTCAAAAATCACGTATAAAAAAGGAATTTAATTGATATAATTGAGCACACGTAGTCTTTTATTTTTATATATAAAGATTTTTGCGGGCCATTTCGCAAAAATAGCCCGTTCCTTTTTCCCGAATCTTACTAGAATAACCTACAAATGATTTATATACAAAATTTTGTTAAATTTGGTATATAAATCACTTGTAGTTTATTGAAATATATTATACACCAAATTTTGCTAAATTTGTTCCATTAGTTTTTAGCTAGAGTTGATAAAAGCAATTTCTGCGGCCATTTCGCAAAGAAGGCAAATTCTTTTATTGCGAATCGTACTATAATCTAATGAACATCAGGATTTCCCACAAAAAACATACCTACCAAATTGTATGAAATTCGGTCCATTAGTTTTTCAATTGGAGTGGATGTAATATCCACACAGACACACAGAAACATACACAGATACACCCTTACACACACAGACGTCTTCCTAAAAATAGTTTTCTCGTGTTCTAGAAGTCCCAAAACGTGTAGATCCTTTGAAAATTCGAGTTTCGATCTTCGGCACGATTCCGATACTTTGAGTACATACACATACGCACATATATTATCTGTGTATTATCTGTGTATCTAAATTTCGTGCCTATGCAATTACAATAGTTGTGATTTTAAATGATCCCTAAACTTTTATTATTTCTTCAACGAAGCCTGATTTTAACATATGCAGAATGCAAATATCTCAAGCGATTGCAAGATGAATTGCATAAGAATTGCTGAATTTTTTTCACACAAAATTATTTAGCTCTGAAGTCTGGAATACAAGTTATATGAATGAAATATTCATTGATTTTGCATAAAGAATCAGATGATTTATATTTCGATACAGTTTTAAATATTTAAGTATAATAAATTACTGTAGTACTGTGATAATGTAAAAGATATCACCACTGAATGTATCACATTTTAGAAACTTTTAAATGAAATTGCATTTCAGTTGGAAAGTGTTTCATAATCAATGCTTATGCATGATTGATCTTTCTTGTTTAACGTCATTGTGATTATGTTGGGAATAAAATTATACTGTTTTAATCTTATGTATGATCTGGTGACGAGAAATTTATTTTGATAAACTTTATACCTTCATGATATCCGATTTCATTCAGTATTATTGTTTTATTTATCTTTTGAAGCTGATCTTCATTAGTGTAAATTGTTTCTAATTTACTTTGCTCAATTTTAAAGAAAATGGTTATCTCTCGATATTTGTTTTTTTGTGGAGAATTCTTTGCAGCTGTCCTTCACATTTTGGTCTATTTTATGAATTTTTTGAGCAAAAAAAACTTAAATTATTAATTTGCTAGAAAATAAATCTTCTGCAATAACAATAGAAATTTTTTTTAAAATACTAATTAACTATCAACTATTAAATATAAAAATAAAATATAGGTATAATAATTATTAAGTGTTTAGATTTTTTAATTTATGTGTTTTAATTTAAATAGTAGTAAATATTAAATTTACAGACATGTATTTTCATTTTTCATATTCAGTTCTTTTTTTTTGTTTAAAAATTGCAATAGTAGTGAAATTATTCATTTTCGCTACAAATTAGCATTGTATGTGATTTTTTTAAGTTTCAAATAAACTGAGCGGCTGTTATTTTTGGAAATTCTTCTAATTCACAGAAAATTTTCTGGGAATAGCATGCTAGTGTTTTTTTTTTTTTTTTTTTTTTGCAAATCATTCATAATCATGGAATAATACTGAAGCAATAAACAAATAATTATTTGATAGTTAATTCATAATCACAACTATTATTTTATATGTATGTTCAGTTAACCAAATCATAACTGAACAAGATATGTTTTTTTTTTATTATCTAGAAATGAATTTTTTGTGTTTATTTGTGTGTATTTTTTGTGTGCATTTATATTTAATTGTATTATGTGTTCTTTATTTAATTTGAAAAGGTAATCTAAAATTAATTTTAATTGGTTAAATTTAAAGTGTAGCAATCAACGTTAAGTGTAAGTTTAAAACAAACACTATTAAAATACAATTGAAAACTCAATTTAAAATAATTAATCTGAGTTAATTTAAAATATTAATCTAAGTGTTGTTTACAAACTTTGGCAGAATGTTTATGAAATGTTTCAGTATTTTATTTGCATTTTATAAAATAAGTTTAATAATGTAATTTTGATTCATATTTAATATTCACTTTGGCAAAAACTTTATAGATTTATTGCAAGTTTGAAATTCTTCAGTGACATTTTGAGTGAGTGCAGTTATAGTTATCACAAGTTTTTTTTATTTTAAATGTTAGTAAATTAGTTAGTTAAAATATTTATTGGCAAGGAGGAGTTCTGTCAAATTTAGTGTTTATATATATATTATTGATAAAAAAAAATGTGAGGCCTGCATGTCAAGAAGTGACATTTAAAAAAATAATTTTTTTAAAGAAAAAATATGTGTTTATGAATTAATGGCCTAATAATCCCATGGAGCATAGACTCCTAATTATGTTATTATTGTGTTATTTTAGTATTGATGTTCATAAAACTTCAAATATATTATTTTACATTGATTGGGATTGTATGAAAATTGTATTGTTATGTTTTGTGTTATGGCAGAACTCGAATTAGATTAATTATTATATGAAGAAAGTTTTGATTGTTTATTTTTATATTTTCCTTGCACTAATTTTAAAATTTACCACTGAAACAAATTGTACATTGATAAAAATTAAATTTTTAATATTGCTTAAAGCAATTCTTTTCTTTAATGATGGAAAATCAAGTTTAAATTTTTGTGTAAAATTTAATTACATTTTTTTATATTATGAAGAATTCAGTTGAATTTTTGTATAAAATAGAAAATAAGTACATTTTTTTATGAGGAAGAACTTTAGAATTTTATTGATAATTCAAAATAATTATTTTATGAACTTTATTTTACAGGTTATTCAAACTTCTTTTTGAAAATGTTCTTTTATAAGCATTTTTCAAAAAATTTAGCATTAAACTCTGAACTTCTTATATCACCGACTGCTGTCTAGTGGGCTTGGGTTCGAATCCCGAGTAAGGCATGGTTGTTTTCCTGAGGATGAAGACAGTCTTCCGCCTTCTGGGTCCTCGTTAAATGAGAAGCTGCACCCTTCAGACCTTAGTCAGTGATGCTTGCATGTATTAATAAACTTTGTATTCTTGTCTTGTGTGTCATTCTCTCTGTCCTTCTTCTGGTGTCACTGGACCTGTATTCGTGCTAATGCAGAAACAGGGGTCATAAGCAACAACAACAACAACAATTTCTTATATTTATTTTGGGTATTCCATTTGAAAAATTTTAAAATTTCAAATTGGTATTTTTTTTTCAATTGTTTTGCATGGTTTTTCATTGAACATATGTGGGTATCTTCTGACTCTATCTTTTTACTTTCCTTATATACATAATGTATAAGGAAAGTATTGTGACGGGGTCGAAAATTCGAATTCGAGTTTTCGACGGGAGAACACGTTTCAAGCATCCCTGATCACGAATCAAACATTTTTGAAGTGATGTCTGTGTGTGTGTGTGTGTGTGTGTGTGAAAGTATGTGTGTGAAAGTATGTGTGTGTGTGTGTGTCTGTCAGCCTGTGAAGACGATAACTGACGAACGAATGGACCTATTCAAACCAAATTTGGTACAAAAATCACAATCGGTAAACACTGGAAGCCTATTGTTTTTATATGCAATCGAATGTTCAGACCCCCCCCCCCCCCCTAAATTTTCGAATGAAAGTTTGAAAAAATCGTCAAAAAATGAAAACCACTAATAAAGTTACGCAAATGGACATATCTTATGTAATTTTTCATTAAAAACGATTGATATAAATTTTAGAACGCTAAGATGAACCGTTCTCGAGATATTGCACATTTTTAAAAAAAATTATCAAAATGTCATATAAAATAAAAAAAAATATTTCCTATTGAGAAACATGTTCACTTTTCATATGTAATACCATGCAATAAATTGGGTGACATCATTCTCGTGGATCTAGCTCGTTCTATTCATGAAAAAAGATACTTTGAGTAATACTTTTGTATTTGAACGCCAATAGTCATTTATCTGCTGTAAGAATAACTTATTTCTTCGTCCATAACGCTTGGCGAGATTTTGGCGACAAATTTGGCGGAATGTCTCCAACTTGGCGACTTTTTGAAATGTTGCCAAATTAACGAAAATCTCACCAAATGGATAAAAATGACGCTAAATCAATGAAAATAACGACTAATTGTCAAAAATACAATATCTTGGAAAGAATATAGTATCTACTATAAGAAAAACCTATTTTTTTTACTGTAAAAGTTGTAAATTCATTACATTATATAAGGAAAGTCATGTGTTGCCCACATCAGATTTTTTTTACTGCATTTGATGATTCATCCATATCATCAGAAATTTTGCTAGGGCTCATTTTTAGCTCCGACCCGTTCTCTATATTTCAGTATTTGATATTTTATGATTGAAAATCTTGATAGCATCTCCGTTGAGTTTTTTTTTTTTTAGAAATATAGAATACATCTCTGCTATTTATTTCATTCTCTCTTATCAGTCTTTAATTGCAAATTTTTAATTATTGTCTTTATTCCTCATAAGACAAAATCTTTTTATAATTAATCACATAATCTTTATTCTCTACCTGCAGTTTTATTCGAATATGTTGAATTTGTGTAGATTTTTGATTTCAAATTTTTAAATTCATTTTTGTTTAAAATTCATTTTACATTGTTGAATATTTTCATTTTTATGATTCAAATTTGTTAATGGCTTAATTTTTTTCTAATGGTTTATTTTCAGGTTTCTGAGGTTAAAATTTAACTTGTACTAATTTTGTTTTTAAATTTATTATAGTTTCAGCAACAGATTGCTCGGAAATTCAGATGGTTTGAATCTTTTGGCACAGAATATGTTGTTAGTATTATCTTGCTTTGATGGTTTTGATGGAAATTGAGTCGAATTGCTT
The DNA here is from genome assembly GCA_951213105.1 of Amaurobius ferox. NCBI lineage: Eukaryota > Metazoa > Arthropoda > Arachnida > Araneae > Amaurobiidae > Amaurobius > Amaurobius ferox. The sequence continues at coordinate 35,251,588 of OX578152.1, read as the reverse complement.
TCAACTTGCAAGGGGAGCAGTTTTCTTTGGTCTTTTCTGCCCTGATCAAGCAGGACAGCCTTAGAAGTGGCTTGGTTCTTCTGTTGAATTCTGTTGGGGAAGTCTGAATTTTGGTAACATTTTGTCGAAATTTCATTTTATTGATAAAATTTCATTTTATTGATAGGATTTCATTTTATTAACATACTTCATTTATTAGTTTCATTTTATGTATATCATTCTTTTGATTGATAACATTCATTTCATTGATATTTTTTTTATATTTTGAATTCAATTAAAATTTTGTTATTTTGTTTTGGTAAAACAGTTCAGTTTTGAAAATATTTTTATGAATCGAGTAGTTGGAATTTTAAGTTAATTGATAGTAATCGTTTAATTTTCTTTTAATTCATTTATTCTTATTTTTACTTCACTGGAAGATTTAAGTTCGTTCATTTGTTAGACATTGTGTTAAAAATTTTGATTTCATTTTTTTACATAACCGAGGATTTTATTTTGCATTTTGCATTCATTATTTTGTTTGACTTATTGTCGGAGTATTTTAATAGTTCAAATTCGTTGTTTATTTCTCAGATACTTAGAATTAAAAAAATTATTTCATATTCATTGGATTTATTAAGTTCATTTATGAACCTTGTTTTACGAATTGTCCAAATTTTGGATTGTAGTTCATTGAAGTTAAATTTCTAAATAGAGTTCATTCTTTATCCTTATTCAAATTTTTATATTCTTTTTGATTGAAATTTAGAAATTTTTTTAGGTGGTAGTTAATAATATTTATAGTGATGGCATCTTTTTACTTTAATGGTGGTAATTAATTCTTTTTATGTGACAATTTCAATGGAATTTTTTTTATATACTTGCAACTGTACTCAACTCAAAAATTTTTTATATGCACTCACATTGAAAAGAAAGCTTGTTTACATACTTATCCATATACATTTCTTGATTGTACTCATCTAATTGCATTTCTTAATATCATACTCATATCTCAGGATCATATTGATTATATTGTGTATTTATTTACATGCAATTGGTAGTACTAGATTCTTCTTAGAAATTATGTTTTATCTACTCATTCACCACAAATTGAGTTACACTCATGTCAACTTTGTCTTCATTCATATTTATTTATATACTAGCAGCATACCCGTTCTTCGTACGGAGTATATAATATAAAGAAACTTGAAATTCATAATCATGCCCAAATTCTTATAGTATACTAAATGACATGTTTAATAAAAACATTCTGTTAAAATATTTAATATAATGCTCCTAAAAAGAAGTTTAAGAATCTCTGTTCTCGCTATATAAAATTATCTTCATGGACATATCTGAAGAATAAAACATCTTGGACCCCTTATGTAAGCAAATATAAGAAAAATATGGAATTGAATCAATATATGCAAAATAAAAGCGTTAAAATTGTATGGGACCCGTACTAATTATATACGCGAATATTAGAAAATATAACCTGTATTAGTAGATTACATGTATAAATTGAAAATACCAATAAACCCGTAATCTTTAAATCTGAAGACAGTCATTTATTCCAATATATGTCAAAATTAAAGTGCTAAAATTATATGGGAAGATATACACGTACTACTCATAATGTCCGATTATTAGTAGAAGATTACCCACATATTGCAATATGAGTCTCAAATGTTTTTTGGTAAAATACAACAGACGACGTAATAAATTGAATATATAATTAATCCCCTTAATCTTCATACCAGAAGACTGTACTTGATTCCAATATATATGCCAATATATGTCAAAATATATGCCAATATACCTGTACTACTTATATTCTCGTAGGTTAGAAGATATACCCGTGCATTCCTAGAAGATTACTCGTACAACGTACAATATGCGTGTGTCAGCAATTTTTGCCGCAATAAAACAATGGCGTAATAACTTAAAAATATCAATAATCCCTGAATCAATAATTCCGGAAAATATCAATAATAATAATGTTTAAACCTGAAGAGTATAATTGATATTATCCAGTCCAAAATGAAATGGCAATGAAATTTATTTTATATACATATCTTCATTATTCAAATCGAAAAGGATTTAATAAAAATCGCCTGCCGCATAAACACATTGGATTTAAATCCGTTGCTAAGCGACATGATATCATTTGCTTCAAATAAATTGGTAGAAAAAATATCGTCTAAATAGTTATATTTCTATGGAACATTTGGCGACAGTTTCGTCAAATTAGCGACATTTTAAAAAATCGCCAAATTTATCGCCAAGTGGGACTGTAGAACTGACAGTTCCACTTTGCAACAAATTGACGAAATATCATCACAATACTATCCCCTAACAAAAAACAATTAATATCATTTATGTAGCGCAATTTTATCAATTTCAAGATATTTTTATAGATTTGAAAACATTTTTATCAATTTGGTGACATTTTAAAAATTCGCTAAATGTATTACTAAGTAGGATGGTTGGTCTGACAGAGAAATGCTAACCAAGCATCATTTCAGTTCTAACAAAACAAAAAAAAAATTCATTGATATGTAGAAGACCCAAGCCACACGACCAACCCGAAGGTTTATGGCAGCTGTTTGTGTGTCGTTTATATCAATTTGGCGACATTTCCGTCAATTTGGCAAAGTTTAAGAAAGGTTGTCAAATTAGCGATATCCCTCCAAATTCGTAGCTTTGAATTTGCAGATCTGAATGAAACATTCTTATCCCGTTTCAATATACTAAATGAAAACACTACAATTGTATTAGAAGATATACCCGCTCTACTCTTTTTCTGTTTCAACAATCGGCTATATGAATTTATTGGCTAAACATAATATATGAGTTTAGTAGCTAAATACGATAAAAGCTTGAAAACTCTTTGCCAAAATAAATGAAATTGATGTACGCAGTCAGCAATTAGTATAATTAAAAGAAAAATCAAACCGTCCATTCATAAGATATACTTTTATATCCATTTATCCATTTATTTATTATTTAAATCGAAAAAAAATAATAAAAACATTAACAAACACATTTAATTTAATCCGTTATTCGTACGGGGTGTATAATTTAAAGAAACCTATAGTTCGCAATCATGTGGAAATTCTGTTAAAATATTAAATTTATTGCTCCTAAAGAGAAGTTTAAGAATATATGTTCTCACTATGCAAAATTATCTTCACGATCAGATCTGAAGAATAAAACATCCTGCCCCCTTTTGTAAGCAAATTTACAGAAGAAAAAATATGAATTGAATGAATATATGCAACCCCGTACTAATTATATTGTCGCAGATCAGAAAATATGCCAATGTGTTAGTAGAAGATTACCGGTATTACAATATGCGTCTCAAAAATATTTGCCAAAATAAAAGAGATGATGTAATAAATTGAAAACATCAATAATATCCGTACTCTTTATACCAGAAGGTCGTAATTGATTCCAATATATGCCAATATATATCAAAACATATGTCAATATACCTGTACTACTTATATTCTCGTAGATTAAAAGATATACACGTGTATTTGTAGAAGATTCGTACAACATACAATATATGAGTTTAAACAATTTTTGTCATAATAAAATAATTGCATAATAACTTGAAAATATCAGTAATCCTTGAATCAATAATCCCCGAAAATATAAATAATAATAATTTTTAAACCTGAAGACCGTAATTGATATTATCCAGTCAAAAATGCTATAAGAAAAATCAAATCGTTCTTTTCTAAAATATATTTTTATATCCATTTATTTATTATTCAAATCGAAAAAATAATTATTAAAATTAACAGACAGATTTAATTTAATTGCTTTTCTGAGTAACATAAGATAGAATCTTATAACATGTTAAATATGTCATGTCTTATAACATAAACTGCGAAATTAAATAACGATTTTGATTTCTCTATACTTCTCATTGTTCCGTAAAAGCTTGTTTTAAATAAACCATGAACCATGGAGACAGATTTCCCCTTTAAATCATGTTTCAAACAATACATGTTTTCAGAAAGTGACTAATTAACGCAAACAATCTCCCATCAAACTCAGAGATTAAATTTTAATTCATTTTCAAACGATTTTCAAGCTTTTCGTTTGGATAAACCACGGAGTTAGGGAGTAGAACTCCTAGGAAAAAGTTCCGTTTTCCATTAATATCTCGACAACCCCAGGTCTTAGAAACTCGAAACTTGGAAAAAATTTATGGGGGGATATTTCAAGGCTATCCACCAAATTTCATTGAATTCGGTTCAGCCGTTTTTCCGTGATGATGAGACAAACGAAAATGTCGTTTTTTACTAATATCTCGAGAACCACTGGTCGTAAAAACTCAAAACACGGATATAATTTTAAGTGGGGCTATTTCTGGGCTACCCACAAAATTTCATCAACTTCTGTTCAGCCGTTCTCCCGTGATGATGGGACAAACAGACAGACAGACAGACAGATTTTCATTTTTATTTATATAGATTGATAATTTACTTCTTTTAATTGTTAATCTACTCACAAAAATATTTTGTATGCAGGATTGTATTTGTTTTGAAAATATTTTATTATTGTATTAGGCATCATGTTTTGAAATTTTTATGAAATTATCAGGAATGGTTTTATTGTAAGGTTGAATTCTTTTTTTTTCCTCTTTTTTTTAGTGAGGGATTGTATGTTGTGACTCGTCACAACACGTTATTATTTTAATATTCAAAATTAACATTTTTTTTTATAATTCATTAAATATTTTATTTCACTTTAAATTTATTACTCAAAATTATCTTATTCAAAATTGCTTTTATTTTATATTTTCATATAAATAGGCCAATTGCCTCTTTTCCTAAATTAAATTATAGCGTGCTGCTATCCATTCATGTTTTCATTCGTTCTGGGAACTCCCCTTTTAAATTGCGGTATAGCAGCACACGTTTTCAACAATTGGCGAAATCTGGTTTCAGGGGAGATACGGGAATATCTTCTTGGGCTCACTTTTTAACCTCCCTGGATGGGCTAGAGTTAGGTTTCCTTGGCTGTGTGTGTGACTTCAGCCAATCACAGCATGCCAAGTTAGGCGGGACATTTTCCCCTTATGTGAAAAGTGCTGAGGCACTCTCTTCTGAAAATTGTCGAAAAGATAGGTTGTGTTTAAGCGGGGAGGTGCCTATAGGCACTACTTGCTATAGCCATTTTTTTTTAAAATGTTATTTGATTTGTTCATCCTTCATCAATTTGCAAAAACACGTTAGATATAATGTGTGTGTTTGGAGCTCATTTGAGAGTACCCCTAATTTCTTTATTTTGCCGTTTTCTAAGTGTATTAAGTCAATTCCACTTTTTTGGAAACATGATGAGTGAGTATATTGAAAAAAAAAATTATTGTAATAATGCCACATTCATTTGATATGGAAGACATGTGTATGGCTATATTATAAAAAACTGAGCATCTTGTTTTTGGAAATATTTTTTATAAATTTGTGATATCTATGTCGAGAAAGGATACTATGTGTTGGGTGAGACATCTTTGATGATAATTAAGATCTTGTTCCTTGTGCTCTTGAAGTTCACATTAATTTACAACATAAAAAAAATCCTATGAATTTTTAATCACTTGTGATGTCCTCCCATGAAATTTATAATCTAATCATCTATAACAATGTAATAAAAAGGATTGTTTGTGATTCATCTTCCGGAAAATTTATTGCAAAAGAATTAGCTCTCATATATTCTGATCTTGTTCGGATAAAAAAATAATTTATACAATCCTTCTACAGAAAGGTGTGATAATTAAGATCTTGTTTCTTGTGCTCTTGAAGTTCACATTAAATTATAACATAAAAAAGTCTTTTGAATTTTTAATCATTTATTGAGCTTTCTCATAAAATTCATATAAAATTATCTATAATTATGGGCTGAAAGAAGATTATAGTGTTATATTATTGCTGCTCATAATATGTTATTTTCAAGCATTTGATTTGATTGACTATCAGAACATAAAATAATAATAAACACGATAAAAAAAAATATTTTTGTTTTGTTAATGCTGCTCATTCATTTTTAGGGACGTTCATCTAATATTGTGAATAATTAAAAGAACATTTTGACATTCAATTATTAGTTTTTTATTATTTCTTAAAATTTTATATCAAGATCCAGGTAAGGATTTTGGAAAAAATTGATTTTACATGTACTTAAAGCATCTTATGTATATTGCATTATAATTCAGTAATTTAATTTTAGGCGCTCACATACCAATGGTTTTTTTAATTTAATTTTTAAAACACAGCGCAATGTTATATTTATTCAAAATTCTATTCCCCACTTATACGATCCCCTTCATTAAGTTATTTACTATTAATTTAATTAATTATTTTTTTTATTGTATGTGAGCGACCGACCCAACTAGATGTTGAATGGGGGTTGTAAATTAATTTTATATCCTCTTTTAATTTCCCTTTACAACTCTTATCACAGCACAATTTTATCTAGATTTTATTTTCGCTATAATTCTGTCCGGTGAGTCCAAATTCTTATATATTGTTTATTTTTTATAGGAAAATTAAGTGCTGTAACAGGTTTATTGAAAACTGGATATTAATAACTTAATTGAATACTTTTGTAGCAATATTTGTACTACATTGCAGCGTCGCACATTTCATATTTGAAAATGACGTCAGTTGCAATATAGTACAATATTTGCTAACACATACAACTTGAGTAAATTTTCAAAAACAATACAAACATGTACCAAATTTGGGTTGAGTATGTAAACAGAAATGTTAAAAGTGTAATTTGTTTGGAATGAAATGTTAAAGTATTTTCTCTTTTATTATCAGCACCCATCAAATTGTGAACATTTACTTTCTCCCATTATGTAATATAGTATAGAAAAAGCATTGTTTACTCAATTTTTGAATTTGATGCCAATATATGTTTTAGGATCTCCTGAACACGATTCGACTGATTTTGGAGTGACGTCCGCATGTCTGTGGTCGATTTTTTGTGTATACGATAGCTGCCACATATATCAATTGATTTTCACGAAATTTTAAACTCTGCTTTGATAACGGAAAACCTAAAACTAGATAAAAAAATTAAATGCGAGCAAAAATTAGAAATTAAAAGAAATATTCAAAATTTTCTATTTTCTTAACATGACAGCATAGGTCAATATTTGACATAAACACACATTAAAAGGGTTATCAGTGGCTTAATGATCACGAAACTTAATAGTTTCAATCATTATAGCATATAATAGTCGCAATACAATTTCTGTGTCCGTAGAGTTATTAGCCCCCTTGGGGGGGGGAAGTTAGCCCATTGGGGTCACATTATCAAACTTGGTATCAATTGAAAGAGATTTTCAACCCTTTAATTTTGATAGTTAATTCCTGTTAATTTTGATTTGAAAGATTCTGCAGTTTTATTTGTCCTAATGACAATTGATAAAAATATGTATCTCATAGTGGATATAGACAGAAGTATAATGATAGCATGCGAAATATTATTAAGCACATGCATCATTCAACGAAATGATACATACTTATATAAAAAGGAAATATAGAGAATTTAGCTCAAAATCATTTAAACTAAATTATAATAATTTAAACTCAAAAGAAACATATGCAGATACTTGAATTGCTGTCTAGTCTGTAGGGAATGCCAATCCAGAAAAATATCTCATACAGATAATGCTTTTATAATTACAGCAATATCTGCATCAGAATTCATCTAGCGCTGAAAGGTAAGTTAATGCATAGATTGATATTAATAATTACATTTCAAACAAGTTTCAATCATTTTAAATGTTTTTTATCTTAAAAGTAAGTACCATTATATGCACGTGCGACACCAAATGTAAACAAACGCCATCTTGAAACGAAAAAACCGGATGGCAGGAAACCTGTTTGGCGCTCAAAGCCGGTCCATTTAGCCATTATCTACTTTCTCGCCAACCTGTACTTTTGAGGGGTGTAATAGATCGGTACCCTAGAAATGAGTCCGTTCTGGAAGCTTCCAGAACTGCGTGACGTCACGTCCTATCACCGAAATCAAGTAGCCGCGGTCGCGGTTAGTACTTAGGAGGGTGAAGATAAACAAGACCCTGTCCCTGACCACCTGAGTTGGAGAACAAAGCTGATAGGGGATTAGCAAGAAGCCCCAAGGGGATGGAGGAGGACTGGTTAATTTTACGTATGAAAAATGGTAATTTTAATGTAATATAAACGGTATTTATAACGTATGATAAACGGTATTTATAATGTATGATAAACGGTAATTCATGGAAAAGGGTTCGAGAACAAAGCTGAAAGAGGATTTGAGCAGGGGGTTAAAAGAAGGGAGCGATAATGGTTATTTTTAAGTATGATAAAATGGTATTTTTAACGTAATAAAAACGGTTATTTTAACGTATAATAAACAGTAGTACATACGTATTTAAAACGGTATTTCTACATACGGTATGTTCATACACGGTAATTCATACGTATGATATACGGTATTTTTATATACCGTTTATCGTATAACACATACGAAAATATAACGTATAAACGGTTATAATACCGTATGTGGTTTACCTGGGCGGATAAACGCCAGCAGAAAACCTGGAAATAATTTTATAAAAAGCCGTGCGCTACTGCACGTAAAAAAAGGAGGGGGGATGTTCTTTTGACAACAGGTGATATTGGTGATGGAATCTGGCACCTTATTCGGTTGTAAACTGCCTAGATATTTTATCTTCCCTAAAAGTTTGAATTTCAAAATATCATTAAAAATATTTTATTGAATAAGAGTAAAAGTTATTCAGGTGTGTAATGATTTAAAAACAAATTAAGAAACTGCACATTTTTTTTTTTGTAATTGCTCAAACCATGAGTATTCAGCATTTAATCGATGTAAATATTTGGTTTAAAATTATTTCCCTTCTTTCTAACATTTTCAACATATATATTTTTCAATATATATATCTAGATATTTATGTTCACCCTTTGACGATCTTAAATAGTAGTTAGTTTCAGACATTTTAATTGTTTTAACATACGCGACATACAATTAGACCAATTGTAATTTATAGATTAGCACAATCAATCATTGTTTTGCAGACTACAGAATTTTTATATTTCCTATATTCTTTACTTTTCAAACAAGAAATTCCTACAGTATTTCCCTACCAGTCCCACAGCAGTGTCCCTAAGTACCGCAGCAATATGGTATCATTGCCTTCCAATGATGCACAGGGCACAATAGACTGCAAGTCGCTGAACTATGACTTTATAAAGAACTTTGTTTATTCCTTCATTGACTTATTTTTATTCGTTCATTATTCATTTATATACATATTACTTACATAATCAACAATATTTGTTTTTATAAGTAATTAATATATTTTAAAATTAATAGAGGGAGAATTCAACAAACTCTCTTCACTGCTATAGATATTTTATCCCTTTTAAATTCAAAATAGAAACATGCAGAGTAATAGTGAGTTGCAGATTGTAAAATCAGATAATAAATGTAAAGAAGATCGGAGGATCAACAATTGCGGAGGCTTTACGTTAATCCTTATTTTGGGGCATAGCATGACGTCGTACCATTGAATTATGTCACTAATTTATCATTAAATTAAGTATGTTTTATTTTTTTATTTGAGGATTCTGTACGTTCTTGTTACGCTTCTGCTTTAATACATGCTATCAGCTACACCACTTTAGGTACGTAAAGCTCGAATTATTTTATATCATAAAAGAAGAACGTATGAAGTGGAAAATATGTAGCAATAAAATATCGAAAAAAATGCCGTCAAATACAAAGTGACAATATAGTCAAATATCATATGTAAGGATAATATGTTGCATCAAGTCCCAAATAATAATGGATCCATTTAATTTTAATTACAAATACTTACAAAGCGTTTAAACATTTACTAATAGTGAACATATTTATATTTCATTAACGTTTCCAATTTAGATCAAAAACATGCAATATCTTGAGAACGGTGGATGTTAATATTCTGAAAATGATGTCAAATTGAATGCTTTCTCTTAACCCTTTCGCGACGGTTGGCCCGCCCGCGTGCCGCCTGCGAGCTTGCATTCAAGGACGTACGGCACGCACTCGTGCCGGAGAGAACTTTACCCTAAATGCCGAGTGGCACGTATCGGTGTTTCTACGTGAAACGTTTTCCTTTGAATTTATTTGTCTACTAGATGGCTTTAAATGCCTGTGGAAGCAACTTAAATGTATTTTGCAGATGCTTGACCTTGGCACAAGCAGAATCCAATAAATTATTTCTCCATTTGGAGTGTTGAAACATATGGTTCTGTAAAGTAAACAGACAGAGCTCTTCTCGCAGCATCAACAATTTTATAATTGAGTTCCGGGTCTCCTTTTGATTTTAGCTTTTAATGATTTCGTTGGTAAATTACAGGAATATAAGGGAGTATTTTTTTTTTGGGGGGGGAGGGGGTTAAAGGAATGTGCGACAGTGAAATGATTAGGCTATTTCGGATAAAAGTATGACTGGTTTGAGATGTTTCCTTTCTGTGGAAGAATATACGCGTATGGTAAACGAACCAGACAGTAAGGAAAGCAAAGCAGAATGTAAAGATTCATGGAACAGTGTTATTTCTGATGATGAATCTGAAAATGCAATTGATTCTTCATATTCTGAGCGTACTATTTTGACAACGCCGCCAGCGTCAGTTGCTGTTTTTTCGAATCATGTTTGGACATGTGATTTGAAAGATCTGAATTCTTTGGAGTTTTTGAACATACCTAGAATAAATCACAATATCATGCCGCCTAATTTAGATAAAGAACTTGATTTTTTTAGTATATTTTTTGATGATGAATTAGTAGAATTTATTGTAAAAGCAACTAATATGTGTTTGCAAAGAAAAAATGGGAGAAAAATCTCCTCTCTCCTTCCACATCGAAGACTCCACCTGTTTCAAATATATTTACACCTATGACAGGAAACGAATTTCGTGTGTTTCTCGCACTAGAAATTTTGACGAGTATTGTCAGAAAACCAAATCTCAAAATGTATTTTTCTAAGAATCCAAATATCAGTACTCCTTTTTTCAATTCAGTTATGAGTCGCGATCGATTTATAGGAATATTACGTTACCTTCATTTTACTCTTGATAGTAATGGCCAAAAACTACATAAATTGAAACCCGTGTTAGATGCATTAGTTTCAAAATTTAAATCTATATACACTCCTAGAAGAAATATGTTCATTGATGAATCTTTGTTCTCATGGTAAGGAAGGCTGGGATTTTGTCAATATATCCCCTCGAAAAGGTCCAGATATGGAATAAAAGTATATAAATTGTCAGAATCGAAATCAGGCTGTATATGGAATTTCCTTGTGTATACTGGAAAGGACACGGAATTATCATGCTCTGGTGGGTATGGAGAACGCGTTGTGAAAACACTTCTAAGTGAACTTTTAGGAAAAGGATATACTTTGTATTTGGATAAATTTTTTACCTCTCCTGTACTTGCAAAGTATTTGTTGTCTAAGAATACGCATATATGTGGTGCAGTTTTAAAAAATCGGAAGGACATGCCAAAGAATTATCCATCTGTACCTAAAACATATATACACTAAAATGTTTAATATTTTGATAAAAGAAAATTTGAATGAAAAATATACATCAAATAGAAAATAAGTACTTCCTTTCTTCCTGAAAAAAGTAGAATGCTGCGTTGAACGGGTGATTTTTAGTGAATTTTTTTCTAGAGTTAGGCTTAGAGCAAAAAAATAGCCGTTTTTTGGGAAAAGTTCGGAAACGAAGCGCTCCGTCCTTTGGGCCACGGCAGTTTCGGATTGCAGCCGTCCCGAAAGGGTTAAGGGTGAGCGTCAGTAAATTTTCTGCCCTATCCGCGCTTTGTTAACTTTCGCGGCACACATATTTTGCCGAAATTCTGCTTAAACAGTTGCGAAATATTTTCTGAAAGATAAAATGCAATGATTAGATTATATTAAAACTGAATTTAATGCCCCCAAAAACATAGAATATATCTTTTATTTTAATCCAAAATATTTTTGGTGCTGCCATCTGTTGTAATTTAATTCATACCGATTATTTTTATTTTTTAATGAATATTTTTAAATATCTATTCCTTCTAATACAGTGTTAAATACAAGAACAGATCATATATAATAATGCCACAATCACGGAAAGGTAATTTATCATTCTATAAATTTGGTTAGGGATCTGAATGTACATCACTGAGGACTGCAGTTTTGTCTTCAAGTCCAAGTTCAATTACGTTTCATTGATTATGGCATTATATATGATCTGTTGTTGTATTTAATAGCGTATTAGAGGGAATAGACATTTAAAATTTTCATTAAAAAATAAAAATAGTCGGCATGAATTAAATTACGACAACAGATGGCAGCACCAAAAATATTTGAAATTAAAATAAAACATATATTCTATGTTTTATTGGGTATTAAATTTAGTTTTAATATAATCTAAGGATAGAATTTTATCTATAAGAAAATATTTCGCAACTGTTTGAGCAGAATTTCGGCGAAATATGTGTGCCGCGAAAGTTAACAAAGCGCGGATAGAGCAGAAAATTTACTGACGCTCACCCTTAATTTGATCATTCTGAAAATAAATAGACTTCTGGTGCTTTTGATGAAAATAATCGTGCCAAGTTTCCTTCAATGCTGCTAATTTGTTCGAGAGATATCGTGTCAATAGACTCACAAATAGACAAAACACACATAAATTACTAAAAAAGTGACTGATTTCACAACTGGAACTAAAATTTGCTCACACTTATTAAAGTATAACATTAATTTCTAATAAAAAAACATGAATTTAAAAGCTATTTTTGCTCAAAATTAGTAAATTAAAGGTAGGTACTTTTATGTAAATAAGAGTGAAATGTAACACTTAAATTAAAATGAACTGACACAAAATAACTATCACTATCACTAAACTATTCTTACTGACTATCACTAAATTATTCTTTCAATTAATTAAATGTACATAGAGAATTATGATGTTTACAATAAATTAAATGCACTTAGTAAATTATGATGTTTTATACATGTATAACTTGTATATAAATGTGGAAATAAATTTGTTTTATTTACGGTACTGTATTACTTCAGACGGTATATTACTATATCACTTTATATTACTTCATTATATAATAATAATTTTATCATTATATCTGAAGGTTTTTTGAATGTATCGAATATTTGCTATAGGAAGAAATCCTTCTTGATATTATCGTTTAAATATTCAGTAAATGGACACATTTTTTTAAAATATATCAAATGGATTTTTTCAACCTAATTCCCAGCCTCCCAGGCCGGGTAACCGCTAGCTAGAGGCCAAAATTTTAGACTTTCATCCGAAGAAATTAACAAATTGGGATCCGAGCCCATTGGAGGGCATTGAATATCGGCCCGGTCTAGACCGAAATGATTTGTATTCAAATGTTTTAAAATCCCGAATTTGTGAATTTTATGTACAAAAATCAAAATTAAAGTTAACTAATTTTTAAACATTATCTTTACATAACTGAAATCAACACATTAATTTCATGTACTATATTAAAATTCATTTAAAAGGTTTTCAAAATTAAATATGTTCTGCCCGACCAGACTTTTTTTCAATCTAAGCACAACAAGTCTGGTCCGACTATGCCCACTGGTCGGGTCGGGCTTTTGTCCGTTCGTCAGACACGAGCACGTGTAGACCGCTACCACAGGCTACCGGTTAATATTTTTAACAAATTATTTACTATCTAATTATATTACGAAGTATCTTTTAATTGCAGATTATTTAAGCTGGTTCAGCGAATATTTTATATTATGTATTATAGTGTTATTTCGCAGTCAATCTCTAAATTACAACTTCATCAAATAAAATATTTTACAAAATTTTAAAATATTTTTCTTAAAAGTGATTACAATCTTATCAGATAGCGCAGGTTGATTTCAATTATGTAAAGATAATGCTTAGAAATAAGATAACTTTAATCTTAATTTTTGTTCATAAAATTCACAAATTTGATGCAGAGCATTTCGGTCTGGACCGGATCGATATTCAGATATTTTTCTTAAAAGTCATTACAATCTTATCAAATAGCGCATTATAATCTTATCAGACAGCCAACTGGAACTGCAGAACTGTGAAAGGAATGGCCAAGGCGCAAATGCGCCCATTCCCCTTACTTTCGAATGAACTGACCGACAGTGCATATCTGCGATCTTACAATAAAACTTTACACGCCACATAGGCGATAGTGCGCCAATTTTGTTATACCTGAAATCTCGCTGCAATCGCCAAACGATCCCAGAATACTTTGCGCGAGTGGAGCGGCGCCTGTCTCTAACGCTTCGTGTTTTGAAGCATCCAAGCACAGAATGCTATTATTAATCTGTGCACAGAATACTATATTAGTCTGTGAATCTGTGCATCCAAGCATCTTGAGACTTTTAACCCCTTCACGATGATTATCTCCTTCAAATTCCGATTCTCTTGTAATTAACATTAAAGTACTTATTTATATTTCTACGATAGGGCCTTCTGTCAACGATTCTGTACCAATAACGAAGTGGTATTGGATTTGAATTGGATAGAGAGAAAAGCAGACAAACAGTTTAAGGAACTCTTTGTATGTATCGTTCTTATGTCATGTTTTCATGTATCGTTTTTTTACACTGAAATTCCGATTAAAAGTTGTTTTGAAGCATCCAAGCATCTTGAGACTTTTAACCCCATCAGGATGATCATCTCCTTCAAATTCCGATTCTCTTGTAAATAACATTAAAGTACTTATTTATATATTTCTGCGATAGGGTCTTCTGTCAACGATTCTGTAACAATAATGAACTGGTATCAGATTTGGATAGAGAGAAAAAGCAGACAAACCGTTTAAGGAACTCATTTAGTAACTTCCAGATTCTGCACTAATTATATAAATAATCTATAAGTGTTACTCTCATCCTACCAGCTAAATTACAATTACGGACACATAGAAAGTGAGATACGTGTAAAACATAGGGCCATATCAATACTCTATTCTGTAACTCTTAATTTTGTTTTATATTGTTGATTGCTGGAAAAACATATTTGAATAGACACAGTCTACAGACAATTTAATAGACATAGTCTACAGTGGTGGAAAACTGGTATTTCGTGAATTTGGAAGAAAGATCACAAATACACGAATGCTTTCAAAATTTAGTATAGACTTTATACTAATAATTGAAATAGTAGGTTGCCTTTTCTTAGCAGAAAGATAGATTTGGCCAATTTTCAAGCTAGGTAACACTGAACTATAAACTAAATTATCATATAGGACTTGATCAACAACCTGCATATGAAATGAGGTTAAGATGTAATATTAAAATGCTACCTGATGTATTTTGAATTATAGAATGGTATAATAGTGAATGGGTATTTAATGTCTCTTATTCAACGAAAGAAATTCAATGAAAAGTTTTATTTCAGTAATGATCTCTGTATTAGCCAGAATTCACTCACTTGTGAACCATGCTCGAAATTATTTAATCACATCTCATTTAACTTGTTATTTTTATTCCTATTAGTGAAAACTCATTTATTTTTTTAAGGTACCAGAATATTTAATGAAAAGCATTTCTTAATTAAATAAATCATTACACATACTGGTTAACAACCATTCATTCATCAAATATAACAAGAAGAAATTCATGAAATACCTCTCTTTACTGAATATATCTATACATACCCTGATTGAAAACTATTCATTTGTGGTGTATGCCAGAAAGAAATTCTTTTGTTAAAAACATTGACCTAATTTTTCATACCCATGTGCATTGCCCTAAAAAATGATTCATATGAAAAATATGCCAGAAAGGATTTAATAGCAAGCTGATTTGACTGTTCATATCCATATATAGTTTGATGAAAAACCATTCGCTTGTGAAGTGTGTCAGAATGAATTTAATCTCAAAACATGTTTGAATTGCCATATCCTTACTCATACTGGTAAAATATCATTTACCTGCAAGGTGTGCCAGAAAGAATTTAATCACAACACCAGTTTGGATTGGTATATCCATATTTATAGGTGAAAAACCATTTACATGTTAGGTGTGCCATGTGCCTGGCAATATTTTGTAGAAAGTAAGTCTGAATAATCATATCCATATACATACTGGTGATAAGCAATTCACTTGTGAAGTATTCCAGAAAGTATTCAAAAGTTTCATTTGATTAAAGATATCTGTATATGTATTGTTGGAAAATCATTCACATGCGAGTTATGCCCAACATGATTTAATAGGAAGTACAATATGGATAATCATATTCTGATGCATTCTGGTGAAAAACCATTCAGTTGTGAGGTGCGCCAGAAAAAGTTTAATCGAAAGTCTCACTTAACTAATCATATCCATATGCATACTGGTGAAAAGCCAATTACTTGTGAGGTGTGTCATAAAAGTTTTATTGGCAGATCCAGTTTGAATAATCATGCTTATTCATACTGGTGAAAAGCAATTCACTTGTGAGGTGTGCCATAAAAGTTTTCATGTCAGAACCACTTTGAATAATCATATGCGTATTCATACTGGTGAAAAACCATTCACTTGCGAGATATGTCAGAAAAAATTTAATATGAAGGCTCATCTGACTACTCATATCCATATACATGCTGATGTAAAGCCATTCACTTGTGAGGTGTGTCAAAAAAATTTTTGTTCCAGAACCAGTTTGAATAAGCATATGCGTACTCATACGAGTGAAAAGCCATTTACTTGTGATGTGTGCCAGAAAAAATTTAAGGACAAGTATAGCTGGACTGAACATATCCGTATACATACTGGTGAAAAGCCATTCTCTTGTGAGGTGTGTCAGAAAAGGTTTAATCAAAAGTCTGCCTTGACTAGTCATATCCGTATACATACTGGTGAAAAAAAGCCATTCTCTTGTGAGGTGTGTCAGAAAAGGTTTAATAAAAAGTCTATCTTGACTTGTCATATCCGTATACATACTGGTAAAAAGCCATTCTCTTGTGAGATGTGTCATAAGAGTTTTAATGGTAAAACCAGTTTGAATAATCATGTGCTTATTCATTCTGGTGAAAAACCATTCACTTGTGAGGTGTGCCAGAAAAAATTTTATGGAAAGTCTAACTTAACTGATCATAACCGTATACATACTGGTGTAAAGCCATTTTCTTGTGAGATATGTCATAAAAGTTTTAAAGGTAGAAGCAGTTTGAATAATCATATACGTATTCATACTGGTGAAAAGCCATTCACTTGTGAGGTGTGTCATAAAAGTTTTATTGGCAGATCCAGTTTGAATACTCATATGGTTATTCATACTGGTGAAAAGCCATTCACTTGTGAGGTGTGTCATAAAAGTTTTAATTTCAGAACCAGCTTGAATTATCATATGCCTATTCATACTGGTGAAAAGCCATTCACTTGTGAGTTGTGTCATAAAAGTTTTATTGACAGATCCAGTTTGAAAAAGCATATGTTTATTCATACTGGTGAAAAGCCATTCACCTGTGAGGTGTGTCAGAAAAAATTTAATCGAAAGGATATCTTGACTAAGCATATCCTTATACATACTGATGAAAAGCCATTCACTTGTGAGGTGTGCCAAAAAAAATTTAAACACAATTTCACTTTGCATAATCATAGGCTTACTCATACTGGTGAAAAGCCATTCAGTTGCGAAGTGTGCCAGAAAAAATTTATTCGGAGAAGCACTTATAATCATCATATACTTTCTCATATTGGTTGGAAGGCTATTCAGTTGTGAAGCATACCAGAAAAAATTTTATCCGTGTAAAATTTAATCCGTCCGTATGTCTTCCGTGACTAATCATATACATACTGATGAAAAGCCATTCACATGCGAAGTGTGCCGGAAAAAATTTACTCAAAAGGGTCATTTGACTGAACATAGCCATATACATACTGGTAAAAGCCATTTACTTGTGAAGCGTATCAGAAAAAATCTAATCAAAAATCTAGAGTCATATCCGTATACATACTATTAAATGCCATTCACATGCGAGGTGTGTTAGAAAAAATGTAATCGAAAGTCTTACTTGACTAATCATATCTGTATACATCAGGTCTCTACACATTTCTCTTCAATGTGGGAGTCATGTCAAAAAGGAGCCATCTAAATATTTTGTGGTGTTTTGAATTTTGACAAATGTTTGGTATAAAGAGCTTATGATAAATGGTTACACTGACATAATTATGCATATAGGTAAACACTGCTCCTTAAAATATTTTTATTTAAATATTTTAAATTAAAATTTATTAGGAAATTAAAAATAATATATATAAAAATATTTAATTTTTAAGTATTTTTGAATTTGTGCACATATGAAATCATATTGTACTTTACATGCACTGATCATGTACAATTTGGTATGCCTCGGCATTAATTTTCAAATTTTAAAATTCAAATTAGTTTCTTATTTATTTTCTGTTTTACTACGATTTTCACACAAATATGTTTCTGAGCAATCAAAATTATTATTTCAGTTTTTCCATTTTAACACCAATGAAAATATAGAAAAATTCTCATGCAAACCAACTTTGAACAGAATCCATATGATTAACTCCTGGACGGTCAATGCGTCGGCTGCGAACTTACATTCAAGGATGACTATCACGCATCGAGGTTGAGAAAGAATTTACACTAAAAGTAGACGGTTGGGGATGTGCGTTTTCATATGAAACATTCTTACTTGTATTTATTTATCTACTATAGAGAGTATTTTTTTAAGTTTTGGTTGTAGAGGAATGCGCGACAGTGAAATTATTAGGTTATTTCGGATAAAAGAATGGCTGGGCCAGAACGTTTTCTTTCTGTGGAAGAATATGCTCATATGATAAACGAACCGGTCAGTATTGAAGTGATGCAGATGGTAAAGATTCGTGGAACTGTAGTATTGTTGAAGATGAATATGAAAATGCAAGTGGTTCTTCAGATTCTGAGCATACTATTATTACAACACCACCAGCTGTAGTAGTAGCTGTTTCTGCGAATGATGTTCGGATTGGGAGATTTGAAAGATATGAATTCTTTTGAGTTTTTGAGCATACTTGGAATCAATCAGAGTATTATGCCGCCTAATTTAGATAAGGAAATTAATTTTTTTAGCATATTTTTCGATGATGAATAGTAGAATTCATAATAAAAGCAACTGACAAGTATTTTGTATTGAGATTTGTTTGAAAAATGTACATCAAATAGAAAATAAGTATTTCTTTTATTCCTGAAAAAAGTAGATTTCGTTGTTGAATAGGTCATTTGAATAGTGAATTTATTTCGAGAGTTAGGCTTAGCACAAAAAATTAGCTGTCCTTTGGGCCACAGTAGTTCCAGAATGCTGCCGTCTGGAAAGTGTTGATATTGAATTTTTGGGAATTTTTAAATATATATAATTTTTGCTTGCTGAACATATCAGGCGTTTGCCCCTGCAGGATATTTCTGAAGAGTTTCTATCTTGTTGATGCAGTGTGTCTTTTAAGTGGACAGACATATATGTCAAAACACTCTTTAGTTTTCAACAAATTCTTTGTGAGTTTCGGTGGAATTGTAATTATCTTAAATTATTTTTATCCTAAATTCCGTGCAATGCAGAGTACATTTTCTGGAACATTTCCATAATTTAAGATAAAAATCTCTGATAAAAACTGCATTTGAATTACAGCAGACTCGCAAAACTCAAAGAGCGATTCAGCAGTATGCTCACTTATAACAAAAATAAAATAAAACAATTTTGATGTTTGTGCATATACAGTTGTGCTACAAATGCTTATCTTAAACACCATGTACATTTTCTAGTTGATAATAATAAACCTATAACAGAAAGTCTTTTTTCATTTCTCAGAGTTAACAGTTCATATAATTTACGTTATTTTCATAATTTCTATCCATTGTATGCAGGACAAAGAACCTCGATAAGCGTGATTGCCTTGTTGTTTTATCAGTTTTGTCTGACAAATTATGTTTGAATTTAAATACATTTTATAAATAAACAAAAGTACAAATCTATACGATGCAATTTTAGTAAATAAGCCTGCTTCAAAGCATATGTGACTCAGAAACTGGCTACGCTTGTGGCTCTTTCGATTCTGAAAGTTTCTCCCCACACATGCCTTCTTTCAGTACTTGGTGTATATGACGTGACTCATTCATGGCACAGGCAAAGAGAAATTGCTTCTCGAAGGGTGCAGGGAAGATGACGGGCTAGGGTCCAGTTTTGGATGGGGTGATAGCTGTTCATTATATCCCACATGAAATGAGGCAGTGTGAAGCTGATTCCCACTTATAATTGTGAACTGCACATGCTTGTGCCATCAGGTTAATCCGTGCTTGCGCAGGAACTGGTTTTCCTGATCTAATTCTCCGAGTATTGTTTTGTCTGCTTCTGACAGTACACCAGAATAAAAGCAGTTATCCACAAAAATCTTGTCGGAATTTGAGAAATATGGAGGATGATTGATAATTACTGTGTTGAGATTGACAGATATATTATTTTGATAGAAACACGTCTTACCATGTACAGATTTAGTGGAGCCTCTTTTATTTATTTATATGTATATTTTTTTTAATTAAAAGTATGTAAATAGTATTAAGCAAATTACTTTAATTTCACCAACATTTAAATTATTCAAGTCTAGAAGAGACAAAAATGTTTTAGAATATAAATATTAATTGTTTAAATCTCTTTTTAAGAATTATAATTTTCTTTTAACTGGATCTATTTAGGATTGAAAATGATGCAATACTAGGTATAATGTATGATAGTAGTATTTACAGAACTGCTATTGTAGATTTCTAAAATCGATATGAATACTTAATTTGAAATGCATTAAAAAGTGTTAATATTAAAATACAGTATTAAACAATGGTATAGTAATATAATGCTGTAAAACATAAGTGAGCAAGTGAATGAAATTTCGTACAGTTAGCACAATCTGTAAATACTTGAACTCTATGATTATAAAGAAAGTCGAATCAATGGCACCGAATTTGTGGAATCGAGACACTTTTTGAACTGCCAATAATTTTTTGTTTTGTTGATTCCTTAAACCCATAATATTTTTGTGCATATTTAGTGGGGAAAATGTACTCATATAATGCTGTAAAACATATCAAAAGGTGCTTTTTGATTAAAAATATGAAGGAGGAATATGTAAGGTGATGTTCAATAAAGGAAAGATAGTCATCTAAGTAGCTCAATCTACTACTATTAAACGCAATATCTGATCTAGTGATCTGATCACCAACTAGTGGTTGGTGGTTCTATTTCCTATTGAGATATGAGTTCTTTACTAGAATTTTGAAAGCAATTAGTATAGTGATAAAATATGCTAAAACAAGATATTTGAAAATGCCAATGTAGTAAAGTGTCCTTGAAGACAATGTTGGAGTATTTGATTCATTCAATTTAAAATAAAACTGGGTCAAAAACAGAGATTGAAACTGAATCTCCAGAATTGTATACAATTGTGCTACCAGCTATACTACTCTGGCTGTTTAAGATTGAATTACTTTAAAATATGTTTTATTAAAATCACTTTCATGCATAGTATAACATATGGGGGATAGAATTCTGATGAGAACAAAAAATTCAAAATCGAGTTTTAATTGGCAGCACTTATTTAAAGCATTCCCATATGTGAATCAGATACTTTTGATGTGTGTGTATGTGCATTTAGTATATCTGTGTGTCAGTTTATTAGCTGAATATCTCATGGACTAAGTGAGCAAGTGAATGAAATTTCGTATAGTTATCAGTTATCACAATCTGTGAATATTTGAACTCTATGATTACAAAGAACGTCGAATCAACGGCACCGAATTTGTGGATTCGAGACACTTTTTCAACTGCCAATAATTTTTCTGTTGGTTCCTTAAACCCATAATATTTTTGTGCATATTTAGTGGGGAACATGTACATATATATATGCATAAATTTTGTTATCAATTCAAGTTTTTTATTATTCTCTTCTTGTTTACTATATATCAAGTGTGTATAAGAATTTGCCCTTCAAACTGTTTATTGTATTCTGAATACAAGATTTTAACTCAGAAATGATATAAAAAGGCATTTTTTTTGATATTTTACAAAATTACCTAAAAATATATTTTACATATTTTTGTTATTTTTATAAAGATATTTGAGTTGGAAATTCAGAGCATCTGTATACTGTATAAAATAATGTTGCACCTACAGAAACAATATAAAAGGAAATAATTATCTAGGGAAAGAAATTTTGATAGTTATTAAAATTTTTGTGTCAGTTGACATGGAATGACCCTTTAACTATTATTTGTTTCATTTTAGTATTTCAGACGTCTTATTGGGCCAGAATATCTGACTAATTGAAATTTAAATTAGACTTAAATCCTTTAAAAAATGCATGACTCATTTGATTTAAAATTACCAGAACCCATACTAATTTTTTTAGTTGGTGCCTATGGGTCAAATGCTCAGAATCTGCCTCCACCTCCTAATTTTCCTAATAACTTGTTTAAAAAGCATACAAAATCAGAACAGACAATTGCATTTACAAAACATTCTTTTTATATGTAATTTATCATAAAAATGACTCATTTAAGAGCAGTGATGGTGTAAACCACTCTCGAGATATTGCGCATTTTTCGAATAAATATAACAAAAAGTTACATCAAATGAAATAAATATTATGAATTTTCAGAGTATTCTGCCTTTCAAAACTTTCCTGCATTTTTCATTTTAAAAGACGTGTATATGCATTTTTTATAAAGAAAAATAATAAATCGTTAATGGGTTATAATTATTAGTTCATTTAAATAATTTCAAAATTAAAACACTTCATTAGCTACATTGTAAGAGGTGATTAAAAGTATCAGTCAATTTCGGAAGCAAAATACAGTGTCATTTTTTATGGCAAAATGACAGCTCAACCACACCAGCCATATGAAATGCGGTTTCTGTCTTCTATTTACTCTTACATAGGAGGATCTATATAACTTGAACAGAATCCTCTTGCTTGAATTTTAGTCTTGAATAAGGAGTATGCAATATCATTTGAACTATGAAAGTATTTTAGTTTTCAGACTATGAATTAATTGAATGACTTGCAATAGGTTGAATTTGTCAGATCCTAGAAATACATTTAAATTATAAAATTTCTTAATTTAAAGTAAAATAAACTATCTTAATTGGTATCTCTCTTATAAATAAAAATGCATTTCAAAATTTAAGATAATGTCACTGGCGGTTAATAAAGATTTTATTGTTATTCTTTTATAAAGTTTATATCATTTTATTATACTCAAATATTACTTTTTGTAAGTATTATTTTATATTAACTATTAGCTTCTATATTATTAGAAATGATTAACTAAAACATTGGTTCTGTAATTACTATAAATGCTCCTTATCCATTACGAATAATATTAAAATTGTAAATGAGAAAATAAAAAAAACATTATTATCATTTTTCCAAGTAAAGTGATACATTGTTTATTAATGTAACCGTGTTCTTTTTGACTGAAAAAGGGAGTTGAAACTCCACTAAATGGTCCCATGCTTGTGCTGTTCAGTATAGTGTCACAAGCATCTGTCATTTAGAAATATGCCTTAATTCACCTATAATGCAAATATTTTATTAGTAATACATTGAGTGATAGACTTGTAGTGTAATGTAGCAATTGGCTCATTTATCTTCTATATAATAAAAGGCAATGTCTGTCTGTGTGTCTTATACACTATACGTTCAACGATCACGCATTGGAGAGCTACGAAATTTGGCAATCGGGGGGGGGGGGGGGGGGCACGTGAAACCGATTTTTAAAATTTTAATTATTTTTTTGTTATTTAATGTTTTTTGCGATTTCGACCGTTTATTGTCCTTTTTACTCCACGTTCTAGACATCGTAGAATAAAACAAATCACACCACCAGAAAGAGCAGACAATTGCGAGTAAAAACATATCATACACTATACGTTCAGCGACCACGCGTCGGAGAGCTACGAAATTTGGCAATCGGGGGGGGGGGGGGGGGGAGGGACACGTGAAATCCGATTTTTAAAATTTTAATTATTTTTTTGTTATTTAATGTTTTTGGCGATTTCGACCGTTTATTGCCCTTTTTACTCCACGTTCCAGACATCGTAGAATAAAACAAATCACTCCACCAGAAAGAGCAGACAATTGCGAGTAAAAACATATCAATTTCAAATCTCAATTTCGATTTCTAATATTTTTTTATTTTAAAACTAAAGTCACTTTTGGCTAAAAAAACCGATTTTTGGTTTTTAAATTCTCGCATAGTAAGAAGTACTCATAATTTCGTTTAATAATTTACATTTTTGGAAAGATCAAACATCTGGCTTTCTTATAAACCCAATCTGGTCAAGAAATTATAAATATACACAGGATCGCGATTTTAATGAACTAAGGATTTTAAATTTCTCGGAAATCCGCTAAATTCTTCACTGGTATTTTCCCCGTCTCCATGGAGACCGCGCTTCCGGTTTTAAATGAATTAAGAGCTTAGCATATGTATTGGATACATCGGGTGAAATTATTATATTTAAATTATATTTTTAATGGATATTTTAAATGATTGAATTATGGTGGATTGAATTGTGGTGATGTATTTGAAATTATTATATTTATAAATTGGTGGAACGATATTGATATTTTAAATGGATATTTGAATTTATGGATATTTTAATTTTATGGATATTTTAAATGATGGAACGATGGATATTTTAATTTTATGGATATTTTAAATAGCATATGGTCATTATAAAATTTAAATTAGCGCGCGGGAACTGCGCTCGGTAGGCCCGGGTTCGATTCCCGCCACTGCCTAAACTGCCGCCGTGTTCAGGCGGAGTACGATCACGGTAAACATGTAGGTCCGTAAGTCCTTCCGAGAGGTTGGTGGTAGGGGAAGGAGGGTACGGTCCCTGTGGATGCCTCCCCCACTGGGTTCCGGTCTAAATTGGGTGAATAAAAAGAATGTTATGGAGATTGTTTCAAACGGCGCGGTAGCCCAGTGGTTAGCGCGTGGGAATTGCACTCGGTAGGCTCGGGTTCGATTCTCGCCACTGCCAAATCTGCTGCCATGTTCGCGCGGAGTACGATCACGTTAAACATGTGGGTCCGTAAGTCCTTCCGAGAGGTTGGTGGTAGAGGAATGAGGGTACGGTCCCTGTGGATGCCTCCCCTACTGGGTTCAGGTCTAAGTTGGGTGGCTCTTCCTGGCCGTCCAAACAGTTACATTGCATCTTTCTGGTAGGTCGTGCCAGCGAGTTTGCCACGGTCACAATTTTCTAGGGTAGCGAACAGGCTGGCCGCCGAAGGTGGCTAGTAAATAATAAAAGGCAATGTCTATGTGTGTGTCTTATACACTATACGTTCAGCGACCGCACGTCGGGGAGCTAAGAAATTTGGCAATCGGAGACCCGGATGGGTTGGGAAGGGGACACGTGAAAACCGATTTTTAAATTTTAATTATTTTTTTGTTATTTAATGTTTCATGCGATTTCGAGAGTTTTTGCCATTTTTTCTCCACGATTCAGACGTAGAAAAAAAAATCACACCACCGGAAAGACCAGACAATTGCGAGTAAAAATATATCAATTTCAATTCTCAATTTCAAATTCTAGTATTTTTTAAAGATTTTAAAACAAAAGTCTCTTTCGGTTCAAAAAGGCGAACTTTCGTTTTTAAATCCTCCTATAGCAAAAACTACTAATAATTTACATTTTTAGAAATCTCTCAAACATCTGGCTTTCTTGCAAGCCCAATCTGGTCAAGAAATAATTAAAATTGGCTGCTGGATCGGATTTTTAAAGATGTCATGATTTTAAAATTCTTCGGCGGGCCAAAGAAGTTCCCATTTCCGATCGCCCGTTAACCCCGGGTTCCGATCTACACTGCTGGCCATCCAAAATGCAACACCATGAAAGACAAGAGATGTCAAAGCCAAATTTATTGGACAAAGAACATAAAGTAAAAGGATGAATTTATTGAAAATACAGCCCCGTTCGACTTGCGGAACATGAAGAAATCAGTATTTTGTGCAGCCGCCATGGCTGACAATAACTACTGCTACGCGCCTCGGCATTGAGAGAAAGAGACTTTGGATGTGTTCTTGGGGTATGTCAGTCCATACTGCTTCCACACGTTGCCAAACTTCATCTGTCGTAGCAGCTGGTGGTGTTTGCTGGACCAGTCGTTTGCCAATCATCGACCAGACGTTTTCAATGGGCGACAGATCTGGAGAACGGGCGGGCCAAGGGAGCAGTGGAACTTGGTGGACATTGAAGAAATGCTGAACGATATGTGCCACGTGTGGTCTCGCATTGTCCTGTTGAAACTTGGCCGCAGGCAAGCTTTGAAGGTAAGGTAAGACAACAGGCTCCAAAACTTCAGAAATTTAGTGTTGGCTGTTGAGTGTACCGGCAATGCCTATTAGGGGGGTGCGGGAGTAAAATCCAATGCCACCCCAAACCATAACGCCAGGTGACGGACCGGTATGGCGATGCATAATGCAAGAGTTATGCACTCTCTCGCCACGGTGCCGCCAAACCCGGATACGGCCATCGTCGTGTTGTAGACAGAATCGTGATTCGTCTGAAAACACAATGCCGTGCCATTCGTTTGTCCATGTCCGGCGTTCAACGCACCATTGCAGCCGCATACGCCTATGGTCTGGAGTCAAAGGTAATCGCAGCAATGAACGCCTTGCTGAAATTGTCCGTCGCTGCAGATGACGTCGAATGGTACGTGCTGACACAGATTGTTGTGAAACAGACCTTAATTCTTGCGCTAGGGTTGTTGATGTTGCAGTGCGATCCATCATTGCCATGCGCACAACATGCCTGTCCTGACGTTCGGTGGTGCGACGAGGCTGGTGCAATCGTTCCTGTCGGTTGGCCCGTCCGTCCTGCACCCATTGATTCCATATTCGCATCACTGTGGCTTGATTTCGTCCAACACGAGCACCGATTTCTCGGAAGGGTAATCCGCAATCTCTATAAGCCACAATTCTTCCTCTGTCAAACTCAGAAACGTGCTGGAATGGCTGCCGTATTCTTCGACGAGGCCTACTGAAGCTTCCCACACAAAAATACAGGGTGAAAATAACATTCCTGTACTTAAAAACAGCCTTCTCTTCTCCCCTTATATAGCTCTTGTAGGTGGCACTACTGGCGCACATGATTTGCATATGAGCTAAAATTCTAATCATTTGTATTCCCTATCGAGGTCTACGTATGGTGCAAATTTCATGCTTATTGGATGCTTCCTTTATGGTGTTGCATTTAGGATGGCCAGCAGTCTATTACACCCCTCAAAAGTACTGGTTGGCGAGAAAGTTGATAGTCCGTACATCGATTGGGGCTGTGGCGCCAAACAGTTTTCCTGCAACCTGGTGTATTTATTTCAAGATGGCGTTTGTTTACATTGTCGCACGTGCATATGATGGTACATTAACATTTTAAAATAAGAGAAACATTTCAAATGATTGAAACCTGTTTGAAATGTAATTATTAATGTTAATCTGCACATTAAGTTACCTTTCAGCGCTAGATGAATTCTGATGCAGATATTGCTGTAATTATAAACGCATTATCTGTATGAGATATTTTCCTGGATTGCCATTCCCTACAAACTAGGCAGCACTTTCTGTACCTGCATGTGTTTCTTTTTAGTTTAAATTTTTATAATTTAGTTTAAATGATTTTGAGCTAAATTCTCTATTTTTCCTTTTTATACGAGTATGTATCATTTCGTTGAATGATGCATGTACTTAATAATATTTCACATGATGTCATTATACTTCTGTCTATATCCGCTATTATGAGATACATATTTTTAACACTTGTCATTAGGACAAATAAAACTGCAGAATCTTTCAAATCAAAATTAAAAGGAATTAACTATCAAAATTAAAGGCTCGAAAAACTCTTTCGATACCAAGTTTGATAATGTGCACCAATGGGCTAACTTACCCTCCCCCTCCCGAGGGGGCGAATAACGCCACGAACACAGAAATTGTATTGCGACTATTATATACTACAATGATTGAAACTATTAAGTTTCGTGATCATTAAACCACAAATAACCCTTTTTTTGAATGTTTATGTCAAATATTGACCTGTGCTGCCATGTTGAGAAAAAGAAAATTTAATTTATTTTTTAATTTCTAGTTTACGCTCGTATTTAATTTTTTTTTTATCTAGTTCTAGATTTTCCGTTATCAAAGCAGAATTTAAAATTTCGTGAAAATCTATTAATATATGCGGCAGCTATCGTGCAGACAGCCGGACATCACTCGAAAACAGTCAGCCGGACATCACTCGAAAATTAGTGAAAACATGTTTAGGAGAAGCAATATTTTCTTAATACTGCGATTATTCTTTATTTTATTACAGGTATCTTTCCAAGTTTTAAATTTTTAAGCATAGTTGCTATGGAGATATTAATAAAAATACGTAAAAATTATCCTTCAATAAAAATAGCATTTAACAGATTATTTAATTTGAAGAAAGTTATTGTCCGCTGCATAGCAATTAAATAGTTTCTATTCTGTAAATAGTATTTATTTTTAAAATGCATTTTATTAAACAATTTGTTGTGACTCGTCACAACTCATTATTAATTTATTATTCAAAATTAACATTTTTATTTATAATTCATTAACTATTTAATTTTACTTTAAATTTATTATTCAAAATTATCTTATTCTATATTGCTTTTACTTTATATTTTCATTAATAGGCCAATAGAGCTGTTTCAACCACGTGGCATTCCCTTAGTAACGAGTCTTTGCAACGCTTGCTGGTAGACACACAATCCATAGAATGGCCATTGGTATACACGTTGAACGTTGCGTCAAGAATATTTATTTAAACATTAAGTTATATTTATGTTATCAAAATATTTTCAGGATATGGATGATTGACATAAAGCTCGATATGTTCTAAAGATTGTATCAATAGGAAACAAAGATCCGTATTCGATGTGTAAAAGTGTAAAACTTAATACGTAGTCAATGCTTAACACTTCAATATTTCACACACACACATTTTTGTTTCATATATCATTGCGAGCATTTTAAGTTGACAACATAGACGTTCATCATTACTTTAAGGAGGAAACAATTCTTAATTTCCTTTTAATAAATGGAGTGACGATAAAGAAAAAGAGTAATAATTATCTGAAATAAAGTAATCTTCACATACATAATTTCTATTTGCCCTGCAATACATGGAAAGTATAATCACGGCGAAAATCGCAACTCGAGTTTTTGACGTATCTACATGTTTTGGGACCTCTAGAATACGAAAAAACTATTTTTAGCGTAAGGTCTGTGTGTCTATCTCTGCAGTATTCGTATCCACTCTAACTCAAAAACTAATTGATCAAATTTTATAAAATTTTATGGGTAAGTCACTTGTGCGTGACCCTAGTACTGATTAGATTTGGGTACGATTCGTGATAAAAGAACCTGTCTTTTTTTGCAAAATGGCTCTAAAAAATTCCCTGTATCCACTCTAGCTGGAAAATTAATAGGCCAAATTTTACAAAATGTGGTATATAATTCACTTGTGGGTTATCCTGGTGCAGATTAGATTTTGGTATGATTCGGGATAAAAAGAACCTGTCTTTTTTTGCGAAATGGCCCGTAAAGATTGCCTATATCCCCTCTAGTTGAAAGACTAATAGACCAAATTTCACAAAAGTTGGTTGATAAGTCACTTTTGGGTTACCCTGGTGCTGATTAGATTTTTGTATGATTCAGAATTTGGTATAGTTTGTTTTTTCGCTACTCCACCTTTGAAAATAAGCCCAGTTACTAAATGAAAACGAAAATTGAGTTGAAAATGCAAATTCAGTGTAATTTAAAATAATTATGGGTGTTATTTTGTATAACGTGATTATCAGACTACAAGGAAAGTCGTGCTGTTCACATCAGATTTTTTTATTTTCAATTAGTTCAGCTCTTTTGATGGCTGACAGCCACTACTCTCGGAGCTCTTCACTAATAGATTCATCTCCTCTAATTAATGCAGCAAAGAATCTAAAAAAATATTTAATGTCTCTATCAGAACGATTTCCGGATGTGGAAACATCACAGACGGTAGGCATAATAACAAATATAAGTTTTTTATAACGCTATACACATGAGTATATTTACAAACTCAACCGAAAAATATGCAATGTATGTCTACCAGCAACGGTAGCTAGGTGGCAGCTTGGCGGCGTGACGTCAGCTGAAACAGCTCTATTGTCTTTTTTTCTAATTTAAATTATAGCGTGTTGCTATCCATTCATGTTTTCATTCGTTCTGGGAGCGCCCCTTTTAAACTGCGGTATAGCAGCACACGTTTTCAACAATTGGCGAAATCCGGTTTCAGGCGAGATACGGGAATATCTTCTGGCGCTCACTTTCTAACCTCCCTGGTTGGGCTAGAGTTAGGTTTCCTTGACATGGCAACTGTGTGTGTGGCTTCAGCCAATTACAGCGTGCCAAGTTAGGCGGTCCAAGATCACCAAATTTCACAAAAGTTGGTTGATAAGTCACTTTTGGGTTACCCTGGTGCTGATTAGATTTTTGTATGATTCAGAATTTGGTACAGTTCGTTTTTTCGCTACTCCACCTTTGAAAATAAGCCCAGTTACTAAATGAAAACGAAAATTGAGTTGAAAATGCAAATTTAGTGTAATTTAAAGTAATTATGGGTGTTATTTTGTATAACGTGATTATCAGACTACAAGGAAAGTCGTGCTGTTCACATCAATTTTTTTTATTTTCAATTAGTTCAGCTCTTTTGATGGCCGACAGCCACTTCTCTCGGAGCTCTTCACTAATAGATTCTTTTATATTGTAATTTACAATTCCCAATATAACATTGCTCTTTTGAAAGAGGAAGTAGACCTAAGAAGACGGTCCCTCATGAAGTGAGGCAATATTTGTAACATTCCCTCTAACGCAGCTGCACCGGACATTCGTTTCGAAAAGAGAGGGGGCTTATCAAGTTCATGTCAGCGTTAGGTGCTATAACAAACGGAAGGGGTTGAACTTCCTGACCCCAGAGGTCAATTCATATCTCTTGAACCTTGGGAAAATTCTCGTGAGAACTTTCAATGTTTTAAAACTGGAGACTTCATTACTCATATTTCAGGGGGGCCTTGACCAATAATATAGCTTGAAGGGCGTAGCTGTTAATTTACTTGGCCAATGATGGACAGGGGCGCCTTTTTAAGGGGGAAGAGACAGAGAGCAAGTTTGCACTTTAAGTTTTTAAGTGCGGCTTGCGATCGGGTAAAGTCCTCAATCTATTTATGTGTGCTTTTATAGTTTTAGAATTAGGTTTGTCACACAGTTTTATTTCATATACAAATCTATTTATTCTATTAATTACGCGATAAGGTCCCGTGTGGTTCCCTGTTTTAAATCTGTTATTATTGCTTTTCATGAACACCCTCGACCCGATTTCCAAATCCCTGAATTTAGCTCTTTGGAGTTGTTGACTTTCTTGGCGTTCTTTCCCGAGAATTAAATTTTTATTTGCGTCCTTGAATGCGTTGTTCATCACTGTGATTTTTCTTGTTATAAAATCCTGATAAGTTGTTTCTGGAATGTTTTCGGTGATGTTAGTTTAAAAAAAAGTTGGGAGGTCTCTTCCAAAAAAAAGAAAGTTTGGTGTTTCTTTCGTACTTGAATGTACTGTCGCGTTGTAAACAGCTACGTGGCATTGTACTGCAGTATCCCAGTATGGAGAATTCTCCGCTAAGGTGTGTTTTAACTGTTTGTTTGTTACTTCTACGATACCATTAACCCATGGTGAACGTACCGACGCAATCCTAGCTACTATTCCAAGTTTTTCTGTCATTATTTGATGTATGTTTGATGTAAATTGAGAGCCTGCGTCCGATAACACTGTCCTAGGACATCCCCAATTCATAAAATAATTTAAAAGTCTATCCGCAACCGTAGTGGCCGTTATATCCGGGATAGGAAACATTTGTATATGTTTCGAGAAATGGTCTACCACCGATAATATGTACTTGTTGTTTTGTGTGCTAGTTTGAAAAGGTCCGCAAATATCAGTAGATAACGTTTGTACTGGCCCATCAGGTATAGGATTTCTTCCCAGGGGAACGGGCTGATTTTTTCCTTTTTTTTCTACACTGTTCACAAGATATAATAAAATTTTGTGTGTCACTGTACATACCCGTCCAAAAATATCTGTCCGATAATAGTTTATAAGTTTTATCAATCCCTGCATGTGTTACGTGTGAAAGCCCCAGGCCGTCCGGCTCGTCCAGAGGACTTAGAGCAACAAGATGGACGACCGGGCATGTGTTACGTGTGTAATTGTTAAAATTTCTCTCTGTAGACTTCTGGGTATTACAATAGCTTTATTCAAATTGTCCCTCCAAGGTCTGTCCTTCCAGTTTCCCACGTGCATTAATAATTTGGTTTCCTCATCTATATATAATGTGTCATAATGTTTCCCCTGATTATAATTTCGATTTTGTAAATTTTTGCTGATTATTTTTAATTTTGGATCTTTAATTTGTTCTTCTAAAATTCTATCTAACGACGGAATTTCTGTTATTGTGTTTATCTGTGCAATATAAATACTATCCTCTGCTTTCAAATCTTTTTTTCTTTCAGCAATTATCTCAGGTTTAGCCTCTATTAAATTTATCATTTCTTCGTATTTAGGTGTCCGTTCACTAATTTCTGATTCTTTAATGTCCTGTTGTTGTATTGTAAAGTCTGTTGTAATATTCCCTAAAGCCATGTTTTTATTTAATGTAATTGTCGCATTCGTGTCATTCTTAACTTCAATTTTAATTTTGTTCTCATTCATGTGGTATATTCCATAATTCATTGCAATGTACGATTTTTCTTTGGGTTCGAACAAAACCTCTGTTCCATCTTCTAAATTTTCCTCACTATATACTAAAATATTCTCCCTCGAATTAGGTTTAATTTGTACCTTTCTTAAAATTTTGACTAGGTTCGGTTTTTCTTGTGCAATATTGTTTATTTGTCGGTCTATCTGCCTATCAGAATTCAAAATTATTTCCATGTCGCCTATCTTCAGAATGTTTTTCTGTGTATTTAAAATGGATTGATTTTTCTGTAAAAAGTCAAAACCCAAGACTCCCTTGAATTTTTTTGTAAATTTTGCTGTTGTGACAAAAAAATGTGTCTGAATTGTTTCCCCTGTATTTTGAAAGGAATGTCCACCGTTTTTATATAGTCAATACTATGTCCTGTTAAAGTTGATATTGTAACACTCCTTGACACATATTTAATTTTGACGTTATCTTTAATTTTATTGAACAATTCTAATGATATTACACTAACACTCGCTCCACAGTCTATCATGAATTCGCTTTGTATATTTTTAAATTGTGCTATTATTGTTGGCAATTCAGTCATTTCATATTGTTCTCCTACAGATGCAATCGTTTCCTCAAATTTTTCATTAATTATATCTTTTTGTATCTCCAATTCTTTATTTTCTGTTTGTACAGGAATTTCAATTTTTCTCGGGAACCCTACC
Source organism: Amaurobius ferox (assembly GCA_951213105.1). NCBI lineage: Eukaryota > Metazoa > Arthropoda > Arachnida > Araneae > Amaurobiidae > Amaurobius > Amaurobius ferox. The sequence continues at coordinate 35,218,006 of OX578152.1, read as the reverse complement.
CTGTAATTCTCTTTTTTCCTGTTATTATTTAAGGCTCCCACAATTAGTTTAAATTGTCTTTTCTACTAGGGAAATTCCTATATCCAAACCTTGTATTTACTTCTCTTCCATAATTCCTTTGCGTACCCCTTTCTATGTTTCTGTTTTGATTTAAATCCTCCCTATTATATCGTTCCCTTGGAAATCTGTTTTGTGTAGGGGGTGCTGCATAGTAATTTCTGCTCTGGTGATATTCTCTCGGAAAGGCGTGGTTTGGCCTGAAATCGTATGTGTCCGGCTGGGAGGGGTAAGTTCTGTGGTCATCAGACGGCTGGTCATCGGAGACTGTATTTGATTATGCCAATGTGTTCTCGCGTTGTTTATGTTTTGATTTTGTCTAACTGTATCTGCTGAATATATTCGGCACTCTCTCATAAAATGTCCCTGTTTATTACAGTAATGGCATGTTACGAGTTTTTTGTTTGTGTCGTGGGAATTTGTACCTTTTCTTGAATTTTTAATGTGTTTATCTCTTGGGTTATAGAATTTAAAATATGTGCGTTAAATTCCTGTTGTTCTTTGCGGAGCGTCTCAATTTCTTGTCTATATGTAGCAATATTTACATTTGCCGTTATTGCTGCTAAATTAGCCTGCTCCAAGTTTGTAGCAATTTTTACCGCCTCATCAAAATTTTGCGCATTTGTTTTAATTATCTCTTTTTGGAATTCTGGTGTTACTGCCTCTAAAAATTTACTTAACCGCAATTTATCAATAATCTGTTGTGTTGCTTCATTGTGTTCTGTGTCACCAATGTAATTTAAAGTTAGTGTTGTGATTCTATGTGCCAGTTGCTTGATCGTTTCTCCTTGTGTCTGTTTCGCGGTAGTGAAGAGGATTTGGTTCGTTGTTATGTTGGGTTTCTCTGTAAAAAACTCTAATAATCTATCCTTAAATTTTTCAAAAGATGTTTCTTTTCTCAGTTCCTGTGACCCTATATAAAATTTTCTTGCATTCCCCCTTAACCTGGATTTGACGATTGCCAGCTTCTCCTCCTCTGACCAATTCCCTAAGCTACTGAGAGATTTGACCTGGTCAAAAAAAATCTCTACATCATTTTCTATGCCACTGCATTCTCCTAATAAATGCATTAGTCCGGGTAACCTACTCATCGTTGTTGGAGGACTCTCTCCGCCTTCCGCCATTCTAAATTACACTTTCTCGAAGAAATGCTATACCCAAAATTATTTCCTGTTCTTACACCTCAAAATGTTCCCTCAAAATATTTAAATACAATATCACATAAATTCAAAAACATAATTCTAATCACTTCACTATCTACGCATGCAAATACTTCAATCCTCATAATAAACTCCTAAAATATTACACAAATATTTACATAATTCAAAAATTTCTTAAAAGCTTTTGGTTTCCTAATAATTATATTTTCAAATACAATATGGCATGCCGCATTAAGAACACATAATGACTTTGCTTGATTCTCATTCTGTAAAATATATTTTCTTAAATTCATTTATACTTTAATTTTAAAATTCTTTCTTTAATTTAATTCTTATTTTGCACACAAAAATTTTATTCCATATATTCATTTTTATTAATTCCGATTATATTTATTCTCTTCATTAAAATTTAAATTTCGGCACATAACAGATCCAAAAAAAAAACCGCAAAGTTGCCAGAAGGGTGTAAAAAAAAAATATTATTATTATTTTTTATTCCAGGTTCAAAACTGGTTCAAACGGCACCAAAAAGGTATGTGGGAAACCACACGTCTAGTAAAGACGCTAAATAGGCCGATCTCGCAAAGTGGAGTAAATAAAAAATACATAATACAAGTAATTAAAATGAAGAGACCTAATTTAAAACAATAACAAAGAATTTATTTCATTAAGATAAAACCTTATTTAACATATTGACGTCTGGTAAATTTCATATACCAACATCTTTAGTGTAGTACATTAAGACAAACAAATCCCCTCATTCTATGATCATAATATGAGCTTTACAATTATTAACCTATTAATGTACATTAACTCACTATTCTTACATGCCTAAATTTTAATGGCCCAGGTTAACCTTATTTAGGAGGGTCAGAGAGATAATAATAGCCAAAGTGCAAAAATATGTGTAGAATTGTCCTACCTCGATCATCACTGCCGATGTCGGACTTTACGACGGCGCGCTCCGGCTCTGTCCGATGGGCTCGCTCTCTCCGAGATCCGACGCTCTTGCGACCTTTTCTTTTCACTCACAAAATTCAAGTCCTCGATTTCAAAAACTTAAAGTGCAAACTTGCTCTCTGTCTCTTCCCCCTTAAAAAGGCGCCCCTGTCCATCATTGGCCAAGTAAATTAACAGCTACGCCCTTCAGGCTATATTATTGGTCAAGGCCCCCCTGAAATATGAGAAATGAAGTCTCCAGTTTTAAAACGTTGAAAGTTCTCACGAGAATTTTCCCAAGATTCAAGAGATATGAATTGACCTCTGGGGTCAGGAAGTTCAACCCCTTCCGTTTGTTATAGCACCTAACGCTGACATGAACTTGAGAAGCCAACTCTCTTTTCGAAACGAATGTCCGGTGCAGCTGCGTTAGAGGGAATGTTACAAATATTGCCTCACTTCATGAGGGACCGTCATCTTAGGTCTACTTCCTCTTTCAAAAGAGCAATGTTATATTGGGAATTGTAAATTACAATATAACAGATTCATCTCCTCTAATTAATGCAGCAAAGAATCTAAAAAAATATTTAATGTCTCTATCAGAACGATTTCCGGATGTGGAAACACTACAGACGGTAGGCATAATAACAAATATAAGTTTTTTATAACGCTATACACATGAGTATATTTACAAACTCAACCGAAAAATATGCAATGTATGTCTACCAGCAACGGTTGCTAGGTGGCAGCTTGGCGGCGTGACGTCAGCTGAAACAGCTCTATTGTCTTTTTTTCTAATTTAAATTATAGTGTGCTGCTATCCATTCATGTTTTCATTCGTTCTGCTTTTTTGAAAACATGATGAGTGAATATATTGAAAAAAAAAATGATTGTAATAATGTCATATTCTTTTGATATGGAAGACATGTGTATGGCTATATTATAAAAAACTGAGCATCCTGTTTTTGGAAATATTTCTTATAAATTTGTGATATCTATGTCGAAAATGGATAATATGTGTTGGGTGAGACATCTTTGATGATAATTAAGATCGTGTTTCTTGTGCTCTTGAAGTTCACATTAATTTACAACACAAAAAAAATCATATGAATTTTTAATCACTTGATGTCTTCTCATAAAATTTATAATCTAATCATCTATAACAATATGATAAAAAGGATTGTTTGTGATTCATCTTCAGGAAAATTTATTGCAAAAGAATTAGTTCTCATATATTATGATCTTGTTCGGATAAAAAAATAATTTATACAATCCTTCTACAGAAAAGTGTGATAATTAAGATCTTGTTTCTTGTGCTCTTGAAGTTCACATTAATTTACAACATAAGAAAATCTTTTGAATTTTTAATCATTTATTGAGCTTTCTCATAAAAATCATATAGAATTATCTATAATTATGGGCTGAAAAAAGATCATAGTGTTATATTTTTGCTGCTCATAATATGTTATTTTCAAGCTTTTTATTTGATTGACTATCAGAACATAAAATAATAATAAACACGATAAAAAAAAATATTTTTTTTTTGTTAATGAATTTAGACTATTTCATTTTTAAGAACGTTAATCTAATATTGTGAATAATTAAAAGAATATTTTGACATTCAATTATTAGTTTTTCTATTATTTCTTAAAATTTTAGATCAAGATCCAGGTAAGGATTTTGGAAAAAATTGATTTTACATGTACTTATAGCATCTTATGTATATTGCATTATAATTCAGTAATTTAATTTTAGGCGCTCACATACAAATGGTTTTTTTAATTTAATTTATACTAAAAAAACACAGCGCATTGTTATATTTATTCAAAATTCTATTCCCCACTTATATGATCCCCTTCATTAAGTTATTAACTATTAATTTAATTAATTATTTTTTTACTATATCACATTTTATTGCAGTTGTCATAATGGGTGCCATTGCCTTTTTGATGGGTCAAGATCATACCCTGAATGCAGGCACTGTCCGGGTATGCAGCTTGATCCCGAACACCTCTTTAACTGCCCTTCCATCATTGCAGCTCTCTTCAAGATCGACTTGAAGGAGTCGAGGGATGTAACGATCGTACAGGAGTGCCTAGCCCTAGGGCTGTAACCTCCGATCTGTGGATGTAATGTGCATACTATGTCATCATTTGAGCATAATAGATCTGTATTTAAAGAAGTTTGAATATGACGACGGACGACATTGTCCAGACCTTCCTTATGGGAAGGGAGAGAGTCATGCGACGCAGCAGTGCTGCCATCTATGTACAAGTGGGGGTACCACTGGAAGCCATGTATCAAGGATACACGCAGAGGTGGGAACAATTAGGAGAGTTTGACACAATTACAAAGTTATGAAAACTGGTTGCACAATAAGCGGACTGGGGAGGAGCTAATTTAAACAATGCTACGGTGAGTCAATTAAAACTGCACGGGGTCTCTTACGGTTCACCCGGGGGTCATAGTCTTGTAAATTAAAGAGGGACTCATTCTGAATTCTAGGGATGTTATTGAAGAACTTGGCGGATTGCTTTTTGATAATTTGCTTTATTGTTTTAATATTATAATCTTTACGTATGATGTCGTTCCTGAGGTAGCGCGGCGCTTTACGAATTATTCGAAGACTCTATTCTGTTCCGTTTGGATTTTGCTAATGCTGGTTTTGCATGCAAAACCCCAAATAGGGCAAGCATACAAAAGAATGGGCTGTATTATACTTTTATACAGGAGAATTTTATTATTAACATCAAGGTGATTACTGAAGAGGAGGTGATTTAAGGTTCCTACAAGCTTTCTGGATTTTTTGATTACATAATTTAGATACGTACTCCAAGTAAGTCGGCTGTCCAAATGGACGCCGAGATACTTGGCCGTACGCAGAAAAGGGACTGGCTGGTTATTAATCATTATGGGGGGGAGGGAAACGGGTGCCAGAAAAGAAGACTGCCTGGGATTTTGCAGCGTTAATTCAAATTTTCCATTTGGTGTAGAAGCTTTCGAGGGTATTTATATGAGTCTGAAGATGCGCGTGGAGATAATTAATATTTTTATGGGAGGAGATTATACACGTGTCGTCAGCGTAAAGACAGAGGGTGGTATGGGGGGAGCGGGGAATGTCGTTGACATATAAGTTAAAAAGCAGGGGGGCAAGGATGGAGCCTTGGGGCACGCCAGCCTGAATGGGTTTTATATCTGAAAGGGTATTTAAGGCACGTACATGGAAGTTCCTGTTTTTAAGATAGGAGTGAATAATTTTAATGTAGGGGGGGATTTTTAATTGGATTAATTTGTAAATAATTCCAGGGGTCCAGGTTTTATCGAACGCCTTCTCAACGTCTAAAAGGAGAGCACCTACCGCGGATTTCCTATTGAGTCCGTCTGCAGTAAACTTTACAACACGGAGGAGCTGGTGGGTGGTCGAATGCTGGGGACGGAAGCCAAACTGCTCGGGGATGATAATATCGTGATCACTAATAAATTTATTTAGCCTAGTCTGTATAACTCTTTCAGTAATTTTACTATGGGCGGGGAGGAGGGGGATGGGGCGGTACGAAACAGGATTGGAGGGGGTCGTGCCAGGTTTGAGGCAGGGGATGACTATTGCGGTTTTCCAGCAGGAGGGAAAGTGACATTAGGAAAGAATTGAATTTATCATTAAGGCAATATAAAAAATGATGTTAAGGGGGAGGGCTTTAAGGGCCCTGTTCGAAATTTTGTCAATACCAGGGGCTTTCTTATTCTGAAGTTTATGAATAATTTCGAGGATTTCATTAACGGATGTCGCGGGGACAGGGTGGGGGCGGCGGAGAGGAAGCTGTTTACTGTATGAATAACCTGGTTATGGAAGCTGTTGTTAGGGATATCAATCGCAGCTGCGCGAAGGGTTTTCTGACTCTTTTGAGTTCTTTCCAGAGAGTGCGGTCTGCGGGGGAGAGGGATTCGATGTAGTTTTTCCAATTATTTTGATTATGAGTTCTAATGGCATTTCTAATTTTCCTATTAATAGTATTTAACCTATTAATAGTATTTTACCTATTAATAGTAGTTTTCCTATTAATAGTATTTTACCTGAGGCCTCTGGAGGTTTGCCAGAGTCGGCGAACGAAGTTACGGTGTGCAATTGGATTTTGGATGAAAGGCGGGAGGGAGTTGAAGCTGGGGGGGGGGGCGGGAAGAGGAAGCTTTGGATTTCTTGCGTAATTTTAAGGGCAGCTGCATCGATGTCGGCAGGGCTGTTTATGCTGGGAATAAGCAGGGAGGTGTTTCTAAGGTTCGTTTTGAAGTTTTTCCAGTCAATAGACAGGGGGAGGAGGGAGTTTAGTTGCAGGGTAAGGAGGATCGGAAGGTGGTCGGAGTTTAAATCATGAATGGTTTCAATGGAGTAAGGAAGATAGATGTTTTTCAGAAGGCCCAGGTCGATGGTAGACGGATCGTGAGAGCAAGAATAATGGGTAGGCGAGGGAGGGACGGCCAGATGAATCCCGCTAGTAGTGATGAATTTCTGAAGAGCCATTCCATATCTGTTTCTTCTCCGGCAATTCTAATTAGGGTTATGAGCATTGTAATCCCCTAAAAGAATGCTACGGTGGCTGACACTGCTGATGCTGTGAAGGTCCTGGGTGATGTCGACGTTTTGGGAAGGTTTAATGTATATGGAACCAATGGTAATTGGAGGGTAGTTTGGGAGGGAGAGCTGAATCATTTTGTTTTCGATGAGGACTGTGCTAACCGGAATTAGTTCGTGATGAGGGATGTTTCGTTTAACGTATACAGAAACGCCACCGAAGGCTGACTGGGAGTTTGAAGCTTGATTTCGAAGGGCAGTAAAATTATTGTAGTTTGCGATTTTAAGGGGGGGCAGGGGCCAGGCCTGATCTCTTGTATAAGAATAATATCGATTTGATTCTTTTGTACAAAGCAACGAAGTTCAGTGATCTTGCCGCGGAGGCCATTGGCGTTCCACGACAAGATCTTTAAGGAGTCTATGTTTTTACTCGTCATGGTGTGTGGGGGGGGGGACTGTGCTAAAAACCTCTCCGAGGGCCGAAATTATGTTCAATAATTTATCCAGGGGGTTAATTGGTTTGTTGACTGTATATCACTTGATTTATGAATTTTTTGATTTTTCCGAAATTTATATCTAAATCTGTAAACATTTTCTTGGTCTCTTGAATCATTTGAATTATGTCTGAAATTTGTGAGGAGGTAGAGTGAGTGGGGATTTCCGAAGGGACAGAGCCCTGAGTTGGTTCCGGAGCAAGGGGGGGCAGGGGAGATATAAGAGTGGACGGAGATTTGTTGCAGAGTTTGTTTTCTGGCATTGGCAATGAGCTGGGTTCTAGGAAGGAGTTTGGGAGATGGGGGGGGGGGAGTTATTTTTGGAGGCAGCTTGACCTGTGGTGATTTCAGCGAAAGTTCTATTATCAGTTTGTGGGCTGGTTATAGGAGTTTGTTTTCGGATGGAGTTATTTTGTTGTTTTTGGGGTACATCATTATTTGCGTTATTAGAAGGAAGACGGGGGAAGTTTGAGGGCTGCAACGCAGCGGGGTTACTACTGGGGGGGCAGGTGAGACTACGGGGTTTGAGTTTAGATATTTATTCTGGGGGTTGGCAGGGCAAAGTCTGAAATTTGCAGGGTGGGGGCCCTTGCAGTTTGCACACTGTGCAGGAGTATCACGCGACTTCGTGCATTCTCTAGTAAAATGGCCTAGACCACACTTTAAGCACCTAGGAGGGAGACGGTAGCATTCGCTCGAGTGGCCGAATCGCTGACAGCGGTAGCACATTTTCATTCCTCTGGAGTCAAAACTAGTGACTCTGATGGTCATATCAAGCATGGTCGTAACTTTCCTAATTTCTTCCCAGCCCTTGGTGGTGTTAAGGTATATAAGGAAAATGGGGAGGAGGGACTGATTTTTCAGATCTTTTAGTTGGGTTACTCTATGAACACTAAATCCCAGGAGTTGGAGTTCCTCTTTAATTTCAGCTATTGATGAGTTGTGGGGGAGTCCTTTCAGGAGGATTTTGATGGGCCTCTCTGCTTTGATGTTTAGAGTGGAATTCAATATTATTATCTAATAAGAACCGTTGCACTATTCTATAATCTTCCAAGGTGAGGGGGTAAATTTTAATGAGCTCACCGGCTAGCTGAGCTTTGATATTGGTTGAAGTTTTGGTGTTGATCGTTTTGATTAATTCGCGCCAGTCATTGGGGCAGTTCACGTAGAATGGTTCAGGTTTGTAGGCGTTTATAGTTGGAGATTCTTCAGTATTAATTAAGTTAGAGTCATTGGCTGAAGCCGATAAATTTGCTGCGGGGGGGGGAGGTATCCATATCGGACGAATCGTAAGGGTTCCGGCAGTATCTATTCCTAAATTATGCTGGATTGTTGGCATAAGGCAAACTTTTTGGGGTGTCTGAATCCTTCCGAGTCCACTTGTGCGTTACTGTCATTAGTTCTATTCAAAATATTTTTAAGTTTAGAGTTTGCATTAGAGTTATTAAGAGTATTAGAGTGTACATTATCATTGCTGTTAACAGCATTAGAGGTTGGATTATTTACATTAGACATTACGATATTAAAGTTAGCTATTCTATCATCAGGATTTGAATTTGAATTAGTTATATTATCAGAGATTTCAAAATTACTTTCATTAGGCTTGCGCTGGGTTGGGCCCGTGCGCGCTATAAACTCGTCAATTTCTCTCTTAAAGGGGCTTGTGTCGTCAAACAGATCTGAATGCTCAAAATGAGAGGACAAAGAAATGCACATACCCATGTAGTCTTCTGCAGTGAGGTTGGAGAGGCCATCGCTGAGCTTGCGATATTCAAACATCAGGAAGTCGTCGATTAGTCTGAAGGTGGTCAACTGTGAGAGGTCTCCATGGCCAGGGGTTGAAGGCAGAGTCAGCTTCCGGAATCTGTCGATAATATTGCTAATATCAGGAGAAATGCCCAGGCAGGCAGTTTGATTTGAAGAGGCGGACGCCATGTCCAGAAAATGGAGTCCAGAAAAACAGAGAAGCGAACACGAGGTTCGGTAGCACGCCACGTGGTGAGAAACCGGTTCAGGAGGAGAGCAGAAAACGGTCCGTACTGTACGGGGTCTCGGAGGCGAATGGATCGACTTAAACTAAGTCGAGTGTCGTACAGAACAGAGAACCAGGCGCGAAGCGCCTTTAATCTCCAGTTTCAATATGTGGCTCTTATAGTCAAACTGTGACATTAATTCAGTGACCCTAATTGGAGGTTCGAGGTTTTTATTTACTACTTTTTATTATTTGTCCTAGCTCCTAGTGTGGCAGTTTGTTGCACATTTAGAGTTTAAGCAGTTTGGGGGGGTTGATGCAGATCTCTGAGGGTTACCTAGCATTTTAGCAGCTTAAAGTTTTGAACATTAGTCGCGAGTTTTATTTGATATCAGATGTATGAGGTTGGATATTTAATTCCGATTATCGATGTTTAGAACAGCGCGGGGTCTCTTACGCGATTTGACCTTGCGATGATCATAGTCATGCAGATTGAATAACAGTTCATTTGGAACGGATGGCAAATTTTTGTAAAATTTAAGCGCTAGCTTTTTAATTTGGGCTCTAACAGTTTTTATTTTGAAGTCATTCCTAATTACCGAGTTCCTTAAATACCTGGGAGCTTTCCTGATAATCCGTAGGATTTTGTTTTGTTTTGCCTCTAGGAGGTTTATTGCAGTTTTACAGGCATATCCCCATACGGGTGCTGCATACAGCATTCCCGGGCGGATGACCGATTTATAAATTAGCAGTTTGTTTTGATGACTGAGATTTCCGTTTCCTATCATTGGGTATAAGGCTCCTGTAGTTATATACGCTTTTTTGATTAAGTTCGTTGCGTGCTGTTTCCAGGTTAGGTGGGAATCTATCGTTACACCTGGGTATTTAGTAGATTTTTCCGCGCGTAAGGCATGATTGTTTATATACAATGGCGGCGGCGGTTTGTTTTTTCTCGAGAAATAGATCCAATGACATTTATTAGGGTTTAATTTTATTCGCCATTTTTCCAGCCATGCTTGGAGTATGTCTAAGTGTTGTTGTAGCTGTCTGTGTATTACTGAGACATAGGGGTGTTTTGCAAGTATCGCACTGTCGTCTGCATAGAGTGCCAGCTCTGTGTTTGGAGTCCTGGGGATGTCGTTCAGGTATATGTTAAAGAGTGTCGGGCCCAGGATAGAACCTTGCGGTACACTACTTTTAATGAGCTTGGGTGTTGATAAGTTACCTCCTACTCTGACTTGAAAATGTCTGTTATTTAAGTATGAGATTAAAAGTTTGACAAGAGCGTCAGGGACTTTCAAAGTGATCAATTTGTACGCTAATCCAGAGTGCCATACTTTATCAAAGGCTTTTTGTATGTCCAGAAAAATCGCAGCTGTGGGTGTCTTACTATTAAGTCCAGAAGATATGTACTCTACCACTCTCAGCAATTGATGAGTGGTGGAGTGCTTTGGCCGAAATCCAAACTGCTCCGGAATGATGATGTCATTCTCACTAAGGTGCGTGTTCAGTCTCTTAAGAATTATTTTCTCAGTAACTTTTCTAAGTGTCGGTAGCAAGCTAATTGGTCTGTAGTTGGCTGGAATTGTGGCATCCTCACCTGGCTTAGGGATTGTTATGATTATCGCTTCCTTCCATTCTTTGACAAGGAATAAGTAGTTTAGTTTTAATATTTTATTTATTAAGATAGTCAAGTAACATATTACGTTTAGGGGGAAGGTTTTTAACCGCAATATTTCTGATTTTGTCGTGCCCTGGACTTTTACGGTTTTTGAGATTTTGATAATTTCTACTATCTCCTGCGGGGTGGCTGGGTAATCTCAGACGTTACCGGGGAATTCCTGAAGTTATTTAAAGTTTGTCTAACCATTCTTAGGGCATCCTGACACATTAGATCGTGGTTTGGTTGGAATTGTTTTTCATAAGGGCTTGCGAGCGCCTCGGCTTTTTCCTCGTCTGAGTACGCGATTTTAGCGCCATCCATTAGAGGCGGAAGCTTAATTTGAGGTTTACTGAGTCTTTTTGCGAATTGCCAGAGCGATACATCTTCTGGGCTGAGGGATTCGATTAGTTCTTTATACTGTTGCTCTTTTTCTGCGACAATTTTTTCCCTGACTTTGCACGTGAGTCTGTTAAGCTCCCTTTTAAGGGCGGGATCTCTGTTAGCCTGCCATGTCTTACGTATTCTATTCCTTTGCCTGACTAATTGTTTGACATGGTGGGAAAGTGTGGGCATTTTTGGAGACTCACGATGTGTTGTGGCAGAGGCAATTGCTCTCTTGATTTCTGTTGTGAGTGTGTGCGTGGCAGAGTCAATATCCGTCGTCCTCATTATGTTAGGTACTGCTAAGTGCGGCTCGAAGAGTGCTCTTTTGAATACTTCCCAGTTGACCCTCTCTTGTCCCAAAGAGGCTGGAAGAGGTGTGTTCAGGTCGAATGTCACCAGTACCGGTAGATGATCCGAGTCGAATTCATCCAGGGTACTAATAATGTCGAGAGCCCAGACCATCCGACTCGTCCAAAGGCTTAGAGCACTTTTTGTGGGTGGTCGGGAAAAATTTGAATAGTGGAGTCACCGGTCACCACAGTCACCGGTCAGACCTCCACAGTCACCGGTCAGAGCAGCCAGTAGTTTATTAAAGTCTTAAAAGAATATACAAGTTACAAAACAGCATCAGAGCTGTATAAATATTTTTTAACATAAAACAAACAATAACGAGAAACAGCAAATACTATCAAATCCACAGAAAGCAACAAAAAGCACACAAGAAAACAACATATAAAACATGGAGTCAAGCATAAATCAATCTCAAAAGAGGTGAAAAATTAAATTAAATTAAAACGTTTAAATTTCATATACCAAGAATTAATCAAAGGATTAAATGGTGAAAAATGAAATCAGTTACAAATCTCAAAAGTTTAAATTTAAGTTTAAACAGAAACGTCTTCCCCTTAAAAGAAGTTTAAACAGAAACGTCTTCCCCTTTAAAGAACAGTCACTATATATCAGTAATTCCCATTTTTAAGAAGATTCAAAAATTTAAAAGATTTCAAAGAGATCAAAATCAAAATTAAAAAAAAGAAATCCGAAGTAAAGTTAAAAATTACTAAGTTCTAACAAAATAAAATTTCTAAATATAAGATCAAAAGACAGATTTCCATCAATTCCCATACATCACAACAAGAGACAACTTTCTCCGTTCCCCAACATTCACTCAAATCTAAAGCCCTGACATATTTCTTTTTTGAAAATTAAAAGGTATCAGAGTATAAAACAAAATATACAATTTAAGGTTTACTTTTAACCGTACAAGCGAAATTCAAGGCAGTATTTTAATAATAAAACGACAGAAAAGTGAGCGAGGAAGGCGGTAAAGCGTTCCCCATCACTTACTCACAGAAGAAATAATCATAAAGAAACGAAATAAAATACACAAAAATAAAATTATGCAAAATACATAAAATAAATACACAAAAGTAGGTTTACGATCAACCAAATGTATCAGAGCAAAGGTTAGTAAAAGTAAAAACTTTAGTTAATTGAGTGAAGTGGACATTTAAGTGTTATCAAATGAAAATCAGTACACATTCGGCAGTCGTAAAAAAGCATACAAAAAACGAGAATAAAACTTATATCTACGGAAAAAAACATTACAAGCACCCTAACATAAAAAAGAAGAAAATAAACACAAGTGATACTTGGAGAATCTCAGATATAATTAAATAGTTTTTTGCAGTTTCTTGATACGTAAAAGTTCTCTACGTAAAGCCGGGCATTTAGAGTGATCACGAGCATTATGTGCGGTACACCAGTTCAGGGTTGGATCATCCTTGTTAGCAGAGTTACAGTTGGTGCAAACAGGGTTTTTAGATCGACAGGTTTTAAAAGTGTGATCTTCCATGGAACACTGACTACATTTGCCGGCTGAAGAACGACAGGAAGAAGCAGAATGTCCAAAACCATTGCAGCGGTAACAAATTTGAAGAGAGATATATCTCTTAATGATGAAAAACTGGAAGTTGAGATATAATTTTCTAGTTTGAGTTAAGAGTTTTCCAGCAACGGCGTCGACCAGAAAAATCCAGTTGAGAGATCCTGTTTTATTTTTGAATGATTTTATAATTTTGAATTCCTGAATTTGAGCAGATGGGAGGTTGCTTGCAAGGAGAGGTTCAATATCCTCTTCGGAGAGACCTTCAGGGACGTTGAAGAGTATCAAGGCCATTTTACGAATAGGTGGTCTGTAAATATTGAAGTGTTTGACAAGATCTGAATTTTCCAATTTAGGGAGAAGGGTATCTCCACTTTCTCCACGACAAGTAATTTTGAGAGTACCATCGTTAAACGAAGATATATTTTGAATCTGGATGTCAGATGGACAGTGAGAGGAATGAAGATCGTTCAGGAGTTGTCCCCGGTCCTTCGATGCGTCCTTGCCCTTCAGAAGCACACTGGCATATGAAGGCTTAGAGAGAGGAGTTTTAAAATTTTCAGGAGGATAATCTGTAGAAATGTTCAGGTTTGAAAAGTTCTCTTTGACAGAGTCCTCAATAAGTGTTGGAAGCTGAAGAGAGAGGTTTGAAATATTCTCTTTGACAGTGTCCTCGATAAGCGTTGGAAGCCGAGGTGAGAGGTTTGAAATGTTCTCGTTGATGGAGTCCTCGATAAGAGTTGGAAGCTGATGTGAGAGACTGTTGGTGAAATCCGTTAATTTTTCAGAAATTAAAGTTTTTAGTTGGTTGTTTTCTTCACCGAAGACAGTGTTTATCTCCTCCGGAAGGGAGCATTTATCAGAAATTGAAGTTTTGAAGTGATTGAGTTCTTCCCTGAGAACGGATTGAATCTCCAGAGGTGAACAGGAGGAAACAGCATACCTCTCCAAAGAAGGAACGGGAATCTGAGATACGAAGAGTTGATATGTTGTGTTAATTTCATCAAATTTCTCATCCAGGTGTTTTTTCTGGGTTAAAGTGGTTAGAACATGACGAGTGAGGTATTCTTGGATTTGCTTACATTCTTTTTGGATGTTCAAGAGAAAACTATTGAAGAGATTAAAGTTCGTTTTAGATGTATCAGGAGAGGCCGAAGAGCAGGTTACGTCAATTTCCTCACGTGAAAAGGGTTGAACCAAAAAAGAATTCAGGAGTTTATTAGCAGCAATATCAGGAGGTGAAGAAAGCAAGGCACAAGGAGGATAAGAAGCAGGAACAGGCGTCGATCCAAGGGAGCATGTGGCATCGGTTGCAGTATCACAGGAACTATCATAGGTCGAGTTAGAAGTCTTCAGATCAGTAAGTAAAACAACCGGATGCAGAAGCGGATCAGAAGGATCAGGAATCAAAGGAGCAGGCGGAAGAGAAACGGGCGGAACAGCAGGTGGAGAATCAGGAACAGCCGACAGAGCAGGGATAACATCCAGACGGTTCGAAGGGTCCAAAGGAGAAGAACTGTTTTTAGAAGAATAAGCACGAAGAGCAGCGCAATAATCCAGACGATTCGAAAAATCCAAAGGGGAAGGCCGGAGGTCCGAAGAAGATGAACGGAGAGCAGCAGAAGGGACGGAATCAGCCGAAGGACAATCAGCCAGCAAAGCATATTCACCCACAGAGCGAAAATAGTCTCTAAAACAGTGTCCAAGATTCACATGATCCGAACCCTCCAAACGATTTCCTCGTTCCTGAGGTTTATCACTATATTTACTGTTCACTCTATTCACATCCAGAGGTTTATTACTATATTTACTGTTCGATCTAATCACATCCAGAGGTTTATCACTATATTTACTGTTCGTTCTATTTACATGATCCAAACGATTTACTCGTTCCAGATGTTTATCATTATATTTACAGTTTCCACGATCCCAACGATCGGAACGTTGCCTGTCCGAAGAAAGGTGAGGAGGAGATGCAGAGGAGTAGTCCATTGTGAAAAAGTTGATGTTTACCTAAATTCAAGTTATATAGTGTAAAAATGTATGATATATACAGTTTCTATAAATTTCTAAACGAAAAGACAGAAAAATCCAGGAAAACGAGAAAAAGGAAAAAGAGGATGGTGAGTGAGAGCGAGCACAAGATAGGAGGGAGATCAGAAAGTGAATTCCAAGGCAAAGGGGAAAAAACCGAGAAAACAGCACCAAAGGGGGAGGAGAGAGAGCAAAAAGAAGGATGTTAAGAATCAGAAAAAAGTTTCAAAACAGAGGTTGCCACAAAAGATTTTCCGAACGCGTGAAGCCAGACTTTTCATATTAATACAGTATTATGTAGATGGTCAACAAACTCTATGGTCCAAATGTCTAAGGATTTCAAAAGTTTAAAGTTAGTTTTAAAAAATTAAAAAGATTTTCCAATGGGAAATTACATGTTAAATTTGCAAGAGCCGAAAAAAGGTAGGAAGGGAAAGTAAAAATAAATCCCAGAAGCAGACGAAGGGAGCAAGGAGTAACGTATTACAGCAGCAAATAATATTTTAAATTAATTATATAAAAGATGGCAATGGTAAATCACATGTTAAAAATCAATGCCCGAAGCAGGGGAGGAAACGAAAAAGTCCCATCAGAAAAGATCGATCAAAAGGAAGAAGAGGAAAGCAGAGTACGAGAGCAGCCAGGGAGATTACAAAATAGGAAAAAGGGGTGGATCGCAGTTCCAACAGTTACAAGGAAGAGGCAATGAACATGAGAGGGGGGAAGGCCAGAACCAGAAGTAAAAATATGAAAAGAGACATTTTAGAAATACAGATTACATATATAAAAAATGCATATGGGTTAAAAATATTTATCAATAATTAAAGAACAGATTCTAAATTAACTAAATATGTATTTCAAATAAACAACAAACAATATATAATAGGTCTTTTACAGATGTATAAACAGACGATTTGTCCGTTTACGAAGCAATCTCCAATACAATGGGTATATCAGGAACAATGGAATATTTAAAATTTTAAAACTGAGATTTCTCACCAAGTATCAGACGGATCAACAAAACAAAGGTATGGGGAGAGAGCTGAGATGAAGGGCTTTGCAAAATGAGCAGACTTAAAACACTACACGCAGGATTCACGATTCCAAAGCATGAAATTGACGGAGGTCGAAAAAGATCATCATGAAAACGAAAGTCGGACTCCAGGGTACTAATAGTGTGAGCGTAGTCTATGTTTCGCGTCAGGACAAAATCTATGAATGTGCCGCTGGCGCCTGAGAAGCAGGTTGGTGTTGACGGAGCAATAATGTTAGTGTTTGTGGTGTTCAGCAGTCTATGTATCTGTGTACCGCGTGCATTGGCTCTCCTACAGCCTCACGCTCGGTGATGTGCGTTGAAGTCGCCTGCGAGTATCGTGTTTGGATATCGCGAGAAAAGCAGTTCCAGTTGCGCAGCTACGTCTACTCTACTCATATTTTTGACATATGTTGAGGTTAGGATAAACGGGCTAGTATTATTAATTTTAATTTTTATACTAGTATTTTCTATACTTTGAAGATTTATGCTTTTTAGTTCCTTGTGGGGAATATTTCTTTTAATGTATATTGCTGTCCCTCCATGGGGCGTTCTAGCATTAGTATTTGAGCTAAGATTATGATAACCAGAGTAGTTGGCTATGTTTAGTTTTTTACTTTCTCTAACTCTAGTTTCCTGAATTAATAAGGCACCTACGTCATTTTCGTTTACATAGTTCCTAAGTTCATTTATTCTTGGAGATATGCCGTTCGCATTCCAAAATATTATTTTTATTGATTCCTTTTGAGACCTAGCCATGACGGGTTTGATTCTCATTGTTACTTTTAAAGTCCGCAATTATTTTAAGGGCCTCAAAGACCATTACCATTGGATCGCTCTTTTTTTGTACTAACTCTGCGAACTGCATCAACAGATGTTTTATGTCGTCTAGATTGAACATGCTGATAAATCCTCTGATGAGGTTGAGGATATCCTCCACCTTTTCAGCATCAGATTTATCAGCCGGTTCAGTCTCAGCTTCCATTTCCTCAGCCTCAACCGCGGTTTGCACTTTTTTTGTGAGTGTCCTTTTAGAACTCGATAGTCTTTTGTTTTTTTCCACCCGTTTTAACTAACGACTGGGTTTGCGCGAGCTCTTCTTTCTCCCTGACTCGTTTAGTTTCTTTCCATTCCTCAACTTTCTTATCCAGTCTATCCTTTGCCTCCTTTGCCTGTCTGGCTTTTTCTGCCTCTGTTCTCTGTTCTCCTTTTAATGGCAAAAGTAGCTGCTCTTACTTCCTCCAGGGTCAATTCTCTGGAGGTCGAAGGTTTGGGGGCCTGCTCTTGCACCGATCTGAAGGTTGGTGTCTATTTAACTGTGGCACTATGTGCGAGGAGCCCTGAGGGGGTGCCTGGGGGTTTAGTCCGAGGGCCTTTTTTCTCCTAGGGGGTATCTGATATTTTGGGGGAGGGGGGTCATACCCCGGTGCCTTTCCTCTGTTCCAGGGGTTCTTCGGGCATTGCCTGAAGTTCGCCGGGTGGTCTCCGTTACAATTTGCACACGTTGCCTTCTCTGTCCTGGGTCTCTGGCAGTCCCGTGTGAAGTGTTCTTCAGCACACTTCAGGCACTTTGGTGGCATGCTGCAGTTCTCAGAGGAGTGGTTGAACTGCTGGCACCGGTAACAAATTTTGAAGCCCCGTGCTCTGAAGGCCTCTACCTTCACAGCCAAGTATCCCAACCTTATCAGTCTGTAAATCCTCTGCCAGTCTTCCGTGGGCCTAAGGCTAAGTAAGAATATCGGCAGAGGGAATCTCGTTTTAGTGTTTCTCAGTTGAGAAATCCGGACTACATCTAATCCCATGGATATTAGAGTAAGTTTTATCTCCTCAATGTTATAGTTTGCTGGTAGCCCTTTCAGTACTACCTTTTTGGGCCTTTCTGTTTTCAAGTTTAAGCTGTGAAAGGGGATTTTCTCACTAGTCAGATGGCGCTGAACAACCCTATAGGAGTCAGCGTCATTGTGTATCAATTTAAGCATATCTCCTGAGAGTTTGCCAGATACTTTGTTGCCTGTGATCTCATTTAACTTTTTTAGGAGAGCCTGGTAGTTATCCCTGAACTTAATGAAAAAGCATTCCGCTATTGGGTCTTTTTTTCTCTACTTCCATACTTTTATCACTACCACTATTTACAATCGTTTTTGGTTTTGGTGCACTTTTTAACACTATAGGTTGAGCGACAATTTCAGCATAAGTCTTAGGCTTATTTACTTCATTAGAATTTGCATTTACACTTTTGTCATTTACATCCTTAACAATTACATCATTGCAATCCATGTTATCATGGTCACTAGGTTTTAAGTTTGATTCTCCAGTCTGGATTTTAGTAGGAGTTCCCTTGGTGGGGAAACTCCTCTGTCAATTTCTCTGTCTGTTCCCTTTTACTTGGATTTTCAACCGTTTCAGTTTTATCAACAAGTTTGATCTCTTTAATTAGTCCTATTTCTAACAGTTTAGATTTAATTTCAGTGTTGTTTAATCTTAAATTACTATCCTCAAATGAATTAAAAATTAAATACATATCACTACTCTTAAATTTAGTCATGTCACAGCCTAACATAAAAGAATTCACGAAATTGAACATACCCAAAATCCGGGAGACTTGGTCCTTGTCCTGGGTGATGAGTCCGTTCTTGAGCATATCCCCGATATGCAGAGTCAGCGTGTAGATCAGTAATCCACAGAAGTTCACTGTTTCCCTCACTTCCTGGGTCCACGTGCGAGAAAGTCCATCGTCCGGCAGGGAGTCACAATAAGAGTTCATGGCATCCCTGAGAGGTCGAGCATCATCACCATCCAGTTACCTTGCAACATCCCTCGTCACTTCCAAAACTTCTCTGTCCAGCTCCATAGTCCAGCAGGGTCAATCCAAGGCACAAAAAACAGAACCACGTGGGAAAAACACACGTGTTAATCCAAAGTCGAAAGCACAAAATGGCGAAAAGCCGCACACAATAAAGTTGAAGATTACTTAACCCGACGTGCTCTATCGTAACTAGATATAACACGCCCAAGCGTAAGCAAGAAAGTCACCACAAGATAAAAGCAGCAGCTTCTCAAAATCACAACCTCACACTTCGAAGTCTGAGCTCCGAATGAATGAATGATATTTCAATTTAAAAAATACATCTTACTTTCCTTGTAAGATATTAGATATTTTTAAAAGTTGATATAGCTAAGGCAATAATAATAAAATCTTAATATTTAAATATGCACCACCATAAGAAAAAACCCTTTACTTTAATACAATAAAACATTGATTAAAACTATCAACCAGTGTTAGAGGCAAAGGCAGTTAAGTTCTTGTTTTGTTATTGCTGGTCTTTTAATTTTGAAGGCCTCTCAAATTGGTTGATAATTTTAATCAACCTTTTATGCTGTTAAATAACAAAATAATTATTTTCTGTGTGTGTTTGTGGATTATTCCCGACAGACGTTTGGGTAATCTTTTTTTCTTTTCTAAGCAGTAGCTTTACCCTGATTAAGTTTATTTTGGACACAAGACTGGACAAGTTCAATCAGTGGTGGTGAATGCATTCGGGCCCTGGAGATATTATCAAACACAAATAATTACAATAGAATTGTAATAAGAAGTTGGAACCTAAATTTTTCTTCTCTTCAATCAAATTTTGTCCCTTTGGAAATAACTTCTATGAATGTTACTCTTAAAATATTAATATTTAATGGGTGAATTAAATAAAATGGTAACCAAAATGTTCATCCATGGGAATCAAAAGACAACATATGAATTTTGTGCAAAAAATCTTTGATATATTTAACTAATAATTTAATTAAAAATTTGCATATATATTATCTCAAAATATTAATTTTGATTGCTTTTCTGCATTCTAAAATAAAAGTCATTATTTAAATTTTAATGTTGAATTTTTCATGTGACATTTACATAATTTTATGACTTATGTGAAACAATTATTTAACATATATCATTAGATTAGGAAGGATTTAAAAAAGTGGGGATAAAGTTAATCAAATTCGAAGATCATAGTTCTTAACCTCCATGTGAGATCACATCACACATATACACACACTGTATGTTCAAAAGTATCCGGACACTTTGGATGTTAGAATGTTTTTCGAATTTCTAAGCAAATACTTGGCGAACTGTTCTGTAACTTTGGAGATATGAAGAACTTGCTTTAACGCACACTTTCCAGTAAAATTTCGGTGACTTGTGCATTTAGGGGACCACCTAGATATTGAACAAAGGGGAAAATATATTTGATCACCCTGTATCATAAAAAGCTGGAAATGATTTGTAACTTTCACAAAATAGTTAACTAGCTTTGTTCAATGTGTATAAGCATTTCCGTAAAACAAAACGTATATTCATGAAGATATAAACGTTTATTTTTAAAAAAAAAATTCTTACATGTTTTTTGTTTATAATATCCATACGTTCCAATCAAATTTCCCGAAACTTACAGAACATTTGTCAACGTCCAAGCAAAACATTATACTGCAATTGAAAATTAAAGCATTGAATATACGATGAGATATGAGCATTTGAAGTTTTTACTACGCAGGCGCGAAACATAGCAATAGGTTTCTTTCATGGTTTCGTAGCGAATAGTATAAGACAACTTCTATAAAAAAATCCACTAGAATATCGTAAAAATTCACAATCATATCGACGATATAGTGATCAGTTTTCCTCTGACGCTCTGAAAGTACCTGGATAATAAGGGGGTTTCCACAAATTGACATTTTACAAATTCATCGGGCACCCCTGTTCTGAAAATAAACTAGTCCAATCTGATCATTATTTGCATAAAATTGATCATTACTTTTGATCATTATGTGCATAAAATTGATCATTACTTCTGATCATTATGTGCATAAAATTGGACTAGTTCATTTTCAGAACAGAGGTGTCCGATAAATTTGTAAAATGTCAATTTGTGGAAACCCCTTTATCATCCAGGTACTTTCAGAAAGTCGAAGAAAAACTGTTCACTATATCGACGATATCCTTGTGAATTTTCACGATATTCCAGTGGATTTTATATAGAAGTTGCCCTACAGTATTCACGACAAAATCATGAAAGAAGACTATTGCTACGTTTCGCGTCTGCGGCTAAAAACTTAGTTTCTTCAAATCTCATCGTATATCTAATACTTTAATTTTCAATTGAAGTATAATATTTTTCTTGGACGTCGACAAATGTTCTATAAGTTTCGTGAAATTTGATTGAAACCTATGGATATTGTAAGCGAAAAACATGTAACAAAATATGTGTTGTTTTTTAAAGAAACGTTTATATCTTCATGAATATACGTTTTTGTTTTACGAAAATGCTTATGCACATTGAACAAAGCTAGTTACATATAATTTCCAGCATTTTATGATACAGGGTGATCAAATATATTTTCCCCCTTTCTCAATATCTTGGTGGCCCCCTAAATGTACAACTCACCGAAATTTTACTGGAAAATGTGCGTTCAAGCATGTTCTTCACATAGACAAAGCGAGGGGCGCGGTAGCCCATTGGTTAGCGCGCTGGAGTTGCACTCGGTAGGCCCGGGTTCGATTCCAGCCACTGCCAAAACTGCCGCCGTGTTCATGCGGAGTACGATCACGTTAAACATGTGGGTCCGAAAGTCCTTCCGAGAGGTTGGTGGTAGGGGAAGGAGGGTACGGTCCCTGTGGATGCCTCCCCCACTGGGTTCCGGTCTGAATTGGGTGGCACTTCCCGACCGTCCAAACAGTTACCTTACACCTTTCTGGTAGGTCGGACGGTCTGGGTTTCATCAACAACATCAACAACATAGACAAAGCTACAGAACACTTTCGCCAAGTATTTGTTTAGAATTTCGAAAAGCATTCTAACATCCAAAGTATCCAGATACTTTTGATCATATAGTGTATATATATATACACATACAGGGTGTCCCAAAAACATTGACCTCAGCTTTTATTCCTTAAATATTGATCTTAGACATATATAATAAATAAAAAGTTGCGTAAAAGTACTGAATTTTATGAAATCGATTAAAGTTTTTAAGGGAATTAAATTTTAAGAAATACGAAATTTAAATTTTTATACGGCCCAGTTCAAAAACATTTAAAATTAAAATATGCCCCATACACTAATAAGGTGATGTACAAAATTTCACCATTTTATTATAAAAAGTCCCAGAGATAGGAAAAGACAAAATTTCAATGCATTAATATGGGTTCTCAGAAGGGAAAAATCATGTCCGCAGATCGCGTTTCTCGGGTCATACACAAATTACGAAAGAAAACAATGATTACATAAATAAATAATAATTTTGCTATTTATTGGTACAAAAGTATCTACACTGTGTAGAAATAATAACTTTACACAAAGATTACAAAGCTTGTTCAAAATGGTTTCCATCCATGCCAAAGATCCATTAAAGATAAGAGGCAGATATTAATTGCCTATGATACATTTCTGCGCTGGGTCATTTGCACTCTTGCTATAAACATTTACATTTTAATTTATGATTTATTCCTCATCAACTTTATTTACAAATATCTCTGGGACTTCTTATGATAAAAGGCTGAAATTTTGTATATCACCCTATTAGTGTATGGGGTACATTTTACTTATTGGAAATATTTTTGTACGGGGGCCATATAAAATTTTAATTTTGTATTTCTTCAAATTTAATCTCTAAAAATTTTTATCTATTTCATAAAATTCTGTAGCTCTTTTTACACAACTTTGTAATTTATTATATGTGTCTAAGATCAATATTTAAGGAATAAAAGCTGAGGTCAAAGTTTTTGGAACATCCTGTATATATATTAGGTATGTAAATTATTGAAAGTTTATTATAAAAAACCCTAACAGAACTTCTGATGGAATTAACAGGTTTGCAATGTAAAATGTAGTGCAAACCAAGATTAATAACACATACGTACATTTCAAAAATTAACTGGTATTTCTTCAGTGTAAAAATGCTTTTTACATTGAAGATGGAAATCCAGTTAATTTCCAAAACATATGTAGGTGTATTTATCTTGATTTGCTCAGCCTTTTACGTCATAAATCAATTCATTATCGATTTTGCGTGAGTAAAGTCACGCATTTTACCAATTTCCCATTTGCGGAGAAGGGGGTAGTGGGTTATGCGTATTCCAGTTTGGGCCACTCATATTCGACATGCTATATAACGTTCTCATACTTATCTAGGCTCAAGAAACTTGCTTACTAAAATGCCATCTTCTTGTTGCCCCCATTTCTTAATAAATTTTTCCGTTATAAAAGTTTTACTGCTGCAAAAGACTTAACATTATATTTTAAAAGAGAAAAAATTTAGCTTCTCTGAATTTTATATAATTAAGCAGTCATGTTTCGTGATGGAATGGGACACTTATTAGGTCAGCAAATTAATTCTCTAAAAATCAATATTTTTTGTATAAAACAGTTAATAGAATAGTACACATTTACAAAATAGATGCTACTATATTCTTTAACAGTTTTTACAACAATATAAACAAAATTACCTGTATTCAAAAACGTTGAGATTACTGCTCTCATACCACCACAGCAGCACATAAAGGCATTTTGTTTTGAGATCCATGTGTCAAATTAAATAAAGTGCTTTCAGATGTACTTTAAAAAGTGTCACCAATTTACGCTATTTTTGCTTCAAAAAGATCCGAAAATTGATAATATTAACACAATTTGAAAATTAATTGGTAGGTTGAGTTTTGCATGGAACAGACCTATTATAGAAAACTTTTATATAAATGTTATGAAAAGCATATAAACAATATTATATGAATTTTGTAAGATACAACAAAATTTTATTATAACATTATGAAAATATCTTATAGAGATTTAAAATATATTCAATTCTATTATAAATTTCTTTGATTGCACTAAAATTAGTTTGAATTGCTCAATTTGTTCTTGAGATAGAGTCCACACACACATATACATTGTTTGCACATAAGGAGAAGTGTTTCAAGACTTTCTTGGAGAGGGAGGAGGCAAAAGTTCTAATGTGCCAATGATGGAAATATGATTCAGCAGGAAAAATTATATAAGAAACATAATGACTTACAAATCTTTAGGGGGAAGCCCTGTTACAAATACTGATATAATTCAGAATCTGTTATGTATATAATCACAAAACTCACTTGTAAGGAGCATTTACCATTGGAGGAGCATTTACCATTTTGGAAAGAGCATTTACCACTTGTAAGGAGCATTTACCATTTTGGAAGATACTCCCACAGCAATAGCCTACATCCATGGACTGGTTTTACGCTTATAATACTCTCGTCTGATTGGAATAGCCGATATCTGCAATGGCAGCAAGAAACTTGCTATAAGTCACACTGATGAACTTCTTTCAAACTGACCATTTCAGTCCTTCCACACAGATATTAGCTATTCCATGCTATCAAGCATATAATAAGAGCAAAACAGAGGTCCATACATGGTGGTATCTGTAATAGCAGTGTCTTCCAGATGTTATGTATATATAAATCAGTGATACTAAAAATGTGTAAGATGATGAATGTGTAAAAATGTGTAATCTATGTTCCTTTTTAAATACTAAACAATTACTCATCAGAAGAATTATATACTTTCCTATTTTAAACATACAGATTGAAAAATATAGAAAACACAAAGCCCTGGAATTATAAATGTACTTGACCAACTACGTAAAAATTAAATAAAACACAATGTGCAGGCCTTTTACACATTATTATATGAGCCAACGACCATACCATGCTGATAACACCGGGTTTCGTTAGATCACCGAAGTCAAGCAGCATCGGGCGCGGTTAGTACTTAAGTGCGTGACCACTTGGAACACTACGTGCTGTTGGCACATTTCGGGCGCGGTAGCCCGGAGGTTTGTGCGCTGGATTTGCATGCTGCTACAACTGCCGCCGTGTTCATGCGGAGTACGATCACGTTAAACATGTGGGTCCGTAAGTCTTTCCGAAAGGTTGGTGGTAGGGGAAGAAAGGTACGGTCCCTGTGGATGTCTCCCGCACTGGGTTCCGGTCTAAATTGGGTGGCAATTCCCGGCTGTCCAAACAGTTACCTTACACCTTTCTGGTAGGTCGGACAGTCTGGGTCTCAACAACAACATTATTATATGATTTAGTTTAATGCAGTTTGAAAAAGCATTTCAAGAACAAAATTAAACAGTTTTCAGTCTACAATAACAAACTTTATGTGGCGTATCAATAATTGTGCAAGAATACTTATAGAGATATTCAATAGAAATATACACCTATTAAAAAAATAAGATCACTTCTACAGAGTAAACTTATACTATACATAATTATGCATGTTTATTCTTGTAAATCTTCATTAAGAACTAATACAGCAATAAAACAGCCGACCTTCATTATATATAATTCAATGTATTACTAATAAAATATTTGCAATATGGGTGAATTAAGGCATATTTTTAAATGACACATGCTTGTGCCATTATACTGAACAGCACAAGCATGGGACCTTTTAGTGGGAGATTTAGCTCCCTTTTTCAGTGAAGAAGAATAGGGTTACAATAATAGACAATCACTTTACTTGGAAAAATGATGATATTTTTTTTTTTTCTCATTTATAATTTTAATTTCGTAATGGATAAGGAGCATTTATAGTAAGTAATTACAGAAACAATGTTTTAGTTAATCATTTCTAATAATATGAAAGCAAATAGTTAATATAAAATAATACTTATAAAAAGTAATATTCGATTATAATAAAATGATATAAGCTTTATAAAAGAATAACAATAAAATCTTTATTAACCACCAGTAACATCTTAAATTTTGAAGTGCATTTTTATTTATAAGATAGATACAAATTAAGATAGTTTATTTTACTTTAAATTAAGAAATTTTATAATTTAAATGTATTTCCAGGATCTGACAAATTCAACCTATTGCAAGTCATTCAATTAATTCATAATCTGAAAACTAAAATACTTCCATAGTTCAAATGATTTTGCATCCTCTTTATTCAAGAGTAAAAATCATGTGAGAGGATTCTGTTCAAGTTATATAGATATTCCTATGTACGAGTAAATAGAAGACAGAAGTCTCTTTTCATATGGCTGGTGTGGTTGAGCTGTCAATTTGCCATAAAAAATGACACTGTATTTTGCCTCCGAAATTTACTGATACTTTTAATCACCTCTTACATTGTAGCTAATGAGGTGTTTTAATTTTGAAATTATTTAAATGAACTAATAAATATAACCCATTCATAATTCTGAATGAAAACGATTATTTTCCTTTATAAAAAATGCATAAACGTCTTTTAGAATGAAAATCGCAGGAAATTTTTAAATGGCAGAATGCTCTGAAAATTCGTAATATTTATTTAATTTTATGTAACTTTTTGTTATATTTATTCGAAAAATGCGTAACATCTCGAGAGCGGTTTACACCAGTGCTCTTAAATGAGCATCATTTTTATGATAAATTATGTATAAAAAGAATGTTTTCTAAATGCAATTGACTGTTCTGATTTTGTATGATTTTTAAAAAAGTTATTAAAAAAATTAGGAGGTGGAGGCAGATTCTGATCATTTGACCCATAGACACCGACTTAAAAAATTATTATGGGTTCTGGTAATTTTAAATCGAATGATTCATGCATTTTTTAAAGGATTTAAGTCTAATTTAAATTTTGTTCAGTTAGATATTCTGGCATAATAAGACATCTGAAACACTAAAATGAAACAAAATTTATTTCCCTAGATAATTATTTATTTCATTTTATATTGTTTCTGTAGGTGCAACATTATGTTATACAGTATACAGATGCTCTGAATTTCCAACTCAATTATCTTTATAAAAGTAACAAAAATATGTAAAATATATTTTTAGGTAATTTTGTAGAGTGTCAAAATAACTCTCTAATCATTTCTGAGTTAAAATCTTGTATTCAGAATACAATAAACAGTCTGAAGGGCAAATTTTTATACGCACTTGATATATAGTAAACAAGGGATGAATAATAAAAAATTTGAATTGATAACAAAATTTATGCATATATGAGTACATTTTCCCCACTAAATATGCACAAAAATATTATGGGTTTAAGGAACCAACAAAAAAAAAATTATTGGCAGTTCAAAAAGTGTCTCGATTCCACAAATTCGGTACCATTGATTCGACCTTCTTTATAATCATAGAGTTCAAGTATTCACAGATTGTGCTAACTGTACTACGAAATTTCATTCACTTGCTCACTTATGTTTCACAGCATTATATTACTATACCATTGTTTAATACTGTATTTCAATATTAACACTTTTTAATGCATTTCAAATTTAGTATTCATATCGATTTTAGAATTCTACAATAGCAGTTCTGTAAATATTACTATTATACCTAGTATTGCATCATTTTCAATCACAAATAGACCCAGTTAAAAGAAAATGCTAATTTTTAAAAAGAGATTTAAACATTTAATATTTATATTCTAAAACATTTTTTGTCTCTTCTAGACATGAATAATTTAAATGTTTGTAAAATTAAAGTAATTTGTTTAATATTATTTATGTACTTTTAATTTAAAAAAAATAAACATATAAATAAATAAAAGAAACTCCACTAAACCTGAACATGGTAAGACACGTTTCTATCAAAATAATATATCTGTCAATCTCAACACAGTAATTATCAGTCATCTTCCATATTTCTCAAATTCCGCCAAGATTTTTGTAGATGACTGCTTTTATTTTGGCGTAATGTCAGAAGCAGACAAAGCAATACTGAGAATTAGATCAGAAAAACCAGTTCTTGCACAAGCTCAGATTGACCTGATGGCACAAGCATGTTGTTGTTGAAACCCAGACCGTCCGACCTACCAGAAAGGTGTAAGGTAACAGTTTGGACGGTCGGGAAGTACCACCCAATTTAGACCGGAACCCAGTGGGGGAGGCATCCACAGGGACCGTACTCTCCCTCCCCTACCACCAACCTCTCGGAAGGACTTTTGGACCCACATGTTTAACGTGATCGTACTCCGCATGAACACGGTGGCAGTTTTGGCAGTGGCTGGAATCGAACCCGGGCCTACCGAGTGCAACTCCAGCGCGCTAACCAATGGGCTACCGCGCCCTGGCACAAGCATGTGTAGTTCACAAACATAAGTGGGAATCAGCTTCATGGTGCCCAGGGACTAAGTAGCCAATCTTGACTGGGTGTGTGTGAAGGTAATTTTTCTGACTAATATTGAAAATTTCTGACTGTATAAACAAGTGAGTTAACTTTTGTTTTTGAGCAAGTGCATTGCTGTTCTGTTCTAGTGGCCTTTGTGCAGTTCAAAGTCTACACGGCAATTATTTGTTTTAATTTCTAATGTTTTGTGCATATGTCCAAATTATACCCCAATTAAAAGAAATAGTCTCAAAACCACATATTTGGTTTTGAGACTGTTTTTGAGGGTTTTCTTTAAATAAATAATTGTACATTTTTTTAATTATCGGACGTCTTGTGCAAATGCCCAGACCTTTAGCTACCATTTAAAACAAGGCAAGCATCTACGGCAAGAATTAGCAGAATATTAAATATATTTGAAAAAATATTAAATTTCGTACGTTTTGGGATTTTTCTTTTGAATGCATTTGACACACTCCCAAATGATTGTCTAACACTTAAAAACCCGCGAGTTTCTATGCCGAGAATTGGCTGTGTAAATTGCAGAACATGCAACTTTCTTTTGCTAAATTTGGGTCTTTTATTAGGTTTTTGTAAATAATTAAAACTTTATTAATTTTTTCTAATTTTCGAATGCACTTTGCACATTCCAAATAAGTTCCTCAAAAAAAAAAAAAAAAAACGATTCTTGGTCAAGAATTAGCTTTGTAAACCACGGAATGTTCATAATAGCATACATACATTGTCGAAAGGAAATTAATATGATATGATTTGTAGTGCTCATAAGGGACTGCCGTTTCTTCATTTTCTCGATATTTGTTTTATAAAAATTGTTCAGACACAGACATAAAGAAAAATTTCCAAATGATCCACAAGAAAATCTACCTGCATGTGGACATACACATATTCTTAAATACATCTAAATTGTATTTTTTAGGTTATCTGATATTTATTTCTCCGCATCCGAAACAGGAAGATTAGCTCAGTTCTACAGTTTGAATTCTATAGAAAGTTGTGTGTATCATTGCATTCTAACAATTTTTTTTTAATTACTACATTTTATTTTTAAAACAACGCATCAAAGCAACAAATACATCTCCCTTAATGAAGTGCGGAGGACTGCAGTTTCTCTCCGATGGATTGCATATGCCTGAGCTCTCTCCTAGAGAAAGGATCATTTATTTTCTTTATTTTTTTCCAGGTGTGTGGTTCGTACGCATATAAATTTGGTTTGAAATTAACATTGAGCAATACAGAGTTTTTCAACATGCGTTATAGTTTCATGTAAATTTACGGAAAATTTAAGAATTTTTGATGCACAATTTGGACCCCATTGGACTTTTTCTCATTTTGAGGTTTCAGTATTAAATTAAATTTCTAAAAGGGGTTCCGAGGCCAAAAAACTTCGAATAACAGTGAGCTATAATATACAATTGGAGTGAGTGAATACTTTTAAACATTGTTCGGCCATGGTTCCTTTTGGAGTTGGTGAAAATCATCTGCGCTTGAAGGTGCGATTCTGTATAGCAGGTGCTTATCTAAGACCTAAATATGTGGGTTACGAGAGGTTGGTGGTAGGTGGAGGGTACGGTACCTGTGGTTGTGTCCCCCACTGGATTCTAGTCTAAATTGAATGGGAATATCCCGACTATTCAAACAGATACCTTACACTTTCGGGTAGGTCGTACGGTCTGGATCGAAAGAAGAAAGATCTCCTCTAGTTGTTGCAAGCCAATATGAAGACTCACTTGCATGTCGACGATATCTGCAGCCGATTGTTCTACCTATGCTGTCAAGTCGCCCAGGTTCAATTTACCAACAAGACAAAGCTCAAACATATACTGCACAACTTTCTCAACAATGTCTTCAAAGATTTAATACTCTCCTATGGCCATCCAGGTCCCAGATCTATCACCAATAGAGAACATCTGGGACATGCTGTGACAGTAATTGCAGCCATCTCTGAATACCACTGAAGTAGCTCATGAGTTGCAACATTTGTGACAGAATCTTCCGTAGAGGGACATAAGCAACTTAACTGACCCTATACCTCACCCAATATCGACTTGTATAGCCGATTACCACTTACTAAAATGTCAGCTTCTTGTTGTTACTATTTCTTAATAAAACACTCTTAATTGATCCCAAATTTTAATCATTTGCATATTTCCTCAAATGACACATACATGCCGAGCTTCGCGGCTGTAGGTTATTCAATTTTTTATATGTGCATATAATTTTTTGCAACATAGTATATATAGCTTCGATGTTTTTTCAACAGTGATTTGAATAAATTTTTAATCATGTTTCTATAAGCGCAGTGTCAGTATGTTAGAGCACCCAATACAAGCCCGAAGGTTGAAAAAACTTCTGTTTACCCTGCTGAATCCAAATCTGAAAGTCATTTTCCAAATTAATCCTTGGATTTGAGAAAATAGCCTCTCAAAGTTTGGTCTTTTTTGCTATTTTTGTGTTTAAAATCTCAGGTCGAAGGTGTTGCCACAACATGATGCAATTGCATGGTTATGAAAACTCAATGCTTGAAGAAATAAAAGGAAAACTGTATTCAGCTTACGGAGTTAGAGGTGAGACCACCTCCACGATTCAGCTGACTAGAAAAGTTAATTTTTAGAGGTCATCCCAATTTAAAAATTCAGAATATGAATATCTAAGCCATGGAGTTAGACTTGTTTTCTGCTTTTTCTTCAAAATCACTTTGTAAATAATGCAATTATACAAACTTTGTTTATAGATAGATTGGTTGGAGCTCAATTATATGGCCCATAAATTTAGTTTCTTTTCTTCCATGGTATGGCCAGACCAATTAAACACTTGAGATGAAAAGTTTAAGGTATTAAACTTGATAAATTGGTGTTGTTGTTGTTGAAACCCAGACCGTCCGACCTACCAGAAAGGTGTAAGGTAACTGTTTGGACGGTCGGGAAGTGCCACCCAATTTAGACCGAAACCCAGTGGGGGAGGCATCCACAGGGACCGTACCCTCCTTCCCCTACCACCAACCTCTCGGAAGGACTTTCGGACCCACATGTTTAACGTGATCGTACTCCGCATGAACACGGCGGCAGTTTTGGCAGTGGCTGGAATCGAACCCGGGCCTACCGAGTGCAACTCCAGCGCGCTAACCAATGGGCTACCGTGCCCTTGATAAATTGGTGTGCTAAGATAATTGGTGTGCCTTGATAAATTGGTGTGCTAAGATTATAGGGAAGCGTAAATTCATTGCGTTATGTTAGAAGTCGATATAGTATGTATGTTTGGATAGGGAGTCGTATAAGAGATGGTAATATTGAATTGGAGGGGTGTATGATTTGCATGTGACTGTGGATATTACGAGTGGATGGGAGGACCGTGGCAGTTGATGTCAGCCAGTTTCTGTTTCCCATGCATGGCCGTGGTGTACTTGGATGAGCGTATCGCACGCAGTATGCGGACTTTGCTGGTTTATAAAAATTCTTCAACTTTGCTCAAATAAATACTTCGAAGGAACGTGAGATTAAATAAACCAATTGCAGAGAAGAGAAGTTCACAAAATGTAAAAAAAATGCTTTTGTGAATTAAACATCAATATTTTTAGTATAGGTAAATTATTACTGGAAACTAGGGCATATTAAGTGGTGCAAACAGAATCAGAAGTGATTTAAATATCATAAAGCATCACTATTTTATGGACAGCTGATTTTCAAAAATAAAAAATTATGTTATTCATTATTTTGATCAATTTTACTGGCTTCTTCATCAATATTTAATATATAAGATCAATTTCATCACTTTTTTGTTTCCTACTTATAGTGGCAGCTCTAGTAATGAGGTTGTAACTATTCAAATACCAAATGATGGCCACAAAAAATCTGAATACAATATTTCGCAACTATCAATGTTGGTTTATTATTTTGAAATAACTCTTTTTAATTTTAAATAATATATATATTATTTTTTTTTTGGGGGGGGGGGGGGGGGGAATTTGAACGGGAAAGAAGAATTTGATTCTGAAAATAAAATAATAGTAATTATAAATAAAATAATGATTATTTATTAATAAAAATATAATATATAAAATGTGCCTACAAAATGTACAACAGTAGAATTATAACAAATGCAAATTTTGATTTATTGGGCACTCAATTAATTAACATACTTTTCTCGATTAATAATAGGTTTACAAAAACATTTCGACGTACTTAACATTTTAGTGTAACATTCTAATTTATACACAATTTAATATTAAAAGGTCGAGTAAAATTTGTATTATTGTTATTTATAGTATTTTGCAAGAAGATGTCTGTTTCTGTGTGTGTATACCACGTAGCAGAAAATCCAAACTTTCAACAGATGTGAAAATCTGTATAGAGGTGATATCTCAACTTATGCAAATATGAACCTCGCCGAGATTTTTTTTAAAATTCCAATTAGTTTAAAGGTTATGAATATTTTAAGTCAAAATTTCGCCGTTTTTAAACCAATTTATCCCAGCAGACAATTCTTTGAAGAATGAGAGACATATGTCAGACAGTAACAAACAATTGGTACGACACGATCTGGGTGATAAAATCAAAAATTCTAAGTTTCAGAATTTTACAGACAATTTGGATTTTTTAGACGTACAAATTATTATGAGAATTCGCTCGATAAATCTCTTCTATAGCACAAAAATATTCGAAGATAGCATTTAATTCTCTAATTTTACTTTTCGCCATTCACGGAAACAAAGCAGACGAAAGACATGAAGTGAGTTAAATTGAGCAGTTTTCTTATTTCATGAATTTTAAAGATATGATTTATAGTTTTCAAAATAAAATACAATTCTTTGTCATTAAAAGCATTTTGTGAAAAAATCATTTGAATCAGATAACAACCATAATCCTGATCATTACCTCCCTGCTTTTCGTTCTATCCTGAAGGTATTGCAGAGCAATGAGAGAAGGTGTGTTTAAGCGCTTATTTAGGGCGTATGGTTTGCATATGCGGATTAAATGAGCGCCCATATATTCAAACCCACACAGCAATCATTTGGGAGTTTATCGAGGGTGTATTACCGCCCCCCCCCCTTATTATGACACCAAAAAGAAACCATTGTCCCACGTCCATAAGATGGCTTTGCTTCAACATGGACGTCCAAGATTTTGTTTCACCTAAGAAAAACTGTGATTTTGTAGTGGACATTTGGAAAATTAAAGTAAAAAAAAGTTTTTAAAGTGAAATTTATGATAAATAAAATGGACTCTTATTTGGATTTTTTCCGAATGATTGCTAATTTTTCCGTTTATTTTTAGCCAGGGTATGTGTGACCCCCCCCCCTACTTACATCCCTGACAGTCCCTCATTTCATGTGGAATATAATGAACAGCTAACTATCTCCCCATTAAAACTGGACCCTAGAACGTCATATTCTTTGCACCCTTCCAGAAGCAATTTCTCTTTGCTTGTGCAATGAATGAGTCACGTCATATACACCAAGTACCGAAGGAAGGCATATGGGGGGAGAAACTTTCAGAATCGAAAGAGCCACAAGTGTAGTCAGTTTCTGAGTCACATGTGCTTTGAAGCATGCTTATTTATCAAAATTGCATCTTATAAATTTGTGCTTTTGTTTATTTATAAAATGTATTAAAATTGAAACATAATTTGTCAGATAAAACTGATAAAGCAACAAAGCAATCATGTTTAACGAGGTTCCTTGTTCTACGCACATCGGATAGAAATTATGAAAATAATGTTAATTATATAAACTGTTAACTCTGAGTAATGAAAAAAAGACTTCCTGTTATAGGTCTATTATTATCAACTAGAAAATGTACCTGGTATTTAATATAAGCATTTGTAGTACAATTGTGTGTGAACAAACATCAAAATTGTTTTATTTCATTTTTGTTATAAGTGAGCACATACTGTTGAATCACTCTTTGATTTTAGCGAATTTTCTGTAATTCAAGTACAGTTTTTATCAGAGATTTTCATTTTAAATCATGGAAATGTTTCAGAAATTGTACTCGGCATTGCCCGGAATTTAAGATAAAATAATTTAAGATGATTACAATTCCACCGAAACCCACAAAGAATTTGTTGAAAACTAAAAAGCATGTTGACATATATGCCCGCTTAAAAGAAATACTGCTGTTAAGATAGAAACTCTCCAGGAATATCCTGAATGGTCGGACGTCTGATATGTTCAGCAAGCAAAAATTATATATTTTTAAAAATTCACAAAAATTCAACTATTAACCCTTTCTGGATGGCAGCATTTCGGAACTACTGTGGCCCAAAGAATAGAGCGCTTCATTTCAGAACTGTTCCCAAAGAACAGCTAATTTTTTGCACTACGCCTAACTCTTGAAATAAATTCAATAAAAATCACCTATTCAACACAGAAATCTACTTTTTTCAGGAATAACAGAAATACTTATTTTCTACTTGATATTTTTCATATGATCTCAATACAAAATACTCGTCAGTTGCTTTTACTATGAATTCTACTATTCATTATCAAAAAATATGCTAAAAAAATTAATTTCCTTATCTAAATTAGGCGGCATAATATTGTGATTGATTCCAAGTATGCTCAAAAACTCAAAAGAATTCAGATTTTTCAAATCTCCCATTCAAACATCATTCGCAGAAACAGCTACTACTAAAGCTGGCGGTGTTGTAATAATAGTACGCTCAGAATCTGAAGAATCACTTGCATTTTCATATTCATCTTCAGTAATACCGGAGTTCCATGAATCTTTACTATCTGCAGTACTTCATTACTGCCCGGTTCGTTTATGACATGAGCATATTTTTGCACAGAAAGAAAACGTCCTGGCCAAGCGATTCTTTTATCTGAAATAACCTAATAATTTCATTGCTGCGCATTCCTCTAAAACCAAAACTTAAAAAAAATACTCTCTTATATTCCTATGATTCACCAATGAAATCATAAAGCGAAAAACAAAATAAGAACCAAAACTCAATTATAAAACTGTAGATGCTGCGAGAAGTGCTCTGATTGTTTATATTACAAAACCATATTTCAATGCACCAGATGGAGAATTAATTCATTGGATCTCCCCTAAGTCAAGTATCTGCAAAATACATTGGAATTGTTTGCATGGGCATTTAACCCTATATAGTAGACAAATAAATACAAGTAAATATGTTTCATATGAAAACGCACATCTCGGACCATGGTCTTTTAGGGTAAAATTTGACAATCGTCCGACGTGACAATCGTCCTTGAATACAAATTCGCAGCCGACGCATTGACCGTCCGGAAAGGGTAATCATATGGATTCTATTCAAAGTTGGTTTGAATGTGAATTTTTTTATATTTTCATTGGTGTTAAAATGGAAACACTGAAATAATAACTTTGGTTGCTCAAGAACGTATTTGTGTGAAAACCATAGTAAAACAAAAATTAAATTAGAAACTAATTTGAATTTTAAAAAAAGAATGCCGAGGCATACCAAATTGTACATGATCAGTGCAGGTAAAGTACAATATGATTTCATATGTGCACAAATTTAAAAATTAAATACTTTTATATATATTATTTTTAATTTTCTAATAAATGAAAATTTAAAATAATTAAATAAAACTTCTTTAAGGATTAGTGTTTACCTCTGCGTAATTATGTCAGTGTAACTATTTATCATAAGCTCTTTATAACAAACATTTGTCGAAATTCAAAACACCATAAAATATTAAGCTGCCTCCTATTTGACATGACACCTACATTGAAGAGAAATGTGTCAAGCAGTGACGTATACGAATATGATTAGTCAAGTAAAACTTTTGATTACATTTTTTCTAGCAGACCTAACATGTGAATGGTGTTTCAATAGTATGTATACGGATATGATTAGTCAAGTAAGATTTTTGATTAAATTTTTTCTGACACACTTTCCAAGTGAATGGCTTTTACCAGTATGTATATGGCTATGTTCAGTCAAATGACCCATTTGAGTAAATTTTTTCTGGCACACTTCGCATGTGAATGGCTTTTCATCAGTATGTATAAATAAATGATTAGTCAAGAAATACTTTTGATTAAATTTTTTCTGGCACACTTCACAAGTGAATGGCTTTTCACCAGTATGAGTAAGCCTATGATTATTCAAACTGGCACTGTGTTTAAATTTTTTTGGGAACACCTCACAAGTGAATGGCTTTTCACCAGTATGTATAGTGTTCACTCTAGATTAAAATCGGATGGATGCAGCGCCATGCTCTTTATAATTTTGAAGAATTGCACCCTGTCCCTTTTCCAAAGTGCCCTGCCCCTTTTCATCCCTCTTCCAAAACGCCCGGCCCTTTTTAAAACCTTTTTCAATATTAAAAATATTTTTTAAGTATTACGGGATAAGAATTAAAAAAACAAAAAGATCGCGAATTTTTTTTTTTCGCTGTATTTATTTTCTATTTTTTTTTACATTTAGATTGTAAGGAATAAAGTAACCTTTCATTTTCATTTTTTTTCCACCTTCTCCTCCTCCACCTTGATACAACCCTTCCTAGCTAGGAAGTTTCCCTTCTTGCTGATCTAAAAATAGATCTTCCCTCACTACAATGACATCATCTTTTATCTTCCTACAAATCTTGCCTTCCCTTGTTGTTGTGAGCTTTTTGTAGTTACTCTGTAAAGCATGTGGTGACTGATTTATTTATCTTGGCTTTTCTTACTACTTAGGTCTCAGAAAGATTGTTTCCAAAGTATTATTTTTCTTCTTGATCCTGTGTTGCGACATTAAAAATGCCGAGTAAGAAAAGAAGAATGAAGATTTTAAATAAAGAAAAGGAAGAAATTAGCAAAAACAGTGCAGAAAATTAAACCAGATATTTGAAAACCATTCGAAATTAAAAATGAGTTTTTTAAATAATGAAGTAATGGGGTGCCCACAGGAAAAGAAAGCTGTTGCTTTCTCTCTCTGGTTAGATGTTAAAAGCAGAAAATTATTTATTTAAAAACAAATTTGAAAAATATGATAATGTAATTTGTTAATTATGCTTCTTTGATGTTGATTTTATTGTTTGAAAGAGTTTACAAAAACATTTTTCAATCATCTGTTTCTAATCAAAAGTAACATTTTTACTGAAATAAGTGAAACACTTTAAAAATTTTCTTTAATTTAAAATTCCCAAACAAGGCAAATGTGATTAATTTTAATTATCATAAAAATTTTAAATATCGTTCAAATTTTTTCAGTTGATTCTTAAATCAAGAAACAACAGTATTGAACAAATTTATATTTAGAAAAGAAATTAAGAATCTTATTTTCTAAATACAAATTTCACTGTGCTGATATTAGTACTTCACTGTGAGTGGCTGTTCTTTAACTTATTAGTATAAGTAGCTTATTATAATTAATACAATTGCAAAGTACAAACAATATTTTATATATTGTTTAAATTATTGTTGCATATTAGCAACATAACACAGTTTTATAACTTAATATAAACATAAAATTTTCTTCACAGGTCTATTTAAAAAAACAGGATTCGAATCAAATCTATAACTCATTATATTGACTGTAATCCTCCATAGAATAGAATTATCTTCCATAGGTTTAACATTTGGTCCCAGAGACTTAACATGACTCATTAAAAAATTGCTCTTTTTTTAAAGCAAAAGTGCCCCTTTTCTTTTCGAACAACTGCCTTTTTTTATAGAAGCACCCTGCCCTTTTTTCATCCTAGAGTGAACACTAGTATGTATATGGATATGATTAGTCAAGTTACACATTCGATTAAATTTTTTCTGGCACACCTCACAATTGAATAGCTTTCCACCAGTATGAATAAGCATATGTGTATTCAAATGGGTTCTGCCTTTAAAACTATTATGACACACCTCACAAGTGCCACACAAATAGCTACCACAAGCCTCCGGGTTGGTCGTGTGGTCTGGGTTTTCCATACCTCACAAGTGAATGGCTTTTCACCAGTAT
Organism: Amaurobius ferox; assembly: GCA_951213105.1. Classification (NCBI taxonomy): domain Eukaryota; kingdom Metazoa; phylum Arthropoda; class Arachnida; order Araneae; family Amaurobiidae; genus Amaurobius; species Amaurobius ferox. The sequence continues at coordinate 35,179,740 of OX578152.1, read as the reverse complement.
GAATAACCATATGACTATTTAAACTGGTTATGTTATTAAATTTTTTCTGGCACACCTCACAAGTGAACGGCTTTTCATCAGTATGACTAAGCATATGGTTATTTAAACTGGTTCTGCTAATATAACTTTTATGACACACCTAACAAGTGAATGGCTTTTCACCAGTATGTATATGGATATGACTAGTCAAGGTAGATTTTTCACTAAATTTTTTCTGGCATACCTCATAAGTGAGACTTCTGATAAAAATTTTTCTGGCACACCTAACCAGTGAATGGCTTTTCACCATTATGAATAAGCATATGCGTATTCAAGTGAGCCTTTTGCTTAAATTTTTTCTGGCACACTTCACAAGAAAATGGCTTTTCACCAGTATGATTAAGCATATGATTATTCAAACTGTTTCTGCCAATAAATCTTTCATGACACATCTCACAAGAGAATGGCTTTTCACCAGTATGTAAACGGATATGATTAGTCAACTTAGACTTTTCATTAAATTTTTTCTGACACACGTCACAAGAGAATGGCTTTTCACCAGTATGTATACGGCTATGATTAGTCAAGCTAGACTTTTCACTAAATTTCTTCTGGCACACTTCACAAGTGAATGGCTTTTCACCAGTATGTATACGGATATGATTAGTCAAGGTAGACTTATGATTAAACTTCTTCTGACACACCTCACAAGAGAATGGTTTTTCACCAGTATGTATACGGATATGTTTAGTCAAGTTAGACTTATGATTAAACTTCTTCTGACACACCTCACAAGAGAATGGCCTTTCACCAGTATATATACGGATATGCTCAGTCAAGCTAGACTTTTCATTAAATTTTTTTTGGCACACTTCACAAGTGAATGGCTTTTCACCCGTATGAGTAAGCATATGTTTATTCAAACCAGTTCTGGAACAAAAATTGTTTTGACACACATCACAAGTGAATGGCTTTACATTTGCATGTATATGGATATGCCTATTCAAGTGAGACTTTTGATTAAATTTTTTCTGGCACACCTCACAAGTGAATGGCTTTTCACCAGTATGAATAAGCATATGTTTTTTCAAACTTTTTCTGCTATTAAAACTTTTATGACACACCTCACAAGTGAATAGCTTTTCACCAGTATGTATACAGATATGATTAGTAAAGCGAGACTTTCGATTAAACTTTTTCTGGCACACCTCACAACTGAATGGTTTTTCACCAGTATGTATAAGAATATGATTATCCATATTGTACTTCCTATTAAATCATGTTGGGCATAATTCGCATGTGAATGATTTTTCACCAATATGTATACAGATATGTTCAATCAAATGAGACTTTAGAATAAATCCTTTCTGGAATACTTCACAAGTGAATTGCTTATCACCAGTATGTATACAGATACGATTATTCAGATGATACTTTCTACTAAATAGTGCAAGGCATATGGCACACCTAACATGTAAATGGTTTTTCACCTATGAATACGGATATACCAATCCAAACTGGTATTACGATTAAATTCTTTCTGGCACACCTTGCAGGTAAATGATATTTTACCAGTAGGAGTAAGGATATAGCAATTCAAACAGGTTTTGAGATTAAATTCTTTCTGACACACTTCACAAGTGCCAGCTGCCCATCAAACTGCTCTATGTCCTAGGATGAGCTGGTCGGCCTGGGCTTTCGACACTTCACAAGCGAATGGTTTTGTACCAAATTATATATGGATATGAACAGTCAAATCAGCTTCCTATTAAATCCTTTTTGGCATATTTTACATATGAATCATTTTTTAGGGCAATGCACATAGGTATGAATAATTACGTCAATGCTTTTAACAAAATAATTTCTTTCTGGCATACACCACAAATGAATGGTTTTCAATCAGGGTATGTATAGATATAATCAGTAAAGAGAGGTATTTTATGAATTTCTTCTTGTTATATCTGATGAATGAATGGCTTTTAACCAGAATGTGTAATGATTTATTTAATTGAGAAATGCTTTTTATTAAATATTCTGGTACCTTAAAAAAATAAATGAGTTTTCACTGATAGGAATAAAAGTGGCAAGTTAAATGAGACGTGATTAAATAATTTAGAGCATGGTTCACAAGTGAGTGATTTCTGGCCAATACAGAGATCAATAATGAAATAAACCTTTTCATTGAATTTCTTCCAACTTACAGGATGTTGAATATCAGACATTAAACACCCATTCACTATTATACCATTCAACAATTCAAAATAAATCAGATAGCATTTTAATATTACATCTTATCCTCATTTCATTTACAGGTTGTTTAGGTTGTTGATCAAGGACTATATGATAAATTAGTTTATAGTTCAGTGTTACCTAGCTTGAAAATTGGTCAAATCTATCTTTCTGTTACGAAAAGGCAACCTACTATTTTAATTATTATTAATTATATCTTAATTATTAGTATAAACTGCATACTAAATTTTCAAAGCATTTGTGTATTTGTGATCTTTCTTCCAAATTTACTAAATAGAGGTTTCTCACCACTGCAGACATGTGTCTATTCAAATATGTCTTTTCAGCAATCAACAATATGAAACAAAATGAAGAGTTCCAGAATAGAGTAGTGATATGGCCCTATGTTTTACACATATCTTACTTCAATGTATCCGTAATTGTAATTTAACTGGTACTATGAGAGTAAAACTTTTAGATTATATATATAATTAGTGCAGAATCTGGAAGTTACTAAATGAGTATCTTAAACGCTTTGTCTGCTTTTCTCTTTATCTAAATCCAATACCAGTTCGTTATTAGGTACAAAATCGTTGACAGAAGGTGCTATCGCAGAAATATATAAATAAGTACTTTCATGTTAATTGCAAGAGATTCGGAATTTGAAAGAGATGATCATCGAGAAGGGTTTAAGAGTCTGAAGATGCTTCAAAACAACAATTATTCGGACGATTTCAGTGTGTAAGAACGATACATGATGCTTTAGATCGGATTCTCACTCATCATCTTCTTCCTGCATTGGCCATGCCTTGGGAGCTTGTACGTCAACCAATCACAGGCTCGAATGCAAGGCTGTGCTTTCATCACATTGATACGGGATGTACGTTTTCTGCGTCACCTTCGTGAACTAAAGAGGCCATACAGGGGTCATAAACCAAACCTCCTACGTCATCGGAAAGGGTGTTAGGAAATTGTGCTTGCTAATGCTAAACGTATGAGCGACATAGGGTATCTCCAGAACATTGGATATTTTATCATTATTTCATAGCCATTACAGGTATGTCTGTTTTACTATGTGTTCGTTAATGTTTCTGACAGTCGCTGCCGAAAAAAAAATTAAATTTTTTTGGTAATTTTTGCAGTTTTTATCATTTTTCTTGCATCATACGTTAAGCCTTGTCATTCAATGTTCGTAGTATATGTTAACGGAAATGTAGGGGCAGAGTTTTGTAATTTATCGTGTTTTATACTTTTGTATTTTATCATTTATTAAAGCTTTGACTGTCTTTCTATGCATACGTTATTGTTTTACGTAATTTCTGTCGGTAACCCTGTGATATTTTGTATTTGTTTTCATTTAATGTTCATAGCGTATGTGAATATTGAATTGCTATCTCAAAACATTTTCTATCTAAAAAGTGTTTAGCTTGTTTATTTATTAGGCTTCACTTATATTTATTTATTATTTAGAAATTTTTTGCCATCAATATTTAATTTTGTCTGATCTGCAGTTTATGTTGGAATTGTGAATGTGGAGTGTACTATATGCTCCTTACTTTGTTTGCCAAGGAATTTGGAGTATTAATAGCAGTAGTTGCATATATTTAAGCTAAATCCTAGTGACCTAACTCTATTGTTTAGCGTATATGAAAAACCTGAACATAGTAGTTAGATTTCTTGGTGGGCTTTTTCATGACTAAAGGGCATGCTCTGTTGTATATTCAAATGTAAAGCTTATTTAGTACTTTCATAAAGAAGTATATTTAATATTATATTGTTCGTAACAGATTTACAGCTTACTTTTATATTTTGATTATTCTTTTTAAATTATTTAGTTTTTATTATAATTCATTGAATTTTAATAACTAAAAATGCCAAGTGTGTTCTTGATGTCGTTCCTGGTTGTTTTATTATAAAAATGGTTCTAAAATTAGCAGCTTTAAATTTCCTGTTAATGAAGAACTAAAAAAAGTGGATTTTGTTAATATCTAGAACTAGCAAGTTTCAAAATATTCAAAGGTAAGCTCTATTTTCTCATTAATAACATTAACCGGAAACTTGCTGTCTGGGAGACTGCTGCATTTACAAATCTTCCCTTTACACAAAAATGAACTTGTCCTCAATCTTATCACTCCACCTAATTGTTACGCTATTAGTCCACTCCCCCCCACCTCATTCGCAACACTTGCACATTTTTAGTTATTGAAAGAAAAAAATATTTTTATTAGATGCAGTCTGCTAGACGGTACGTTTCTGTTTACGTAATTTTTTCCTGTGAAATATCTACATGACGGGACCGTCAAAGCGAGTATGGTGATAAAGACTTTGAAGAGACTATTTTGCGATGGTTTAATGAAGTTGGAAATGATGTTAGTGATATAGATAGTATTTTAGAAGATGAATATATAAATTCCGAACATGAAAGTGATTCAACATTGTCAGAAAAATCGGGTGAAAATGGAGAGATAAGAAATAATGAAAACTTAGTGGATATTAAATATATATATGGAAAACATCAGTACCGATGGTCTGTTTCAGAAGTTCGACCCTCGTCACGAACAATAAAAACACAATATAATCATAAAAGTGCCAGTTTTATGAGGTATCTTTACAATGCATACATATATTGTGGTAAAAAGACTCTGACCGAATTGGGCTACAATCTGAATACAGAAAGTTTTCTAAACCAACGTAGTCTGTTTTGCACCTTGTTCAACCTATTTTTGGAGCAAATCGAAATGTTACTGCGGATAATTGGTTCTCGTTCATAGAACTTGTAGACATCCTATTGAAAAAACAAGCTAACTTACATCGGTACAATGAAAAGAAAACAAAAGAGAAATTCCACCCAAATTTTTACCTAATAAAACAAGAGAAGTTGGATCAACATTATATGGCTTTCGAGAGGAATCTAGAATAATTTCGCATATCAACAGGAAAGGTAAAGCAGCAGTACTCATCTCTTCAATGCATGACAGAGTTTGCACTGATATTGAAACGCAGAAACCTGAAATTATCGCATATTATAATGCAAACAAAGGTGGAATAGATAGTTTTGATGAGAAATGCTCCAAACATTCCTCAAGTCGTCGCACACGCAGATGGCTTTTAGCTGTTTTTTCCGCATTCTGGATGTTTCAATAGTAAATTCATACGTTTTACATCAGTGCTACAAGGATAATGAGGAAATAAAGGAAAAGTCTGTATTTGCGAAGTTATTAGCATCCACACTAGTCCAGGAACATATGGAAAGTCGACTCGAGAATTGCACTTTATAATAGCTCTAATCTTTATGAGGTAAGGATAAGAATTATTTCACTTACGGTATTTAATTCATTTAAATTTGTCTTTTTATTTCAATTGCATCATTGTCTTATTTTTTTGCATGTATATATTTTAATATCGTATTTATAATTCTTTTGTGCATGAATTCAATTATAAATCTAGATGATGTCTTACTTGGGCAGCATCGATTTTTTTATTATGTAGTCTACATTTTGATGCTTTTTAATTTTTATTGAGGAACCAATTAGAGACCATTATTTGCTTTCCTTGCAGTATGTATATACATATATGTTATGTATATTTTTATTGTTTATAATGAAAATAAAGCATATTTGTTTCCCTTTTCTATAAGTATTTATTATTTCTTTACTTGCAATATATTTATAGTATTCTGACAGTGTAGTAAAAATTGTATCGTCCAATGTCGAATTTTGAAATTCAAGCTTTATCATAACCGATAACTTTATGAATTTTATAAAAATGTTACATATTTCGCCAATTTGGTAAAAGAGTAATTGAGAAACAGGGCCAGTAACAGAAACATATTTGAGTAAATGGTAAGGAAACTCTGCTCGTACCTTGCTATGCTTATAAATATGAATATCAATCATCCCAATCAATGGGGACAGCTGAAAATAATTCTTGGATGGACAGTGAAATGTGAATCAAAATATAAATTTCCTAAACAGTTGCCTATGTGATATTGTGCCTCTGCATATATCTAACAGTTCATACATAGTTTCAATGGTTGATGGGTATTATATATTTTCAGCATTTGTTTACAACATTTAGCAATAAACACTAGTTGAATACCTGTTAAAAATCAACGATCTCACAAATAAGCTACCCCTGAATAATGTAAATAGTTTAATAATTCGTGTTTCACATTTATTTGACATATACTTTCAAACTATCTACCCGTATACAAAATGTGAAGTTTCTATGCTATTGCGATGCATATTTTTTCTATCCCTTCACCTTTCGAATGTTTTTCTGTGTAACCCCCCCCCCCCCTAAATGAACATTTTTGAAAAGCCGTATTCATCTTGGGTTTTTTATCAAATGATTAGCCCATCTACTAAATTTCAAGCCTCTATCACATTGTAAAGGAGGCGTTTTTCATTTGTTCATCAAATCGAATGTTGTAGTGAGTCGCACCCCCCTACAATAGCTAATGTTGGAATACTGAAATTGCCACTTCCTTCCCAACTATTTACCCATGCATCAAATTTGAAGTTATCTTATCGCAAAGTATGCCTTTTATACCATTTCACCTTTGGTGTGCCGCACCCCCTAAAGTAGAAAATATTGGAAAACTGAAATTGTACACTTTTTCCCTTCCAAACTATCTTCCCATACACCAGATTTGAAATATTTCTCATTCTGAAGCGTTTTTTTTTATCAATTAACCTATATTCGTCTATCATATCACTATATTCATGTTGGGTGTTTTCATTAAATGATTTGCACCATATACCAAATTTCAAGCCTTTATAAAATTTTAAAGGTGTTGTTTCTTATTTATTCGGCAAATCGAACATTTTGGTGTGCGGCACCCCCTTAAGTAGAAAATATTGGAATTCTGAAATTATACACTCTTTTCTTTCGAACGATTTACCTGTACACCAAATTTGAAGTCTATGTTATCGCAAAGCATGCTTTTCTATCATTTCACTTTTCAAACGTTTTGGTGTGGATCACCCTCTCTTCGGAAAATAAGATTTTTTTCAGGGGTTTTTATTAAACGATCAAGCCATGTACCAGGTTGCAAGTCTATCTATTTGAGAAGTGCCTAAAAAAAGCATGACAGATAAACAGACGGACACTTGGCAATTAGTATATATAGATTTTTTATGTATTTCCAGGGGTTACTCTGGAGTTTTGATTACTTTTATCAAATGAAATCTTTCGTAAAATGGTGTTTTTATCTGCTAAATTTTATTTTGACTTTCTATTTGAAAAATTTGATTTAATTTATAAATTCTCAAATTCCAAAGATCATTGTTTTGGAAAAGTAGTTTTCATTACAATTAGTAAACCATAATTTTTTATTTTGACATCGTCAGAATTCATGATCGCCAAATTGAATTTTTTTTTTCAAAACGTGATAATGACAATCAGCCCCTGTGTATTCCCAATGATCAGTTTTAAAATTTTAAAAATGACAAGTGAAAACTTATTGATAATTTATACAATTAAACAAAAAAATACTAAAAATAATAATTAAAAAATTCATCGAAGAAAAGGAATGCATTCATTTTGCAAAAACATAAATACAATAGAGTCCCTATTATCCAAGCTAATGTGGATTGAAAACAGATTGGATAATGTCACATTCAGTTAACATGGAAAAAAGTTTGTATACTTCAAACTATAATATAGCGCTGATATTTGTGATAGTGTTCCCCTTCCTATCAAGGACCTCCTTGTTTCTGTTCTTAAGGAAATATAAACTATAAGAAAAAAAATATGTACAATAAATACTTAAATATTATCCTAAAGTTATCGGTTGAATAGGTTATTATTAATATTTGGCAAATTTTTCAGACTTGTTTGGCTATTTTTAGATAATATTTGACAACACTTGTATCAATAGTGTGATGTGTTTTGAATATGTCCGTTATTGAAGAGGAAGGGAAATTTTGCTGCTGAATCTGCTTCACCCACTTGCTGCCACATTTCACTGTTTTAATATTGGTCACCATAGAAAATCCTGCTTTGCAAGACTATGTGGTCGAAAACTTATTCACCATAAAAAATAAACATTTGTTCATAGCATTTAAATTTGTACTAAAGCTTATGTATAAATATTGAAAAAAAAATCATAGAATAATTCAAATTGTTTTATTTACCATGCATAAAATAAACATATTTACATGCATAAAATCGATAGCCAAAGGGCAACAAAAATATAATTATAGCGGGAAGTGACAAATTTTGAAGGAAGAAATTTAATATTTATTCTGTTTATATAAAAAAAAAATGCCTTCACCATTTATTGTTTGAATATTTGAAATAATCATACCTCAAAATCATGCTTAAATTTGATGTTCAAAACTATGAAAGTGTGAACTAAGAAAATAAGAAGCCATATCTTACAGTAATGTTACTATTTACAATTTAAATACAACCAAATTCTCAGAAAAGAAGTGAATTTAAGTCTTTATTGAGCTTTCCTCCTATACACACTTATTTACACAGTAATAAAATTTTCTCTTACCTTTCTATAAAGCATAATTATTCATATTTTATTTTGAAATTTCCTTGTTTCCTGAGCAAATCATTGTCAATATAACTTAATTTTTCATTAAATATAGTAAAGTAGTATAAATATAGTATATAGTTAAATATAGTAAGTAGAAAAGTAAAGAAACCTATTTGCATTTAAAAAGTAAACACACTTTTAAAATTGTCAAACATGAAAGACCACCATTATGAGAGATCAATTTTATTTTTCTATAGCGATCAATGCACAGTGCTTCAACACTTTCAACATATTTTATCTTTATATTGATGCATCAATAGTATTGATTTGGCAATGAACTGATGTATTGAAATTTGTACAATGCTTCGTTCACCCACGATTATTTTAAAAAATAATATAAATGTTATATTTTGCATATGGCGATCTTTCAGAAATGGTTAATTTTTCTGAAATCTAGATAAATGATGGCAGTTAGTGACAAAGTGCTGCAAAAAATTACAAAAACTTTATAAACAAGTCATGTTGAATTTAAAAAAAGTATCAAGCACATCTATAGTCATTGACCTAGCATGTGATATTTGGTTTGTAGTTTTACATAGAGTCTTCAACAAGATCTTGGATTCACAGTAAAAAAGATTTTAGATATAATATATAGGTATGCAGCTATATAGAGTAAAGCATACACAATACTTTCATAAAATATAATTACTTAAGATTAAAGATCATTTTTACATTCCCTATAAGACATAGTACACATATATTAAAAGTATTGTAATAAGCCATAAATCAAAACAAAATTTTGATTGTATTTACATGTGGATATTTTGATCAAACTTCATCATTTTCAGTGCTACGACTGTTTTGCATGTGTATATGGTATCTATCTGTGTTATTGCAATGAATGTATGTTATATTTATATTTGGGCATATAAGAAATTTTTGTGTTACTCAAATTATGAGCTACAGTTTAAATAATTTATGCATCTTTTCTAAACTCTAAATATCAAAATGAAAGTTCTTCATTTTGATTGATAATCATATGACTTTTATAAAAATAAAAAGTATCATGTGACTTTTGTAAAAGTGATACAAATATAAACACAACACTGTAGCATATTGCAACACTTTCAGAAATGATTGTTTTCTTGATATCGCTTTAAATGATGCCAATTGAGACAAAAATAGTGCAAAAGGTTACAAAAGCTTTATACTTAAATAAGGCAGGATCGAATTAAAATAAATGTATCAAGCACATCTTTAGTGATGACTTACTGTGATATTTGGTTTGTATTTTTGCATTGAATATTAGACAATATCTTAGATTCACAGTAAAAAATATTACATATACATATGCAGATCCAAATTGAGTAAATCATACAAAATACTTACATAAAATGTCATACATAAGATTAAAGATAAAGTTATTTCTCTATTTAGCATATGCATGATAATTTAGCAACAGTTTCAATATAATAACAACAGTTTATAAATTTCGCTTGTAATTCTAAATCTTTTATCGGTTGCTCAGCCTCCCTAGTCAAAAATCTCATGCTATGCTATTGAATTGCAGATAAATTTAAATGAAATTATTTTTTTACAATAAGAAATTAATGCTTTATGCAATGTACACTGTATTGGCAAGTGAAAATTTTTTGGTGAGTGAACTCGAAGCTGAAATTTCTTATCGTGCTATACATATTAAAATTAGAAATACATAATAAATACCGATCAAGTATTCAGGGCTATCAACTGAGCAGGGGAAAATACCCAAAAGGTTTGGGGACAAGGACTGCATAAAGTTTATGAATAAAAAGCAATAACTTGTAAAATAGGGAGTAGTAGAGTGCTTGCACATTTGCTACAAAGGGTCCTAAAAACTTTGTCAGCAGCAGTGAAATTATTTCTAATGGTTGGATAACCTTATCTTAATATCCTGTTTAGAACAGATGTCATGATTATGTTCCCTGCATACATAGTATTATATATAGGGATAGTTCTGTAATGGGGGTTGAATGTTTTGAATTTGAGTTTAAGATGGAATAGCACATTTAAAAGTTTAATGCGTGATACAAGAAAACCAGTAAAATATTAACAAAAAATTCATGAACACAGACTGCATGATACTTTAAGATACTCATAAAAAGGTATACAAATCTACTATGAACAATACAATAGTATACTATATTGCTGAAAAAGCTTTATATTTGAATACACAATTTCAGAGCATGATCTTTAGTCATCAAAAAGCCCACCAAGAAATCCAACTACTATGTTCAGGTTTCTAATATACGCTAAACAATAGAGTTAGATCACTAGGATTTAGCTTAAATATATGTGACTACCGCTATTAGTGTTAAGTACCATGGCAAACAAAAAGACATAATACACTCCAAATTCACATTGGCTGTCACAAACTTCTAAAATCTCATTCAAACGGAAAAAACAAAAAAAATGTCTGTGATCCTGCAAAATCTCTGATAAATAAATACACGGAAGCTCGGCATAAATAAAATTGAAGGTAAATAATTTAAACAAACAATATTTTGATGTAGGAATTCGATGTTAACGTGCTATAAACATAAAGTTAAAACCGATACAAAAATATACGGTTTACTGATAGAAATTACGTAAACCAATAACGTATGCATAGAAAGACATATAAACCTTTAAAAAGTTATAAAATGCAAATATATAATAAACGACAAATTGCAAAATACACTACATCTCTTTACGTACTGACGTTAAGCATTGACGTTAAGGCTTAACAGACGATGCACGGAAAATGCATCATTTATTACAAAAATTATCAAAAAAAATAATTTCTTTTACTGGCGGCGACTGCCAGAAACATTAATATACATATAGAAAAGTTTACATACCTGTTATGGGTGTAAAATGATTTAAAAATAACGTCTTTTCACAAGAACTCCATATATCTCCATAAGCTTTACATTAGAGTGCACAATTTTCTAGCACCCTTTTCCGTGACGTCACGAGGGAGTTGGGAGGCCTCTTTAGATCTCGAAGGTGACGGTTTTCTGTGGTGTGTTTCGTTAGTGTGGAGCATTAGGGATTATACCGGATTTTCCGTAGCAATTATCCTAAAGCCATCTCTCAGGGCCGATCCCACCAACAACCGTTAAAATATAGCAGAGGTTTAACGGTTGATTAGCACTGTTTTGCGTCCCACCAACACTTTAACGGCGTTAAAGAGCTCACTAAAGTGCTGTTAATTTAAGTGGCCGATTTTGGCCACTTAAATATTTAACAGTTGATTAAAAGTCGAACAAGATGGCGGCAATTTCTGTATCGTTCGATATTTCCAGATGAAATTTTATTTAAGATGGAATTCTTTTATATTTCTTTTCTGAAAGAAGAGTGTTTGAAAGTTTTTACAACAAAGGGGAAAATAAAGCCGAATTCGCTTATTTATCGAAGTCAGTGAAAGTTTGAAAGACACTTAGGAGTATTTACAATACAGGTATGTAATGCATATATTTCGTTTATATTATGCTACAAGTTTCTTAACTTCTTAAACCATAATGTACGCTTTTGAATTATGCTAAAATTACAGAATTTCAAGTCTTGAAAGAGAATTAAACTTGTACTGCAATATTTCGGCCGATCTGTTTATTATATCAGATAGAATGTTTTATTGTTGAACCAGTTATAGAAATTGTCCTATATGGTCTGATTTAAAAATTTCATATGTTGTCCGTAATTTTTTTTTGTTTAGAATAACATTTTTACATTTATTTGCATATAATCTCAGAAATTATATTTTCAAAATTTCAATTTACTTGAAGTTATGCATGCTGTACTGTTTATTTACAAAGCCAAACTGAAAAATAAGCATTGTCTGTGACAAACATAATTTATGTATGGGTATAAATGAATTTATCAATAGTTAGTTATTAGATTTAAATGTATATGTATTCAGCATGGTGTGAATGGTAATCCTTATTGTATTTCCCAAAGATAAAAATTGCATTTCCATTAAATGTCTGATGTTTCTTTTTAATATTTCCTGTCTGAATTGGAATGCTTCCATGGACTTGCTTCTATGTTTAGTTGGTACCTTATAGAAAGGACCTTTTTCAAATGTCAATGTAGCATTCTAAAGTATCTTGCCATTGTATGCTGTGATAATTTCTCCTGAATTAACTTTTATTAAGTTCTCTCTTTTGAGCAAGACATTTTGTATCACACTTACTTTATATATTAAAAGTTTAACATATTTAAAATTGTTCTTGCAAAAGTCTCTCTTATTCCACGAAATGTTATTTATTTTATAAATGATTCTAATGACAACACTAGTAAAAGAAATCTTTGAAAATAGGATAGGATAATTTCTATGTTAATAATAAACTGGATAGCAATATAAAATGCAGTAAAAAAAAAAGAGCATACGTATATTTATTTACCTTGCATTTTATATTGTGTTCTAGTTTATTATATTGATTGTGCGGAAAGTCATATTCTTTACTTAATTTCTATGTTATATAGGAAATAAAGTTAAATGTGTCTTCACACATTAATAACTAATATCAAAAATAAGTGATCAAAATTCAGTTTCAAATTTCAACACACTACAATTGTTTTAAAAATAACTTTATTTACCTATATAAGTCAATAAATGACGTTATCTTATCAGTAGCGAATACTGTCGTTGAATTTGGTATGGCACTACTATACCAAATGTATCGACAAAACCCCTTCTCTAGGTTAAAATATATAACACAATAGCAGTAACATTATTATCATTACTATTATTGTCATTATATCCCTTGAGTAATGTGGTGCAATTGGGAACACAGGGATTGGAAATGTAATATGCACTTTTGAATGACCTACTTTCTAGACTAGAATTCACCACTGTACCCTATGTTAAATATTTTTGTTGGATTTTGATCAACTTTGCTCCCCAGACAATTTGTAAAATTGTTGCGTATATACCTTCAGCTCGGTTTTTATGTCATAAAATAAATGAATTTTTTTTTTGCTGTCAAGTTTGGTAAGTGTTATACATTAAAATGCTTTAATGGATATATAACAAATGTGAAGTGATTTTTGAAGTACTTTGTTTTCTGTTATATACAACAGATATTTGCCCCAATATTTTATCTTTTAATTGATGTACAACAGTATTGATGTAGCAATAGCTTGATTTATTTATACCATGTACTTCAATAGTTTGAACAATGAACAATGATTGTTCGCCTAAACACAATATTATAAAACAACATAAAAATTTGATTTTGTTTATAGCAGTACTTGCGCAAAGATGATTTATAACTGGTGATAAATAGTTCATAATATTGGTTAAATGAAACTCTTCTTTTCGTTTTACAAATTTGCATTCTACTGACTGCCCCCTGGATGTCAAGCTCATGTTTTAACGCAGAAAAATCTGATTAATTTGAATAATTATATTTGAATGTTCCCACAATTCAAACTTTTTCATGGCAGCAAAAGGATAGTTTATTTTACTGGTAAGGTAACACAAGTTTTGGGGATCTTGCTTATAACCACTGCCGTTTGAAAATTCACTTGTGTCAATACGATTATAACCAGATTGACCAAAAACTTTCCCCGGTTACCTTCATTATGTGGTCACATGATATGCAGAAGCAGTTGCTTAATATCAAATGTGGCCTTAATAATAATTAGAATATTATTTTCTTTATTTAAGATTAGGCATAACTTGCCGGATAGTCTACAAATCACATGCTTTTATCCTTAACGTAAAGCTTCTTTACAATTACAGCATATAACAAATAGTATCAGTATCAACCGGTTTCGGAAACAAGAAACATCTAATTTTTCAGGGTAAAAAGACATAGCAATTACACCAAGGGCAAGAAGGTTTTTATGTCTGTCTCTTTGCTTTTCTCGACATGGATGCTTTGTTTTTTTATTTTAAAGAAGGAGCTTGTTCCAAACTGGTTGGTACCATTACAAATTTTTTACATATTGTAATTTTAGTGACAGTTTTACTTTACAGTTTTACTATAGCATATTGTTTTAATTTAAATAATTTCTTCATTTATATACATTTCTATTAGTTTTATCATCACCAAAAATGGATGTTTATTTAAAATTACAAACTACAATTTTTAAATAATTTTTTCATATTTTGTTATTTGGAAACATTTTAAAATGCGATATATAAGAATTTAGTTCATAGTATTTTATTGTGAAGTTTTCTTATACATGAGTTCGCTTCAAATGAAGTTTGATTACACAATGTACAGGGTACAAAATTTTCATTTGTAAATGAGAAGTAGACGTTTTCATCTGAATAGCAAAAAAATCTACATATGGGTTTATTTCTTCAATGTATAAGAAATGGCAAACGTTATGCAATGTTATTTATATGGTACTGATAAGTAAAAGAATCTTTTGACGAGTAAATTCTGAGCTAAAATTTCTAATCCTGCTATGTATAAAATTTTCAGAAATTTTTTCTATGATGAATATAAATGTTTGTCATAGAAATGCATAGATGAATATATATGTTTGTCATAGAATATCAGCCTTTTGAAATGCATGACAGATTGTGATTAGGAAGTTACATATTATGTAAAAGGTTAGGATATAATTG
This sequence comes from Amaurobius ferox, assembly GCA_951213105.1. Lineage (NCBI taxonomy): Eukaryota > Metazoa > Arthropoda > Arachnida > Araneae > Amaurobiidae > Amaurobius > Amaurobius ferox. The sequence goes on along the minus strand of OX578152.1, from coordinate 35,164,438 downwards.
TAACCTGTAAATTATTGATTTTGAGTCTAGTCTTATAGCAAGAATTAACTGTAAACAGAATTATTTATACAGAGTGGATACTGTATATATATACATTTCAATGTACTGTTGCTCATTTTATACAAAACAGTTCATACTAAGTTTCAATTAATGTGAAAAAACTTTGAAATTTTATAAATAGATCTCCATCAAACTTGAAATATTATGCTGGACCCCTGTTTGATGTAAAGTATGAGAAGTTCAATGTAAAAAACCCTTAATTTTATTTCAGTTCCTTAATTAAAATGTAACAAAGTTTATTTATTCGTAAATCAGTTTTCTTCACACAAGTTAAGACAAAACACAAAGAGATTAAAATCACCACCTCCGTCATGTATCGCTGAACTGATTGATATCGTTGAAATTTGTTTTATGCTGTATTTTTAATGAGATTTTACTTTAAAGCTATTTTTGTAGCATTTTGATGTAATTTAAATATTTTTCCTTATTTATATACATTTGTGAGTTTTATTGGCTTCAAATAAGGATATTTATTTGAAATTACATGTAATTTGCTGTTTTCAAATAATTTTATATTTATATTTTGCTATTTGTAACCATTTTAAAATGCTTTATCCATGAATTCAATTCGAAGTAATTTTTGGTTAAGTTTTCTTATAAATTTAGATAACCGAAGTTTTCTTATATATGAGCTCACTTAAAATGGAGCCTAATCACAAAATGTATATAGAATATTCATAAAGACATTGAATTTAGTACATTATACACAAGCGATCATTATAACCCTAGTTCAATATAATCAGTTTACATTGCATCATAATATCAAGGCATTATAGAATATTCATAGAGACTTTGAATTTAGTACATTATAAACAAGTGGTCATTATAACCCTAGTTCAGTATAACCAGTTTACACTGTATCATAATTTCAAGGCATTTTCGGAAACATTTCAAAAGTACAGTGATAAATACTTCACAAACTTTTGCTTTACTTTATACTAATGAAAACACAGGTATTCTGCTTAATAAGTAATTTAAAAAATCAGTTTATTTATTGTGAATGTCCTGCATAATCATTACAATGGAATCGAATTTATTACGGTTCATTTCTGAAAATTGTAAGGTGCAAAACCCTTCTTCTTTGAATAAAATCTGTGTCGTATTATCCCATTTTCATTTTTGCCGATTATTTGGTGGGATTCTGGCAATCCCTACTTTGATTTAGAGAACATTCCATTCTGACAACTATTTCTGCATCGTGCAACATCATAATTAGTGATTGCAATACCGCACCAAAAATACAATACCGGTATTCGGCATTTTTTAACACTTTACAACAAAGTTGAAAAGTGTTTATGACTTTGTTCATTCTGTCTGTCTGTCTGTCTGTCTGTCTGTCTGTCTGTCTGTCTGTCCGTTAGCACGATAACTGCCGTAAAAATGACTTAATCAAAATGAAATTTTAGTATGTTGTTCAGACGGTCTATAGGACCTATGGGAATATAAATGAATAATATCACCCAATTAGTTTTGGATTGAACCCGGGTTGAAAAAATGGAATACATTGAGCCCTATGGGACCTAATTTTTCAAGTATTTTTTAAGCGGATTTAAAATTCACAAATTGCTTCGAAAATTTTAGGCAATATTCAAATGGTTCCGTAAAATATATAAAAAAAAATTCAGCGAAATATATTCAGTAGTTTTTTAAATAAAAATTAAAATAATAATAACACCTCTTATATGAAGCGATCACGTGTCCATGATATGAAACGATCACATGACCCACTTCAAAATGATATATGGCATCCATCTTGTGTCAAAATCGTGATTTTTAAAGTTCTTTTTAATTCATATTGAGTGTTGTATCCGTCCTAAAACTACTTTATTTTTGTCTAAATTCTGTGCATCTACATACGGAAACAACGCAATGACAATATATTCCAGTTTAAATGCTCATCTAAATTTGATTATTTCTACTATTAAGCCTATTTTTCACCTATGTAAAATGTAAACAACAAAATATGTAGAATGAATTGTATTAGAATCGCTGTAATTCTTTAACACAAATTCAAATAGTCCATGGAGTCTGCTTAGCTGATATGAATGAAATATTCATTGATTTTAGAAAGAGAAGGACGATATTTTTCGATGAAGTTTAACGAATAGAGCTTACTTATTTGTAGCTCAATGGTCTTAATTTTTAAATAAAATAAATTATTATAGTATTGTGATGAAAGACATGAATGGGGGAATTATTTATGAATGAAATGTTGCTTTTATAGAGAGAGCCAGGCGTGTTATTTTTTTATGACGTCATTTGAATGAATTTCAGTTGTTTTCGATGAAGTTTTCAAATATAATAAATTATCGTAGTATTATGATAATTCTAAAATTATTACCAAGGAATGTATTACATTTTAGAGATGTTTAAACCAGGCAATTTATACTTTAATGCCGTCATTTGAATGACGTTAATTTTTTTTCGATGAAGGTTTGAGGTTTCAAATATAATAAATCAATGTAGTATTGTGATAAGTTTTAAAATATTACCGAGGAATATATTGCATTTTCGACTTTTTTAAATAAAATTGCATTGAAGTTGGAAAGTGTTTCATAATCAATGCTTTAAGCATGATTGATCTTTCTTGTTTAAACGTTATACCGGAATGCCGATATTAGGAATTTTTCAAAAAAAGTACAAAAACACAGTTTTTTTTTTGCTATATTTATTAGTTTTAAACAAAAAATGCATAAACTATAAAAATATAAACAATTTTGTTATGTACAAATATAAAATAAAGGAACAAATGTTATAGTCAAATATTATTTATAAGAGCAGTAAAATAATAATTTATAACATTAGTAACAGAAAATATTTACAGTATTATAATATATTAAAGGAACAAAATATATAGTATTATTATTAAGAACAGTAAATATCACATAAAAATCTTGTTGTGTAGTCTAATATATAATATTTATTAATAAAAATAACTAATTTATTAACTGCATATTTTTGAAATGTGATCGTAAAAAATATAATGCATCTATTGAACTGTTATTGAGCCTGGAACATATTTTTGTGCACAAATTACCTGCAGTTGAAAATGTTCTTTCTGCATCCAAGCTGGTTGGTGGCACTGTTAATAATGAGCGATATACTTTCTCTAAATATTTGCCTCGAAGTTCTTCACCTTCTAACAACTCGGTCTGTCGTCTGACGGTTTTGGATAAATCTATTTCTTGTATTACTTTTGTATTATTGTTTGTGGCAATTTTTTAATTTATAGCTAATTGTAATTTCTTCTCGAGAGACAATTCTTTTCCGATATTAACATCAATATCATCTTCAACGAATTCTTCTGGATAGGTTTGTGTTTACTTTTCATAAATGTTTTCGTGGAAATTTACGACGAAGTTATTTAAATTTGACTTTGTTAGCTTCTTTTCTTCTTTTTCATTTTCTTTTTTAAAGTCGTTATAATTATGTATTCGCCTCGAAGTTCTTCACCTTCTAACAACTCGGTCTGTTGTCTGACGGTTTTGGATAAATCTATTTCTTGTATTACTTTTGTATTATTGTTTGTGGCAATTTTTCAATTTATAGCTAATTGTAATTTCTTCTCGAGAGACAATTCTTTTCCGATATTAACATCAATATCATCTTCAACGAATTTCTCTGGATAGGTTTGTGTTTATTTTTCATAAATGTTTTAGTGGAAATTTACGACGAACTTAATTAAATTTGACTTTGTTAGCTTCTTTTCTTCTTTTTCATTTTCTTTTTTAAAGTCGTTATAATTATGTAAATACCTTAAAATATTTTCTAGTTCACTATGCCTTTCATCTATACAAATTTTCAATGCACTGTATAATTCTTCAGATAGTGTAGTGCCCTGATCTTTAAGTGATTGCTAAGGAGCTTCAGAGAACCAATAGGGGCTTCAGAGAACTGCGCCTGTGCACAGAGATGTTAGTTTAGAATACGATCTCGTCTAGTAATTCACATTATTAGATAGTTTAGAATATTAAATTCTAAGTTATAGTTCACGCTGGAAAATAACTACGCCTGTGCAAGGAGTATTTTATTTTACAATTTTTATACGTAATTTTATACATACTTTTAAAAATTTTTATTTATATACATATTTTTGAAAATACGTATTTCAAATAACAGTAGATGCCCAATAAGTTAAATTAAATCTTTTAATAAAAAAAATATTTATTATAGCTAGTGTGTGGTAGGCTGACTTTGAGCACAATGGAGGTGGCTAATAGGATTTTTATTTTTCAATTTTGCAGTTAATTTTATATTTTGCATACATAGTGAGGAATGAATTCAAAATTTCACTTTAAAGGGGTTTACATTGTATTTAAAAAATTAAGTTGTTGACATTTGCTTTCTTTTGTATATTTGTCATTTTAATGTTTTTAAAATTTTCTAATTTTCATATTACATCCACTGTATGTACCTAACTGTAATGTATGTGCCACGGAATACCTGTTGCTACGTGCAATCTCCAACAGTCAGTAGAACTGCTTTCTGTGATGTTTTTTAGTGGGCGAGTGAAACTCGCATGGCAGGCATAGGTTCATGTTCAAATTGCTACAAATCAACTGTTGCACAAACGATTGTTACAACATTGCGGCTTTCGACAGAGAATGACCATTCTTATATAAAATAACCAATATGGCTGCTCTTCTTTTATTTAATCAAAATTTCTATAATTGTATTAAATCAATAATAATTTTATATTTTTATGCATTTCAGTTATGGCAGACATGCTGTCCGACAGACTTAGTGGCATTTTTATGTCACCAAAGTAAAAATCGCAGAAAAAAGGATAATATGACACCTGTTCTTAAAATCCGATTGAAATCAATTTAATAAAACATTTTAAATCTATTTGAGCATCAAACTCCTGCTCCCAATCCCAATTTTTTTTTTTAAAACCCTGTACGTTAAGTCAAACTGAAAACCTGTGTGTACATAAAAAATTTCAAATCAAAACTTTAGATGGTATATTACATTAATTCATATTTTTCAAATTTTGGTATACAAATTCTAATTTCATATTTTGGTATACTATAATTTTTACGGTACAAGACAGAGAAATCACTAGACGTGCCGATACGAAAAAAAAGATCACTTCAGAAGTGCATAAAAAGTAAAATATTTCAAAAACCACATCAAAATTAAAAGAAGGGGAAAAATTCACCCATGTAGGTACCTGCCTTCAAAAATTTGTGGTCTTGCTATAGTTAGTCTATCCAGGACGTGAACTCGCAGCTCAAATATTTTGTCTTTGGCTTCGATATTAAATATTTCTTAAACTACAATATATATCAAAAAATAATTTATTTCAGCGTATTTCCCAAAGCTTTTTCAACAAGTGTACCAAATTTCATATTTTTATATGCAATAGTTTTTGCAGTACGAAGCAAAGCATCTCGAGAAATGAGAAATTTGTCAAACAATGATGGCATCAGCTACATTTTTTTTAATATAGAGAGATTTTTAGGCAATATATTAAGAAAACATCCAACGTTTAACAATTAAAAAACTATTGATATAAAAAATATGAAACTAATTGCTATTTATATCAGTATTGGAGTCAGATATTAGAAAATAGGAGGAGTCTGTGTCAGACAGTAGTAAAAACAAGAGGAGTTGTAGTCCACGATTTGAGTTACTGACTTCACAATCATGCTAGTATGTATTTTGCTCATCCAAATTAACTGGCGCACTACCTGGCTCTTGGATAGGGCTTATTTAATTCATACCTATCCTATTGTAGGGTTATACATGAAACAAAAGCATAATATACATTTAAGTTTGTTATTAGGAATATATTTTTCTTTCAATTTTGTGCATTACTTTTTTATGGATTTGCATCATGATCAAATAGCACCATTGTGTCACATAGCAGAGCTTACTAATCACTGGTTCCCAACCCAAGTTATGAAATTACATTTATGGTTGTTTCCATTCCACACACACACATTTCTCTACATTTTTGGCAGTACCATTCATACAAATCTACCACATTGAAATAGTATTTATAGTGCGAATTAAAGAAACTATATATACTGATCGTAATGGAATTAAAAAGAGAGATTTTTTTAAATCGGGTAACTTCTTAAATTAGACATATATGCATTTATTTCAAATACGTATTTCCTTAAAAAGGAAAGAATTCCCGCTAAATTATAACAAAATCTTTTCTCATAATGCATATATATTTGTGTAAACGTGAATGATATTTATATTATTCCTGTAGAACAAATTTGATATAACACGAAAATAAATAAATTGCTCCCTTACGAGAAGTAAGAACGTAAACATGCAGAAGTTGAAGTTGTATTTTCGAGATAGAAATAACGGACCAATCAGAGAGCTGGTTTCATCTAGAAATCGGTTTAATCATTGATTAACTAATCGGAACATTTTTAACAGTCGAATAGCTTGGTGGGACGCGATGGTTTTTAAGCATCCTTTAGTGGGCCGTTAAATTTATTGACTGATTAGTTAATCAGACATTAGCACTATTTTAACAGACGTTGGTGGGATCGGCCCTCAGTCAAATTTCGATTCTCTTGTAAAGGTGTGTACAGACGATCAGTGAATGTTTGTCAAAGATGTCGATTCTCAGAATTGTGTTTGAAGTGTGCTTTGTCCACACCACAGACTATTATACAGACCTGCCACTCTCGATAGTTTCGTTTTCGCGGCGGCCATTAGAGATAGACCAAACAGAGGGTTGGTGCGCTCTTGGCGATGGTCTGGTTTGGTCCGAGCGCTTGGCGATGGTCTGGTTTGTGTCCAAGCCGATTTTCAATGTTATAACCCTATTTCGCTCGGCGAAAACTTTGAAGAACAGACTAGCGTGGTTTGAGTAACGTGAAAAAGGATTATTTGTTAAGCGTTTAGATCATTTCATAGAAATGGATTGATAAAAGAAAACTGGTTGCGTTACAGGGTATGTAATTTATGTTTATTAAAATTGAAATAATTTTAGTTATCACCATCCTACATACGTGTTCATTATAAGTATACACGTGTTCATAAGTATACACGTGTATAAGTATACATGTGTTCATCATACGAAATTAGTGCTGTGTTGTTATTACTGCCGGATTAGACTAAATTTTAAGAGGTAGTGGTATAATTAGTTAAAAAATATTTTCCGTATTTTTATAAAATGTGAAATAATTGATATTTGGATAGCTTTTTCTTAGTTGAATGTGATATAGTATGTGTATATATTTATATAAAATTTTTATTAAGTGCCTTATGGTGGAAAATTCCCCCCCCCCCTCGGGTAATTAATGATTGAGTCCCACAACTTCGATAGTGCATTTATGTAAATTTGATATTTACTATATGAATATTTTTATATTTAAAAAAAAAGTCTATTATCAGTATCCCAGAATAAATTAAGGATCAAGTAATTAACGATCAACACGCTAGTATACTTTTTAGACTGAAAATATTATATAATATTTCAGTCTTTTGAGTATGTTAGCTTGTAATTTTTTGTGCATTATGTTTTATAGTGAGACAATGCAATGTGTCTATTTTTTAATCTATTTTATGATTATTTGAATATATAACTATTTGAATATATAATGATTATTTGAATATATAACTATGTTTATTTAAATATTCTTAAACTAATGAATATTTATGTTACAGATTAATGTATTTTTAAATCCTGATCTTTTCTATGGTTTCAAAATTATAAAAGTACAGTCCTCAACATTTTGTTCCCCTCCCGTTTAAAAAAAAAATCGCCAAGCGAGCGATAACGCGCCAAATCTGGCAGACGCATCGTAGTTCAGTTGGTCCAACTCACGAGCTCTAGTGTCTATGCGACATCCCATGTTAAAAATGTTGCCATAGGGTCCTATGGGAGTGCACCTTCTGAATATAGTATTCTGTGGTCCACACGGGCATACATATTTGACGTCTTATGATAATGAGCTAGTTTCCTTTCATATCTAGTAGATGGCGCTGTTGCACTTGTTTACTAATTTCGTTTGTTTTCAAATCCAGAAAGTGGAAACAAAATGAAAAGTGTCCCAAATCGTTACAATCAGTGACTTATCCTGACTCTAAAAAGTGGAGGAGGGGGGGGAATGTTTAACATTTGCTTATGCCAGAGTTATTTTAAATGAAAAATACGCATAACATTAAAAAGCCTTGAAAATTGATGTGTGTGTGTGTGTGTGGGGGGGGGGGGGGGCAAGCATACGCTACTGGTTACAATGACTATTAACAATATATAATTAATTCAAATATATTGTTTTATAATTGTTATTTAGTTTTGTTTTATTGTCAGTAGAGTACTCGATCGATTAGAACCTGTTGATTATTTTTTTTTCTTTTTTTGCAAACGTATCTGTAGTTAATTATGGCTAAGCAAGCAAATATTAAAGCTGCTTGTGCAAAAGAACTAAAAACTGTTTTAAGGTTTACACTTAAATCAAAATTATAATTTATGTGTATGTTTTGTTTTCTTAACCTTTTACTTTTTTAAATAAATATAAAAAAATATGGTACTTTTGACTCATTCTGTATTTTCCATTTCACATAAATGTCCTCTATATAAAAGGAAAAACACAACTATATCTTGAACCATGAGATGGATTTTGATAATTTGACCCTGCAGCAAAGTACAGAATAAGGAAGACTAAAAACCTCTTCCAATCTCATACCAGGGTTGTGGAATCTGAGTCGGTAACAGTTTGGGTGAAGTTATTAATAAAATACTAACTTGGGCTCAAAAAACATTTAAAAATTCTAATTGTTCAATAGTTTTTAGGCGATAAATTATGAAACATCAAATGTTTTACAAATTAAAAAAAGTATGAAAAGTAATGTTATTAATTTAACGAAGTATGTTTAAAGCAAAATAATTAAATATAAAATGTTAGCGGAGTAAATTTGCATTCAATGAGCACTTTTTTTATGTATAAATGCAAAGAAATATTTTAGAAGTCATGCACGATATCACACATGAATGAAAGTACTTTTAATCAAAAACGAATTAACATCATTGTTTAGTAGTTATGAACTGTTCTTAAAATATTATAACATATAAATATATAATATACTATAATTAATAACATAATAACAGTTCATTCACATTATAAAAACAGATTTACACAACCTGAACATAACATAATTTTGTTTTATTATGCCATGACAAATAATCAAAATATGCGTGCAATATATCAAGAAACAAATTTTTTACATACAATTACTTACTTGACACATTCTTAAAAATATGTAATTTCACTTCTTCACCTACATCATAATCTAAATCATGCACATGCAAAACATCAAGATACTAAAATTACTACATGAAGCTACTTGCATGCCACACTGTACATAAAATCACACATTTTTCAAATCTGCGAGACAAGAAAAATATCCTTAAAAGTTTTCAGGAAAAACAAAACGAAAAAAACACTAGAAAGATTGCTGACATTTTATATAAGCAGCATAATTCTCTAGTAATTATCTTTGTATGACTGTAGTGGAAAAAACCGAACTATAGTTTAGAAATCTCATTGTACAATCCAAGCATTAAACTGAAATTAAAGGAAACACAGAAAGGGTACATAGAATAATACTCAATTCATGAAATAAATGCAGGGCTGGCTGCACATTCCAATGAATAAATAATATACACTCTTTTTAGAAAACATACAGTTCTGTTAATTATTCACCAGAAACATGCAAAATTGTTAGAATCTACGCAATCTATTAAAAACATGTCATTTCAATTCTTAAGTTCCAACTTAGTCTAAGTTATAAACAGGCAAAATATCAAGATGCTAAAATTATTACATGAAACTACTTACGTAAAATCAAACATTCTTCAATTCTGTGAGATGAGAAAAATATCCTTGAAGATTTTCAGCCAAAAAACCACTAGAAAGATTGTTGACATTTTATAAGCAACATGACTCTCTAGTGATTATTTAGCTTTATATGACTGTAGTGGAAGACACCGTAAATATACTTTATAAATCCCATTGTACAATCCAAACATTAAACTGAAATTAAAAGATACACAGAATGGGTACATAGAATAATACTCAATTCATGAAATAAATGCTGGGTTGCACATTGAAATCAACAAACAAAATACACTCTTGTTAGAAAACATACAGTTATGTTAATTATTTCCCCGAAACATGCAAAATTGTTAGAATTCATGCAATCTATTAAAAACATGCTATTTCAATTCTTAAACTCTAACTTAGACTAAGTTATAAACATGCAAAATATCAAGATGCTAAAATTATTACATGCAACTACTTACGTAAAAGCAAACAATTTCCAATTCTATGAAATGAAAAATACATCCTTGAAGGTTTTCAGTCAAAAAACACTTGGAAGATAGAGCATAACTCGCTAGTAATTACACTTTATAAAACTAAAATTAAAAGGCACACAGAAAGGGTACATAGAATAATACTCAATTCATGGAATAAATGCAGGGTTGCTCACTGAAATCAGCAAACAATGAACGAATTAAAAAAATTACAGAAAAGAAAAAGACTACAAATAACAAACAAACGGGCAAAAAATATACGCGACGCAGAACGATATGATGAATACTGCGTTGTTTCGTCATTTATGAAGCGCCTGGCAGGTTATGCCGTATCTTCGATGTGTGCGTTGAGTATCTTGAAGCTTTGACATCAGTTGGCTGGATTGTAGGTGTGCAGATAGAGTCCATAGGGACCACCCACAGTGAAACGGGATCTGTTTTTCCTGTCAAGAGAACTGGTGCACAACTTCGAAAAACTATCTTGCAAGGCAGAGTTAGTTTAAGTTATGGGGAAAGTTTGAGGTTTTTTGATCTGCAATTAGTGTGATTATGTCAAAGGTCTTTTGCATCGGGTCTACGTCTGCTTTAATTATTTTGGTGATTTGTTTTAAGAAGTTCCTGACATCATTGATATTGAAATAATCTTGTATTTCTTTAAAGAACTTAATGAATTCCAGAAAGAGGTTATGGGTTTGATTTGACGATTTTGGGGCATCTGAGTGCGTGTGGCCCACGTGCTCTTCAGAACTTCGTGTTCTTGTCTCGGCACGCGCCATCGCCATGTTGTCTGTAACAATTTCGAGGTTTTGTGATTTAGGGAGCTGTGGAAAGTTTTCCATGCTCAAGTTTGAATTTTCTGATCTATTGATAGGAAGGTTTTGGGGTTTGGGTTTAGGTTCCTGGAACTTGTTACGGTTCCAGGGTTTTTTTGGGGCAGAGCCTAAAGTTGGCGGAGTGGGCCCCACCACAATTAACACACTTTGCCGGAAGGTCCCTAGGCTTAAGGCATTCGCGAGTTTGATGGTTTTCACCGCATTTTAAACACCTGGCGGGAAGCGAGCAATTATCCGAAGAATGGTTATAATTATGACAATTGTAACAAATTTTTACTTCTTTTAATTTGAAGGCTTGCACTACGATTCTCATGTAGAGAATGGAGGTGAGGTTGTAAATTTTCTCCCACCCCTCAACCGGCTCTAGGCAGACCAAGAAGATGGGGAGAGGTGACCTATCACGACGATTTCTAAGCTGTGAAATCCTAACAATCCTGAATCCTTCACGGGATATAGCTTCTTTAATAGAGTCTATGCCAGTGTTGATTGGCAGCCCTTTTATCACTACTTGTTTTGGTCTTTCGTTTTTTAAGCATATGGAGCTAAAAGGGATTTTATTCTGAGTCAGGTGAGTCTGTACGCTCCTGTAATCCTCAATGGATCCAGGAGTGAACCTAATCACCCTCCCCATCAGAAGTCCTTCAATTTTAGTGCCTAAAGTTTTGTTTAATTTTTCTATGAGGACTCCCCAATTACTCGAGGAGTCAACATAGAAGGAAGAAATTTTGGGATTAGGTTTTGGGTCACTATTTCCATTCTCTTCTTTCTGATTATCAAGCGGCATGAATTTATTTTTAAGTAGAGGGAAGTCCTTACTAGATGCAACCTCACGTGGCATGGCCTCAGCTAACTCAGCAGCCGTAATCTCGTCATTAGGCTTCCTGCGCTTATTGCGCGGGAGCTCAAAATTTAGTTTGAAAGATTTCGCGATTTTGGTTTTGTATTGACTATACAAAAATTTCTCAGATAAGCTATTCCATGTTTTGATGACATAAGCAGTAGCCTGATAGGATTTCCTAACCAAGAGGTTCTCAGGGGTAGGGGTATCTGCTAGCAAGATAGCATCAGAAGTTATGCTTACCGATATCTCTTTGATGAGTGCCGCCTTGTCGATGTCCTCGGCTTCCTCGATGGCGATTTCGGCATCCAGGTGTCTCTTGGCCCAGTCATAGATTTCACAGTGTCTGTGGATATCGAAGGCTTCATTTTTGGGTGTCTCAGGGGTATATCCCACGCTTGCTTCGCATCTGGAAGCGAAGGATGTGAAGCGCTCAGGAGTCTTGTGCACCTGTCGCACCAGATTCTCAGCACGTGCTGCTCCGTCCAAGTCTTTTCTTTTTTTCTTTTCCTCCACGTCGATCTCCATGGCATCTGCCCAACTGAGAGTCTCTTTTTCTTTGTCCTTCCTGTGCCTTTCGAAAATATTTTTTTCCTTACTCTTGGTATGTCTGCCTTTCACGTCCTCCTCTTGGTCTTGGGGTATCTCCTTACTGTCGTTGGGTTTCTTGCCTTTAGGCCTAGGCATCTCGGCTATCTCCTGTCGTTCCTCAGTTTGTACACTTTCCTTTGAAATCCAATTATATTCCTCTAGTTTCTCCTGTACCTCCTCCTCTGTTTTTCCAAAGCTCTTAACAAATAAATCTTTAATAAGTAGTAATTTCTCTCTTTCCTCCGGTGTAAACATCTTGATTAGGTTAGCCCGATATATTTTTAACAAAACTTGGTACAATTATACCCAGGCTAGCACTGATATGATGAATACGGATGCAAATCCAAAATGGTAATATGCTCGTGATTGGTCAATACAAATGTCAATCATGCTGACTCCGCAATGTTTGGCGAAAAAGTAGGACCCTGCTCTACAAGAAAAATGTTTGACCTCACACTTTGACAACTACGTCAAACACGTGTTCAGACGATCAAAAATAAGTGATCAAGCTTGTTTGACAAACATTCACTGACCGTCTGTACACAGCTTAAGTAACATTAAAATACTTAGATATAACCTTTGGAACGTTTACTGTTGCATGGCAGGCGAGTCAGGAGGAAATAGTGTGCCACAAGGTAAACAGAAATAGAGCTTTTTCACCTGACGTCATATCGCCAAGCTACCACCTAGCAACCGTTGCTGGTAGTCATATATTGCATGCTTTGCGTTTGAGTCAATTGTAGATATACTGGCGTGTATAGTGTTACAAAATTTTATATTTGTCATTATGCCTACCGCTTGTGGTGTTTTCAAATGCGGAAATCTTTTTTTAGACTCCCTGCTGTATTAATTAGAGGAAATGAGTCAAAAAGACGTCTTAGTGAAGAGCGCCGGGATACGTTTTGGTGTGAATTTTTTTTTTAAAAAGTCGTTTTATTAAAAAAATATCCAGCCGATATCACATATAATCATAATTTCTTTAAGATAAAGTAATTGAATTTGATAATGGCGATTTGTGCCGTAATGAATTGTATCATTTTTTTCATCAAGGACTTGTAATAAAATCAAGGACTTGTCTGAAGAAGCAAAGAATGGCCTTTGAGAATCAACAATTTGATTATCAAATGGATTGGAATACTGAAAATTTGAAGCACAGGAAAGTTTGCAATGAACCCCCCTCCACACACACTTTTCAAGACTTTTTAATGTTATGCGTATTTTTCATTTAAAATAACCCTGGCATAAGCAAATGTTAAACAGTTGCCTCCCCCCCCCCCCACACACACTTTTTGGAGTCAGGATAAGCCACTGGTGAGCATTTTATTCATGGTGAGTACATTATATGCACAGTATGCATTTCAATTTAAGTTTAATAAATCTTAAAAAAAAGCGTAAACTTTTCTAGTTTTATAATTTGATTATACAATCATTGATTTATTATAAATGTTATATTTTTACAATAAATGTATAAAATATGAAAAAATACAATATCAATCTAAAAATCATCATCAAAATAAATAAAAACTAGCATGTACTCTTACCTTTCTAATTACGAGGCATAATCCTGAGATCTTGACTGTGAATACATCTTTCACCCAGCCACAAGCAAACTGATTAAAAGCTTCCACACTTTTAAATGCCTTAAATTCGTCGGACGTATATGCACTTTTCCCGAAAACTAAGTAGTTCACCATATCGAAATAACTAAGTTTTGGAAAATCTGATGCACATGTTGTAAATTCCCTTTTACACATTGAATAAGAATCTTTGTTTCCTATTGATGCAATTTTTAGTAAATATCGAGCTTTAGCTCGATCATCCATATCCTGAAAATATTTAGATGACATAATTATTACTTAAAGTTTAAATTAATATTTTTGAAGCAACGTACAACGTGTATAGCAATCGCCTATCTATGAGTTGTTTGACTACCAGCAAGCGTTGCTAAGGCTCCTTACTAAGAGAGTGCCACAAACGTAGTGTCGTACAAGACAGAGCACCACGTGGTTGAAACAGCTCTATATGCTGAAGTTGACAATGTGGCAGGAAGAAAAAGCAGAATTTCCCGGAATATGGAGAGGTGAAAATTAATTAAATGGAACGACACAGAAAAAACTCAATTAGGTTTTCAAAATGGAATAGACTCGGTAAAAATTATCATTACCAGCGAAAATGATAAAATCTCAATAGAGAACCCAGTGGCGCTGAAAAAGGAATTAGACGAATATCTGGGAGCGAGGAAAGTAGTTGGTGTCGAGGCTAGGACAATTGGAAACTTGGGAATAATTGTTAACTCATGTGATAGTGCAGTAAGCCTACTAAAGAAAACGCAAATATGCGGACGTTTGGTGACAACGCGTATAGTAGATGATACAATAAGCAATAAGGTAATCATCCGGGACTTAGAAACCTCTGTATCGTTGGAGAAAAAAGCAGAAAAACTAAATAACTAAGGCATAGAATGGAGTGAAATCGTAAGATTCACTCAGCCTAAAAGCGATTAACAAATTCCAGTGATCTTATTATGGGAAATAGGGAAGACAGTAAGAGAACATCTTAAGATTGGATATAATCGATATAGAGAGGTTCCCTACATAGAAAAACCTATAATTTGCCAAATCTGTACAATTTTTTGAGTCTTTAATGTCTGTTATTCAACACCCTGTATGTTGAAAGAAATTCAATGAAAAGTTTTATTTCATTAATGATCTCTGTATTCGCCAGAAATCACTCACTTGTGAACCATGTTCGAAATTATTTAATCACATCTCATTTAACTTGTTATTTTTATTTGTATTAGTGTAAACTCATTTATTTTTTGAAGATACTAGAATATTTAATAAAAAGCATTTCTTTATAAAATAAATCTTTACACATACTGATTAAAAACCATTCATTCATCAGATATAACAAAAAGAAATTCATAAAATACTGCTCTTTACTGAATATATCTATACATACCCTGATAGAAAACTATTCATTTGTGGTGTATGCCAGAAAGAAATTCTTTTGTTAAAAACATTGACCCAATTATTCATACCCATGTGCATTGCCCTAAAAATGATTCATATGTAAAATATACTAAAAAGGATTTAACAGAAAGCCAATTTGACTGTTCATATCCATATATAGTTTGGTGGAAAACCATTCGTTCGTGCATTGTGTCAGAAAGAATTTATCTCAAAACCTGTTTGAATTGCCATATCCGTTCTCATACTGGTAAAATTTCATTTACTTGCAAGATGGGCCAGAAAGAATTTAATCGCAATACCAGTTTCGATTGGTATATCCGTATTCATAGGTTGTTGTTGTTGAAACCCAGACCGTCCGACCTACCAGAAAGGTGTAAGGTAACTGTTTGGACGGTCGGGATGTGCCACCCAATTTAGACCGGAACCCAGTGGGGAAGGCATCCACAGGGACCGTACCCTCCTTCCCCTACCACCAACCGTATTCATAGGTGAAAAACCATTTACATGTTAGGTGCACCATGTGCCTGGCACTATTTAGTTGAAAGTATCATCTGAATAATCATATCCATATACATACTGGTGAAAAGCAATTCACTTGTGAAGTATTCCAGAAAGGATTTATTCAAAAGACTCATTTGATCGAACATATCTGTGTGTGAAAAATTATTCACTTGTGAATTTTGCTCAACATGATTTAATATGAAGTAGAATATGCAGAATCGTGTTCTTATGCATACTGGTGAAAAACATTCACTTGTGAAATGTGCAATAAAGGATTTAATTTCAGATTATGTTTAAACCAACATAAGCTTAGTCATACTGGAGAAAAATCATTCACTTGTAAAACGTGCCAAAAACATTTTTATCATAAATTCAGTTTAAATAAGCATATGCATAGACATACTGGTAAAAAGCCATTCAATTGGAAGGTGTGTCCAAATTTTTTTATTTCAGAACCTGTTTGAATAAGCATATGCTTACTCATACTAGTGAAAAGCCATTCACTTGTGAAGTGTGCGAGAAAAAATTTAATCAAAAGTCTCATCTGACTAATCATATCCATATACATGCTAATGTAAAGCCATTCACTTGTGAGGTGTGCCGGAAACAATTTAATAACAGAACCAGTTTGAATAGGCAGATGCTTATTCATACTGTTGAAAAGCCATTCACTTGTAAATTGTGCCAGAAAAAAATTAATAAAAAGTCTAGCTTGACTGATCATATCCGTATACATACTGGTGAAAAGCCATTCTCTTGTGAGGCGTGTGAGAAAAAGTTTATTCAAAAGTCTAACTTGACTAATCATATCCATATACATGCTGATGTAAAGCCATTCACTTGTGAGGTGTGTCAAGATTTTTTTATTGCAGAACTGGTTTGAATAAGCATATGCTTACTCATACTGGTGAAAAGCCATTCTCTTGTGAGGTGTGAAAGAAAAAATTTAGTAACAGAACCAGTTTGAATAGGCATGTGCTTATTCATGCTGATGTAAAGCCATTCACTTGCGAAGTGTGACAGAAAAAATTTAATAAAAAGTCTGGCTTGACTGATCATATCCGTATACATACTGATGAAAAGCCATTCTCTTATGAGGTGTGTCAGAAAAAGTTTAATCAAAAGTCTAACTTGACTAATCATATCCGTATACATACTGGTGAAAAGCCATTCTCTTGTGAGGTGTGTCAGAAAAAGTTTAATCAAAAGTCTAACTTGACTAATCATATCCGTATACATACTGGTGAAAAGCCATTCTCTTGTGAGGTGTTGTTGTTGTTGAGACCCAGACCGTCCGACCTACCAGAAAGGTGTAAGGTAACTGTTTGGACGGCCGGGAAGGGTGTTGCTTGAGTGTCAAAAGCCTAGACCACCCGACTCATCCGAGGACAAAGAGCAACTTAACGGATGGCCAAGTGTGTGCATAAAAGCTGTGCATAAAAGCAGATCCCAGTGATTGTTGCCTGGGTGTTGGCGTACAGCAGTGAAAAATAAAGGAGGCCAGGAGTGGAGGAATTAGATAAATTTTTTTTTTAAAGTTAATATGTCGAAAAGAAGATTTTTTTTTTTTTTTTTAATTTTTTTTTTTTTTGCCGAAAATCCGAGCAACCGCGAAAAAAGGGACAAAACAAAGGAAACCAAATACAAAAATGAAAATAACATGAAACCAAAAATGACATATGAACATAAAGCAATAATTATATATATATATACAAGTAGCAACGTATAGTTAAAATATTAGAACAATTTGAACGGTATTGTACATAAAACATAAAAGTGATAGAATGTACAAGTATATATCCAAAATAGGCAAACGAATAATATTGATATGATATTACAAAACAGACAAACAGATAATACTGACATAAATATGAAGGACAATTATATACAAAGATGAGAGCACCCGGAACAGTGACACAGTAAGGACTTCAGTGACCGAGTGAAAGTTAAAAGCAGTAGGCATTTCAAGCCTGTTAGAGAACCTGGTTGGAGATCTCTCTTGCCAGTAAAACACAGTTCTTCAATTTGTTCAGTAAGATTTTGTTGGTTCTAACACCAGAGAACCAAGTCGCACGAAGGTTATCAGGGGGGCGGACCAAGTGAAATTTTGAAGTAAGGGGACAGGTGAAGACGTAATGGTCGACGTCGCCATAAGCGTTACAGGGACAATTTGAAGAGCGTTTATGTTTAAAAAAGTGTAAATAATCTAAAAAGGGACCATGACCAGTTAAAAAGTATATTAAAAATTTATTATGAATTTGGAAGTTAGGATTTACTTTAGGTAAATAGCTTAAGATTCTGGCAGGGTCATGAGTACGGGGGGAGATGTAGTCGTTAAGGAGGGATTGCCAATTCGAAAGTAGGAAAGATTTACAATTATTAATTAAAAAGGAGTAAGGAAAAGGGATAAAAAGTGGGGTACCGGAGGTTGTAGCATTTTTGGCCAGTTCGTCTGCGACTTCGTTACCGTGGATGTTAGAATGGCCTCTAACCCAGGTTAAATTGATGAGAGATTTATGTGGATGGGCATTTCCTTTAATTTTGG
The DNA here is from genome assembly GCA_951213105.1 of Amaurobius ferox. NCBI lineage: Eukaryota > Metazoa > Arthropoda > Arachnida > Araneae > Amaurobiidae > Amaurobius > Amaurobius ferox. Next base: position 35,145,810 of record OX578152.1, on the reverse strand, counting down.
ATAGAAGAGTTGTTTTATTTTTAATAGATTTGAATGCAGAGATAGAAGATTGGCTATCAGAAAATATATTGACTTTGATATTGTTCTTGCCTGCCCAAAGGATTGCCTGGTTTATGGCCTCTAGTTCAGCCTGAAAAACCGTGTTTCCAGGTTTGAGTTTGAAAGAGAGTGATTCGATCAGTCGATCATTTTTAAAAATACATAACGCGAATCCTACATCATCATCAATTTTTGAGCCATCTGTAAAAATATTGTATTGAGAGAACGAAGAAGGGTTACAGGGGGGAAAGTTTATAACCCTGAGGTGGGGCGGTGTGCTAGAAAGAGAGCAAAAGGAGTCGAAATGGTCAGGGGGTGGAATAGAGGGGTCAGGAAAGAAATTTAGTTTGTGTTTCCAAAAGTTGTACTTAATAAAGAGGGTTTTAATGACTAAGTGTACAGGTGGGATACCGGTGATTGAAAATAGAGAAATACTTGAAGTTGTCCGGAAGCCCGTAGAAATTTTCAGTAGAAAAGTCCTTTGTAAAGAGGTTAATTTAGAAATTTGGTCCCGAGTAAGATGACCCCCCCAAACACCCGAACCGTAGACAATTATTTTCTCTATTACAGTTAAATACCAAATCTTTAAGAGATTTTTGCTTACCCCCCAATTGTTCCCGGAAATTTTACCAAATGTTGAGGACAACTTGAAGCATTTCTCTTTTAAATGGAAGATGTGGTCACTCCATTTCAGGTTGTTATCGATGATAATGCCTAGATAGTTAAGGTTTTTGGAGATTTTTAGAGTCTTGTTTTGAAGTTTGATGCAGCGATTGTATTTTCTTTTGGATCTAAATCTGTTGATGATGATGCACTTTGATTTTTCGTGTGAGATTGAAAGCTTTAAAGTAGTAAGTGTGTCCGAAATGAGATTAAGAATTAAATTTGTGTTTTGAGTGGTATTTATGATATCACTGCCAGAGGCGACCACGGCTAGATCATCTGCAAAGGCCTGCAGGTAGAAAAGATCGTTGTTAAGGTTTAAAACACTGTTGAAGTAGATATTCCACAGGATCGGGGAAATTACCGAGCCCTGTGGAGCACCACAAGAAAGTAATTTTGAAATGGATAAATTGTTTACTGTAAAATTAACTGTTCGAGAGGACAAGTAAGAAAAAATAAAGGCACGAAAGGGGGGAGGGAGGTTAATTTTTTCTAGAGTAAGGGGAAGTACATTCCAGTTTAAACTGTCAAAGGCCCCGCAGATGTCAACCGTGGTAAGGGAGACATGATGGACTGATCGAAGAGATTCAATATGTTTAACAAGCTTGAAAGCAGCATTTTCACAGCTGTGAAGCTCCCGAAACCCAAATTGTAAGGGATGAAGAGCTCTCTCCGAATTTAACCAGAAATTTAGTTTATTAATGAAGATTTTCTCGATAATTTTACCAAAAGTAGGGAGTAAACAAATGGGGCGATATGAGTGTCAGAAAAAGTTTAATCAAAAGTCTAACTTGACTAATCATATGCATGTACATGCTGATGTAAAGCCATTCACTTGCGAGGTGTGTAAACAATTTTTTTGCAGAACCGGTTTGAATAAGCATATGCTTACTGATACTGGTGAAAAGCCATTCTCTTGTGAGGTGTGCCAGAAAAAATTTAGTAACAGAACCAGTTTTAATAGGCATATGCTTATTCATGCTGATGTAAAGCCATTCACTTGAGAAGTATGCCAGAAAAAATTTAAACATAAGTCTGGCTTGACTGATCATATCCGTATACATACTGGTGAAAAGCCATTCTCTGGTGAGGTGTATCAGAAAAAGTTTAATCAAAAGTCTAACTTGACTAATCATATCCGTATACATACTGGTGAAAAGCCATTCTCTTGTGAGGTGTGCCAGAAAAAATTTAGTAACAGAACCAATTTGAATGAGCATATGCTTATTCATGCTGATGTAAAGCCATTCACTTGCGAAGTGTGCCAGAAATTTTTTTATCAAAAGTCTGGCTTGATTGATCATATCCGTATACATACTGGTGAAAAGTCATTCTCTTGTGAGGTGTGCCAGAAAAAATTTAATCAAAAGTGTAACTTGACTAATCATATCCGTATACATACTGGTGAAAAAGCCATTCACTTGTGAGGGGTGTCATAAAAGATTTAATTTCAGAACCAGTTTGAATAATCATATGCTTTGCGACAGAAAAAGTTTTATCAAAAGTCTAACTTGACTAATCACATCCGTATATATACTGGTGGAAAGCCATTCCCTTGTGAGGTGTGTCAGAAAAAGTTTAATCAAAAGTCTAACTTGACTAATCATATGCAGGTACATGCTGATGTAAAGCCATTCACTTGTGAGGTGTGTCAAAATTTTATTTATTTCAGAACCTGTTTGCATAAGCATATGCTTACTCATACTGGTGAAAAGCCATTCTCTTGTGAGGTGTGCCAAAAAAAATTTAGTAACAGAACCAGTTTGAATAGGCATATGCTTATTGATGCTGATGTAAAGTCATTCACTTGCGAAGTGTGCCAGAATAAATTTAATCAAAAGTCTGGCTTGACTGATCATATCCTTATACATGCTGGTGAAAAGCCATTCTCTTGTGAGGTGTGTCAGAAAAAGTTTAATCAAAAGTCCAACTTGACTAATCATATCCGTATACATACTGGTGAAAAAGCCATTCACTTGTGAGGTGTGTCGTAAAAGATTTAATTTCAGAACCAGTTTGAATAAGCATATGCTTAGTCATACTGGTGAAAAGCAATTTATTTGTGAGGTATGACCAGGGTCGGCTTAACCCTTTCGGGACGGCGGCATTCCAAAACTGCCGTGGGCTGAAAGACGGAGCACTTCGTTTTCAAACTGTTCCCAAAGGACGGCTAATATTTTGCGCTAAGCCTAACTCTCGAAAAAAATTCACTAAAATTCACCCGTTCAACACAGCATTCTACTTTTTATAGAAAATACTTATTTTCTATTTGATGTATATTTTTCATAGAAATTTTCTTTTATCAAAATATTAAAAATTTTAGTGTATTAAAAATGATTAGTTTCCTTGATTAAAATAGTTGTCAGTTAATCAGAAAAAGTATTGAAATGATTGTAATGAAATATTTATATAGCTAATAGAAATTATGTACATATATATATAAGAAAATAGCGTAGCTATTTTCATTAATTAATACACCTTTTGCATATGGTATATTTTAAAGCAAGAATCCACGCAGAGACCAACATTGCAATCTTTGCATTCATAATAACTGTCTATGTGCTTTCTTTTGCCTTTTGTAGCCCACAAAAATATTCACTATCTACATCACTTTCATTACTGTCTGGTTCGTTTACCATACGAGTACATTCTTCCGCAGAAAGAAAATGTCTCAACCCAGCCATTCTTTTATCCGAAATAAACTAATTATTTCACTGCCGCGAATTCCTTTACCCCCCCCCCGCCCCTCCCAAAAAAATACTCTCTCATATTCCCATAATTCACCAACAAATTCTTTAAACTAAAATCAAATCGAGACCCGAAACTCAGTCATAAAATTGTTGATGCTGCGAGAAGTGCTCTGTTTGTTTATATTACGAAATCATGTTTCACCGCTCCAAATGGAGAAATAATTCATTGGATTCTCCTTATGCCAAGGTCAAATATCTGCAAAATACATTGGAGCTGATCCCATAGACATTTAACGCCATCTAGTAGATAAATTCAAATGAAAACGTTCCATATGAAAACGCGTTGACGTGATCCTCGTCCTTTAGGGTAAGTTTTTCCTCGACGCGGATACGTGACAGTCGTCCTTGAATGCAAGTTTGCAGCCGACGCGCGGGCGCGTCAACTGTCCCGAAAGGGTAAAGGCACCAGCAAAACAAGCACTTGCTTGGGGCGGCACATTTTAGGGGCGGCACATTTTAAGGGCGGCATTTCAGTCAACTTAAATAAAAAATCTTAAATAAAAAAAATCTTAATAAAGGAGAAATCTTAAATAAAAAAAGTTCTATGTCTTAAATAAAAAAAGTTCTGTGGCGCAGGCAATAGCATTTACAAGGGCAGATGCAGGCAAAACAAAAACACTGAAAAAGTGTTAAACATTTGATCCCAGATGATAAAAGAGGGAAATTGGCTATCATTCATTCTCTCCGTGAAAAAAGAGGACCAAAGGGCTAAATGTGTTCGCTTCCAGTACGTCTCCCCTATTTGTTATCTTGCAACACGAGTAACAACTAATTACTTTAGCGCATCGGGCGTCCAATACAGCCATCAACAGCATTTCTAGGGCGGCATATTAACCATTATCTGTGAGCTGCAAAAGCTTTTATGTGAAACTGGTTTTTGTTAACCATTCCATGAAAAAATCCGATGAGAGAGGGCACTTTACTTAAAACGATTTGGGTTCCACTCAGAATTGCCATGCCAGGATACCCATCCTTTGTTATTTAATCTCCTAAGCTCAAATCCGGAAATCATCTCCCCCAATCACCCAGACCCATAAATAAAGACTTCTTTCACATCTATCTGGAAACAGGTGTCCGCATTGAAAGTATTTAAAAAACTGGACAAGGACAGTTCTCAAAAAACATCGTGAGACTTTAGTGGACCATTGTAGAATTTATGGGACATACACACCCCTATCGACTGTGAAACATGTGTTTATCAATCATTTTGTTTTGAGAAATTAGTTTTGGGGTCGTATATTTCGGCGAGAAACGTCAAACATAATTTTTCTGGCAGCATAGAATAGTTTAACGTTTTTCTTTCTAAATGTTATACAGTTGAATTTGATATTATTTGAAATATTCATCTAGCATTTTATGCAAGATTAAAATTGAAGGTAAGCAAGATATAATTATTTTATGATTGTTTAAAAATGGTTTCTATTAACATATAACATATTATACCCCCCATCAAGGGGATTCCTATTATTCTAAATTACAGGTATAAAATCGGGATATTCTTTAAAGCTTGTGATAATTTTCGTTATAATGACTTATATACAGAATCTATCGAGTCATTTTTTAGCTAAAAATATTTTAAATTTTATGCACAGATCAGTGTTTGTTTGCTCTTAGGATGTTAAATTAAATTTAGCTCCTTGAAATTTCTTAGAAATTGTTTCCTCGTTTTGCTCAATTTCTAGATTTTTTTTCTATATGCGTTTTCCTTATCTAATACTATATGTATTTATTTTTTTAAATTAAAAGTATGTATCAATATTATTTACGCTATTTACGGGCAATCTCTATTTTTTCGAATTATTCAAATTTTTGGTTATCAGGATTTCAGATAAAGCTTCGTTTAATTTGAAAAATAACTACTATAATTTGAATGAGGTAATTTTTAAAACAAAGGCAATATTCAGCATATTCACATGTTGCTGCTTCAAAACCTCTGTTATTTTATAAACTTGAATTCTTTAAACGAAATATATCGGATCATAAAAATGTCATTTACATATATTATATTATGCGTTTAAGTTATGGAGTAAGAATTCAATAGAATATAACATTCTTTGGCATTTGAGTATTTACAACGAAAGTTAATAGGAAGGAATTTAGTTTTTAAAATTAATTGGAAATCAATCAAAATTTATTTTCTAAGCCAACTGTCTCACATGTAGAACTCTAAACTTTCTAATTTTTATTTTTTTATTTATGTCATCAGAAAAAAATTATGAACATCAAAAATTTTTTGTTCTTTCTGGTAAATAAAAAGTAAAAGAAAAACTACTGTTATATCCGCTAGTTGTACAGGATTGACACGGATACACTTTGTACACATTTTGAAGTTTAATGACAATATTAAACTATTTACAAATACAACACAAACATCACAAAGTTTAAGAAGTTTCACACAACAAAACTGGTGGGCTTCAGCCTTCAGCCGATGTCGTGAGTCCTCCGTTTTTCTCTCTCTCTTTTTCTTCTTAATTTTATTTTTCCCAGGTGTCGCAGCGCTGGCAGCTCATTCGTTACAGTCCCCTCCCCTGGCCACGAAGTCGACTCGACGAGTAGCCAGAAGTGGAAGATGAGGAACTAGGGCTGTTCTGATATATTTTAGCCTTTCGGGGTCGGCCCCTCCTACGCAAGGGGGTGATTGGCGTAGCTACGGTGTCGAGAGGCAAGGAACAAGGTCGGAGGGCAGAGGTGTGGTAAGTCCCAACTGGTATATCTGGGGAACTTGGATCAGCCACTTCATAACTCGTTGGAGAACTCTGAATTAGTATGACAAAGGGTCTGTCTCGCCGAGGTGCAAACTTCGTGGTTTTCTGGCTGGCTTTATTGCTTACCGGGTGGATGGTTACCCACACTTTGTCTCCAAGCGCATACGACGGAGCTCCTCTTTTACATTTATCAGCATATTTCTTCCTCCGATCCTGTTTCTGTTCTACTAAATGCTTTATCTCGGCGCTCATATCTACAAATCTTCGCAGATATGGCGTAATTTCGGCAACGAAGTTGTCATTATGGATTACTGTTCGCATGTCATGCTGGACGTCGTCCAGAGTCCTAAGTTCTCTTCCGAACTATAAGAAGGCTGCAGTATGAGCAGTAGTGTCACATCTTACGGTGTTGAGGGCTAAACGTATAGCTGGAAGTTTTTCGGACCACAAGGTGTGATCGTTTCCCACGAGGATGGCCAGTCTTGGTTTTAGATCTCTATTTTCCGTTCCACAGAATTCGCCTGAGGCCAATAGACAGGAGTTAGTACTTGTTTGACTCCGAGCACATTACACTCTTGCTGAAGGACAGCGCTAACAAATTGGGTACCATTGTCGCTAATAAGCCGTCGAGGCAATCCATATCTCAAAAACACCTCCTCCAGTAGAATTACCGCACATTCTTTTGCAGTGGAGTGTTGGAGGGAAAAGAGCTCCACCCACTTGGTAGAGGTGTCTTCCACTATAAAAATCCATTTCTTCCCGTCCGGCGTTTTCGGTAGGGGACCGAAGAGGTCTATCGTAAGCGTTTCGAAACGTTGGGAGTACACGGATGTCCTTAAAATTCCAGCAGGTTTTTGGTTACTGGGCTTATATCTATTACAATCAACACAGTTCTTTACGTAGTTCGCAATGTACTCTCATTCCAGGAAAGTAATCGCGGGAGGCAATCCTGTAGTAAGTACCCTCAGCACCATAATGTCCGTTGGTCGGAGTATCGTGGTACTTCTGTAAGACTCTTTTGCGCTCTTGGATCGGAACCACTAACTGGGCCTCTTCGAATTCAGTATCCGGCGAGTAACGATACAGGATTCCTTGGGACATAAGATAACCACGGCTCGTCCAATTTGTGAAATTTTCAGTTCTGTGATCACCTTCAAAACAGTCAATAATTTTCTTTAAGTTATCATCTCTCAACTGTTCATCCTGGATATCACTCGGTTTCCTGGACGGTAAGTCTATGGTGACAGTACAGATGTCGCAGGTGGGCCCCTCATGTGTAGTACAAGTAAGGCGGGATAACATATCGGCAATGACATTCGCTCTACCGGCAATATACTCAAACTTCAAATTATACGATTGAATCTGTAAGGACCACCTTGCCAGTCGTCCTGTTGGTGACTTCAGGTTCATCAGCCATATTAAGGGTTGATGATCGGAAACCACTGTTATTTCAGCTCCTTCGATGTATCCGCGGAATTTTCCTAGCGCCCAGACCACGTCAAGAGCTTCCCGCTCGGTAGTTGAGTAGTTTCTTTCCGCGGAAGTCAACAATCGACTAGCGTACTCGATGGGGTGCTCCTCGGGGTCCTGCCCTTGAGTAAGGACCGCACCCAGAGCGTAACTTGAAGCGACAGTCCTAAGAATAAAAGGCCTGGCCTCATCGACCTGCTTCAACACAGGTGGTGACACCAAACTTTGTTTCAGAGTTTCAAAGGCTGTTTGCTCATCTTGCTCCCACCTCCAGGGTGTTCGTTTCCTCGTAAGGTTGCTCAGCGGCCTGGAGGTTTCAGCAAACTGAGGAATGAAACGTCGATACCAACTACAGGTCTGGAGAAAACTCTGTACTTGCTTTACATTTTTTGGAGAAGGTATCTGTAGAACTGCTTCTATTTTTCCAGGGTCTACCTCGATTCCATCTTTCGTTATGTAGTGGCCGAGGTATTTAACCTTTGGGCAAGCAAAGTGGCACTTTGCACGATTGGCATGCAGTCTAAATTTATGTAACCGGTTAAAAACTAACCGAAGGTCCTCCAAATGTCCTTCGAAGGTAGAGGACATCACAAGAATGTCATCCAAATAGGCTAGGATGTTGACTTTCAATCCGTTTCGGAAAAGATCCATAAATCTCTGGAAGGTTGCAGGGGCCGTCCTTAGACCAAAGGGCATGCGCGTAAATCGGAACACCCCAAATGGGCAAACAAAGGCTGTCTTGTCCTTATCGGGAGTGTACATTCTGACTTGATGGTAACCAGATTTTAAGTCCATAGTAGACATGTAGGTAGTCGGCTTAGCATTTTGCAAAAGATAATCCATACGTGGTAGGGGATATGGATCAGGCTTAGTTACAGCATTCAGTTTCCGGTAATCGCTGCAAAGGCGGAAATCCCCATTCTGTTTTGGTATTAACACCACCGGGGCAGCTTACGGAAAGTCACTCTCCTGCCAGAAAGGAAATTCTGAAAGAACAGATCGACACCCTTCTCAAATCGGACGTAATCGAGGAATGTGAGCCTATAGGGAGTAGTGGCAACTGGGAAAGAATCACCCGTGTCGATCCGATGTTCCATATACGGCGTCGGCTCTCACCCGGACTAAAGGTATCTTCACACTAGGTAAGCAACGGATTAAGTCTTCGGCGTTGGTCCTCCGTTAGATATTCACCTTCGTTGGGTCGGAATAGATAAGAATTCGCTGCTATCGTACCTTTCTTAATGCCACAGGACTGGACAGTAGGGTTTTCAACGAATGGAAAGTATTCATTTGGGTTATCACTGTAGAACCAGATATGGTTTTGAAGATTCAACACGACTCCGGATTTCTTCAGAAAATCTGCTCTCAATGGGGTACGATTTCCTTTGGCTTCTGGTAACACGAAAAGCGTTACTGGGAAAGAACGTCCCTCCAGACATACTGTCACACATGTGGTAAAAGCGTCCCTCTCAGTTTGGTCACCATCAGCAAGCGTCATCGTAATAAATGTTTTCTCAAACTCAACTTCTTCATCTTTCAGCAAATGGTACAGGGCCCCTTAGACTATCAGCAAATGGTACAGGGCCCCTTAGACTATCCGCGCACGCCGTACCTGCGATACCATTTATTGTGACACTCACGACTGCAGCTCGCTCCAGTACCTCTGGACTATGGATTTGGATCTTCTCGAAACGAGCTGCTGCCCGCGTGGGAGGGTTACAAGTTGGGCATTTTGATTTCATAAATCCGGCTTTACCACAGCCATAACAGATTAAAGTTGGTCGTTCCTGGTTGGATCCCGCAACTGTTCGATTGGTTCTGCCTTCCTGAGAGCACCTCTTGGGCATAACAGGTTTCGTAACTTCATCTCTGACCGTGTTAGTCCTCCTCGGAAACGGCGGAATCATACTTCTCTTCTGATTAGTCCTTAAACAGTCGTAAGTATCCAACCTTTCCACCAAGTCTAAGGGGCTGGTTAGCTCTGGGCAAATATCAAGGTCTTTGGTTTCCTGAGGTACTCGTTTCTTCATTGGCCAAGATAACTGGTCAATTCAAAATAAAAATCACGCCAAGTACTGCTTTGGCTCTTACGATGCAGGGAAAATAATTGTCTGTATTTATCGGCAGTAAGCTTATATCTTTTCAACAGCATTGCCTTCACTTTGTAATCCTGACATTCCTCCTCTGGTTCTCTAGCAATAAGTTGTCCGATCTCAGATGGTAAATATCCAATTAAATATGGGACCCAAGTTGCTTCTGGAATCTTTAAGAACTTAAGTTGTCGTTCAAATAAATTAAGAAATAATGCCATATCATCGTCCTTGGGGTCGTATTTAGGGATAATTCTCCTTACGTCCCACTTGTGTTGCTCCGTCTCCAAAACCGGGGTTGCGGTTACGGATTGCTAGACCCTCTGAGATTCAAATCGCAACTTCAAACGTTCCAATTCAAACATTCTTTCCTTTTCCAATTTGACTTCCTGTTCCTTTGCTATTCGATTTTCAATAATATTGTCCAACGTATATTTTGTCAAATCTTTACTATAGCCTTCAGAATTCGTGATCAAATCTTTTAACTCCACCACCTTAAGAGTATCTGTTCCATCCAATCCCAACTCTTGAACAAGTAATCTTAAATCTTCTTTACGTCCCTTACCTAGATAAGCCATTTCTAACGTAAACTCTCTAAATTCTTCAAATTAACACAGAACAGTCTTTTTTTCTTAGAACGTAATAAATAATTCTGATCAAAAGCGAGAAAGATAAAGAAAACAGTTGCAGCACATCCGTTAATCCATTAGACCAGGGGTCGGCAACCTATTGAAACGGAAGAGCCAAAAGTTACAATTTACAAAATTTCCCAGTTTTTAAAGAGCCACTAAAAATTTTCGTTTCAATATTATAGTATTTGCTTATATATATTGGATTTTGATTTAAAATAAACGGCTTTAAATACGGAATACTATTTATTCATATAAAAACACAAATATAGATAGGTACATCAATGGGAGCATTGGCTTTGCATGCCTTTTGAAAGTTTGATTCAATCTGGCTTATAACTTGTTATTTTAAGTTTCAAGCACGACTCTAGATTTTTATTTGTTAGCTGACTTCTAACTTTACTTTTTATTATATTCATGCAAGAGAACGCTTGCTCGCACGAATATGTCGACTCGAAGATCGCCAGCACTCCATATGCCAACTTCTTCACCTCACTGTAGCATTCTGGAAGACTATTCCATGCGCCGAATATGAGGGCCTCAACTCTAGGAATTTCTTTTAGAGCTGTCCACTTGTGCTGCGCGATATGCATGCATTTCTGGATCCCCAACTCTTCCAACTGGCTCTTGAGTTCTGTGAACTTGCCACTCCACAAATCTCCTTTTCAAATCTAGTAATTGCGTTTGGAGCGATCCAGCATCAATTCCAAATGGCTCAATGTTGATCTCATTTGCATTTGTGTTGAGAGGATTTACTATGAACGCGAGAGTACTTTTGTTTGTTTTGAATTGCTCGAATCTCTCAGCGAATCCATCCTTCATGTTTTTTAAAGCTAGGCTGAAGTAATTCGTGTCAATAGTTGCATTGGTCTCATCGCGATATTGCTTCAGATTTTTAAAATGAAGTAATTTACCGCTTCCCATGTCTTCAACAAAAAGAAGTATTTTTTTTTCGAAACAAACTACTTCTTCAAGCAAGGTGTAGGCTGGGTTGCCCTTTCCTTGCAGTTTTAGATTTAGTTCATTTAGTTTCATTGTGGTATCTACCATGAAGTTGAATTTTTGCAGCCATTTGCCTTCTTCCAATTCGGGATGGTCAATGCTTTTTTCATTGAGGAATATTTTTATTTCACTCAAGCACAAAGCAAAACGTTGCAATACGTTACCTCTGGAAAGCCATCGCACTTTATTGTGCAGAAGTAGGTCAGAAAACTGGCTATCTATTTCTGCAAGGAAATCTTTAAACTGGCGATGGTAGATTGCTTTTGCCAAGATGCTGTTAATAATCTTAATTACCAAGTTCATGACCTCAACTATTTCGGCCGGAAATGTTTGGGCACAAAGCGCTTCTTGATGAATTATGCAGTGAAACGTTAGAATTTAGTGGTTTATTTTTTCTGAAGAATTGATGTTACCCCTCTATGTATTCCTGTCATACTTCTGGCTCCATCAGTTGCTATAGAAACTATTTTATTTATATCGATTCCATTGTCTTCCAGGCATTTTTGCACAGCATTTGCTGTATCTTCTCCACGAGTTTGCCCTGAGAGCGGTAGCAATCCTAGCAGTTCTTCTTTTGGACCTTGGGACGACATATACCTGACGAAAAGGGTAACTTGTGCCGTGTCTTTTATGTCGCAAGACTCATCTATAGCAAATGATAAGGCAGAAGCCAGTTGAATGTCTTCCACTTGCATATGTGTTACATTTGAAGACATTTTAGCAGTTCTATCTTGTACTGTCTTAGCAGATAATGGCAAATCTTTGATTTTTTTCATGATTTCTGCTTTGTTTTTAAAATCACGAAGCAGTTCTCCAGATGCACGTATAAAACAATTTTTGACGTACTCACCATCTGTGAATGGTTTTCCTCTTTTTGCTATTTCTAATGATACTGCAAAGTTTGCCAGATTTACATTATTGGAAGATTGCGCCCAGTTACTTAGCATGGAACTTGACGGTTGTTGTTTTTTTGGAGCTCTTCAACAGCTTTTTTTCGTGCGTCACCGGTTGGATATTTACCAGCAAACTGGGTATGTTTTGTAGTAAAGTGTCTCTCCAAATTTGACTTCTTATTGTGTGCGAGTTTTTCGTGGCAAATGAGACAAGTCGGAAGGCCATCTGTGTTGCATATGAATGCCAACGACTCCGTCCAATCCTGATTGAATTCTCGGTTTTCTTTTTCAGTTCTTCTCTTTCCTTTACCAGATGTCATGATGGCGCGGAGCTGAAAAAATGACTTTTTAAAATTTTACTTAGCTATCTAAAACGGCAAACAATTTATTTACCATTATTACTTCGTTAGCACGATCCTCAGATATGTAATTCAATTTTGTTACTGATTTTATTATATTATACGCGTACATACATTCGAGAAGATAATTCGCATCTAAATCGTATTTTTCTTGAAACAACAAGCGAATAGATACGCAGAAACCGCAAGCGATTAAATTAACACACATGCAACGTAACGTCGACCGCGATATCCGAGGATGACTGACTGACAACACGTCTAGAGCCTAAACGTGTTGTCTAGACTCTAGACGGTGGCTGTTTGGGTGAGACGGAAATGAAATTCAATTGGCTGAAAGATAAACATGGTCACGGAGTCTCATCTCTAAGAACACAACAATAGTTCAAATTTATCTCATTACGGTCATGTTAAGCGTAGCGATTTGTAAATAGAAGCTATTGAGAAATTAGGTACTTAAAAATATATTTTCTTATTTTTTAAGGGTTTTGATAATAAAATATTAATTTTTTCGTATGGAACTGGAGAGATGCAACTTTACATCAAAAGAGCCACATGCGGCTCGCGAGCCGCAGGTTGCCGACCCCTGGCCTAGAGTGACCTTTTCCCTAAACAATCCTTCCTGTGGAGCGAGAAAAATCTGTCAACAATCACTACCATACTGCTAGGTCTTCTAATAGAAACTACAGAAGTATTTTTTATTTTTCAGTCGGTGTGAAGAGAGGGGTTGTAAAAAATACCATTTCGTTTTTAGTTGTAAGAAAAATAATAAGCAAACCATTTGAAACAATTCTCAAAGATATATCAATCCAATCCACATTTTAAAAATTTCATTGTTCTCATTCAGTTATCACAATAAATATCAGTTTAAAAGATGTTATATTACAAGATTGAAAAGTAAAAGTCCTTAATTTGGTTAAAAATGGTTAATTTTTTTTAACTAGATCAAAGAAAAATTGAGCAAATTTAGTTCATTGTGCAAAATTTTCTATTCCAAAATTAACAAAACTACCTTAGAATTCCTACAATACCACTTCACTAAATATGTCCCCCTCCTCGGGGCTGAATTACCCAATAAGCACACTAAGCACTCGTTTAGGGCATCAGCAAATTAGGGGGCACCAATCAAAATCCATTTTTCTCATTTTACTTCAAAGAGAATAAAATGAACCTCCTGATCTCACTAAAATTAAGATAAGCAATATTTTTCCTTATTCTGCAGTATGATTTTTATCTTCAGTAGCAATATTGTTCTTAAAACTTTAGTGCTACATATATATACCTCTCTAAGTATAATCGTCCGTTCAAAACAGAACATGGTCCTTTACACAAATCCATGCAAGGCTTGACATAATAAATGGGGCCCAGGGCCTCACAGTAAATGAGAACCATGGCCTAATTGCATCGGAGGGCCCCTTCTAAACATTTTCTTATATTATTCATAAAACTTCAATGCTATAATGTCCTTTCGAAGTATAATCGCCCATTCTAAACAGAACATGGTCCTTTACATAAATCCATGCAGGGCTTGACATAATAAATGGGGCCCAGGGCCTCACTTACAGTAAATGAGAACCACGGCCTAATTGCATCGGAGGTCCCCTTCTAAACATTTTCTTATACTATTCATAAAAATTTAATGCTATAATGTCCCTTCGAAGAATTTTCATTGATTTAGCGTCATTTTTATCCATTTGGAGAGATTTTTTCTAATTTGGAAACAATTAAAAATGTCGCCAACTTGGCGACATTCCGCCAAATTCGTCGCTAAAATCTCGTCAAGCGTTATAGACGGAGAAATAAGTTATTCTTACAGCAGATAAATGACTTTTGGCGTTTAAATACAAAAGTATTACTCAAAGTATCTTTTTTCATGAATGGAACGAGCTAGTTCCACGAGAATGATGTCACCAAATTTATCGCATGGTATTACATATGAAAAGGGAACATGTTTCTCAATAGGAAATATATTTTTTTAATTTTATATGACTTTGATAATTTTTTTGAAAAATGTGCAATATCTCGAGAACAGTTTATGTTAGAGTTCCAAAATTTATGTCAATCGTTTTCTAATGAAAAATTACATAAGAAATATCTATTTGCGTAACTTTATTAGCGGTTTTGATTTTTTGACGATTTTTTCAAAATTTCACTCGAAAATTTAGGGAGGTTCTGAACATTCGATTGCGTATAAAAACAATAGGCTTCCAGTGTTTATGGATTGTGATATTTGTACCAAATTTCGTTCGAATCGGTCCATTCGTTCATCAGTTATCGTCTCCACAGGCTCAGTGACACACACACATACTTTCACACCATGAAGACTAGAGAGACTATCTACTCTCTAGTCTAGAAGACTAGAGAGACTCTATCTAGTCTTCATATTTCACACACACACACACACACAGACATCACTTCAAAAATGTTTAATTCGTGATCAGGGATGCTTGAAACGTGCTTTCCCATCGAAAACTCGAATTCGAATTTTCAACCGCGTCACAATACTTTCCTTATACATTATGTATATAAGGAAAGTAATAGTAAGCTGCAAAAATATGTCTGAGGAAATTTAGTTTCTAAATCTATATTTAGTTATTAAAAAAATGCTTAGATAGTTTTCAACTTATCGTCTTATTAAGTTGAAGAAATATGAAAATTTTAGGTTGTAATGCTTAAAACTAAAAGTGATAGCTATAAACAGTAAGCAAGAATTTGTAGTTCCTTGATAACATTATAAGTGTATATAATCAGATTTGAGATCGATTTCTTTAATTTTTATTTTTTCATTTTTAACACTTTACAACAAAGTTGAAAAGTGTTTATGACTTTGTTCATTCTGTCTGTCTGTCCGTTAGCACGATAACTGCCGTAAAAATGACTTAATCAAAATGAAATTTTAGTATGTTGTTCAGACGGTCTGTAGAACCTATGGCAATATAAATGAATAATATCACCCAATTAGTTTTGAATTGAACCCGGGTCGAAAAAATGAAATACATTGAGCCCTATGGGACCTAATTTTTCAAACATTTTTTAAGCGGATTTAAAATTCACAAATTGCTTCGAAAATTTTAGGAAATATTCAAATTGTTCCATAAAATATATAAAAAAAAATTCAGCGAAATATATTCAGTAGTTTTTAATAAAATTAAAATAATAATTACAACTCTTATATGAAACGATCACGTGACTATGATATGAAACGATCACATGACCCACTTCAAAATGATATATGGCATCCATCTTGTTTCAAAATCGTGATTTTTTTAAAGTTATTTTTAATTCATATTGAGTGTTGCATCCGTACTAAAACTACTTTATTCTTGCTTAAATTCTGTGCATCTACATACTGAAACAACGCAATGACAATATATTTGAGTTTAAATGCTCATCTAAATTTGATTATTTCTACAACTAAGCCTATTTTTCACCTATGTAAAATGTAAACAGCAAAATATATAGAATGAGTTGTATTAGAATTCCTGTATTTTTTTAACACAAAATAATTTAGTCCATGGAGTCTGCATGGCTGATATGAATGAAATATTAATTGATTTCATAAAGAGAAGGACGTTTTTTTCGATGAAGTTTCAAGCATAGAGTTTAATTTTTTGTAGCTCCGTGGTCTTAAACAAAATGTTTAAATAAAATGATTATAGTATTGTGATGAATGAAATGAATGGGAGAAAGTTATGAATGAAATCCTGTTTTTATAGAGAGATCCAGGCGTGTTATTTTTTCTATGACGTCATTTGAATTAATTTCAGTTGTTTTCGATGAAATTTTCAAATATAATAAATTATCGTAGTATTATGATAATTCTAAAACTATTACCGAGGAATGTATAACATTTTAGAGATGTTTAAACCAGGCAATTTATATTTCAATGCCGCCATTTGAATTAAGTTCATTTTTTTCGATGAAGGTTTAAGTTTTCAAATATAATAAATTAATGCAGTATTGTGATAAGTTTCAAAATATTACCGAGGAATGTATTGCATTTTAGACTTGTTTAAATAAAATTGCATTGAAGTTGGAAAGTGTTTCATAATCAATGCTTTAAGCATGATTGATCTTTCTGGTTTGATATTACAAAAGTTGAGTTTTATTTTACAAAATGCTATTCGCGCAAACCCATGTCGATTCATTGGACTGGATCGATTTTTTCATCTGTGATCACTTAAGGGAGGGGGGGGGGGGGATCTTTACTGCTGTCTTTATGATTTGGGGAATATAGGTCTAAACAATTTTTCTTCGAATTCTTAAACATATAATATAATTATGATTTAAATGTCATGAGACAGTTCTTGAGCCCCTGACATATGAGTATTTTTTTAAGATATGGGGTCGTCCAACACCATACCATGGGCATAGGCGTTGGCAAGATCTTTAAAAGAGCATTCGATATTCGAATGAGGGTTACAGTACATACTTTTGTTTTTCAATATGGACCCCATGGATAACTAATAGACTTTTTCCCGGCGAATGAAAGAATTATTATATCCCCTCTCATACCATGGGCCTCAAAATGTTCCGTTCTTGAATCTTGGGGCCCCAAAGAGTTTTAATCCGGCCCCGCCCCTCCTTGAAAAGTTGAGGCTTTTTCATAAAAAAATCTGTGTAACCCCCTATTTCCACCATGGAAGTTCCTCTTGTCAAGGAATTTCCAAGTGGTCATACTTTTTAGATAAGAATTTTCACTAAATAACGCAAGACTTTTTTTTTTTTAAGAAATTAATTGGAACCTGGTTGTATCGTTAATTATATAATTAATAAATTAATTATGCTTAACTTATTATAACCTTCTTATAAAATTCCCTACTGGATTTTTCTTCCAAAAAAATTATCTGTATATTACCAGATTTTTACTGGATAAAAGGAATGGTGTGTGTGTGTGTGTGTGGGGGGGGGGGTATTAATGGTATCATTACTACAATACTGTTATCTTTTGAACCCCAAATATTTTAAACTTATTCAACACTGTAAGTGTTTAATGCTTTTAAGCACAAAGGACATAAAACTCCTTTTTCAGGTGAAAAAAGTGCTGTTGGAGGGGGGGGGGGGAGATATTTTTCAAAAGTTACTCGAGATATTGATGAGACAAAAGAAATGGGTACCTTAAAAAGTTGAAGAGCTCTAGCATATGCCTGGTGGTAAATGAAATGACGACCTTGTATTTTGCAGGACATTATTCAACGAACAGTTAACATTTTATTTATAATAATTCAAGTGCGGTTAAAAACTACCAGTGGACAAAACTCTTCGTTAGTAATCAGCTTCAGACAAAAAGTACAAAGGCATCAACTGATTTATCTCTTCCAGTCTCGGAGTCCAAACGAGCCTCCTTGCGCAAATTGGTGAACTTACGCAATATTTTATCTGGAGATTTTGAATATAATTAAGAATTAAGAAAATATAAGTTATAGTGATTTGATTACTAAATTGATTACAAATTCAGCAGTGAAACATATGATTAAATAAATAAATAAATAAAACTAGAACAGTATTAAAAGGAAAACTGAAGTTAATAAAAGCGTTACTGAGATATTTCTAAATTACATGCTAGAAAATCTACGAAAACTAATATGTGTAGCCCATTAATACCATCTCAGCTGAAGATCAAGCTTTTTTGGAGTGATTATATGTATTGTTACAAAGTAAATAAGAATAAATGGCATGTGCATCATTTTTTAAAAAGTAGTGTGTATCACATTTAAAAATTAATATGTAGCACTTTTAAAAATAAAACTGTACTTATTCTTAAAAATTACTGAGAATCACCTTTTAAAATTAATGCATACCACTTTTTAAAATTTACTGTGCACCACCTATTAAAATTAATGTATACCACTTTTAAAAATTACTGTGCACCACCTTTTAAAAATTAGAGTGCACCACTTTTTAAAAATATTCTACTTTTGAGAACATTCTGTCCTTCTAGAGACATATCAACTAAACTACCAAATTAAACATTCATGAACATACCAAATGCAGTAATCTTTCTATGTTTCCAGGTATAAGTTTAAATTGTTTATATAAATTCACTCGCAAGAAGAAACATAAAGGCATGAGGGAGGAACCACACAGCTGTCGCCGAATTCTAATTCCAAACAGCATTTTTCTTAGTGTTTCTCTGAATTACATGATATTTGTATTAGATTTTTTGGGATTCATATTATTTCAATATTGCGAAAATTTATTGATTTTATCGAAATTGTGTTCTGACCACAATCGTTCTATAAAAGTCCCCCTGTATTGCTACTACAATATTCTGTGACTTCTAATCAAAATCACAATTCTCCAGGGGGGAATTCTGAACACCCTTAAATACGCCCATGTGTCCTTTTCATAGTCTGGACCACGTAGCCTCTGTTTTGGGACAAAAGTACAAGTATATAAACCTTATGGGTGAAACAGCCCAGTGGTTAGCGCACGGGAATTGTACTCAGACTACGCGAGTTCGATTCCCGGCTCTACATAAACTGTTCCCGTGTTCACGCAGAGTACGAGCACATCAAATATGTGGGTCCTTAAGACCTTTCGAGAGGTTGGTGGTAGGGGAAAGGGGATACAGTCCCTGTGGATGCCGCCCCCACTGGGTTCCGATTTACATTGAATGGCACTTCTTGCACTTCCCATTTGGGTAGGTCGGACGGTTTGAATCGAAGAAGAAGTATATAAACCATAAATATATTACTTAAGATAATGAATTTATATTGTTTAATTTATTTTTAAAGGATATTTGTATATATTTGATTTTTATAAATGAAGATAAGGAATTAAAACACTATCATAATTTCAAAACACATATGAAATTATTCGAGATCAAGGTAAGGCCATCATGACTGAATAAAAATTATATATCATGAGAACATAACATATGGTACGTTAATCAATAAGTCCCTTAGCAATAGCAGACAAATTTGTATCTGTATATTGCTACTTTCTCCAGGAGTTTTTGTTTCCAAAGCTTTATGTCTGAAAATTAGTTACCGTAGATCTGAACTTATAAAAAGGTTCTCAAAATTTAATGGAGCATATGTAGAGTTTTCTATGACTATGCTTACTGTATAAAACTCGCATAGTGAAAATTATTTCTTTCAAACAGGCCGAAAAAAAAAATCGTATATTTCAATCCCTATTCTTAGAAAGAGTAGCCTCAGTGCGAGAAATCTCACACCTAAAGAACTCTTATCAAATTAATTGTTCCTCAAAGGTTGAACCCATTTCGTGCAATACGGAGATACCTTCCTTATCAAGTATATAAATATTTATAGATGCATTATAACAAAGAAATTTAAATAATAAAATAAACAAATCCTGTAACGATATTGCTAAAATATTAAAAAAAATTATTGATATACAAATTACAAAGTTTTTTAAAAATAATTATTTTTTTAGTAAAGAGTATGTTCAGCAATTTTATAAATTACAAGAACACAGTCTATATTCTGCAAAATATCTCTTTCAGACGCCATTAACATGAATGATTCAAGTCGATGGTCATTCATTGTGCTTCTTAATCTGTTTTTAATACATTTTAGTGTGGAGAACGATCTTTTACGTGCAACTTGTGTTTCGGATAATGTTAATAGATATTTATATGCACTATGAAGCAATCAATATGTTTCAACAAATTAGCAATATGAAGCAAGCAATATGTTTCACACGCAAACTGCATTTTTGCAGCACCTGTAGTGTAAACAGCATATCACATAATTTTTGTAAAAGTTTGTTGTAAGTATTTCTGAACATATTTAAACTAATAATATTTTTGCGGGAAGGAATAAATAATGATAAGAAATCAGCCGTATTAATGTTGTATGTACTTTACAGGGATTTTAACAATATCTAAGGGGTGATAAAGGTTGAACATAGCTTAGAGCACCTCTATTATTGACGGCAGTACTTAGATCGACAAGAACTCTTTCTTTTGTATTAGACTTACACACACACGTCCCACACAGTTACTGTATGTTTACTGTATGCTTACTGTATATATAGTGTGGTATAGAATTTTTAAGAGTAGGGTGTTTTTTGTATAGTGTGTTGTGTTTTATGTATACGTGGTGTTGACTACTTGGTTGATAATAACCAATTGAATATACCTCATCAAAAACCAATGATTGTCTCTCAAGAATACATTATGTTTAATCTCAGGAATACTTATGTCCTCAAGACTTATTATGTTTTCAAGCAAATATGTTAACCAGCACAGAAAAAATGTAACCCTATGTATAAATTTTTTTGATAATTAATAAACGTTGCTTTGGAGCGTAGGACGATGGCATTGGAAGTTGGCTTCTGCTAATTTCCTTCCCGGCCGTCCAAATGGTTGCTCATGTCCTCTGGATGAGTCGGACGGTCTGGGTCTTCTACACACACGTCCCATATGCACATGTACAGTTTCCATTTATGTGACAGATGTTTCACAGATTTTCTGTGAGGCGAGTGTTACCTCTTCCCTCTGATAAGGTCACCCTTCGAAATAATTCCAAGAAGCCTTGCCTCAGGCAATTGTTTTCAGATATTTACACCGACTAATATACAGTATTCTGTGGATATTTATTAGGGATTTGATTTAGTTAGTCCATTGACATAGGTTTAGTAGCTTGATATATTGTTTTTCCAATAAATTTTCGGGAAAAATATCGTCTGCATAATGCTATTTCTATGGAATGTTTAATTATGTTATTTTATTAATATCTCGACAACCTCTCGTCCTAGACTTCTAGAAACTCAAAACGTGGACTAAATTTTAAGAGGCTATTCTAAGACCCACAAACTTTCATAAAATTCGGTACACAGGTTTTGTCGTGTTGATGAGATACATGCACACAAGAAGATATTCAATTTTATTTGTATACGAGTAGATAAACAGAGTCGAAGATTTGGAAGAAATATTAAGTATTGTTAACAAAAGGTTATCTTTCCAAATGCAAAAATATTGTGATAACAAATTAATTAATATCATTCTTCAAATATCATCTTCGTAATATCATTCATTAATATCTATCTAATTAGGACGTTCCTATTACGAGAGAAGATATTAATTTTGTGCTTCAGTTTTAATTTATACTCCAAATTTTACTTATTTGACTTGATATTTATTAAATATCAATGTTATTTTGGTTTTGCACATACGTATAAAGACATTTTATTCAAACAAAAAATGTCGAAATATAAATTTTATGGTATAATTTTCTTTTTAAATCAGTGGCATAAATGAGTGAAAATAAGTATTTTCTATAGAAATTATATATATTGTATTACATTTATATATTTATAAATGTCATCACGCTGTGTAAAGAAAGTCATGTGCAGTATTTTTTCAATGATGTCTGTGAACACGATAATTCGAGCAAACTGAATATAAAATTGAATGAAATTTTGTACGATAAGTTTAATCAATGAACATACGATAACTATTGATTTTCAGGACGCTCAGATCAAGGAATAACTCTCAAATTTGAAAATCAAAAAAAGAATAACAATTTAAAATTGTTAAACTTTATAATAATGTTATTTCTGATGTACTTTTTATTGAAAAGCAAATGTCATCATTTACAGAATATTAACATGCGTCGTCGAATCAATATCACTCCAGTGCTCCGTTTTTTCCATGCGCAACCATGGCAGTGATATATCGCGGGCATAATACGCTTCGTACGCCCCTAAATAAGCGAGTCACAAGTAAATAAAAACATTTGTAGTTGCAAAAAATATAAAAAAATCTTTTACATCAGAAGAAAAATTAGCACGTTGAACATCCAAGTGAGAGTTATATTTAATTCACACGGGGTTTATTCAAGAAATTATGTGAATTAAATATTGCTCCAACCATGGATTGAATACTATATTCTGTCAGTTGAATATGCTTTACATTTACCATGCAATGCTAAATGCAGACACTTTCTGAGTGGGCTCTTGGATCCAGCTTTTTCTTCAATATAAATATGTGGCCTCAAAAGGATCAGGTTCTAAATTTTTTTTCGAATTTGGTAAGCAATGTATTAAAAAATAATAATAATAATTTCTATCCGCAAATTTTTATTGAAGTAAAGTCAAATTTTCAGAGAACTCTTATAATATTGAAATAATTAATTTCAAAACATAAATTTTCACCTCTTAAATTCATGAATGTAAAAAGAAGCAAATAAAATAACACTCGTCTATATAAAAGTTTGTGATATAGTTCTAGTGTTCTGTTCTTGGAAGCTACGACGGATAAATTTGACCTTCTTTTACCATCTGCTGAGAATAAAACTGATTTTGAAGTCGGAATTTCAACGCATCATTTACTTTAAATGTTCATTACTTTTAAATCAAATCGAATTAAAAAAATCTCTTCGAGCCATTGTCCGTGTGAGTAGACTAGAAGTAGCTTTATACCGGATTTTGCCGCTGCTAGAAACTTCGATTTTCCACTACAGACATCTTTTAGTATGTCAGATTTATGGTTTAAACGAGACTCATGCAGGAGTTGAGTTTGACAAAAGAAAAAATTGTTGACCCAATCCAGCAGCGTCTGATCGAAATACCAACCCGCTACGGATTGTAATTCAACATTTTTAAATGTCTAACTCGATTCATATTCACCACTTTGATTCTTGACGCCGAGCTGACAGGTTGTGTTTTCTTTTGCTCCGCTCAAAGAATGAGATCTCGCACCAACGTACCAATCCATGAGTCGCCTCCGCCTGACATCACTAAGCCTCCAGATCCTGTTGCAGGAGGATTAAGCACCAATATGATATCTAATATTGACGAAAGTGTTGAAATGACGGACTGGTTGATAGAAGAGGCCGAGTACTTAGCCAAAGTATCTGTCAATGCAGACCCCAGAGTCGAAGCTAAAAGACTCAGAGATGTCATCAATGAAAAGACATTCTTATGGAGAAAAACTGACAACAACTTGGACAAAGACAAGTTGAAAGACATCATCGACAAGTGTGAGCTGACTTTGACAAAGCTCATCGAGGTCCACAACTTGCCGACATATGGTGAGTCCTGTCGGAGGCTTTCCTCCGGCAGTTATTTGATGACCTCTAGCTCTCCCAACCAGGCTACTACCTCCAACTTGCCAGACAATAGTAATGTAAATGTTAAGGTTTCTCAAAATGCTAAAATTCCTGTAAATAATAGTAGTGCTAAAAATCATCCCCGTAGTGCAGATGAGGATGGCTTCCAAAAACCGCAAAAAAGGCATACTGCCAGCTTAATTTCAGCTACACTGATAGATAATCCCTCCACCTCGAATTTTGCAAATAGTACCAAGACTGTTTTTTCTACTGCTGAAAATGAAGATAATAATGTTAATGAAGCTCCCAAAAGGGAACGTAAACCTCCACCATTCTTCATAGCTCTTACTACCAATTCGTCAAAACTCATTAATGACATTAAGAAAATTGTATCAAACCTAAGCTCAAAATTAACTGGATCAGGAGATTTCATAAAAGTACATGTTAACCTCAGAGTGGACTATATGAAAATACAAAACTTTCTTGTTATAAACAAGGTGGAGTTCAAATCCTACCTATTAGATGATCAAAAACCCTTAAAAGTTGTTGTTAGAGGACTTCCAATTTGCACGGAAACCACGGCTATTGCACGTGAACTAGAGTGCTTGGGTCTTAAGCCAATCAGCGTCACGCAATTAGCAAGAGTCCCAAAAACCAACTGAGTCAATATGCCGTTGTTTTACGTGCAAATTGTAAAAACCCCAGTAAATGAACAAATTTACAAACTAACTAATCTGTTCAATATCATTGTTAAAGTTGAAAAGTATCGTGGCTCTAAGCCAGTGGTCCAATGTTTCAGGTGCCAGTCATTCTTTCATACAAGCAATGCTTGTCACTTGCCACCAAACTGTGTGAAGTGTGCTGAACCACACTTCACAAAAGAATGCACTAAGGTTTATGAGGCACCCTGCAAATGTATAAACTATGGAAGCCAACATCCTGCTTCATACAGAAACTGCCCTAGATTCCCGAAGCTTAAAGCTTCACCTACTGCCAACTCCACCTTTGTTAAAAAGCTTGTGAACCCACAGAGGTCATATGCCAACGTTACAGAAGGGCATATGCCAACGTTACAGAAGGGCGTAGTGAGGACCCCAAAAAGACATCCAATGTCAACTCCAAATTAGCAGCACCTCAAGGAGCTCCCACTAACAATGCTGCAGATGACTTTCTAAATTATCTTTTCAGATTTGAGGATAGATATGGAATGGAAATTACTAGTAGAGCATTTAAAAAGCCCTTCCAGCCATGCGGTCTGCTCCTACCGAAATAGATAGAGTAAATATAATTTACGAGAGCGTCTTTGCTCTCGTTAACCAAGGTTAGCCCCCCCTCTTTCGGCCATGGTTGTGCCCTTACGAATCTTGAAGGATCTTACCATTGGCATCTGGAATGCCAATGAACTTAAAGGTAAAATCCAGAAAGCTAGGGACTTTTGTATATCTCATAACTTAGATCTGTTCTTGGTCCAAGAGACCCACGAAGGGAAAAACTGTAAAATTGCTAACTATAATTTTTACAATGACGACAGGCATCAAGTAAGCAATCATCCCTCGGGAGGTACTGCTATTTATATTAGTAATAAAATTAAGCATTCACGTCTTCCCACTCCTCCTCCTCAAGCTGGTGAGGCTACTGTTGTAGAACTGAATCTGACAAATAATCCGACTCTGACCATTGCGTCTGTCTACTTTCCGCCCAGGTAAAAAACTGGTCCTGTCCTTGCTGATCTTCATTCCCTTTTCAAAATTTCGCCCCATGTAATAGTTGCTGGTGATTTCAACGCTAAAAGCCAAGCCTGGGGTTGTCCTCGAGTTGATGTTCGAGGTTCTAAGCTTAAGCGCTGGGCCGACGAGCACAAATATGAGATTGTAGCTCCAGGTGATCCCACCCATCAAAATAATGTTATAGATTTTGCCATCACCAGCAACATTCCTTATACATATTGCATGGAGGCCTTTAATGAGCTTGCTTCAGATCATCTCCCTATTATTTATACTCTGGAACTTAATAAATACAATCTTCGTCTCACGGCAAAGCTAAAAACTGATTGGGAAAAATATAAAAGCATACTTGCTAATGAAATTCCGCCCCCTCCTGTTGCTAGCTTCATGGACCAATTGGACGAGGAGGTAGAAAAATTTGAAGATATGCTTCGTAATGCCTACTCCGCGTCCTCTTGGCCCAAGTAAACTAAAGTGGACTATTACAGGTTACCGCAGGACATCCGGGAGATGATCAGAGATAGAAATCGTCTACGTAAAGAATGGCAGGCCAACAGAGATCCCAGCCTTAAGCGTGAACTTAATTTCTCACGAGCCCAGGTCAGATCACGTCTTAAGGCATACTCCAGTGCGCGGTGGAACACTTATGTTGAGTCCTTAACGACTGAAGACAACACTATTTGGAGGGCTACCTCACTTTATCGTAGGCACAAAATTCACATTCCGACCCTTGAAGGGCCAAATGGAAGGGCCATCTCTAACACACAAAAGGCTGAACTGCTTGCAGACAGTCTTAGAAGCCAGTTTGAACCACATCATGATGTTATCGATCCCAGAACGGTATCGATTGTTGTTCCCAAGGTTGAACAATTTCTCTCTTCACCTACACATAGAACTATGACTGATGTTACTTATGATGAACTTCTTCCCCGTATTCAAAATCTGAAAAAGAATAAAGCTCCTGGGAAGGACCTTCTTTCTCCTAACATGCTTAAGAATCTACCTAATCTCCTTAAAAGCTATCTTGCTAAACTCCTTAACCTTCTTTTACATTTTAACTATTTTACTAAGGCTTGAAAGGTTGCTATTGTTGCTCCCATTATCAAGACTGGTCAAAATCTCACTTTACCTGTTAACTATAGGCCTATTTCTCTTCTTTCCTGTCTTTCTAAGCTTTGAGTATGTGATCTTGTAGCGATTGGATGAGTTCTGCGACCAGAAAAACATTCTGATACCTGAACAGTATGGGTTCAGGAAGAAGCAATCTACGGAACATCAACTTCTTCAGGTCGTTGAACTTATTCATGAAGCTCGCAGCATACAAGAAAGCACTTGTATAGTTTTCATTGACATTCAAAAGGCGTTTGATAAGGTATGGATAAATGGTCTGTTATTCAAGCTTATCAAGCGCTCTTTTCCTCCTGATCTTATTAAAATTCTTCATTCGTACTTAACGGAGCGTAGCTTCGTGGTTTGAGTCTCTAATCTTCTCTCCTCTCCCAGGAATATTCTCAGCGGGGTTCCTTAAGGTTCTCTTGTTGGACCCAGATTGTTCAACCTTTATATTAATAATATTCCACGTTCCCCCGGTGTCTCCCTTATCCTTTACGCTGATGACACAGCCCTGATCGCACAACATGAACAGACACATATCGTGAACGAAATCCTGCAAAATTAACTTCAAGACATGATGCAATGGCTTACCAAATAGAGAATCAAAGTTAATGTTGGCAAATGTGCAGCAGTTACCTTCCCACCGCTAGGGATCCTCTAACACTAATTTAATACTTAATAATGAGCCTATTCCCTGGCAACCTTATTATAAGTACCTTGGAGTGTACTTAGATTCACAATTATAATGGAAGCATCGCATTTCAGAAACATACAAGAAATTGAAGCTTTCATTCATCGAGCTCCGTCCCCTATTGGCTGGAAATAGCCGCCTGTCAATCCATAATAAGTTACTACTATACAAGTCCTGTATTCGTCTAATCATGACGCACGGTGCTCCTATCTGGGGTATTGCAGCAGAGGTTGACCTAAAGAAGCTTCAAGTCATTCAAAATAACGCTTTGCGTTCGTTTGCAAATCTTCCGAACTACGTCCGATAAGAAATTCTGCACAAAGATCTTAAAATTAGGCCAATTTTGGAACACGTCAAAAAGTTATCTATTAAATTTCATAGAGGTCTGAGAAGTGTCAATAATCCTACGTTAGACAGTATCCATCGTTACCATCCTCGTAACCCGAAGGCGCGAAAGCGCCCCCGGTCGATATCTGGAAGAGCTGTACGTGATATTTATTTCCGCCCTAAAAAACGGAATCGTCTAACATAATTTTATCTTTCTCTCTGTTTTATGGTGCAACCTTCTAGCTATTTCTGTACTTCTCCCTTGCATTTGGGAATTTCGCGTATTTTACAAGCTTTCTTTAAATTTTAAATCTTAAACTTTTGATAGGTATTTCACGCTCAAGGCCCTGTGCCCCTAGGGGTGCACTTCTGTCTCCCCATTTTTCGTCTTAGCTACTGGACGCCTACTTGGGCCCCAATCCATTCCCTTCTGAAATCTTGGTAATCGGCATGATTTCGATCACTGTCTTCCCCCCAAGCATCTGTTAGTTTCTATTTTTCCTTTTCTGAACTTCTTTTTCTTGAACTTCCTTTTCGCCTGAAGTTTAAAGGGAGGATTTTATCCTCTCCTGGGCACTTCACTAATCCCCCCTGCCTTGAGCCTTGAAATGTCTAACTCATATGGACAATTTTCTGTTTTTATAGTTTGTAATCCTTGTTTACGCATTTATCCAGTTACTCCCATAAAAATTAATTGGAATGTGGCACCACTCAACTTTTTTATACTAGAATCTATTTTCAGGTAACATGTATTTTTTATTTTTCAAACTTTATAAGAAAAATTTTGAAAAATCTGTATTGGTGGTGCAAACGATCGCTATTATAACTCATTATACCCTTCAAAGGGATAACTCAAATAAGTACGCCGACCCACCCGAAGGTATACGGGAGAGATGCTTCATCGCTGCAATAGCGCACCCAGGACACCTGGCCGTGGTCAAAGCCACGGCGCTCCACCCCATCCGCACGCCGCCAGCCAATGCCAAACGCGCGGGCAGGGGGCACAAGACGCCAAAATCCAGCCCGGGCAACCACGGACTACGATCTGTGAGAGTCATCCTCTGACGGTCCCACACACTTTATTAACACAAGATATACAAATAATACAAGAACCCTTCATTTAGGGTTAAGCCATTCCTTCCTTCATTCTTAAGGAGAATAAGTACCAAACCTTGGTAAAAAAATTAAACATAATCCAACTCGGATTTAAACATAAATATAATACAATGCATATAATACAATGCAATTCATTAATATAACAACAATAATACAATGCCCTTCAATACAATATAACAACAATACAATGCAATTCATAATTCCATACAATAACAATAACAATACAATGTAATTTTTAATCCAATTCACAAACCATCAAAATAACTTTTCCAACATTCAATACATATTACAAATACTTTCAATAATAATTTTCATTATACATTTCTTAATTCATAAAACCATCTTATATACAAACTTCCATCATATTTACACATTCCATCACTTTGTAAAAAGCATAAAATTCATATGACATAAAATAATCAAATCCATCTCTTCAATTACAAATCACTAACATCATTACGAAACTTAATCCATTTCGAGGGAAAGAGCATTCTTCATAATCTCCCTAATTCCATTTCTACTTTTCAAACTACAACAAAGAAGATATATACAAACATTCTTAAAATTTTTAGGGAAATATATACAACGAATATTATCCCACAGATCGCACTCATAAATAGTATGTCGAATAGAACCACTAGCCTTGCCACAATGGCAAGTTCCCTCTTTACCAAAGAATCTGTGTTGGTATTCACGAAAAGCCCCATGTCCAGTCAATACTTGGTTGATGAAGAAGTCACCATGGAGCCTTTTAATTGACACTGTCTTGATTTAATTAAGTAGAATCTTGCCAATATTTGTCAGATCCCACCTCTCTTGCCATTCAGCCATCACTTCTTTTTGAATCCTCTTCTTTATTTGGTCTTTGCTTAGCTTAAATTGATAATCAATTATCATTCTCTTGGTAGCTTCTTTTGCAAGTTCATCCGCTTTTTCGTTACCTACTATTCCAATATGGGCTTTTACCCAATGTAATCGAACAATTTCTCTGTTATTAATCAAACATTCTTTCAAATGTTGGATTTGAAGATTATTATTTTCATAAGCTCTAAGTGCTTGTAACACTGAACGAGAATCCGTGCAAATGTGCGTTTCTCTAATGTTCTCTTGTATGTATTCGATTGATTTCTGAATAGCAAATAATTCGGCATTAAAAACCGTTGTTTCATCATTTAATCTAAATTGTTCTTGATGAACAATATTTTCACCTTGAAAAACGACGAAAGCACTCCCCACTTTTCCATCTATTTTCGAACCATCAGTGTAGATAGTTCTTTCTTCATTTTTTGGTAATACATCATTCCACTTAACAAAAATTTCCTCCCAAGGAGGCTTTTGTATATAACTTGATTTTTCGATGTTATTAATATCAATAATATCACTTCCAATCTGTACATTTTCCATTTCATGTAAGCTTTTGTATAATTTCGTATCCCCCTTCAACTTCAAATCGAGGGGCAAACAACCTGCTAATACTTGTAGGTCCATATTTGAAGTGGTTCTATAACACTTTGTTATCGATAGTAAAGCGATCCTCTGTATCTGATTGACTTCGTCATTAGTTC
This sequence comes from Amaurobius ferox, assembly GCA_951213105.1. NCBI lineage: Eukaryota > Metazoa > Arthropoda > Arachnida > Araneae > Amaurobiidae > Amaurobius > Amaurobius ferox. The sequence continues at coordinate 35,115,656 of OX578152.1, read as the reverse complement.
TCCTAATGTCTCTGTACCAAATTTCGGCACCGTAAGTAATGAACTTTTCCACTGCTTTTAAATAAATCTCTTTTCTAATTTCGGGCTTCAAGCCCCACGTTGCTCTAATAAATCTGTTAAGTTTGCTTTGAAATTTAATAACTTTACTTTTAATCTCATTTAAATGAGGGATCCAAGTTAATTTGCAATCAAATTTCAAACCTAAATATTTCAAGTTCTTATCATAACTTATTCTTTTGTTATACAATTTTATGTTGGGAATACAAGTTATATTCTTTTTAAAAGGAAACATAATAAATTTGGTTTTATCCACACTAAATTTTAAACCAAATTCTTCCGCCCAGTGTTCCAATCTCATAATTATCTTTGTCCCCATATCTCCAAAGAGGTATGACGCGCTAGCACTCATAATGATTGCTATGTCGTCCGCAAACGCTTGTACTCTTATTTCATTACTGCCAAAATCCATCCTTAAAACTTCATCTACTATCATGAGCCACAAAATTGGGGCTAAACTAGAACCTTGGGGAATTCCTATATTGTAATCCAAGTATATATCAGAATCTTCCAAGTAAATTTTTCTCTCACTGAGAAAATCATTTACTAAGTTCCTTAGTTCATCAGGTAAGGCAAATTTATTCATTTGACCTCTCACATCCTTCCATTTTACAGAATTGAAAGCATTTTTGATGTCTAATGAGACCAGACACGTTATTTTATTTTTATTCTTATTTTCATATCTATTTTCAATAATTGCTTTCAAAGCGTCAATAGTACTTTTATGCTTTCTAAAACCATATTGTTTTTCACTCAATTGGTTTTTAAGACTGTAATTCAACCTAAGTGTTATCATCTTATCCAAGATTTTTCCCCAAACAGGGAGCAGACAAATAGGTCTGTAAGAACTTGCCTCTTGTTTATCCTTTCCCTCTTTGGGAAATAGGATAACTTTAGCTATTTTCCATACTTTGGGAAATTTAGCAAATTCTAAGCATTTGTTCATAATATTTAAAAACCAATCTTTATTTACAAGGTAAACTTCTTTGAATATTTCGAGAGTAAGTCCGTTATGACTAGGAGCTTTGTTAGGATTCATACCATCAATTGCTCTACGTACTTCGTAATGAGTGAAGTAAGGATAAGTCCTATATTCTTGTTCGTCCAGTTCAGAGGAATAAATCTCCCGACTCATGAACCCTCTAGGGACATCTTCATCCGACCCAGTAGGGTGTGTCGCGGGGGTGACGCCTTGCGCTAGGCCAATTCCCCGGGACCCCAATCCCTTCAAAGGGATAAAGAATATCTCCTCTCCCCTCCTCCCCGAGGGGACTAATGATGTCCCGACCGAACATAGAAATTATATCGCAGCTGTTTTTCACTACAATGATTAATTGACACTATTATCATGATCATTGAGCCATAAATAACCCCTTTTATGAATAATTACGTGAAATTTTGTCCTATACTCCCATGTTAAGAAAATATAAAATTTCGAAGTTTTCGCTCGCATTTAAAAATATTCCATTAGATGTATCGTTAACAAAGATAGTTTTGTGAAAATAAATATTTGCAACAGTTATTGTGTACACAAGAAATCGACCGCAAACAAACTATTGTCACTATCTCAAAATATTGAAAGCGTAACAAAGAAAATGTCACATGACATCAGAAGCGACCTCTGATTGGAGGGAGAGGCCACTCTCTCTACCGACTCCACTCGATGAACACCGTCACCTTCGAGATCTAAAGAGGCCTCCCAACTCCCTCGTGACGTCACGGAAAAGGGTGCTAGAAAATTGTGCACTCTAATGTAAAGCTTATGGAGATATATGGAGTTCTTGTGAAAAGAGGTTATTTTTTAATAATTCTACAGCCATAACAGGTATGCAAACTTTTCTATATGTATATTAATGTTTCTGGCAGTCGCCGCCAGTAAAAGAAATTATTTTTTTTGATAATTTTTGTAATAAATGATGCATTTTCCGTGCATCGTCTGTTAAGCCTTAACGTCAATGCTTATAGTACGTAAAGAGATGTGTATTTTGCAATTTTTCGTTTATTATATATTTGCATTTTATAACTTTTTAAAGGTTTATATGTCTTTCTATGCATACGTTATTGGTTTACGTAATTTCTATCAGTAAACCGTATATTTTTGTATCGGTTTTAACTTGATGATTATAGCACGTTAACGTCGTATTCCTACATCAAAATATTGTTTGTTTAAATTATTTACCTTCAATTTTATTTATGCCGAGCTTCCGTGTATTTATTTATCAGAGATTTTGCAGGATCACAGACATTTTTTTTTGTTTTTTCCGTTTGAATGAGATTTTAGAAGTTTGTGATAGCCAGTGGCGCACCCACGGGGGGGGCCGAGGGGGCCCTGGCCCCCCCCTTGGGCTGACAAAGCAAAACGCGAAGGGCGCTGTCAGCACAAGAAAGAACTAGGTCTGCCTTCGAGAAAGTATAAAAAAAAACATTTACAACCATTATTGTAATAAATAATTTTAATCATTGTGAAGAAAACAATTCCAGCATATCCCAACACTTACACTGAATGTAATTATACATATAAAGCTCTTTATCGTACTGTACAAATTATAAATTAATTCGCACTAAAGGCGCCAATTCTGGAAACCCGTTCTTCTTAAGACGTTTCTACCTGTGATTGAATTTAACTAATGGACTCGTCCAAAATCACGTGACCCAAACGCGCCTGGTGCTCTGTTCTGGACGAAACTCTATGGGGGAAGCGGCTGTTCGCTCGAAAACTCGAGGATTTCGTTTACCCAGTGAGAAAATTGTGGAAGTGAATAAATAGATCGTGCCAACGCTTCGCGAATTAAGTGTTGCTGTGAGTTGAAATAAAGTGCGACGTTACGACACAAGGTGATAACAGTGAATTGGTAGTTTCGGAACGAGGGCCTGCGTGGTGAATAGCTGAATTTAATAATGGTCCTGAACTTTCAACTGATCTTACAGTGAAATGCATCTTTAACGATCAGTGTGTGTGTTTATGTGCGTATTTCGGCTATATAGCAAATTTTGTTCTTGAATAACTGAGGAGCAAGGTAAAAAAAAAAGACAATGAGTGAAAAACGAAAAGGGCTAGGCCAACAGACACTGGGAAATTATTTAAAAAAAAAAGTAAGATTGCAAATAGTGACGTTCCCAACGACGTTTCCCTGAGCTCTTGTTACATTGATGAGGCTGCAGTCGAAGCAAGCAACAGCCGTGACCCCGGGCTGTCTTCAAACGCTTGTGAGGAGGTAAAGGTAGGACAAAACACAATACCAAACACAGTTGAAATAGAAATTCTGGCTGCAGATATTTTTAATTATGTCAAGAAATCTAACCTCACAGATGAAGATAGGATAACAGCGCTAAAAAATCTTTGGGAACCATATGCAAATTACAGTTTTCCTGCTACTGTCACTAGTGCTGTATCAAGTCAAGGAAAACCTCACCACACTCGGAAGTTCTGCTCATCTTGGTTGAGTAAGCATAACTGGCTAGCTTACTCAAAGGCAGAGGACAGTGCCTATTGCAAATTTTGTGTTCTCTTTGCACCCCATGAAGTTGGTTTAAGATCCACACAAGCTACAGGTCAACTTGTTTCAAAAGGATTTAATAATTGGAAGAAGGCCTTGGAGAAGTTCTGTCAACATGAAAATTTTTTCTATCATAAGGATTCAGTTCTCAAAGCCGATGAGTTCTTAAGGGTCACGGAAGGAAAAACGGTTCCTGTGGATCAAGTAATGGACAGAGGAAAGCAAAAACAAGTTTTGCAGAATAGGGCTATTCTTAAACCTATTATCAAAACAGTGATTTTTTGTGGAAGGCAAGGGCTGGCCATGAGAGGGCATAGAGACTGTGGGGATTTGGAAGTATTGTCAGAACCATGCCAATGCGAAGGAAATTTTAGAGCCCTTTTGCGACTCCGAGTTGATGCAGGAGAAGAAATACTGAAAACTCATCTACAAGGTTGTGCAAAAAATGCAACTTACATAAGTTGGAATATACAAAATGAGATTATTTCAGCATGCAATGATTCCATTGTGAAGCACATAGCAACTGAGGTGAATGAGGCCAAATGTTTTGCGGTTTTATGTGACGAAACCACAGATATTGCAACGGTAGAGCAAATGACACTTTGCGTTCGTTATTTGAAACGGTTTGAAACAAATGATAAGTATAAAATTGAATTTAAGATAGTGGAGAACTTCCTTAAGTTTGTGCCCCTGACTGAAACTACAGGTCGAGCAATTGCAGATGCTATTCTTAAAGGCCTTGCAGACTGCAACATTGATACGTCTTTCCTCCGTGGACAAGGGTTCGATGGAGCTTCTGCAATGAGTGGAGAGTACAATGGCGCCCAAGCAATTATATATGAGCAACACCCCAAAGCCCCCTACGTTCATTGTGCATCACACTGTTTGAACTTAGCCATAACTTATTCATCTAGAGTTCCGGATATCCGAAACAGCTTTGGAATAATAGGGAAAATCTCTAGTTTTTTCAACACACCAAAACGAAACCTTGTTCTCACCAGCAAAATTAATGCAGCTAATCAGGGAGAGACAGAAATCAGTGCCAAAAAACTGAAGAAATTATGCCCTACTCGTTGGGTGGAGAGACATGATGCCGTCACAGTTATGGTTTCATTGTTTGATCAAGTAATCGAGGCTCTGGAGGAGATTACTACCTAGAATGACAAGGAGACATCAACAGAGGCTCATACCTTGTTATGTTCAATGTTAACATCACAGTTTGTCATAGCACTTGTTTCAGCTGACAGATTACTCAGCTACAGTGTTCGTCTGAGTGAAAAGCTGCAGGAAGTTAACCTTGATCTGGCAACTGCTGTGAGTGACGTAGAAGACGTTTTGAAAGCTATATCTATAATTCGAGAGAACGCAGAGAACGAGTTTCACCATCTGTTTGAACAAGCTGTTAAGAAGCTGGAACAGCATGGAGAAAACATTACTCTACCACGCCGTGCCACCAGACAAATTTATAGATCAAATTTCAACGTACAGACTCCTGAAGAATACTACAGACTTTCTATTTTCATTCCATGGATTGATAATTTCATCACTCACCTCCATGAAAAATTTCTCAAACATAAGGAATTTCTACAAAGTTTTGCATCTGTCATTCCGAATGGAAGGCAGCCGACACTGGAAGAAAACGAGAGATTTGTTGCCTTATCAAGGAAATTTGCAGATGATTTAGGACCTAGATCAGATAATACTCTAAAAGCTGAACTACATCTGTGGTACATGAAGGTCTCTGCATTGAACAAGAAAACTAAAAGCCCAATCGAACTGCTTAACTTTTGTGACCAAAGGACTTTTCCAACTGTGTTTGAACTTTTAAAAGTGTATGCCACCCTCCCAGTATCAACAAGCAGTGCTGAGAGGTCATTCTCCACAATGAAGAGGTTGAAAACTTACTTGAGAAACAGTATGAGTGAAACCAGACTGAATGGACTGGCGTCAATGAACATTCACCGTGAAGTGGAAATTGATCCAGACCAGATAATTAATGCTCTGGCTACAAAGAAAAACAGGAGGCTGGACTTCGTTTTATAAATATGTATAGATCATAATTGAATAATATAACAATATGTAATCATGAGAGAGTGGTTGAAAACAAGTATACAGTATAAGCAGACCAGAACAAATAATTTTATCTTCATCTATTTCTTAATTTGTGTTGTTTTGTATAAATATCTACTACTACTTCTTCTAATCATTCAATTCTCTAGCACTGCACTAAAGAATTGTTAGTAATTTGATAAAAATAAATGTACAAAAAAAGACAACCGCCTTGTTAATTGATATGGCCTCTGATCATTTTTTCTCGGAAAATTTATCGAGGAGTCATCCTCTTTCATAAAAATTTTGTGCACCAATGGCCCCCCCCCTTAGGAATATTCTGGGTGCGCCACTGGTGATAGCCAATGTTCTTTGGAGTGTATTATGTCTTTACTTTGTTTGCCATGGTACTTTAAGCACTAATAGCGGTAGTCACATATATTTAAGCTAAATCCTAGTGATCTAACTCTATTGTTTAGCGTATATTAGAAACCTGAACATAGTAGTTGGATTTCTTGGTGGGCTTTTTGATGACTAAAGATCATGCTCTGAAATTGTGTATTCAAATATAAAACTTTTTCAGCAATATAGTATACTATTGTATTGTTCATAGTAGATTTGTATACCTTTTTATAAGTATCTTAAACTATCATGCAGTCTGTGTTCATGAATTTTTTGTGGTAATATTTTACTGGTTTTCTTGTATCATGCATTAAACTTTTAAATGTGCTATTCCTTCGAAAACTCAAATTCAAAACATTCAACCCCCATTACAGAACTATCCCTATATATAATACTATGTATGCAGGGAACATAATCATGGCATCTGTTCTAAACAGGATATTAAGATAAGGTTATCCAACCATTAGAAATAATTTCACTGCTGCTGACAAAGTTTTTAGGACCCTTTGTAGCAAATGTGCAAGCACTCTACTACTCCCTATTTTACAAGTTATTGATTTTTATTCATAAACTTTATGCAGTCCTTGTCCCCAAACCTTTTGGGTATTTTCCCCTGCTCAGTTGATAGCCCTGAATACTTTATCTGTATTTATTATGTATTTCTAATTTTAATATGTATAGCATGATAAGAAATTTCAGCTTCGAGTTCACTCACCAAAAAATTTTCACTTGCCAATACAGTGTACATTGCATAAAGCATTAATTTCTTATTGTAAAAAAATAATTTCATTTAAATTTATCTGCAATTCAATAACATAGCATGAGATTTTTGACTAGGGAGGCTGAGCAACCGATAAAAGATTTAAAATTACAAGCGAAATTTATAAACTGTTGTTATTATATTGAAACTGTTGCTAAATTATCATGCATATGCTAAATAGAGAAATAACTTTATCCTTAATCTTATGTATGACATTTTATGTAAGTATTTTGTATGATTTACTCAATTGGATCTGCATATGTATATGTTATATATGTAATATTTTTTACTGTGAATCTAAGATATTGTCTAATATTCGATGCAAAAATACAAACCAAATATCACAGTAAGTCATCACTAAAGATGTGCTTGATACATTTATTTTAATTCGATCCTGCCTTATTTAAGTATAAAGCTTTTGTAACTTTTTGCAGTATTTTGTCTCAATTGGCATTATTTAAAGCAATATCAAGAAAACAATCATTTCTGAAAGTGTTGCAATATGCTACAGTGTTGTGTTTATATTTGTATCACTTTTACAAAAGTTACATGATACTTTTCATTTTTACAAAAGTCATATGATTATCAATCAAAAGCACTGTGCATTGATCACTGTGCATGAAGCACTGTGCATTGATCGCTATAGAAAAATAAAATTGATCTCTCATAATGGTGGTCTTTGATGTCTGACAATTTTAAAAGTGTGCTTACTTTTTAAATGTAAATAGGTTTCTTTACTTTTCTACTTACTATATTCAACTATATACTATATTTATACTACGTTACTATATTTAATGAAAAATTAAGTTATATTGACAATGATTTGCTCAGGAAACAAGGAAATTTTAAAATAAAATATGAATAATTATGCTTTATAAAAAGGTAAGAGAAAATTTTATTACTGTGTAAATAAGTGTGTATAGGAGGAAAGCTCAATAAAGACTTAAATTCACTTCTTTTCTGAGAATTTGGTTGTATTTAAATTGTAAATAGTAACATTACTGTAAGATATGGCTTCTTATTTTCTTAGTTCACACTTTCATAGTTTTGAACATCAAATTTAAGCATGATTTTGAGGTATGATTATTTCAAATATTCAAACAATAAATATTGAAGGTATTTTTTTTTTATATAAACAGAATAAATATTAAATTTCTTCCTTCAAAATTTGTCACTTCCCGCTATAATTATATCTTTGTTGCCCTTTGGCTATCGATTTTATGCATGTATTATTTGAGGTAAATAAAACAATTTGAATTATTCTATGATTTTTTTTTTAATATTTATACATAAGCTTTAGTACAAATTTAAATGCTATGAACAAATGTTTATTTTTTATGGTGAATAAGTTTTCCACCACATAGTCTTGCAAAGCAGGATTTTCTATGGTGACCAATATTAAAACAATGAAATGTGGCAGCTTAAAAATACTGAATGAAAAAATACGTGTGAACTTATTCCACATTCTACCCAACATAAAAGAAATTTAAAAGCCTCACCAGGCACATGCTAGGTAGCCACTAATATTAAGGATAAAAATATATATGCTTGTTTTTATTTTCTTTGCTTGGAAATATATTTCTTTTATCTCATATAAAATGTAAACAACACTGTATATAATGTATGGTTGTTTTCAGTCCTCTTACGAAGAGTACATATGTTATGAAGATATATTGTTTTTTAATTGTGGGGGGGGGGGAGGTTGTCAAAATTTATGAGATAGGTAAGGTGTCACCATGGAAAAAGTGACTTCTTTAAAGTAGAACACATTGAAAAATTATTTTTTGAAGCCAATAGTGGCGACTTGTGACTTTAGAAGTGGGTGAAGCAGATTCAGCAGCAAAATTTCCCTTCCTCTTCAATAACGGACATCTTCAAAACACATCACACTATTGATACAAGTGTTATCAAATATTATCTAAAAATAGCCAAACAAGTCTGAAAAATTTGCCAAATATTAATAATAACCTATTTAACCGATAACTTTAGGATAATATTTAAGTATTTATTGTACATATTCTTTTTCTTATAGTTTATATTTCCTTAAGAACAGAAACGAGGAGGTCCTTGATAGGAAGGGGAAAATTGTCACAAATATCAGCGCTATATTATAGTTTGAAGTATACAAAGTTTTTTCCATGTTAACTGAATGTGACATTATCCAATCTGTTTTCAATCCACATTAGCTTGGATAATAGGGACTCTATTGTATTTATGTTTTTGCAAAATGAATGCATTCCTTTTCTTCGATGAATTTATTAATTATTATTTTTAGTATTTTTTTGTTCAATTGTATAAATTATCAATAAGTTTTCACTTGTCATTTTTAAACTGATCATTGGGAATACACAGGGGCTGATTGTCATTATCACGTTTTGAAAAAAAAAAATTCAATTTGGCGATCATGAATTCTGACGATGTCAAAATAAAAAATTATGGTTTACTAATTGTAATGAAAACTACTTTTCCAAAACAATGATCTTTGGAATTTATAAATTAAATCAAATTTTTCAAATAGAAAGTCAAAATAAAATTTAGCAGATAAAAACACCATTTTACGAAAGATTTCATTTGATAAAAGTAATCAAAACTCCAGAGTAACCCCTGGAAATACATAAAAAATCTATATTATACTAATTGCCAAGTGTCCGTCTGTTTATCTGTCATGCTTTTTTTAGGCACTTCTCAAATAGATAGACTTGCAACCTGGTACATGGCTCGATCGTTCAATAAAAACCCCTGAAAAAAATCTTATTTTCCGAAGAGAGGGTGATCCACACCAAAACGTTTGAAAAGTGAAATGATAAAAAAAGCATGCTTTGCGATAACATGGACTTCAAATTTGGTGTACAGGTAAATCGTTCGAAAGGAAAAAAGTGTATAATTTCAGATTTCCAATATTTTCTACTTAAGGGGGTGCCGCACAGGTAAATCGTTCGAAAGAAAAAAAGGTTTTAATTTCAGATTTCCAATATTTTCTACTTAAGGGGGTGCCGCACACCAAAATGTTCGATTTGCCGAATAAATGAGAAACAACTCCTTTAAAATTTTATAAAGGCTTGAAATTTGGTATATGGTGCAAATCATTTAATGAAAACACCCAACATGAATATAGTGATATGATAGACGAATATAGGTTAATTGATAAAAAAAAAAACACGCTTCAGAATGAGAAATATTTCAAATCTGGTGTATGGGAAGATAGTTTGGAAGGGAAAAAGTGTACAATTTCAGTTTTCCAATATTTTCTACTTTAGGGAGTGCGGCACACCAAAATGTTCAATTTTCGGAATAAAAGAGAAATGCCACTTTAAAACGTGATAGAGGCTTGATATTTGGTATATGGGTGAATCATCTGATAGAAAACTCAAGAAGAATGGGTTTTTTTAAAAATGTATATTTAAGGGGGTGGATACTCCACACAAAAACATTCGAAAGGTGAAATGATATAAAAGGCATACTTTGCGATAAGATAACTTCAAATTTGATGCATGGGTAAATAGTTGGGAAGGAAGAAAGTGGCAATTTCAGTATTCCAACATTAGCTATTGTAGGGGGTGCGGCTCACTACAACATTCGATTTGATGAACAAATGAGAAATGCCTCTTTTACAATGTGATAGAGGCTTGAAATTTAGTAGATGGGCTAATCATTTGATAAAAAACCCAAGATGAATACGGCTTTTCAAAAATGTTCATTTAAGGGGGGGGGGGGGGGCTTTACACAGAAAAACATTCGAAAGGTGAAGGGATAGAAAAACGTGTTCACGCGGAGTACGATCATGTTAAACATGTGGGTCCGTAAGTCCTTCCGAGAGGTTGGTGGTAGGGGAAGGAGGGTACGGTCCCTGTGGATGCCTCCCCCACTGGGTTCCGGTCTAAATTGGGTGGCACTTCCCGGCTGTCCAAACTGTTACCTTACACCTTTCTGGTAGGTCGGACGGTCTGGGTTTCAACAACAACAACATTTTGTATACGGGTAGATAGTTTGAAAATATATGTCAAATAAATGTGAAACACGAATTATTAAACTATTTACATTATTCAGGGGTAGCTTATTTGTGAGATCGTTGATTTTTAACAGGTATTCAACTAGTGTTTATTGCTAAATGTTGTAAACAAATGCTGAAAATATATAATACCCATCAACCATTGAAACTATGTATGAACTGTTAGATATATGCAGAGACACAATATCACATAGGCAACTGTTTAGGAAATTTATATTTTGATTCACATTTCACTGTCCATCCAAGAATTATTTTCAGTTGTCCCCATGGGGATGATTGATATTCATATTTATAAGCATAGCAAGGTACGAGCAGAGTTTCCTTACCATTTACTCAAATATGTTTCTGTTACTGGCCCTGTTTCTCAATTACTCTTTTACCAAATTGGCGAAATATGTAACATTTTTATAAAATTCATAAAGTTATCGGTTATGATAAAGCTTGAATTTCAAAATTCGACATTGGATGATACAATTTTTACTACACTGTCAGAATACTATAGATATATTGTAAGTAAAGAAATAATAAATACTTATAGAAAAGGGAAACAAATATGCTTTATTTTCATTATAAACAATAAAAATATACATAACATATATGTATATACATACTGCAAGGAAAGCAAATAATGGTCTCTAATTGTCTTCGTTCCTCAATAAAAATTAAAAAGTATCAAAACGTAGACCACATAATAAAAAAAATCGATGCTGCCCAAGTAAGACATCATTTAGATTTATAATTGAAATCATGCACAAAAGAATTATCAATACGATATTAAAATATATACATGCAAAAAAATAAGACAATGATACAATTGAAATAAAAAGACAAATTTAAATAAATTAAATAGCGTAAGTGAAATAATTCTTATCCTTATCTCATAAAGATTAGAGCTATTATAAAGCGCAATTCTCGAGTCGACTTTCCATATGTTCCTGGACTAGTGTGGATGCTAATAACTTCGCAAATACAGACTTTTCCTTTATTTCCTCATTATCCTTGTAGCACTGATGTAAAACGTATGAATTTATTATTGAAACATCCAGAATGCGGGAAAAAACAGCTAAAGGCCATCTGCATGTGTGACGACTTGAGGAATGTTTGGAGCATTTCTCATCAAGACTATCTATTCCACCTTTGTTTGCATTATAATATGCGATAATTTCAGGTTTCTGCGTTTCAATATCAGTTTAAATTCTGTCATGCATTGAAGAGATGAGTACTGCTGCTTTACCTTTCCTGTTGATATGCGAAATTATTCTAAATTCCTCTCGAAAGCCATATAATGTTGATCCAACTTCTCTTGTTTTATTAGGTAAAAATTTGGGTGGAATTTCTCTTTTGTTTTCTTTTCATTGTACCGATGTAAGTTAGCTTGTTTTTCAATAGGATGTCTACAAGTTCTATGAACGAGAACCAATTATCCGCAGTAACATTTTGATTTGCTCCAAAAATAGGTTGAACAAGGTGCAAAACAGACTACGTTGGTTTAGAAAATTTTCTGTATTCAGACTGTAGCCCAATTCGGTCAGAGTCTTTTTACCACAATATATGTAGGCATTGTAAAGATACCTCATAAAACTGGCACTTTTATGATTATATTGTGTTTTTATTGTTCGTGACGAGGGTCGAACTTCTGAAACAGACCATCGGTACTGATGTTTTTCATATATATATTTAATATCCACTAAGTTTTCATTATTTCTTATCTCTCCATTTTCACCCGATTTTTCTGACAACGTTGAATCACTTTCATGTTCGGAATTTATATATTCATCTTCTAAAATACTATCTATATCACTAACATCCTTTCCAACTTCATTAACCCATCGCAAAATAGTCTCTTCAAAGTCTTTATCACCATACTCGTTTTGACGATCCCGTCATGTAGATATTTCACAGGAAAAAAATTACGTAAACAGAAACGTACCGTCTAGCAGACTGCATCTAATAAAAATATTTTTTTCTTTCAATAACTAAGAATGTGCAAGTGTTGCAAATGAGGTGGGAGGGAGAGGACTAATAGCGTAACAATTAGGTGGAGTGATAAGATTGAGGACAAGTTCATTTTTGTGTAAAGGGTAGATTTGTAAATGCAGCAGTCTCCCAGACGGCAAGTTTCCGGTTAATGTTATTAATGAGAAAATAGAGCTTACCTTTGAATATTTTGAAACTTGCTAGTTCTAGGTATTAACAAAATCCACTTTTTTTAGTTCTTCATTAACAGGAAATTTAAAGCTGCTAACTTTGGAACCATTTTTATAATAAAACAACCAGGAACGACATCAGGAACACACTTGGCATTTTTAGTTATTAAAATTCAATGAATTATAATAAAAACTAAATAATTTAAAAAGAATAATCAAAATATAAAAGTAAGCCGTAAATCTGTTACGAACAATATAATATTAAATATACTTCTTTATGAAAGCACTAAATAAGCTTTACATTTGAATATACAACAGAGCATGCCCTTTAGTCATGAAAAAGCCTACCAAGAAATCTAACTACTATGTTCAGGTTTTTCATATACGCTAAACAATAGAGTTAGGTCACTAGGATTTAGCTTAAATATATGCAACTACTGCTATTAATACTCCAAATTCCTTGGCAAACAAAGTAAGGAGCATAAAGTATACTCCACATTCACAATTCCAACATAAACTGCAGATCAGACAAAATTAAATATCGATGGCAAAAAATTTCTAAATAATAAATAAATATAAGTGAAGCCTAATAAATAAACAAGCTAAACACTTTTTAGATAGAAAATGTTTTGAGATAGCAATTCAATATTCATATATGCTATGAACATTAAATGAAAACAAATTCAAAATATCACAGGGTTACCGACAGAAATTACGTAAAACAATAGCGTATGCATAGAAAGACAGTCAAAGCTTTAATAAATGATAAAATACAAAAGTATAAAACACGATAAATTACAAAACTCTGCCCCTACATTTCCGTTAACATATACTACGAACATTGAATGACAAGGCTTAACGTATGATGCAAGAAAAATGATAAAAACTGCAAAAATTACCAAAAAAATTTAATTTTTTTTTTGGCAGCGACTGTCAGAAAGATTAACGAACACATAGTAAAACAGACATACCTGTAATGGCTATGAAATAATGAAAAAATATCCAATCTTCTGGAGATACCCTATGTCGCTCATACGTTTAGCATTAGCAAGCACAATTTCCTAACACCCTTTCCGATGACGTAGGAGGTTTGGTTTATGACCCCTGTATGGCCTCTTTAGATCTCGAAGGTGACGGATGAACACGTCACCTTCGTGAACTAAAGATCTCGAACCATGGAGTTAGAAGTAAGGAGGAAAATCTTCTATGGGTGCAAGGCGTTAAAATACCATAATGCTTTGAGAATTATATCTACGCGCCGCTAGTGCTGCTTAAGTAGTTCGAGATACTGGTGTTGCCATTTCTGCACAGATAAATGTTATAAAAATGTGAATGAAATGAAAATGTAATGACAATTAATACATCACAAATATTTATCATGTACATATCATTTTTCTCTATTTAAAACTATTTAGATTTACTAATTTGAAGTTAGATTTACCCGTATAAATGCAAATTCGGATAACAAAGTGTGTACACCTTCATTATTTGTTGAAAATGGAAGAATTTGTATCGTTATAGATAATTAAAGTAATTATATTGCAAAAATTTGACAAGAAAAAAATAATTTTTATTCTGTAATTTAATCTTTAATCTGCAAGCATTCTGCAATTTGGCAACGAAGCATTTTAGCCAATGACATCAACATCTTTTGCATTTTGATTGGATACTACACCGATGGCGGGATTAATTTTTTGATTCGTCTGCTTGTTTACATTTTGTTTGTTTCTGTCATTTCTAGCTTAATGTCTTCTGTTCACATGTGAAACAATAGGCATAATTAATTGATTACGTTTCACATCTCTCTAATTACGTATAGACGATGTCACTGTTTTGTTCCTGGTTGTAAAACAGGCTACAATGTAAATCGAGCAAAACTTAAAGCTGAAGGAAAAATAAATTTGAGTTTGTTTCAAACTCTCATACATTTACTGTACTTTGTTCTGTTCAATATTTCTCTTTAATAAAAATAATTTTAAGAACACTTTTGTCAGAAAAACCATAAAACTGGTTGTAGTAGTATATTATAAAATTCAACTTTAAGAGATTTGAATCTGTTTCTGCAGGGTACACTGTAACAAATTATAGTTGAAGTATTCTATAAATAGTTAAATTACCAGTATATATATGTATATTGACTTCAATTTATGCTTATCTTTGCGAGATGTTGAAAATAGACATGTTAATAGGTAGTAATAATATACAATATGTAATTACAGTTAATAACATTGGCAGCATATAGTTAATACTTGGTATTTGATTAGGCAAAAGCTAATAGGTGTTAGTGGATATTAGTTGAATATTTAAGAATAACACTCAAAGCCTCCCCACCTTCATATTAAAGTACATGATCTTGTCATTAAAAAGCTCCCTTCCTCTAAATAAAAATTACTGTATTTTATGTATATTTTCACTCATAATTCAATTGTGTAGCGTGCAACTTGTAGTTTTGTGAAAATTATAGCTATTTATCATGGGTGTCCATAGGGAACTGCAAGAGGGGGCACTTGCCTCTCTCCCCCCGGGACATTCAAGGTCACAAAGATGGACATAAATCTAGTGAATGTTGTACGTCTTATCCTTGAGTTTTCCCCACTGACATCAGTGGTCTGCCTCCCTAGCACTCTGGAAAAAGTTCTATGGGCAGCGTCCATACTGTTTAAATTTATACTCTTTCCATGCACAGAAATTTGTTTAAAAGTTTAATTCATATCTTACACAAAAAAGTGGGAAAAGGTGCACATTAAGATATTTTTATTGCTCAAAATAAAGTATATTCTGCATATTTTGATGCAGTCCTTATACTTCTGATGATGTCCTTATACTTTTTTCTCGTGTTCTCAGTGCAGCGATCAACATTGCTAATCACTGCATTGAGAGCATGATTTCATGCTTTGAGAACAAACACCTCCACCACAGCTGGTGGGAGGTTCTGTGACTATGGTTTTCCCTCTTGTAAAAATTATATTTTATCAACTTGACATTCTTGTGGATAGTTGATATTTAAAATGCTAGTACTTTTTCATTACAATTAATAGTAAACTGCCAAAATATTGACAACTGTTATGTTACTAAATTTTAATATCTAGTTTGCTCTTAAAAATATATTTATTCTCGGTTCGCATTGTATTTTGAACTAATAGGTATGAATAATTTCAAATTTATTTTGTATTTATATGTACCAATTAAGATTTTAGCAGTAAGTTACATTTCAGTTCATTTGTGTTCAGTGTTTAAATGTATAACCTGCATTTTGTTATATGTATTTTTCAACAGCCAAAATAATACAGCAGTATCCTTTGCCTAGCTGACAAATTTTGTTTAAGGAATAATTAGATATTTCATTACATATTCAGAAGTTGTATACATTTTATTTACATATGCTAAGAAGAATGTTGAAGTCATAATTATGGGCATATATTTTTATACATGAAGAATTTGGTTTTTGCCTCAGTTTCGGTTTTAATTGGTTGCATAATTCATTAAAAACGATTCCTAAGGGTTGGTGCAGTAGACAAAAGCATCTCCTTAATTAATATTTCAACTGTCTACACGTAGCTAATATGGAGCCCTGAATGGTTTACTGGTATGCAAAAAATGTACTAAAGAATATCTCATCTTTCTAAATATCATGTCTTATGTTTGAAAGTAATGCATCACACTATATTTAGAATGTTTTGTTATAATTATCAACCCTTTGTAAGAATAATAGGCAGTTCTTTTTTTGTTGTTGTTGTTCTTTCACTTTATAATCAGTGCAATAATTTATTCTTAAAATACTTCTCAAAGTGTATTTGTTAAAATCTAATGCACACATTTCACATTACTCATCAAACTGCCATATTGTTTGAATTTTTATAGGTAGGAAAAGTTAAAGGGGACGTTACGTTAAAATGTAAAAAATAGCCAAATTATTATCTTTTCACACTTTAAGTAGTTCATGTATATTTTGTTTAAAATCTGTTTAGGCTAATTTGTATATGTGTCATGCTGTTCTGTGTGTTTGTCGCTGACCTATGCAACTTCCGTATTAATCATTGTTTAAATAAACCTGGTTCAATTATTCACATTCCTTCTAAAAGTTTTAGTGGAAAATAGTATATTTTTATAGTCATTAATTTCTGTTTAGTCTTAAAAATTGGAAAAGTTCATTTATGTCTAACATGTTTTTTTAAAATCCTGCATTTGTAATTCATATTAAGTATATTTATTTTTGGATACCATTGCATACTTTTATTTGAATTCTTTGTTTTTGCATATCCATAACTAAAAAAAGTACCCACTAATTTATCCCCATAAAATTTAAGCACTTTTAAGTTTATATTCCTTAAGTGTTACAATTACATTTATTTATTTTCCTTAAGTGTTACAATTTTAGGAATGTTGCAGTGTTCCATGCTGGCAAGTTATCATTTCCAAATCCATGGCTGGCAAGTTTCCTGTTTAAAATGTTATTCTACAGTTAATCTAGTTAGGTTAAAAATATTATTTAATATTTTGAAATAAATTATCTTTTCACCTACTGTTAATCTGTTTAAAATGTTAAATAATTTAAGTTGATAATTTGAACAAAGTGTTGTTGATATTTTTATATACCCTTTGCATCTATTGTTTGTTGTGCACAATAATTAGTATATATACTAGCCGAATACCCATTGGAAATCAATGGTCTCACAATAAGCAGCCTCTGAATAATGTGAAATTTTGAATAATTCGTGTTCCACATTTATTTGGCTAATCGATTATTTTGGTGTGCAGAAATCTTTAGAGGGTAAAGAAGTAAATATTGGAAAACTTAAATTGTGCACTTCTTCCTTTCGAACTATCTACACGTACACCAAGTTTCTATCTCGTCCCAAAGCAAACTATTTTATCATTTCCAATTTCAAACATTTTTCTGTAGAGCGCACCCATAAATGAACATTTTTGAAAAACTTAGTTCGTCTTGGGTTTTTTATCAGATTGGCCCATATACCAAATATCACACCTTTATCACATTTAAAAGGAAGCGTGTCTCATATATTCAGACAATTAAATATATTGGTGTGCAGCACCCCTTAAAGTAGCAAATATTGGAAATCTGTCATTGCACACTTTCTTCCTTTCAAACTATCTACTCGTACACCAAATCTGAAGTCTCTATTCTATCGTACAGCATGTTTTTCCTATCACTTCACCTTTCGAACGTTTTTCTGTGTAGCACACCCTTAAATAAACATTTTTGAAAATCCGTATTCATCTCGTTTTTTTTTATCAAATGTATGCCTGTATACTAAATTTCAAGCTTTTATCACACTATAAAGGAGACATTTTTCATTAGTTCATCAAATTGAATATTTTAGTGAGTGCCCCCCCCCCCCCTCACACACAATAGCAAATATTGGAAAACTGAAATTCCATGCTTTCCTTCTTTCTAACTATTTACCCGTACACCAAATTTGAAGTCTATCTCATCGCGAAGTATGCTTTTTCTATTATTTCACATTTCGAATGTTTTTATGTGAAGTACCTACCCCCTAAGTATACATTTTTGAAAAACTCCATTCTTCTTGGGTTTTCTATCAGATGATTCGCCCATATACCAAATATCAAGTCTCAATTATGTTTTAAAAGGGGTGTTTCTCCTTTATTCCGAAAATTGAACATTTTGTGGTCAGGCACCCCTAAAGTAGAAAATAATGAAAAACTGAAATTGTACACTTTCTTCCTTCCAAACTATCTACCCATACACCACATTTGAAAAATCTATCTCATCCCAAAGCATGTTTTTTTATCAATTCACATTTCGAATGCTTTTCTCTGGAGCACCCCCTTCAACAAACATTTTTGAAAAACTATATTCGTCTTGGGTGCTTTCATTAAATGGTTAGCCCATATACCAAATTTCAAACCTCTATCAAATTTTAAAGGATCTGTTTCTTATTTATTCAGCAAATCAAACATTTTGGTGTGCGGCACCCCCTTTAGTAGAAAATATTGGAAATCTGAAATTGCACATTTTCTTCCTTTCAAAAAATTTACCTATACACTAAATTTGAAGTCTGTCTCTCATCGCAAAGCATGCTTTTGTAACATTTCACTTTTCGAACGTTTTGGTGTGAAGCACCCTCTCTACAGAACACATTTGGGAAATACAATTTTTCCAGATGATTTTATCGAATGATTGACTTGTGTACCAAATTACAAGTCTCTATCTATTCGGGAAGTGCCTAAAAGCGTGACAGACTGACAAACACTTGGTAATTAGTATGTAGAGATTGTTTCATTTCAAATAATGCAATTATAAATTTTTTAATTATGTTTTGTATTCATCCTTTTCATCGAGTATGCAAAAATAATGCAAATTATGGGTTTAAAAGAAATATATCATAGAAGTAATAGTATGAATAATATGTATATTGTATATATATATATTTTAAGTAAATATAATATACTAGCTGTCCCATGCAGAGCATCTGCTCTCTAGTGTCTGGTAACTTACTACTAAGTCTCTGGAGTGAGTCTTCAACTTTTTCAAACATTATTCCATAGTATTTAGTTCTATTTGTCTCACAATCATTATCAGAATAAAAGTATAGCTCTTGCATTCCTAATGTCCATGGACAAATGTGGACTAATTATTATATGACATCCACAATTCTGCGAACTTAATAACTTCAATGTCTAATTACATTTAAGAACTAAAAAAAAATCAAAAAATAAGTAACTAATGACTGGCATAATCTTGTAACTGTATATTTTTATTTTGTTGTTTTCATATGGGACAATTCATGTAATATAATTCACATAACTGCTTGCATAAAAAAGCAGCATATTGCAAGTTCAAGTTGTAAAATGGAAAAATAGTATATATATGGCTGGATATCTGATAATTGTCAATTTTGTGTCCCTTGAGTTTTAAATAAATAAGGTAGATATTTTTTTTTAGTATTTGTTTAGAATACAATCTTTTCCACATATTTTTCAACAAAAAATACTTTTCCATAGTATTACATGCACTTTTGACTTCAAATGCAAATAAAATGTGGTGAATTGAAACATTGTACAAATATATTTTGAATAAAAATGCAAATTTTTCATTTCTGTCACTGTATACCCAGGGATGTGTTTTCATCTTCTAATTACACCAGTAAAAACTTACACAATGGAAATTGGGTGAAGTTTAAGAAATTATATATTGACTTGTGAAAAAAATATTTTTATAAAATTTTTATATTATTTAGTGAAATTGCTGAAACACATTTGTCTCTGAGAATCTATAACATTACGATATTGCCCAAAAAATCATCCTGTTCATCCATTAGATGGCGACATAGCAGCTGACCTAAAATTATTTTAAGTCAGTTGAAGAACACTAGTTTTGTTCCATATATGTTTGAAGGTTTAGGATTTTGCTATTAACAGATAAGATAAAAACACAATTTTATTACTCATTTTGATATATATTAACTGTCATTTCTGACATGTATTTAATTATTTTTAACAGCAATGAAGATTTTAAAATACTATACCTCCTTTTAGTGTATAATTTATTTCCCAATGTTAGTTCAAATTTTGGTGCTCAACAACCCTTACACGTTCATTTCTGACATGGTAATGTAATGATGAAATTCTATTAGCCATGTTTAACGGCTGCATTATTTGATTTCTGTCATTGTTATTTCAATCACTGTTAATCTTGGAAATACGAATTGTATGGCGATGCATCTCCCAGTACTTAATATTGCCATAACTTGTGGCTTTATATTTTAACACCTTAAATCTGTATAGAAAGAGCAATATTCTGGAGTTCTATATTGAATGACGACCTCGGATACTGAAAATGAAACCAGATATTGGACCCATTTCTACAACAGTGGAGAATTCTAGTGCTTTAAGTTGCGTATGACATGAGACACTGAAAGTGAAGCTGGATATTGAATTCATTTTTATTTATTTACAACACAACAATAGATGTTATAATATATCCTTTTGTGTTGTGGCTATGCAGACAGTGATAGAGCGTTGTATTCTATTATAGTACATATTCCATGAATAAATCAGTTTTTAAATTACTTATGTGCAGAACACTCAAGGGCCTCACTAATATTTATAAACACAGTTGTTTAAAAAGAAATATTGAATAAAAAATCATAATCTTGTATGAGCTGAAACTGGTCCAAAAGAAAAAAATTTCAAAATAATTATATGCAATACCCCTTTCTCATTTCATGCCCTGAAACGGTCTCTCTCCCTCCACTCTATGATGATACATCTTTTGGATGTGCCAACTAATGATATAACACATTTAGTTAGTGATATCTTGATAGAGCAGACCCCTATACAACACCCCTTTCTCATTTCATGCCCTGAAACTGTCTCGCTCCACTCCACTCTATGATGATATATCATTAGTTGGCACCTCCAAAAGATGTAACACATTTAGTTAGTGATATCTTGATAGAGCAGACCATTCTAAAAGAATTCAAATACTCCAACTCTTTAGTAAAACTGATAAAATATGAATTTACTATATATATATATTCTAAATGTGATTAATACTACTGCACTCCAATGCTGAGTATATGTAATTTACATGCAACACTTTTCCAATCAAATGGAGATCTTTTAAAATAAATTGCTCTAATGCTTTAAAAATGAATGTAAAGTAACATGTGCAATTTGATACAAAATTTGCAACATATGAGTTTGAGAAACAAAATCAATCTCCTTTTTCGGGATAAAAACACAGAACAACCACACACACTCTAAAAGTTAAAAAGCACATTTAAAATAAAATAATTTTATTTCATACTATTGCACAAATGATGTAACAAATTATATGTACCTTTGTTCAATACGCGGAAAAAATTTTCGATTACAAAAACTTAAATTATCTTTGAATTTCCCTATCCATGTAAAATCAAAATATACATATTTTGTTTAAAAGTGAAAACACAATATAGTTCGACATGCATTAAAGTAAATTGACAAATACTTTTTTTAGCAATCATTTGTACCAGCAAATGCTCTAAATTAACTAAAACGTCAACATCACATTCAGCTATAAACAGAACATCAGCTCGATTGTTATGATTGCTATTTCCTATTTTTACGATATATACATAAGAATGTATTCCATCTATAAAGTATGGATGGGACAGTTTTTGAATAATAATAATTAATTTATCTAAAAGAATTAAATACTAGATTGAAGAAAATAGACATACCTCTAAAAACTTGTGTTGATCTAAATTTAAATCATTGACATCCCAATATTGCGCCAAAGTCCGAAATAATTTTTCATTTTCCTGCTTTTGCCACATCAAATGACGTCATGTTTAGACGCAATGCGCATGACACTTCTCGCAAATGAATGAGTTATTTTAAAATTTAAAAAAATATATTTCCCAACTATTTTTCCCGTGAATTAGTGCATAGAAATTTTCTTCATTGTTTGAACTATAATATACATTGAGCCGCTAATTCATTTCTTCGAAATAAACAGTTTAAATAAATTTTATTTAATGCAAACCAGCTTTTTGCCGTAGAACTGCATACAATGTATAACGTCAGAACACTCACTAGCGCCCCCTGAATTACTGTCTCAAATGGTTTTGGCGTTTTCTCAACATGCAGATTTCCCTCCTTACTTCTAACTCCATGTCTCGAACTTTAGCTGTGAACTTTAGATCTCCAAGGTGACGGATGATCATCTCTTTCAAATTTCGATCCTCTTGTAGTTAAAATTAAAGTACTTATTTATATATTTCTGCGATAGGGCCTTCTGTTAACGATTCTGTACCATTAACGAACTGGTATTGGATTTGGATATAAAGAGAAAAGCAGACAAACCGTTTAAGGAACTCATTTAATAACTTCCAGATTCTGCACTAATTATATCTATTCTATAAGTGTTACTCTCATAGTACCAGCAAAATTACAATTACGGACACATTGAAAGTAAAATATGTGTAAAACATAGGGCCATATCACTACTCTATTCTGGAACTCTTAATTTTGTTTTATATTGTTGATTGCTGAATAGACATATGTCTACAGTGGTGAAAAACCTGTATTTAGTGAATTTGGAAGAAAGATCCCAAATACACGAATGCTTTGAAAATTTAGTATACAGGTTATACTAATAATTAAAATAATTAAAAAATAATTAATAATAATTAAAATAGTAGGTTGCATTTTAGTAACAGAAAGATAGATTTGGCCAATTTTCAAGCTAGGTAACACTGAACTATAAACTAGATTATCATATAGGCCTTGATCACCAAACAACCTGTATATGAAATGAGGCTAAGATGTAATATTAAAATGCTACCTGATTTATTTTGAATAGAATGGTATAATAGTGAATGGATGTTAATGTCTGATATTCAACACCCTGTAAATTGGAAGAAATTCAATGAAAAGGTTTATTTCATTATTGATCTCTGTATTAGTCAGAAATCACTCACTTGTGAACCATGCTCTAAATTATTTAATTACATCTCATTTAACTTGTCATTTTTATTCCTATTAGTGAAACTCATTTATTTTTTGAAGGGACCGGAATATTTCAATAAAAAGCATTTCTTAATAAAATAAATCATTAGACATACTGGTTAAAAACCATTCATTCATCAGATATAACAAAAAGAAATTCATGAAATACCTCTCTTTACTGAATATATCTATACATACCCTAATTGAAAACTATTCATTGGTGTATGCCAGAAAGAAATTCTTTTGTTAAAAACATTGACCTAATTATTCATACCCATGTGCAATGCCCTAAAAAATGATTCATATGAAAAATATGCCGGAAAGGATTTAATAGAAATCTGATTTAACTGTTCATATCCATATATAGTTTGTTGAAAAACCATTCGCTTGTGAAGTGTTGAAAATCCAGAGCACACGACAGACCTGAAGGCTTACTCAGAAAGAATTTAAACTCAAAACCTCTTTGAATTGCCATATCCTTACTCATACCGGTAAAATGTCATGTACTTGCAAGGTGTGCCAGAAAGAATTTAATCGCAATATCACTATCGATTGGTATAACCATATTCATAGGTGAAAAATCATTTACATGTTAGATGTGCCATGTGCCTAGCACTATTTATTAGAAAGTGTAATCTGAATAATCATATCCATATACATACTGGCGATAAGCAATTCACTTGTGAAGTATTCCAGAAAGGATTTATTCAAAAGGCTCATTTAATCGAACATATCTGTATATATATTGGTGAAAAATTATTCACTTGTGAGTTTTGCTTAACATGATTTAATAGGAAGTACAATATGGAGAATCATATTCTTGTGCATAGTGGTGAAAAACCATTCTCTTGTGAAATGTGCCAGAAAAAATTTACTCGAAAATCTCACTTGACTGATCATATCCGTGTACATACTGGTGAAAAGCCATTCACTTGTGAGGTGTGCCCGAAAAAATTTACTCAAAAGTATTATGTGACTAAACATATCTGTATACATGCTGATGGAAAGCCATTCACTTGTGAGGTGTGCCAGAAACAACTTATTAAAAGATCCAGTTTGAATAGGCATATGCTTATTCATACTGGTGAAAAGCCATTCTCTTGTGAGGTGTGCCAGGAAAAATTTAATCAAAAATCTAGCTTGACTAATCATATCCGTATACATACTGGAGAAAAGCCATTCTCTTGTGAGGTATGCCAGGAAACATTTAATCAAAAATCTAGCTTGACTAATCATATCCGTATACATACTGGAGAAAAGCCATTCTCTTGTGAGGTGTGCCAGAAAAAATTTAAACAAAAATCTTACTTGACTAAACATATCCGTATACATACTGGAGAAAAGCCATTCTCTTGTGAGGTGTGCCAGAAAAAATTTATTACGAGAACCAATTTGAATAGGCATATGCTTATTCATATTGGTGAAAAGCCATTCACTTTTGAAGTGTGCCAGAAAAAATTTAATAAAATGTCTAGCTTGACTGATCATATCCGTATACATACTGGTGAAAAGTCATTCACTTGTGAAGTGTGTCATAAAAGCAGAGTTTCCCCCAGGCTTAAAAAAGGGCAGGGTGCTGTTACCAGAAAAAGGGCACTTCTTCGAAAAAAAGGGCACATATTTTTTTATGTTTGAATAACATTTATGCTTGGGATTTTTATGACGAAAATTAGAGCATTGCAAAAAAATGTAAACACTTTTGTCGTGTATACTTCCAAGTCTAATAGACAAAAATGCAAATATATTTTCTTGTTTTGTAGAAAATGCGTCAAGATTGTGAATATATAAAATTAATTTCAATTTTTTAATATTTTGAACTTGTTTTTTGAAAAACAAAGTATCTGTCCGAGCAAGTGTTTTTTTTTCATTTTGCTTATTTTCACTTGAAATATCTTCGAAACCATAAAAGACAGATATAAATAGTAAGGGATAAAAATATGTATTAGGAAACTTAGTTGCTAAATCTATATTAATATTTTTAAAAAGTGCTTATAGTTTTCGAGTAATCGTTTTGTCAAGTTGAAGAAGAGTGAAAATTTCCCCTTTTCAAGTTTGTAATGCTATCTCAAAAACTAAACCTGTAAACAATTATGCAAGAATATAGCTCTTTGAAATCACTACAAGTGTGTATAATTGGATTTTGGATGAGCTCTTTGTTTGCGAAGTATAGTGGTTATAATTTCGATATTTTAGTATTTTAACATGGATTTTCCAATGTGTGGAAAAGCTTTAATTTACTTAAAATGTTACTATTGTTTCAGCTGAATCTGTCACTTACTCCTTGGTGAAATATTTGTGCATAAGTATGAGATAATCTTACTTTGTTTAAAAAATTAGGGCATTAAATGAACTTGGAGATTCTAAAAATGTGTAATAATTGGTTAGGTTTGAACAAAAGAAATGAAAATATACATATTCAAGTACATATTTATGTGCTGCCAGGTAAGTCTATAGATTATAGGTCAGGTTGATTTCAGGTCAGATAAGTTTAATTTATATACTGAAAAACAAGTTCGTAAAATAATATTATATTTTAACTTGAAGTCTGTGGTCTATAACATCCAGATAAAATCGTTGTGAAAACTAAAGTACTAACTAGCTATAACAGTTAGCGAGTCATTTGTAGCACTTTGGAATCCTGTAAACAATATAAATGAATCTGAAAAAATCGAATAGCTTTATTGAACTTTACTGAAGTTTTATTTTACAAAATGTTATTCATTCGAAACCATTTTGGCTACATCGGACTGGAGCCACCACCACTGAGGTATGAAAATGTTTCTTTTGTGGAGAACAAATTTATGATTGAATAAATGCTATTTTTACATCCAATGCAATTATAGTCTTGAGCAGTTGGGTTTATTAGCAATTACAATTATTGAATTTATATAAATTTAGAATTTATTAAATTTAAAAAGGAGGATATTAAATTTTGATTTTTGGTATTTTCTCATTAGTCAATGAGGTTTGATGATTTTAAGGGATAATATATATTTAAACGTTGAAAATATTTATTAATTGTTTGTTATGCATTGATTACAAAAAAAAAAAAAAAAAAAAACTGATTTAAATAACTAAATAAAATTCTAAAAAGCTCTGTAAAATCACTATAAAGAAAGTATTGAACAATGGATTGGCAAATGTTTAGGTGCTAAGTGAATCATTATTCCATGGAGCAGAGTTATTAATAGTGCGAGCAACGTACGTTCGTGTGGCCGTAGCGGGCGAGTACGCGAGCGACAACTACTGCATACCTCCCTAAAGCGGGCGCATCGTTATTAAATGACCTTTATTATTATTATTATTGCATGCGTCCGCTAATATGAGGGGGGTTATTTTGTGTTTCAAATCTGCTATGCGGATGTCGTGTCAACGGGCTAATCTGTTAATCCATAAGCCCGCATAGTGCACGTGTTCATAACACAATGTCACACGATTTGCATGCGTCTGCGCAAGGTATATATCGTTATTGTATGCGGATTACATACAATAACATTACATACAAAGAAAGCGCTACGCGAATTAAATATGTCGAATCGTTATTGCATTTAGCGGAGTTATCGTTATGTTATATATAACGCGTACTACATCCGTCTGCGTAGTAGTCGGGTCAGGGCCGCTCATACAAATTTCTGGGTTGGCCTTCATATTTCGTTTTCCTCTTTTGTGCATTCTTCATGTCATCTCCTCCCTCAAAAAATTATTGGGGGCCCGACCCTTCTTAAAGGCGGCCGTGGTCAGATACACAGCCAATAGCTATTGCATGACCTGCACTGGGAGTAAATCCGCTACGTGAATTATATATGTCCGCGTATCATTATTGCATGAAGCGGAGTTTTCATTATATTGTATATAACGCGTAGTCGTCAGATCAGGACCGCCCATACAAATTCCTGGGTTCCTTTTCACGTTTCATTTTTCTCATTTGTGCATTTTTTATGTCTTCTCCTCCTTCAAAGATTGGTGGGGAGTCCAGGTCCCACTACTTGAGTGGTGTCCGATCCTCTCTAAGGGCGGCGGTGGACAAATACACAGTCGATAGCTATTACACGAACAAAAAATAGGAGTACTTTTAGCCGTGACTTTCGCGCGTAGCGGAGATACGCAGTCTGTAACATAAGAAAAGCATATTAAGAGAATTTTCAAAAAGCCACTAGGCTCGTAGCTAAAGGCAATTAGTAAATAATATAAAGAAAATAAGCTCTCCCATATATCATTCAAGCCGGCTAAAATCACTGCGCTAATCTAACAACTTTTCACCACACCCTTTCTATCATCCTCAGGTTTTGACTGAATCGGCGGAATCAACGTAAACATCTTCCCGCAAATGGCGCAAAGAACCCTAGTCCGGAAATCTATATTTTTAAATATTTGTTTTAGAGCAAATATGCGTACGGGGTTTACATTTACAGAATTTTATAACTCAAATGCATATCAAACATGAAATAATTAAACAAAAAATTAAGTTAAAAAAGAAAACTGTTTTGAAAGTTTTCATTAGATGGAAGAAGGAATGAACGTGCTTAATATTCCCCTTTCCGTTTTGTTTCTTTCAGTGAAGGAAAGAAGTGATATGGGGCTGTCAACCTTCTTTTTATTGGCACTAGATCACCCTTTTTCTTTCTTTGAAGGAGGAGGGAGCAAAGGGGGGGGGGGGGGGGGAGAGAGATAGACACGATCAAAACTTACCGTAATGAACGCAGAGAAAGGGTTCTGGGACTTATCTGAACTGGTTGAATTTCGTTTGAGGACATACATTGCTCTCTTAACAAAAGGCTAAGCAGGGGATCTGATCTGCTAACAAAAGGGCAGGGAGGGCGCTTTTCTCGTACAAAGGGCAAGGAGGGCGCTTTTCTCGTACAAAGGGCAAGGAGGGCGCTGTTCTGGTAAAAAAAGGGCAGGCAGGGCGCTGCGCCCTTCCAAAAGTGCCTGGGGGAAACTCTGATAAAAGTTTTACTGGCAGAACAAATTTGAATAGTCATATGCTGATTCATACTGGTGAAAAGCTATTTACTTGTGAGGTGTGCCAGAAAAAATTTAATCAAAAATCTCATCTGATTAATCATATCCGTGTACATGCTGGTATAAAGCCATTCATTTGTGAGGTGTGCCAAAAAAAATTTACTAACAGAACCAATTTGAATAGGCATATACTTATTCATACTGGTGAAAAGCCATTCACTTGTGAGGTGTGCCAGAAAAAATTTACTCAAAAGTCTTATGTGACTAAACATAACTGTATACATGCTGATGTAAAGCCATTCACTTGTGAGGTGTGCCAGAAACAACTTATTAAAAGAACCAGTTTGAATAGGCATATGCTTGTTCATACTGGTGAAAAGCCATTTACTTGTGAGTTGTGCCAGAAAAAATTTAATCAAAAATCTCATCTGATTAATCATATTTGTGTACATGCTGGTATAAAGCCATTCATTTGTGAGGTGTGCCAAAAAAAATTTACTAACAGAACCAATTTGAATAGGCATATACTTATTCATACTGGTGAAAAGCCATTCACTTGTGAGGTGTGCCAGAAAAAATTTACTCAAAAGTATTATGTGACTAAACATAACTGTATACATGCTGATGTAAAGCCATTCACTTGTGAGGTGTGCCAGAAACAACTTATTAAAAGAACCAGTTTGAATAGGCATATGCTTGTTCATACTGGTGAAAAGCCATTTACTTGTGAGTTGTGCCAGAAAAAATTTAATCAAAAATCTCATCTGATTAATCATATCCGTGTACATGCTGGTATAAAGCCATTCATTTGTGAGGTGTGCCAAAAAAAATTTACTAACAGAACCAGTTTGAATAGGCATATGCTTGTTCATACTGGTGAAAAGCCATTCACTTGTGAGGTGTGCCAGAAAAAATTTACTAACAGAACCATTTTGAATAGGCATATACTTATTCATACTGGTGAAAAGCCATTCACTTGTGAAATGTGCCAAAAAAAATTTAATAAAAAGTCTAACTTGACTGATCATATCCGTATACATACTGGTGAAAAACCATTCGTTTGTGAGGTGTGTCAGAGAAAGTTTAATCAAAAGTCTCATCTGACTAATCATATTCGTATACATACTGATGAAAAGCCATTCACTTGTTAGGTGTGTCATAAAAGTTTTACTGGCAAAACCAGTTTGATTAAGCATATGCTTACTCATACTGGTGAAAAGCCATTCACTTGTGAGGTGTGCCAGAAACAATTTAATAACAGAACCAGTTTGAATAGGCATATTCTTGTTCATACTGCTTAAAAGCCATTTACTTGTGAGGTGTGCCAGAAAAAATTTAATCAAACGTCTCGTGTGACTAAACATATCCATATACATGCTGATGGAAAGCCATTCTATTGTGAGGTGTGCCAGAAAAAATTTAATCAAAAGTTTCATCTGATTAATCATATCCATATACATGCTGATGTAAAGCCATTCACTTGTGAGATGTGCCAAAAAATTTAATGAAAAGTCTTAACTTGACGAATCATATCCATATGCATACTGGTGAAACGCCATTCTCTTGTGAGGTGTGTTGTTGTTGTTGAGACCCAGACCATCCGACCTACCAGAAAGGTGTAAGTTAACTGTTTGGACAGCCGGGAAGTGCCACCCAATTTAGACCGGAACCCAGTGGGGGAGGCATCCACAGGGACCGTACCCTCCTTCCCCTACCACCAACCTCCCGGAAGGACTTACGGACCCACATGTTTAACATGATCGTTCTCCGCGTGAACACGGCGGCAGTTTTGGAAGTGGCTGGAATCGAACCCGGGCCTACCGAGTGCAACTCCAGCGCGCTAACCAATGGGCTACCGCACCCCTTGTGAGGTGTGTTGTTGTTGAAACCCAGACCGTCCTACCTACCAGAAAGGTGTAAGGTATCTGTTTGGATGGTCGGGAAGTGCCACCCAATTTAGACCGGAACCCAGTGGAGGAGGCATCCACAGGGACCGTACCCTCCTTCCCCAACCACCAACCTCTCGGAAGGACTTTCGGACCCACATGTTTAACGTGTTCGTACTCCGCATGAACACGGCGGCAGTTTTGGCAGTGACATCTGACTTGACTTATTCATAAACATACTGGTGAAAAGCCATTCATTTGTGAGTTATGCCATAACACATTTAAACACAGTGCCAGTTTGAATAATCATAGGCTTACTCATACTAGTGAAATGCCATTCAGTTGTGAAATATGCCAGAAAAAATTTAATCAACAGTCTTCCTTGACTGATCAATTACTTATACATTCTGATGAAAAGCCATTCACCAGCGAAGTGTGCCAGAAAAAATTTACTCAAAAGGATCATTTGACTGAACATAGCCATATACATACTGATGAAAGCCATTCACTTGTGAAGTTTGTCAGAAAAAATTTAATCAAAAATCTTACTTGATTAATCATATCCATATACATACTATTGGAACGCCATTCACATGCGAGGTGTGCCAGAAAAAATGTAATCGAAAGTCTTCTTTACTTATCAGTATACATCAGTGCTCAACACATTTCTCTTCAGTCTAGGAGTCAAGTCAAAAAGGAGCCAGCTTTATATTTTATGGTGTTTTGAATTTTGATTATTGTTTGTTATAAAGAGCTTATGATAAATAATTACACTAACATAATTGCGCATAGAGGTAAACACTAATCCTTAAAATATTTTTATTTAATTATTTTAAATTTTAATTTATTAAGAAATTAAAAGTAATATATATATAAAAATATTTAATTTTTTAAGTATTTTCAAATTTGTGCACATATGAAATCATATTGTACTTTGCTTTCACTAAACATGTACAATTTGGTATGCCTCGACATTAATTTTTTTAAATTCAAATTAGTTTCTTATTTATTTTTTGTTTTACTATGGTTTTCACGTAAATACATTCCCGAGCGACAAAAAATAGTATTTCAGTGTGTCCATTTTAACACCAATGAAAATATAAAAAAATTCTCATTCTAACCAACTTTGAACAGAATCTATATCTTTAACCCTTTCCGGACGATCGATGTGTCGACTTCGAACTTGCATTCAAGGACGACTATCACACATCCGTGTTGAGGAAAAATGTACCCTAAAAGGCGACTTTCACGGATTCGCATTTTCAAATGAAACGTTCTTACTTGTATTTATTTGTCTACTAGATAGCTTTAAATGTCTATGCGAACATTAAAAGCTATGCCAATGTATTTTACAGATACTTGACCTTTACATAGGGGGATCCATTGAATTAATTCTCTATCTGGAGCATTGAAATGTGGTTTTGTAATATAAACAAACAGAGCACTTCTTGCAGCATCTACTGTTTTATAATTGAGTTTTGGTTCTTGTTTTGTTTTTTGCTTTATGATTTCATTGGTGAATCATAGGAATATAAGAGAGTATTTTATAAGCTTTGGTTTTAGAGGAATGTGCGGCAGTGAAATTATTAGATTATTTCGGATAAAAGAATGGCTGGTCCAGGACGTTTTCCTTCTGTGGAAGAATATGCTCATATGATAAACGAACTCTGCAGTAATGACGTGATGCAGATAGTAAAGATTCGTGGAACTGTGGTATTACTAAAAATAAATATTTAAATGCAAGTGATTCTTCAGATTCTGATCGTACTATTATTACAACGCCGCCAGCTTTAGTAGCTGTTTATGTGAATGATGTTTGGATGGGAGATTTGGAAGAGCTGAATTCTTTTGAGTTTTTGAGCGTACTTGGAATCAATCACAGTATTATGCCACCTAATTTAGATAAGGAAATTAATCTTATTAGCATATTTTTTGATGATGAATAGTGGAATTCATAGTAAAAATGCAACTGAGGAGTATTTTGTATTGAAATTCGTTTGAAAAATATACATCAAGTAGAAAATAAGTATTTTTTTTATTCCTGTAAAAAGTAGATTGCTGTGTTGAATAAGTGATTTTTAGTGAATTTATTTTGAGAGTTATGCTTAGTGCAAAATATTAGCCATCCATTGGGAACAGTTCGGAAGCAAAGCACTCTGTCCTTTGGGCCACGGTAGTTCCAGAATGCTGGCGTCAAGAAAGGGTTAATAGTTGAATTTTTGTGAATTTTTAAAATATATGATTTTTGCTTGCTGAACATATTAGGCGTTCAGCGGTACAGGATATTTCTGCAGAGTTTCTATCTTAACACCATTGATGCAGTGCTTCTTTTAAGCGGGTGTATATGTCAAAACGCTGTTTAGTTACAAATTCTTTGTGAGTTTCATTGGAATTGCAATCATCTTAAATTCCGGGCAATGCCGAGTACATTTTCTGGAACATTTCCATGACATATGTGCCAACTCTACTGAATTTGGCGGAAGACTCCTGATTTTTGAGTGTTTCTCCCGATTTCCCGCTTTTGAGGACACATCTCCGGATTTTAATGATTTTTTTTTAAAAATCCCTATGTTTAGGGATAATATCCCCAAAATTTTCCTTATAAAAGGGATTTTTTAGCTAAGTGGGAAATTTTTCTCTATTTGATCAAAAGTACGTCCTTAAGATTACAGATGCAGACATGAAAAACTGGATTTTGGACGGAGACTCCGGATTTTTCATTCCTTCTGGATTGCTAACGAAATTCTCCAGCTTTTTTTGTTTGAAATTTATTAATTAACCAGACATGGTATAATTCCTCGGAAACGCTGATTTTCTGCTTTTTTAGCACAGATTTCTACCATTCCCGGGATCGTAGCAAATCCATAATAAAATGCAGGGTAATGCCAATGAAATTAACATAGATTTACGGCCACATGTAATGTAAATTAAGATCTTGATCGCGTATTTTATGAAAGTATTAAACATACTTCTTCAAAGGCTGTCTAATTCAGCATAAATCGCTAAAATGTTATTTTGTTCATTAATTTCACATAAACACTGTAATTGCGCAATTTAGTTTGTTCTCATGAATCGCCAAGAGTGCAATAGTATCTTTACATCCATTTCAATCTTCTACATATTGCATTTTTGATTGACTAAACTAGCTTATTTTCATAATCTGATTAATTTT
Organism: Amaurobius ferox; assembly: GCA_951213105.1. Taxonomy (NCBI): domain Eukaryota; kingdom Metazoa; phylum Arthropoda; class Arachnida; order Araneae; family Amaurobiidae; genus Amaurobius; species Amaurobius ferox. The sequence continues at coordinate 35,082,236 of OX578152.1, read as the reverse complement.
TATGGTTAATTTCTTAATTATTTTTGCATAAACAGTGCGATTGTGCAATGCAGTTACATTGTGTGAAATGCCGGGAGTACGTTAGTATCTTTTCCCATCCATCTCCATCATTTAAATGTTGCATATTAGATCAACTAAACCAGTTTATTTTCATATTATGGCTAATTATTAAGGTTAATTTTTTAATTATATTTGCATAATATAAATTTTTCTATTTTGAAAAATGGGTAGTATGAATTCTGGGAAGGGATATGGTATTAAAGCAATGATTTAGGCAAATAAAAGTAATGCAGCGTGTGAACGTATTTTTAGCTACCTACGAAAAATTAAGACTAGGTTTCGCACCTCAATATTTCTGATGATAACCTAGATAACTTGATCATTATGAAATGTAATTTAAATGGTAAATGCTATGAGCAGCAACTAGATAGTAAATTTTTATTAAAAGCCAAATCTGAAACTTTAAAAAAAAATAAAATGTAGCTGTCATAAAACTAGTCTTCTTTATTTCTTGTGTATATGTGCATTTATAAATATGTATATAATTCAAATTTAGGGGGGGGGAATGGAGATGAGAAAAATCCCTATTTTTCCCTAAATGTATGTTATTTTTATACTGCAATGTTTGTTATGACATTGAAACACACAGTTTAAGAAATCTACTGAATTTTCTTCAGTGAGGGTTGGCAGGTATGCCATGATTTAAGATGAAAATCTCTGATAAAAACTGGACTTGAATTACAGCAAATTCGCAAAAATCAAAGAGCAATTCAACATTATGCTCACTTATAACAAAAATAAAATAAAACAATTTTGATGTTTGTGCACACACAGTTGAGCTATATACAAATGCTTATCTTAAATACCGGGTACATTTTCTCGTTGGTAATAATAAACCTATAACAGAAAGTCTTTTTTCATTACTCATAGTTAACAGTTCATATAATTAATGTTATTTTCATCATTTCTATCCGATGTGCGTAGAACAAAGAAACTCGTTAAACGTGATTGCTTTGTTGCTTTATCAGTTGCTTTATCAGTTTATTTGTTGCTTTTTGTCTGACAAATTGTGTTTCAATTTTAATACATTTTATAAATAAACAAATACACAAATTTTTATAAGATACAATTTTGTTAAATAAGCTTGCTTCAAAGCACATGTGACTCAGAAACTGACTACACTTGTGGCTCTTTCGATTCTGATAGTCTGTACCCCCACATGCCTTCCTTCGGTACTTGGTGTATATGACGTGACTCATTCATGGCACAGAAAAAGAGAAATTGCTTCTCAAAGGGTGCAGGTAAGATGATGGGCTATGGTCCGGTTTAGGATGGGGAGTTAGCTGTTCAGTATATCCCACATGAAATGAGGTACTGTGAAGCTGATTCCCACTTATATTTGTGAACTACGCATACTTGTGCCATCAGATAAATCTGAGTTTGCGCAGGAACTGGTTTTTCTGATATGATTCTCAGAGTATTGCTTTGCTAGCTTCATTTTAGTATTTCAAACGTCTTATTGTCCGAGAATATCTGATTGAACAAAATTTAAATTAGACTTAAATCCTTTAAAAAATGCATGAACCATTCAATTTAAAATTACCAGAACCCATAATTTTTTAAATCGGTGCCTATGGGTTAGATGGTCAGAATCCGCCTCCACATCCAAATTCTTTAATAATTTTTTTAAAATCATACAAAATCAGAACATACATTTGCATTTAGAAAACATTCTTTTTATAAGTAATTTATCATAAAAATGATGCTCATTTAAGAGCACTGGTGTAAACTGCTCTCGAGATATTACACATTTTTTGAATAAATATAACAGAAAGTTACATAAAATTAATTAAATATTATGAATTTTGAGAGCATTCTACCATTCAAAAATTTTCTGCGTTTTTCATTATAAAAGACGAGTATGCATTTTTTATAAAGGAAAATAATAAATCGTTTTCATTCAATATTTTGAATGGGTTATAATTATTTGTTCATTTTAAGAATTTCAAAATTAAAATGCTTCATTAGCTACAATGTAAGAGGTGATTAAAATTGTATTAATCAATTTCTGAGGCAAAATACAGTCTCATTTTATATGGCAAAATGACAGCTCACCCACACCAACCATATGAAAAGAGGCTTCTGTCTTCTATTTACTCGTACATAGGAGGATATATATAACTTGAAAAGAATCCTCTCACTTGATTTTTAATTTTGAATAAAGAGGATACAAAAGCATTTGAACTATGGAAGTATTTTTGTTTTCAGACTATGAATTCATTGAATGACTTGCAATAAGTTCAATTTGCCAGATCCTAGAAAAAGATTTAAAAATTTCTTAATTTAAAGTAAAATAAACTATCTTAATTTGTATCTCTCTTATAAATAAAAATGCACTTCAAAATTAAAGATAATGTTACTGGTGGTTAATAAAGATTTGTTGTTATTCTTTTATGATGCTTATATCATTTTATTATACTTGAATATTACTTTTTGTAAGTATTATTTTATATTACTATTAGGTTTCATATTATTAGAAATGATTAACTAAAACATTGATTCTGTAATTACTATAAATGTTCATTATCCATTGCGAATAATATTAAAATTATAAATGAGAAAAAAAAAAAAAAATTATCATTTTTCCAAGTAAAGTGATACATTGCCTATTAATGTAAGCCTGTTCTTCACTGAAAAAGGGAGCTGAAACTCCCACTAAAAGGTCCCATGTTTGTGCTGTTCAGTATAATGGCACAAGCATGTGTCATTTAGAAATATGCCTTAATTCACCCATATTGCAAATATTTTCTGAGTAATACATTGAATTATAGATCTGTACTGTAATGTAGCAACTGGCTCGTTTATATATAATGAAGGTCGACTGTTTTATTGCTGTATTAGTTCTTAATGAAGATTTATAAGAAAAAACATTCATAATTATGTACAGTATATGTTTACGCTGTAGAAGTGATTTAATCCTTTTTATAGGTGCATATTTTTATTTAATATCGTATATATAAGTATTCTTGCACAATTATTGATATGCAACATAAAGTTTCTTATTGTAGGTCAAAAACTGTATAATTTTGTTCTTAAAATGCTTTTTCAAACTGTATTAAACCAAATCACATAATAACATGTAAAAGGTCTGCACATTGTGTTTTACTTAATTTTTACGTAGTTAGTCAAGTACATTTACGAGAACATGTGTTATCAGCACTGTATGGCCGTTGGCTCATATAATAATGTTGTTGTTGTTGAGACCCAGACCGTCCGACCTACCAGAAAAGGTGTAAGGTAACTGTTTGGACGGCCGGGAAGTGCCACCCAATTTAGACCGGAACCCAGTGGGGGAGGCATCCACAGGGACCGTACCCTCCTTCCCCTACCACCAACCTCTCGGAAGGACTTACGGACCCACATGTTTAACGTGATCGTACTCCGCGTGAACACGGCAGCAGTTTTGGCAGTGGCTTGAATCGAACCCGGGCCTACCGAGTGCAACTCCAGCGCACTAACCAATGGGCTACCGTGCCCCTCATATAATAATGTGTAAAAGGCCTGCACATTGCGTTTTATTTAATTTTTACGTAGTTGGTCAAGTACATTCATAATTCCAGGGCTTTATGTTTTCTATATTTTTCAATCTATATGTTTAAAATAGGAAAATATATAATTCTTCTGATGAGTAATTGTTTAGTATTTAAAAAGGAACTTAGATTACACATTTTTATACATTTATCAGCTTACACATTTTTAGCATCGCTGATTTATATGTACATAATATCTGGAAGACACTGCCATTACAGATACCACCATCCATGGACCTGTTTTGCTCTTACATGCTTGATAGCATGGAATGGCTAATATCTGTGTGGAAGGACTGAAATGGTCAGTTCGAAACAAGTTCAATATTGTGACTTATAATAAGTTTCTTGCTGCAATTGCAGATATCGGCTATTCCAATCAGACGAGAGTATTATAAGCGTAAAACCAGTCCATTGATGTAGGCATTTACTGTGCAAGTGTCTTCTAAATTTGGTGAATGCTCCTTACAAGTGGGTTTTGTGATTATATACATTACAGATTCTAAATTATGTCAGTATTTGTATCAGGGCTTCCCCTTAAAGATTTGTAAGTCATTATGTTTCTTATATAATTTTTATATAAGAAACGTATTGAAATACTGTTGAATGATATTTCCATCATTGGACTTTTGCCTCCCCACCTCCAAGAATGTCTTGAAACGGTACTCCTTATGTGCAAACAATGTATATGTGTGTGTGGGCTCTATCGCAAGAACAAATTCAACAATTCAAACTAATTTTAATACAATCGAAGAAGATTATAATGGAATTAAAGGTACCTTAAATCTCTCTCTCTATATATATAAATATATATATATAGATATATTTATATATATATATATATATATGTATATATATATATATAAGATATTTTCATAATGCTATAACAAAATTTTGTTGTATCTTATAAAATTCATATAATATTGTTTATATGTTTTTCATAATATTTATATAAAAGTTTTCTATAAAAGGGCCATTCCATGTAAAAATCAACCTACCATTTAATTTTCAAATTGTGTTAATATTATCAATTTTTGGATTTTTTTGAAGCAAAATTAACATAAATTGATGACACTTTTTAAAGTACATCTGAAAGCACTTTATTTAATTTGACACATGAATCTCAAAACAAAATGTCTTCATGTGCTGTTGTGGTGATATAGGAGGAGTAATCTCAACTTTTTTCACACAGGTAATTTCATTTATATTGTTGTGGAAACTGTTAAAGAATTTAGTAACATCTATTTTTAAATGTATATAATGTACTATTCTATTAACTGTTTTACACAAAAAATATTGATTTTTAGAGAATTATTTGTTGAGCTATTAAGTGTCCCATTCCGTCACAATACGTGACTGCTTAAATATATAAAATTCAGAGAAGTTAAAATTTTCTCTTTTAAAATATAATGCTATGTCTTCAGCAGCAGTAAACATTTTATAACGGAAATATTTATAAAAGAAATGGTGGCAACAAGAAAATGGCATTTTAGTAAGCAAGTTCTTGAGCCTAGAAAAGAATGAGGAACTGGATTTAACTGGATTTCCATCACTCAAGAAAATCCAGTTAATTTTCGAGACGTATGTATGTATTATTAATCTTAATTTGCACCGCATTTTACGTTGCAAACCAGTTCATTCCAGCAGAAGTGGTATTAGGGTTTTTTATAATTAACTTTCATTAATTTACATGTCTAATATATATACAGGGTGTCCCAAAAACATTGACTCTTTATTCTTTAAATATCGATCTTAGGCACATATAATAAATTACAAAGTTGCATAAAAAAAGGTACAGAATTTTATGAAATGTATAAAAATTTTCAGCGGATTAAGGTTGAAGAAATAAAAAATTAAAATTACAAAATTACATTTCCAATGACTAAAATGTGCCCCATACACTAATAAGGTGATGTACAAAATTTCAGCAGTTTATGATAAAAAGTCCCAGAGATATGTGTAAATAAAGTTGGTGAGGGATTAATCACAAATTAAAATATAAATGTTTTAGAAAGAATGCAAATGACGCAATGCAGAAATGTATCATAGGCAAATAATATCTGCCTCTTATCTTTAATCGATCTTTGGAATGTATGGAAAACATTTTGAACAAACTTTGTAATCTTTGTGTAAAGTTATTATTTCTACACAATGTAGATACTTTTGTACCAATAAATAGCAAAATTATTATATATTTATGTAATCATTGTTTTCTTTCGTAATATGTGTATGAGCCCTGAAACGCGATCTTCCGACATGATTTTTCCCTTCTGAGAACCCATGTCGATATATCGAAAAGTGGTGTGTGTTAGCATTTTTGTCTTTTCCTATCTCTCGGATTTATGATAAAATGTTGAAATTTTGTACATCACCTTATTAGTGTATAGGGCACATTTTACTCATTAGAAATGTTTTTGTACGGGGGCCGTATAAAAATTTAAATTTTGTATTTCTTAAAGTTTAATATCGTTGAAAATTTTAATCAATTTGATAAAATTCTGTATCTTTTTTACGCAACTTTGTAATTTATTATATATGTCTAAGATCAATATTTAAGGAATAAAAGCCGAGGTCAATGTTTTTGGGACACCCTGTATATATATATATATATATGTATATATATACACACTATATGATCAAAAGTATCCAGACACTTTGGATGTTAGAATGTTTTTCGAATTTCTGAACAAATACTTGGCGCAGTGTTCTGTAACTTTGGCGATGTGAAGAACATGTTTGACGTACACTTTCCAGTAAAGTTTCGGTGACTTGTGCATTTCGGAGGCCACCAAGATATTGGAAAAGGGAAAAATATATATTTGATCACCCTGTATTATAAAACGCTGGAAATGATGTGTAACTAGCTTTGTTCAATGTGTATAAGCATTTTCGTAAAACTAAAACGTATATTCATGAAGATATAAACGTTTCTTTAAAAAACAAAACAAATTTTATTACATGTTTTTTGCTTACAATATCCATAGGTTTCAATCAAATTTCACGAAACTTACAGAACATTTGTCAACGTCCAAGAAAAACATTATACTTCAATTGAAATTAAAGCTTTAAATATACGATGAGATATAAGCATTTGAAGAAACTAAGTTTTTACTGCGCAGGCGCGAAACATAGCAATAGTTTTCTTTCATGGTTTTGTAGTGAATACTGTAGGGCAACTTCTATAAAAAAAAACCACTGGAATATCATGAAAATTCACAAGGATATCGACGATATAGTGATCAGTTTTTCTCTGACTCTCTGAAAGTACCTGGATGATAAGGGGTTTTCCACAAATTGACATTTTACATATTCATCGGACACCCCTGTTCTGAAAATGAACTAGTCCAATTTTATGCAAATAATGATCAAATTGGACTAGTTCCTTGCAACATCTATTTTTTGTGGATGAGCTTAGATGATGACCGATATGGATTCAGTATCAAATTCCGGAGGAAGTAGGGAATCTCCTCTCCTACCCCTTCTGGAATTTGATTTTCTAAGGGTTTCTACTTGCGATTTTTTGTCTTATGGTTCAAAACATTTCCTTGTAACGTATATTCCGATTAACTATGGATAGAGCTTAAGTGATGACTAATATTAATTTAGCTTCGAATTTCAGGATGGGTAGGGACAGAAATTCACTAAAGAATTCTATTTTAAGTTCTTTTCCCAATTCTTAATATAAAAAAATTTAATTTTCCTTCAAACATTTATTTCTCAGAATCGGCTGTGGATACAGCTTAGATGATGACTGATGTGAATTTAGTATCAAATTTTTTAGGAGTTGAGAAAATTCATTAAGGATTTCCACTTCTGGTTTTACAGATGTAATTTCTGAGTAAAAAAAAATTAAAGGTTTTTTTTTTCACATTACCTATCTTTTAGGATTAACTATAGGAATAGGTAATATAATGACTGATATGGATTCAGCATCGAAATTTGGAGTAGAGGTCACTCATGATTTATTTCCTTTTCTGGTTCTGTAGATGTCACTTCCGATTGCTTCAGAAATTTGTATGACTATGCGAAATGCGCGTGCAAAAGAGTATAAAAAGATTTCTCCTAAAATTAAATATACACATCACTTACTATCATATGAAAGACCTTTCATAAATTTGTTATTCTTCTGTGTTATATTGCGATAAACTTTGCACTATATATTTTATGAAATTCAACTCTACTCCTAAACATAGACGCCGAGTTTTCAAAATTTCAAGGCGGTGGGGGACACAATGCGACGAAGTTATACAAATGATTCAAAGTTGAATTCTATATAATATATAATAACTTACAATGTTTCCTTGAAGTATAATATTCTATATAATAACTTATAACTTACAATACTTCATTGAAGAAGGCAAATATATATCAGTTATGTGATTAAAATGGTTTCGAGGACGTTATAAGCCCCTTTCTTTAGGTCAAAAGAACAATATGCCCCCTTAACAACTACTAAGACCGAACTGCCTAACGAACGGCAGTTCATTCTTAGTGGCTGCTAAGGGCGCATACTGTTATCTTTGCCTAAAGAAAGGGGCTTATAAAGCCATTGAAGCAGCTGTAGTCGCCTAACTGATATATGTCTGCTTCTTCAAGGAATCTTTGTAAATTTATATTTTACAAGCAGCGGTTTTGGGGTGGGGTAGACCAGTGGCTAAGGCACGGGGATTGTACTCGGAGGACCTGTGTTCAAATCCGGGCTTTGTCCAAACTATCCCCCTGTTCACGCGAAGTACGAATACGTATCTGTGGGTTCGAAAGTCCTTCCGAGCGATTCGTGTATGGAAAAAGAGTTCCGAGCGGTTAGTTCTTGTGGACGTCGCCCCACTGGATTCTGGTTTAAATTCAGTGGTACTGTCCGGGCTGTCTAAACAGATGCCCTATTCTTTCGGGTAGGTCGGACGGTCTGAATCAAAAGAATCAGCAGTTTTATTTACCAGTTATACAACTTTAGTTCTTAGACTCCAAAACTTTCGTTAACTCTATCGTTGACTTATTAGATACCATATCATCTGCGTATTGCATATTTCTCCCTTCGAGGTGCAATTGGGGCTTGAAAGTGTGTTGGGGGGGGGGGGGGATGCGGGACTACAAGGAACTACAAGAGTCCGTCACGTAATGCTCTCTAGCATATTGTTTATTAACCACACTATACCCGGATGTGGCCAGTGGGATCTCTGGAAATTTCCCGGTGGGCCAGGTCCATTGCATTTATTTTTTTTCATTGTCAATAATGCGCATGATGGACCGAAGTTCAAAAGGACGATCATGGCCCGTTTCTCCTGGGCCAATATCGGAGCTAGTATCCGAGCCTGGCCCACACCCATAGAGGGTAAAGTACAATAAGTTGAAAAACAATAAAAAATCAAAGTTGGAGTTAGGATATGTGACGAAAGCTTAAGATTTCGTCGCATATAAATTTATATAAATCTGGTTGTTCATCCCATCAATTGTGTAAGCAATGTAAAATCAAGTTTCATTTAGAAAACATAATTGTATAAAAGAAGACTTGGAGCAATAACTTGACTAGCGACATTTTTCACCAAACTGGGATTTTCCCGATCAAATGATACTTAGCTTTATGCAGCTATTTCTGGAAAAATACCATTTTTGGTAAAATTGTAGCATTGCTTGTTTCACCAAGCTCTTTAAACAAAATCTCTTATATATATATATATATATATATATATATATATATAAATATATTATTTAATTCAAAAACACCTATCAGTGCAGTTTTGCAGAATGCTATGCAAATTTGCAGAGCCATTATAACATATATACTTACCATATAGTGTTTCGCTTAGGTCAACATCTGCATGATTTTTAATAGACTATGCAGGTTTTCAGCATTGGGGATTTCTCACGCAAGAAGAAATTTTTGCTGTTCTAATTTAAGTTTATCTTTGAGAAATAAGTATGTTTTCTTAATTACAAACCGAAACGCAGCCTTTACAAAAATATCGAAATATCTTTTCATCACAAACTAAAATGAAACTATTATTAACGAATCCAAACATCACACTGCTTTCAACACTACAAACGTCACTCATCTAAGACCACAACTGTTGAAAAGATATGGCAAGTCCTCCAACAAAAAACAAACATTTTACTACGAAGTTCTTACGCATCTGGTATTTCCTATTTTCTCATAATTTATAACTAACTCTCTGGTCTCAAACGATTGGGTGCTGATGTCTGACAAACAGGGTAAGAAGTTAGAAAAAAAAACGTAGGGGCCAAATGGCCCCCAGTATCAATTTTTTTGGGGCCATTTGAACATTTCTAAGGGCCATAATAAAACAATTTAATGAAATAAAAAATATGCACGATAAAACCATATAGGCCTAATCTAAATATTTTATTTTCTTGCCAAATATATATACTTAAAAAAAAAGACACTAAAGTGCAAATTAAAAATTTTAAATCGTCTTATCGTTTAATTCCCAATTTTAGTTAGTAGCCACTGGCCGGTAGGTCAATGACGTTTAATGGCCAGTTGTTGACAGCTGCAAAATGTGCGATGTTTTTTTCAACTTGCTTAATATTATGCAAAATTGTGTTTAAGTATGTTATTTAATAATTTAGGAATTTGCTAGTATTGCCTATTTATTTATAGATTTATTATACAGTAAACATAAGTCACTATTAGGTCTATTATCAAGAAAACTCCCCTTAGCAGATCTACTTTTATACAATCTGTTATTTGGATATTGATGCAAAGGAGGAGGATTTAAAAATTGAGGGAAATTTAAGAGATTGGCAAGATACACATTTTTTTTTATTATTATTTGATAAGACAAATTCACAGAAATATTTAAAATTTTTAATGAGTAATATTGTTAAAATGCATTTATTGCTAACATCTCATTTTTAACATTTAATAGATTTTCAAAACTTATCTTAAGTGTTTTTTCTCAAACTAATTATTTTCTATAAGTTAGTGTTCTTATCCCCATCTTTTCCATTTCTTAAAGGTTTTCAAATTTAAATTTTTTATTTATCCCATTTTTGAATATTTTAAATATTTATATTCAGTAATTTTTTTTAATCTTGTTTTAAATCTTACCAATGACTTTTATTATAAGTCTTTTCAGGTGTTTTATAATATTTGTTTTCCAATAGATTATAAAAACATTAATTTATCATGAAGCATTCAAATATTTTTGGATTCAATTTTAAATTCAATCAATTAATTTAAGCAATTTCAAGTTTTCTCATCTTGATCTTTTTATTTTTTACTTTTCCAAGCTGACGAAACATTTACTATTATTTATTCCTCCCTATTATTTTTAAAAAGTCCGGCCACAAATTTTTCTTTAATTTAGAGTGTTTTACCATAGATTTTCAGTGATTCTTAATAAATTTATAATCTTGTTTTAATTTTTTGATCATTTACTATGTAAATTTTCCATCATCGCGATCGCGATATTTCGGTCTTTCTTTCCGTTATATTATCGGACGTTATGAACGCTTTTATTTTAAAATTTCCCCCAATATATGTATTTCATAACAAGGAAATTTTTTATCCTCTTAAGGAAATTTGATCGTTTTAATATTTCGACGTTTTTGAATTTAAGAACTGTCGTCTTGTATCGCTAGAAACATTATGTTTTATTACAATACTCAAATTTTCCGATCAACAGGGGAGGGGGGGGGGGCATGAACGGCTCTTGACCGCGGATAAGTTGAAAATGAAACCGATTTAACCGTGCTAACTGTTAACAGAATGTATAATTATTGTTAACAGTTAGCACTTCTAAAAACACAACTATGCAAACATTTTAGGAGTCTATGCATTTTTAGTTTTATGCATCATCGATGAGAGATTAAAACAGGGTATAATCTATAAAAGGAAATCTACAATTTCTGTGAACAAAAAACTGTTGTGCATCGAGACTTTAAAAATTGCGAAATTCTCGCGATCTAGCTTTAAAATTAATACGAAGTATGTCCGGGTTAGTATCCTTCAAACGCGCTATTTTAGTCAATGCTAGACACATTCATAATTTCCATATAGTCGTTTATGGACCGTGAATATGTAGATTAAAGTAGAATAATAATATATAACATTGCAATGTCAGTAATTCAGCTCGGAAAAGAATTCCCCCTTCCCGAAGGTTGATGTCCTTTATTCACGCTGGACACCCAGATTTTAGTTCGCTTGCGCCAGTCCCGAGCCTCAGCGAATTCCCGAAACTCTTTCTTATAGATTACTTCTTTTAATTTTTTATTATGAAAAACATGCTATAATGAATATTTAACCAATAAATAAATTCACATGCCAAAAATAGAAGGGCGAATTTTACGCAGCATGTTTTATTTTAGCGAGTGGTTTCAATTCCGTTCTTGCATCCCTTTTAAATTTGAGGTAGATGTAAAAATGATGAAAGACCTATTAGTACCAAAGGTCTAGATTAGTCCTCGAAGCAGAGTAGTTACTTCTTCGTACAGCCATGAAGACTAGAGAGTCTTCATGGTACAGCGTGTAAAAATGGGGGGTGTCTAGGTCAATGCATAGAACCCGGTAAAGACGCTACGTCACGGCATGTCACAAAACACATCGGTGATTAAGAGGAGGGGTAAGATAGGAATGTTGCAAATGCAATAAATTATGATCTCCTCACAACTACGGAAAAGTCATAGCAGTATCGTAGTGATTGTTGACAGATTTTTATTACTCCACAGGTGTGCATGGTTTAAGGAGAAGGGTTATTCTTTAAGCTATCAGAGTTTGGCCGGTAGTCAGGATTTTGTTAATCGTCAGTTTTTTAAGTTTAATCGCCATCTGGCGAGTAGGAATAGTAAGCTTGTCTTATATTATTGTATTAATTTTAAATTGATTTATTGTTTTATACAAGAAAAAAAAAAGGTTTTTTATTTTTCCTCGGTTATTTTTGGGAAATTATAGTGGTTTAATTCTAGTCGCGATTTGGCCCCCGATTCCGAAATTATGGTCGCAAACGATAAAAATTTGGTCGCATTTCGCTCATGGCCCCCGCTAATTTCTTACCCTGCGACAAACGTCCAGCAGTCACAGGGGCAAAGCTACCCCCGGGTTCTCAACTTCAAACAGATACACTATTATACGCAATACCACCTGGAAAGATAATACTGCTGACTGGTATATAGAATCGAAAAGCAATTACAAATGAGAGATCTTCGGTACACAGTAGAGCAAATAAGTCATCCCTACTTCGTGGTTCTTATTTAATTACTGGAGACAACTACTATTTGGAAATGCCGATCGCATATTCTCATGGCTGACAATATTCCTTTTCTTCTTTGAACGAAGTGGTCAATCAAAAAAGTTCTGGTAGCCATGTGGTTTTGTCATTAGCGTAAACATATTTCCTGGGGTAAAGAGGAACTTGGTTTGTGTTCGAGATAGTTTATGGCCCTGTGGTAAGGAAGATGCGAACAAAACTGAATTGAAACAAGACATTTGCGTTTATAGGAATTTATTTTCAATTTTTTCCTGTTTTAATAAAAGAAAATACCTTTTCTGGTTTTTAATACAAAATGAAGTTTGAAAAAAATATTTCGAAATTTTTCCTCTGATATAATTCAGCGGGGCTAGTTTCCTCCCCCCCCCAGTAGTCGGCGCCCATGGTGTGTATAGCTCTGAGAGAACCACAAACTCCGATGTAATTCTTATATCCGCTAGGTTGTGCAGGAAGATTTTAGTCAAAAAAGAATGTCTTCTTACAAGATGGGGCGTGTTTGTATGTCACTGCCAATTTCGGACCACCCGTGAATAAGGAATGCTTGCTTTTCTAGTTGGGAGGGAAATGCTTACCAGGATGCTAGAAGTGTGTGAAACCTAAGAATAAGAGTTTTTTTCTTCTGTTAAGCTGGAAAATAAAAGATTTCTCTTTCATACTATTACCTAAAAAAAGTCCAAGTTGATTTTCTTGATTTCACCTAGAAATAAAAGTACCACCTAAAAAATAAATTCCTAATAATTAAAGTGTGACTTACCTGACAATAAATATTCCAAGTTTGGTTTTCTTGATAATACCTGAAAATAAATAGTCCTAAGTTTGATATTTCCTGATATCACCTAGAAATAAAAGCACCACCTAAAAATTAAATTCCTAATACTTATAATATGATTCACCTGAAAACGAAGATTCCTAAGTTTAGATGAAATAATTTTTTTTTCTTGATATTACCTAAAAAATATTCAAAAGTTTTCTAGGTTTACCTAGAAATATTACAAGACCCTAAAAGTGTGACTCACCTGAAAATAGAGATTCGTGGGTTTAGCTGAAAATAAAGATTTGTTCTTGATATCACCTAAAAAATAAAGATTCCTCAGTTTAGCTGAAAGTTAAATTCATAATACTTTTAGTGTGTCTGCATCTCCAAGAACGATACACGAATAAAGTTTAAAATAACGATTTATTAAAAAAAATAATAATAAAATATATTTACAATCTTATGTACATTAAGGTTTCCTTGCTAATTTGTCCATACGAGCAATAGAGTAAGTTTACGTTATTTATGCCTTGCTCATGTTGAACGCAAATACAAACATACACCTCTTTAAAATCCCGATTGGGACAGTAGTGTTTCTGAGGGATCATCACAGCATACATCATCAATCACTATACAGCCGCATCTCATTGCGGTGCCATTTGTACATATTTGGGAGCTCATGCTCCCACAGTTGGATCATCTCTGCATCCCTGTCGTGCATGCTAAGCTCCTCGTCGTCAGACATGTGCATAGGACACTCATTGGAAAGTGCATAGGAGAGTTCATAATAGTTGAACGATCATATAGAATGCACGGATGATGGCGCCTCGGATGGTGGTGGTGCTGGCTGTGGCGAATATACAATCACCTCAGGTATATACATATCGATACCATTTTCGATCGCACGTAGCTATTCGGCGACACGACGTATCCGCCAAAAGCCACTCTCGTTAGTGATGGGTGGCTCCACGATCCACTCTGGATTGTCATACAGTCTATTGGAGCTGCCATAAAATATTGATCCACAATCCGAAATAACGTGTTGCTCTATAAAATCCATGGTGTTGAAACCACGTATTAACGAATCGGAGATTTAATTCTTTTTGTCTCAATCGTATTACGGATGGATATCTTTTTCTATTTACGCATGTATATTTATCGAAACTCATTCAAACTACGATTCGTATTTGAGCACATAATATAATTTTTGAAATACTTCAGCGAGCTGGGTATTTTTCTTTGGATTAGGTGGATTTTAAAACATCTGATTTATTGTAAATTTATCTTGCTCGCATTTTTTAAAATAATTTTAATCATCACTATTATTTTGTATTGAATTCGTGTTCCCATTACTTTCAAGTTTTCTACAACATATTTAAAGCTTGCAAACATGAATATCAAATATTTTTATTCTGTTTTTAATGTTTTCTTGCTACAATTACAAATGACAATTAGTAAATAGCGTTGCATTATTCATGTATTTAGTTTACAATACTTCACAACTGCCTAATATTTCACCCATTGCATTTTATAAACAATGGCTCATACTATGACCCCTTAAATTGTTGTTTGTAGTACACTCCAAAATATTTATTATAATACACAATTAAAACATAGATAAATATACCACTTAAATCATTGATAATCTAAATTACTTCATAGGAATGCTGTTGTGAATCTGAGTTCGATTTAAACTTTTGTCAGCTTTATATGTTCATGTATGCAGCTATCTTATCTGCAATGAAAGCAGGGTGCAAAATAAGTTTTATCGCATTGCAAATCGCGATAGAAAACTTGTGATTTGCTTTGTAAAAATAAATTTGACTCGAAATTTGCCACTTAATTTTAAAAATCACAACAAATGATTCATAACGGTAAAAAAATCTTTCCGCAAACGTGCATAGCTCCTGTAATATTCATGTGTTTTTTATATTTCCAACCAGGCATCTCGTTATGTTTATAGGTACATTTTTTAAGAACTCGTGAAATAATAGTTGTGAACTGCCAGTCAAAATATCGAAACTGATACAGAAATAAAATTTTGATTATCAGTTTGCTACTGAATAATATTCGCTTATTTGGCACCTTGAATGAGAGCCTGATTCAAACTTTGAGAATACCTTTCATTGGCAAAGTTCTCTAAAAAGTTTAATTTTTAATAAATTAGAAGCCAGCTGCATGGTAGCACTTAATATATAGAAATTCATATTATTGTGGCATATAGCAAGTTTTCTTGCTGCCATTGCAGGTATTAATTATTCCATGTTGATAACATGTTTTTTTTAAATAAAATATAAACATCCCTTACTTCATATTATGTTAAACGGATGAGTAGTACTTAAAATGTTAATGATATTGTACACAAATATTTGTTCAGAAATTATTTTAAAATTCTGATTTGTTCACAGGTATAACTAAAACGTGTAAATCGATAAAAGTAAGAGAGTCAAATGTTTTTTCTTAAAAACTATACTAAAAATTTACTTGCACAATGATTTAAAAAAATTATATGCATCTTGAGATTATTATTCAAAAACATCATATCAATTTCATGCCAAATCTTTTCAGACATAGTTAGAGATGTGTATTGGTAAATTTTCCATTTTTATTTCATTTTAACAGATTTGAAAATCAAATCTTTTTACACTGCTTTTTAAAATGCAAGTAACTTTACAACTCTTTGATTATTTAGTTTTTTAATTTTGAGGAGGATGGTTCAGTCGTGACGACAGATCTGTCATGTAAAAATAATTTGCGGAGATTGAAAAACGGAGTCCAAAATTTGCAAATATGATGTTTCATGATATATATTTTAGCTAGGTTACATTTAAGATTTAAAGTGGTGCGGGATTATCAGATGTCACACTGAAATAAGGAAAGAAATAAAAAAATAATGTAAAACAAAATATTGGACAATAATTATATTTTTTTCCAAAAGCATTAGACAAAATGGTCACTGAAAAAATGATGCATTAAAAACATTTAAATTAATTTATATATTATCAAGTAAACTTCGATAAACAGAAATCTGCATACAAAAGCAATACAAAGTCTATTACAATAAATATAACTTAATACAGCTGAATGAACCTGAACATAGCCGCCGTCAGAAAATTTGGGCATATACAACAAATGTGCACCCTCTCCTTATTTTACAAGTTATTGACCTATTTTTAAAAACGGTTTAGGCAAAGAGAAATCCGGTTTGTGGAACAGTCCAGTTGTGAATGCACGGGAATTGCACTCGGATCACTTAAGTTTGAATCCTAGCTCTGTTCAAACTGTCTATGTGTTCTTATTAAATTTCCTATTAGTTATTAAGACAACAGCCACTTCCTTATAGCTTAGACATGTCTATCAAAGACTTGCTGTAGCTCGAGTATACATTGTTTACATATTTACTTTTAATTCCATTTCTAATGGAATATCTTCCAATGTGAGTAGACAGAGCGACATTCGTCACTCCTGAAAATACCGCTCGACGCTTAGCTTTACTTGACAAAGTAAAAATATTTACTTACACAAAGTAAAAATACTTACTTAGACAAAGTAAAAATACTTACTTAAGTTTATTTACACAGAAAATGTTTTTCCCTTTATTTTGGATAATATATAATTAAAATAAAAGTAACTTGATCTCGAATTATTTGGATAAACGCTATCTCCCTTGTCAGCCATAAAACTGAAATAAATAAATTATTTCTAAAATTAACTCTTTATAAAAATTTAAAACAGAATTGTAACGTGTTACATATATAAACGTGTAGGGTCACCGAATTGATTTTTAAATGAAATTATAAGATGGTGTGCAGCGATATTTTGCTTTAGGCAAGCATAACATTTAATTCTGGAATATAAATATAATAGAAAAATATATTACAGTCAACCCTCCTATAACGCGGTACTCTCGTAATGCGGATTTTATATAAAGTGGAGCAAAAATTGCGACAGCCCTTTTATAGGGTGATATTCATAAAACGCAGTATTCTTATAACGCTATATATATATATATATATATATATATATATATATATATATATAAATCCCCCTTGACGCTTACCTTTACTAGACAGAGTAAAAGCACTTTGTTTATTTATATTTAGACAGAGGAAGTTTTATCCATTTATTTTGGATAATATATAAATAAAATAAAAGTAACTTCATCTCAAATTATTTGAATAGACGCTATTTCCCTTGTGAGTCATAAAACCATAAGAAATAAAAACTACATTTGAATACAAATTAAAACTACATTTGAAAACGAAAATGAAGGTATTCAAAGGTCCTACTAACTAATATTTAACACCAGTGATGAATATTAATAGCATTTTTAATGGGAAAAGTCATTAAATTTATATTTCGCAATTTTTTTTTAATTTTCTTATAAAGTCTTAAACTCAATAAAAATAATTCGAAATATGTAAATATATGTTTATTGTTTTTTGTATCTATAAACTTATATTTCATAACCATATTTATCATAACATGGTACTCTAAAAATACAGTTTTATATAACGCAGAAAGAATCAGTCTGATTTATATGTTCTGAGTTCCACTTAATGCGGTTTTCGTATAACACGGTACGAATTGTTCTGTATTGTACTAATTCTCAGTTTCTTTCTTATAATGCAGTTTGCGGTTTCCATATAATATGGTACTAATTAATCTAATTTGCACTAATCTGAGTTCCATATAACGCGGTATGAATTAACACAAGAAAGGCGGAAGCGGTCAATTTGACCGCATAACTACTTTGAGAAACGATTCCTCCAAAATGGCTAATCCGAGCCCATTGAAATTTTATGATTTTTCTTATTGTCATAGCAAAAATTGTGTCGAAGACACATCCTAAATGTTGTAACTATGATGTTTGTATTTTTTCTATGGCGGTCAAATTGACCGCTGCCCGTCATTCTAGGTAGTTCAAGATATCGTCCTTCTAGTGCTAATCGCATTATGTCACTGTTGACTTGACTGTTGAACCTATTTGTACATAAATACCAATCTTCTTTTTTTTTTTGCAAACGCATTAATAACATTTCCTGTAAATTAAGAGTTCTTATTTCTCAAATTTGAAGAAAACTTTTTAAGATACAAGAGAAATTTGTATCTTTGCTATTATTAATCAAGTTTAGTTTGAGTTTGGTAACCAATGATCTATAATCAATCATCGTTTCACAAATTCTGCTGAAATATTATAGTAAAAAAAATTATTGTTTTTAAACTGATGTTAGGTAAGCTTTACTTCTGTGGACTGCATATTACTGGACAAAATTGTTAATATTTGGGAAACATTTAACTAAAACTGATGATATTTGGCAAACATTTGAAAAGTTTCTACGATTATGAGAGGTGACCACTAGTCATGATCAGAGCGTTCGATAACTTTTTCATAGCCATTGCCATTTGAAAATTTGTTTCGGTCACAGTGCAGTGATAACCAGAATGACCAAATACTTTCTCAATCGATTCCATGTCGTCACATAATACGTGTTTTGCTTGAAAAGCTGTCTGGAACCTTGCAGAATAACCATGTTTTTTTTTTTTTCTGGTGAGTGACTTTATAACTGATAAACAATTTTTAACAGAGATCACCATTCAGTAAACTTTTCAAACACACTCCTAATATGTGCAAAAGTTATACACTAAAAACAATGAGCAACTCATTGATTGTTTCAAAACTGGATCAAGTCTTGTTTAACATAAATGATAACAGAAACTGAATACCGCAACAAAAATAATTACTTCTACAAAAGAAAACGTATTGAATGAAAGTTTGTCCATGATGATTGGCAAATAATTGTTTAGTTACTCGTGCAATATAATTTTTACATATGGATACTTTTACAAATTCTGGGCCAGGAAAACTCTGGAAAGCTTGCTGATATTTTATAAACAGCAAAAACTTCATTATGTTCATCTAGCTTTTGAGACATTTAACAAAATATGCATTCTTTTAACGTGTATCTTTATACACGATTGATAATAATTTGATATTTTTTAAATAATATTATAATTTGGTATAAAACTATCTTGAAATGATGTTAGATTATTGTTAAAAGGAAATTTGCGCTGTTATACATGTTAAAATATAACACATACTTGATGTATACTTCATTAAAATATTATATCCTGCATAATAACCATAATAGCATTATAGCGTTAAGAAAGAAAATAGGATGTAGGCCGTAGGGGAAGCCAAGTGACGTTTGGGTTCAACGTCAAAATGGCCCACCCCCGGTTCAACCCATACTCAATATGGACACCTCGTGTATGATCAACAGATGAATGCACAGCCTTGCGTTCGAATCTGTGATTGGTAAACGTACAGCTCATAACGGCATATATTAATACGGGGTGTCCAAAGTCAGTACGGGTGGTTATGGGGGCGGGCCATTCTGACGTTTAACCCATACGTTACCTCGCTTCCGCTAAATCCTATTTTCTTTCTTTACGCTATAATGCTATTATGGTTATTATGCTGGATATGATATTTTATTGAAGTATCAATCAAGTAAGTTTTATATTTTAATATGTATAACAACGCAGATTTCCTTTTAACAACAATCTGACATCATTTAAGGTTGTTTTATATCAATTCCAAATAATATTTACAAAAACATTAAATTCTTATCTATCGTGTATAAAAGTACACGCTAAAAGAGTGCATATTTTGTTAAAACCAAGTCAAGACGCTTCCTTACGGCCATCTTGGGACCGAAGATCCCTCACAGCCATATCGAATGTATAAAAGTCAGCTGTAAATGTTTTTCTTCAGTAATACTCAGGGTTTCGTCCAGAAAAGACCACCAGACACGAAGCGCCTTTAATCTCCAGTCTCTAGGTGTGGTTCTTATCTTCATACTGTGACATTATTTCACTTACGTGATTTGACCTTGCGATGATCATAGTCATGCAGATTGAACTGTAGTTCATTTGGAACAGATGGCAGATTTTTGTAGAATTTAAGCGCTAGCTTTTTAATATGGGTTCTAACAGTTTTTATTTTGAAGTCTTTCCTAATTACCGAGTTTCTTAAGTATCTAGGGTCTTTCCTTATAATCCTTAGAGTTTTGTTTTGTTTTGTCTCTAGTAAGTCTATAGTAGTTTTACAGGCATATCCCCATACGGGTGCTGCATACAGCATTCCCGGGCGGATGACCGATTTATAAATTAGGAGTTTATTTTGATAACTTAGATTTCCGTTTCCTATCATTGGGTATAAGGCTCCTGTGGCTACATACGCTTTTATTTTTAAGTTCTTTTGTGCTGTTTCCAGATTAGTTAGGAATCTATCGTTACACCTAGGTATTTAGTAGATTGTTCCGCTTTTAGGGTATGGTTGTTTATGTACAGAGGCGACGGAGGTTTACGTTTTCTAGAGAAATAAATTCAATGACATTTATTGGGGTTTAATTTTATTTGCCATTTTTCCAGCTATGTTTGGAGTATGTCTACGTGTTGTTGTAGCTGTCCGTGCATTACTGAAACGTAAGGGTGTTTTGCAAGTATCGCACTGTCGTCTGCATAGAGTGCCAGCTCCGTGTCTGGTATCCTGGGAATGTAATTTATATATATGTTAAAGAGTGTCGGGCCCTTTCAGTAAAAGCAAAATGTAATAGCATTAATCTTCGAGAAGTTTGCTGTGTGGGAGTCAGAGGCGGCGGCTGGTGTTGTGCCGCCTTCGTCTTGGAGTGGCTGCTGATGGCTGCGTATTGAGCTGTGTCTGAAAGAGAGGGGGAGGGTGGGGCCAGGAATACGAGCGGGCCAATAGAAAATCTCCAAGGTATTGGTGAATGAAAAGTCCAAAGTTTACAGGTTTTAAGATACAACTTGAAGTACGAATTTGAGATTACTTAAAAATTTAAAATTATTAAAATATAAGGTTAGGATTAAGAAGTTATGATTGAATTACAAGTTCAAGATTTACAATTTGCAGATGCAGTCACAGATAATTAGAAATTTACAATGAAAGTTTAATAAGTTTAAGAGTTATTGGATTTACAGTTAAGTTTAGTGACGTGAAAAAGAAGGCCCTTTTCAGGCACACAATTTTACAAAATTTACAATTTAAACACAGTTATTTGTTTATTTACATCAAACGATCAGCTTGTGCTTATTCACTACTGAAGAGAAGACCGGGCTGGTAAAAAATTCGCGAGCAAAGCAGTCATTGTTCTCATGGATTGAGAGCTCACCGGAGAGGACGAATCAGATTTCTATATTTCACCCCGGAATTGCCAGGGCAATTTCAAGGTGAAAAAGGTCGCCATCAGTCGCCGCCCGGCGGGCTAGGTAGGAAACACCTGCCTGGGGCGTAGAATATCTGGGGCGCTTCCACGGGGGCGCCGTAGCCCGGATAAAAGGTGTCTAGGCTTTCTTTTCCTAAGATTGGAAGGTGTGGAAGTGTCGTAGCTACTATCCACATTTCTCAGGCAGGGTTTTCTAGTGTTTTTCCTGAAAAAAAATTAGTGACGTTTTCCGAATCTGCCCAGCAACGTGCAGAATAAGAAAGTTAAATCTGCAGATTCAACTTTCTTATTGATATGCTCACTGAAAAGCATTTTGTTGTCGAGAGTGATGTCTAGATACTTGATAGATGATAAAAAGGGGATCGGATCATTGAAGATTTTAAGGGAGCAGTTATGTCTAAGTTCTTGGCAGTGCGGGCGAAAAATGATGACTGCACTCTTGGTCGGATTAATTTTGATTCTCCAGGTCACGAGCCAGTGCTCAAGGCTATTCTTTATGTAACTTTGGAGTGCATTAATAGCGTTGTGCGGTGAGGAGCTTCTTGAAATCAGGGCTGTGTCGTGACGGAATTCGTCACTTGTGTTTAAAGTGTAAAATTACATTCTTTCTAAAACCTTTATATTTATACTTATTTAAATTGCGACCCGGAACCCTTTATGTCATATGTATATATATTTTATCATTTTTTAAATGTATTTAATTCTGTGGAGAAATTGTGGCATTTTCCTTTCTTAGAATAATATTCTTTCACACACTCGAGGAACAGCGACCGTTAGTTCAAGGTCACACATGTTGGCTGGCGGAGACAGATGTCCGTTCTTTTTGTTCTGCCTTTTGGCTGGCGCGACGTTGTACAAGATTTCTCAGTGCAGATGTACATGCCTTGCTGAATTGTCGTTGGATTGGCTGGACCATGGATGAGATTTGAACACAAGTAAATTTGTATTGGTGGAAAGGTAAAGATGTGAGCCCTCCGTGATTTTCAATTGGCCGGGCTCTGGAACCACTCGGAATGCTTAAAAGTGGTGTGACTGGTGATTCTGAGCTCTTAACCTTGGAGGAAGTAAGAGCAGCTACAGCTGCCATTAAAAGGAGATCGGAAGCAGAAAAAGCCAGACAGGCAAAGGAGGCAAAGGATAGACTTGACAGGAATGTTGAGGATTTGAAACAATCTAAACGAATCAGGGAAGAAGAGCTCGCGCAAACCCAGCTGGTAGTTAAAACGGGTGAAAAAAAGCAAATGACTATCGAGTTCTAAAAGGACACTCACAAAAATGTGCAAACCGCGGCTGAGACTGGGGAAATGGAAGCTCAGACTGAACCGACTGATAAATCTGATGCTGAAAAGATGGAGGATATCCTCAACCTCATCAGAGGATTTATCAGCATGTTCAATTAAACGACATAAAACATCTGTTGATGCAGTTCGCAGAGAGCAAAACCAAAAACGGTTGTAAATAGTGGTAGTGAAAAAAGTATGGAAGTAGAGAAAAAAGACCCAAAAGCGGAATGCTTTTCCATTAAGTTTAGAAATAACTACCAGGCTCTCATAAAAAAGTTAAATGAGATCACAGGCAATAAAGTATCTGGCAAACTCACAGGAGACATGCTAAAACTAATTCCCAATGACGCTGACGCCTATAGGGTTGTACAGCGCCTTCTGACGAGTGAGAAAATCCCCTTCCACAGCTTAAACTTGAAAACAGAAAACCCCAAAAAGGTAGTTTTGAAAGGGATCCCAGCAAACTATAACATTCAGGAAATAAAACTTACTCTAACTTCCATGGGATTAGATGTAGTCCGGGTTTCTCAACTGAGAAACACTAAAACGTGATTCCCCCTGCCGATCTTCTTACTCAGCCTTAGGCCCACGGAAGACTGGCAGAGGATTTACAGACTGACAAGGTTAGGATACTTGGCTGTGAAGGTAGAGGCATTCAGAGCACAGGGCATTAAAATTTGCTACCGGTGCCAGCAGTTCAACCTCTCCTCTTAGAACTGCAGTATGCCACCCAAGTGCCTTAAGTGTGCTGAAGATCATTTGACACGGGGCAGCCAGAGACCCAGGACGAAGAAGACAACGTGTGCAAATTGCAATGGAGACCACCCGGCGAACTTCAGACAATGCCCGAAGAACCCCTGGAAACGAGGAAAGGCACCGGGATATGCCCCCTCTCCCAAAAAACCAGATACCCCTTGGAGGCAAAAGGCCCTCGGACTAAACCCCCAGGCACCCCCTCAGGGCTCTTTGCACACAGTGCCACAGGTAAACAGACACCAACCTTCAGCACCTACCAGATCGGTGCAAGAGCAGACCCCCAAACCATCGACCTCCAGAGAATTGACCCTGGAGGAAGCAAGAGCAGCTACAGCTGACATTAACCCTTTCGGGACTGCGGCATTCCGGAGCTGTCGCGGCCCAAAGGACGACGCGATTCGCTTCCGAACTGGTCGAAAAGGACGGGGCAATTTTTGCGCTAAGCCTTACTCTCGAAAAAAATTCACTAAAAATCACCTATTCAACACAGAAATCTACTTTTTACAGGAATAAAAGAAATATTTATGTTCCATTTGATGTATAATTTTCATACAAATCTGAATACAAAATACTCGTTAGTTGCTCCCATTCTTTTATCCGAAACAAACGAATAAACCTCTAAAACCCAAGCAAAAAAAATACTCTCTTATATTCCTATGATTCACCAAGGAAATCATAACGCTGAAATAAAAACCGAAACTCAATTATAAAACTGTTGATGCTACGAGAATTGCTCTGTTTTTTTATGTTACAAAATGATTTTCACCGCTCCAAATGGAGAAATAATTCATTCGATCCTCTTCTGCCAAGGTCATGCCTCTGCAAAATGCATTAAAGTTAGTTCCATGGACAAGTAACGCCATCTAGTTCACAAATTAAAACGTTCTGCGTAGTGGCACTTATAGGTGCCACTATCCGCTTGCGGTAAAATTTCCTCTGGCCCGAGTGAGTGCCATTCGTCCTTGAATGCATATTCGTATCTGGCACCTGGGCGTGCCGTTCGTCGCGAAAGGGTTAAAAAGAGATCGGAGTTAGATAAAGCCAGACAGGCAAAGGATAGACTTGACAGAAAGGTCCAGGATTGGAAAAAACTAAACGAGTCAGGGAAGAAGATCTCGCGCAAACCCAGCTGTTAGTTAAAACGGGTGAAAAAAAGCAAAAGACTATCGAGTTCCAAAAGGACACTCACAAAAAAGTGCAAACCGCGGCTGAGACTGAACCGACTGATAAATCTGATGCTGAAAAGGTGGATGATATCCTCAACCTCATCAGAGGATTTATCAGTATGTTCAATTTAGACGACATAAAACATCTGTTGATGCAGTTCGCAGAGTTGGTACAAAAAAAGAGCGAAGCTATGGTAATGGTCTTTGAGGCCTTTAAAATAATCGCGGACTTTAAAAGTAACAGTGAGAATCAAACCCGTCATGGTTAGGTCCCAAAAAGAATCCTTTAAAATAATATTTTGGAATGCGAACGGCATATCTCCAAGAATAAATGAACTTAGGAATTATGTAAACGAAAATGACGTAGACGCCTTATTAATTCTGGAAACTAGAGTTAGAGAAAATAAAAAACTAAACATAGCAAACTACTATGGCTATCATAATCTTAGCTCACATACTAATGCTAGAACGCCCCCTGGAGGAACAGCAATATACACAAGATATAAGAAACATTCCCCACGAGGAACTAAACAACATAAATCTCCAAGGTATAGAAAATACTAGTATAAAAATTAAAATTAACACTACTAGCCCGTTTATCCTAACCTCAACATATGTCAAAAACATGAATGGAGTAAATGTAGCTGCGCAACTAGAACTGCTTTTCTCGTGATATCCAGACACGATACTCGCAGGCGACTTCAACGCACACCATTGAGCGTGGGGCTGTAGGAGAGCCAATTCACGCGGTACACAGATACACAGACTTCTGAACACGACAAACACCAACATTATTGCACCGTCGACACCAACCTACTTCTCAGTCACCAACGGCTCATTCATAGACTTTGTCCTAACGCGAAACATAGATTTCGCTCACACTATTAGTAAACTGGATGAATTCGACTCGGATCATCTACCGGTACTGGTGACATTCGACCTGAACACACCTCTTCCAGCCTCATTGGGACAAGAGAGGGTCAACTGGGAAGTATTCAAAAGAGCACTCTTCGAGCCGCACTTAGCAGTACCTGACATAATGAGCACGGCGGATGTTGACTCTGCCACGCACACACTCACAACAGAAATCAAGAGAGCAATTGCCTCTGCCACAGCACATCGTGAGTCTCCAAAAATGCCCACACTTTCCCACCATGTCAAACAAGTCAGGCAAAGAAATAGAATACGTAAGACATGACATGCTAACAGAGACCCCGCTCTTAAAAGGGAGCTTAACAGACTCACGTGCAAAGTCAGGGATAAAATTGTCGCAGAAAAGCAGCAACAGTATAAAGAACTAATCGAATCCCTTAGCACATAAGACGTATCGCTTTGGCAATTCGCAAAAAGATTCAGGAAACCTCAAATTAAGCTCCCGCCCCTAATAGATGGCGCTAAAATCGCGTACTCAGACGAGGAAAAAGCCGAGGCGCTCGCAAGTCATTATAAAAAACAATTCCAACCAAACCAAGATCTAATGTATCACGACACCCTAAGAATGGTTAGACAAACTTTAAATAACTCCAGGAATTACCCGCAGGAGATAGTAGAAATTATCAAAAACCGTAAAAGCCCAGGGTACGACAAAATCAGAAATATTGCGGTTAAAAACCTACCCCTAAACGTAATATGTTACTTGACTATCTTAATAAATAAAATATTAAAACTAAACTATTTCCCCAAAGAATGGAAGGAAGCGAAAATTATAACAATCCATAAGCCAGGTGAGGATGCCACAATTCCAGCCAACTACAGAAAAATTAGCTTGCTACCGACACTTAGTAAAATTACTGAGAAAATAATTCTTAAGAGACTGAATCTTAGTGAGAATGACATTATCATTCCGGAGCAGTTTGGTTATCGGCCAAAGCACTTCGGCACTCATCAATTGCTGAGAGTATATGTATACATATCTTCTGGTCTCAATAACAAGACACCCATAGCTGCGATTTTTCTGGACATACAAAAAGCTTTTGAATGCTGTGGATTTGCATACAAATTTATCACTTTAAAAGTCCCTGACGCTCTTGTCAAACTTTTAATCTCATACTTGAATAACAGACACTTTCACGTCAGAGTAGGATGTAACATATCTACACCCAAGCTCATTAAAAGTAGTGTACCGCAAGTTTTTATCCTGGGTCAGACACTCTTTAACATATACCTGAACGACATCCGCAGGACTCCAAACACAGAGCTGGCTCTCTATGCAGACGACAGT
This sequence comes from Amaurobius ferox, assembly GCA_951213105.1. Lineage (NCBI taxonomy): Eukaryota > Metazoa > Arthropoda > Arachnida > Araneae > Amaurobiidae > Amaurobius > Amaurobius ferox. Next base: position 35,054,990 of record OX578152.1, on the reverse strand, counting down.
GCGATACTTGCAAAACACCCCTATGTCTCAGTAATGCACAGACAGCTACAACAAAACTTAGACATACTCCAAACCTGGCTGCAAAAATGGCGAATAAAATTAAACCCCAATAAATGATATTGGATTTATTTCTCGAGGAAACATAAACCTCCGCCGCCACTGTACATAAACAACCATGCCCTACCCGCAGAAAAAGGCTCTAAATACCTAGGTGTAACGATAGATTCCCACCTGATCTGGAAACAGCACGTAACGAACTTAATCAAAAAAGCGTATATAACTACAGGAGCCTTATATACAATGATAGGAAACGGATATCTTAGTCATCAAAACAAACTGCCAGTTTATAAATTGGTTACCCGCCCGGGAATGCTGTATGCAGCACCCGTATAGGGATATGCCTGTAAAACTACAATAGCCCTCCGTTCCAAATGAACTGTTATTCAATCTACATGACTATGATCATCGCAAGGTCAAATCTCGTAAGAGACCCCGCGCTGTTCTAAACATCGATAATCGGAATTAAAAAATCCCACCTCAAACATCTGATATTAAATAAATCTCGCGACTAATGTTTTATTATAAAAAGATTCTAAACTCTAAAATGCCAAAATTCGAGGTAACCCTTAGATCTGCATCAACCCCCCAAACTGCTTAAACTCCAAATGTGCAACAAACTGCCACACTAGGAGCTAGGACAAATAATAAAAAGTAGTAAATAAAAACCTCGAACCTCCAATTAGGGTCACAGAATTAATGTCACAGTTTGACGATAAGAACCACATATTTAAACTGGAGATTAAAGGCGCTTCATATCTGGTGCTCTGTCCTGTACGACACTCTACGTCTCTACGTCATTTTCCAAATCAGCGACATGTAGACCGAATTGGGACTTGTCTCAATCCTGTCTAACATGCACCGCTATGATCCTTCCGGATCCCTAATTTATTTAAAAGTCTTTTTATGATTCCTAAACCATTTATACCTTTCGAGCTTTGCTGGGCACTCCAAAAATAGTGATTCCTTGAGCCCATTACTTAGAATTTCATCGTCGTTGCTGACCGCAACCTATTCTGTTGTATTCTCCGGCATCTTATTTAATTATTTTTTGTATATTTTAAATTTAATTCTTAATTTAACTTAAACTTAACTCTTAAATAATTTTTTGAAATTGTCAACCTTAACCATTAATTTAAACGTTTAACCTTTTATTAAAATGTGCACCATAAACTTATACTTTTGACCTTGTTTTCTGCTGAAATAAACTTCAGCGCTTCTTGGTTTTTTAATGTGGCTCGCTCTTGTGTTTTTGTTGCCCTCCCACCCCTTCTTTTCAGCCGAGCAGGCATCAATCATCGCCAAGACACCAAATTTCCTGACCATCTACAAACTCCAAGCTACTTCAAACCCCACGCCCACTGGGTAGTGCAGCGCCCTGCTGACCATATTCCTATCAAACTCACACCTTATGGTCTGATATGCTAAATTCGATGTGGGGAATGAGTCTCCTAGAGACAGGTGCCTCGAAATTCAATGTCTTGGTCTTGGTTGGTTTACAACGTAAAATGCAGTGCAAATCAAGATTAATAACACATACGTACGTTTCGAAAATTAACTGGATTTTCTTCAGTGCAAAATACTTTTTACAATGAAGATGGAAATCCAGTTAATTTCCGAAACATATGTATGTGTATTTATCTTGATTTGCTCTGCATTTTACGTCATAAACCAGTTCATTAGTGAGTAAAGTCACGCATTTTACAAATTTCCCATTTGCGGAGGACGGGGCTATGAGCACTGCAGTCTGGTCCTCTTAAATCTTATATTCGACGCGTTATATAACGTTCTTAACCCTGTCTAGGCTCAAGAAACTTGCTTACTAAAATGTCATCTTCTTGTTGCCACCATTTCTTTAAAAAAAATTTGAGTTATAACAGTATTACTGCCGCTAAAGACTTAACATTATATTTTAAAAGAGAAAATTTTAGCTTCTCAGAATTTTATATATTTAAGCAGTCATGTACCGTGATGGAATGGGACACTTAATAGAGCACAACAAATTAATTCTCTAAAAATGAATATTTTTTGTGTAAAACAGTTAATAGAATAGGGTACTACATTCATTAAATGTTTCCACAATATAAAGAAAATTACCTGTATGCATAAAAGTTGAGATTACTCCTCCCATAGCACCACAACAGCACATGAAGACATTTTGTTTTGAGATCCATGTGTCAAATTAAATAAAGTGCTTTCAGATGTACTTTAAAAAGTGTCATCAATTTACGTTATTTTTGCTTTAAAAAGATCCGAAAATTGATAATATTAACACAATTTGAAAATTAAGTGGTAGGTTGATTTTTACATGAAAAGGCCCTTTTATAGAAAACTCTTATACAAATGTTATGAAAAACATATAAACAATATTATATTGATTTCGCAAGATACAACAAAATTTTGTTATAGCGTTATGAAAATATCTATAACAAAAAAGAGAGATTTAAAGTACCTTCAATTTCATTATAATCTTCTTTGACTGTACTGAAATTAGTTTGAATTGCTCAATTTGTCCTTGAGATAGAGCCCACACACATATACATTGTTTGCACATAAGGAGCACTGTTTCAAGATTTTCTTGGAGGTGGGGAGGTAAAAGTTCTAATGATCCAATGATGGAAATATGATTCAACAGTATTTCATTATGTTTCTTATATAAAAATTATATAAGAAACATAATAACTTATAAACCTTTAGGGGGAAGCCCTGTTACAAATACTGACATAATATAGAATCTGTTATGTATATAATCACAAAACCCACTTGTAAGGAGCATTCACCAAATTTGGAAGATACTCCCACAGCAAATGCCTACATCCATGGTCTGGTTTTATGCTTATTATATTCCCATCTGATTGGAATAGCCATATCTGCCATGGCAGCAAGAAACTTGTTATAAGTCACAATGATGAACTTGTTTCGAACTGACCATTTCAGTCCTCCCACACAGATATCAGCTATTGCATGCTATCAAGCATATAATAAGAGCAAAACAGGTCCATGGATGGTGGTATCTGTAATGGCAGTGCCTTCCAGATGTTATGCACATATAAATCAGTGATGCTAAAAATGTGTAAGCTGATGAATGTGTAAAAATATGTAATCTATGTTCCTTTTTAAATACTACACAATTACTCATCAGAAGAATTACATACTTTCCTATTTTAAACATATTGAAAAATATAGAAAACATAAAATCCCGAAATTATAAATGTACTATGTACCAACTATGTAAAAAGTAAATAAAACACAATGTACAGACCTTTTACACATTATTATGTGACCCGTGTTCATGCGGAGTACGATCACGTTAAACATGTGGGTCCGTAAGTCCTTCCAAGAGGTTGGTGGTAGGGGAAGGAGCGTACAGTCCCTGTGGATGCCTCCACCACTGGGTTCCGGTCTAAAATGGGTGGCACTTCCCGGCCGTCCAAATGGTTACCTTATACCTTTCTGGTAAGTCGAAAGGTCTGGGTTTCAACAAGAACATTATTATGTGAGAGCCAATGGCCCAATCGTGTGCTGAAAACACCAGTTCTCATTAGATCACCGAAGTCAAGCAGCAGCGGACGCAGTTAGTACTTGGATGGGTGACCACCTGGGAACACCGTGTGCTGTTGGCACATTTTGGGAGCAGTCGCCGGTGGTTTGCACACTGCCACAACTGCCGCCGTATTCATGCGGAGTACGATCACGTTAAACATGTGGGTTTGTAAGTCCTTCCAAGACGTTGCTGGTAGGGGAAGGAGGGTATGGTCCCTGTGGATGCCACCCCACTGGTTTCCGATCTAAATTGGGTGGCACTTCCTGGCCATCCAAATGGTTACCTTACACCTTTCTGGTAGGTCCGACAGTCTGGGTCTCAACAACATTATTATGTGACCGGCCGCCTAAATTGCTGCTCTCTGTCCACGGATGAGACAGACAGTCTGGGTTTTCGACATTATTATGTTATTTGGATTAATGCAGCTTGAAAAAGCATTTTAAGAACAAAATTAAACAGTTTTCAGCCTATAATAACAAACTTTATGTGGCATATCAATAATTGCGCAAGAATACTTATAGCAACATTCAATAGAAATATGCACTTATTAAAAAAAATTAGATCATTTCTACAGAGTAAACTTATACTATACATAACTATGCATGTTTTTTCTTGTAAATCTTAATTAAGAACTAATACAGCAATAAAACAGTCGACCTTCATTATATATAAATGAAGCATTTGCTACATTACAGTACAAGTCTATAACTCAATGTATTACTAATAAAATATTTGCAATATGGGTGAATTAAGGTATATTTCTAAATGACACATACTTGTGCCGTTATACTGAACAGCACAAGCATGGGACCTTTTAGTGGGAGTTTCAGCTCCCTTTTTCAGTCGAGAAGAACAGGGTTACATTAACAGATAATGTATCACTTTAATACTTTGAAAAATGATGATAATTTTTTATTTTCTCATTTATAATTTTAAAATTATTCGTAATGGATAAGGAGCATTCATAGTAATTACAGAACCAATGTTTTAGTTCTTAATTTCTAATAATATGAAAGCTAATAGTTAATATAAAATAATACTTATAAAAAGTAATATTCGAGTATAATAAAATGATATAAGCATTATAAAAGCATAACAATAAAATCTTTATTAACCACCAGTAACATTATCTTTACTTTTGAAGTGCATTTTTATTTATAAGAGAGATACAAATTCAAATAGTTTATTTTACTTTAAATTGAAAAATTTTTAACTTTCAATGTTTTTCTAGGATCTGACAAATTCTACCTATTGCAAGTCATTCAATTAATTCATAGTCTGAAAACTAAAATATTTCCATAGTTCAGATGGTTTTGCATCCTCCTTATTCAAGACTAAAAGTTACGTGAGAGGATTCTGTTCAAGTTATATATATCCTCCTCTGTGCGAGTAAATAGAAGACAGAAGCCTCTTTTCATATGGCTGGTGTGGTTGAGCTGTCATTTTGCCATAAAATATGACACTGTATTTTGCCTCCAAAATTGACTGATACTTTTAATCACCTCTTACATTGTAGCTAATGAAGTGTTATAATTTTGAAATTATTTAAATGAACTAATAATTATAACCCATTCACAAATCTGAATGGAAACGAATTATTATTTTTCTTTATAGAAAATGCATACACATCTTTTAAAATGAAACATGCAGGAAATTTTTTAAAAGCAGAATGCTCTGAAAATTCATAATATTTATTTAATTTTATGTATCTTTTTGTTATATTTATTCGAAAAATGTGTAATATTACGAGAGCGGTTTACACCAGCGCTCTTAAATGAGCTGCATTTTTATAATAAATTAGGTATAAAAAGAATGTTTTCTAAACACAATTGTCTGTTCTGATTTTGTATGATTTTCAAAAAGTTATTAAAAAAATTAGGAGGTGGCGGTGAATTCTAACCATTTGAGCCATAGGCACGGACTTAAAAAATGATTATGGGTTCTGGTAATTTAAAATCGAATGATTCATACATTTTTTAAAGGATTAAAGTCTAATTTAGATTTCGTTTAGTCAGATATTCTGGCACAATAAGACGTCTGAAATACTAAAATGAAGCATATTGTAGTTGTCAAAATGCCTTTCCCTAGATAATTATTTATTTCATTTTATATAGTTTCTGTAGGTGCAACATTATGTTATACAGTATACAGATACTGTGTGTGTGAATTTTCAACTCAATTATCTTTATAAGAGTAACAAAAATATGTAAAATAAATTTTTAGGTAATTTTATAAAATGTCAAAAAAATTTCTTTAAATCATTTTTGAGTTAAAATCTTGTATTCAGAATACAATAAACAGTCTGAAGGGCAAATTTTTATACACACTTATAGTAAACAAGGAATGAATAATAAAAAACTTGAATTGATAACAAAATTTATGTATATATGTGTACATTTTCCCCACTAAATATGCACAAAAATATTAGGGGTTTAAGGAATCAACAAAAAAATTATTGGCGGTTCAAAAAGTGTCTCAAATCCACAAATTCGTTGCAGTTGATTCAACTTTTTTTGTAATCACTGAGTTCAAGTATTCACAGATTGTGATAACCATACAAAATTTCATTCACTTGCTCACTTAGTCCATGAGATATTGAGCCCATAGACAGACACACGGATATGCTAAAATGCACATACACACACATCAAAAATGTCTGATTCACATTTGGGAATGCTTTAAATAAGTGCTGCCAATGAATATTCGATTCTGAATTTTTTGATCTCATCACAAACCTATCCCCCATATGTTATAATATGCACAAAAGTAATTTTAATACAATAATATTTTAAAGTAATTCAAACTTTAACAGCTAGAGTAGCGTAGCTGGTAGCACAATTGTATACAATTCTGGAGACTCGGTTTTAATCTCTGTTTTCGACGCAGTTTTGTTTTAAATTGAATGAATCTAATACTCCAACATTGTATTCAAGGACAATTTACTAACTTGGCATTTTCAAATATCTTGTTTTAACAGATTTTATCACTAAACTAATAGTGCTTTCAAAATTCTAGTAAAGAACTCATATCTCAGTAGGAAATAGAACCACCAATCACTATTTGATCAAATATTGTGTTTAACAGCAGTAGATTGAGCTACTGAGATGATAATCTTTCTTTTATTGAACGTCGCCTTACATTTTCCTCTTTCAGATTTTTGATCGAAAAGCACCCTTAGATATGTTTTACAGCATTTTATTACTATACCATTGTTTAATACTGTATTATAATATTAACACTTTTTAATGCAATTCAAATTAAGTATTCATATCGAATTTAGAACGCTATAATAGCAGTTCTGTAAATATTACTATTATACCTAGTATTGCATCATTTTCAATCACAAATAGACCCAGTTAAAAGAAAATGCTAATTTTAAAAAAAAACATTTAAACATTTAATATTTATATTCTAAAACGTTTTTGTCTTTTCTAGTCTTGAATAATTTAAATGTTTGTGAAATTAAAGTAATTTGTTCAATACTATTTACATACTTTTAATTAAAAAAAAAGATACATATAAAAAAATAAAAGAACCTTCACTAAATCTGTACATGGTAAAACAGGTTTCTATCAAAATAATATATCTGTCAAACTCAACACATAATTATCAATCATCCTCTATATTTCTCAAATTCCGCCAAGATTCTTGTGGATAACTGTTTTTATTTTGGCATAATGTCAGAAGCCGACAAAACAATATTTAGAGAATCAGATTAGAATAACCAGTTCCTGAGCAGGCTCAAATTGACCTGATGGCACAAGCAAGTGTAAATCACAAATATAAGTAGGCATCAGTTTCACAGTGCCTCATTTCATGTGGAATATAATGAACAGCTATCTCCCCATCCAAAACCGGACCATAGCCCGTCATCTACCCTGCGCCAATTCTCTTCCCAGCAATTTCTCTTTGCCTGTGCCATGCATGAGTCACATCATATACACTAAGTACTGATCGAAGGCATGTAGGGGGACAGACTTTCAGAATCGAAACAGCCACAAGCATAGCCAGTTTCTGAGTCACGTGTCCTTTGAAGCACACTTATTTAATAAAATTGTATCTTATAAATTTGTGCTTTTGTTTATTTATAAAATGTATTAAAATTGAAACATAATTTGTCAGACAAAACTGATAAAGCAACAAAGCAATCACGTTTAATGAGTTTCTTTGTTCTGTACACACATCGGATAGAAATGATGAAAATAACGTTAATTATATGAACTGTTAACTCTGAGTAATGAAAAAGCACTTCCTGTTATAGGTTCATTATTATCAACTAGAAAATGTACCCGGTATTTAAGATAAGCATTTGTAGCACAACTGTGTGTGCACAAACATCAAAATTGTTTTATTTTATTTTTGTTATAAGTGAGCATACTGTTGAATCACTCTTTGATTTTTGCGAATTTGGTGTAATTCAAGTGCACTTTTTATCAGAGATTTTCATCTTAAATCATGGAAATGTTCCAGAAAATGTACTCGGCATCGCCCGGAATTTAAGATGATTACAATTCCACCGAAACTCACAAAGAATTTGTTGAAAACTAAAGAGCGTTTTGACATATATGCCCACTTAAAAGAAACACTGCATCAATAGTGTTAAGTTAGAAACTCTCCAGGAATATCTTGGACTGCCTGATATGTTTAGCAAGCAAAAATTAATATATTTTAAAAAATTAACAAAAATTTTACTATTAACCCTTTCCGGATGGCGACATTCCGAAACTACTATGGCCCAAAGGACGGAGCGCTTCACTTCCGAACTGTTCAAAAAGGACGGCTAATTTTTTGCGCTAAGCCTAACTCTCGAAATAAATTCACTAAAAATCACCTATTTAACACAGAAATCTACTTTTTTCAGGAAAAAAAGTTATACTTGAAATTTTCTACTTGCATGTATATTTTTCAAACGAATCTCAATACAAAATACTCCACAGTTGCTTTTACTATGAATTCTACTATTCACCATCGAAAAATATGCTAAAGAAATTAATTTTCTTATCAAATTAGGCTGCATAATATTGATTGATTTCTAGTATGCTCAAAAACTCAAAAGAATTCAGATCTTTCAAATCACCCGTCTAAACATCATTCGTAGAAACAGCTACTAAAGCTGATGACATTATAATAATAGTACGCTCAGAATCTAAAATATCACTTGCTATTTCATATTCATCTTCAGTAATACCACAGTTCCACGAATCTTTACTATCTGCATCACTTCATTACTGCCCGATTCGTTTATCATACGAGCATATTCTACCACAGAAAGAAAATGTCCTGGTCTAGCCATTCTTTTATCCGAAATAACCTAATAATTCCACTGCCGCACATTCCTCTAAAACAAAAACTTAAAAAAATACTCTTATATTCTTATGATTCACCAACGAAATCATCGAAAAACAAAACAAGAACCGAAACTCAATTAAAAACAGTAGATGCTGCGAGAAGTGTACTGTTTGTTTATATTACAAAACCACATTTCAATGCTTCAGATGGGGAATTAATTCATTGGATCCCCTCTATGTCAAGGTCAAGTATCTGTAAAATACATTGGAGTTGTTCACATGGACATAAAATGCACATTCGTGACCGTCGTCTTTAAAAAAAAAAAATAATAATAATAATAATAAATAATAAAATTTCCTCAATGCGGATGCGTGATGGACGTCCATGAATGCAAGTTTACAGCCGACACATCGACCATCTGGAAAAGGTTAATCATATGGATTCTGTTCAAAGTTGGTTTGAATGCGAATTTTTTTATATTTTCATTGGTGTTAAAATAAAAATACTGAAATACTATTTTTGGTCGCTCAAGAACGTATTTGCGTGAAAATCATAGTAAAACAAAAAATAAATAAGAAACTAATTTTAATTTTAAAAAATTAATGACGAGGCATACCAAATTGCAGTTGATCAGTTCAGGTAAAGTACAATATGATTTCAAATGTGCGCACATTTAAAAATACTTAAAGATTATATATTTTTATATATATATTACTTTTAATTTCCTAATAAATTAAAATTTAAAATAATTAAACAAAAATATTTTAAGGATTAGTGTTTACCGGTATGCATAATTATGTCAGTTGAAGAACCAGACCGTCCGACTCGTCCAGAGGACTTAGAGTAACTAGTTGGACGGCCGGGAAGGCATAATTATGTCAGTGTAGTTATTTATCATAAGCTATTTATAACAAACATTCACCAAATTCAAAACACTATAAAATATTAAACTGGCTCCTTTTTGAAATGACTCCTAGATTGAAGTGAAATGTGTCGAGCCCTGATGTATATTTATATGATTAGTCAAGTAATACTTTACATTTTTTCTGGCACACCTTGCATGTGAATGGCGTTTCAATAGTATCTATACAGATATGATTAGTCAAGTAGAACTTTACATTTTTTCTGGCACACCTTGCATGTGAATGGCGTTTCAATAGTATGTATACAGATATGATTAGTCAAGTTATGATTTTTGATTAAATTTTTTCTGACACACTTCACAAGTGAATGGCTTTCACCAGTATGTATATAGTTATTTTCAGTCAAATGACCCTTTTGAATAAATTTTTTCTGGCACACTTCGTATGTGAATGGCTTTTCATCAGTATGTATATGATTAGTCAAGGAAGACTTTTGATTAAATTTCTTCTGGCATACTCTACAACTGAATGGCATTTCACCAGTATGAGAACGTATATGCTGATTCAAAGTCATTCTGCGAATAAATTTTCTCTGGCACGCATCACAACTGGCTTTTCACCAGTATGTATACGGATATGATTAGTCAAGAAAGAATAAATTTTTACTGGCACACCTCACAAGTGAATGTCTTTACATCAGCATGTATATGGATATGATTAGTCAGCTGAGACTTTTGATGAAATTTTTTCTGGCATACCTCACAAGTAAATAGCTTTTCACCCAGTTTCCCCCAGGATTAAAAAAGGGCAGGGTGCTGTTACCAGAAAAAGGGCACTTCTTAGAAAAAAAGGGCACATATTTTTTATGTTTGAATAACATTTATGCTTGGGATTTTTATGACGAAAATCAGAGCATTGCAAGCAATATAAACATTTAGTCGCGTATACCTCTAAGTCTAATAGACAAAAATGTAAATATATTTTCTTGTTTTGCAGGAAATAGGGTCAAGATTGTGAATCTATAAAATTAATTTCAATTTTTTAATATTTTAAACTTGTTTTTTGAAAAACTTAAAAAAGTATCTGTCCGAGCAAGTGTTTTTTTTTTTTTTCATTTTGTTTATTTTCACCCGAAATATCTTCGAAACCATAAAAGACAGATATAAATAGTAAGCGATAAAAATATGTATTAGGAAATTTAGTTGCTAAATCTATATTTATGTTTTAAAAATGTGTTTATAGTTTTCGAGTAATCATTTTGTCGAGTTGAAGAGTGAAAATTTCTCCTTTTTCAAGTTCGTAATGCTATCTCAAAAACTAAACCTGTAAACAATTATACAAAAATATAGCTCTTTGAAATCCCTACAAGTGTATATAATTGGATTTTGGATGAACTCTTTGTTTGCGAAGTATAGTGATTATAATTTCGATATTTTATTATTTTAACCTGGGTTTTCCAATGTGTGGGAAAGCTTTAATTTACTTAATATGCCACTATTGTTTCAGCTGAATCTGTTACTTACTCCTTGGTGAAATATTTGTGCATAAGTATGAGATAATCTTATTTTGTTTAAAAAATCAGGGCATTAAATGAACTTGGAGATTCTAAAAATGTGTAATGATTTGTTAGGTTTGAACAATAGAAATGAAAATATACATATTCAAGTACATATTTATATGCCGCCAAGCAAGTTTATAGATTATAGGTCAGGTTGATTTCAGGTCAGATAAGTTTAATTTATATATTGAAAATGAAAATCAAGTTCGTAAAATAATTTTATATTTTATCCTGAAGTCTATGGTCGAAGCATCCAGATAAAATCATTGTGAAAACTAAAGTACTAACTAGCTATAAACAGTTAGCAAGTCATTTGTAGCACTTTAAAATCCTGTAAACAATATAAATGCATCTGAAAAATTCGAATAGCTTTATTGAACTTTACTGAAGTTTTATTTTACAAAATGTTATCCATTCAAAACCATTTTGGCTTCATCGGACTGGAGCCACCACCACTAAGGTATGAAAATGTTTCTTTTGTTGAGAACAAATTTATCATTGAATAAATGCTATTTTTACATCAAATGCAATTATAGTCTTGAGCAATTGGGTTTATTAGCAATTACAATTATTCAATTTATATAAATTTAGAGTTTATTAAATTTTAAAAACATAATAATAAATTTTGATTTTTAGTATTTTCTCATTAGTCAATGAGGTTTGATGATTTTAAGGGCTAAGATATATTTAAATGTTGAAAATATTTGTTAATTGTTTGTTGTTATATATTGATTACAAAAAAAAAAAAAAAAAAAAACCTCATTTAAATAACTAAATAAAATTCTAGAAAGCTCCATAAAATCACCGTATAAAGTTTTGAACTATGGATTAGCAAATGTTTAGCTGCTAAGTTAATCATTATTTCATGGAGCAGAGTTATTAATAGTGCGAGCAACATACGTTCATGTGTCTGCGCAGCATCCGTATCTTTAGCCATAAACTCGCGTAACGGGCGAGTACGTGAATGCAACTATGCATACGTCCCTAAAGCGGGCGTATTGTTATTAAATGAGCTTGATTATTATTATTATTGCATGTGTCCACGGAGGGGGTCAAAGACGAGTCAGCTAATATGAGGGGGGTTATTTTGTGTTTCAAATCTGCTATGAGGATGTCATGCAAAGGGGCTAATCTGTTAATCCATAAGCCCGCATAGTGCATGTGTTCATAACACAATGTCACACGATTTGCATACGTCTGCACAAGGTATATATCGTTATTGCATGCATTGTATGTGGATTACATACAATCGTTAAAAGAAGGTGCTTAATTTTGTAAATATATGTCCGCGCAGTCCGCGTATCATTATTGCATCGAGCGGAGTTTTCATTATATTGAATGTAACGAGTAGTGGTCAGATCAGGGCCGCCCATAAAATGCCTGGGTTCCCCTTCATATTTCATTTTCCTCTTTTGTGCATTTTTCATGCCTTCTCCTCCCTCAAGAATTGTTGTGGAGTCCGGGTCCCACCACTTGAGTGATGTCCGATCCTCTCTAAGGGCGGCGGTGGACAAATACGCAGTCGATAGCTATTACACTAACTACAAATGGGAGTACTCTTAGTCATGACTTTCGTGCATAGCGGAGATACGCAGTCTACAGCAAGAAAACGTATTAAGAGAATTTCCAAAACGTGACTAGGCTGGAAGCTAAAGGCAATTAATAAACAATATAAAGAAAATAAGCTCTCACATATTTCATTCAAGCCGGCTAAAATCACCACTCTAATCTAACAACTTTTCTCCCCCACTCTTTCTATCATCCTCCGGTTTTGACTGAATCGGCGGAATCAGCATAAACATCTTCCCGCAAATGGAGCAAAGAACCCTAGTTCGGAAATCTATATTTTTAAATATTTGTTTTAGAGCAAATATGCTTACAGGGTTTTCATTTACAGAACTTTATAACTAAAATGCATATCAAACATAAAATAATTTAAGAAAAATTTAAGTTGAAAAAGAAAACTTTTTCGAAAGTTTTCACCAGATGGAAGAAGGAATATACGTGCTTATTATTCCCCTTTCCGTTTTTTTTTTCTTCTTCCAGTGGAGGAAAGAAGTGATATGGGGCTGTTAATCCTCATTTTATTGGCACTAGATCACCCTTTTTCTTTCTTTGAAGGAGGAGGGAGTGGCAAGGGGGGGGGGGAGAGTGTAAGGCACCATCAAAATTTACGGTAATGAAAGCAGAGAAAGGGCTCTGGGACTTATCTAAGGTAATACAAGAACTGATTGATTTTCGTTTGAGGACAAACATTGCTCTCTTAACAAAAGGCTAAGCAGGGGATCTGATCTGTTAACAAAAGGGCAGGGAGGGTGCTCTTCTGGTACAAAGGGCAAGGAGGGTGCTGTTCTGGTAAAAAGAGGGCAGACAGGGCGCTGTTCTGGTAAAAAAAAGGACAGGCAGGGCGCTGCGCCCTTACAAAAGTGCCTGGGGGGAAACTCTGTCTCACCAGTATGAACAAGCATATACCTATTCAAACTGGTTCTGTTATTAAATTTTTTCTGTCACACCTCACAAATAAATAGCTTTTCACCAGTATGACTACGCGTATGCTTATTCAAACTGGTTCTGCCAGTAAAACTTTTATGACACACCTCACAAGTAAATGGACTTTCACCAATATGTATACGGATGTGCTTATTAAAGTGAGATTTTTGATTAAACTTTTTCTGACACACCTCACAAGAGAATGGCTTTTCACCAGTATGAATACGGATATGATTATTCAAGAAAAACTTTCGATTAAATTTTTTCTGGCACAATTCACAAGTGAATGGCTTTTCACTAGTATGAATAAACATATGACTATTCAAATTGGATCTGTGGTTAAATTTTTTCTGGCACACCTCACAAGTGAATGGCTTTTCACCAGTATGTATAAACATATGATTAGTCAAGCGAAACTTTCGATTAAATTTTTTCTGGCACAATTCACAAGTGAATGGCTTTTCACTAGTATGAATAAGCATATGCCTATTCAAATTGGATCTGTGATTAAATTTTTTCTGGCACACCTCACAAGTGAATGGCTTTTCACCAGTATGAATAAACATATGATTATTCAAACTGCTTTTGATATTAAAACTTTTATGACACACCTCACAAGTGAATGGTTTTTCACCAGTATGTATACGGATATGATCAGCCAAGTGCGACTTGTCATAAAATTTTTTCTGGCACACTTCACAAGTAAATGGCTTTTCACCAGTATGAGTAAGCATATGCTTATTCAAACCGGTTCTGCTATAAAAACTTTTTTGACACACCTCACAAGTGAATGCCTTTACATCAGCATGTACATGGATATGTTTGGTCAGGCCAGACTTTTGATTAAATTTTTTCTGGCACACATCACAAGTAAATGGCTTTTCACCAGTATGAGTAAGCATATGTTTATTCAAACCGGTTCTGCAATAAAAACTTTTTTGACACACCTCACAAGTGAATGCCTTTACATCAGCATGTACATGGATATGTTTGGTCAAGCCAGACTTTTGATTAAATTTTTTCTGGCACACATCACAAGTAAATGGCTTTTCACCAGTATGAGTAAGCACATGACTATTCAAATTGGTTTTGCGGTTAAACTTTTTCTGACACACCTCACAAGAGAATGGCTTTTCACCAGTATGTATACGGATATGATTAGTCAAGCTAGACTTTTCACTGAATTTTTTCTGGCACACTTCGCAAGTGAATGGCTTTACATCAGCATGTATATGGATATGATTAGTCAGATGCGACTTTTGATTAAATTTTTTCTGGCACACCTCACAAGTGAATGGCTTTTCACCAGTATGAGTAAGCATATGCTTATTCAAACCGGTTCTGCTATAAAAACTTTTTTGACACACCTCACAAGTGAATGCCTTTACATCAGCATGTACATGGATATGTTTGGTCAGGCCAAACTTTTGATTAAATTTTTTCTGGCACACATCACAAGTAAATGGCTTTTCACCAGTATGAGTAAGCATATGCTTATTCAAACCGGTTCTGCGATAAAAACTTTTTTGACACACCTCACAAGTGAATGCCTTTACATCAGCATGTACATGGATATGTTTGGTCAAGCCAGACTTTTGATTAAATTTTTTCTGGCACACATCACAAGTAAATGGCTTTTCACCAGTATGAGTAAGCACATGACTATTCAAATTGGTTTTGCGGTTAAACTTTTTCTGACACACCTCACAAGAGAATGGCTTTTCACCAGTATGTATACGGATATGATTAGTCAAGCTAGACTTTTCACTGAATTTTTTCTGGCACACTTCGCAAGTGAATGGCTTTACATCAGCATGTATATGGATATGATTAGTCAGATGCGACTTTTGATTAAATTTTTTCTGGCACACCTCACAAGTGAATGGCTTTTCACCAGTATGAGTAAGCATATGCTTATTCAAACCGGTTCTGCTATAAAAACTTTTTTGACACACCTCACAAGTGAATGCCTTTACATCAGCATGTATATGGATATGATTAGTCAGATGCGACTTTTGATTAAATTTTTTCTGGCACACCTCACAAGTGAATGGCTTTTCACCAGTATGAATAAGCTTATGCCTATTCAAACTGGTTCTGTTATTAAATTTTTTCTGTCACACCTCACAAATAAATAGCTTTTCACCAGTATGACTACGCGTATGCTTATTCAAACTGGTTCTGCCAGTAAAACTTTTATGACACACCTCACAAGTAAATGGACTTTCACCAATATGTATACGGATGTGCTTATTAAAGTGAGATTTTTGATTAAACTTTTTCTGACACACCTCACAAGAGAATGGCTTTTCACCAGTATGAATACGGATATGATTATTCAAGAAAAACTTTCGATTAAATTTTTTCTGGCACAATTCACAAGTGAATGGCTTTTCACTAGTATGAATAAACATATGACTATTCAAATTGGATCTGTGGTTAAATTTTTTCTGGCACACCTCACAAGTGAATGGCTTTTCACCAGTATGTATAAACATATGATTAGTCAAGCGAAACTTTCGATTAAATTTTTTCTGGCACAATTCACAAGTGAATGGCTTTTCACTAGTATGAATAAGCATATGCCTATTCAAATTGGATCTGTGATTAAATTTTTTCTGGCACACCTCACAAGTGAATGGCTTTTCACCAGTATGAATAAACATATGATTATTCAAACTGCTTTTGATATTAAAACTTTTATGACACACCTCACAAGTGAATGGTTTTTCACCAGTATGTATACGGATATGATCAGCCAAGTGCGACTTGTCATAAAATTTTTTCTGGCACACTTCACAAGTAAATGGCTTTTCACCAGTATGAGTAAGCATATGCTTATTCAAACCGGTTCTGCTATAAAAACTTTTTTGACACACCTCACAAGTGAATGCCTTTACATCAGCATGTACATGGATATGTTTGGTCAGGCCAGACTTTTGATTAAATTTTTTCTGGCACACATCACAAGTAAATGGCTTTTCACCAGTATGAGTAAGCATATGTTTATTCAAACCGGTTCTGCAATAAAAACTTTTTTGACACACCTCACAAGTGAATGCCTTTACATCAGCATGTACATGGATATGTTTGGTCAAGCCAGACTTTTGATTAAATTTTTTCTGGCACACATCACAAGTAAATGGCTTTTCACCAGTATGAGTAAGCACATGACTATTCAAATTGGTTTTGCGGTTAAACTTTTTCTGACACACCTCACAAGAGAATGGCTTTTCACCAGTATGTATACGGATATGATTAGTCAAGCTAGACTTTTCACTGAATTTTTTCTGGCACACTTCGCAAGTGAATGGCTTTACATCAGCATGTATATGGATATGATTAGTCAGATGCGACTTTTGATTAAATTTTTTCTGGCACACCTCACAAGTGAATGGCTTTTCACCAGTATGAGTAAGCATATGCTTATTCAAACCGGTTCTGCTATAAAAACTTTTTTGACACACCTCACAAGTGAATGCCTTTACATCAGCATGTACATGGATATGTTTGGTCAGGCCAAACTTTTGATTAAATTTTTTCTGGCACACATCACAAGTAAATGGCTTTTCACCAGTATGAGTAAGCATATGCTTATTCAAACCGGTTCTGCGATAAAAACTTTTTTGACACACCTCACAAGTGAATGCCTTTACATCAGCATGTACATGGATATGTTTGGTCAAGCCAGACTTTTGATTAAATTTTTTCTGGCACACATCACAAGTAAATGGCTTTTCACCAGTATGAGTAAGCACATGACTATTCAAATTGGTTTTGCGGTTAAACTTTTTCTGACACACCTCACAAGAGAATGGCTTTTCACCAGTATGTATACGGATATGATTAGTCAAGCTAGACTTTTCACTGAATTTTTTCTGGCACACTTCGCAAGTGAATGGCTTTACATCAGCATGTATATGGATATGATTAGTCAGATGCGACTTTTGATTAAATTTTTTCTGGCACACCTCACAAGTGAATGGCTTTTCACCAGTATGAGTAAGCATATGCTTATTCAAACCGGTTCTGCTATAAAAACTTTTTTGACACACCTCACAAGTGAATGCCTTTACATCAGCATGTATATGGATATGATTAGTCAGATGCGACTTTTGATTAAATTTTTTCTGGCACACCTCACAAGTGAATGGCTTTTCACCAGTATGAATAAGCTTATGCCTATTCAAATTGTTTCTGTTACTAAATTGTTTCTGACACACCTCACAAATGAATGGTTTTTCACCAGTATGCATAAAAATATGGTTCTCCATATTGTACTTCCTATTAAATCATGTTGAGCATAATTTACAAGTGAATAATTTTTCACCAATATATATACAGATATGTTCGATCAAATGAGACTTTTAAATAAATTCTTTTTGGAAAACTTCACAAGTGAATTGCTTATCACCAGTATGTATATGATATTCAGATGATACTTTCTACTAAATAGTGCCGGGAACATGGCACACCTAACATGGAAATAGTTTTTCAGCTATGAATACGGATATACCAATCGAAACTGGTATTGTGATTAAATTCTTTCTGGCACACCTTGCATGTAAATGATATTTTACCAGTATGAGAAAGGATATGGCAATTCAAACAGGTTTTGAGATAAATTCCTTCTGACACACTTTACAAACAAATGGTTTCCCACCAAACTATATATGGATATGCACAGTCAAATCAGCTTTCCATTAAATCGTTCTTGGCATATTTTACATGAATCATTTTTTAGGGCAATGCACATGGGTATGAATTATTAGATCGTTTTTAACAAAAGAATTTCTTTCTGGCATACACCACAAATGAATGGTTTTCTATCAGGGTATGTATAGATATATTCAGTAAAGAACAGTATTTTATTCATTTATTTTTGTTATATCTGATCAATGAATAGTTTTTAATCAGTATGTGTAAAGATTTATTTTATAAAGAAATGCTTTTCATTAAATATTCTGGTACCTTCAAAAAGTAAATCAGTTTTCACTAATAGGAATAAAAATGACAAGTTAAATGAGGCGTGATCAAATAATTTAGAGCATGGTTCACAAGTGAGTGTTTTCTGGCCAATACAGAGATCAATAATGAAATAAACCTTTTCATTGAATTTCCTCCAATTGACAGGGTGTTGAATATCATATTGTTACATCCATTCACTATTATACCATTCTATAATTCAAAATAAATACCGTAGCATTTTAATATTACATCTTAGCCTCATTTCATATACAGGTTGTTTGGTGATCAAGGCCTATATGATAATCTAGTTTATAGTTCAGTGTTACCTAGCTTGAAAATTGGCCAAATCTATCTTTCTGTTACTAAAATGCAACCTACTATTTTAATTATTATTAATTATTTTTTAATTATTTTAATTATTAGTATAACCTGTATACTAAATTTTCAAAGCATTCGTGTATTTGGGATCTTTCTTCCAAATTCACTAAATACAGGTTTTTCACCACTGTAGACATATGTCTATTCAAATATGTCTTTACAGCAATCAACAATATAAAACAAAATTAAGAGTTCCAGAATAGAGTAGTGATATGGCCCTATATTTTACACATATCTTACATTCAATGTGTCTGTAATTGTAATTTTGCTGGTACTATTAGAGTAACACTTATAGAATAGATATAATTAGTGCAGAATCTGGAAGTTATTAAATGAGTTCCTTAAACGGTTTGTCTGCTTTTCTCTTTATATCCAAATCCAATACCAGTTCGTTATTGGTACAGAATCGTTAACAGAAGGCCCTATCGCAGAAATATATAAATAAGTACTTTAATTTTAACTACAAGAGGATCGGAATTTGAAAGAGATGATCATCGAGTGGAGACGGTAGAGAGAGCGGCCTCTTCCTCCAATCAGAGGTAGCTTCTGATGTCAAGGCTCAAGGCAGGGTGGGTTTAGTGAAGTGCCCAGGAGAGGATAGTAATCCCCCCTTTAAACTTCAGGCGAAAAGGAAGATCAAGAAAAAGAAGTTCATAAGAGGAAAGTAGAAACTGGTAGGGGCTCGGGTGGAAGACAACATCATGCCGATACCCGAGACTTCATAAAGAAAAGGACTGAAACCCAAGTAGGTGTTCAGTAGAGAAGAGGAAGTAAAGGGTGATAGAGTTGCACCAAGAGAGGTGCAGGGCCTTGAGCAATGAGAGTCCGACATGTAGGAAATTACAATAATAAGATTTTAATTAAAGCTTGTGAAGTACGCGAAATTTCCCAAATGCACGGGATAGCACAGAAAAAGCTAGAAGGTAGCACCATAAAACAGAGAGAAGTATAAAACTAAGTTAGACGAATCCGCTTTTTATAGCTTCTGATGTCGTGTAACATTTTCTTCGAAGTGACTGGGCGTCACCATCGTGAATAACAGGCCTCACAAGGGTAATAAACCTCGATTCGGAGCTCAGACTCCGAGCTACGAGGTTGTGATTTTGTGAAGCTGCTGCTTTTTGATTGTGGTGACTTTCTTTGCTTAAGTTTGGCGTGTTATATCTAGTTACGATAGAACACGTCGGGCTAAGCAATTACAGCTTTGTTGTGTACGGATTTCTCGCCATTTTGGATTCGTGCTTTTTCAACTTTGGAGTGCCACTTGTGTTTTTCCCACGTGGTAGTGCTATTGCTTTGATCGTTTCTACGCTGACGACATGGATTTGGATGCATTCGACACGGAAGCTACTCGCGGACTTGCTGGTGAGCTAGACGAAGATGGACTGCGGCCTCTCAGGGATGCCATGATTGAATATTGTGATACTCTGCCCAAGGATGGATTGATGCCCGCTTGGAAGGAAGAAGTGAAAAACGCTGTGAACTTTTGTGCACTGGCAATCTACACTCTGACGCTACACATCAGGGAGCTACTGACGAATGGACTACTCGGACGGGACGAGGACCAAGTCTCCAAGATTCTGGGTTCGTTGCTTTCTGTAAATTCTCTTTTGTTGGTCCAGAATTTGGATAGGTTTTATGCTAGTAATTTAAATGAGATTTATAACTGTGAAGGAAGTAATTCTAGTGATGTAATTAAATGTAAAATGATAGAACTAGGCTTAATTAAAGAAATTAAAGATGAAGATAAACTTAAACCTGTTGAAAATCCAAATAAAAAGAGGAGGATAGAGGGGCAATCTACTATGGATGCTCCTACTAAAAACCAGAATGGAGAATTAAACTTAAAATCTAATGACAAGGATAACATGGATTGTAGTGAAAAAATTGATAAAGATGTAAATGATAATGTTAAAACTAAGAGTTATGCTGAAATTGTCGCGCAACCTATAATGTTCAAAAGTGCACCAAAACCAAAAACGGTTCAAAATAGTGTAGTGGTTGAGAAAAAAGACCCAAAAGCGGAATGTTTTTTCATCAAGTTTAATGACAATTACCAGGCTCTCCTTAAAAAATTAAATGAAATCTCAGGTAATAAAGTATCTGGCAAGCTCACAGGAGACATGCTAAAATTGATTCCAAATGACGCTGACGCCTATAGGGTTGTACAACGCCATTTATCTAGTGAGAAAATCCCCTTCCACAGTTTAAACTTAAAGACGGAAAGGCCCAAAAAGGTAGTTTTGAAGGGGCTACCAACAAACTATAACATTGAGGAAATAAAAATCACTCTAACATCCGAAGGATTAGATGTAGTCCGGGTTTCTCAACTGAGAAACACAAAAACGAGATTGCCCCTGCCGATCTTCTTAGTCAGCATTAGGCCTACGGAAGACTGGCAGAGGGTATACCGACTGACAAGATTAGGATACTTGGCTGTGAAGGTAGAGGCCTTCAGAGCACGGGGCTTCAAAATCTGCTACCGGTGCCAGCAATTCAATCATTCCTCTGAGAATTGCAGCATGCCACCAAAGTGCCTTAAGTGTGCTGAAGAACACTTCACACGTGACTGCCAAAGACCAAGGACAGAGAAGGCAACGTGTGCTAACTGCAATGGAGATCACCCGGCGAACTTCAGGCAATGCCCGAAGAACCCCTGGAACAGAGGAAAGGCACCGGGGTATGCCCCCCCTCCCCCCAAAAGTCAGATACCCCCTTGGAGGCAAAAGGCCCTCGATCTAAACCCTCAGACACCCCATCAGGACTCCTCGCACTCTGTGCCACAGGTTAAAAGAACTCAAACTTCAGCACCTACCAGATCGGTGCAAGAGCAGGCCCCTAAACCGTCGACCTCCAGAGAAATGACTGTGGAGGAAGTGAGAATAGCTCATGAAGACATAAATCTGAGGATAGCAATTGATAAAGCCGCCAAAGAGGCAAGAGAAGCAAAACAAAGATTAGAAAAAAAGGTTCAGGAATGGCAGAAAACTAAACGCGCCCGAGAAGAGCTCGCGCAAACACAGCAGTTAGACAAATCGGCTGAAAAAAAACAAAAGACTTCCGAGGTCCAAAAGGATACTCACAAAACAGATCAAACCGCGGTTGAGGCTGAGGAAATTGTAGCTGAGACTGAGGAAATGGAAGCTGAGACTGAACTTGCTGATAAATCCAATGATGAAAAGATGGATGAAATCCTCAACCTCGTCAGAGGATTTATCAGTATGTTCAACCTAGACGATATAAAACATCTGTTGATGCAGCTCGCTGAGTTAATTCAAAAAAAGAGCGATCCAATGCAAATGGTCTTTGAGGCTTTTAAATTAATCGCGGAATTTAATAAAAACAGTGAGAAACAAACCCGCCATGAATAGGTCCCAAAAAGAAAGTTTTAAAATAATATTTTGGAATGCGAACGGCATATCTCCAAGAATAAATGAACTTAGGAGCTACTTAAATGAAAATTATGTAGATGCCCTGCTAATCCAGGAAACTAAAGTTAGAGAAAACAAAAAACTAAATATAGCAAACTATAATAGCTATCATACCCTTAGCTCAAATATAACTGCTAGAAATCCCCATGGAGGAACAGCAATATATATTAAAAGTAATATTCCCCACGAGGAAATAAACAACATAAATCTTCAAGGTATAGAAAATACTAGTATAAAAATTAAAATAAATAATGTAAACCCATTTATCCTAACTTCAATATATGTCAAAAACATGAGTGGTATAAATGTAGCTGCGCAGCTGGAACTGCTTTTCTCGCGATATCCAAACACAATACTCGCGGGCGACTTCAATACACACCACCGAGCGTGGGGCAGCAGGAGAGCCAACACACGCGGTACACAGATACATAGATTGCTAAACACAACAAACACTGACATCATTGCACCGTCGAGACCAACCTGCTTCTCAGGTGCCAATGGCTCATTCATAGACTTTGTCCTAACGAGAAACATAGAATACGCTCACACAATTGATACCCTGGATGAATTCGACTCGGATCATCTACCGGTACTGGTGACATTCGATTTGAACATTCCCCTTCCAGCCTCTCTGGGACAAGAGAGGGTGAACTGGAACGTATTCAAAAGAGCACTTTTCGAGCCGCATTTAGCAGTACCCAACATTATGAGCACGGCGGATATTGACTCTGCCACGCACACACTCACAACAGAAATCAGGAGAGCTATTGCATCTGCCACAACACATCGTGAGTCATCAAAAATGCCAACACTTTCCCACCATGTCAAACAGTTAGTTAAACAGAGAAATAGAATGCGTAAGACATGGCAAGCTAACAGAGACCCTACCCTTAAAAGGGAGCTTAATAGACTCACGTGTAAAGTCAGTGAAAAAATTGTCGCAGAAAAGCAGCAACAGTATAAAGAATTAATCGAATCCCTTAGCCAGGAAGACGTATCGCTCTGGCAATTCGCTAAAAGACTCAGAAAACCTCAAATTAAACTCCCGCCACTAATAGATGGCGCTAATATTGCGTACTCAGACGAAGAAAAGGCAGAGGCGCTTGCTAGGCATTATGAAAAGCAATTTGAACCAAACCACGATCTAATGTGCCAGGACACCCTAAGAATGGTTAGGCAAACTCTAAACAATTTCAGGAACTCCCCGGTCACGGCTGAGATTAACCCAGCCACCCCGCAAGAAATAGTAGAGATTATCAAAAACCTTAAAAACCGTAAAAGCCCAGGGCACGACAAAATCAGGAATATCGCGGTAAAAAACCTACCCTTAAATATAATATTTTACTTGACCATCTTAATAAATAAAATACTAGAACTAAATTATTTCCCCAAAGAATGGAAGGAAGCGATAATTATAGCGATCCATAAACCTGGTGAGGATGCCTCAATTCCAGCCAACTACAGACCCATCAGTTTGTTGCCGACACTTAGTAAAATTACTGAGAAAATAATTCTTAAGAGACTGAACACGCACCTTAGTGAGAATGACATTATCATTCCGGAGCAGTTTGGATTTCGGCCAAAACACTCCACCACTCATCAATTGCTGAGAGTGGTAGAGTACATTTCTTCTGGTTTTAATAATAAGACACCCACAGCTGCGATTTTTCTTGACATCCAAAAAGCCTTTGATAAAGTGTGGCACTGTGGATTAGCTTACAAATTGATCACTCTAAAAGTCCCTGACGCACTTGTCAAACTTTTAATTTCATACCTAAATAACAGACACTTTCAAGTCAGAGTAAAAAATAACTTATCTACACCCAAGCTCATTAAAAGTAGTGTACCGCAAGGATCCATCCTGGGCCCGACACTCTTTAACATATATCTAAATGACATTCCCAGGACCCCAGACACGGAGCTGGCACTCGATGCAGACGACAGCGCGATACTTGCAAAACACCCTTACGTCTCAGTAATGCACAGACAGCTACAACAACACTTAGACATACTCCAAACATGGCTGGAAAAATGGCGAATAAAATTAAATCCCAATAAATGTCATTGGATTTATTTCTCAAGAAAACGTAAACCTCCGCCTCCTCTGTACATAAACAACCATGCCCTAAAAGCGGAAAAATCTACTAAATACCTAGGTGTAACGATAGACTCCCACCTAACTTGGAAACTGCACGTAACGAACATAATCAAAAAAGCGTATATAACCATAGGAGCCTTATACCCAATGATAGGAAACGGAAATCTAAGTTATCAAAATAAACTCCTAATTTATAAATCGGTCATCTGCCCGGGAATGCTGTATGCAGCACCCGTATGGGGATATGCCTGTAAAACTACCATAGACTTATTAGAGACAAGACAAAACAAAACCCTAAGGATTATAAGGAAAGCCCCTAGATACTTAAGAAACTCGGTAATTAGGAAAGACTTCAAAATAAAAACTGTTAGAGCCCAAATCAAAAAGCTAGCGCTTAAATTCTACAAAAATCTGCCATCTGTCTCAAATGAACTATTATTTAATCTGCATGACTATGATCATCGCAAGGCTAAATCTCGTAAGAGACCCCGCTCGGTACTTAACTTTGATATTCGGTACTAGGAACGTCCCACCTTAATCAGTTGATATTAAAGAAAACTCGCGATCTTTGGTTTTCTACAAAATGTTTAAAATCCTAAACTGCTAAAATGCTAGGTTACCCTCAGATCTGCATCAACCCCCCCAAACTGCTTAAACTCTTAATGTGCAACAAACTGCCACACTAGGAGCTAGGACAAATAATAAAAACAGTAAATCAAAAACCTCGAACCTCCAACTATGGACCAATGAAATAATGTCACAGTATGAAGATAAGAACCATACCTAGAGATTGGAGATTAAAGGCGCTTCGCGCCTGGTGCTCT
Source organism: Amaurobius ferox (assembly GCA_951213105.1). Taxonomy (NCBI): domain Eukaryota; kingdom Metazoa; phylum Arthropoda; class Arachnida; order Araneae; family Amaurobiidae; genus Amaurobius; species Amaurobius ferox. Next base: position 35,029,490 of record OX578152.1, on the reverse strand, counting down.
GTTCTGGACGAAACTCTATGATGGTAATAAACCAAACCTGCTACGTCATCGGAAAGGGTGTTAGGAAATTGTGCTTGCTAGTGTTAAACTTATGAGCGATATAAGGTATCTCCAGAAAATTGGATCTTTTGAAATCATTTGATAGCCATTACAGGTATGTATGTTTTACTATGTGTTCGTTAATGTTTCTGACAGTCGCTGCCAAAAAAAAAATTAAATTTTTTTGGTAATTTTTGCAGTTTTCATCATTTTTCTTGAATCATCCGTTAAGCCTCGTCATTCAATACTCGTAGTATATGTTAACGGAAATGTAGAGACAGAGTTTTGTAATTTATCGTATTTTATATATTTGCATTTAATCATTTATTAAAACTTTGACTGTCTTTCTATGCATACGTTATTGTTTTACGTAATATCTGTCGGTAAGCCTTTAATTTTTTGTGTTTGTATTCATTTAATGGTCATAGCATATGTGAATATTAAATTACGATCTCAAAACATTTTCTATCCAAAACGTGTTTAGCTAGTTTATTTATTAGGCTTCACTTACATTTATTTATTATTCAGAAATTTTTTACCATCGATATTTTATTTTGACTGATCTGCAGTTTATCTTGGAATTGTGAATGTGTTGTGTACTAAGTATATGCTCCTTACTTTGTGTCCAAGGAATTTGGAGTATTAATAGCAGTGGTTGCACATATTTAAGCTAAATCCTAGTGATCTAACTCTATTGTTTAGCGTATATGAAAAACCTGAACATAGTAGTTAGATTTCTTGGTGGGCTTTTTCATGACTAAAGATCTTGCTCTGTTGTATAATTCAAATGTAAAGCTTATTTAGTACTTCGATAAAGCAGTATATTTAATATTATATTGTTCTACCAGATTTATGGCTTACTTTTATATTTTGTTTATTAGTTTTTAGTATAATTCATTGAATTTTATTAACTAAAAATGCCAGGCCAACGGCCGTACCATGCTGAAAACACCGGTTCTCGTTAGATCACCGAAGTCATGCAGTATCGGGTGCGGTTAGTACTTGGGTGGGTGACCACCTGGGTACACCGCGTGCTGCGGAGTACGATCAAGTTAAACATGTGGATCCGTAAGTCCTTCCGAGAGGTTGGTGGTAGGGGAAGGAGGGTACGGTCCCTGTGGATGCCTCCCCCACTGGTTTCCAGTCTAAATTGGGTGGCACTTCCCGGCCGTCCAAACAGTTACCTTACACCTTTCTGGTAGGTCGGACGGTCTGGGTCTCAACAACAACAACTAAAAATGCCAAGTGCTTGTGTTGTTCCTGGTTGTTTTATTATAAAAATGGTTCCAAAGTTAGCAGCTTTAAATTTCCTGCTAATGAAGAACTAAAAAAAAATGTGGATCTTATTAATACCTAGAACTAGCAAGTTTCAAAATATTCAAAGGTAAGCTCTATTTTCTCATTAATAACATTAATCCTTAACCAGAAACTTGCCGTCTGTGAGATTGCTGCATTTACAAATCTACCCTTTGAACAAAACTGAACTTGCCCTCAATCTTATCACTCCACCTAATCGTTACGTTATTGGTCCTCTCCCTACCACCTCATTCGCAACACCTGCGCATTTTCAGTTATTGAAGGAAAAAAATAATTTTATTAGGCACAGTCTGCTAGATGGTACGTTTCTGTTTACGTAATTTTTTCCTGTGAATTATCTACATGGCGGGACCGTCAAAGCGAGTATGGTGATAAAGACTTTGAAGAGACTATTTTGCGATAGTTTGATGAAGTTGGAAATGATGTTAGCAATGTAGATAGTATTTCAGAACTTGAATGAATATGTAAATTACGAACATGAAAGTGATTCAACGTTGTCAGAAAAATCTGATGAAAGTGAAAATGGAGAGATAAGAAATGATGAGAACTTAGTGGATAGTAAATATATATATGGAAAAAATCGGTACAGATGATCTGTTTCAGAAGTTCGACCCTCTTCACGAACAAGAAAGCACAATAAATCATAAAAGTGCCACTCTTAAAAGGTAAAGCTAAAGATATCGGAGAAAAAGCAGATCCATTCTCTATCTGGCAGTTATTATTTACTAACGATAATTTTTTTGTGCATTATTTTTTCATTGTGTAATCTACATTTTGATACTTTTTAATTTTTATTGAGAAACGAAGACAATTACAGACCATTATTTGCTTCCCTTGCAGTATATATTTTTATTGTTTATAATGAAAATAAAGCCTATTTGTTTCCCTTTTCTATAAGTATTTATTATTTCTTTACTTGCAATATATGTACAATATTCTGACAGTGTAGTAAAAATTGTATCGTCCAATGTCGAATTTTAAAATTCAAGCTATATCATAACCAATAACTTTATGAATTTTATAAAAATGTTACATATTTCCACAATTTGGTAAAAGAGTAATTGAGAAACAGGGCCAGTAACAGAAACATATTTGAGTAAATGGTAAGGAAACTCTGCTTGTACCTTGCTATGCTTATAAACATGAATGTCAATCATCCCCATGGGGACAGCTGAAAATAATGCTTGGATGGGCAGTGAAATGTGAATCAAAATATAAATTTCCTAAGCTGTTGCCTATGTGATATTGTGTCTCTGTATATATCTAACAGTTCATACATATTTTCAATGGTTGATAGTTATTATATATTTTCAGCATTTGTTACAACATTTAGCAATATGCACTAGCTGAATACCCGTTAAAAATCAATGATCTTGCAAATAAGCAACTCCTGAATAATGTAAATAGTTTAATAATTCGCATTTCACATTTATTCGACACATATTTTCAAACTATCCACCCGTATACAAAATTTGAAGTCTCTATGCGATTGCGATGCATATTTTTTCTATCCCTTAACCTTTCGAATGTTTTTCTGTGTAGCCCCCCCCCCCCCGCCCCCTCTTAAACAAACATTTTTAAAAAACAGTATTCATCTTGGGTTTTTATCAAATGATTAGCCCATATACAAAATTTCAAGCCTCAATCATATTGTAAAGGAGGCGCTTTTGATTTGTTCATCAAATCAAATGTTTTAGTGTGCCGCACCCCTTCCAATAGCTGATGTTGGAATACTGAAATTGCCACTTTCTTTCTTCCCAACTATTTACCCATGCACCAAATTTGAAGTTATCTCATCGCAAAGTATGCTTTTTATATCATTTCACCTTTCGAATGTTTTTGTGTGGAGTATCCACTCCCTTAAATATAGATTTTTGAAAAATCCATTCTTGGGTTTTCTATCAGATGATTCACCCATATACCAAATATCAAGCCTCTATCATGTTTTTAAAGGGGCATTTCTCCTTTATTCCGAAAATTGAACAGTTTGGTGTGCGGCACCCCCTAAAGTAGAAAATATTAGAAAACTGAAATTGTACACTTCTTCCCTTCCAAACTATCTTCCCATGCACCAGATTTGAAATCTATCTCATTCTGAAGTGTTTTTTTTTTTTTTTATCAATTCACATATATTCATCTGTCATATCACTATATTCATCTTGGGTGTTTTCATCAAATGATTTGCCCATATACCAAATTTTTTCCTTTCGAACGATTTACCTATACACCAAATTTGAAGTCTATGTTATCGCAAAACATGCTTTTCTATGATTTCGCTTTTCGAACATTTTGGTGTGATCACCCTCTCTTCGGAACATTTGCTGAAAATATGATTTTTTCAGGGAGTTTTATTGAACGATCGAACCATATACCAGGTTGCAAGTCTATCTATTTGAGAAGTGCCTAAAAAATGGGTGACAGATAGACAGACGGACTCTTGACAAATAATATATGTAGATTTTTTATGTATTTCCAGGAGTTGCTCTAGACTTTTGATTACTTTTATCAAATAAAATCTTTCGTAAAATGGTGTCTTTATTTGCTAAATTTTATTTTGGCTTTCTATTTGAAAAATTTGATTTATAAATTCTCAAATTTCAAAGATCATTGTTTTGGAAAAGTAGTTTTCATTACAATAAGTAGTTTTCAATACATTTATTTTGACATCGTCAGAATTCATGATCGCCAAATTGAAATTTTTTTTTTTCAAAATGTGATAATGACTATCAGCTCTGTGTATTCCCAATAATCACTATTAAAATTTTAGAAATGACACGTGAAAACTTATTGATAATTTATACAATTGAACAAAGAAATACATATTTAAAAAATATCTTTATTAATAACATTGACTTCAATTATTACGATATGACAGTTAATTTTATCGCTACTGTTTTCAATTTTCTGATGCATTAAATCCTTCAAGAGACAACCATACATTTTTATGCTTTTTGGTTAGTTGCATTTTTCTATTACTGTACTCTATACAATTCTTGGAAATTTATAATGAGATATTTTGTTATCTCGGACTGTACATTTTCAAACTCCAACATAACCATAATTATTTATCACTATTTCTGCTAAAATACTGGAATGACTGTAAATAATGGGACTGTTGAATATGTTTACACATTGATAAACCACCCGACCGTCCTAATGGTTGCTCAAGTCCTTGTCGACGAGCCGGACGGTCTGGGTCTTCAACATTGATAAACCACGTGTTTGCCTCATGACATCATATGAATACACCCTATTCAATTATCATAAATGAAAAGTATTACAATAATTAAAAAATTCATTGAAAAGGAATGCATTCATTTTGCAAAAACATAAATACAATAGAGTCCCTATTCAAGCTAATGTGGACTGAAAACAGTTTGAATGTCAAATTCAGTTAACATGGAAAAAACTTTGTATACTTCAATCTATAATATAGCACTGACATTTGTGACAATGTTCCCCTTCCTATCAAGGACCTCCTCGTTCCTGTTCTTAAGGAAGTATAAACTATAAGAAAAATAATATGTACAATAAATACTTAAATATTATCCTAAAGTTATCAGTTGAATAAGTTAGTATTATTATTTGGCAAATTTTTCGGACTTGTTTGGCTATTTTTAGATAATATTTGACAACACTTGTGTCAATAGTGTGATGTGTTTTGAAGATGTCTGTTATCGAAGAGAAAGGAAAATTTTGCCGCTGAATCTGCTTTACCCATTTCTAAAGTTACAAGTCGCCACCGTTGGCTTCAGAAAATAATTTTTCAATATGTTTTACTTTAAAGAAGTCATTTGCTGTGATGTTCTTGAAAAAAGTGGTAGCTTGAATAATTGAGATTCTGCTATACTTAGTTTCTGTTTTTTAACAAAACATTCTAGATTTTTTTCAAAATACAAACTTTCTTCACAGGGCTGTGGAGTCCGAGTCGAAAAAATATACTGACTCCGACTCCTAAATAAAACTATTTTAAAATAATTTTAATTCAGAATATTTAAATTTTTTATATATTTTTTAAATAATTCTTAAGCAATAAATTAAAAAAAATATCAAATGTTTGCAAATTGAAAAATTAGGAATAAAAAAAGTAAAATTTAATTGATATTTATGTCAAAGTCGCACATTAACAAATAAGATGAGTCAGGGAGTAGAAAAAAAGAGGATTGAAGGTTTGAGGTACTGATTCCACAATATCAATATTCAGCAAAAAAATTTAAAAAACTAAATGAAATTAGACGTTATGAATTCCCTGCCCCCCCCCCCCCCCCCATAGATTAACATGGGGAAGATGAAACAAATGGCTGGTATAAAAGAAATCTCCTCTTATGCATACTTTTTTTATTTCTGTTTTAGAAAAACTAAGTTGCAGGAGTTGTGAAGCCAATCGCCATTGTCACATTTTGTGAAAGAAAATTCAATTTGGTAATAGAAGAAAAGATTTGGCAATAATGAATTCTGCCAATTGTGAATTATGGTATACTAACTATAATGTGTACTACTATACTATTCGTCTTTCCCAAAATAATGATCTTCTGAATTTATAAATCACAACAAATTTAGTTTGAAAAATTCTGAGGTGGTCGGGTGAAATCTTAATATTTTCGAACCGGACGGGGTAAAATTTTTCAAATTAAACCTATACAGACTTTTAGTCTCTAAAAACTGTCTTTTGATCTTCGTTCCTTTTTTTTTCTTTTACCGGGATTTGTGTAAATTTAGAGATTTTAGGTTTTTTTGTAGTAGGAGAATTTTCCCCCCTATTGCAGTGATGTAGTAGCCCAAACACTTCTTTTTTAATTCTTAGTTACTAAAAACTACTTACTTATTCCCATTTTTTTATGTAAAAACAGGTTGTTTTCAGGGATTCCAGAACAACAAACTGAATGGGAGTTGAGTACATTTTTTATCACATGTATGTTTAGGAAGCATTTTGAAAAAAAAATTAGGGGGGGGGGATGAACACTAAAATACACCCCCGAATCTGCATGTGTCTAAGGCAGTGCTTTCCGAAGTTTTTCCATAGTGACACCTTACCGATATCGTAAATTTTGACAGCCCCCTCCCCCCCCCAAATGAAAAAAAAAATCTCTTCCTAACATATGTACCCTTCGTAAGATGACTAAAAACAACCATACATTATATATAGTGTTGTTTACATTTTATATGAGATAAAAGAAACATATTTGCATACTATGAGAAGAAAATAAAAACAAGTATATATATTTTCATCCTTAATATTTGTGGCTCGCTCGCATGTGCCTGGTGAGTCTTATAAATTTCTTTTATGTTGGGACAAATGTGGAATAAGTTCACACGTATTTTTTCATTCAGCATTTTTAAGCTGCCACATTTTACTGTTTTAATATTGGTCACCATAGAAAATCCTGCTTTGCAAGACTATGTGGTCGAAAACTTATTCACCATAAATATTTATTCATAACATTTAAATTTGTACTAAAACTTATGTATGAATATTGAAAAAAAAAATCATAGAATAATTCAAATTGTTTTATTTACCTCATATACATGTATAAAATCGATAGCCACAGAGCAACAAAGATATAACTATAGCGGGAAGTGACAAATTTTGGAGGAAGAAATTTAATATTTATTCTGTTTATATAAAAAAAAAATGCCTTCACCATTTATTGTTTGAATATTTGGAATAATCATACCTCAAAATCATGCTTAAATTTGATGTTCAAAACTAGAAAGTGTGAACTAAGAAAATAAGAATCCATATCTTCCAGTAATGTTAATGTTTACTATTTACAATTTAAATACAACCAAATTCTCAGAAAAAAAGTAAATTTAAGTCTTTATTGAGCTTTCCTCCCATACACACTTATTTATACAGTAATAAAATTTTCTCTTACCTTTTTATAAAGCATAATTATTCATATTTTATTTTGAAATTTCCTTGTTTCCTGAGCAAATCATTATCAATATAACTTAATTTTTAATTAAATATAGTAAAAAATATAGTAAGTAGAAAAGTAAAGAAACCTATTTACATTTTAAAAGTAAACACACTTTTAAAATTGTCAAACATCAAAGACCACCATTATGAGAGATCAATTTTATTTTTCTATAGCGATCAATGCACAGTTCTTCAACACTTTCAACATATTTTATCTTTATATTGATGCATCAATACTATTGATTTGGCAATGAACTGATATATTGAAACAATACTTCATTCACCCACAATTATTTTTAAAATAATATAAATGTTATATTTTGCATATGGCGAACTTTCTGAAATGGTTATTTTTTTTAAATCTAGATAAATGATGGCAGTTAGTGACAAAATGCTGCAAAAAATTACAAAAACTTTATAAACAAGTCATGTTGAATTTAAAAAAAGTATCAAGCACATCTATAGTCATTGACCTACCATGTGATATTTGATTTGTAGTTTTACATCGAGTCTTCGACAAGATCTTGGATTCCCAGTAAGAAAGGTTTTAGATATAATATATAGGTATGCAACAACATAATTGAGTAAAGTGTACACAGTATTTTCATAAAATATAATTACATAAGATTAAAGATTATTTTTACATTCCCTATAAGACATAGTACACATATATTAAAAGTATTGTAATAAGCTATAAATCAAAATAAAATTTTGGATGTATTTACATGCACATATTTTGATCAAACTTCATCATTTTCAGTGCTACGACTGTTTTGCATGTGTATATGGTATCTATCTGTGTTATTAGAATGAATGTATGCTATGTTTATATTTGGTAATATAAGAAATTTTTGTGTTACTCAAATTATGAGCTGCAGTTTAAATAATTTATGCATGTTTTCTAAACTCTAAATTTCAAAATGAAAGTTTTTCATTTTAATTGATAATCATATGACTTTTGTAAAAATGATAAGTATCATAACTTTTGTAAAAATGAAAGGTATCATGTGACTTTCGTAAAAGTGATACAAATATAAATAACACTATAGCATATTGCAACACTTTCAGAAATGATTGTTTTCTTGATATCGCTTTAAATGATGCCAATTGAAACAAAATACTGCAAAAAGTTACAAAAGCTTTATACGTAAATAAGTCAGGATCAAATTAAAATAAAAGTATCAAACACATCTATCGTGATGACCGTGATATTTGGTTTATATTTTTGAATCGAATATTAGACAATATCTTAGATTCACAGTAAAAAATATTACACATATAACATATACTTATGCAGATACCTAACTGAGTAAATCGTACAAAATACTTACATAAAATGTATTACATAAGATTAATGATAAAGTTATTTCTCTATTTAGCATATGCATAATAATTTAGCAACAGTTTCAATATAATAACAACAGTTCATAAATTTTGCTTTAATTCCAAATTTTTTATCAGTTGCTCAGTTTCCCTAGTCAAAAATCTCATGCTGTGCTACTGAATTGCAGATAAATTTAAATGAAATTATTTTTTTACAATGAGAAATGGATGCTTTATGCAATGTACACTGTATTGGCAAGTGAAAAAAAATTTTTAGTGAGCTGAAATTTCTTACCCTGCTTACATATTAAAATTAGAAATACATAATAAATACGGAAAAATAGGGTGTAGTAGAATGCTTGTGCATTTGCTGCAAAGGGTCCTAAAAAATTTTGTCGGCAGCAGTGAAATTATTTCTAATGGAATAACCTTATCTTAATAACCTGTTTAGAACAGATGTCATGATTATGTTCCTACATGCATAGTATTATATATAGGGATAGTTCTGTAATGGGGGTCAAATGTTTTGAATTTGAGTGTTCGATGGAATAGCACATTTAAAAGTTTAATGCGTGATACAGAAAATCAGTAAAATATTACTACAAAAAATTCATGAACACAGACTGCATGATATTTTCAAGATACTCATAAAAAGGTATACAAATCTACTATGAACAATATAACATTAATTTTTTTTTTATAGTATACTATATTGCTGAAAAAGCTTTATATTTGAATACACAATTTCAGAGCATGATCTCTAGTCATCAAAAAGCCCACCAAGAAATCCAACTACTATGTTCAGGTTTCTAATATACGCTAAACAATAGAGTTAGATCACTAGGATTTAGCTTAAATATATGTGACTACCGCTATTAGTGCTTCAAATACCATGGCAAACAAAGTAAAAACATAATACACTCCAAATTCATATTGGCTGTCACAAACTTCTAAAATCTCATACAAACAAAAAGAATGTCTGTGACCCTGCAAAACCTCTGAACAGTAAATACACGGAAGCTCGGCATAAATAAAATTGAAGGTAAATAATTTAGACAAACAATATTTTGAAGTAGCAATTCGATGTTAACATGTGCTATAAATATCAAGTTAAATCCGATACAAAAATATACAGTTTACTGATAGAAATTACGTAAAACAATAACAAATGCATAGAAAGACATATAAACCTTTAAAACGTTATACAATGCAAATATACAATAAACGAAAAATTGCAAAATACCCTACATCTCTTTACGTACTATAAGCATTGGCGTTAAGGCTTAACAGACGATGCAAGGAAAATGCATCATTTATTGCAAAAATTATCAAAAAAATTAATTTCTTTTACTGGCGGCGACTGGCAGAAACATTAATATACATATAGAAAAGTTTACATACCTGTTATGGGTGTCCAATTATTCATAAATAACCTCTTTTCACAAAAACTCCATATCTATCCATAACCTTTACATTAGCAAGCACAATTTTCTAGCACCCTTTCCAGTGACGTCACGAGGGAGTTGGGAGGCCTCTTTAGATCTCGAAGGTGACGACTAGTGACTGCTGCCACAACCCCTCGTGACCACATCAATTTTTGACAACCAATCACAGAGATTCTACTAAAAAATCTGGAACCTCCCACAATCTGTTTAGTTTCTGGAAGGATTTCGGCATTTTCAGCTGTTTTTTTTTCTATTTTTTGTGAGGGTTACTTCTGTACTTTTTTCTGTAATGAAGATTTTTTTCACTAGAATTAACATGTTTAAAATAATGTTTTTCATTTTCAGAAGGATTTTACGAATCTTCAAATCAGTGCTTATTTGTAAGTAAAATATTTTTTTTAATCTGTTTCTAAAACAGGATTTACTTTTGTATATATGTTTATTGTAGTTATTCTTGACATATTCCATTTTGTGTATTATAATATTTATTGATATTTCTGTAAAATATTATTTGTTATACTACTAACTAAAAGTATTTAATTTAAAATCTAAGGATAAGTTTAAAATTTGAGGATTCTGTGAGTATCAAGAACAACACTATTTGCAAAATTTTTAATTCTATGCAATCAAGGAATATATATATATATATATATATATTTTTGCTGTTGTTTTAAACAATTCGAAACCAACATTTATTAGGTGCGTTGCTTTTTTCTATTTAGTAACGAGTATATTCCTATGGTAGTCCCAGGAAGAACTAAACCGATATGGTTCTAATAATAAAAATAAGAGTGAAATATTCAGCTTTACCATTATTGCCACACGTTAAACATTTTCTTTTTGATGTATTACATAGATTGTATGTATATACTTATTATTGAGTAAGTTTTGTGTTACTAAGTCATGGAATATATGACGCAACTGCATTTTTCTGCTTTGTTACCAACAGATTATTCTTTTTGTGAAAGTGAATTGAAAACAATATTATTAGATGTATTTATTTAATATATAGATGTATTGGATTATAGGGATAGTAAACATTGTATAAAATACAAAATCAGGGATAAAAGAGAATAGAAATATACAAATAAAAACATGCTTTAATCAAAACTTTTCAATCTCTCGTATTTGTAAGGAGATGCATTTATATATTGCTAGTTATATCCGTCAAATCCGGGAAACATTCCCGGCAACCTTTAAAAAATTATCATCTGTTATGTAATGGTTCAATGAAAAATTGCTGCGGAGGCAAAAAAAAAACATACATGTATGGCTGAATTTCTGATAATTGTAAATTTTGTGTCCCTTAAGTTTAAAAAAATATATATATATGACAGATTTTTTTGCAGTATTTGTTTAGAATTTAAGTTGTTCTACTTGGTGTTCAACAAAAAAATATATTTCAATAATATTAAATATAGTTTTGACTACATAAAACTGCAAATTTGTCATTTCTGTCACTGTCTCCAAGTTATGATTTGAGTTTTCATCTTTTAATTACAACAGTAAAAAGCACAAATAATGAAAATAAATGGGTGACATTTAAGAAATTGTGATTCTAGATTAGAAAATAAAAAAAAACATTTTTGTAAAAATTCTAGTGATATTTTTTCATAAAATTGCTTTTACATACTTGCCCCTGAGAATTGGCGGCAGTACGATGACGTCCGAAAAACTGCCTTTGCGACAGCAGCAGTTTTAAACCACATGAAGAACGTCTTTTAGAATTTTGTTCCATAGCAGTTTAAGTAACATAGTTGCTTTATATATCAATTATAATATACACATCAAAGATATTAACTGATTCATTTTGTTTGGAGCATTTTATTTATTTTTTTTTGTATGATGCCTTTTATTCAACATGTTGTATAATGTGCAGATAATCTTACATGTTTCAGAGGCTAGCATATGTATAAATAGTGCTTTTACCGAAATTATTATAATGTTTAAACAATTAACTTTGTTCCTCCAATCCAATTTTTATGAATTGTTATGTACAATCTCTGTCTTCTATAAAATGTATTTATCTAAATAAATTTATAGATGTTGGGTGATGTCAGTGGCGGAGCAAGTTATTTTTGTTAAATTGGACAGTGGACCAACTTGGATTTGTCTGAAATAACTCTAAAATCTAGTAAGTAATATTATTTTTTATATTAATTTTTTAATAACTGATGAATTTATAAATAATGTCATAGAGCTCATTATATAACTAATTAAGTATTACCTTATATCATTATGTGTTTTGTTGTCTTGGATTCCTGCATTTAGCATTTTCTTAACAAGTGAAACCAAATGAATACTAATTAGTTTTGCTGCTAAATTTAAGTCAGCAAACTTAATAGTATTTTTTTGGATACGATGACTTCAATAGGATACTTTGAGACATGGAATCAGAAGATAACTGAATATCAGCAGCTATTAAAGTATGTAAAGTAAGTAGATAAATGCTATTTAATGGTTAGTGATAAATGGCAGTTTTCAAATTATTGTTTTGTGACTGAATATTAAATTTATTGCATAGGAAGATAATTTAGTGTATTTTAGTTTATAGTGTGTTTTTTATTTAATTGTTTGAAAGAAACTTGTTTAAGCTTAGTATATGTAATTTGTATTTTCCTTTTAAGAATAATTCATATTTATACTCATTAACATATATAATTTTCTGTATATTATATAAATTATCTATATCACCTAAAAACTATTAAATAAAAAAAATGTTTGTTAGTAATACAAAAACTATTATAAGTTCACTTAATGTTCTGAATAGCACACCTATTTTTAAATGAAAACACTGGTTTATTCTATTTTTTTTGTATTTATATACTTGACTTGATTTTAGCAAGCAATAATATCTATTTTTTTTTCTTTTGAAATTTTAGCAAGTTCAGTTTAAAAACTAGCATTCATGAACAGATATGCAGAGGTTCCTAGTAGAAGTAAAAAAATATAAGGAACTATGTTCAGATATTATGGTTTTTTTTATCTTGTTAGTAATATTCATATTTTTATATTTATTTAGGTAGTATCAAATTGGAATCTTACATACCTCATTTATTGGATTTCTGTAAAAGGTGACTTTTTGCCATTTGTTTTCCTAATATACTGTTTTTGAATTTTCTTAAAATGCTTGATAATTTACTTCGATTTGCCTATCCCTGTTTTGTATAGGGAAGGACTAGATTGTGAAATAAAAATTGGCCAGTGTTTTGAGACCTCTGTGTTACTTATACATGTGTTCATAATGGTAAATACAAAGTAAGGGGAAAAAGGTGTTCGTCCAATTCAATATAGTCTTTGCGATGATTGCCCATTTAAAAGTGAAGGTAGATTAATGAGAAAACCCCATTTACACTACAAAATATCCCAAGTTGTCTTGCAACATAATCATAGAATTGGCTCAATGGACTATAGTTTATATCAACAATTATTAGCTGCAGAGGGAAAATGTAGTGTTAAAAATATGATAAAATGTAATGTTTCTAGTCTAAAGATATAAAGAATTATATTCAGAATAATACTAAAATAATTGATACTTCATCAGATATAAGTAACTTGAGACAAAACTTAATAAATACCCTTTATTGTCATATGAAAAATAGTGATATTTTAATTGAACTGTTAAAAAAATTAATAAAAGATGACAAAAACAGTAATATCCATCAGGAAACTAATGAAAATCTTATTTCCCACTATCTTCTATTTCAAACTAAAATAATGAGATCATTAGCAGAACAGTTTCCTAGTGTTTTATTTTTTGATGCAACTTGATATTGAAGGCTTTCCTCTTTATTCTATTTAGAAGGCTTTCCTCTATTTTGTGTGAGCATGGTCGAGGTAAACCAATATGTTATATTTTTGTTTTGAATGAAAAGAAAAGCACAGCAATTCAAAAATTCATTGACTTTAATCCTTCAGTATTACAATCATGTAGAATAGTGTTACAGAATACAGATACTGATTTAAAAGAAATACATGTAATTAAAAAGCTTTTGCCAAATGTAATGACTATTTTATAGATTTTTCATATTCTCAAATATTTGTATTTCAAAATTTCTTCTTTGGATATTAATAAATCGCTAAAGGAAACTATCATGCTTATTATAAACAGACTGTACATTCTAACACTAAAAAGCAATATTATCAAAACTGAGAAACCCTTAAAATGTCTTATGCTCCTAACTTCTATAATTATTTCATCACTAACTGGAATAGTTGTAAGGAAAAATTTGTTTTAGCATATACTAAATGCTATGAACATCTAGACAATAGAACAAATAATAGAATAGAAAGCTATAATCAAAAGATAAAACCATATCTTAAGCCAGAATGCACTTGTGTGTTGTGATTAGAGAAATCCTAAAATTCATAAAAATTGTCTCAAATTTTATAGTTCATTCATCCTTCAAAGAAATGAAAGTTATATCAAGTCACAGGCGTAGAAACCAGGGGAGGGGGCGCATGTCCGACCCAACTGTTGGGGTTTGGGGTATGGTCCCCCCCTCCCCCCCTGAAGTTTAAAATTTGCATTTTTCTTATAAAATTTAAAGAAATTCTAAATTTTTAAATATGTCAAGTAAAACTCATGCTGGATGACCTTTCAGATGAGGTGACTCAGATCATAAGATAATCTGGGGTTAACCTGAAGGCATATGAAGAAAAAAAAAACTTATTCGGACCTATTCCAGTCCATTAGCCATAGGAAATTAATAAATTGGTCCTTGTCTACAACCCTACCCCAAAGTCGTCTTTACCATTGATGTCTCAAAACACATTAGCTATCTTTGCCATTTTCTTTAGCCTATTGCTTATTTCTGATTTCTCTCATCGATGTATACCTGGGGCATTGACACTGTTGACAAACTAATCTGGGTACCCTAGAATGGGGATTTTTTACTGGACATCAAAGAGACAGTGGTAACCATACTTTAGTTTGGCACCTTTTCCTTGTCGAATACAGCTTTTCAATAACTGACCACCTGTGAATTAATGATCTTGTCTGCATTTCTGTTTTGAATCTGGACCCACCTTCAGTTTCTAACTGGGCTAGGAATTTAGACTGACAGTTCATCGACTTCTGATTGAAGTGCATAAATTTAGCAACTTTGTACTTCCCCATCCCAACTAGTTAAATATTTTTCTTAACTAGTCTGCCACATTAAGCTGAACCATATCCTTAGCATTCGGATACCACAACGAGACTGGCCTACATCTACTGATGACCGATCAAGGAACTCTTGCTCCTTTCCCCTCTTCTCTTCACTATAATTATTTCAATTTTATGGCATTCAAAATTTTAAATTAGACTCTAATAGGCACAGCATTAGAATTTCTTTAATGCAGTGATGAAGAGCACTCATTTATCCTAAATTTTTTTCCGCAAGAGGTAAAAGGCTGGGATTTTTCCTAGCCCAGGGACTCCAATAAACTGAATTCCTTAATCCATGTCCTTGGTCCATGTTTAAAGTTTGTCAGCCTATGGAAAATGTGTGGGAAAAAAACTATCGACTTTTTTGTAAATTCTGTGTCCTCAGCTCTCTTTGCAACATCTTTAACCCCGATTTAAAACAATTGAGATCGTAGATTAAAAATTGAGGAAGAAGATATGTTTTAAGGAACAGATTGATTCCCGCCACCCTTGTTAGAGGTTTTCGAAAATATTTTAAAATCTATTTATTGAATCTTTTGAATGTTACCTTTTAAAAACATCGCAAGGTTAATTATTAGCTCCAAATAAGGGGGACATACATATATACATAAATGGGTTTCTACACATTAATAGTAAGTCACGTTAAACATGTGGGTCCGTAAGTCCTTCCGAGAGGTTGGTGGTAGGGGAAGGAGGGTACGGTCCCTGTGGATGCCTCCCCCACTGGGTTCCGGTCTAAATTGGGTGGCACTTCCTGGCCGTCCAAACGGTTACCTTACACCTTTCTGGTAGGTCGGACGGTCTGGGTCTCAACAACAACAACATTAATAGTAAGATTATCTTTCCTAGTCCCAAAGGAGGGTGCAACAGAATATTCTTAATCTCATATATTGTTTTCTATTTAGAGACCTATTTTCTATTGTAACAAAACTGTGATATTTATCTAGAACTAGATATAAGTTCTAGTGGCCTTCGGCTGCATTTCTTATAATGTAAATAATTAATGATTTGCTTAGGTTGTACATACTTATCATGGTACATATTCATACATATCATTTTATAGAAAATTAGAATTATTTAGGTTTTAGGCTGAAAAGGAGCTGCTGTACCCCCCTCCCCCCCATTACAATATATTGCTTGTCACATAATGAGTGCAAAATAAAAATTCAGGGAGGGAGAAGATTTCGAACCTGCTAACCCTTCTCCCTAAATACTGTAGATATCCTAAAGAATAGATAGAGTCTTCCTATCTTTCACAATACTCGAAATTCAGGGGTAACAATATCTCACTCTGAGTTGGTTTTGACGAGAATGTGGCAAAAACCTTTTGACTACATTTTTATTTTACATTCTACTTGTCACTTTATATCCACTTCTTCTTTTCCTATTCCCTAATGGGATTTGACATCAACCACCCCTGTATATATCTGAGTGCCGATACCCTTTCTTCTTGGAAGTAGGGGTTATCTGAAAAAAAAAAACCCTACTATTTAGGGACCAATCCACCTAAGAAACAATATGTATGCTAATACTGCACTGGCTGTGTGAACCCACCCCCTCCCAACTTTTTTTTTACAAATCTACACCTATGTGTCAAGTCAAAATTTGTTGAAACTAAACTCTAAAATTGAGTCCATTTATACACCAAATCCCACAAATTAATATGTTCGGAAATTCAAAACTGTAAGGAGGGGACTTATTTAATTGAACAGAATGAAGATAAATCAAATCAAGTTTTCTATAAGACTCAGAGACAGACTCAGTAATTTGTTTGATGAGCACATAAATTCTTGTTCTTGTTAATTTAATAAACAGTTTATTTTGCCTTATGAACACTTTGCTGCACGCTGTGGACTAGATCAGCAATTATTTTCTGAAGACATGGTTGGTAAAAGGTGGAATGAAGATAATTGTTTGGGTTACACACAAACACCTTCTTTTTCTGCACAAGTAACTAAACAATCAGTTGCTTCTCCAAAGATGCCTCTTAAGGCCCTATCACACTCAAGAACTTTTGGAACAACCAACTATTTCGGACAACTTTTCCCCCAATTTTTCGGCGAAAAAGTTGGCGATAAGGTTATTGACAGTTTGAAGAAGTTGTGCTAAATGACAAAACTACGGCGGTATGATAAATCAAATTTGGCGACTTTTGGCGGCAACTATACATTTGTACATATACTTTTCGGCAGGCAGCGTGTTCTCGCTTCGACTTCGGCAGTAAAACAAGACTTTTACTTAGTACTTCCTTTTGTAAGGTAACCTTTATTACTTTGTAATTATGACTAAATTGCTATCAGCTGCAGGGAAAAATCAAATATGCCTTGGCATAATTACGCTAGGATTATTCCTGCTTAAGAAGAATAAATAAAGCAAACCGAGAAGGATGTGGACAAAATATATTGTAAATTTTTGATTTGATCTTTTTTATATGGATTACTTCAGATATCAGAAGCTTAAACAGATGAATGAACATTAAAAAATATTTGGATTTGTCACACATCCGTATAAAAAAGCAAATAAATATTTATTGAAAAATATTCACTCTATTTTAAGATACAAAATTAGTTTAAAAGCCGATATTGACTGAAATGAAACAAAGAAAAAGAAAACATAAAAAGTATTTAAATTCAAGAATGCCGTCATTAAAATATCATGTCTTAAACAAATTTAAGTTCATTACCATTTTATACTTGATTTCAAATATGTCAGGTTTTCAAATACGTATCTATATTAAATATCCGAATATGTTCTTTGCTCATTTGTAACGTTTAAAATATTTCTCATTAAAGTAAACTTTTAAAAATTATTTTATCTACATTTATATTTATTGAGTAATTATGTTTTAAAATAGATTTAAATGTATATTCCATCTATAGCTGGTATAAAGTACACTTCAAGATATTTTTCAAAGTAACTTCGAAATAAATTTTTATAAGCATTCAAATTTAAAAATACATCTATAAGTTATATCCCTTATTAGAGAGTTGAAATTATGCTTGAAAAAACCCACAGAATTCCAACAATACCTTCACACTATATTTCTAATTCCACATTCCATATTTCCTATATTTCTAATTCCACATAAGTATAGTTTATCATTTTCCCCTTAACTTTAGCAGTTTAAAGTTAGAAAAAGTATTTTATCTGAAAATGTGAATATTTCATTGCATTTTATAGCTCTGATTGTGAGCTTTTAAGAGTTAAAACAGGCCTCAGGGAAAACCTGAAATTCTCAGAGAATTTAAATTCGGCTGACAATTCCAGCGAAAGCTTAAGAATTGAAATTTTCTTTAAAAACCTGGAAGAATTCTATTTGAGTCTGTAAAATGCCATTGTTTTGTCATTTTAAAAAATTTCAAACTATTTTTAGGATTGTTTTACCTTATTGTAATTGAAACTAAAATTTTGATATTTAAATTTTGATTTCATGCTTTTATCATCAAATTGGCTAATTTTTCATTTTAAATTTTTCTATGTGTTACTAAATTTAAATTCATTTCACTAAATGAAAATATTATACACTACAAAACATCGTAATTCAGACTGTGAAAGTTTGTAAAAATTCTTCTAGAAAACTCAGGAAATTTAATTAATAAGTTTTATTAGAACTCCTATTTTTTTTATAAAAAAAAGAAGTGCTCCATTTTTACTTTCCCTGCAATACATGGTAATGTATAGGGAAAGTATTGGAATCATGCCGAAAATCACAACTCGAGTTTTCGACGGATCTACACGTTTCGAGACCCCTAGAATACGAAAAAACCATTTTTAGCGTGACGTCTGTGCGTGTGTCTGTGTGTCTGTCTGTCTGTCTGTGTGTCTGTCTGTCTGTGTGTCCGTCTGTCTGTCTGTGCAGATTTTGTATCCACTGTAACTAAAAAACTAATCGACCGAATTTCACAAAATTTGGTAGGTAAGTCACTTGTGGGCGGGGCTAGTGTTGATTAGTTTTGGGTACGATTCGGAATAAAAGAACCCGCCTTTTTTTGCGAAATGGCCCGCAAAAGCTTGTATCCACTCTAGCTGAAAAACTAATGAACCGAATTTCACAAAATTCGGTAGATGAGTCACGTATAGGTCACTCTGGTGCTGATTAGATTTTGGTACGATTCGGAAAAAAATAACCTGGCTTTTTTTTGCAAAACGGCCCGCAAAAATCTTCAAAATCTAAACTAAAGAACTTGGTATACTTAGATATATCCATTAAATGCCCGTTTAATACGTAATGTTTAACGACGAAAAGAATAAGACCAACCCCATTACACTAGGACTAGCCGTTCTCGAGATATTTTAGTTTTTCGTACTTTCCCTACGCCACCTTTGAAAATAAGCCCGGTTACCGATTGAGAACGAAATTTGAATTAAAAGTTAATTACATTTAATTGAAATAAATAGAACGTGGATATAAGTTTGCAGGGAAAGTCATGTGCTGCCCACATCAGATTTTTAATTCTATGGTTTATATTTTGCTGCTTAAAGCGAGCAACAATGAGCCTCTTTGGCAGAGGTGAAACCCCCCTTTGTGGATAATAGAGAACAAATTAGTTTAATTTTTAGAAAATCATTAAAAAGTAATCATTTAAACATTGCCTTGAGCATGTATGTAACAAATATTAGCATAAAGTTTCTAATTTGTTCTCGGGGACTCGCAAGCCATGGCAAGCAATTAAAATGTTATTGTCTACTAATGGTTCTAAGATAATTTGAAACATTTTCTAATCAATGCTATATTTTCTGTATGATTTAAAAAATACTGCTGTGCACACTTTATTTAAAATGAACTAATGATAGCTCTAGAATTTTTTGGATGCTTTTGTTTATTAAAAGAAGTAAAATGAATTCGCTAAGACATAGGTTAGCTTAAATCATACAAAATAAAGAATGGAACATTTCTCATGAAAGGTGGAGTGCTGCAAGAAGCAAACAACATGAAGAATGAGTAAAATGATTAGTTTAATAAGTTTTTTTATTAATACAGATGTATATCAATATTTTTGTTTTATGCTTTTCACTCCTGCATAAAAAAAAACTATTTTATTATCTAAAATTTTACTATTCATTGTTTAATCATATTTATAATTTGTTTTTATAAGCAAAATATTTTTGTTTTACATGAAAATAAATTTATGTTCATGCTTGGAATTATATACAATAATAAAATAAATACTTCATACTTAGATCTGTAAGTTTTTGAAATATTTATTCTAATTGTTAAGTATAAGCAGGTCTGAAGTGCTTTATTTTAACAAGATATGTAAAGGGATAATAATTTTGATTTGATTTATTACAGGGATTTAAAGTTTGTATAGAGTCAAATTCTGTATTTTGAAGGGACTGAAAAATCTATTGCTGACAGATAGAAACATCCTTCCATTTCTTAAGATTGTAAAGAAGCTAAGGTATGCATGCTTTTTATATAACTACACCTAACTCTTTTTTTACACGGTAGATACGTTTCTCAGAAATTCGTGTAAAAAAAGATAAGTTTCCTATAGTAAAATTAGGGATACATTCCATGTTATCCCAAAACTGTGTAAGGTAAAATAAAGAACTATATTTAGTTTAAAAACCTTGTAAAAACTTCTAAAGAAATTGCTTGTTTTTTACGAATCTTTGAAACTTTCGACATTTTGTTAAATGTTATCTAGGGTAAAAATTTTATCTAGATAAAAATACCTTTTTTCACTTCTTAAGGTCAGAAATGTTCAAATACACAATTGATAGCACTATGTATGGCTGATAACACAAACAATTGATTAAAAATTGTGAGCTAATAAACTTCAACAATTTAATGATATGTTATGTAAATGTCATATGAAATGGGAAGGTAAGAGTTATCGGATAAGAGGATTCCCCAATAACTAGTGTGGAATAACCTTATTTGATAACATTATAGCAGTGCTGCCTAATTTTTGAAATGTGGTAAAAAAGTGAAATTTTTTTGAAACTACGTTGGTACCAAAGACTGCAATTTAAACTAGACCGCTCATGATTATGTATATAAGACAATGACTTTGAAATCGTGTTAGATCAAATGAATTTTTCAAAAAAGGAAGACTTTTTTGAACTGTGTAAATTTGTGTAAAAAAAAAAGTGTGTATAAAAAGAGTTGAGTGTATTATTTTTGGCGGCTGACATTTACTGTTCCTAGTGGATATGCTGTGAATTAAAAATCCTTAATTGGTGATTAAAAAGTGTGTACGTTATATGCTGATATGCTTGCTCTTAAAAGTAAATGCCTGTATATGGGACTTTGTGCGGTAAGCTGTTCTATATGTATAATAGATGCTAAGTAAATTTTTAGTGTAACAAACACATCTAACCTATAGTTATTATCTTGCTAGTCTCTTTAATTTGTAATCTGCAATTTGAATCACTGTGATTTGGTTAGTCTTTGAAACACACATATGTGGGTTATTCATTTCATTTTACAAGAACTTCCCAATGATAGTTTGGAAACACCTGTGCATGCAAGGAGCTTATTGACTACAGAAATATTTTCAATAAATTAAATTTAGCATTTTTGAAATTAAAGTTTATGAAATTAAAACTTGAATATATTTCATTATAGTTAATCTCTTCAGTTAAAAAAATATATATTTTAATAAATATTGATTTTGTTTTGATTTTCAGTTTTATTTTAAATAAGCAAGCTAAACAATTTGAAATCAGCTGTAAAAGTAACTGGTTTTAGATTTAAATTGTATCTGTTGTGAAAATGGTCTGTTTCAAATTAAATCATGTTTGTCGTGAAAGTGATCAAATTCGATTTAAACTGTAGGATCAATTTTAGTCTGATTCATATATTGCACATGTAGTACATAATCTATTTGTTTAAAAGAAATGACTGCAATAAAATAAGTATAGACACCACCGTACGTCAGCGTAGCAAGTGCTATTTATAACCCACATAGCAGGTGTTTATTTTGGATGTTTGCAGTCTATAAGTCAAGTAGTACCCCATGCCACACTGTAGCAGGCATACATTTTTAGTATGGATAAGCTGCATTTTAATTCTTTTGTTAGTAATAAGCCGCAGGAAATGCATCATGTTAATGTGGGTTAAGATTTTGCAGCTTGCTGTCACTAAAGTTGAAGTTTCCAAAACTTCTTTCTATAAAGAAGTATGCACCCTTACATTTATTGTGATTTTTTGTTAGAGCTTCATATCATTCTAGTGTATTAAAAAGAAGAATTTTCATTATCCATGAAGCACTTCTTTTTGAAAATGTTTCATGTAAGCTAGGATAGCAACATTATTTTTAATCTGCTTCTCTTGTATAAAACTATTTGTATTTGGTTGTAGAGAATTGCATTTATGAATAACTAGCCAATAGTCAATGGTTACTTTTTTTTTATCAGGCATAGATAATAATATTAGGACAAAAAATGTTCACTTCTATCACTTTTGTGACCAAAATTAACTGTTTTATGGTATACATTTATGCAAATGCATAAACTTCAAATAGAATTTTTGTTAAAAAAATAAAATATATTCGTAATTACTGAAATGTAGCTCAACCCAACTTTCTCGTATCAGAATGCATATGTTAAGTAGCTTATTTATTTATTTTTGCAAGAAAAAATAAAAAAAAATCTGTATTATTGGTTCAGATGATCACAATTATAGTGTGTTATCCTACATTTTAAAAGGCTTGAAAAAATTCTTTCTATTGATACCAAATTTGACAATGTACCCCCCTCGAGGGTAACTTCCCCTACCAAGGGGGATAATGACATCACAAACACAAAAAGAAAATATTAAATTTTAAAGTTTTCATTTGAATTTAAAAATTTTTTATATAGTTCTAGAGTTTTTGTTACAGAGCTGGATATAAAGTTTCTTGAAAATCCATTAATATTTATAGCAGATATCGTGAACACAAGAAATAGATCATAAACAGACATACAGATGGACATCTCTCTAAAAATAGTCAAAATGTGTTCTGGAAGTCCTGAAACATATAATTGGCATCAAAATCTCTAAATCGTTCATGAAAACAATATTTTTTATTTTGTTTTTTTACATTTTTGTTACTCTGCCATTTTAAAATATGTAAAGTTGCTAAATGAAAAGAAAATTGAATTAAACTGTTAATTCAGTGAAATTTCAAAAAGTATTCATATATTTTGTGCAGCTGAACACAATTCAATGCATTATAAAAGAAAGGAGAAAATAATTTTCAGTCTGAAAGTAAAGTCATTTGCTGCTCATATCAGAATTTTTCTTCAGAAACAAAGATTTTAAATATAAATTATTTAGTAATTTCAAATAGTTACGTTACGTAAAATGTATCAACTAGTAATATAGCTAAACTACTTCAACTCTAAAACTTACGATTTTAAACTGGAGTATATTTTGTTTAGAACAGATGCTAAATTGGATCAGTCCAAATATTTTGGTTGAAATATGTGATTCAAGACCTGAAGAGACTTCTCAAGCATTTTGCAAATGATATCATTGTTTATATTTAGTGTTCTCCTTTATGCATATAAAAAAAATCAAACATTAAGTAATTTTCTTACTACTGAGTCTTTTCTTTCACTTTCTGAATGTACTGGTCAAAAGAAACATCTGATAATATCAAAGTCAAGATGTATTTTGCTGGAAGCCCTTACACAAAATGGTTTATATCTATGAGTGCCAGAAGTCTATAAATGTACATTTCAGTAATGGTTAGTTAAGAAAAGAAGTTTAATTCGGTTTATATCTTTCTTATCTGAAAAGAAAAAAAAAATCAGTTTTAAATTGACGTGGCTACTGACTGATTTTCATTAAATTTTATTAAAATTCATATTTAGACTAGAAAAGTTAAATTTTGGTAAATTGTAACTTATTAATGTATATTAAATTATACCAAAAACAAAGTTTACTGGATTTTTCATGGAAATGACCTTTTACATGCACATAAATATATTAAATAAGAATTTTGGTCTAAAATATACAGATTTATAAGCTCAGTTCAAGAATTTACCAAAGAAGTATTTCATTTTAAAAATCCCTGAATCGAGAATTTTAAAAAACAGCATTAGAAGTTAATTAGACGTCTCTTTTATCATTTCACTCAACATTTCTGCAAGAATAATTGAACATTGTTTCGGTGATCAATTAAAAAATCTGATGTGGGAAACACATGACTTTCCTTATATAATGCAATGAATTTACTACTTTTACAGTAAAAAAAAAATATATTATTTTTATAGTAGATATTTATATTCTTTCCAAGATATTAAATTTTCGTCAATGAATCGTCATTTTTATCCATTTGGCGAGTTTATCGTTGATTTAGCAACATTTAAAAAGTTAGTAAGTTGGCGACATTCCACCAAGTTCGTCGCCAAAATCTCGCCAAGCGTTATAGACGGAGAAGTAAGTTATTCTTACAGCAGATAAATGACTATTGGCGTCCAAATACAAAAGTATTACTCGAAGTATCTTTTCTCATGAATGGAACGAGCTAGATCCACGAGAATGATGTCACCCAATTTATCGCATGGTATTACATATGAAAAGTGAACATGCTTCTCAATAAGAAATATATATTTTTTTATTTTATATGACTTTTTGATAATTTTTTTGAAAAATGTGCAATATCTCGAGAACGGTTAATGTTAGCGTTCTAAAATTTATGTTAATCGTTTTCTAATGAAAAATTACATAAAAAATGTCTATTTGCGTAACTTTATTAGCGGTTTTGATTTTTTGACGATTTTTTCAAAATTTCACTCGAAAATTTAGGGGAGTTCTGAACATTCGATTACATTTTAAAACAATAGGCTTCCAGTGTTTACGGATTGTGATTTTTGTACCAAATTTCGTTCGAATCGGTCCATTCGTTCGTCAGTTATCGTCTCCACAGACTCACTGACACACACACAGACATCACTTCAAAAATGTTTGATTCGTGATCAGGGATGCTTGAAACGTGCTCTCCCGTCGAAAACTTGAATTCGAATTTTCGACCCCGTCACAATACTTTCCTTATACATTATGTATATAAGGAAAGTAATATTTGTTGCAGTTTCGCAAATTAATTGCAATAATTAGTTGGAAAGCTGTACAGGTGTAAACACGGGCGGAAATATCACACTTTCATCCGGCCCAAGATCGCCCATGCGGAGGGGGGCGGCACACCATTCGAATGAGAGACCCAAATCTCCAATTATTTTAAAGCTGGAGAAGGCATGAAATAGTCCGGCTTGAAGACCGTCCCGGTCAATAATCTCTTGTACTCTATTAACATTCGCTCAAAAACTAAATACGCTCCACCCGACTTTTTAAATAATGAACTTGACCCGGCCCAAGCTTCAGGTCGGACTTTAGCTAATGGACCAAGGCCCGGAAGACATCTAATTTATGACTATCACACGTGGAAAAAGGTCTATATATGAATAGAACTATAATACGTGGAAAAAGAAAACTCAATGCGTTGAAGGATCGTTAACGCAACGGACAGACGCGTTAGTGCAGCATCCTATTCTTATGAAAGCGCAGTTTGTCACAATGGCACAAGCGTGTGTTGTATAGAAATGTGCTCAACACCCATTGAAACTTCTCTTAATGGCACAAGCACGTGCCGTTTAGAAATTAGCTCATCCGTTGAACATTATTTTTGTGTGCCATCCTATTCTTGGAGGGAAACAATCCTATTCCTGTGTAAGCGCAGCTTATCTCAATCGCACAGTCGTGTGTCTTTTAGAAATTAAGATTACCCTCTTTGAAAATTGCTTTGTTCAACATTGACACAAGCGTGTGTGTTGCCAAAACTGCCGCCGTGTTCATGCGGAGTACGATCACGTTAAACATGTGGGTCCGAAAGTCCTTCCGAGAGGTTGGTGGTAGGGGAAGGAGGGTACGGTCCCTGTGGATGCCTCTCCCACTGGGTTCCGGTCTAAATTGGGTGGCACTTCCCGACCGTCCAAACAGTTACCTTACACCTTTCTGGTAGGTCGGACTGTCTGGGTTTCAACAACAACAAGCGTGTGTGTGAAAATTCTCTTCTCTTTCTGCAACATCCTATTCCTACGTAAGCGCAATTTGCTTCAATGACACAAGTGTGTGTCGTTTAGAAATTAGCTCAACACCCATTGAAAATTCTCTTTTCCTAATGGCACAAGTGTGTGTCGTTTAGAAATTTACGCCCGTTGAACTTTTTTTTTCAGCATTGGCGCAAACGTGTGTCAAAAAAATCTCTTGCTGCAACAACCCTTTACACCAATGGCTCAAGAATGTGTCTTTTAGAAATCTCTATGTCCAACATCCTAATCGTAACCATGACGAATCCTTCGTGCAACAACCTTTAAATCAGTGTAGTTTTGGCAACCGGGCCACGGAAGTGGTCGGTCGGATGTTTTTGCTCTGGAAAAATTTTTCACGAGCAGTGTATGGAGAAGTTTCCTAATAGCGCAGGGAAACGAAAGGGACTGAACAACGAAGTGCCGGAGGTAAGTCGGCGAAAAATTTTCAGTGACGCGGGATTATGGAGAGGTAACAACCTATCTGATAAACAAAAAATTGAAACGGCTTTCCAAAATGGAACTACAGAAGCTAAAATTATTTTAACTGGGACAGGGAAGAAGATCCCATTTCATCCTATTCTTTGTAAAAAAGAACTACAAAAAGAAGGCATTGATAGAGATATAGGCAATATATCCATAACAAGGAATGGCAACGTGGCTGTGGTAATCAAATCAAGCGAAAGCGCTGTCCAACTATTGGAAAAAAAAACCTTCTGTGGAGTACCTATACGGGCAAGAATAATTGAAGACTCAATCACCACTAAATGGATAATACGAGATATACACCCAGAAGTGAACCTAGAGGAAATTACTGAAGAATTCAAGGAACAAGAGATAAATTGGAGTGAATTTACCCGATTCACTAAGCCTAAAAGTACAGAGAAGATTCCAATTATTTTACTACATGAACTAGGTAAAACAAGCAGAAACTATGTGAATATTGGATATTCGAGATATAAAACTCTCCCATATGTAGAAAGCCCAAGAATATGTCTAAAATGCCTAAAATTTAACCATTACAAGCACGAATGTGGAAGTGTCAGCACAATATGCTATAAATGTGGAGAAAAACATGAAGTTGCAGAGTGCTTAGCGGAACACCCAAAATACTTTCGGTGCGGGGGAAAGCATACGGCTACAAGTAAACAATGTCAGGAAATAAAAAAACAAACAGAAATACAAGCAGCTATAAAAGCAAATAACATCTCCTATGGTGAAGCAAAAAAAATAATAAATCAAAAGTTAGAATACGCTACAGTGTGCAGAATACAGCAAAAAACAGAGAAAGCAAAAGTGAAAGTGAAAAGAGTCAAAAGCAACCGGAACTCACGGAAATCATCAACAAGATAAATGCAGTAGTGAATGACTTGGAAAAGCCCAAGACTGTAGATGTCCGGGACGGGTGGATTCGTGAATGCTTTATTGAACTGGGAAAAAACATCCGCTTAATAGCAGAGAAACTTGAAGACTTGGCTACAGCTATAAAAAACAAAAAAGAAACTGAGAGGTATATGGAAGTAAGCAGTGAAGATGAATCAGCATTAAATGGAGATGAGTCAGCAAATACTAGCGATGGAAGTGATAAGAATGGAAAACCAACCAGCCAAAGCACAATCGCAAGTGACATGGAACAAAACAGCTCAGATGAAGATGAATCATCAAACATTAAGGAAGTGAGGGATAAGAAGGGGAAAATAAATAACCAAAGCACAGTTGACATAAAGAACTGTAAAAAAGAAAAACCGTCCGCCTTCCAGTGGGAAGGTGCAGCTGAGAGAGTTCAAGCCTTCCAGTGGGGAGGTGCTGCTGAGAGTGTCAAAACAAATCCTCGTGCTGAGCACAGAAAGAAGAAAGATACACAACCTAAATAATTGCCTGTTCACCTAGTTTCTGCTAATTTAAATGTATTAAAATACAATAAAAAGTGAACTTAAGTAATTCGACGAAACTGTAATATTGGTCCTGACGTTCCCCTGCTGGAGGAATGCGACCACCTGATTAAAAGCTTAGTTGAAGTTTTTGGTCCCTCAATAGTTAGAGGGAAGATTTTTGGATGAACTTTCCTCATCCTTAAAATACATTTTTAGTTAGGGGCTGCCATATGCCTTTTTGAGCGGAGCGGCCGTAAAAAACCCGATTCCAATTGGAATCCTGAAGAAGAAGAAGAAGAAATCAGTGTAAAATCCTAAACTTAACCGAAACTGATTGCGTTCATGTAACGGACTTTCCGATTGGTCGAACGATAGTACGCGGCTGGTGCTTCTGATTGGTTAAAGGGGTTGTGGCAGCAGTGATTGCCCATTTTCTTAGTTACCAGTGGAGCACAGACTACAAAACGACCTGTCACTCTCGATAGTTTCGTTTTCGCGGCGGCCATTAGAGATAGACCAAACATTGGGTTGGCGCGCTCTTGGCGATGGTCTGGTTTGTTCCGAGCGCTTGGCGATAGTCTGGTTTGGTTCCAAGACGATTTTCAATGTTATAACCCTATTTCGCTCGGCGAAAACTTTGAACAACAGACTAGCGTGGTTTGAGTAACGTGAAAAAGGATTATTTGTTAAGTGTTTAGATCATTTCATAGAAATGGATTGATAAAAGAAAACTGGTTGCGTTACAGGGTATGTAATTTATGTTTATTAAAATTGAAATAATTTTAGTTATCACCATCCTACATACGTGTTCATTATAAGTATACACGTGTTCATAAGTATACACGTGTTCATATAAGTATATTAGTGCTGTGTTATTACTGCCGGATTAGACTAAATTTTAAGAGGTAGTGGTATAATTAGTTAAAAAATATTTTAAGTATTTTTATAAAATGTGAAATAATTGATATTTGGATAGCTTTTTCTTAGTTGAATGTGATATAGTATGTGTATATATTTATGTAAAATTTTTATTAAGTGCCTTATGGTGGAAAATCCCCCCCCCTCGGGTAATTAATGAATGAGTTCCACAACTTCGATAGTGCATTTATGTAAATTTGATATTTACTATATGAATATTTTTATATTTAAAAAAAAAAGTCTATTATCAGTATCCCAGAATAAATTAAGGATCAAGTAATTAACGAACAACACGCTAGTATACTTTTTAGACTGAAAATATTATATAATATTTCAGTCTTTTGAGTATGTTAGCTTGTAATTTTTTGTGCATTATGTTTTATATTGAGACAATGCAATGTGTGTATTTTTTAATCTATTTTATGATTATTTGAATTAAATATATAACTATGTTTATTTAAATATTCTTAAACTAATGAATATATTTATGTTGCAGATTAATGTATTTTTAAATCCTGATTCTTTCTATAGTTTCAAAAATTATAAAAGTACAGTCCTCAACATTTTGTTCCCCTCCCGTTTAAAAAAAATCGCCAAGCGAGCGATAGCGCGCCAAATCTGGCAGACGCATCGTAGTTCAGTTGGTCCAACTCACGAGCTCTAGTGTCTATGCGACATCCCATGTTAAAAATGTTGCCATAGGGTCCTATGGGAGTGAACCTTCTGAATATAGTATTCTGTGCAGTGGAGTTGCTGGCTATAAGAAAATATCGCCAAGGAATACTGAGTAGTTCACGGCCGTCACCTTCGAGATCTAAAGATCGCAATTCGAGATCTAAAGAACGTCACCTTCGAGATCTTTAGATCTCGAAGGTGACTTTCAAGGCATTCCCATTCTGGTTTCGTCAGTTTTGTCGTACGAAGTGTGTGGCCGGATACGAAGTCCTCGTTGTATAGTACGGTGAAGGAAATACGCCTACTAAGCCATGCTATCACATCAGTTGTGATATAAATATATATATATATATAGGTACGTAAACTACTTAAATTATTACGGTATATGTACAATGAACATTTCAGTAACATTTTGCTTTACTAATCATGATTTGATATTTAAATCTTGAGTTCTATTAGAGGGAAAGTCTGGATTCATAGTCCAATCCCACCTTACCTAAATAGAAGCTTTCAAATTTCTTTAAAATAGATAAAACTGAACTTTTGTTAATGTTAAAAGAGTATTTCTTGAAATTTCCTTAAAAAAAGCCACTGACCCATTAACCCTCAACATAAAGGGAAAGTTGACGGTGGTTTTAATTGAAAATTCTTCATTAGTTTGTTATTTAAGTTTCATTTCAGTTGTATTTTATGTTTCATACAAAATGTTACAAAAGTTCTGTACAAAAATGCCGTACCTATTTATGTAGTTTTCGTAGTATATAATTTTTTTGAGAGATATAGAGCTCTCCATATGGTAAATTAATATCGTGAAACTCGAGACAACATTTATTTCTGGTTACAAATTTAAAAAAGTATTTCTCAGCCTTCAGATCTCTAGTTTGAACTGAAAAAAGTCATAAATATGTGTATTTACTGTTATAAAATGTACAACGTATTTGTACATTTGATTATAGTGAATACATATATTTATGATTTTTTCCTGTTCAAATTCGAGAACATCAGGTTGGGTTCGCATGAGTTTCTTTTATTTTTCAAGTTGCGGGCCGAGTATCCATTACTTGCACCCATAGAAGATTTTCCTCCTTACTTCTAACTCCATGACGAGAGATTAAATGTCAAAACGCTGCGCGTTTCCTATTGGCCAGTTAAATAGTAGCATTCATTCAGGGGTTGCATTTTCTTCTCGCAATGTTTAGTTTGGCGCGTATTTTCTTCCTGCGGCTCCTGCCATTTATTGACGTTTTTTTTTTTACTTACGTTACTTGTGTATTTTCATGATTAGCTTATTGTTTTCAGAAAGTGAATTATTTCTTCACATTGTATTATTTTATTTAAAAAAATGCATTGTATTTCATTCAGTTTATTGTATTTTATTATTAATTCCTCGCGTTAATAAGAAAGTTTACATCGTTCATTTGCTATGGATGACAATAAAGAATTGCAATTCCAGTACTGTGACAAAGTTTTTGTGAAATGCGTGTCCACAACAGTGTGACATAAAAAGTAACTTTTGCAAAATCTGTAATCATGAATATGTATGTACGTGTATTGAAGCAACATTAAAAATAAACATGTACAAACATATACATGCTGTGCAGTAGCGTAGCGTGAGATTTTTGACTGGGAAGGCTGAAAATTTGGTGTTATAAGTGAAATTTATATTGGAAATTGCATTTTCATAAGTTTCATGTATTGGTAAATAAAATAATTTTACATAAAAATGCAAAGAGTGGATGAAATGTACGAGATTTTAAAATGTTACCTATGTAAGATGAATACATACAAGATATAATATTTTAAATGTTTTCTTATTTCTAAATTAGATGAACTTTTACAATCATGTTATTAAATATGAAGTCATGGTCGCCCATAGGGGAGGTAAAGACGGGTCACACTCCCCCTTGGATATTCATTATAACAAATTAAAAATAAACCTGTACAAATATATACATGCTGTGCAGTAGCATAGCGTGAGATTTTTGACTAGGAAGGCTGAAAATTTGGTGTTACAAGTGAAATTTATATTGGAATTCTCATTTTCAAAAGTTTTATTTATTGGTGAATAAAATAAAATAATTTTACATAAAAATGTAAAGCATGGATGAAATGCACGAAATTTTACAATGTTAGCTATGTAAGATGAATACATACAAGATATAACATTTTAAATGTTTTCATATTTCCAAATTAGATGAATTTTTACAATCATTTTATTAAAATTCCTAGCCACACAGTAAGTTACCGTAAGCCTTAGGGTTGGTCGTGTGGTGTGGGGGCCTTCCAATCATTTTATTGAATATAAAGTCATGGTCACCCATAGGGGAGGTAAAGAGGGGTCACACTCTCCCCTGGACATTCAATATAACAAAGTCGAGCATGAAGCCAGTCAATGTTGTACATCATGTGCTTGAGTCCCCCCCCCCCCTCCCTGGAAAAAGTTTTCCAAGTACCTGTGTATGAAGTAGAAATATATTAGACTATTATTACGAAAGTGATACAAAAAATATATCAGTTTTGTAAACATAAACAGCTAGTATTAACGAAATAAAGCAATTCAAAGGAGTGCACTGAAAATGGGTGAGAACAATGTAGTCAACAATGTCCTTAAACAATTTTGTATAATAATTATTTACAAATAGTATACTTTAAAAACTTTAAAATATCTTGATTACAGTATGCTAAAAATCCTCTAGAAAATTATTAATGGCTTTTGTTTGACTGAGATTCTCGTGCAACGTAATTTTTAAAGGGAAATCAGATTTATTCTTTCTAAAACTCCCAAATACGCAAACGAATGTTTCGTCATATTGTTGCTGTGACTAAATCTACTTCACAAACTACATTATTACTAGTGTGTTTCTTCATCTTGATATTGTTTACATTTAGGTGAATGTCATGTTATTCGTGGAAAATGCCTCTCTCATATTATTTAGTATTACATATGACGTCTTTTGCGAAGATTAATTAATAGAACCATGTTTGATCCAAAATGGCGGATCCATTAGCCTTGCCCAAGAAATTTTCATTCATGAAATGTCACGTCCTATATCCAATTATTGTCTGAAGTTACTCTGTTTAAAGGGTTTTAAATGAGGGAAGAAATAGCCACACCTTTCTGGAAGCTAGCTTATAGTTCTAGCTTATCAACCAGGATGGAGTTTAACAGGTGGGCAGGCCTAATACCATGATTCTTTCAATGCACAGTGAAGGCTAGATGATTTCAGCTTCTAGATATGCGTTTTAATGAGAAAAATACTTTGAAACGTCTCATTTTAAGTAAGTAAAGTGTAACAGTTTTCTAAAAAAATACATATATATTCACAAAGTTATTTTAAAAATATAATAAATAAAATTATCTTTAAATTAGTAAAATAGTATGGGAACACGTCAACTAATTAAAACCTTAAAATCAAAGACAACCAAAAAATAGGTTTAAAAGTCCTTTATTAAAATCTCCATTTTACGACGTACAAAATTACATGGTCAAAAGGCGCTTCACCACAGGCGAAGTGAAAATAAGGTATGAGCGAGTGCTTAAATATAGGCCATAACCGCCAGGCAAAATTTACATATCATCAATTTACATTTTTTTTAAAACGAGGCATTTAAAATATAAATAATTATAAAATACAAATTACAATAAAGGTAAAGGTTCATAACCAATATGAATGTCATCAAACAAGGGAGGCTCAGCTTCAGAGCCTTAATGGACTCTATGCCACTGATGGTGTGGAAGACCCAGACCGTCCGACTCATCCTGAGGACTTGAGCAACTATTTGGACAGTCGGTCCACTGATGGTGTTGAGACCCAGACCGTCCAACCTACCAGAAAGGTGTAAGGTAACTGTCTGGACGGCCGGGAAGTGCCACCCAATTTAGACCGGAACCCAGTGGGGGAGGCATCCACAGGGACCGTACCCTCCATCCCCTACCACCAACCTCTCGGAAGGACTTACGGACCCACATGTTTAACGTGATCGTACTCCGCGTGAACACGGCAGCAGTTTTGGCAGTGGCTGGAATCGAACCCGGGCCTACCGAGTGCAACTCCAGCGCGCTAACCAATGGGCTACCGCGCCCTCCACTGATGGTGTAGAAGACCCAGACCGTCCGACTCGTCCAGAGGACATGAGCAACTATTTGGACGGCCGACCCATCGTGCATAACCACTGATGGTGTCGAAAACCCAGACCACCCGACTCGTCCGGGTGTGTAACATTTTCTATCAGAAAGATCTTTGGCAGAAAAAAAAAATGAGAAAATTGTTGATAAAATGGTGGAAAGTGAGTTTTAAGGATCTCCTTAATGAAAATACAATTTCCACAAAGCCAAACTTCAAACAAAATTAAGCCATATTACTCAGTTGGTAAATACTGTACCTCTGAATCATGAAACTGAAAAAAAAAAAAATTGTAAACTTCTGGACGATATAATTTCTATAATTCATGAAGGAAATAGGGGTCAAATCTAAACTGAAACAACCAATAAAAGGATAGAGTTACTGAAAATAGAGTGTCAATCAATATTTTTTTTTCAACAAAAAAGAAACGCATCAGTGTTGAGCCAGTGGCAAAACCAAGCCTTCAATATAAGCAGGAAGTAACAGAATTTGCTTGTAGTGAGAGTGATACTCCTATAGTAAACATTCATGATTCATTTGATCATACTTGCAGTAAATTTAAGTAAATACAGTAATGGACCAATTATTTGAAATCCTTCGGACTGCTAGTTTTCCGGATTTCTGATTCATTCACAAAATGGCCGCTAAACAAGATATTACGTTGATTTGACATTATGTCTATTCTCTGTACTATGCTAAATACACTATAAACCTTTATATATTTTATAAATTACATTTATTTTATAACTTAATTCAATGTAAATAATCTTACTCTGTTGTTTTAAATCCGCAACTTTGACAGTCCAATAGTTTAAATAACTAAATTTGAAAAACGTCCGGGTTTTCGAGGTTCTGTATTTGTTTTATATCATAAAACCACTATTTACATTTAAAAGAAAAGAAGTATTTTGTTTTTAATCTTGTTTATATTAAAGGAAATTAGCAATTTCCATTGAAAATGCACACACGAGAAAAGATATTTTAAATTTTTTCCAGATAGTTGGTCTATTACCCACACAGCATTTTTTTTCACAGTGACGTAAGATTTACGTCACACTGTGACTTTGGGACGTCACAGGACGTCACAGTACGTCTTGGCAATTTCACAGTAACGTCACAGCGAGGTCATTTTCATGGTCGTTTGTGACGTCGCATATTAACTTGTTTGTGACGTCACATTGTAATGTCGTTTGACCGTGATTTCGTAACTTTGCTGTTACGTCACGTTACATTTCTGCAATGTGATATTCACGTCACAGCGAAGTTACTTTGTTCATTCTCAGGGTACGTTTGTGACGTCACAATGTGAATTTGGGTCGTCACGGGACGTCACAGTACGTCTTGGCAATTTCACAGTAACGTCACAGCGAGGTCATTTTGGTCATTTTCATGGTCGTTTGTGACGTCGCATCTTAACTTGTTTGTGACGTCACATTGTAATGTCGTTAGACCGTGATTTTGTAACTTTGCTGTAACGTCACGTTACATTTCTGCAATGTGATATTCACGTCACAGCGAAGTTACTTTGGTTATCCTCAAGGTACGTTTGTGACGTCACACTGTGAATTTGGGTCGTCACGGGACGTCACAGTACGTCTTGGCAATTTCACAGTAACGTCACAGCGAGGTCATTTTGGTCATTTTCATGGTCGTTTGTGACGTCGCATATTAACTTGTTTGTGACGTCACATTGTAATGTCGTTAGACCGTGATTTTGTAACTTTGCTGTAACGTCACGTTACATTTCTGCAATGTGATATTCACGTCACAGCGAAGTTACTTTGGTTATCCTCAAGGTACGTTTGTGACGTCACACTGTGAATTTGGGTCGTCACGGGACGTCACAATACGTCTCGGCAATTTCACATTAACGTCACAGCGATGTCATTTTGGTCATTTTCATGGTCGTTTGTGACGTCGCATATTAACTTGTTTGTGACGTCACATTATAATGTCTTTGGACCGTGATTCCGTAACATTTCTGCAATGTGACATTCACGTCACAGCGAAGTTATTTTTTTCAATCTAAGAGTACTTTTGCGACGTCACACTGTGAATTTGGGATGTTACAGGACGTCACAGTACGTCTCGGCAATTTCACATCGACGTCACAGCGAAGTCATTTTGGTCATTTTCATGGTCGTTTGTGACGTCGCATACCAACCTATGTGTAACGTCACATTGTAATGGCTCTGTATCGTGATTTCGTAACATTGCTGTTACGTCAAGGTACGTTTCAGCAATGTGACATTCACGTCACAGCGAAGTTATGTTGGTCATTTTCAAGGTACTTTTGTGACGTCACATACAGATGTTTCTGCGAAGTGAAATTTTGACATTGCAGTTACATCAAATTGCGTTACTACAATGTCACATTCACGTGACAGTGAAGCCAGAATCTCCATTTTAGGAGTATAGTTTTGCGAAGTCATATCTGGACAGGTTCTTCTGTTGCCTATAGGGGCTAGCTGACTACTTCGAATTGTCGAGTGAAGAGCAGGTTTCAAGCATCCCGGAACTCGAATAAAACGTTTTTGAGGTGATGTCTGTATGTGTCCATGAGTGTCTGGATGTGATATCTCACGAACGATTGGTGTGGTTTGAATGAAATTTGGTAAATACATTACAATCAGTGAATACTGAAACTATGTCGATTTTAAATGTAATCAAATGTTCGAAAGACACCCAAAATTATATTTTATGAAATCAAATTAAATTTTGAAACTATCAGAATCTTCAATGTTACGTGAATGATCATGATTTGTGTGCATTTTCATTAGCAAACGAATGACAAACTTTAGAACTCTAGCAGAAACCGTTCTGGAGATATTGTGCATATGTTAAAATAAAAATAACCCTCATAAGATTAATAATTTAAGTATTAGCTATTTTGAAACATGTTCACTTTTCATATGTAATATTAAGCGATAAATTTGTTAATATCATTCTCGTGGATCTAGTTTGTTCCATTCACAAGAAAAGACACTTTGGGTAACAGTTTTGCATTTTGAAGCTTAACAATTAGACAATAGTCATACTTGAAACCTGCTCTTTCCTCGACAATTCGAAGTAAAGTCAGCTAGCTCCTACTGGGAGCAGAACCTGCGCAGCTTAATGGATTGTGTTTTAATATGACTTCACAAATATACTCCTAAAATGGAGATTCTGGCTTCACTGTCATGTGAATGCGGCACTATAATAACACAATTTGATGTAACTGCAATGTCAAAAATTCACTTCGCAGAACCATCAAAATGCGACGTCACAAAAGTACCTCGGAAATGACCAAAGTAGCTTCGCTGTGACATAAATACATTGCTGAAACGTAACTTGATGTAACAGCAATGTTACGAAATCACGGTTCAGAGTAAGGCTCCGCTGACACAATCGCCATTTTGTTTGCAACCGGTTCAGTTAGTTATCGTCTGCCTGTGCTATTTCAATGGCGCGCGCATGTTATATGACTGATATTTGATACGTAATTTTGCTGTAAAATAGGTGCTTCTGCTTTCAAAAAATTGTACCACTCATTTAAGAAAGTAGTCTGGAATACTTTAATTTTCTCGAGATCCTAAGAAAAAGAAGAGAAACTAATCTTTGTTTCGTCAGGTACTGCTATCGCTTCAACTGGGAGTCAAGATGGCCGCTCTTACGTCAGGCTGTATATATAGGAGCTTTAGTTCAGAGACATTACAATGTGACGTCACAAACAAGTTAATACATAATACATAAGAAAAGCTGTTCTTTATTTATCTGCAACATTTGGCGATAAATTTGGCCTTAATTTAGAGAAATATCGCCAGCTTGACACTGTTTCGTTCCAGATTGACGAAATTACCGTCAAAATTGCAAAAATGACTCTGCATTAACGAAAGTGGCGTAATATTGATGAATGTTTTAAATATTTTAATATACAGCTTATTGCAGATGCTATCAATATTGATAATTGTCAATTTGGAACTGTGAGAAATATAAGTTAATTGAGTAAGAAATAGTTTTATATGTTGTCATCCAAAAAAGCTCCAAATGTATAAATCAAAATAAAAAACATTGTGTCGTGGATCTTATACATAATTTTCTCAGTATGAAAGAAGTAAATTCATTGTACTATATAGGGGAAGATCGTTGTGCGATCCACATCAGGTTCTTTTATGTGAAAAATATTTATGATTGGGATATCTGTGGCGGAAATCGGAGAGTTACGTAAAATGTAAACGTTTTGGACGTTTATATCTCCGAACCCAGTGGATAAAAATGTAAATAATTTTTCATGTTTTGACGGAAATATAGTCCAGACTATCTGTAATAATAAAAGAAGATAGCGATTTGTCCGTTTTTTCGGCTGTAGAGTAAATTCTAATCGACGTACGGTCATGAAATTTGATACACAGTTTCTTCAGAACACGAAAAGTTGCACCTTGGCGGTTTTTTGTTTGTTTT
The DNA here is from genome assembly GCA_951213105.1 of Amaurobius ferox. NCBI lineage: Eukaryota > Metazoa > Arthropoda > Arachnida > Araneae > Amaurobiidae > Amaurobius > Amaurobius ferox. The sequence continues at coordinate 34,991,247 of OX578152.1, read as the reverse complement.
TTTATTCGAAATTTTTTTAGTTATTTATGTTTTAGTACTATTTTCATACGAATGACTTCCTTAGAGACCAAAAACATTATTTCAGACTTTCGAACTTGACACCATAGGAATGATCAAAACATTCTCTTTCAAATAAACTTTGAAAGGAATCCATAGAATTAAAAGAATTTAAAATATATATATATATATATTCGTATGTTAAAACGAAATGACGCACCTGCGATATTCTCGCGGAGATTCATTCCTTCCCTCCACAATCAGAGCAGATGTTTTTTTTTATAGTTGTGTTATCATAAGCGGGCATATTGTTGACACGTTATTTTTGTTTTCGATAAATCGATGCGAGTTCATGATTTTAATCAAAGGATTGAATTTCATATCCCAAGCAACGCCAGGCACATTTTCTAGAAAATGTACTCGATGTTGCCCAAAATGAGCAATGATTTAATAGCCGTGTGTGCACCCAAGCAACAGTTTATTTTACTTTGCTTTTGTTATACGTGAGCTGTTAAAATTGAATTTGGTTTTCGGGAATTCGCTGCGAGTTCCGGTATAATTTTTATCAGAAGTCTGTTTTTAATCTCGGGTAACATGGGGTACATTTTCTAGTAAATGTATAAAAAATATAATAGAATTAACTTAATATAAATATAATAGAAAAACTTCAGTATTTTAAACTTTTCTTTTCGAAAAAACTTTAACATCTGTCCAAGTGAGTGTTTTTTATTTTCTTACTTTCACTGGAAATACACTACCCAACACAGAAAATGCAACAGCATGAAAGAACGAATAGAGTTTGAAGTTAAAGAGCAGACAGAGATGGCATATATAAATAAGAATAATGAAATATACTAGTGGCATAGACAGGGTAATCAGTAGGCAGTAGGTTCACATCTTTCGGTGATACAAGCAGCAATCCTTCAAATAGCATATTCAAATAGAGTGAGGAGAGTTTCCTGAGGTATATATGACTATATGCCTTCAGCAATCTTCCACAGGTCATCCTCTGTTTGAGGCGGGTGCAGGGTAGTCAAACGACAGACAGATCTGAGAGGTAGGGCAGTCAAACGACAGACAGACGAGACAGTTCTTGAGACAGCGGAGGCCAAGGAAGCACCTGGATACCTTGCAAGGCTTATCTGCTGATGGTTACCATATGCCGTCATGCGTTATCTTACAGCTGAAAGTACAGCAGTGCAACTGGCCGCAGCACCTCATTTACATATCGTCGTGCCTTTAATTTGCCTCTGATATGAACCAGAAGTGACCGGCTATCGAAACCGATAGCACCCCAAACCATGATGCCGCGCTGTCGAGCAGTATTGCGTTCAACATTCGCAGCAGGATTGGATATGTTTCCACGTCGTCTCCAGACTCTCACACGGCGACTGTCATTCGACAAACAGAATCCAGAATCGTCGCTAAACACTAATATTCTTGCACACTCGTCTACGCCTGGAAAAAAATATTTTTTATATATAAACAATACAAATTAAACAAAATTTGATTACTCAAATCACGATAATAATAATAAAAGAAAATATTTGTATTATTCCACAGTGTAATTTGTAAAACTGTTACCAAAAGTAAGTAGTAAACATAGCTATTCTGAGCCTCCAATAGCTTTGGGTTCAGGTAACAACATCATTTGTGCTAATCGCAGACGTTGTAGCATTCTGGTGTAGAAACTTTTCAGACTACTCATTCGTTATAGGTATTTTATTGTTGGTCTGCAACATAATTTTTTTTGTTTTCTTCCCGTCTAATTTTATCAAGCAATAGTTTCCTTTTTGAATTTGATCCCTCCCATAAGTTATTACAGAATCCATATCACTTGCAGAAACTGAAGCTTCCATCATATGTGGTGATTCCTTAGATGTCTCATCACCATAATCATTTCCTAATGCATATTCATTCAGAACTGTCCCTTTCCATTTACTTAATTCACATATATTGCTTCTCTGCTTTAAATGTAGGTCTCTTAACAATTATCTTTTTGCCGATCATTTTCTTTAATGTTACTGCTTCAATTTCAGCTTTCTCTAGAGTATTAGTAAGGATTCTACATTTACCAGATTTTTGCCCATCATTTTGTACAATATATGTTTTAGATTTAAGGAAATGGGACACTTGTTTCGGTGCTATACATTGCATTAATTCAGTGTTTGATGTAGAAGACTGACAAATTCCAGCAGAGATATCCTTTTTTTGTCACTTGATGACTATTAATTGGCCTATTCACCATCAAATTCCCACATTTGAAACCATTTTCAGTTGAATAGGTCTGTTAGAAAACTCAAATATTCATCACATTGCATATATTTTCATTTACTGGTCATAAGCCCGATACCCGAAAACCAGTCTGAATAAATAAAACACCAACACTAATACAGTAGGCCAAATAATGTTATACAAAAGTTCTAAACTTGCATTATAAATATATTATTATTACAATAAAAAAAATCTTTTCATCCCTTTATAAATATTTTTTAAACTATACAAATGGTAATATTGTACCTAGGACCATGGCTCTAGGTACAAGGTATAGCCATTTTTTATAAAATGGCTTCCACAGCCAAAACTCTATAAATATTCCGATTTGTTAATATTCCATCTTTTCCCTTAGTTTATGGCCGAAACTAACTGTTATACATAAAAATAAAACTTTGCACTTACCTTCTAAATATCAATATTAAAATAATGTTAAGAATTTTACTTTGGGCCATCAAATTAAAACCTTTCCTTCTACTTAACTGCTATATTTACCTTCTTTCACTCAAAATGGTTGCTAAGATTTCAAATCATGTAGCTACTTACCTCAAAGAGTAATAATGTAAAATAATAATTATTAAAATAAAGCTGAATGGCCCTACAAGAGTACAAGAGTTTCCCCTATTCAGTTATAAACTTGCTGTGCATAAAAAATTTTAAAATTTGAAATGTTATTTTCAAAGATTGTAATATTAAATCAAAATCATCAAAATTAATAATGTAAATCAAATCAGAGCCAAATTACGAATGAACATCGAAACAAAAAATAAGTATTTTTGTTGTCGTTGTTGTTTGCAGTATATTAAAATATTTGAATTAAAATGCTGTTTTGTCTATTTTTAATTCTCATATTCGAGTTCTATAGGTGTTATATTTGAAGGTTTCGGTTGAAATTCGCTGTAACATTCAACAATCAACGTCATTGTTCTTCCAAGCGGCGGTTATGTTGTTCATTGAGTTGCACATTGTCGCATGTCGTGCAGTTGCTGAATATGTTCTTCGGTAATTTTGGTTGAGATTCGATGTTCTTCCAAACATTGGTTATGTTGTGGCTTTATTTCGTCAGTTAGTCATTGAGTTGCATGTTGTCACATATCCTCTAATCGCTGAACATTATGTATCATGTTAAAATCAGAGGTTCTTTCCATGCCTCTTTCCTTGGTCTTGTAGTCATTGTAGGCAAAGCAGTTTTTCAAAATGTACACAAAATAAGAGATTGTAAGATGAGTTGTATAAGAATTGCTGAATTTTTTTAAGCGAAATTACTTAGCTCCGGAGTCAGGAATATAAGTGATATGAATGGAATATTCATCGATTTACTTAGATAGAGAAGCAAGCAATTTTATAGCATTGCTTTTTTTAATGAAGTTTTAAGTTTCCAATAAATTATTGTACTATGATAATTTTAAAAATATCACTGCTGAATGTATAGCATTTTAGAGATGTTTAAATAAAATTGCATTTCAGTTGGAAAGTGTTTCATAATCAATGTCTTATGCAAGATTAATCTTTCTTGTTTAAAGTATAAATATAGATTTAGTAACTAAATTTCCTAATGCATATTTTTGTCGTTTACTATGTATATTTATCTTGTATGGTTTCGAAGATATTTCAAGTGAAAGTAAGCAAAATGAAAGAAAAAAACATTTGTTCAGACAGATACTTTGCAATACTCATTTTCGTCACAGAAACCGCAAGCATAAATATTATTCACATAAAAAATGTGCCCCTTTTTTTTAACAAGTGTCCTTTTCTTGGTAACAGCACCCTGCCCTTTTTTATCCTGGGGGAAACTCTGTTGTAGGCCTATCTTCTTCATCCAAAGGATAGCTTTTGAGATTAGAATCCAATCAGTCTTCTGCCAACGGTGTCATATTCTCTTTATTAAAGTTGAAATTCTGACATTTCCTAGTTTCACAGGACATCTTTAGGCACGTTTAAGATAAAAAAATTTATAAATATTTATAAAAATACACCACTTTACTTAAAAACATAAACATTGCACTATTTCGCATTATCATGAGTCCCGGTATAAGTTCTCTCTTCAACTGTTAAAATATAAATATCACAATTGCCAGCAACTGATTTGCTAAGCAGATTGAGTTAGACCACAAAGTGCTCTTTAACACATATCTGATAAATTTTTAATTACTGATCTCAATTCATCTAGATCCTATGTAAATGAGGCATAGTTGAATATTGGATTATTTTTGTAACTATCTTACGACTAAACTTCCTTTATCTTATATAAATGAGGTGAAGCTGAATATTGTACTCCTTTTTAACCATTTTACAACCAATAACTAAACACATGGATATTACTGACTTCTCATTTACTACTAAAGGAGATTAAATGGTTAGGAGGGTGTTGTAAATAATATTTTCCAAAGTTGAAATATAGTTAAATCACCTTCTCGCATCCAATAACGGTACGTTCACCTAATTTCATGAAAATCCTTAGGTCTGTTCTTAAAATACAATATACAAGAATACGACACTTTACAGTATACTGTATAATACATAACAATTAAATATTTTATCACTATATTCTCTTGTCCTTTTTTTATTTATACTAAAATGAAAAAAAGTTTCTTAAAATGCCTAAGCACTAAACAGAGATAAACTACATCGTTATCACAGCACAGATGCTCAATTTCAGCTTCCACTCCCATCAATTGTGCGAGCAAGCGACTGGATAGTCAGAAAAAACTTGAATGAGATGCTTGTCACAAAATCCTACATAAATCAAAAAGTTAAATATTACTTTGCAAAAGTAGAGAATGTCTAAAATATACAATTCAATTTTGTTCTAATTTTAATTAATTATCCCATTATAAAATTACATAATAATATTTTTAAATAATATTTTAAAATTTATGTATTGTATTTCTTACATTCTAAGATTGTAAGACACCACCTTAATTTCCGTAACACCAACAGAGAAAAAGCTTTGATTTAAAAATAAATAAATAAAGTAAAACTAAAAATTTCATTTATTTCAATAGAATTCAATTTATTAACAGAAATAGTATTTATCAGTAGGTATGTTATTCATCACTTTCTTCTGAATCAATATCAGAAGAGCGAACCTCACATGCAGAGTCTAATGACTCTGAGCTATATTTATCTTCATAAAAAAAAGAATTGCAAGACACCATCGGTTCTAAGACACACCCCGTTTTTAGTTACATTTATATCGGAAAAAGTGCACCTTAAAATTGAAGAAATATGGTATATATTTTTTTCTTATGTCCAACATTGAATGAATAGAATAAATTATAAGATGTTTAGTGCTAAATACTGTCCAGTATAATAATGGTGTAATTTAGGACTAACTATGAAAAACGAATAAACAAGGTGTCCCGTCAAGATAGCATAAACTCTGCAGAGTGAAAATCCTCGCTCGGTGTACATGAAAAATAACCCAAGAACCATACCTCTATGACCCATAGTTTTTGCGAAAAATGCGAAAGAAAAAGTATGATGTCAAATCCGGAGCACGGAAAATAATTTTTATTGGAAACATGAACATCGGTACATCTATATTACATGTTTACATAGGCAGATGCTCAAAATGATCACTGTGCATATCGAGGTATGCATGCGAGCGCTGTAGAATGGATCACTGCACATGATCTAGGATCGTGTTTTTGTTCACAAAAGTGAGCGCAGCATGAAGGCAAGCAACTAAGTGGATGCTGAAGCACGATGCAGGATCGTATGCAATTTGCCATTCTACAGTGCGCGCATGGTTGCCTCGTTATTGGCAGTGGTTATTTTGAGCATTCTCCTATGTAAACATAATGTCATATGCAAGTACTGATGTTCATGTTTCAAGTAAAGCTTATTTTACGTGCACCGGATGCGATGTCATATTTTTTCTTTCGCATTTTTCTTGAAAACTATGGATCGTGGCGGTATGGTTCTTGGGTCACTTTTTATGTACTCCGAGCAAGGAGCAGTCTTGATGGGACAGCCCGTATATTTAATAGAAACCTTTTTATATATATAAAAAAATTACTTCGAATCGTTTGACATTACCATTGATTTCGTTAAATGTGTTCCTTTTATATTTCTCTCACTATAGGAAAGTATTGTTTTCATGTAAAAAACACTTATTATCCAAATAGGATACCTATACATTTTCAAAGGTACTATTTATGTAATAAAAACCAACTTATGGCAGTCAAATCATTTCTCTATTGTGCGCAAACATCCTTTGCACTTCGAAATTTTATAACCAATTTTCTGCAAAACTACCGATGAATGTAAAATTTAAGGTGCAATTTTCTTTAGGTGCAGTTTCACTAGTTTCTAAAGGTACAGTTTTGCCAGTATCATTCACAACAGTGCACGGAATAGGCACGGGAGTTTCACATTTTAATGCAATATTTCCCAAAATATTCAACTACATGATACCAAATTTGATATATAAATAGGTTGTTATGTTATATAAGTCAGATTGTCTCTAGTACTTTTAATAGATGTGGAAAATAATTGAGATAAGCCGAGGGATAACTGAGTATAGGGAAACAGGATTTTGCTATTCTGCAAAATCCCATATTGCGCGATTTGCATGCAAGTTAGAAACATGTCCATCATCAATTTTTCGCACAACCTAAAAAAATATCCTGGTATGATGCATTTTTTTGCAAAATCATGTACATACAACATAAATATGCAGTTCATTTTTAAAATATTTCTTTGCCGAAGAGTACAATTTCCATCTTGATTGATCATGATTTTGATCCCCTAATTTTTCGACTTACTCCAATTTAAACATTTTTAAATAACTTGATATAAGCTATTTAATAATAGTTAAAATAATACAAGTGTTTCATAATGCCCAAATTACGAATTTAAAATTAGATCTCTCCCCCCCCCCCATATATAGATGTTAAAATTCAGCCATAAGATTCTAAAGTACACAGGTGCATTTATTGTAAAGATACTAGTTTTTTATATGTTTTATTGCATTATTTAAGGTAGTAGTATCTTACATAAGACCATCTACTATTACACGTTTTTATGTAATGGGTTTGTAATGAGCATAGTCAGTATATGCTCATTACAAACACAAAAAAATACTAGAAGATATCTTTTAATAAAAATATTATATCCAAAAATTCTATATAAAGAAAGCTTATTTTAAAGAGCTCTCAAAGTGCTATTTTCATTCCACACATACATGTAATATTTATAGAAGAATAAAAAAAAATACAAGAGTATAAAATTTGAATTATTTTGAATGAGATAAAATGAAATTCCAAATCCCAGGATTAACAATTTTGCAATCCCCAAATACCACATTTATACAAAATATCTGGGATTATAATCCCTAGTATATAAAATATTATTTTCTTGTGTAGAGGAAATTCTTGTACCTAGAGTCGGCAATTTTCCTATTGTTATTTAATATCACTTTATTGGCATGAATTGTATCCTTATTAATAGAAGATAGTTAATCTACTTAAAATATTAAAGTGATGTTATAAATATAGAATACTCTCAACAGTATACGGTTGAATCATTTCACAAAATACTAGTAATATTCAGACAAGCCGAATATTCTTTGCATCCCTAAAAACAAGATTAAAAAAAGCACGATATTTTATCTTTTATTTAATTAAAATTTGCTATACTGCAAAGTTGTAAAATTACTTAATAGAACTTTCGAAATGCTACCCATATAAAAATATATTTAACCAACTCATTAATATTTAATCATTTTTGTTTTAGCAAAAGATAATCAACTACCACTGTAAATAGTACTAAATAGTAATAGTAATTAAAATTCATATAATCATAATAAAACAACGAAACTATATTTTTAAGCATGGCCATCTTAGGTTAAGTATGAATAATATATACAGGTGTGATATAACATATTTCTAAAGAAATTTATGGCAATTTACTTATTTTTGGATAGAAAATGAGAGCACGTGGAAATATTTTGAACTGTAGTTGCAACGTAAAATCGGTCGAGAATCGCCATTGCTTTATAATGAAGGTATTATCAGGAGTATCATAGGTAAGGATAGTTTTTAATGTTAATTCTAATCTCTCATACATACATGATATGAGTAAAAATATATTATAACACGTAATAATTTAAGATTTTGACAATTAAACATGATCTGAGCATGACTAAACATAAAATTGAATGTTTTTATGATGTAATACGTGTGTGACTAAGTGGGGTATGACCAATATTTCTGAAACAATTTAAGTTATTCAAATGAAATTTTAGTCCAATTATTAAAGTTAGTGTAAATGCAATATTTAAGATGTTTCCTAAAATATCATATATATTATATATTTCTATGCTTTCTTCAAATATATTCCTTCATGTATTATTTTATGCCGAGCTTGAAATTGGGAGTGGTGTGTTGGAATGAGTGGTGTTAGTAATGGTGTGTTGAAATTAGGAGTGATGTCTTTTCTCCCTCATAAATGTTATATAGATATATTTAACTGGTTTATTCCATAAACATTAAATTACAATTTATATAACTTTTCTTTTTTCTTTATTATGGTTTTTACAGAAATCAAAATATAATACTACACAAGTATTTCCTATGTTTTTCAATTTTTTAAATATTTTTAAAAATTCTGTATACAGACCAGCAATAAAGGTTGAGAACCTGTGATGTCATAAAAATTAGTGGTCCCTTAGACCACTGACTGAAATTTACTAATTTCTACACACATATATAGAGAGAAACTAGCAGTAATACCTGTTCTTCGTGCGGAGCATATAATATAAAGAAATTTAAAATCCACGATCATGTACAAATTCCTATAGAATACTAAATGATATTGTTAATCAAAATATTCTATTAAAATATTCAATTTAATGCTTGACTAAAAAGAAGTTTAAGAATATCTGTTCCCGCTATATAAAATTATCTTCAATAGGCCGATCTGAAGAATAAAACATCCTGGTCCTGTTCGTAAACAAATTTACAAAAAAATATGAAATTGAACCAATATATGCAAATTAAAAGTGCTAAAATTGTATGGGACCCGCACTACTTATATTCACGAATATTAGAATATATACCAATGAATTAGTAGAGAATTACAATTACTACATCATATGAGTTTCTAAAATCTTTGCCAAATTAAAATAGATGACATAATAAATTGAAAATAACAATAATCCCGTAATCATTAAATCTAAAGGCCGTAATTCATTCTAATATATGACAATATACATGTACTACTTATATTCTCGTAAATTAGAAGATATACCAGTGCAGTTGTAGAAGATTAGCGCTATGTACATATGAGTTTCAACAATTTTTGCCAAAATAAAACAAAGATGTAATAAATTGAAAATATCATTAATCCCCGAAAATATCAATAATAATAATGTTTAAACCTGAAGACCGTAATTGTTATAATCCAGTCAAAAATGCAATATCGTTCAAATTTATTTTATATACATACTATATTATTTAAATCGGAAAAAATTTAACAAAAATCCTTCTGTCACATAAACACATTGGATTTAAATCCATTAAAGCCACATGATACAATTTTCTTCAAATAAATTGGCGTAAAACATATTGTCTGCATAATGCTATCTCTATGGAAGGCTCAATTGTTCATTTTTAATTAATATCTAGATAACCCCTGGTCTCAAAAACTTAAACTAAATTTTAAGTGGGGCTAATTTAAGCCTACCCACAAGATTTCATTAAATTCTTTCACTCGTTTTCCCGTGATAAAGAGACAAACTTACATACAGACAGACAGATTTTCAATTTCATTTATATGGATTGTTTAGAAATTTAACAATAATATTGCAGTAAGTGACAAATTTATGTATACATATGATTGTATAGATATGACTGTATATATATGATTAGTATTAAATTCTACGTATACATATGATTGTAAAAAACTTTTTAATTTTAGGTAATAAAATATTTTATAGATGCAACAGATAATTCTCATTCTTTCTGCAAAAATATGTACAAGCCAGAATAAATTTTAATTCATTACAATTTTTCTGTACAAACATCCAAATCTAACTGCACAATTTTAGAATTTTAAACTGCAATAAAAACAGTATTCGAAATTATTTGTTAGTTGCATTTTCCACCTTTAAATTTCATTTTGACAACGAGATTCTAAACCCAGCCGTAATTTTTATGTCTAACTTCCCTGTTTAAGTATAGAACCTTTTGGTAACTGAGTAAAAATGCTTGGGACCCATTAACGCTTCATTTTCTGCTATCAATTTCTAACCGCGATTGAAAATAACTATAATAATAAAAAAATGAGGATATAGAAAAATTTGATTTTACGTATAAAATACATATAGTATATCAGATTTAAAAGATAAGATCACATTTTTAGTGAAAAGGCAGAATCGACTAGTAGCTGCACTATGAAATTAAAATAATTGGTTAGGAAAATGTCACAGTATTACAAGTTTATTATAGTTATACAATTCAGATATTTACTTACTTCCCACTTTCAAAACATAACAAGGACGAAGCTAATCTAATCACGCTCGGCAGATGGCCAAGAATCGAATACACGTCGAATGCGCAACAAAGGAAAGAGTGTTATAAATTAATCTCAATCTCTAAAGAAACTTATAAAATTAGAAAGGAATATGCAATATACTTATTTACAAAATACTGAATTATAAGATCAATAGATTACAAAATAAATGAAATTACCTTTTAACAAAGATATCCAATGATCCGTTAACAATAACATCTTGCCGCGCGTTCCCGCAAATAAACAAACTGAGGGAGCCAATAGATAGATGTTGCCATTCCACGACTCAGAAATTATTGCTCTGTTCACTTTCAACCCAACAATTTTACATTATTTTCCACCTTCATGATTATTTTAAATTATTATTTTCATTAATAATAAGAAGCAATAAATTGAATAAAAAGTATTTAATTTTGAATGAAAAAATGCAATAAATAAAATCATGCAAAACTCAAATTCGATTTACTAACGCTAACAATATTTCTTGTACAAAGAGGATTGTAACATAAAATAAAAGAAAAGAGCAAGTTCGTGGAGTACTTTTCTTTTACCGTAGTCACCATCAATATTTACATTTATTTCTAATTCTGGAATAACAGTGACTTTATAAATACGCACGACTGAATATTTGAAACGCCCGCGTTATCCTCAAGGTCCCCTCTCCAACAAACAAATCTGAGTTAGGGCCGCCTCGAAACCTGGGCCCAATAGTAATGCACAGAAGGTGCCATTCCCCTCAGGAACAACATATCGGAACCCATTTAAGTTCGGAGAAATTTTGTATGGAGAAATGGAAAACAACACGTTTGGTTACTACGCCCCCAGCCCAATGATAGAATAGAGAGAAGTTGCAATGCAAAGTTCTAGTAACCAAGCCAAAAATAATCAACAAATATCAACGAAGTGCATTCAATAATAGAAAATCAAATAAAATTCAAGCTTTAAAGCTTTAGACGTGGATAAGCACTAGGCCTAAATGAATTGTTCATTTCGAAAAGCTCTTTGTCAAGCCCAAGTGTTTAATCAAAATGAACACAAAATGGATCTAGTATTAGAGATAGATTATATATATATATATATATATATATATATACATCTGCATTATGAGTTTTGTTCCAGAGATAACAGATAATAAAAAATAATTGTAATCATTTTAAACGTGCTAATACAGAATTTATAGTTATTATCCATGATTTTGTCGCCCTAGAAAAAAGTAAATAGTTTTGCCTCTTGTTTTACTATGAAGTTTTAAATAATATTATTCATCGTCCTACTATACTTTCTTGCGTTCTTTTTTTTTTTTTTTTTTAGAGTGGAAAAAGTAAGAAAGTTTTATATTTGTTTAATACTTTATAGAATATAAATTGTATTGAAAATAACGTTTCAATAAGATGTTGAAAATCAATCTTTTATGATAAAATTCAAAGCTATAGTCATTTTCTTACTTATATTCAAAATTCTTATTGTAGTCCACAAGGACCATTGATTTTATTATTATTATTTTCTAATTATCGGATATTTTATATTGGAATTTTTATTTAGATAATTTCATTAAACATTGAAACTATATCCACTATACTTCCAAAATTATATATATATATATATATATATATATATATATTAGGAAACTTAATTTCCTAATATATACTTTTGCCACTTATTCTTTATATAGAGTTTTCATAGTTTCGAAGATATTAATGAAAGTAAGGAGAAGAAAAAACCCGCTCGGACAGATACTTTTTAATTTTCTTTCGAAAAGGGATATATTTGGAAACTTAATTTCCTAATATATACTTTTGCCACTTATTGTTTATATAGATCTTTCATAGTTTCGAAGATATTAATGAAAGTAAGGAGAAGAAAAAACCCGCTCGGACAGATACTTTTTAATTTTCTTTTGAAAAAATATTTATTTCTTAAGATATTAAAATATTCAAATTATATTTATATATTCTTAATCTGGACCATATTTCCGACAAAATAAAAAAAAATTATTTACATTTTTACTTCCTCATAAGTAGTATTGAGAAAGTATTGTTTCACTAAAATTTTATATTTCGAAATTGTGATGCCAATTCATGTTTTAGGACCCTCTGAGCACGCTGTGATTATGTTTGGAGTGATGTCTGTTAGTGTTCGATTTTTTTGTGTACCCTATAGCTGTTACAAGTATTAATGGATTTTCATGAAATTTTATATTCTGATTTCGTGTATACGAAAGTCGAGTTGAGTCTTTAAATTTCTATTAAGTTCGGCAGACATAAACGTCCAAATTATTTACATTTTCGTAATGCTCCGATTTTTGCTACTGATACCCCAAGCATAGATGTTATTCACATCAAAATATAAGTTAACTTAATTTTAGAAATGAATAACTGTAGTGTCAAAACTTTTTATTCGTATCTAGTAGTTTTTTGTTAGATCTAGTAAAAGGTTTCAAACACCAAAAATGCATGTGAATAAATGTTGTGAAATTATGCAGTATATCGAAAACGATGGAAACAAGCTGCTTCGGGAGCTAAATAAGGAACCTGCATAAAAAAAATTCAAAACATTCGTTCAAATTATTGTAAAAGTGCCAAGTCATAAAATATTACAAAAGAAAAACAGATCAGAAAAATTACATGAGCTATTTTAACTAAGTTCAATTTAATAATACCAGAGAATAAAAAACTGTAAAATTTAAAAATATATATAAAAATACTACCTATCTACTTCAGTTCTTGGAACATTCATTTTAATTTTTCAGCTTTTATTTGCTGGCATTTTCAAACTAGTTTGATCAAATGTTATTTGAATTTAGTTGATAAAGATAGCTCATATAGCTTCCCAAACCAGTTGATTCCTTCGCTTTTTATTTTCTTTTAAATTCCGTAGTCTTTTATTCCTTGGTATTTTAAAGTAATTTTTTCAAAATTATTGAAAAATTGATTTTTCAAGATTATTATTCATCAACTGAGTAGATGAGTATTTGAACATCGCTTTTGAAACCGGTTGACCTGTTTATTTTTGTATATACTCTATATTTTAAGAAGTTTACATTTACCGTCTTGATATTGAAGCAATATTTGTACCATTATTTGATTGAAATAATACCGGGTACTGAAAATGATCAAATTGATAAAAACAAGAACTTTGAACCTCGAAATAGTAGGTGTATTCACATTCATGAATTAAAACCCGATAAAAAAATTCTGACGCGAGCAGCACATGACTTTCCTTATATTCCAATGAATTTACTACGTTTACAGTAAAAATAAAATAGATTATTCTTACAGTAGATACTTATATTTTTTCTAAGATATTGAATTTTCGTCAATGAGTCGTCAATTTCATTGATTTAGCGTCATTTTTATCCATTTGACGAGATTTTCGTTAATTTGGCAACATTAAAAAAGTTGGCGACATTCAGCTAATTTCGTTGCCAAAATCTCTCCAAGAGTTATGGACGGAGAAATAATGGCGTTCAAATTCAAAAGTATTACTCAAAGTATCTTTTCTCAAGAATGGAACGAGCTAGATCCACGAGAATGATGTCACCCAGTCACCCAATTTATTGTATGATATTACATATGAAAAGTGAACATGTTTCTCAAAAGTTAATATTTATTTTCAATTTATGCGATTTTTTGATAAATTTATTTGAAAAATGTGCAATATCTCGAGAATGGTTTATGCTAGCGTTCCAAAATGTATGTCAATCGTTTTTTACGAAACAATTACATAAGATTTATCTATTTTTGTAACTTTATTAAATATTTTGATTTTTTGATGATTATTTCAAAATTTCACCGAAAAATTTAGGGGGGGGGGAGGTTTAAACATTCGATTGTGTTGAAAAACAATAGGTTTGGAGTATTCAAGGATTGTAATTTTTGTACCAATTCATTCGAATTTCTCCGTTCGTGAGATATTGTCTTCACAGACTTAATGACACACACTTTCACACACTCACCCACACACACAGCCATCACCTCAAAAACGTTTGATTCGTGTTCAGGTATGCTTGAAGAGTGCTCTTCCGTCGAAAACTCGAATTCGAATTCTACTTTACACCCTGTATATAAGGAAAGTAAAAATTATAGATACATAAAAAATAAGTCCAGATGTTATATATATAAATTGAGAATGAGATGCGTGGGTATAGGTTCACGACATGACGAACTTTTAATTCCGAAAATCGATAAAAATGTTATAAAAATATAATTACGTTATAAAATATTACAAAAATTCCTATTTTATGTGAATATTTATATAAATGCGAATGCTATCATTTACAAGATGCACACATATGCCGTTCTCGCGATATATCAGGTTTTTTATCCAAAATAACAAAATTCATAAAATATCGAGAAACTCACTATTGTCAAATGAATGAATGTTTTGTAAATATATTTAATCTGAAATTAATGAACAACATTGTTTAAAAGTCATTTCGAGATTTTTCAGTCTATTTTAGGCTTTCGGTGCTCATCTATATTTATTTATCCGTGCCGGCACATAAGAGGTCTGCAAGGCCGAAATCCAGATTTTCACTCGGACAGATCCGAAATGCTAGTGTTTAAACCCAGCCCGAATCCAAAGAAACGTATAAATGCACGATCCGACTCGACCCGAAGATTTAATAAGTCTCAGCCCGATATGATTTGTATTCAAATGTGTTAAAAACACGATTGTGGGAAATTACATCTACGGCATACGCAATGATACAGGGCATTCTTTAATTTCCCGCCACTAAGATTGTTGATAAATACTAGAACAGCTTAACCAAAACTATGGAGCAGCTGCGGTTGCAACACGTGACCAATTAAATTTTTCTGTAGATGTAAAGTCACTGTAAAAGATGGTAATGTAAGGCCAGACAAAATATTTTTTCATGAAACATTAGAATTAGCGCGGTTCTCTGTGACATTCGTGAATGGAAATACTTTTAATTTTATGCATTTTCGTATATTTTAGCTTTATAGCTTTTCTTAAAATTACAAGTTTTAAAGTTTTTAAATAAAATTGGTAAATTTAGCGATTTTAAATAAAAATATACATTTGAGCATTTTCTTAAATTGCAAACGCTTTTCTTTAAAATTGTGAATTTTAGAACAATTACTCAAAATTAATGAATTTTAATGTTTTTTCCCAAAATATTGTGAATGTGAGTGAAGCTTCGCCAGATATATCGCGAATAAGCAGACATATTTTATTATTTTAATACAAGTTAAAATGTGAAGTCCTAAGAAAGTCCTTAATATTACTTATTTTTTACTTTTAAAAGTAGTATGAATAGTATTGCTTTATAAATGCGTAGTTTTATAAATAGTTCTCTATATTTGAAATTTTGCTTTTCCAAAAAAAAAGCAATACCGCAATAATCAAGTGAATTTCACGAAATTTGGTAAGCGTATTACTTTCCTTATACATAAGTAATATAATGTATAAGAAAAGTATTGAGACGGAATTGAACTTTCGAGTTTTCGACGGGAGATCACGTTTCAAGCATCTCTGAACATGAATCAGATATTTTTGAGGTGATGTCTGCGTGTGTGTATGTGTGTCTGTGAGTCTGTGAAGACGACATCTCACGAACCAAAGGAGAGATTCGAAAAAAATTTAGTACACAAATTACCATCTGTGAACACTGAAACTATATTGGTTTTAGACACATTCGAATGTTCAGAACACCCCCAAATTTTCGAATGAAATTTGGAAAAATCGTCAAAAAAATCAAAATTTTCAATGAAATTACGTAAATAATAATTTTCTATAAAATTTTTCATTATAAAACGATTGACACAAAAATTAGAACACTAGTATAAATACAGGATACTGAAAATGATCAAATTGATAAAAACAAGAACTTTGAACCTCGAAATAGTAGGTGTATTCATGTTCATGAATTAAAACCCGATAAAAAAAATTTGATGCGAGCAGCACATGACTTTCCTTATATTGCAATCAATTTACCACGTTTACAGTATAAATAAAATAGGTTATTTTTACAGTAGATACTTATATTTTTTCCAAGATATTGAATTTTCGTCAATGAGTCGTCATTTTTATTGATTTAGCGTCATTTTTATCCATTTGACGAGGTTTTCGTTAATTTGGCAGCATTAAAAAAAGTTGGCGACATATAGCTGAATTCATTGCCAAAATCTCGCCAAGCGTTATGGAGGAGAAATAAGTTATTCTCATAGCAGATAAATCAGTATTGGTTTTCAAATACAAAAGTACTACTCAGAGTACCTTTTCTCAAGAATGAAACGAGCTAGATCCACGAGAATGATGTCACCCAATTTATCGCATGATATTATATATGAAAAATGAACATGTTTCTCAACAGTTAATATTTTTTTTCAATGTATGCGATTTTTTGATAAATTTATTTGAAAAATGTGCAATATCACGAGAACGGTTTATGCTAGCGTTCCAAAATGTATGTCAATCGTTTTCTAAGAAAAAATTACACAAGATTTGTCTATTGCGTAACTTTATTAAATGTTTTGATTTGTTTGATGATTTTTTCAAAATTTCATTTTAAAATTTAGGGGGAGGGGTTCTGAACATTCGATTGTGTTGAAAAACAACAGGTTTCCAGTATTCACGGTATGTAATTTTTGTACCAAATTTCATTCGAATTTTTCCATTCGTTCGTGAGATATCGTCTCCACAGACTCACTGACACACACACACACACACACACTTTCACACACACACACACACTTTCACACACACACACACTTTCACATACATACACATACACACACACACACATACACAGACATTACCTCAAAAACGTTTGATTCGTGTTCAGGGATGCTTGAAGCGTGCTCTCCCGTCCAAAACTCGAATTCGAATTTTCGACCGCGTCACAATACTTTCCTTATACATTTTACCATATATATAAGGAAAGTAAAAATAATAGATACATAAAAAATAGCTGCAGGGGTTATATATATTGTAGTATCAGTATTTTATAAACTCTTAATTTTACAGTTTTAAATGTGTTTTCATGCTGAATGTAAATGTAATATATTCTGTGTTAAATGTTCGTCTGCAAAGAAACCGAACTTTTCATGTACTTGCATTTTTCGTGGCTGTGACTTCCAGTTTTGAGGAGTCTGTTAATGTAGATGTATTGCTTTTTTTTTTAATTCTTACTTTTTCGGAGCGCTATGAAAGCGAGTGCTGGATGGCGTGATATTTGTTGTGGCGTCAGATTTAGTAGTGGTTGAAAAAATATATAACAGAAATCTCATCGATATAAAATAATGACTTCAAGTGTCTATGAATAAATATAAAGAATGCTGAAAAAATTATGTTGTGTAATACATTTAACATTTATGTGAATCAAGTACATATTGTGTTGAAAAATATTTGAAACGATGTGATATAACATCTAATTGCTGTTTTATGATGATTGGAATGTTATTATATCTTAAAACATAAATTAAAGATTTTTTTTCTATATTATGATAAAAATTATTTTGTATGCATGTCTCTGCCATTTTATTAACTTCGTAGCCAGCTATTGGTGAGTCCTGGCACTCATCATCAGGGAAGGCGAACCTCTGGGGTTATATTTATTGAACCACTATTACAGTATCATAAACTTTTACCCGGCTTGATTCATCTCCGGAACTTATACATTTACATTTACATGTGATTACATCATTATATTTTCCCTCATGATTGAAGATTCTAATTTTAATACGTCTTTTTAATTTGTAGGCATGTTTTAAGTTAGGGTATTTTAAGTTACAACTTCTCTCTATTCAATCTTTGAATTTTCATATTATATATATATATATATGTATATATATATATACATATATATATATATATATATATATATATATATATATATATATAAACAGAGAATCATCAATCAAGTGGAAAATAAAATGCAAACCTCTAGTCATCAATCTGAAGACAAACAAAAACATCAATGGAAATGAATCGATAAAATAAAATAAAATAAAATCCAAGCATGAAAGCTTTAGACGTGGACAAGCCCTAGCCCTAATGAATGGATCATTTCGATAAAAATCTTTATCAAGTCCAAGTATTTTAAAAAAATGAACACAAAATGCATGTTTCTGATATCAGTAATAGATTATATCTATAAACACTGACAACTTGGACAACATGCATATATATATATATTATTTTTCTTTAAAAATTTTAAGAAATATGGAATGTGCTTCTATTGTTTTGTATGTACAAAATTGTAAAGTATCTATGTCAGACAATCTTGTGTGTATCATCATATTTTAATATTGGATTTTCTTTGTTACATATAAAGTACGTTAAATGTGGCCCCCACAACCAGCTGATTTTTGATTTTAAAGTTGAATACAATTTTGTAAATTGTCAAACTGCACAATAAGATATTTTTTTATAAAAATACGGTCATTCACCATAAATTGAAGTTAGCCATGCATATTATTGGACAATTTTCATTCTTAAAAATCTGATGTGGGCAACACATGACTTTTCTTATATAATGCAATGAATTTACATCTTTTACAGTTAAAAAAAATGTTATTCTTATAGTAGATACTTATATTCTTTCCAAGATATTGAATTTTCTTCAATTAGTCGTCATTTTCATTGATTTAGCATCATTTTTATTCATTTGGCGAGATTTTTTTAAATTTGGCAACAATTAAAAATATCGCCAAGTTGGCGACATTCCACCAAATTCGTCGCCAAAATCTTGGCAAGCGTTATGGACGGAGAAATAAGTTATTCTTATAGCAGATAAATGACTATTGTCGTTCAAATACAAAAGTATTACTCAAAGAATCTTTTTTCATGAATGGAACGAGCTAGATTCACGAGAATGATGTCACCAAATTTATCGCATGGTATTACATACGAAAAGTGAATATGTTTCTCAATAGGAAATATTTTTGTTTTATTTTATATGATTTTTTGATAACTTTTTTGAAAAATGTGCAATATCTCGAGAACGGTTTATGTTAGCGTTCTAAAATTTATGTCAATCGTTTTCTAATAAAAAATTACATAAGGAATGTCTATTTGCGTGACTTTATTAGCGGTTTTGATTTTTTGACGATTTTTTCAAAATTTCACTCGAAAATTTAGGGGGGTTCTGAACATTCGATTGCGTATAAAAACAATAGGCTTCCGTGTTTATAAATTGTGATTTTTGTACCAAATTGCGTTTGAATCGGTCTATTCGTTCGTCAGTTATCGTCTCCACAGTCCCACTGACACACACACACACACGCACATACTTTCACACACACACACACACACACACAGACATCACTTCAACAATGTTTGATTCGGGATGCTTGAAACGTGCTCTTCCGTCGAAAACTCGAATTCGAATTTTCGACCCCGTCACAATACTTTCCTTATACATTATGTATATAAGGAAAGTAAAAATAGTTATACACAGTTATTACCTTATATTTACGTTGCCCGTAAACTACATTGGACATGTTGTGGTTCGGTGCGAGTCCCGCAGCTAGTGATCACTGTTTTATGTATCGCTTAGAAAAACAACAGTTAAATGAAAGCAGTTATAGCTGAAGGTAAATACGTAGTGGGTTTATAAAATGCTTTGTCTTGAAAAAGAAAAAAATGTATAAGTTCTTAATCGTACATTTCACAGTGTTATCAATACATGATGTTGAAACCCAGACCGTCCGACCTACCAGAAAGGTGTAAGGTAACATCAATACATGATGTTGTTGTTGTTGAGACCCAGACCGTCCGACCTACCAGAAAGGTGTAAGGTAACTGTATGGACGGCCGGGAAGTGCCACCCAATTTAGACCGGAACCCAGAGGGGGAGGCATCCACAGGGACCGTACCCTCCTTCCCCTACCACCAACCTCTCGGAAGGACTTACGGACCCACATGTTTAACGTGATCGTACTCCGCATGAACACGGCGGCGGCATTTGTGGCAGCGTGCAAATCTAGCGCTCAAACCACGGGGATACCGCACCCGAGATGGCCAACAGCACGCGGCGTTCCGAGGTGGTCACCCACCAAGTACTAACCGCGCCCGATGCTGCTTCACTTCGGTGATCTAACGAGAACCGGTGTTTTCAGCACGGTACGGCCGTTGATGTTGTTGTTGAAACCCAGACCGTCCGACCTACCAGAAAGGTGTAAGGTAACTGTTTGGACGGTCGGGAAGTGCCACCCAATTTAGACCGAAACCCAGTGGGGGAGGCATCCACAGGGACCGTACCCTCCTTCCCCTACCACCAACCTCTCGGAAGGACTTTCGGACCCACATGTTTAACGTGATCGTACTCCGCATGAACACGGCGGCAGTTTTGGCAGTGGCTGGAATCGAACCCGGGCCTACCGAGTGCAACTCCAGCGCGCTAACCAATGGGCTACCGCGCCCCCACGGCCGTTGATGTGAAATACCAGACACAATAATGACGTTTATATAGCTATTGTGCTCAGTTTTAAACAGCAGAAGTAATAATAAATTATTACAGTGCCGTCATAGTTTTGCCAATACCACTGCTACGTTGCATTGTAACATTTATGGTTAGGGCCGAAAACAACACAAAATATAGTTACAACAATGTTG
Organism: Amaurobius ferox; assembly: GCA_951213105.1. Taxonomy (NCBI): domain Eukaryota; kingdom Metazoa; phylum Arthropoda; class Arachnida; order Araneae; family Amaurobiidae; genus Amaurobius; species Amaurobius ferox. The sequence goes on along the minus strand of OX578152.1, from coordinate 34,969,878 downwards.
CAGTGTCATCAATTAGCGATGTTATATAGAAATCCCAACTGCTACGCCTCATTGTAACAATAATATTCAATTGCATAAAAGTCACAAAATATAGTTACATCAATGGCATAATGTAGCCAATATGCAATATTGCATACAAGTCACAAATATGACGTCATATTGTAACATTTATGTTTATTTGCAAAAAGTTACAAAATCTAGTCACAGTAATCTCACAGTGTCACTAATTATAGATGCTGCATATAAGTCGCGTATGTGACGTTGCATTGTTATGTGTTTATCAAGTGGTTGAAACGTCACTAAATATAGTCCCAATAAAGTCCCAATGTTACTAATACGCATCGTCGCCTAGAAGTAACAACTATAACGTCACATTGCAGCATTTATGTTTAGTTGCAGATACGTCACAAAATATAATCACAGTAATGTTGTGCTGTCACCAATTAGCGATGTTGAATATAAATCACAAATGTGACGTCACATTGTGACATTTATGTTCAGTTGCAGATACGTGGCAAAATATAGTCACAGTAATGTTATGGTGTCACCAATTAGCGATGTTAAATATAAATCACAACTGTGACGTCACATCGTGACATTTATGTTCAGTTGTAGATACGTGGCAAAATATAGTCACAGTAATGTTATGGTGTCACCAATTAGCGATGTAAAATATAAATCACAAATGTGACGTCACATTGTGACATTTATATTCAGTTGCAGATACGTGACAAAATATAGTCACGGTAATGTCATGGTGTCACCAATTAACGATGTTAAATATAAATCACAAATGTGACGTCACATTATGACATTTATGTTCAGTTGCAGATACGTGACAAAATATAGTCACGGTAATGTCATGGTGTCACCAATTAACGATGTTAAATATAAATCACAAATGTGACGTCACATTGTGACATTTATGTTCAGTTGCAGATACGTGACAAAATATAGTCACAGTGATGTCATGGTGTCACCAATTGCGATGTTAAATATAAATCACAAATGTGACGTCACGTTGTGACATTTATGTTTAGTTGCAGATACGTGGCAAAATATAGTCGCAGTAATGTCATGGTATCACCAATTAGCGATGTCAAATATAAATCACAAATGTGACGTCACATTGTGACATTTATGTTTAGTTGCAGATACGTGACAAAATATAGTCACAGTAATGTCATGGTGTCACCAATTAGCGATGTTGCGTACAAATCACAAATGTGACGTCACATTGTGAAGTTTTAATTAAGGTGCAGAAACTTCACAAACTATAGTTACAATAAGGTCACAATATTACCAATGTGCTACGTCACATAGAAATCACAACTGTGATATCACATTGTGACTCATATGTCACGTGATTACAACGTCACTGTCACACTTGTGACGATCTTTGCTGTATGGGTACTGTATTACATTTTTAGCTATAATGAATCTGAATGTAACTACTGCTTGTAAAAACATAAATTCCGTGATATAAGCAGATATTAAAATTAAGCTATTACAATTGTTTCAAATGCATTGTGAGTCCCCTTCATCAGGTTATAAAAGTGAGGTATACTAACTAAAATATTAAGTACAATGGCAGTTGTATTTAACCATTTGATTAGTATCTTTTATTTATTATTCCTTTTTGTTTATTTTATTCTTATGAGATCCTTAAAATAATTGTACACATACTTTTCATATCTCTGCTTCTATCAAGGAATTTGTATATTTTTAATTGTTGTTAACTAATTTATAAAATATTTTATTAATTTTTTTACATTTGCCATAAAAGAGAACTGCTACTTTTGCTCTGACTTATATGTTGATCATCATGCTTTTCAGCAATTGATACCGATATTGGATCAGGATTTCTTTGTTCAGCACCTGAAGTATTTAAACATACAATATTAAATTCACTCATACTAGAGACTACTGACAGTTCCAATTTTGTTTTTTTTTAATATAAACACTTCTTTAGAACAGTTTTCCAAATTGCACTATGGACGTTTTCATTAGCATTTTGTGTCTTACCTGTAATACACTGTGACAATAATTCATTTCATTATGTACAAATCTCTGATACACTGGCAATATTTTCGAAACAGCATCTTCAGATAGTATGGTTTTCTTACTTGAATGAGGTTTTGGCCTTTCTTTATTCGCGATTGATCGCTTTGGGACATTTGTTGTGTGCTGAGAAATTGTCAGTAGATGAACAGTGCAACAAAGTAACATAGATGGCATTTTTCATCCTGTCAATATCCGACACATTGCCTTTTATAGATTTCCCATAGAAGTTAATGAATTTCACAATTGTTTTACTTTCAAACTACCTTTTTTATGACCTCCAATGGCAACACTTTTACTTCGTCATTCTTTAACCCCAATCGTTTCGCCACATGGTTGATGCATTCTTCCTTTGTAATTTTTACATCACTACCATAAACATTCAACTGCAATAAATGTTTGTAAGTCCATCCACCATCCGAAACTAAACTTGCATATTTCATTCCATGATCAAGAGATCGTTTCCATAATTTTTCTGCACCCCTCTATCATTTCCATTGAACCCGAGAATCCATCATAATTTCGTGAACACTCATACTTGTGACTTTGATCAATGTTTATGATTGGAAATACTATTTGGCTAATAGCTTTTGGCTGGGGAAATATTTTAATAATAGTTGGATTTGAATGCAGTTTTTTGTAATTGATGTAAGATAATGTGTATAATAACAATATGCAAAACAAAAATTTTTGCATAAATTTGTCGATTTTTGATAATTTGAACGTCCACTGTCCCCTTGAAGTTTTTCTTTCCAGAACTTGCCCGGAAGTATCCTTGTACTAAATTTCATAGTTGACATTGCTTCGATTTTCTGTGACAATACCAGCAAACAGACAGAAACATTAATTTTTTGCTGACTTTCATTATTTGAGTTTAATTTTATTTACTTTTAGTTAAATTGATAATTTTTAATAGACCCTACCACATAAATATTCACCGGATTCTAAATGTGTTTATGAAATAATACCATTTGTGAATCATGAAGAGATGAAAACAGATTTTGCCACATATTTGATATTTAAATGATACTAATAATATTAAATTTGTTAACACATTGATTCGGTACATTTCCAATTATGATTGCAGGTTTAATTACCAAGTGTAATACATCAATGTGTGAAATATTATAATACTATTTGTAGTACAGTAAATCATTTTATAAATAAAAAATTATTTTGTAAAATATTTTGAACCAATATGCTTTTATTGCTTTATAATAATATTTTTTTATATATATGGAGTGGGGGGAGGGGGTTATGATATTAAAAAGAAGAAATTGATTTCTATGAAATAAGTGTACTTGTTTTTAAATGATGCAATCTTGCAAAAATTCCTAAAATTGAATAGAACAGAACATGAGTGAATTAATAATGGATTTTTTAAAAGTATAGAATACATTGCAAACAATACATTTTACTGTAAAAACATAACACATATCCATAATATTTTTCTTGATTTTTAAATCGTTGATCTATATAAATCCAGAAGCTATTAATCTGTAAAAAATATACTAATAAAAGCACTCAAATGATTAAAAATGCAGAACACATTAACAAATCCGAGTGCTTCAACTAGCTAGTTTTTCTCAGAAATAGGTTTTACACATTTACTAGAAACTAAAAGAAAAATAAAATTCCCTTTATCGAAGTATTTTTATTGTAGACATATTTGCAAAGTTGATGAAGCATGGCAAAAAATTTTGTAAACGAAATCGTGGTAGTTCATTTTGCTAATGAAATATATAATACGTACTCTAAAATATATTTCGTTATGCCTAACAATAGATGGTATACTATGTATGATATTAGAAATAATTTATAAGCAAAGTTGTACTGTTTGACATATTTATAAACAAAGCTGTAACTTTTGATTTCATGAACGGTAAAACTGCTTAATACACTTTTACAGTCAATTCCGGGTTATTGGAAGATTCTGTACGTAACAAAACAAAGCAAACGCTATTTGTTATTACACAATCATTTTCAATTAATTTATATTAAATTACTTGCGCCATTTCTAGCGATAACTTCGTGGAAGTTTATAAAGAGCGCCAAGTAATACGCCAAGACAAAATCGTGAGGTCACAAGATTTTGAGCCAATAGGAAACGCGCAGCGTTTTGGCATTTAATCTCTCGTAACTCCATGGCGTCACCTTCGAGATCTAAAGAGGCCTCCCAACTCCCTCGTGACGTCACGGAAAAGGGTGCTAGAAAATTGTGCACTCTAATGTAAAGCTTATGGAGATATATGGAGTTCTTGTGAAAATAGGTTATTTTTTAATAATTCTGAACCCATAACAGGTATGTAAACTTTTCTATATGTATATTAATGTTTCTGGCAGTCGCCGCCAGTAAAAGAATTTTTTTTTTTGATAATTTTTGTAATAAATGATGCATTTTCCGTGCATCGTCTGTTAAGCCTTAACGTCAATGCTTATAGTACGTAAAGAGTTGTAGTGTATTTTGCAATTTTTCGTTTATTATATATTTGCATTTTATAACATTTTAAAGGTTTATATGTCTTACTATGTATACGTTATTGGTTTACGTAATTTCTATCAGTAAACCGTATATTTTTGTATCGGTTTTAACTTTATGTTTATAGCACGTTAACATCGAATTCCTACATCAAAATATTGTTTGTTTAAATTATTTACCTTCAATTTTATTTATGCCGAGCTTCCGTGTATTTATTGATCAGAGATTTTGCAGGATCGCAGACATTTTTTTTTTTTTTTTTCCGTTTGAATGAGATTTTAGAAGTTTGGGACAGCCAATGTGAATTTGGAGTGTATTATGTCTTTACTTTGTTTGCCATGGTACTTGAAGCACTAATAGCGGTAGTCGCATATATTTAAGCTAAATCCTAGTGATCTAACTCTATTGTTTAGCGTATATTAGAAACCTGAACATAGTAGTTGGATTTCTTGGTGGGCTTTTTGATGACTAAAGATCATGCTCTGAAATTGTGTATTCAAATATAAAGCTTTTTCAGCAATATAGTATACTATTGTATTGTTCATAGTAGATTTGTATACCTTTTTATGAGTATCTTAAAGTATCATGCAGTCTGTGTTCATGAATTTTTTGTGGTAATATTTTACTGATTTTCTTGTATCACGCATTAAACTTTTAAATGTGCTATTCCATCGAAAATCAAATTCAAAACATTTGACCCCCATTACAGAACTATCCCTATATATAATACTATGTATGCAGGGAACATAATCATGACATCTGTTCTAAACAGGATATTAAGATAAGGTTATCCAACCATTAGAAATAATTTCACTGCTGCTGACAAAGTTTTTAGGACCCTTTGTAGCAAATGTGCAAGCACTCTACTACTCCCTATTTTACAAGTTATTGCTTTTTATTCATAAACTTTATGCAGTCCTTGTCCCCAAACCTTTTGGGTATTTTCCCTTGCTCAGTTGATAGCCCTGAATACTTTATCTGTATTTATTATGTATTTCTAATTTTAATATGTATAGCACGATAAGAAATTTCAGTTTCGAGTTCACTCACCAAAAAATTTTCACTTGCCAATACAGTGTACATTGCATAAAGCATTAATTTCTTATTGTAAAAAAATAATTTCATTTAAATTTATCTGCAATTCAATAGCATAGCATGAGATTTTTGACTAGGGAGGCTGAGCAACCGATAAAAGATTTAGAATTACAAGCGAAATTTATAAACTGTTGTTATTATATTGAAACTGTTGCTAAATTATCATGCATATGCTAAATAGAGAAATAACTTTATCTTTAATCTTATGTATGACATTTTATGTAAGTATTTTGTATGATTTACTCAATTAGGATCTGCATATGTATATGTTATATATGTAATATTTTTTACTGTGAATCTAAGATATTGTCTAATATTCGATGCAAAAATACAAACCAAATATCACAGTAAGTCATCACTAAAGATGTGCTTGATACATTTATTTTAATTCGATCCTGCCTTATTTAAGTATAAAGCTTTTGTAACTTTTTGCAGTATTTTGTCTCAATTGGCATCATTTAAAGCGATATCAAGAAAACAATCATTTCTGAAAGTGTTGCAATATGCTACAGTGTTGTGTTTATATTTGTATCACTTTTACAAAAGTCACATGATACTTTTCATTTTTACAAAAGTCATATGATTATCAATCAAAATGAAGAACTTTCATTTTGATATTTAGAGTTTAGAAAACATGCATAAATTATTTAAACTGTAGCTCATAATTTGAGTAACACAAAAATTTCTTATATGCCCAAATATAAACATAACATACATTCATTGCAATAACACAGATAGATACCATATACACATGCAAAACAGTCGTAGCACTGAAAATGATGAAGTTTGATCAAAATATGCACATGTAAATACAATCAAAATTTTGTTTTGATTTATGGCTTATTACAATACTTTTAATATATGTGTACTATTTCTTATAGGGAATGTAAAAATGATCTTTAATCTTATGTAATTATATTTTATGAAAGTATTGTGTATGCTTTACTCAATTATATAGCTGCATGCCTATATATTATATCTAAAATCTTTTTTACTGTGAATCCAAGATCTTGTTGAAGACTCTATGTAAAACTACAAACCAAATATCACATGCTAGGTCAATGACTATAGATGTGCTTGATACTTTTTTTAAATTCAACATGACTTGTTTATAAAGTTTTTGTAATTTTTTGCAGCATTTTGTCACTAACTGCCATCATTTATCTAGATTTCAGAAAAATAACCATTTCTGAAAGTTCGCCATATGCAAAATATAACATCTATATTATTTTTAAAAATAATTGTGGGTGAACGAAGCATTGTACTAATTTCAATACATCAGTTCATTGCCAAATCAATACTATTGATGCATCAATATAAAGATAAAATATGTTGAAAGTGTTGAAGCACTGTGCATTGATCGCTATAGAAAAATAAAATTGATCTCTCATAATGGTGGTCTTTGATGTTTGACAATTTTAAAAGTGTGTTTACTTTTAAAATGTAAATAGGTTTCTTTACTTTTCTACTTACTATATTTAACTATATACTATATTTATACTACTTTACTATATTTAATGAAAAATTAAGTTATATTGACAATGATTTGCTCAGGAAACAAGGAAATTTCAAAATAAAATATGAATAATTATGCTTTATAGAAAGGTAAGAGAAAATTTTATTACTGTGTAAATAAGTGTGTATGGGAGGAAAGCTCAATAAAGATTTAAATTTACTTCTTTTCTGAGAATTTGGTTGTATTTAAATTGTAAATAGTAACATTACTGTAAGATATGTCTTCTTATTTTCATAGTTCACACTTTCATACTTTTGAACATCAAATTTAAGCATGATTTTGAGGTATGATTATTTCAAATATTCAAACAATAAATAGTGCAGGCATTTTTTTTTTATATAAACAGAGTAAATATTAAATTTCTTCCTTCAAAATTTGTCACTTCCCGCTATAATTATATCTTTGTTGCCCTTTGGCTATCGATTTTATGCATGGATTTGAGGTAAATAAAACAATTTGAATTATTCTATGATTTTTTTTCAATATTTATACATAAGCTTTAGTACAAATTTAAATGCTATGAACAAATGTTTATTTTTCATGGTGAATAAGTTTTCGACCACATAGCATTGAAAAGCAGAATTTTCTATGGTGACCAATATTAAAACAGCGAAATGTGGCAGCTTAAAAATGCTGAATGAAAAAATACGTGTGAACTTATTCCACATTCTACCCAACATAAAAGAAATTTATAAGCCTCACCAGGCACATGCTAGTGAGCCACTAATATTAAGGATAAAAATATATATGCTTTTTTTTATTTTCTTTGCTTGGTATGCAAATATATTTCTTTTATCTCATATAAAATGTAAACAACACTGTATATAATGTATGGTTGTTTTCAGTCATCTTGCAAAGAGTACATATGTTATGAAGATATATTGTTTTTCAATTGTGGTGGTGGTGGTGGGGGGGGGAGGTTGTCAAAATTTATGAGATAGGTAAGGTGTCACCATGGAAAAAGTGACTTCTTTAAAGTAGAACACATTAAAAAATTATTTTTTGAAGGCAATAGTGGCGACTTGTGACTTAAAAAGTGGGTGAAGCAGATTCAGCAGCAAAATTTCCCTTCCTCTTCAATAACGGACATCTTCAAAACACATCACACTATTGATACAAGTGTTATCAAATATTATCTAAAAATAGCCAAACAAGTCTGAAAAATTTGCCAAATATTAATAATAACCTATTTAACCGATAACTTTAGGATAATATTTAAGTATTTATTGTACATATTCTTTTTCTTATAGTTTATATTTCCTTAAGAACAGAAACGAGGAGGTCCTTGATAGGAAGGGGAAAATTGTCACAAATATCAGCGCTATATTATAGTTTGAAGTATACAAAGTTTTTTCCATGTTAACTGAATGTGACATTATCCAATCTGTTTTCAATCCACATTAGCTTGGATAATAGGGACTCTATTGTATTTATGTTTTTGCAAAATGAATGCATTCCTTTTCTTCGATGAATTTATTAATTATTATTTTTAGTATTTTTTTGTTCAATTGTATAAATTATCAATAAGTTTTCACTTGTCATTTTTAAACTGATCATTGGGAATACACAGGGGCTGATTGTCATTATCACGTTTTGAAAAAAAAAAATTCAATTTGGCGATCATGAATTCTGACGATGTCAAAATAAAAAATTATGGTTTACTAATTGTAATGAAAACTACTTTTCCAAAACAATGATCTTTGGAATTTATAAATTATATCAAATTTTTCAAATAGAAAGTCAAAATAAAATTTAGCAGATAAAAACACCATTTTACGAAAGATTTCATTTGATAAAAGTAATCAAAACTCCAGAGTAACCCCTGGAAATACATAAAAAATCTATATTATACTAATTGCCAAGTGTCCGTCTGTTTATCTGTCATGCTTTTTTTAGGCACTTCTCAAATAGATAGACTTGCAACCTGGTACATGGCTCGATCGTTCAATAAAAACCCCTGAAAAAAATCTTATTTTCCGAAGAGAGGGTGATCCACACCAAAACGTTTGAAAAGTGAAATGATAAAAAAAGCATGCTTTGCGATAACATGGACTTCAAATTTGGTGTACAGGTAAATCGTTCGAAAGGAAAAAAGTGTATAATTTCAGATTTCCAATATTTTCTACTTAAGGGGGTGCCGCACAGGTAAATCGTTCGAAAGAAAAAAAGGTTTTAATTTCAGATTTCCAATATTTTCTACTTAAGGGGGTGCCGCACACCAAAATGTTCGATTTGCCGAATAAATGAGAAACAACTCCTTTAAAATTTTATAAAGGCTTGAAATTTGGTATATGGTGCAAATCATTTAATGAAAACACCCAACATGAATATAGTGATATGATAGACGAATATAGGTTAATTGATAAAAAAAAAAACACGCTTCAGAATGAGAAATATTTCAAATCTGGTGTATGGGAAGATAGTTTGGAAGGGAAAAAGTGTACAATTTCAGTTTTCCAATATTTTCTACTTTAGGGAGTGCGGCACACCAAAATGTTCAATTTTCGGAATAAAAGAGAAATGCCACTTTAAAACGTGATAGAGGCTTGATATTTGGTATATGGGTGAATCATCTGATAGAAAACTCAAGAAGAATGGGTTTTTTTAAAAATGTATATTTAAGGGGGTGGATACTCCACACAAAAACATTCGAAAGGTGAAATGATATAAAAGGCATACTTTGCGATAAGATAACTTCAAATTTGATGCATGGGTAAATAGTTGGGAAGGAAGAAAGTGGCAATTTCAGTATTCCAACATTAGCTATTGTAGGGGGTGCGGCTCACTACAACATTCGATTTGATGAACAAATGAGAAATGCCTCTTTTACAATGTGATAGAGGCTTGAAATTTAGTAGATGGGCTAATCATTTGATAAAAAACCCAAGATGAATACGGCTTTTCAAAAATGTTCATTTAAGGGGGGGGGGGCTTTACACAGAAAAACATTCGAAAGGTGAAGGGATAGAAAAACGTGTTCACGCGGAGTACGATCATGTTAAACATGTGGGTCCGTAAGTCCTTCCGAGAGGTTGGTGGTAGGGGAAGGAGGGTACGGTCCCTGTGGATGCCTCCCCCACTGGGTTCCGGTCTAAATTGGGTGGCACTTCCCGGCTGTCCAAACTGTTACCTTACACCTTTCTGGTAGGTCGGACGGTCTGGGTTTCAACAACAACAACATTTTGTATACGGGTAGATAGTTTGAAAATATATGTCAAATAAATGTGAAACACGAATTATTAAACTATTTACATTATTCAGGGGTAGCTTATTTGTGAGATCGTTGATTTTTAACAGGTATTCAACTAGTGTTTATTGCTAAATGTTGTAAACAAATGCTGAAAATATATAATACCCATCAACCATTGAAACTATGTATGAACTGTTAGATATATGCAGAGACACAATATCACATAGGCAACTGTTTAGGAAATTTATATTTTGATTCACATTTCACTGTCCATCCAAGAATTATTTTCAGTTGTCCCCATGGGGATGATTGATATTCATATTTATAAGCATAGCAAGGTACGAGCAGAGTTTCCTTACCATTTACTCAAATATGTTTCTGTTACTGGCCCTGTTTCTCAATTACTCTTTTACCAAATTGGCGAAATATGTAACATTTTTATAAAATTCATAAAGTTATCGGTTATGATAAAGCTTGAATTTCAAAATTCGACATTGGATGATACAATTTTTACTACACTGTCAGAATACTATAGATATATTGTAAGTAAAGAAATAATAAATACTTATAGAAAAGGGAAACAAATATGCTTTATTTTCATTATAAACAATAAAAATATACATAACATATATGTATATACATACTGCAAGGAAAGCAAATAATGGTCTCTAATTGTCTTCGTTCCTCAATAAAAATTAAAAAGTATCAAAACGTAGACCACATAATAAAAAAAATCGATGCTGCCCAAGTAAGACATCATTTAGATTTATAATTGAAATCATGCACAAAAGAATTATCAATACGATATTAAAATATATACATGCAAAAAAATAAGACAATGATACAATTGAAATAAAAAGACAAATTTAAATGAATTAAATAGCGTAAGTGAAATAATTCTTATCCTTATCTCATAAAGATTAGAGCTATTATAAAGCGCAATTCTCGAGTCGACTTTCCATATGTTCCTGGACTAGTGTGGATGCTAATAACTTCGCAAATACAGACTTTTCCTTTATTTCCTCATTATCCTTGTAGCACTGATGTAAAACGTATGAATTTATTATTGAAACATCCAGAATGCGGGAAAAAACAGCTAAAGGCCATCTGCATGTGTGACGACTTGAGGAATGTTTGGAGCATTTCTCATCAAGACTATCTATTCCACCTTTGTTTGCATTATAATATGCGATAATTTCAGGTTTCTGCGTTTCAATATCAGTTTAAATTCTGTCATGCATTGAAGAGATGAGTACTGCTGCTTTACCTTTCCTGTTGATATGCGAAATTATTCTAAATTCCTCTCGAAAGCCATATAATGTTGATCCAACTTCTCTTGTTTTATTAGGTAAAAATTTGGGTGGAATTTCTCTTTTGTTTTCTTTTCATTGTACCGATGTAAGTTAGCTTGTTTTTCAATAGGATGTCTACAAGTTCTATGAACGAGAACCAATTATCCGCAGTAACATTTTGATTTGCTCCAAAAATAGGTTGAACAAGGTGCAAAACAGACTACGTTGGTTTAGAAAATTTTCTGTATTCAGACTGTAGCCCAATTCGGTCAGAGTCTTTTTACCACAATATATGTAGGCATTGTAAAGATACCTCATAAAACTGGCACTTTTATGATTATATTGTGTTTTTATTGTTCGTGACGAGGGTCGAACTTCTGAAACAGACCATCGGTACTGATGTTTTTCATATATATATTTAATATCCACTAAGTTTTCATTATTTCTTATCTCTCCATTTTCACCCGATTTTTCTGACAACGTTGAATCACTTTCATGTTCGGAATTTATATATTCATCTTCTAAAATACTATCTATATCACTAACATCCTTTCCAACTTCATTAACCCATCGCAAAATAGTCTCTTCAAAGTCTTTATCACCATACTCGTTTTGACGATCCCGTCATGTAGATATTTCACAGGAAAAAAATTACGTAAACAGAAACGTACCGTCTAGCAGACTGCATCTAATAAAAATATTTTTTTCTTTCAATAACTAAGAATGTGCAAGTGTTGCAAATGAGGTGGGAGGGAGAGGACTAATAGCGTAACAATTAGGTGGAGTGATAAGATTGAGGACAAGTTCATTTTTGTGTAAAGGGTAGATTTGTAAATGCAGCAGTCTCCCAGACGGCAAGTTTCCGGTTAATGTTATTAATGAGAAAATAGAGCTTACCTTTGAATATTTTGAAACTTGCTAGTTCTAGGTATTAACAAAATCCACTTTTTTTAGTTCTTCATTAACAGGAAATTTAAAGCTGCTAACTTTGGAACCATTTTTATAATAAAACAACCAGGAACGACATCAGGAACGCACTTGGCATTTTTAGTTATTAAAATTCAATGAATTATAATAAAAACTAAATAATTTAAAAAGAATAATCAAAATATAAAAGTAAGCCGTAAATCTGTTACGAACAATATAATATTAAATATACTTCTTTATGAAAGCACTAAATAAGCTTTACATTTGAATATACAACAGAGCATGCCCTTTAGTCATGAAAAAGCCTACCAAGAAATCTAACTACTATGTTCAGGTTTTTCATATACGCTAAACAATAGAGTTAGGTCACTAGGATTTAGCTTAAATATATGCAACTACTGCTATTAATACTCCAAATTCCTTGGCAAACAAAGTAAGGAGCATAAAGTATACTCCACATTCACAATTCCAACATAAACTGCAGATCAGACAAAATTAAATATCGATGGCAAAAAATTTCTAAATAATAAATAAATATAAGTGAAGCCTAATAAATAAACAAGCTAAACACTTTTTAGATAGAAAATGTTTTGAGATAGCAATTCAATATTCATATATGCTATGAACATTAAATGAAAACAAATTCAAAATATCACAGGGTTACCGACAGAAATTACGTAAAACAATAGCGTATGCATAGAAAGACAGTCAAAGCTTTAATAAATGATAAAATACAAAAGTATAAAACACGATAAATTACAAAACTCTGCCCCTACATTTCCGTTAACATATACTACGAACATTGAATGACAAGGCTTAACGTATGATGCAAGAAAAATGATAAAAACTGCAAAAATTACCAAAAAATTTAATTTTTTTTTTGGCAGCGACTGTCAGAAACATTAACGAACACATAGTAAAACAGACATACCTGTAATGGCTATGAAATAATGAAAAAATATCCAATCTTCTGGAGATACCCTATGTCGCTCATACGTTTAGCATTAGCAAGCACAATTTCCTAACACCCTTTCCGATGACGTAGGAGGTTTGGTTTATGACCCCTGTATGGCCTCTTTAGATCTCGAAGGTGACGGATGAACACGTCACCTTCGTGAACTAAAGATCTCGAACCATGGAGTTAGAAGTAAGGAGGAAAATCTTCTATGGGTGCAAGGCGTTAAAATACCATAATGCTTTGAGAATTATATCTACGCGCCGCTAGTGCTGCTTAAGTAGTTCGAGATACTGGTGTTGCCATTTCTGCACAGATAAATGTTATAAAAATGTGAATGAAATGAAAATGTAATGACAATTAATACATCACAAATATTTATCATGTACATATCATTTTTCTCTATTTAAAACTATTTAGATTTACTAATTTGAAGTTAGATTTACCCGTATAAATGCAAATTCGGATAACAAAGTGTGTACACCTTCATTATTTGTTGAAAATGGAAGAATTTGTATCGTTATAGATAATTAAAGTAATTATATTGCAAAAATTTGACAAGAAAAAAATAATTTTTATTCTGTAATTTAATCTTTAATCTGCAAGCATTCTGCAATTTGGCAACGAAGCATTTTAGCCAATGACATCAACATCTTTTGCATTTTGATTGGATACTACACCGATGGCGGGATTAATTTTTTGATTCGTCTGCTTGTTTACATTTTGTTTGTTTCTGTCATTTCTAGCTTAATGTCTTCTGTTCACATGTGAAACAATAGGCATAATTAATTGATTACGTTTCACATCTCTCTAATTACGTATAGACGATGTCACTGTTTTGTTCCTGGTTGTAAAACAGGCTACAATGTAAATCGAGCAAAACTTAAAGCTGAAGGAAAAATAAATTTGAGTTTGTTTCAAACTCTCATACATTTACTGTACTTTGTTCTGTTCAATATTTCTCTTTAATAAAAATAATTTTAAGAACACTTTTGTCAGGAAAACCATAAAACTGGTTGTAGTAGTATATTATAAAATTCAACTTTAAGAGATTTGAATCTGTTTCTGCAGGGTAAACTGTAACAAATTATAGTTAAAGTATTCTATAAATAGTTAAATTACCAGTATATATATGTATATTGACTTCAATTTATGCTTATCTTTGCGAGATGTTGAAAATAGGCATGTTAATAGGTAGTAATAATATACAATATGTAATTACAGTTAATAACATTGGCAGCATATAGTTAATACTTGGTATTTGATTAGGCAAAAGCTAATAGGTGTTAGTGGATATTAGTTGAATATTTAAGAATAACACTCAAAGCCTCCCCACCTTCATATTAAAGTACATGATCTTGTCATTAAAAAGCTCCCTTCCTCTAAATAAAAATTACTGTATTTTATGTATATTTTCACTCATAATTCAATTGTGTAGCGTGCAACTTGTAGTTTTGTGAAAATTATAGCTATTTATCATGGGTGTCCATAGGGAACTGCAAGAGGGGGCACTTGCCTCTCTCCCCCCGGGACATTCAAGGTCACAAAGATGGACATAAATCTAGTGAATGTTGTACGTCTTATCCTTGAGTTTTCCCCACTGACATCAGTGGTCTGCCTCCCTAGCACTCTGGAAAAAGTTCTATGGGCAGCGTCCATACTGTTTAAATTTATACTCTTTCCATGCACAGAAATTTGTTTAAAAGTTTAATTCATATCTTACACAAAAAAGTGGGAAAAGGTGCACATTAAGATATTTTTATTGCTCAAAATAAAGTATATTCTGCATATTTTGATGCAGTCCTTATACTTCTGATGATGTCCTTATACTTTTTTCTCGTGTTCTCAGTGCAGCGATCAACATTGCTAATCACTGCATTGAGAGCATGATTTCATGCTTTGAGAACAAACACCTCCACCACAGCTGGTGGGAGGTTCTGTGACTATGGTTTTCCCTCTTGTAAAAATTATATTTTATCAACTTGACATTCTTGTGGATAGTTGATATTTAAAATGCTAGTACTTTTTCATTACAATTAATAGTAAACTGCCAAAATATTGACAACTGTTATGTTACTAAATTTTAATATCTAGTTTGCTCTTAAAAATATATTTATTCTCGGTTCGCATTGTATTTTGAACTAATAGGTATGAATAATTTCAAATTTATTTTGTATTTATATGTACCAATTAAGATTTTAGCAGTAAGTTACATTTCAGTTCATTTGTGTTCAGTGTTTAAATGTATAACCTGCATTTTGTTATATGTATTTTTCAACAGCCAAAATAATACAGCAGTATCCTTTGCCTAGCTGACAAATTTTGTTTAAGGAATAATTAGATATTTCATTACATATTCAGAAGTTGTATACATTTTATTTACATATGCTAAGAAGAATGTTGAAGTCATAATTATGGGCATATATTTTTATACATGAAGAATTTGGTTTTTGCCTCAGTTTCGGTTTTAATTGGTTGCATAATTCATTAAAAACGATTCCTAAGGGTTGGTGCAGTAGACAAAAGCATCTCCTTAATTAATATTTCAACTGTCTACACGTAGCTAATATGGAGCCCTGAATGGTTTACTGGTATGCAAAAAATGTACTAAAGAATATCTCATCTTTCTAAATATCATGTCTTATGTTTGAAAGTAATGCATCACACTATATTTAGAATGTTTTGTTATAATTATCAACCCTTTGTAAGAATAATAGGCAGTTCTTTTTTTGTTGTTGTTGTTCTTTCACTTTATAATCAGTGCAATAATTTATTCTTAAAATACTTCTCAAAGTGTATTTGTTAAAATCTAATGCACACATTTCACATTACTCATCAAACTGCCATATTGTTTGAATTTTTATAGGTAGGAAAAGTTAAAGGGGACGTTACGTTAAAATGTAAAAAATAGCCAAATTATTATCTTTTCACACTTTAAGTAGTTCATGTATATTTTGTTTAAAATCTGTTTAGGCTAATTTGTATATGTGTCATGCTGTTCTGTGTGTTTGTCGCTGACCTATGCAACTTCCGTATTAATCATTGTTTAAATAAACCTGGTTCAATTATTCACATTCCTTCTAAAAGTTTTAGTGGAAAATAGTATATTTTTATAGTCATTAATTTCTGTTTAGTCTTAAAAATTGGAAAAGTTCATTTATGTCTAACATGTTTTTTTAAAATCCTGCATTTGTAATTCATATTAAGTATATTTATTTTTGGATACCATTGCATACTTTTATTTGAATTCTTTGTTTTTGCATATCCATAACTAAAAAAAGTACCCACTAATTTATCCCCATAAAATTTAAGCACTTTTAAGTTTATATTCCTTAAGTGTTACAATTACATTTATTTATTTTCCTTAAGTGTTACAATTTTAGGAATGTTGCAGTGTTCCATGCTGGCAAGTTATCATTTCCAAATCCATGGCTGGCAAGTTTCCTGTTTAAAATGTTATTCTACAGTTAATCTAGTTAGGTTAAAAATATTATTTAATATTTTGAAATAAATTATCTTTTCACCTACTGTTAATCTGTTTAAAATGTTAAATAATTTAAGTTGATAATTTGAACAAAGTATTGTTGATATTTTTATATACCCTTTGCATCTATTGTTTGTTGTGCACAATAATTAGTATATATACTAGCCGAATACCCATTGGAAATCAATGGTCTCACAATAAGCAGCCTCTGAATAATGTGAAATTTTGAATAATTCGTGTTCCACATTTATTTGGCTAATCGATTATTTTGGTGTGCAGAAATCTTTAGAGGGTAAAGAAGTAAATATTGGAAAACTTAAATTGTGCACTTCTTCCTTTCGAACTATCTACACGTACACCAAGTTTCTATCTCGTCCCAAAGCAAACTATTTTATCATTTCCAATTTCAAACATTTTTCTGTAGAGCGCACCCATAAATGAACATTTTTGAAAAACTTAGTTCGTCTTGGGTTTTTTATCAGATTGGCCCATATACCAAATATCACACCTTTATCACATTTAAAAGGAAGCGTGTCTCATATATTCAGACAATTAAATATATTGGTGTGCAGCACCCCTTAAAGTAGCAAATATTGGAAATCTGTCATTGCACACTTTCTTCCTTTCAAACTATCTACTCGTACACCAAATCTGAAGTCTCTATTCTATCGTACAGCATGTTTTTCCTATCACTTCACCTTTCGAACGTTTTTCTGTGTAGCACACCCTTAAATAAACATTTTTGAAAATCCGTATTCATCTCGTTTTTTTTTATCAAATGTATGCCTGTATACTAAATTTCAAGCTTTTATCACACTATAAAGGAGACATTTTTCATTAGTTCATCAAATTGAATATTTTAGTGAGTGCCCCCCCCCCTCACACACAATAGCAAATATTGGAAAACTGAAATTCCATGCTTTCCTTCTTTCTAACTATTTACCCGTACACCAAATTTGAAGTCTATCTCATCGCGAAGTATGCTTTTTCTATTATTTCACATTTCGAATGTTTTTATGTGAAGTACCTACCCCCTAAGTATACATTTTTGAAAAACTCCATTCTTCTTGGGTTTTCTATCAGATGATTCGCCCATATACCAAATATCAAGTCTCAATTATGTTTTAAAAGGGGTGTTTCTCCTTTATTCCGAAAATTGAACATTTTGTGGTCAGGCACCCCTAAAGTAGAAAATAATGAAAAACTGAAATTGTACACTTTCTTCCTTCCAAACTATCTACCCATACACCACATTTGAAAAATCTATCTCATCCCAAAGCATGTTTTTTTATCAATTCACATTTCGAATGCTTTTCTCTGGAGCACCCCCTTCAACAAACATTTTTGAAAAACTATATTCGTCTTGGGTGCTTTCATTAAATGGTTAGCCCATATACCAAATTTCAAACCTCTATCAAATTTTAAAGGATCTGTTTCTTATTTATTCAGCAAATCAAACATTTTGGTGTGCGGCACCCCCTTTAGTAGAAAATATTGGAAATCTGAAATTGCACATTTTCTTCCTTTCAAAAAATTTACCTATACACTAAATTTGAAGTCTGTCTCTCATCGCAAAGCATGCTTTTGTAACATTTCACTTTTCGAACGTTTTGGTGTGAAGCACCCTCTCTACAGAACACATTTGGGAAATACAATTTTTCCAGATGATTTTATCGAATGATTGACTTGTGTACCAAATTACAAGTCTCTATCTATTCGGGAAGTGCCTAAAAGCGTGACAGACTGACAAACACTTGGTAATTAGTATGTAGAGATTGTTTCATTTCAAATAATGCAATTATAAATTTTTTAATTATGTTTTGTATTCATCCTTTTCATCGAGTATGCAAAAATAATGCAAATTATGGGTTTAAAAGAAATATATCATAGAAGTAATAGTATGAATAATATGTATATTGTATATATATATATTTTAAGTAAATATAATATACTAGCTGTCCCATGCAGAGCATCTGCTCTCTAGTGTCTGGTAACTTACTACTAAGTCTCTGGAGTGAGTCTTCAACTTTTTCAAACATTATTCCATAGTATTTAGTTCTATTTGTCTCACAATCATTATCAGAATAAAAGTATAGCTCTTGCATTCCTAATGTCCATGGACAAATGTGGACTAATTATTATATGACATCCACAATTCTGCGAACTTAATAACTTCAATGTCTAATTACATTTAAGAACTAAAAAAAAATCAAAAAATAAGTAACTAATGACTGGCATAATCTTGTAACTGTATATTTTTATTTTGTTGTTTTCATATGGGACAATTCATGTAATATAATTCACATAACTGCTTGCATAAAAAAGCAGCATATTGCAAGTTCAAGTTGTAAAATGGAAAAATAGTATATATATGGCTGGATATCTGATAATTGTCAATTTTGTGTCCCTTGAGTTTTAAATAAATAAGGTAGATATTTTTTTTTAGTATTTGTTTAGAATACAATCTTTTCCACATATTTTTCAACAAAAAATACTTTTCCATAGTATTACATGCACTTTTGACTTCAAATGCAAATAAAATGTGGTGAATTGAAACATTGTACAAATATATTTTGAATAAAAATGCAAATTTTTCATTTCTGTCACTGTATACCCAGGGATGTGTTTTCATCTTCTAATTACACCAGTAAAAACTTACACAATGGAAATTGGGTGAAGTTTAAGAAATTATATATTGACTTGTGAAAAAAATATTTTTATAAAATTTTTATATTATTTAGTGAAATTGCTGAAACACATTTGTCTCTGAGAATCTATAACATTACGATATTGCCCAAAAAATCATCCTGTTCATCCATTAGATGGCGACATAGCAGCTGACCTAAAATTATTTTAAGTCAGTTGAAGAACACTAGTTTTGTTCCATATATGTTTGAAGGTTTAGGATTTTGCTATTAACAGATAAGATAAAAACACAATTTTATTACTCATTTTGATATATATTAACTGTCATTTCTGACATGTATTTAATTATTTTTAACAGCAATGAAGATTTTAAAATACTATACCTCCTTTTAGTGTATAATTTATTTCCCAATGTTAGTTCAAATTTTGGTGCTCAACAACCCTTACACGTTCATTTCTGACATGGTAATGTAATGATGAAATTCTATTAGCCATGTTTAACGGCTGCATTATTTGATTTCTGTCATTGTTATTTCAATCACTGTTAATCTTGGAAATACGAATTGTATGGCGATGCATCTCCCAGTACTTAATATTGCCATAACTTGTGGCTTTATATTTTAACACCTTAAATCTGTATAGAAAGAGCAATATTCTGGAGTTCTATATTGAATGACGACCTCGGATACTGAAAATGAAACCAGATATTGGACCCATTTCTACAACAGTGGAGAATTCTAGTGCTTTAAGTTGCGTATGACATGAGACACTGAAAGTGAAGCTGGATATTGAATTCATTTTTATTTATTTACAACACAACAATAGATGTTATAATATATCCTTTTGTGTTGTGGCTATGCAGACAGTGATAGAGCGTTGTATTCTATTATAGTACATATTCCATGAATAAATCAGTTTTTAAATTACTTATGTGCAGAACACTCAAGGGCCTCACTAATATTTATAAACACAGTTGTTTAAAAAGAAATATTGAATAAAAAATCATAATCTTGTATGAGCTGAAACTGGTCCAAAAGAAAAAAATTTCAAAATAATTATATGCAATACCCCTTTCTCATTTCATGCCCTGAAACGGTCTCTCTCCCTCCACTCTATGATGATACATCTTTTGGATGTGCCAACTAATGATATAACACATTTAGTTAGTGATATCTTGATAGAGCAGACCCCTATACAACACCCCTTTCTCATTTCATGCCCTGAAACTGTCTCGCTCCACTCCACTCTATGATGATATATCATTAGTTGGCACCTCCAAAAGATGTAACACATTTAGTTAGTGATATCTTGATAGAGCAGACCATTCTAAAAGAATTCAAATACTCCAACTCTTTAGTAAAACTGATAAAATATGAATTTACTATATATATATATTCTAAATGTGATTAATACTACTGCACTCCAATGCTGAGTATATGTAATTTACATGCAACACTTTTCCAATCAAATGGAGATCTTTTAAAATAAATTGCTCTAATGCTTTAAAAATGAATGTAAAGTAACATGTGCAATTTGATACAAAATTTGCAACATATGAGTTTGAGAAACAAAATCAATCTCCTTTTTCGGGATAAAAACACAGAACAACCACACACACTCTAAAAGTTAAAAAGCACATTTAAAATAAAATAATTTTATTTCATACTATTGCACAAATGATGTAACAAATTATATGTACCTTTGTTCAATACGCGGAAAAAATTTTCGATTACAAAAACTTAAATTATCTTTGAATTTCCCTATCCATGTAAAATCAAAATATACATATTTTGTTTAAAAGTGAAAACACAATATAGTTCGACATGCATTAAAGTAAATTGACAAATACTTTTTTTAGCAATCATTTGTACCAGCAAATGCTCTAAATTAACTAAAACGTCAACATCACATTCAGCTATAAACAGAACATCAGCTCGATTGTTATGATTGCTATTTCCTATTTTTACGATATATACATAAGAATGTATTCCATCTATAAAGTATGGATGGGACAGTTTTTGAATAATAATAATTAATTTATCTAAAAGAATTAAATACTAGATTGAAGAAAATAGACATACCTCTAAAAACTTGTGTTGATCTAAATTTAAATCATTGACATCCCAATATTGCGCCAAAGTCCGAAATAATTTTTCATTTTCCTGCTTTTGCCACATCAAATGACGTCATGTTTAGACGCAATGCGCATGACACTTCTCGCAAATGAATGAGTTATTTTAAAATTTAAAAAAATATATTTCCCAACTATTTTTCCCGTGAATTAGTGCATAGAAATTTTCTTCATTGTTTGAACTATAATATACATTGAGCCGCTAATTCATTTCTTCGAAATAAACAGTTTAAATAAATTTTATTTAATGCAAACCAGCTTTTTGCCGTAGAACTGCATACAATGTATAACGTCAGAACACTCACTAGCGCCCCCTGAATTACTGTCTCAAATGGTTTTGGCGTTTTCTCAACATGCAGATTTCCCTCCTTACTTCTAACTCCATGTCTCGAACTTTAGCTGTGAACTTTAGATCTCGAAGGTGACGGATGATCATCTCTTTCAAATTTCGATCCTCTTGTAGTTAAAATTAAAGTACTTATTTATATATTTCTGCGATAGGGCCTTCTGTTAACGATTCTGTACCATTAACGAACTGGTATTGGATTTGGATATAAAGAGAAAAGCAGACAAACCGTTTAAGGAACTCATTTAATAACTTCCAGATTCTGCACTAATTATATCTATTCTATAAGTGTTACTCTCATAGTACCAGCAAAATTACAATTACGGACACATTGAAAGTAAAATATGTGTAAAACATAGGGCCATATCACTACTCTATTCTGGAACTCTTAATTTTGTTTTATATTGTTGATTGCTGAATAGACATATGTCTACAGTGGTGAAAAACCTGTATTTAGTGAATTTGGAAGAAAGATCCCAAATACACGAATGCTTTGAAAATTTAGTATACAGGTTATACTAATAATTAAAATAATTAAAAAATAATTAATAATAATTAAAATAGTAGGTTGCATTTTAGTAACAGAAAGATAGATTTGGCCAATTTTCAAGCTAGGTAACACTGAACTATAAACTAGATTATCATATAGGCCTTGATCACCAAACAACCTGTATATGAAATGAGGCTAAGATGTAATATTAAAATGCTACCTGATTTATTTTGAATAGAATGGTATAATAGTGAATGGATGTTAATGTCTGATATTCAACACCCTGTAAATTGGAAGAAATTCAATGAAAAGGTTTATTTCATTATTGATCTCTGTATTAGTCAGAAATCACTCACTTGTGAACCATGCTCTAAATTATTTAATTACATCTCATTTAACTTGTCATTTTTATTCCTATTAGTGAAACTCATTTATTTTTTGAAGGGACCGGAATATTTCAATAAAAAGCATTTCTTAATAAAATAAATCATTAGACATACTGGTTAAAAACCATTCATTCATCAGATATAACAAAAAGAAATTCATGAAATACCTCTCTTTACTGAATATATCTATACATACCCTAATTGAAAACTATTCATTGGTGTATGCCAGAAAGAAATTCTTTTGTTAAAAACATTGACCTAATTATTCATACCCATGTGCAATGCCCTAAAAAATGATTCATATGAAAAATATGCCGGAAAGGATTTAATAGAAATCTGATTTAACTGTTCATATCCATATATAGTTTGTTGAAAAACCATTCGCTTGTGAAGTGTTGAAAATCCAGAGCACACGACAGACCTGAAGGCTTACTCAGAAAGAATTTAAACTCAAAACCTCTTTGAATTGCCATATCCTTACTCATACCGGTAAAATGTCATGTACTTGCAAGGTGTGCCAGAAAGAATTTAATCGCAATATCACTATCGATTGGTATAACCATATTCATAGGTGAAAAATCATTTACATGTTAGATGTGCCATGTGCCTAGCACTATTTATTAGAAAGTGTAATCTGAATAATCATATCCATATACATACTGGCGATAAGCAATTCACTTGTGAAGTATTCCAGAAAGGATTTATTCAAAAGGCTCATTTAATCGAACATATCTGTATATATATTGGTGAAAAATTATTCACTTGTGAGTTTTGCTTAACATGATTTAATAGGAAGTACAATATGGAGAATCATATTCTTGTGCATAGTGGTGAAAAACCATTCACTTGTGAAATGTGCCAGAAAAAATTTACTCGAAAATCTCACTTGACTGATCATATCCGTGTACATACTGGTGAAAAGCCATTCACTTGTGAGGTGTGCCCGAAAAAATTTACTCAAAAGTATTATGTGACTAAACATATCTGTATACATGCTGATGGAAAGCCATTCACTTGTGAGGTGTGCCAGAAACAACTTATTAAAAGATCCAGTTTGAATAGGCATATGCTTATTCATACTGGTGAAAAGCCATTCTCTTGTGAGGTGTGCCAGGAAAAATTTAATCAAAAATCTAGCTTGACTAATCATATCCGTATACATACTGGAGAAAAGCCATTCTCTTGTGAGGTATGCCAGGAAACATTTAATCAAAAATCTAGCTTGACTAATCATATCCGTATACATACTGGAGAAAAGCCATTCTCTTGTGAGGTGTGCCAGAAAAAATTTAAACAAAAATCTTACTTGACTAAACATATCCGTATACATACTGGAGAAAAGCCATTCTCTTGTGAGGTGTGCCAGAAAAAATTTATTACGAGAACCAATTTGAATAGGCATATGCTTATTCATATTGGTGAAAAGCCATTCACTTTTGAAGTGTGCCAGAAAAAATTTAATAAAATGTCTAGCTTGACTGATCATATCCGTATACATACTGGTGAAAAGTCATTCACTTGTGAAGTGTGTCATAAAAGTTTTACTGGCAGAACAAATTTGAATAGTCATATGCTGATTCATACTGGTGAAAAGCTATTTACTTGTGAGGTGTGCCAGAAAAAATTTAATCAAAAATCTCATCTGATTAATCATATCCGTGTACATGCTGGTATAAAGCCATTCATTTGTGAGGTGTGCCAAAAAAAATTTACTAACAGAACCAATTTGAATAGGCATATACTTATTCATACTGGTGAAAAGCCATTCACTTGTGAGGTGTGCCAGAAAAAATTTACTCAAAAGTCTTATGTGACTAAACATAACTGTATACATGCTGATGTAAAGCCATTCACTTGTGAGGTGTGCCAGAAACAACTTATTAAAAGAACCAGTTTGAATAGGCATATGCTTGTTCATACTGGTGAAAAGCCATTTACTTGTGAGTTGTGCCAGAAAAAATTTAATCAAAAATCTCATCTGATTAATCATATTTGTGTACATGCTGGTATAAAGCCATTCATTTGTGAGGTGTGCCAAAAAAAATTTACTAACAGAACCAATTTGAATAGGCATATACTTATTCATACTGGTGAAAAGCCATTCACTTGTGAGGTGTGCCAGAAAAAATTTACTCAAAAGTATTATGTGACTAAACATAACTGTATACATGCTGATGTAAAGCCATTCACTTGTGAGGTGTGCCAGAAACAACTTATTAAAAGAACCAGTTTGAATAGGCATATGCTTGTTCATACTGGTGAAAAGCCATTTACTTGTGAGTTGTGCCAGAAAAAATTTAATCAAAAATCTCATCTGATTAATCATATCCGTGTACATGCTGGTATAAAGCCATTCATTTGTGAGGTGTGCCAAAAAAAATTTACTAACAGAACCAGTTTGAATAGGCATATGCTTGTTCATACTGGTGAAAAGCCATTCACTTGTGAGGTGTGCCAGAAAAAATTTACTAACAGAACCATTTTGAATAGGCATATACTTATTCATACTGGTGAAAAGCCATTCACTTGTGAAATGTGCCAAAAAAAATTTAATAAAAAGTCTAACTTGACTGATCATATCCGTATACATACTGGTGAAAAACCATTCGTTTGTGAGGTGTGTCAGAGAAAGTTTAATCAAAAGTCTCATCTGACTAATCATATTCGTATACATACTGATGAAAAGCCATTCACTTGTTAGGTGTGTCATAAAAGTTTTACTGGCAAAACCAGTTTGATTAAGCATATGCTTACTCATACTGGTGAAAAGCCATTCACTTGTGAGGTGTGCCAGAAACAATTTAATAACAGAACCAGTTTGAATAGGCATATTCTTGTTCATACTGCTTAAAAGCCATTTACTTGTGAGGTGTGCCAGAAAAAATTTAATCAAACGTCTCGTGTGACTAAACATATCCATATACATGCTGATGGAAAGCCATTCTATTGTGAGGTGTGCCAGAAAAAATTTAATCAAAAGTTTCATCTGATTAATCATATCCATATACATGCTGATGTAAAGCCATTCACTTGTGAGATGTGCCAAAAAATTTAATGAAAAGTCTTAACTTGACGAATCATATCCATATGCATACTGGTGAAACGCCATTCTCTTGTGAGGTGTGTTGTTGTTGTTGAGACCCAGACCATCCGACCTACCAGAAAGGTGTAAGTTAACTGTTTGGACAGCCGGGAAGTGCCACCCAATTTAGACCGGAACCCAGTGGGGGAGGCATCCACAGGGACCGTACCCTCCTTCCCCTACCACCAACCTCCCGGAAGGACTTACGGACCCACATGTTTAACATGATCGTTCTCCGCGTGAACACGGCGGCAGTTTTGGAAGTGGCTGGAATCGAACCCGGGCCTACCGAGTGCAACTCCAGCGCGCTAACCAATGGGCTACCGCACCCCTTGTGAGGTGTGTTGTTGTTGAAACCCAGACCGTCCTACCTACCAGAAAGGTGTAAGGTATCTGTTTGGATGGTCGGGAAGTGCCACCCAATTTAGACCGGAACCCAGTGGAGGAGGCATCCACAGGGACCGTACCCTCCTTCCCCAACCACCAACCTCTCGGAAGGACTTTCGGACCCACATGTTTAACGTGTTCGTACTCCGCATGAACACGGCGGCAGTTTTGGCAGTGACATCTGACTTGACTTATTCATAAACATACTGGTGAAAAGCCATTCATTTGTGAGTTATGCCATAACACATTTAAACACAGTGCCAGTTTGAATAATCATAGGCTTACTCATACTAGTGAAATGCCATTCAGTTGTGAAATATGCCAGAAAAAATTTAATCAACAGTCTTCCTTGACTGATCAATTACTTATACATTCTGATGAAAAGCCATTCACCAGCGAAGTGTGCCAGAAAAAATTTACTCAAAAGGATCATTTGACTGAACATAGCCATATACATACTGATGAAAGCCATTCACTTGTGAAGTTTGTCAGAAAAAATTTAATCAAAAATCTTACTTGATTAATCATATCCATATACATACTATTGGAACGCCATTCACATGCGAGGTGTGCCAGAAAAAATGTAATCGAAAGTCTTCTTTACTTATCAGTATACATCAGTGCTCAACACATTTCTCTTCAGTCTAGGAGTCAAGTCAAAAAGGAGCCAGCTTTATATTTTATGGTGTTTTGAATTTTGATTATTGTTTGTTATAAAGAGCTTATGATAAATAATTACACTAACATAATTGCGCATAGAGGTAAACACTAATCCTTAAAATATTTTTATTTAATTATTTTAAATTTTAATTTATTAAGAAATTAAAAGTAATATATATATAAAAATATTTAATTTTTTAAGTATTTTCAAATTTGTGCACATATGAAATCATATTGTACTTTGCTTTCACTAAACATGTACAATTTGGTATGCCTCGACATTAATTTTTTTAAATTCAAATTAGTTTCTTATTTATTTTTTGTTTTACTATGGTTTTCACGTAAATACATTCCCGAGCGACAAAAAATAGTATTTCAGTGTGTCCATTTTAACACCAATGAAAATATAAAAAAATTCTCATTCTAACCAACTTTGAACAGAATCTATATCTTTAACCCTTTCCGGACGATCGATGTGTCGACTTCGAACTTGCATTCAAGGACGACTATCACACATCCGTGTTGAGGAAAAATGTACCCTAAAAGGCGACTTTCACGGATTCGCATTTTCAAATGAAACGTTCTTACTTGTATTTATTTGTCTACTAGATAGCTTTAAATGTCTATGCGAACATTAAAAGCTATGCCAATGTATTTTACAGATACTTGACCTTTACATAGGGGGATCCATTGAATTAATTCTCTATCTGGAGCATTGAAATGTGGTTTTGTAATATAAACAAACAGAGCACTTCTTGCAGCATCTACTGTTTTATAATTGAGTTTTGGTTCTTGTTTTGTTTTTTGCTTTATGATTTCATTGGTGAATCATAGGAATATAAGAGAGTATTTTATAAGCTTTGGTTTTAGAGGAATGTGCGGCAGTGAAATTATTAGATTATTTCGGATAAAAGAATGGCTGGTCCAGGACGTTTTCCTTCTGTGGAAGAATATGCTCATATGATAAACGAACTCTGCAGTAATGACGTGATGCAGATAGTAAAGATTCGTGGAACTGTGGTATTACTAAAAATAAATATTTAAATGCAAGTGATTCTTCAGATTCTGATCGTACTATTATTACAACGCCGCCAGCTTTAGTAGCTGTTTATGTGAATGATGTTTGGATGGGAGATTTGGAAGAGCTGAATTCTTTTGAGTTTTTGAGCGTACTTGGAATCAATCACAGTATTATGCCACCTAATTTAGATAAGGAAATTAATCTTATTAGCATATTTTTTGATGATGAATAGTGGAATTCATAGTAAAAATGCAACTGAGGAGTATTTTGTATTGAAATTCGTTTGAAAAATATACATCAAGTAGAAAATAAGTATTTTTTTTATTCCTGTAAAAAGTAGATTGCTGTGTTGAATAAGTGATTTTTAGTGAATTTATTTTGAGAGTTATGCTTAGTGCAAAATATTAGCCATCCATTGGGAACAGTTCGGAAGCAAAGCACTCTGTCCTTTGGGCCACGGTAGTTCCAGAATGCTGGCGTCAAGAAAGGGTTAATAGTTGAATTTTTGTGAATTTTTAAAATATATGATTTTTGCTTGCTGAACATATTAGGCGTTCAGCGGTACAGGATATTTCTGCAGAGTTTCTATCTTAACACCATTGATGCAGTGCTTCTTTTAAGCGGGTGTATATGTCAAAACGCTGTTTAGTTACAAATTCTTTGTGAGTTTCATTGGAATTGCAATCATCTTAAATTCCGGGCAATGCCGAGTACATTTTCTGGAACATTTCCATGACATATGTGCCAACTCTACTGAATTTGGCGGAAGACTCCTGATTTTTGAGTGTTTCTCCCGATTTCCCGCTTTTGAGGACACATCTCCGGATTTTAATGATTTTTTTTTAAAAATCCCTATGTTTAGGGATAATATCCCCAAAATTTTCCTTATAAAAGGGATTTTTTAGCTAAGTGGGAAATTTTTCTCTATTTGATCAAAAGTACGTCCTTAAGATTACAGATGCAGACATGAAAAACTGGATTTTGGACGGAGACTCCGGATTTTTCATTCCTTCTGGATTGCTAACGAAATTCTCCAGCTTTTTTTGTTTGAAATTTATTAATTAACCAGACATGGTATAATTCCTCGGAAACGCTGATTTTCTGCTTTTTTAGCACAGATTTCTACCATTCCCGGGATCGTAGCAAATCCATAATAAAATGCAGGGTAATGCCAATGAAATTAACATAGATTTACGGCCACATGTAATGTAAATTAAGATCTTGATCGCGTATTTTATGAAAGTATTAAACATACTTCTTCAAAGGCTGTCTAATTCAGCATAAATCGCTAAAATGTTATTTTGTTCATTAATTTCACATAAACACTGTAATTGCGCAATTTAGTTTGTTCTCATGAATCGCCAAGAGTGCAATAGTATCTTTACATCCATTTCAATCTTCTACATATTGCATTTTTGATTGACTAAACTAGCTTATTTTCATAATCTGATTAATTTTTATGGTTAATTTCTTAATTATTTTTGCATAAACAGTGCGATTGTGCAATGCAGTTACATTGTGTGAAATGCCGGGAGTACGTTAGTATCTTTTCCCATCCATCTCCATCATTTAAATGTTGCATATTAGATCAACTAAACCAGTTTATTTTCATATTATGGCTAATTATTAAGGTTAATTTTTTAATTATATTTGCATAATATAAATTTTTCTATTTTGAAAAATGGGTAGTATGAATTCTGGGAAGGGATATGGTATTAAAGCAATGATTTAGGCAAATAAAAGTAATGCAGCGTGTGAACGTATTTTTAGCTACCTACGAAAAATTAAGACTAGGTTTCGCACCTCAATATTTCTGATGATAACCTAGATAACTTGATCATTATGAAATGTAATTTAAATGGTA
The DNA here is from genome assembly GCA_951213105.1 of Amaurobius ferox. Classification (NCBI taxonomy): domain Eukaryota; kingdom Metazoa; phylum Arthropoda; class Arachnida; order Araneae; family Amaurobiidae; genus Amaurobius; species Amaurobius ferox. The sequence continues at coordinate 34,939,866 of OX578152.1, read as the reverse complement.
AATGCTATGAGCAGCAACTAGATAGTAAATTTTTATTAAAAGCCAAATCTGAAACTTTAAAAAAAAATAAAATGTAGCTGTCATAAAACTAGTCTTCTTTATTTCTTGTGTATATGTGCATTTATAAATATGTATATAATTCAAATTTAGGGGGGGGGGAATGGAGATGAGAAAAATCCCTATTTTTCCCTAAATGTATGTTATTTTTATACTGCAATGTTTGTTATGACATTGAAACACACAGTTTAAGAAATCTACTGAATTTTCTTCAGTGAGGGTTGGCAGGTATGCCATGATTTAAGATGAAAATCTCTGATAAAAACTGGACTTGAATTACAGCAAATTCGCAAAAATCAAAGAGCAATTCAACATTATGCTCACTTATAACAAAAATAAAATAAAACAATTTTGATGTTTGTGCACACACAGTTGAGCTATATACAAATGCTTATCTTAAATACCGGGTACATTTTCTCGTTGGTAATAATAAACCTATAACAGAAAGTCTTTTTTCATTACTCATAGTTAACAGTTCATATAATTAATGTTATTTTCATCATTTCTATCCGATGTGCGTAGAACAAAGAAACTCGTTAAACGTGATTGCTTTGTTGCTTTATCAGTTGCTTTATCAGTTTATTTGTTGCTTTTTGTCTGACAAATTGTGTTTCAATTTTAATACATTTTATAAATAAACAAATACACAAATTTTTATAAGATACAATTTTGTTAAATAAGCTTGCTTCAAAGCACATGTGACTCAGAAACTGACTACACTTGTGGCTCTTTCGATTCTGATAGTCTGTACCCCCACATGCCTTCCTTCGGTACTTGGTGTATATGACGTGACTCATTCATGGCACAGAAAAAGAGAAATTGCTTCTCAAAGGGTGCAGGTAAGATGATGGGCTATGGTCCGGTTTAGGATGGGGAGTTAGCTGTTCAGTATATCCCACATGAAATGAGGTACTGTGAAGCTGATTCCCACTTATATTTGTGAACTACGCATACTTGTGCCATCAGATAAATCTGAGTTTGCGCAGGAACTGGTTTTTCTGATATGATTCTCAGAGTATTGCTTTGCTAGCTTCATTTTAGTATTTCAAACGTCTTATTGTCCGAGAATATCTGATTGAACAAAATTTAAATTAGACTTAAATCCTTTAAAAAATGCATGAACCATTCAATTTAAAATTACCAGAACCCATAATTTTTTAAATCGGTGCCTATGGGTTAGATGGTCAGAATCCGCCTCCACATCCAAATTCTTTAATAATTTTTTTAAAATCATACAAAATCAGAACATACATTTGCATTTAGAAAACATTCTTTTTATAAGTAATTTATCATAAAAATGATGCTCATTTAAGAGCACTGGTGTAAACTGCTCTCGAGATATTACACATTTTTTGAATAAATATAACAGAAAGTTACATAAAATTAATTAAATATTATGAATTTTGAGAGCATTCTACCATTCAAAAATTTTCTGCGTTTTTCATTATAAAAGACGAGTATGCATTTTTTATAAAGGAAAATAATAAATCGTTTTCATTCAATATTTTGAATGGGTTATAATTATTTGTTCATTTTAAGAATTTCAAAATTAAAATGCTTCATTAGCTACAATGTAAGAGGTGATTAAAATTGTATTAATCAATTTCTGAGGCAAAATACAGTCTCATTTTATATGGCAAAATGACAGCTCACCCACACCAACCATATGAAAAGAGGCTTCTGTCTTCTATTTACTCGTACATAGGAGGATATATATAACTTGAAAAGAATCCTCTCACTTGATTTTTAATTTTGAATAAAGAGGATACAAAAGCATTTGAACTATGGAAGTATTTTTGTTTTCAGACTATGAATTCATTGAATGACTTGCAATAAGTTCAATTTGCCAGATCCTAGAAAAAGATTTAAAAATTTCTTAATTTAAAGTAAAATAAACTATCTTAATTTGTATCTCTCTTATAAATAAAAATGCACTTCAAAATTAAAGATAATGTTACTGGTGGTTAATAAAGATTTGTTGTTATTCTTTTATGATGCTTATATCATTTTATTATACTTGAATATTACTTTTTGTAAGTATTATTTTATATTACTATTAGGTTTCATATTATTAGAAATGATTAACTAAAACATTGATTCTGTAATTACTATAAATGTTCATTATCCATTGCGAATAATATTAAAATTATAAATGAGAAAAAAAAAAAAAAATTATCATTTTTCCAAGTAAAGTGATACATTGCCTATTAATGTAAGCCTGTTCTTCACTGAAAAAGGGAGCTGAAACTCCCACTAAAAGGTCCCATGTTTGTGCTGTTCAGTATAATGGCACAAGCATGTGTCATTTAGAAATATGCCTTAATTCACCCATATTGCAAATATTTTCTGAGTAATACATTGAATTATAGATCTGTACTGTAATGTAGCAACTGGCTCGTTTATATATAATGAAGGTCGACTGTTTTATTGCTGTATTAGTTCTTAATGAAGATTTATAAGAAAAAACATTCATAATTATGTACAGTATATGTTTACGCTGTAGAAGTGATTTAATCCTTTTTATAGGTGCATATTTTTATTTAATATCGTATATATAAGTATTCTTGCACAATTATTGATATGCAACATAAAGTTTCTTATTGTAGGTCAAAAACTGTATAATTTTGTTCTTAAAATGCTTTTTCAAACTGTATTAAACCAAATCACATAATAACATGTAAAAGGTCTGCACATTGTGTTTTACTTAATTTTTACGTAGTTAGTCAAGTACATTTACGAGAACATGTGTTATCAGCACTGTATGGCCGTTGGCTCATATAATAATGTTGTTGTTGTTGAGACCCAGACCGTCCGACCTACCAGAAAAGGTGTAAGGTAACTGTTTGGACGGCCGGGAAGTGCCACCCAATTTAGACCGGAACCCAGTGGGGGAGGCATCCACAGGGACCGTACCCTCCTTCCCCTACCACCAACCTCTCGGAAGGACTTACGGACCCACATGTTTAACGTGATCGTACTCCGCGTGAACACGGCAGCAGTTTTGGCAGTGGCTTGAATCGAACCCGGGCCTACCGAGTGCAACTCCAGCGCACTAACCAATGGGCTACCGTGCCCCTCATATAATAATGTGTAAAAGGCCTGCACATTGCGTTTTATTTAATTTTTACGTAGTTGGTCAAGTACATTCATAATTCCAGGGCTTTATGTTTTCTATATTTTTCAATCTATATGTTTAAAATAGGAAAATATATAATTCTTCTGATGAGTAATTGTTTAGTATTTAAAAAGGAACTTAGATTACACATTTTTATACATTTATCAGCTTACACATTTTTAGCATCGCTGATTTATATGTACATAATATCTGGAAGACACTGCCATTACAGATACCACCATCCATGGACCTGTTTTGCTCTTACATGCTTGATAGCATGGAATGGCTAATATCTGTGTGGAAGGACTGAAATGGTCAGTTCGAAACAAGTTCAATATTGTGACTTATAATAAGTTTCTTGCTGCAATTGCAGATATCGGCTATTCCAATCAGACGAGAGTATTATAAGCGTAAAACCAGTCCATTGATGTAGGCATTTACTGTGCAAGTGTCTTCTAAATTTGGTGAATGCTCCTTACAAGTGGGTTTTGTGATTATATACATTACAGATTCTAAATTATGTCAGTATTTGTATCAGGGCTTCCCCTTAAAGATTTGTAAGTCATTATGTTTCTTATATAATTTTTATATAAGAAACGTATTGAAATACTGTTGAATGATATTTCCATCATTGGACTTTTGCCTCCCCACCTCCAAGAATGTCTTGAAACGGTACTCCTTATGTGCAAACAATGTATATGTGTGTGTGGGCTCTATCTCAAGAACAAATTCAACAATTCAAACTAATTTTAATACAATCGAAGAAGATTATAATGGAATTAAAGGTACCTTAAATCTCTCTCTCTATATATATAAATATATATATATAGATATATTTATATATATATATATATATATGTATATATATATATATAAGATATTTTCATAATGCTATAACAAAATTTTGTTGTATCTTATAAAATTCATATAATATTGTTTATATGTTTTTCATAATATTTATATAAAAGTTTTCTATAAAAGGGCCATTCCATGTAAAAATCAACCTACCATTTAATTTTCAAATTGTGTTAATATTATCAATTTTTGGATTTTTTTGAAGCAAAATTAACATAAATTGATGACACTTTTTAAAGTACATCTGAAAGCACTTTATTTAATTTGACACATGAATCTCAAAACAAAATGTCTTCATGTGCTGTTGTGGTGATATAGGAGGAGTAATCTCAACTTTTTTCACACAGGTAATTTCATTTATATTGTTGTGGAAACTGTTAAAGAATTTAGTAACATCTATTTTTAAATGTATATAATGTACTATTCTATTAACTGTTTTACACAAAAAATATTGATTTTTAGAGAATTATTTGTTGAGCTATTAAGTGTCCCATTCCGTCACAATACGTGACTGCTTAAATATATAAAATTCAGAGAAGTTAAAATTTTCTCTTTTAAAATATAATGCTATGTCTTCAGCAGCAGTAAACATTTTATAACGGAAATATTTATAAAAGAAATGGTGGCAACAAGAAAATGGCATTTTAGTAAGCAAGTTCTTGAGCCTAGAAAAGAATGAGGAACTGGATTTAACTGGATTTCCATCACTCAAGAAAATCCAGTTAATTTTCGAGACGTATGTATGTATTATTAATCTTAATTTGCACCGCATTTTACGTTGCAAACCAGTTCATTCCAGCAGAAGTGGTATTAGGGTTTTTTATAATTAACTTTCATTAATTTACATGTCTAATATATATACAGGGTGTCCCAAAAACATTGACTCTTTATTCTTTAAATATCGATCTTAGGCACATATAATAAATTACAAAGTTGCATAAAAAAAGGTACAGAATTTTATGAAATGTATAAAAATTTTCAGCGGATTAAGGTTGAAGAAATAAAAAATTAAAATTACAAAATTACATTTCCAATGACTAAAATGTGCCCCATACACTAATAAGGTGATGTACAAAATTTCAGCAGTTTATGATAAAAAGTCCCAGAGATATGTGTAAATAAAGTTGGTGAGGGATTAATCACAAATTAAAATATAAATGTTTTAGAAAGAATGCAAATGACGCAATGCAGAAATGTATCATAGGCAAATAATATCTGCCTCTTATCTTTAATCGATCTTTGGAATGTATGGAAAACATTTTGAACAAACTTTGTAATCTTTGTGTAAAGTTATTATTTCTACACAATGTAGATACTTTTGTACCAATAAATAGCAAAATTATTATATATTTATGTAATCATTGTTTTCTTTCGTAATATGTGTATGAGCCCTGAAACGCGATCTTCCGACATGATTTTTCCCTTCTGAGAACCCATGTCGATATATCGAAAAGTGGTGTGTGTTAGCATTTTTGTCTTTTCCTATCTCTCGGATTTATGATAAAATGTTGAAATTTTGTACATCACCTTATTAGTGTATAGGGCACATTTTACTCATTAGAAATGTTTTTGTACGGGGGCCGTATAAAAATTTAAATTTTGTATTTCTTAAAGTTTAATATCGTTGAAAATTTTAATCAATTTGATAAAATTCTGTATCTTTTTTACGCAACTTTGTAATTTATTATATATGTCTAAGATCAATATTTAAGGAATAAAAGCCGAGGTCAATGTTTTTGGGACACCCTGTATATATATATATATGTATATATATACACACTATATGATCAAAAGTATCCAGACACTTTGGATGTTAGAATGTTTTTCGAATTTCTGAACAAATACTTGGCGCAGTGTTCTGTAACTTTGGCGATGTGAAGAACATGTTTGACGTACACTTTCCAGTAAAGTTTCGGTGACTTGTGCATTTCGGAGGCCACCAAGATATTGGAAAAGGGAAAAATATATATTTGATCACCCTGTATTATAAAACGCTGGAAATGATGTGTAACTAGCTTTGTTCAATGTGTATAAGCATTTTCGTAAAACTAAAACGTATATTCATGAAGATATAAACGTTTCTTTAAAAAACAAAACAAATTTTATTACATGTTTTTTGCTTACAATATCCATAGGTTTCAATCAAATTTCACGAAACTTACAGAACATTTGTCAACGTCCAAGAAAAACATTATACTTCAATTGAAATTAAAGCTTTAAATATACGATGAGATATAAGCATTTGAAGAAACTAAGTTTTTACTGCGCAGGCGCGAAACATAGCAATAGTTTTCTTTCATGGTTTTGTAGTGAATACTGTAGGGCAACTTCTATAAAAAAAAACCACTGGAATATCATGAAAATTCACAAGGATATCGACGATATAGTGATCAGTTTTTCTCTGACTCTCTGAAAGTACCTGGATGATAAGGGGTTTTCCACAAATTGACATTTTACATATTCATCGGACACCCCTGTTCTGAAAATGAACTAGTCCAATTTTATGCAAATAATGATCAAATTGGACTAGTTCCTTGCAACATCTATTTTTTGTGGATGAGCTTAGATGATGACCGATATGGATTCAGTATCAAATTCCGGAGGAAGTAGGGAATCTCCTCTCCTACCCCTTCTGGAATTTGATTTTCTAAGGGTTTCTACTTGCGATTTTTTGTCTTATGGTTCAAAACATTTCCTTGTAACGTATATTCCGATTAACTATGGATAGAGCTTAAGTGATGACTAATATTAATTTAGCTTCGAATTTCAGGATGGGTAGGGACAGAAATTCACTAAAGAATTCTATTTTAAGTTCTTTTCCCAATTCTTAATATAAAAAAATTTAATTTTCCTTCAAACATTTATTTCTCAGAATCGGCTGTGGATACAGCTTAGATGATGACTGATGTGAATTTAGTATCAAATTTTTTAGGAGTTGAGAAAATTCATTAAGGATTTCCACTTCTGGTTTTACAGATGTAATTTCTGAGTAAAAAAAAATTAAAGGTTTTTTTTTTCACATTACCTATCTTTTAGGATTAACTATAGGAATAGGTAATATAATGACTGATATGGATTCAGCATCGAAATTTGGAGTAGAGGTCACTCATGATTTATTTCCTTTTCTGGTTCTGTAGATGTCACTTCCGATTGCTTCAGAAATTTGTATGACTATGCGAAATGCGCGTGCAAAAGAGTATAAAAAGATTTCTCCTAAAATTAAATATACACATCACTTACTATCATATGAAAGACCTTTCATAAATTTGTTATTCTTCTGTGTTATATTGCGATAAACTTTGCACTATATATTTTATGAAATTCAACTCTACTCCTAAACATAGACGCCGAGTTTTCAAAATTTCAAGGCGGTGGGGGACACAATGCGACGAAGTTATACAAATGATTCAAAGTTGAATTCTATATAATATATAATAACTTACAATGTTTCCTTGAAGTATAATATTCTATATAATAACTTATAACTTACAATACTTCATTGAAGAAGGCAAATATATATCAGTTATGTGATTAAAATGGTTTCGAGGACGTTATAAGCCCCTTTCTTTAGGTCAAAAGAACAATATGCCCCCTTAACAACTACTAAGACCGAACTGCCTAACGAACGGCAGTTCATTCTTAGTGGCTGCTAAGGGCGCATACTGTTATCTTTGCCTAAAGAAAGGGGCTTATAAAGCCATTGAAGCAGCTGTAGTCGCCTAACTGATATATGTCTGCTTCTTCAAGGAATCTTTGTAAATTTATATTTTACAAGCAGCGGTTTTGGGGTGGGGTAGACCAGTGGCTAAGGCACGGGGATTGTACTCGGAGGACCTGTGTTCAAATCCGGGCTTTGTCCAAACTATCCCCCTGTTCACGCGAAGTACGAATACGTATCTGTGGGTTCGAAAGTCCTTCCGAGCGATTCGTGTATGGAAAAAGAGTTCCGAGCGGTTAGTTCTTGTGGACGTCGCCCCACTGGATTCTGGTTTAAATTCAGTGGCACTGTCCGGGCTGTCTAAACAGATGCCCTATTCTTTCGGGTAGGTCGGACGGTCTGAATCAAAAGAATCAGCAGTTTTATTTACCAGTTATACAACTTTAGTTCTTAGACTCCAAAACTTTCGTTAACTCTATCGTTGACTTATTAGATACCATATCATCTGCGTATTGCATATTTCTCCCTTCGAGGTGCAATTGGGGCTTGAAAGTGTGTTGGGGGGGGGGGGATGCGGGACTACAAGGAACTACAAGAGTCCGTCACGTAATGCTCTCTAGCATATTGTTTATTAACCACACTATACCCGGATGTGGCCAGTGGGATCTCTGGAAATTTCCCGGTGGGCCAGGTCCATTGCATTTATTTTTTTTCATTGTCAATAATGCGCATGATGGACCGAAGTTCAAAAGGACGATCATGGCCCGTTTCTCCTGGGCCAATATCGGAGCTAGTATCCGAGCCTGGCCCACACCCATAGAGGGTAAAGTACAATAAGTTGAAAAACAATAAAAAATCAAAGTTGGAGTTAGGATATGTGACGAAAGCTTAAGATTTCGTCGCATATAAATTTATATAAATCTGGTTGTTCATCCCATCAATTGTGTAAGCAATGTAAAATCAAGTTTCATTTAGAAAACATAATTGTATAAAAGAAGACTTGGAGCAATAACTTGACTAGCGACATTTTTCACCAAACTGGGATTTTCGCGATCAAATGATACTTAGCTTTATGCAGCTATTTCTGGAAAAATACCATTTTTGGTAAAATTGTAGCATTGCTTGTTTCACCAAGCTCTTTAAACAAAATCTCTTATATATATATATATATATATATATATATATATATAAATATATTATTTAATTCAAAAACACCTATCAGTGCAGTTTTGCAGAATGCTATGCAAATTTGCAGAGCCATTATAACATATATACTTACCATATAGTGTTTCGCTTAGGTCAACATCTGCATGATTTTTAATAGACTATGCAGGTTTTCAGCATTGGGGATTTCTCACGCAAGAAGAAATTTTTGCTGTTCTAATTTAAGTTTATCTTTGAGAAATAAGTATGTTTTCTTAATTACAAACCGAAACGCAGCCTTTACAAAAATATCGAAATATCTTTTCATCACAAACTAAAATGAAACTATTATTAACGAATCCAAACATCACACTGCTTTCAACACTACAAACGTCACTCATCTAAGACCACAACTGTTGAAAAGATATGGCAAGTCCTCCAACAAAAAACAAACATTTTACTACGAAGTTCTTACGCATCTGGTATTTCCTATTTTCTCATAATTTATAACTAACTCTCTGGTCTCAAACGATTGGGTGCTGATGTCTGACAAACAGGGTAAGAAGTTAGAAAAAAAAACGTAGGGGCCAAATGGCCCCCAGTATCAATTTTTTTGGGGCCATTTGAACATTTCTAAGGGCCATAATAAAACAATTTAATGAAATAAAAAATATGCACGATAAAACCATATAGGCCTAATCTAAATATTTTATTTTCTTGCCAAATATATATACTTAAAAAAAAAGACACTAAAGTGCAAATTAAAAATTTTAAATCGTCTTATCGTTTAATTCCCAATTTTAGTTAGTAGCCACTGGCCGGTAGGTCAATGACGTTTAATGGCCAGTTGTTGACAGCTGCAAAATGTGCGATGTTTTTTTCAACTTGCTTAATATTATGCAAAATTGTGTTTAAGTATGTTATTTAATAATTTAGGAATTTGCTAGTATTGCCTATTTATTTATAGATTTATTATACAGTAAACATAAGTCACTATTAGGTCTATTATCAAGAAAACTCCCCTTAGCAGATCTACTTTTATACAATCTGTTATTTGGATATTGATGCAAAGGAGGAGGATTTAAAAATTGAGGGAAATTTAAGAGATTGGCAAGATACACATTTTTTTTTATTATTATTTGATAAGAAAACAAGACAAATTCACAGAAATATTTAAAATTTTTAATGAGTAATATTGTTAAAATGCATTTATTGCTAACATCTCATTTTTAACATTTAATAGATTTTCAAAACTTATCTTAAGTGTTTTTTCTCAAACTAATTATTTTCTATAAGTTAGTGTTCTTATCCCCATCTTTTCCATTTCTTAAAGGTTTTCAAATTTAAATTTTTTATTTATCCCATTTTTGAATATTTTAAATATTTATATTCAGTAATTTTTTTTAATCTTGTTTTAAATCTTACCAATGACTTTTATTATAAGTCTTTTCAGGTGTTTTATAATATTTGTTTTCCAATAGATTATAAAAACATTAATTTATCATGAAGCATTCAAATATTTTTGGATTCAATTTTAAATTCAATCAATTAATTTAAGCAATTTCAAGTTTTCTCATCTTGATCTTTTTATTTTTTACTTTTCCAAGCTGACGAAACATTTACTATTATTTATTCCTCCCTATTATTTTTAAAAAGTCCGGCCACAAATTTTTCTTTAATTTAGAGTGTTTTACCATAGATTTTCAGTGATTCTTAATAAATTTATAATCTTGTTTTAATTTTTTGATCATTTACTATGTAAATTTTCCATCATCGCGATCGCGATATTTCGGTCTTTCTTTCCGTTATATTATCGGACGTTATGAACGCTTTTATTTTAAAATTTCCCCCAATATATGTATTTCATAACAAGGAAATTTTTTATCCTCTTAAGGAAATTTGATCGTTTTAATATTTCGACGTTTTTGAATTTAAGAACTGTCGTCTTGTATCGCTAGAAACATTATGTTTTATTACAATACTCAAATTTTCCGATCAACAGGGGAGGGGGGGGGGGGGCATGAACGGCTCTTGACCGCGGATAAGTTGAAAATGAAACCGATTTAACCGTGCTAACTGTTAACAGAATGTATAATTATTGTTAACAGTTAGCACTTCTAAAAACACAACTATGCAAACATTTTAGGAGTCTATGCATTTTTAGTTTTATGCATCATCGATGAGAGATTAAAACAGGGTATAATCTATAAAAGGAAATCTACAATTTCTGTGAACAAAAAACTGTTGTGCATCGAGACTTTAAAAATTGCGAAATTCTCGCGATCTAGCTTTAAAATTAATACGAAGTATGTCCGGGTTAGTATCCTTCAAACGCGCTATTTTAGTCAATGCTAGACACATTCATAATTTCCATATAGTCGTTTATGGACCGTGAATATGTAGATTAAAGTAGAATAATACTATATAACATTGCAATGTCAGTAATTCAGCTCGGAAAAGAATTCCCCCTTCCCGAAGGTTGATGTCCTTTATTCACGCTGGACACCCAGATTTTAGTTCGCTTGCGCCAGTCCCGAGCCTCAGCGAATTCCCGAAACTCTTTCTTATAGATTACTTCTTTTAATTTTTTATTATGAAAAACATGCTATAATGAATATTTAACCAATAAATAAATTCACATGCCAAAAATAGAAGGGCGAATTTTACGCAGCATGTTTTATTTTAGCGAGTGGTTTCAATTCCGTTCTTGCATCCCTTTTAAATTTGAGGTAGATGTAAAAATGATGAAAGACCTATTAGTACCAAAGGTCTAGATTAGTCCTCGAAGCAGAGTAGTTACTTCTTCGTACAGCCATGAAGACTAGAGAGTCTTCATGGTACAGCGTGTAAAAATGGGGGGTGTCTAGGTCAATGCATAGAACCCGGTAAAGACGCTACGTCACGGCATGTCACAAAACACATCGGTGATTAAGAGGAGGGGTAAGATAGGAATGTTGCAAATGCAATAAATTATGATCTCCTCACAACTACGGAAAAGTCATAGCAGTATCGTAGTGATTGTTGACAGATTTTTATTACTCCACAGGTGTGCATGGTTTAAGGAGAAGGGTTATTCTTTAAGCTATCAGAGTTTGGCCGGTAGTCAGGATTTTGTTAATCGTCAGTTTTTTAAGTTTAATCGCCATCTGGCGAGTAGGAATAGTAAGCTTGTCTTATATTATTGTATTAATTTTAAATTGATTTATTGTTTTATACAAGAAAAAAAAAAGGTTTTTTATTTTTCCTCGGTTATTTTTGGGAAATTATAGTGGTTTAATTCTAGTCGCGATTTGGCCCCCGATTCCGAAATTATGGTCGCAAACGATAAAAATTTGGTCGCATTTCGCTCATGGCCCCCGCTAATTTCTTACCCTGCGACAAACGTCCAGCAGTCACAGGGGCAAAGCTACCCCCGGGTTCTCAACTTCAAACAGATACACTATTATACGCAATACCACCTGGAAAGATAATACTGCTGACTGGTATATAGAATCGAAAAGCAATTACAAATGAGAGATCTTCGGTACACAGTAGAGCAAATAAGTCATCCCTACTTCGTGGTTCTTATTTAATTACTGGAGACAACTACTATTTGGAAATGCCGATCGCATATTCTCATGGCTGACAATATTCCTTTTCTTCTTTGAACGAAGTGGTCAATCAAAAAAGTTCTGGTAGCCATGTGGTTTTGTCATTAGCGTAAACATATTTCCTGGGGTAAAGAGGAACTTGGTTTGTGTTCGAGATAGTTTATGGCCCTGTGGTAAGGAAGATGCGAACAAAACTGAATTGAAACAAGACATTTGCGTTTATAGGAATTTATTTTCAATTTTTTCCTGTTTTAATAAAAGAAAATACCTTTTCTGGTTTTTAATACAAAATGAAGTTTGAAAAAAATATTTCGAAATTTTTCCTCTGATATAATTCAGCGGGGCTAGTTTCCTCCCCCCCCCCCCCAGTAGTCGGCGCCCATGGTGTGTATAGCTCTGAGAGAACCACAAACTCCGATGTAATTCTTATATCCGCTAGGTTGTGCAGGAAGATTTTAGTCAAAAAAGAATGTCTTCTTACAAGATGGGGCGTGTTTGTATGTCACTGCCAATTTCGGACCACCCGTGAATAAGGAATGCTTGCTTTTCTAGTTGGGAGGGAAATGCTTACCAGGATGCTAGAAGTGTGTGAAACCTAAGAATAAGAGTTTTTTTCTTCTGTTAAGCTGGAAAATAAAAGATTTCTCTTTCATACTATTACCTAAAAAAAGTCCAAGTTGATTTTCTTGATTTCACCTAGAAATAAAAGTACCACCTAAAAAATAAATTCCTAATAATTAAAGTGTGACTTACCTGACAATAAATATTCCAAGTTTGGTTTTCTTGATAATACCTGAAAATAAATAGTCCTAAGTTTGATATTTCCTGATATCACCTAGAAATAAAAGCACCACCTAAAAATTAAATTCCTAATACTTATAATATGATTCACCTGAAAACGAAGATTCCTAAGTTTAGATGAAATAATTTTTTTTTCTTGATATTACCTAAAAAATATTCAAAAGTTTTCTAGGTTTACCTAGAAATATTACAAGACCCTAAAAGTGTGACTCACCTGAAAATAGAGATTCGTGGGTTTAGCTGAAAATAAAGATTTGTTCTTGATATCACCTAAAAAATAAAGATTCCTCAGTTTAGCTGAAAGTTAAATTCATAATACTTTTAGTGTGTCTGCATCTCCAAGAACGATACACGAATAAAGTTTAAAATAACGATTTATTAAAAAAAATAATAATAAAATATATTTACAATCTTATGTACATTAAGGTTTCCTTGCTAATTTGTCCATACGAGCAATAGAGTAAGTTTACGTTATTTATGCCTTGCTCATGTTGAACGCAAATACAAACATACACCTCTTTAAAATCCCGATTGGGACAGTAGTGTTTCTGAGGGATCATCACAGCATACATCATCAATCACTATACAGCCGCATCTCATTGCGGTGCCATTTGTACATATTTGGGAGCTCATGCTCCCACAGTTGGATCATCTCTGCATCCCTGTCGTGCATGCTAAGCTCCTCGTCGTCAGACATGTGCATAGGACACTCATTGGAAAGTGCATAGGAGAGTTCATAATAGTTGAACGATCATATAGAATGCACGGATGATGGCGCCTCGGATGGTGGTGGTGCTGGCTGTGGCGAATATACAATCACCTCAGGTATATACATATCGATACCATTTTCGATCGCACGTAGCTATTCGGCGACACGACGTATCCGCCAAAAGCCACTCTCGTTAGTGATGGGTGGCTCCACGATCCACTCTGGATTGTCATACAGTCTATTGGAGCTGCCATAAAATATTGATCCACAATCCGAAATAACGTGTTGCTCTATAAAATCCATGGTGTTGAAACCACGTATTAACGAATCGGAGATTTAATTCTTTTTGTCTCAATCGTATTACGGATGGATATCTTTTTCTATTTACGCATGTATATTTATCGAAACTCATTCAAACTACGATTCGTATTTGAGCACATAATATAATTTTTGAAATACTTCAGCGAGCTGGGTATTTTTCTTTGGATTAGGTGGATTTTAAAACATCTGATTTATTGTAAATTTATCTTGCTCGCATTTTTTAAAATAATTTTAATCATCACTATTATTTTGTATTGAATTCGTGTTCCCATTACTTTCAAGTTTTCTACAACATATTTAAAGCTTGCAAACATGAATATCAAATATTTTTATTCTGTTTTTAATGTTTTCTTGCTACAATTACAAATGACAATTAGTAAATAGCGTTGCATTATTCATGTATTTAGTTACAATACTTCACAACTGCCTAATATTTCACCCATTGCATTTTATAAACAATGGCTCATACTATGACCCCTTAAATTGTTGTTTGTAGTACACTCCAAAATATTTATTATAATACACAATTAAAACATAGATAAATATACCACTTAAATCATTGATAATCTGAATTACTTCATAGGAATGCTGTTGTGAATCTGAGTTCGATTTAAACTTTTGTCAGCTTTATATGTTCATGTATGCAGCTATCTTATCTGCAATGAAAGCAGGGTGCAAAATAAGTTTTATCGCATTGCAAATCGCGATAGAAAACTTGTGATTTGCTTTGTAAAAATAAATTTGACTCGAAATTTGCCACTTAATTTTAAAAATCACAACAAATGATTCATAACGGTAAAAAAATCTTTCCGCAAACGTGCATAGCTCCTGTAATATTCATGTGTTTTTTATATTTCCAACCAGGCATCTCGTTATGTTTATAGGTACATTTTTTAAGAACTCGTGAAATAATAGTTGTGAACTGCCAGTCAAAATATCGAAACTGATACAGAAATAAAATTTTGATTATCAGTTTGCTACTGAATAATATTCGCTTATTTGGCACCTTGAATGAGAGCCTGATTCAAACTTTGAGAATACCTTTCATTGGCAAAGTTCTCTAAAAAGTTTAATTTTTAATAAATTAGAAGCCAGCTGCATGGTAGCACTTAATATATAGAAATTCATATTATTGTGGCATATAGCAAGTTTTCTTGCTGCCATTGCAGGTATTAATTATTCCATGTTGATAACATGTTTTTTTTAAATAAAATATAAACATCCCTTACTTCATATTATGTTAAACGGATGAGTAGTACTTAAAATGTTAATGATATTGTACACAAATATTTGTTCAGAAATTATTTTAAAATTCTGATTTGTTCACAGGTATAACTAAAACGTGTAAATCGATAAAAGTAAGAGAGTCAAATGTTTTTTCTTAAAAACTATACTAAAAATTTACTTGCACAATGATTTAAAAAAATTATATGCATCTTGAGATTATTATTCAAAAACATCATATCAATTTCATGCCAAATCTTTTCAGACATAGTTAGAGATGTGTATTGGTAAATTTTCCATTTTTATTTCATTTTAACAGATTTGAAAATCAAATCTTTTTACACTGCTTTTTAAAATGCAAGTAACTTTACAACTCTTTGATTATTTAGTTTTTTAATTTTGAGGAGGATGGTTCAGTCGTGATGACAGATCTGTCATGTAAAAATAATTTGCGGAGATTGAAAAACGGAGTCCAAAATTTGCAAATATGATGTTTCATGATATATATTTTAGCTAGGTTACATTTAAGATTTAAAGTGGTGCGGGATTATCAGATGTCACACTGAAATAAGGAAAGAAATAAAAAAATAATGTAAAACAAAATATTGGACAATAATTATATTTTTTTCCAAAAGCATTAGACAAAATGGTCACTGAAAAAATGATGCATTAAAAACATTTAAATTAATTTATATATTATCAAGTAAACTTCGATAAACAGAAATCTGCATACAAAAGCAATACAAAGTCTATTACAATAAATATAACTCAATACAGCTGAATGAACCTGAACATAGCCGCCGTCAGAAAATTTGGGCATATACAACAAATGTGCACCCTCTCCTTATTTTACAAGTTATTGACCTATTTTTAAAAACGGTTTAGGCAAAGAGAAATCCGGTTTGTGGAACAGTCCAGTTGTGAATGCACGGGAATTGCACTCGGATCACTTAAGTTTGAATCCTAGCTCTGTTCAAACTGTCTATGTGTTCTTATTAAATTTCCTATTAGTTATTAAGACAACAGCCACTTCCTTATAGCTTAGACATGTCTATCAAAGACTTGCTGTAGCTCGAGTATACATTGTTTACATATTTACTTTTAATTCCATTTCTAATGGAATATCTTCCAATGTGAGTAGACAGAGCGACATTCGTCACTCCTGAAAATACCGCTCGACGCTTAGCTTTACTTGACAAAGTAAAAATATTTACTTACACAAAGTAAAAATACTTACTTAGACAAAGTAAAAATACTTACTTAAGTTTATTTACACAGAAAATGTTTTTCCCTTTATTTTGGATAATATATAATTAAAATAAAAGTAACTTGATCTCGAATTATTTGGATAAACGCTATCTCCCTTGTCAGCCATAAAACTGAAATAAATAAATTATTTCTAAAATTAACTCTTTATAAAAATTTAAAACAGAATTGTAACGTGTTACATATATAAACGTGTAGGGTCACCGAATTGATTTTTAAATGAAATTATAAGATGGTGTGCAGCGATATTTTGCTTTAGGCAAGCATAACATTTAATTCTGGAATATAAATATAATAGAAAAATATATTACAGTCAACCCTCCTATAACGCGGTACTCTCGTAATGCGGATTTTATATAAAGTGGAGCAAAAATTGCGACAGCCCTTTTATAGGGTGATATTCATAAAACGCAGTATTCTTATAACGCTATATATATATATATATATATATATATATATATATATATAAATCCCCCTTGACGCTTACCTTTACTA
This sequence comes from Amaurobius ferox, assembly GCA_951213105.1. Taxonomy (NCBI): domain Eukaryota; kingdom Metazoa; phylum Arthropoda; class Arachnida; order Araneae; family Amaurobiidae; genus Amaurobius; species Amaurobius ferox. The sequence goes on along the minus strand of OX578152.1, from coordinate 34,922,632 downwards.
GACAGAGTAAAAGCACTTTGTTTATTTATATTTAGACAGAGGAAGTTTTATCCATTTATTTTGGATAATATATAAATAAAATAAAAGTAACTTCATCTCAAATTATTTGAATAGACGCTATTTCCCTTGTGAGTCATAAAACCATAAGAAATAAAAACTACATTTGAATACAAATTAAAACTACATTTGAAAACGAAAATGAAGGTATTCAAAGGTCCTACTAACTAATATTTAACACCAGTGATGAATATTAATAGCATTTTTAATGGGAAAAGTCATTAAATTTATATTTCGCAATTTTTTTTTAATTTTCTTATAAAGTCTTAAACTCAATAAAAATAATTCGAAATATGTAAATATATGTTTATTGTTTTTTGTATCTATAAACTTATATTTCATAACCATATTTATCATAACATGGTACTCTAAAAATACAGTTTTATATAACGCAGAAAGAATCAGTCTGATTTATATGTTCTGAGTTCCACTTAATGCGGTTTTCGTATAACACGGTACGAATTGTTCTGTATTGTACTAATTCTCAGTTTCTTTCTTATAATGCAGTTTGCGGTTTCCATATAATATGGTACTAATTAATCTAATTTGCACTAATCTGAGTTCCATATAACGCGGTATGAATTAACACAAGAAAGGCGGAAGCGGTCAATTTGACCGCATAACTACTTTGAGAAACGATTCCTCCAAAATGGCTAATCCGAGCCCATTGAAATTTTATGATTTTTCTTATTGTCATAGCAAAAATTGTGTCGAAGACACATCCTAAATGTTGTAACTATGATGTTTGTATTTTTTCTATGGCGGTCAAATTGACCGCTGCCCGTCATTCTAGGTAGTTCAAGATATCGTCCTTCTAGTGCTAATCGCATTATGTCACTGTTGACTTGACTGTTGAACCTATTTGTACATAAATACCAATCTTCTTTTTTTTTTTTGCAAACGCATTAATAACATTTCCTGTAAATTAAGAGTTCTTATTTCTCAAATTTGAAGAAAACTTTTTAAGATACAAGAGAAATTTGTATCTTTGCTATTATTAATCAAGTTTAGTTTGAGTTTGGTAACCAATGATCTATAATCAATCATCGTTTCACAAATTCTGCTGAAATATTATAGTAAAAAAAATTATTGTTTTTAAACTGATGTTAAGTAAGCTTTACTTCTGTGGACTGCATATTACTGGACAAAATTGTTAATATTTGGGAAACATTTAACTAAAACTGATGATATTTGGCAAACATTTGAAAAGTTTCTACGATTATGAGAGGTGACCACTAGTCATGATCAGAGCGTTCGATAACTTTTTCATAGCCATTGCCATTTGAAAATTTGTTTCGGTCACAGTGCAGTGATAACCAGAATGACCAAATACTTTCTCAATCGATTCCATGTCGTCACATAATACGTGTTTTGCTTGAAAAGCTGTCTGGAACCTTGCAGAATAACCATGTTTTTTTTTTTTTCTGGTGAGTGACTTTATAACTGATAAACAATTTTTAACAGAGATCACCATTCAGTAAACTTTTCAAACACACTCCTAATATGTGCAAAAGTTATACACTAAAAACAATGAGCAACTCATTGATTGTTTCAAAACTGGATCAAGTCTTGTTTAACATAAATGATAACAGAAACTGAATACCGCAACAAAAATAATTACTTCTACAAAAGAAAACGTATTGAATGAAAGTTTGTCCATGATGATTGGCAAATAATTGTTTAGTTACTCGTGCAATATAATTTTTACATATGGATACTTTTACAAATTCTGGGCCAGGAAAACTCTGGAAAGCTTGCTGATATTTTATAAACAGCAAAAACTTCATTATGTTCATCTAGCTTTTGAGACATTTAACAAAATATGCATTCTTTTAACGTGTATCTTTATACACGATTGATAATAATTTGATATTTTTTAAATAATATTATAATTTGGTATAAAACTATCTTGAAATGATGTTAGATTATTGTTAAAAGGAAATTTGCGCTGTTATACATGTTAAAATATAACACATACTTGATGTATACTTCATTAAAATATTATATCCTGCATAATAACCATAATAGCATTATAGCGTTAAGAAAGAAAATAGGATGTAGGCCGTAGGGGAAGCCAAGTGACGTTTGGGTTCAACGTCAAAATGGCCCACCCCCGGTTCAACCCATACTCAATATGGACACCTCGTGTATGATCAACAGATGAATGCACAGCCTTGCGTTCGAATCTGTGATTGGTAAACGTACAGCTCATAACGGCATATATTAATACGGGGTGTCCAAAGTCAGTACGGGTGGTTATGGGGGCGGGCCATTCTGACGTTTAACCCATACGTTACCTCGCTTCCGCTAAATCCTATTTTCTTTCTTTACGCTATAATGCTATTATGGTTATTATGCTGGATATGATATTTTATTGAAGTATCAATCAAGTAAGTTTTATATTTTAATATGTATAACAACGCAGATTTCCTTTTAACAACAATCTGACATCATTTAAGGTTGTTTTATATCAATTCCAAATAATATTTACAAAAACATTAAATTCTTATCTATCGTGTATAAAAGTACACGCTAAAAGAGTGCATATTTTGTTAAAACCAAGTCAAGACGCTTCCTTACGGCCATCTTGGGACCGAAGATCCCTCACAGCCATATCGAATGTATAAAAGTCAGCTGTAAATGTTTTTCTTCAGTAATACTCAGGGTTTCGTCCAGAAAAGACCACCAGACACGAAGCGCCTTTAATCTCCAGTCTCTAGGTGTGGTTCTTATCTTCATACTGTGACATTATTTCACTTACGTGATTTGACCTTGCGATGATCATAGTCATGCAGATTGAACTGTAGTTCATTTGGAACAGATGGCAGATTTTTGTAGAATTTAAGCGCTAGCTTTTTAATATGGGTTCTAACAGTTTTTATTTTGAAGTCTTTCCTAATTACCGAGTTTCTTAAGTATCTAGGGTCTTTCCTTATAATCCTTAGAGTTTTGTTTTGTTTTGTCTCTAGTAAGTCTATAGTAGTTTTACAGGCATATCCCCATACGGGTGCTGCATACAGCATTCCCGGGCGGATGACCGATTTATAAATTAGGAGTTTATTTTGATAACTTAGATTTCCGTTTCCTATCATTGGGTATAAGGCTCCTGTGGCTACATACGCTTTTATTTTTAAGTTCTTTATGTGCTGTTTCCAGATTAGTTAGGAATCTATCGTTACACCTAGGTATTTAGTAGATTGTTCCGCTTTTAGGGTATGGTTGTTTATGTACAGAGGCGACGGAGGTTTACGTTTTCTAGAGAAATAAATTCAATGACATTTATTGGGGTTTAATTTTATTTGCCATTTTTCCAGCTATGTTTGGAGTATGTCTACGTGTTGTTGTAGCTGTCCGTGCATTACTGAAACGTAAGGGTGTTTTGCAAGTATCGCACTGTCGTCTGCATAGAGTGCCAGCTCCGTGTCTGGTATCCTGGGAATGTAATTTATATATATGTTAAAGAGTGTCGGGCCCTTTCAGTAAAAGCAAAATGTAATAGCATTAATCTTCGAGAAGTTTGCTGTGTGGGAGTCAGAGGCGGCGGCTGGTGTTGTGCCGCCTTCGTCTTGGAGTGGCTGCTGATGGCTGCGTATTGAGCTGTGTCTGAAAGAGAGGGGGAGGGTGGGGCCAGGAATACGAGCGGGCCAATAGAAAATCTCCAAGGTATTGGTGAATGAAAAGTCCAAAGTTTACAGGTTTTAAGATACAACTTGAAGTACGAATTTGAGATTACTTAAAAATTTAAAATTATTAAAATATAAGGTTAGGATTAAGAAGTTATGATTGAATTACAAGTTCAAGATTTACAATTTGCAGATGCAGTCACAGATAATTAGAAATTTACAATGAAAGTTTAATAAGTTTAAGAGTTATTGGATTTACAGTTAAGTTTAGTGACGTGAAAAAGAAGGCCCTTTTCAGGCACACAATTTTACAAAATTTACAATTTAAACACAGTTATTTGTTTATTTACATCAAACGATCAGCTTGTGCTTATTCACTACTGAAGAGAAGACCGGGCTGGTAAAAAATTCGCGAGCAAAGCAGTCATTGTTCTCATGGATTGAGAGCTCACCGGAGAGGACGAATCAGATTTCTATATTTCACCCCGGAATTGCCAGGGCAATTTCAAGGTGAAAAAGGTCGCCATCAGTCGCCGCCCGGCGGGCTAGGTAGGAAACACCTGCCTGGGGCGTAGAATATCTGGGGCGCTTCCACGGGGGCGCCGTAGCCCGGATAAAAGGTGTCTAGGCTTTCTTTTCCTAAGATTGGAAGGTGTGGAAGTGTCGTAGCTACTATCCACATTTCTCAGGCAGGGTTTTCTAGTGTTTTTCCTGAAAAAAAATTAGTGACGTTTTCCGAATCTGCCCAGCAACGTGCAGAATAAGAAAGTTAAATCTGCAGATTCAACTTTCTTATTGATATGCTCACTGAAAAGCATTTTGTTGTCGAGAGTGATGTCTAGATACTTGATAGATGATAAAAAGGGGATCGGATCATTGAAGATTTTAAGGGAGCAGTTATGTCTAAGTTCTTGGCAGTGCGGGCGAAAAATGATGACTGCACTCTTGGTCGGATTAATTTTGATTCTCCAGGTCACGAGCCAGTGCTCAAGGCTATTCTTTATGTAACTTTGGAGTGCATTAATAGCGTTGTGCGGTGAGGAGCTTCTTGAAATCAGGGCTGTGTCGTGACGGAATTCGTCACTTGTGTTTAAAGTGTAAAATTACATTCTTTCTAAAACCTTTATATTTATACTTATTTAAATTGCGACCCGGAACCCTTTATGTCATATGTATATATATTTTATCATTTTTTAAATGTATTTAATTCTGTGGAGAAATTGTGGCATTTTCCTTTCTTAGAATAATATTCTTTCACACACTCGAGGAACAGCGACCGTTAGTTCAAGGTCACACGTGTTGGCTGGCGGAGACAGATGTCCGTTCTTTTTGTTCTGCCTTTTGGCTGGCGCGACGTTGTACAAGATTTCTCAGTGCAGATGTACATGCCTTGCTGAATTGTCGTTGGATTGGCTGGACCATGGATGAGATTTGAACACAAGTAAATTTGTATTGGTGGAAAGGTAAAGATGTGAGCCCTCCGTGATTTTCAATTGGCCGGGCTCTGGAACCACTCGGAATGCTTAAAAGTGGTGTGACTGGTGATTCTGAGCTCTTAACCTTGGAGGAAGTAAGAGCAGCTACAGCTGCCATTAAAAGGAGATCGGAAGCAGAAAAAGCCAGACAGGCAAAGGAGGCAAAGGATAGACTTGACAGGAATGTTGAGGATTTGAAACAATCTAAACGAATCAGGGAAGAAGAGCTCGCGCAAACCCAGCTGGTAGTTAAAACGGGTGAAAAAAAGCAAATGACTATCGAGTTCTAAAAGGACACTCACAAAAATGTGCAAACCGCGGCTGAGACTGGGGAAATGGAAGCTCAGACTGAACCGACTGATAAATCTGATGCTGAAAAGATGGAGGATATCCTCAACCTCATCAGAGGATTTATCAGCATGTTCAATTAAACGACATAAAACATCTGTTGATGCAGTTCGCAGAGAGCAAAACCAAAAACGGTTGTAAATAGTGGTAGTGAAAAAAGTATGGAAGTAGAGAAAAAAGACCCAAAAGCGGAATGCTTTTCCATTAAGTTTAGAAATAACTACCAGGCTCTCATAAAAAAGTTAAATGAGATCACAGGCAATAAAGTATCTGGCAAACTCACAGGAGACATGCTAAAACTAATTCCCAATGACGCTGACGCCTATAGGGTTGTACAGCGCCTTCTGACGAGTGAGAAAATCCCCTTCCACAGCTTAAACTTGAAAACAGAAAACCCCAAAAAGGTAGTTTTGAAAGGGATCCCAGCAAACTATAACATTCAGGAAATAAAACTTACTCTAACTTCCATGGGATTAGATGTAGTCCGGGTTTCTCAACTGAGAAACACTAAAACGTGATTCCCCCTGCCGATCTTCTTACTCAGCCTTAGGCCCACGGAAGACTGGCAGAGGATTTACAGACTGACAAGGTTAGGATACTTGGCTGTGAAGGTAGAGGCATTCAGAGCACAGGGCATTAAAATTTGCTACCGGTGCCAGCAGTTCAACCTCTCCTCTTAGAACTGCAGTATGCCACCCAAGTGCCTTAAGTGTGCTGAAGATCATTTGACACGGGGCAGCCAGAGACCCAGGACGAAGAAGACAACGTGTGCAAATTGCAATGGAGACCACCCGGCGAACTTCAGACAATGCCCGAAGAACCCCTGGAAACGAGGAAAGGCACCGGGATATGCCCCCTCTCCCAAAAAACCAGATACCCCTTGGAGGCAAAAGGCCCTCGGACTAAACCCCCAGGCACCCCCTCAGGGCTCCTTGCACACAGTGCCACAGGTAAACAGACACCAACCTTCAGCACCTACCAGATCGGTGCAAGAGCAGACCCCCAAACCATCGACCTCCAGAGAATTGACCCTGGAGGAAGCAAGAGCAGCTACAGCTGACATTAACCCTTTCGGGACTGCGGCATTCCGGAGCTGTCGCGGCCCAAAGGACGACGCGATTCGCTTCCGAACTGGTCGAAAAGGACGGGGCAATTTTTGCGCTAAGCCTTACTCTCGAAAAAAATTCACTAAAAATCACCTATTCAACACAGAAATCTACTTTTTACAGGAATAAAAGAAATATTTATGTTCCATTTGATGTATAATTTTCATACAAATCTGAATACAAAATACTCGTTAGTTGCTCCCATTCTTTTATCCGAAACAAACGAATAAACCTCTAAAACCCAAACAAAAAAAATACTCTCTTATATTCCTATGATTCACCAAGGAAATCATAACGCTGAAATAAAAACCGAAACTCAATTATAAAACTGTTGATGCTACGAGAATTGCTCTGTTTTTTTATGTTACAAAATGATTTTCACCGCTCCAAATGGAGAAATAATTCATTCGATCCTCTTCTGCCAAGGTCATGCCTCTGCAAAATGCATTAAAGTTAGTTCCATGGACAAGTAACGCCATCTAGTTCACAAATTAAAACGTTCTGCGTAGTGGCACTTATAGGTGCCACTATCCGCTTGCGGTAAAATTTCCTCTGGCCCGAGTGAGTGCCATTCGTCCTTGAATGCATATTCGTATCTGGCACCTGGGCGTGCCGTTCGTCGCGAAAGGGTTAAAAAGAGATCGGAGTTAGATAAAGCCAGACAGGCAAAGGATAGACTTGACAGAAAGGTCCAGGATTGGAAAAAACTAAACGAGTCAGGGAAGAAGATCTCGCGCAAACCCAGCTGTTAGTTAAAACGGGTGAAAAAAAGCAAAAGACTATCGAGTTCCAAAAGGACACTCACAAAAAAGTGCAAACCGCGGCTGAGACTGAACCGACTGATAAATCTGATGCTGAAAAGGTGGATGATATCCTCAACCTCATCAGAGGATTTATCAGTATGTTCAATTTAGACGACATAAAACATCTGTTGATGCAGTTCGCAGAGTTGGTACAAAAAAAGAGCGAAGCTATGGTAATGGTCTTTGAGGCCTTTAAAATAATCGCGGACTTTAAAAGTAACAGTGAGAATCAAACCCGTCATGGTTAGGTCCCAAAAAGAATCCTTTAAAATAATATTTTGGAATGCGAACGGCATATCTCCAAGAATAAATGAACTTAGGAATTATGTAAACGAAAATGACGTAGACGCCTTATTAATTCTGGAAACTAGAGTTAGAGAAAATAAAAAACTAAACATAGCAAACTACTATGGCTATCATAATCTTAGCTCACATACTAATGCTAGAACGCCCCCTGGAGGAACAGCAATATACACAAGATATAAGAAACATTCCCCACGAGGAACTAAACAACATAAATCTCCAAGGTATAGAAAATACTAGTATAAAAATTAAAATTAACACTACTAGCCCGTTTATCCTAACCTCAACATATGTCAAAAACATGAATGGAGTAAATGTAGCTGCGCAACTAGAACTGCTTTTCTCGTGATATCCAGACACGATACTCGCAGGCGACTTCAACGCACACCATTGAGCGTGGGGCTGTAGGAGAGCCAATTCACGCGGTACACAGATACACAGACTTCTGAACACGACAAACACCAACATTATTGCACCGTCGACACCAACCTACTTCTCAGTCACCAACGGCTCATTCATAGACTTTGTCCTAACGCGAAACATAGATTTCGCTCACACTATTAGTAAACTGGATGAATTCGACTCGGATCATCTACCGGTACTGGTGACATTCGACCTGAACACACCTCTTCCAGCCTCATTGGGACAAGAGAGGGTCAACTGGGAAGTATTCAAAAGAGCACTCTTCGAGCCGCACTTAGCAGTACCTGACATAATGAGCACGGCGGATGTTGACTCTGCCACGCACACACTCACAACAGAAATCAAGAGAGCAATTGCCTCTGCCACAGCACATCGTGAGTCTCCAAAAATGCCCACACTTTCCCACCATGTCAAACAAGTCAGGCAAAGAAATAGAATACGTAAGACATGACATGCTAACAGAGACCCCGCTCTTAAAAGGGAGCTTAACAGACTCACGTGCAAAGTCAGGGATAAAATTGTCGCAGAAAAGCAGCAACAGTATAAAGAACTAATCGAATCCCTTAGCACATAAGACGTATCGCTTTGGCAATTCGCAAAAAGATTCAGGAAACCTCAAATTAAGCTCCCGCCCCTAATAGATGGCGCTAAAATCGCGTACTCAGACGAGGAAAAAGCCGAGGCGCTCGCAAGTCATTATAAAAAACAATTCCAACCAAACCAAGATCTAATGTATCACGACACCCTAAGAATGGTTAGACAAACTTTAAATAACTCCAGGAATTACCCGCAGGAGATAGTAGAAATTATCAAAAACCGTAAAAGCCCAGGGTACGACAAAATCAGAAATATTGCGGTTAAAAACCTACCCCTAAACGTAATATGTTACTTGACTATCTTAATAAATAAAATATTAAAACTAAACTATTTCCCCAAAGAATGGAAGGAAGCGAAAATTATAACAATCCATAAGCCAGGTGAGGATGCCACAATTCCAGCCAACTACAGAAAAATTAGCTTGCTACCGACACTTAGTAAAATTACTGAGAAAATAATTCTTAAGAGACTGAATCTTAGTGAGAATGACATTATCATTCCGGAGCAGTTTGGTTATCGGCCAAAGCACTTCGGCACTCATCAATTGCTGAGAGTATATGTATACATATCTTCTGGTCTCAATAACAAGACACCCATAGCTGCGATTTTTCTGGACATACAAAAAGCTTTTGAATGCTGTGGATTTGCATACAAATTTATCACTTTAAAAGTCCCTGACGCTCTTGTCAAACTTTTAATCTCATACTTGAATAACAGACACTTTCACGTCAGAGTAGGATGTAACATATCTACACCCAAGCTCATTAAAAGTAGTGTACCGCAAGTTTTTATCCTGGGTCAGACACTCTTTAACATATACCTGAACGACATCCGCAGGACTCCAAACACAGAGCTGGCTCTCTATGCAGACGACAGTGCGATACTTGCAAAACACCCCTATGTCTCAGTAATGCACAGACAGCTACAACAAAACTTAGACATACTCCAAACCTGGCTGCAAAAATGGCGAATAAAATTAAACCCCAATAAATGATATTGGATTTATTTCTCGAGGAAACATAAACCTCCGCCGCCACTGTACATAAACAACCATGCCCTACCCGCAGAAAAAGGCTCTAAATACCTAGGTGTAACGATAGATTCCCACCTGATCTGGAAACAGCACGTAACGAACTTAATCAAAAAAGCGTATATAACTACAGGAGCCTTATATACAATGATAGGAAACGGATATCTTAGTCATCAAAACAAACTGCCAGTTTATAAATTGGTTACCCGCCCGGGAATGCTGTATGCAGCACCCGTATAGGGATATGCCTGTAAAACTACAATAGCCCTCCGTTCCAAATGAACTGTTATTCAATCTACATGACTATGATCATCGCAAGGTCAAATCTCGTAAGAGACCCCGCGCTGTTCTAAACATCGATAATCGGAATTAAAAAATCCCACCTCAAACATCTGATATTAAATAAATCTCGCGACTAATGTTTTATTATAAAAAGATTCTAAACTCTAAAATGCCAAAATTCGAGGTAACCCTTAGATCTGCATCAACCCCCCAAACTGCTTAAACTCCAAATGTGCAACAAACTGCCACACTAGGAGTTAGGACAAATAATAAAAAGTAGTAAATAAAAACCTCGAACCTCCAATTAGGGTCACAGAATTAATGTCACAGTTTGACGATAAGAACCACATATTTAAACTGGAGATTAAAGGCGCTTCATATCTGGTGCTCTGTCCTGTACGACACTCTACGTCTCTACGTCATTTTCCAAATCAGCGACATGTAGACCGAATTGGGACTTGTCTCAATCCTGTCTAACATGCACCGCTATGATCCTTCCGGATCCCTAATTTATTTAAAAGTCTTTTTATGATTCCTAAACCATTTATACCTTTCGAGCTTTGCTGGGCACTCCAAAAATAGTGATTCCTTGAGCCCATTACTTAGAATTTCATCGTCGTTGCTGACCGCAACCTATTCTGTTGTATTCTCCGGCATCTTATTTAATTATTTTTTGTATATTTTAAATTTAATTCTTAATTTAACTTAAACTTAACTCTTAAATAATTTTTTGAAATTGTCAACCTTAACCATTAATTTAAACGTTTAACCTTTTATTAAAATGTGCACCATAAACTTATACTTTTGACCTTGTTTTCTGCTGAAATAAACTTCAGCGCTTCTTGGTTTTTTAATGTGGCTCGCTCTTGTGTTTTTGTTGCCCTCCCACCCCTTCTTTTCAGCCGAGCAGGCATCAATCATCGCCAAGACACCAAATTTCCTGACCATCTACAAACTCCAAGCTACTTCAAACCCCACGCCCACTGGGTAGTGCAGCGCCCTGCTGACCATATTCCTATCAAACTCACACCTTATGGTCTGATATGCTAAATTCGATGTGGGGAATGAGTCTCCTAGAGACAGGTGCCTCGAAATTCAATGTCTTGGTCTTGGTTGGTTTACAACGTAAAATGCAGTGCAAATCAAGATTAATAACACATACGTACGTTTCGAAAATTAACTGGATTTTCTTCAGTGCAAAATACTTTTTACAATGAAGATGGAAATCCAGTTAATTTCCGAAACATATGTATGTGTATTTATCTTGATTTGCTCTGCATTTTACGTCATAAACCAGTTCATTAGTGAGTAAAGTCACGCATTTTACAAATTTCCCATTTGCGGAGGACGGGGCTATGAGCACTGCAGTCTGGTCCTCTTAAATCTTATATTCGACGCGTTATATAACGTTCTTAACCCTGTCTAGGCTCAAGAAACTTGCTTACTAAAATGTCATCTTCTTGTTGCCACCATTTCTTTAAAAAAAATTTGAGTTATAACAGTATTACTGCCGCTAAAGACTTAACATTATATTTTAAAAGAGAAAATTTTAGCTTCTCAGAATTTTATATATTTAAGCAGTCATGTACCGTGATGGAATGGGACACTTAATAGAGCACAACAAATTAATTCTCTAAAAATGAATATTTTTTGTGTAAAACAGTTAATAGAATAGGGTACTACATTCATTAAATGTTTCCACAATATAAAGAAAATTACCTGTATGCATAAAAGTTGAGATTACTCCTCCCATAGCACCACAACAGCACATGAAGACATTTTGTTTTGAGATCCATGTGTCAAATTAAATAAAGTGCTTTCAGATGTACTTTAAAAAGTGTCATCAATTTACGTTATTTTTGCTTTAAAAAGATCCGAAAATTGATAATATTAACACAATTTGAAAATTAAGTGGTAGGTTGATTTTTACATGAAAAGGCCCTTTTATAGAAAACTCTTATACAAATGTTATGAAAAACATATAAACAATATTATATTGATTTCGCAAGATACAACAAAATTTTGTTATAGCGTTATGAAAATATCTATAACAAAAAAGAGAGATTTAAAGTACCTTCAATTTCATTATAATCTTCTTTGACTGTACTGAAATTAGTTTGAATTGCTCAATTTGTCCTTGAGATAGAGCCCACACACATATACATTGTTTGCACATAAGGAGCACTGTTTCAAGATTTTCTTGGAGGTGGGGAGGTAAAAGTTCTAATGATCCAATGATGGAAATATGATTCAACAGTATTTCATTATGTTTCTTATATAAAAATTATATAAGAAACATAATAACTTATAAACCTTTAGGGGGAAGCCCTGTTACAAATACTGACATAATATAGAATCTGTTATGTATATAATCACAAAACCCACTTGTAAGGAGCATTCACCAAATTTGGAAGATACTCCCACAGCAAATGCCTACATCCATGGTCTGGTTTTATGCTTATTATATTCCCATCTGATTGGAATAGCCATATCTGCCATGGCAGCAAGAAACTTGTTATAAGTCACAATGATGAACTTGTTTCGAACTGACCATTTCAGTCCTCCCACACAGATATCAGCTATTGCATGCTATCAAGCATATAATAAGAGCAAAACAGGTCCATGGATGGTGGTATCTGTAATGGCAGTGCCTTCCAGATGTTATGCACATATAAATCAGTGATGCTAAAAATGTGTAAGCTGATGAATGTGTAAAAATATGTAATCTATGTTCCTTTTTAAATACTACACAATTACTCATCAGAAGAATTACATACTTTCCTATTTTAAACATATTGAAAAATATAGAAAACATAAAATCCCGAAATTATAAATGTACTATGTACCAACTATGTAAAAAGTAAATAAAACACAATGTACAGACCTTTTACACATTATTATGTGACCCGTGTTCATGCGGAGTACGATCACGTTAAACATGTGGGTCCGTAAGTCCTTCCAAGAGGTTGGTGGTAGGGGAAGGAGCGTACAGTCCCTGTGGATGCCTCCACCACTGGGTTCCGGTCTAAAATGGGTGGCACTTCCCGGCCGTCCAAATGGTTACCTTATACCTTTCTGGTAAGTCGAAAGGTCTGGGTTTCAACAAGAACATTATTATGTGAGAGCCAATGGCCCAATCGTGTGCTGAAAACACCAGTTCTCATTAGATCACCGAAGTCAAGCAGCAGCGGACGCAGTTAGTACTTGGATGGGTGACCACCTGGGAACACCGTGTGCTGTTGGCACATTTTGGGAGCAGTCGCCGGTGGTTTGCACACTGCCACAACTGCCGCCGTATTCATGCGGAGTACGATCACGTTAAACATGTGGGTTTGTAAGTCCTTCCAAGACGTTGCTGGTAGGGGAAGGAGGGTATGGTCCCTGTGGATGCCACCCCACTGGTTTCCGATCTAAATTGGGTGGCACTTCCTGGCCATCCAAATGGTTACCTTACACCTTTCTGGTAGGTCCGACAGTCTGGGTCTCAACAACATTATTATGTGACCGGCCGCCTAAATTGCTGCTCTCTGTCCACGGATGAGACAGACAGTCTGGGTTTTCGACATTATTATGTTATTTGGATTAATGCAGCTTGAAAAAGCATTTTAAGAACAAAATTAAACAGTTTTCAGCCTATAATAACAAACTTTATGTGGCATATCAATAATTGCGCAAGAATACTTATAGCAACATTCAATAGAAATATGCACTTATTAAAAAAAATTAGATCATTTCTACAGAGTAAACTTATACTATACATAACTATGCATGTTTTTTCTTGTAAATCTTAATTAAGAACTAATACAGCAATAAAACAGTCGACCTTCATTATATATAAATGAAGCATTTGCTACATTACAGTACAAGTCTATAACTCAATGTATTACTAATAAAATATTTGCAATATGGGTGAATTAAGGTATATTTCTAAATGACACATACTTGTGCCGTTATACTGAACAGCACAAGCATGGGACCTTTTAGTGGGAGTTTCAGCTCCCTTTTTCAGTCGAGAAGAACAGGGTTACATTAACAGATAATGTATCACTTTAATACTTTGAAAAATGATGATAATTTTTTATTTTCTCATTTATAATTTTAAAATTATTCGTAATGGATAAGGAGCATTCATAGTAATTACAGAACCAATGTTTTAGTTCTTAATTTCTAATAATATGAAAGCTAATAGTTAATATAAAATAATACTTATAAAAAGTAATATTCGAGTATAATAAAATGATATAAGCATTATAAAAGCATAACAATAAAATCTTTATTAACCACCAGTAACATTATCTTTACTTTTGAAGTGCATTTTTATTTATAAGAGAGATACAAATTCAAATAGTTTATTTTACTTTAAATTGAAAAATTTTTAACTTTCAATGTTTTTCTAGGATCTGACAAATTCTACCTATTGCAAGTCATTCAATTAATTCATAGTCTGAAAACTAAAATATTTCCATAGTTCAGATGGTTTTGCATCCTCCTTATTCAAGACTAAAAGTTACGTGACAGGATTCTGTTCAAGTTATATATATCCTCCTCTGTGCGAGTAAATAGAAGACAGAAGCCTCTTTTCATATGGCTGGTGTGGTTGAGCTGTCATTTTGCCATAAAATATGACACTGTATTTTGCCTCCAAAATTGACTGATACTTTTAATCACCTCTTACATTGTAGCTAATGAAGTGTTATAATTTTGAAATTATTTAAATGAACTAATAATTATAACCCATTCACAAATCTGAATGGAAACGAATTATTATTTTTCTTTATAGAAAATGCATACACATCTTTTAAAATGAAACATGCAGGAAATTTTTTAAAAGCAGAATGCTCTGAAAATTCATAATATTTATTTAATTTTATGTATCTTTTTGTTATATTTATTCGAAAAATGTGTAATATTACGAGAGCGGTTTACACCAGCGCTCTTAAATGAGCTGCATTTTTATAATAAATTAGGTATAAAAAGAATGTTTTCTAAACACAATTGTCTGTTCTGATTTTGTATGATTTTCAAAAAGTTATTAAAAAAATTAGGAGGTGGCGGTGAATTCTAACCATTTGAGCCATAGGCACGGACTTAAAAAATGATTATGGGTTCTGGTAATTTAAAATCGAATGATTCATACATTTTTTAAAGGATTAAAGTCTAATTTAGATTTCGTTTAGTCAGATATTCTGGCACAATAAGACGTCTGAAATACTAAAATGAAGCATATTGTAGTTGTCAAAATGCCTTTCCCTAGATAATTATTTATTTCATTTTATATAGTTTCTGTAGGTGCAACATTATGTTATACAGTATACAGATACTGTGTGTGTGAATTTTCAACTCAATTATCTTTATAAGAGTAACAAAAATATGTAAAATAAATTTTTAGGTAATTTTATAAAATGTCAAAAAAATTTCTTTAAATCATTTTTGAGTTAAAATCTTGTATTCAGAATACAATAAACAGTCTGAAGGGCAAATTTTTATACACACTTATAGTAAACAAGGAATGAATAATAAAAAACTTGAATTGATAACAAAATTTATGTATATATGTGTACATTTTCCCCACTAAATATGCACAAAAATATTAGGGGTTTAAGGAATCAACAAAAAAATTATTGGCGGTTCAAAAAGTGTCTCAAATCCACAAATTCGTTGCAGTTGATTCAACTTTTTTTGTAATCACTGAGTTCAAGTATTCACAGATTGTGATAACCATACAAAATTTCATTCACTTGCTCACTTAGTCCATGAGATATTGAGCCCATAGACAGACACACGGATATGCTAAAATGCACATACACACACATCAAAAATGTCTGATTCACATTTGGGAATGCTTTAAATAAGTGCTGCCAATGAATATTCGATTCTGAATTTTTTGATCTCATCACAAACCTATCCCCCATATGTTATAATATGCACAAAAGTAATTTTAATACAATAATATTTTAAAGTAATTCAAACTTTAACAGCTAGAGTAGCGTAGCTGGTAGCACAATTGTATACAATTCTGGAGACTCGGTTTTAATCTCTGTTTTCGACGCAGTTTTGTTTTAAATTGAATGAATCTAATACTCCAACATTGTATTCAAGGACAATTTACTAACTTGGCATTTTCAAATATCTTGTTTTAACAGATTTTATCACTAAACTAATAGTGCTTTCAAAATTCTAGTAAAGAACTCATATCTCAGTAGGAAATAGAACCACCAATCACTATTTGATCAAATATTGTGTTTAACAGCAGTAGATTGAGCTACTGAGATGATAATCTTTCTTTTATTGAACGTCGCCTTACATTTTCCTCTTTCAGATTTTTGATCGAAAAGCACCCTTAGATATGTTTTACAGCATTTTATTACTATACCATTGTTTAATACTGTATTATAATATTAACACTTTTTAATGCAATTCAAATTAAGTATTCATATCGAATTTAGAACGCTATAATAGCAGTTCTGTAAATATTACTATTATACCTAGTATTGCATCATTTTCAATCACAAATAGACCCAGTTAAAAGAAAATACTAATTTTAAAAAAAAACATTTAAACATTTAATATTTATATTCTAAAACGTTTTTGTCTTTTCTAGTCTTGAATAATTTAAATGTTTGTGAAATTAAAGTAATTTGTTCAATACTATTTACATACTTTTAATTAAAAAAAAAGATACATATAAAAAAATAAAAGAACCTTCACTAAATCTGTACATGGTAAAACAGGTTTCTATCAAAATAATATATCTGTCAAACTCAACACATAATTATCAATCATCCTCTATATTTCTCAAATTCCGCCAAGATTCTTGTGGATAACTGTTTTTATTTTGGCATAATGTCAGAAGCCGACAAAACAATATTTAGAGAATCAGATTAGAATAACCAGTTCCTGAGCAGGCTCAAATTGACCTGATGGCACAAGCAAGTGTAAATCACAAATATAAGTAGGCATCAGTTTCACAGTGCCTCATTTCATGTGGAATATAATGAACAGCTATCTCCCCATCCAAAACCGGACCATAGCCCGTCATCTACCCTGCGCCAATTCTCTTCCCAGCAATTTCTCTTTGCCTGTGCCATGCATGAGTCACATCATATACACTAAGTACTGATCGAAGGCATGTAGGGGGACAGACTTTCAGAATCGAAACAGCCACAAGCATAGCCAGTTTCTGAGTCACGTGTCCTTTGAAGCACACTTATTTAATAAAATTGTATCTTATAAATTTGTGCTTTTGTTTATTTATAAAATGTATTAAAATTGAAACATAATTTGTCAGACAAAACTGATAAAGCAACAAAGCAATCACGTTTAATGAGTTTCTTTGTTCTGTACACACATCGGATAGAAATGATGAAAATAACGTTAATTATATGAACTGTTAACTCTGAGTAATGAAAAAGCACTTCCTGTTATAGGTTCATTATTATCAACTAGAAAATGTACCCGGTATTTAAGATAAGCATTTGTAGCACAACTGTGTGTGCACAAACATCAAAATTGTTTTATTTTATTTTTGTTATAAGTGAGCATACTGTTGAATCACTCTTTGATTTTTGCGAATTTGGTGTAATTCAAGTGCACTTTTTATCAGAGATTTTCATCTTAAATCATGGAAATGTTCCAGAAAATGTACTCGGCATCGCCCGGAATTTAAGATGATTACAATTCCACCGAAACTCACAAAGAATTTGTTGAAAACTAAAGAGCGTTTTGACATATATGCCCACTTAAAAGAAACACTGCATCAATAGTGTTAAGTTAGAAACTCTCCAGGAATATCTTGGACTGCCTGATATGTTTAGCAAGCAAAAATTAATATATTTTAAAAAATTAACAAAAATTTTACTATTAACCCTTTCCGGATGGCGACATTCCGAAACTACTATGGCCCAAAGGACGGAGCGCTTCACTTCCGAACTGTTCAAAAAGGACGGCTAATTTTTTGCGCTAAGCCTAACTCTCGAAATAAATTCACTAAAAATCACCTATTTAACACAGAAATCTACTTTTTTCAGGAAAAAAAGTTATACTTGAAATTTTCTACTTGCATGTATATTTTTCAAACGAATCTCAATACAAAATACTCCACAGTTGCTTTTACTATGAATTCTACTATTCACCATCGAAAAATATGCTAAAGAAATTAATTTTCTTATCAAATTAGGCTGCATAATATTGATTGATTTCTAGTATGCTCAAAAACTCAAAAGAATTCAGATCTTTCAAATCACCCGTCTAAACATCATTCGTAGAAACAGCTACTAAAGCTGATGACATTATAATAATAGTACGCTCAGAATCTAAAATATCACTTGCTATTTCATATTCATCTTCAGTAATACCACAGTTCCACGAATCTTTACTATCTGCATCACTTCATTACTGCCCGATTCGTTTATCATACGAGCATATTCTACCACAGAAAGAAAATGTCCTGGTCTAGCCATTCTTTTATCCGAAATAACCTAATAATTCCACTGCCGCACATTCCTCTAAAACAAAAACTTAAAAAAATACTCTTATATTCTTATGATTCACCAACGAAATCATCGAAAAACAAAACAAGAACCGAAACTCAATTAAAAACAGTAGATGCTGCGAGAAGTGTACTGTTTGTTTATATTACAAAACCACATTTCAATGTTTCAGATGGGGAATTAATTCATTGGATCCCCTCTATGTCAAGGTCAAGTATCTGTAAAATACATTGGAGTTGTTCACATGGACATAAAATGCACATTCGTGACCGTCGTCTTTAAAAAAAAAAAAATAATAATAATAATAATAAATAATAAAATTTCCTCAATGCGGATGCGTGATGGACGTCCATGAATGCAAGTTTACAGCCGACACATCGACCATCTGGAAAAGGTTAATCATATGGATTCTGTTCAAAGTTGGTTTGAATGCGAATTTTTTTATATTTTCATTGGTGTTAAAATAAAAATACTGAAATACTATTTTTGGTCGCTCAAGAACGTATTTGCGTGAAAATCATAGTAAAACAAAAAATAAATAAGAAACTAATTTTAATTTTAAAAAATTAATGACGAGGCATACCAAATTGCAGTTGATCAGTTCAGGTAAAGTACAATATGATTTCAAATGTGCGCACATTTAAAAATACTTAAAGATTATATATTTTTATATATATATTACTTTTAATTTCCTAATAAATTAAAATTTAAAATAATTAAACAAAAATATTTTAAGGATTAGTGTTTACCGGTATGCATAATTATGTCAGTTGAAGAACCAGACCGTCCGACTCGTCCAGAGGACTTAGAGTAACTAGTTGGACGGCCGGGAAGGCATAATTATGTCAGTGTAGTTATTTATCATAAGCTATTTATAACAAACATTCACCAAATTCAAAACACTATAAAATATTAAACTGGCTCCTTTTTGAAATGACTCCTAGATTGAAGTGAAATGTGTCGAGCCCTGATGTATATTTATATGATTAGTCAAGTAATACTTTACATTTTTTCTGGCACACCTTGCATGTGAATGGCGTTTCAATAGTATCTATACAGATATGATTAGTCAAGTAGAACTTTACATTTTTTCTGGCACACCTTGCATGTGAATGGCGTTTCAATAGTATGTATACAGATATGATTAGTCAAGTTATGATTTTTGATTAAATTTTTTCTGACACACTTCACAAGTGAATGGCTTTCACCAGTATGTATATAGTTATTTTCAGTCAAATGACCCTTTTGAATAAATTTTTTCTGGCACACTTCGTATGTGAATGGCTTTTCATCAGTATGTATATGATTAGTCAAGGAAGACTTTTGATTAAATTTCTTCTGGCATACTCTACAACTGAATGGCATTTCACCAGTATGAGAACGTATATGCTGATTCAAAGTCATTCTGCGAATAAATTTTCTCTGGCACGCATCACAACTGGCTTTTCACCAGTATGTATACGGATATGATTAGTCAAGAAAGAATAAATTTTTACTGGCACACCTCACAAGTGAATGTCTTTACATCAGCATGTATATGGATATGATTAGTCAGCTGAGACTTTTGATGAAATTTTTTCTGGCATACCTCACAAGTAAATAGCTTTTCACCCAGTTTCCCCCAGGATTAAAAAAGGGCAGGGTGCTGTTACCAGAAAAAGGGCACTTCTTAGAAAAAAAGGGCACATATTTTTTATGTTTGAATAACATTTATGCTTGGGATTTTTATGACGAAAATCAGAGCATTGCAAGCAATATAAACATTTAGTCGCGTATACCTCTAAGTCTAATAGACAAAAATGTAAATATATTTTCTTGTTTTGCAGGAAATAGGGTCAAGATTGTGAATCTATAAAATTAATTTCAATTTTTTAATATTTTAAACTTGTTTTTTGAAAAACTTAAAAAAGTATCTGTCCGAGCAAGTGTTTTTTTTTTTTTTCATTTTGTTTATTTTCACCCGAAATATCTTCGAAACCATAAAAGACAGATATAAATAGTAAGCGATAAAAATATGTATTAGGAAATTTAGTTGCTAAATCTATATTTATGTTTTAAAAATGTGTTTATAGTTTTCGAGTAATCATTTTGTCGAGTTGAAGAGTGAAAATTTCTCCTTTTTCAAGTTCGTAATGCTATCTCAAAAACTAAACCTGTAAACAATTATACAAAAATATAGCTCTTTGAAATCCCTACAAGTGTATATAATTGGATTTTGGATGAACTCTTTGTTTGCGAAGTATAGTGATTATAATTTCGATATTTTATTATTTTAACCTGGGTTTTCCAATGTGTGGGAAAGCTTTAATTTACTTAATATGCCACTATTGTTTCAGCTGAATCTGTTACTTACTCCTTGGTGAAATATTTGTGCATAAGTATGAGATAATCTTATTTTGTTTAAAAAATCAGGGCATTAAATGAACTTGGAGATTCTAAAAATGTGTAATGATTTGTTAGGTTTGAACAATAGAAATGAAAATATACATATTCAAGTACATATTTATATGCCGCCAAGCAAGTTTATAGATTATAGGTCAGGTTGATTTCAGGTCAGATAAGTTTAATTTATATATTGAAAATGAAAATCAAGTTCGTAAAATAATTTTATATTTTATCCTGAAGTCTATGGTCGAAGCATCCAGATAAAATCATTGTGAAAACTAAAGTACTAACTAGCTATAAACAGTTAGCAAGTCATTTGTAGCACTTTAAAATCCTGTAAACAATATAAATGCATCTGAAAAATTCGAATAGCTTTATTGAACTTTACTGAAGTTTTATTTTACAAAATGTTATCCATTCAAAACCATTTTGGCTTCATCGGACTGGAGCCACCACCACTAAGGTATGAAAATGTTTCTTTTGTTGAGAACAAATTTATCATTGAATAAATGCTATTTTTACATCAAATGCAATTATAGTCTTGAGCAATTGGGTTTATTAGCAATTACAATTATTCAATTTATATAAATTTAGAGTTTATTAAATTTTAAAAACATAATAATAAATTTTGATTTTTAGTATTTTCTCATTAGTCAATGAGGTTTGATGATTTTAAGGGCTAAGATATATTTAAATGTTGAAAATATTTGTTAATTGTTTGTTGTTATATATTGATTACAAAAAAAAAAAAAAAAAAAAACCTCATTTAAATAACTAAATAAAATTCTAGAAAGCTCCATAAAATCACCGTATAAAGTTTTGAACTATGGATTAGCAAATGTTTAGCTGCTAAGTTAATCATTATTTCATGGAGCAGAGTTATTAATAGTGCGAGCAACATACGTTCATGTGTCTGCGCAGCATCCGTATCTTTAGCCATAAACTCGCGTAACGGGCGAGTACGTGAATGCAACTATGCATACGTCCCTAAAGCGGGCGTATTGTTATTAAATGAGCTTGATTATTATTATTATTGCATGTGTCCACGGAGGGGGTCAAAGACGAGTCAGCTAATATGAGGGGGGTTATTTTGTGTTTCAAATCTGCTATGAGGATGTCATGCAAAGGGGCTAATCTGTTAATCCATAAGCCCGCATAGTGCGTGTGTTCATAACACAATGTCACACGATTTGCATACGTCTGCACAAGGTATATATCGTTATTGCATGCATTGTATGTGGATTACATACAATCGTTAAAAGAAGGTGCTTAATTTTGTAAATATATGTCCGCGCAGTCCGCGTATCATTATTGCATCGAGCGGAGTTTTCATTATATTGTATGTAACGAGTAGTGGTCAGATCAGGGCCGCCCATAAAATGCCTGGGTTCCCCTTCATATTTCATTTTCCTCTTTTGTGCATTTTTCATGCCTTCTCCTCCCTCAAGAATTGTTGTGGAGTCCGGGTCCCACCACTTGAGTGATGTCCGATCCTCTCTAAGGGCGGCGGTGGACAAATACGCAGTCGATAGCTATTACACTAACTACAAATGGGAGTACTCTTAGTCATGACTTTCGTGCATAGCGGAGATACGCAGTCTACAGCAAGAAAACGTATTAAGAGAATTTCCAAAACGTGACTAGGCTGGAAGCTAAAGGCAATTAATAAACAATATAAAGAAAATAAGCTCTCACATATTTCATTCAAGCCGGCTAAAATCACCACTCTAATCTAACAACTTTTCTCCCCCACTCTTTCTATCATCCTCCGGTTTTGACTGAATCGGCGGAATCAGCATAAACATCTTCCCGCAAATGGAGCAAAGAACCCTAGTTCGGAAATCTATATTTTTAAATATTTGTTTTAGAGCAAATATGCTTACAGGGTTTTCATTTACAGAACTTTATAACTAAAATGCATATCAAACATAAAATAATTTAAGAAAAATTTAAGTTGAAAAAGAAAACTTTTTCGAAAGTTTTCACCAGATGGAAGAAGGAATATACGTGCTTATTATTCCCCTTTCCGTTTTTTTTTTCTTCTTCCAGTGGAGGAAAGAAGTGATATGGGGCTGTTAATCCTCATTTTATTGGCACTAGATCACCCTTTTTCTTTCTTTGAAGGAGGAGGGAGTGGCAAGGGGGGGGGGGAGAGTGTAAGGCACCATCAAAATTTACGGTAATGAAAGCAGAGAAAGGGCTCTGGGACTTATCTAAGGTAATACAAGAACTGATTGATTTTCGTTTGAGGACAAACATTGCTCTCTTAACAAAAGGCTAAGCAGGGGATCTGATCTGTTAACAAAAGGGCAGGGAGGGTGCTCTTCTGGTACAAAGGGCAAGGAGGGTGCTGTTCTGGTAAAAAGAGGGCAGACAGGGCGCTGTTCTGGTAAAAAAAAGGACAGGCAGGGCGCTGCGCCCTTACAAAAGTGCCTGGGGGGAAACTCTGTCTCACCAGTATGAACAAGCATATACCTATTCAAACTGGTTCTGTTATTAAATTTTTTCTGTCACACCTCACAAATAAATAGCTTTTCACCAGTATGACTACGCGTATGCTTATTCAAACTGGTTCTGCCAGTAAAACTTTTATGACACACCTCACAAGTAAATGGACTTTCACCAATATGTATACGGATGTGCTTATTAAAGTGAGATTTTTGATTAAACTTTTTCTGACACACCTCACAAGAGAATGGCTTTTCACCAGTATGAATACGGATATGATTATTCAAGAAAAACTTTCGATTAAATTTTTTCTGGCACAATTCACAAGTGAATGGCTTTTCACTAGTATGAATAAACATATGACTATTCAAATTGGATCTGTGGTTAAATTTTTTCTGGCACACCTCACAAGTGAATGGCTTTTCACCAGTATGTATAAACATATGATTAGTCAAGCGAAACTTTCGATTAAATTTTTTCTGGCACAATTCACAAGTGAATGGCTTTTCACTAGTATGAATAAGCATATGCCTATTCAAATTGGATCTGTGATTAAATTTTTTCTGGCACACCTCACAAGTGAATGGCTTTTCACCAGTATGAATAAACATATGATTATTCAAACTGCTTTTGATATTAAAACTTTTATGACACACCTCACAAGTGAATGGTTTTTCACCAGTATGTATACGGATATGATCAGCCAAGTGCGACTTGTCATAAAATTTTTTCTGGCACACTTCACAAGTAAATGGCTTTTCACCAGTATGAGTAAGCATATGCTTATTCAAACCGGTTCTGCTATAAAAACTTTTTTGACACACCTCACAAGTGAATGCCTTTACATCAGCATGTACATGGATATGTTTGGTCAGGCCAGACTTTTGATTAAATTTTTTCTGGCACACATCACAAGTAAATGGCTTTTCACCAGTATGAGTAAGCATATGTTTATTCAAACCGGTTCTGCAATAAAAACTTTTTTGACACACCTCACAAGTGAATGCCTTTACATCAGCATGTACATGGATATGTTTGGTCAAGCCAGACTTTTGATTAAATTTTTTCTGGCACACATCACAAGTAAATGGCTTTTCACCAGTATGAGTAAGCACATGACTATTCAAATTGGTTTTGCGGTTAAACTTTTTCTGACACACCTCACAAGAGAATGGCTTTTCACCAGTATGTATACGGATATGATTAGTCAAGCTAGACTTTTCACTGAATTTTTTCTGGCACACTTCGCAAGTGAATGGCTTTACATCAGCATGTATATGGATATGATTAGTCAGATGCGACTTTTGATTAAATTTTTTCTGGCACACCTCACAAGTGAATGGCTTTTCACCAGTATGAGTAAGCATATGCTTATTCAAACCGGTTCTGCTATAAAAACTTTTTTGACACACCTCACAAGTGAATGCCTTTACATCAGCATGTACATGGATATGTTTGGTCAGGCCAAACTTTTGATTAAATTTTTTCTGGCACACATCACAAGTAAATGGCTTTTCACCAGTATGAGTAAGCATATGCTTATTCAAACCGGTTCTGCGATAAAAACTTTTTTGACACACCTCACAAGTGAATGCCTTTACATCAGCATGTACATGGATATGTTTGGTCAAGCCAGACTTTTGATTAAATTTTTTCTGGCACACATCACAAGTAAATGGCTTTTCACCAGTATGAGTAAGCACATGACTATTCAAATTGGTTTTGCGGTTAAACTTTTTCTGACACACCTCACAAGAGAATGGCTTTTCACCAGTATGTATATGGATATGATTAGTCAAGCTAGACTTTTCACTGAATTTTTTCTGGCACACTTCGCAAGTGAATGGCTTTACATCAGCATGTATATGGATATGATTAGTCAGATGCGACTTTTGATTAAATTTTTTCTGGCACACCTCACAAGTGAATGGCTTTTCACCAGTATGAGTAAGCATATGCTTATTCAAACCGGTTCTGCTATAAAAACTTTTTTGACACACCTCACAAGTGAATGCCTTTACATCAGCATGTATATGGATATGATTAGTCAGATGCGACTTTTGATTAAATTTTTTCTGGCACACCTCACAAGTGAATGGCTTTTCACCAGTATGAATAAGCTTATGCCTATTCAAACTGGTTCTGTTATTAAATTTTTTCTGTCACACCTCACAAATAAATAGCTTTTCACCAGTATGACTACGCGTATGCTTATTCAAACTGGTTCTGCCAGTAAAACTTTTATGACACACCTCACAAGTAAATGGACTTTCACCAATATGTATACGGATGTGCTTATTAAAGTGAGATTTTTGATTAAACTTTTTCTGACACACCTCACAAGAGAATGGCTTTTCACCAGTATGAATACGGATATGATTATTCAAGAAAAACTTTCGATTAAATTTTTTCTGGCACAATTCACAAGTGAATGGCTTTTCACTAGTATGAATAAACATATGACTATTCAAATTGGATCTGTGGTTAAATTTTTTCTGGCACACCTCACAAGTGAATGGCTTTTCACCAGTATGTATAAACATATGATTAGTCAAGCGAAACTTTCGATTAAATTTTTTCTGGCACAATTCACAAGTGAATGGCTTTTCACTAGTATGAATAAGCATATGCCTATTCAAATTGGATCTGTGATTAAATTTTTTCTGGCACACCTCACAAGTGAATGGCTTTTCACCAGTATGAATAAACATATGATTATTCAAACTGCTTTTGATATTAAAACTTTTATGACACACCTCACAAGTGAATGGTTTTTCACCA
The DNA here is from genome assembly GCA_951213105.1 of Amaurobius ferox. Classification (NCBI taxonomy): domain Eukaryota; kingdom Metazoa; phylum Arthropoda; class Arachnida; order Araneae; family Amaurobiidae; genus Amaurobius; species Amaurobius ferox. The sequence goes on along the minus strand of OX578152.1, from coordinate 34,896,482 downwards.
GTATGTATACGGATATGATCAGCCAAGTGCGACTTGTCATAAAATTTTTTCTGGCACACTTCACAAGTAAATGGCTTTTCACCAGTATGAGTAAGCATATGCTTATTCAAACCGGTTCTGCTATAAAAACTTTTTTGACACACCTCACAAGTGAATGCCTTTACATCAGCATGTACATGGATATGTTTGGTCAGGCCAGACTTTTGATTAAATTTTTTCTGGCACACATCACAAGTAAATGGCTTTTCACCAGTATGAGTAAGCATATGTTTATTCAAACCGGTTCTGCAATAAAAACTTTTTTGACACACCTCACAAGTGAATGCCTTTACATCAGCATGTACATGGATATGTTTGGTCAAGCCAGACTTTTGATTAAATTTTTTCTGGCACACATCACAAGTAAATGGCTTTTCACCAGTATGAGTAAGCACATGACTATTCAAATTGGTTTTGCGGTTAAACTTTTTCTGACACACCTCACAAGAGAATGGCTTTTCACCAGTATGTATACGGATATGATTAGTCAAGCTAGACTTTTCACTGAATTTTTTCTGGCACACTTCGCAAGTGAATGGCTTTACATCAGCATGTATATGGATATGATTAGTCAGATGCGACTTTTGATTAAATTTTTTCTGGCACACCTCACAAGTGAATGGCTTTTCACCAGTATGAGTAAGCATATGCTTATTCAAACCGGTTCTGCTATAAAAACTTTTTTGACACACCTCACAAGTGAATGCCTTTACATCAGCATGTACATGGATATGTTTGGTCAGGCCAAACTTTTGATTAAATTTTTTCTGGCACACATCACAAGTAAATGGCTTTTCACCAGTATGAGTAAGCATATGCTTATTCAAACCGGTTCTGCGATAAAAACTTTTTTGACACACCTCACAAGTGAATGCCTTTACATCAGCATGTACATGGATATGTTTGGTCAAGCCAGACTTTTGATTAAATTTTTTCTGGCACACATCACAAGTAAATGGCTTTTCACCAGTATGAGTAAGCACATGACTATTCAAATTGGTTTTGCGGTTAAACTTTTTCTGACACACCTCACAAGAGAATGGCTTTTCACCAGTATGTATACGGATATGATTAGTCAAGCTAGACTTTTCACTGAATTTTTTCTGGCACACTTCGCAAGTGAATGGCTTTACATCAGCATGTATATGGATATGATTAGTCAGATGCGACTTTTGATTAAATTTTTTCTGGCACACCTCACAAGTGAATGGCTTTTCACCAGTATGAGTAAGCATATGCTTATTCAAACCGGTTCTGCTATAAAAACTTTTTTGACACACCTCACAAGTGAATGCCTTTACATCAGCATGTATATGGATATGATTAGTCAGATGCGACTTTTGATTAAATTTTTTCTGGCACACCTCACAAGTGAATGGCTTTTCACCAGTATGAATAAGCTTATGCCTATTCAAATTGTTTCTGTTACTAAATTGTTTCTGACACACCTCACAAATGAATGGTTTTTCACCAGTATGCATAAAAATATGGTTCTCCATATTGTACTTCCTATTAAATCATGTTGAGCATAATTTACAAGTGAATAATTTTTCACCAATATATATACAGATATGTTCGATCAAATGAGACTTTTAAATAAATTCTTTTTGGAAAACTTCACAAGTGAATTGCTTATCACCAGTATGTATATGATATTCAGATGATACTTTCTACTAAATAGTGCCGGGAACATGGCACACCTAACATGGAAATAGTTTTTCAGCTATGAATACGGATATACCAATCGAAACTGGTATTGTGATTAAATTCTTTCTGGCACACCTTGCATGTAAATGATATTTTACCAGTATGAGAAAGGATATGGCAATTCAAACAGGTTTTGAGATAAATTCCTTCTGACACACTTTACAAACAAATGGTTTCCCACCAAACTATATATGGATATGCACAGTCAAATCAGCTTTCCATTAAATCGTTCTTGGCATATTTTACATGAATCATTTTTTAGGGCAATGCACATGGGTATGAATTATTAGATCGTTTTTAACAAAAGAATTTCTTTCTGGCATACACCACAAATGAATGGTTTTCTATCAGGGTATGTATAGATATATTCAGTAAAGAACAGTATTTTATTCATTTATTTTTGTTATATCTGATCAATGAATAGTTTTTAATCAGTATGTGTAAAGATTTATTTTATAAAGAAATGCTTTTCATTAAATATTCTGGTACCTTCAAAAAGTAAATCAGTTTTCACTAATAGGAATAAAAATGACAAGTTAAATGAGGCGTGATCAAATAATTTAGAGCATGGTTCACAAGTGAGTGTTTTCTGGCCAATACAGAGATCAATAATGAAATAAACCTTTTCATTGAATTTCCTCCAATTTACAGGGTGTTGAATATCATATTGTTACATCCATTCACTATTATACCATTCTATAATTCAAAATAAATACCGTAGCATTTTAATATTACATCTTAGCCTCATTTCATATACAGGTTGTTTGGTGATCAAGGCCTATATGATAATCTAGTTTATAGTTCAGTGTTACCTAGCTTGAAAATTGGCCAAATCTATCTTTCTGTTACTAAAATGCAACCTACTATTTTAATTATTATTAATTATTTTTTAATTATTTTAATTATTAGTATAACCTGTATACTAAATTTTCAAAGCATTCGTGTATTTGGGATCTTTCTTCCAAATTCACTAAATACAGGTTTTTCACCACTGTAGACATATGTCTATTCAAATATGTCTTTACAGCAATCAACAATATAAAACAAAATTAAGAGTTCCAGAATAGAGTAGTGATATGGCCCTATATTTTACACATATCTTACATTCAATGTGTCTGTAATTGTAATTTTGCTGGTACTATTAGAGTAACACTTATAGAATAGATATAATTAGTGCAGAATCTGGAAGTTATTAAATGAGTTCCTTAAACGGTTTGTCTGCTTTTCTCTTTATATCCAAATCCAATACCAGTTCGTTATTGGTACAGAATCGTTAACAGAAGGCCCTATCGCAGAAATATATAAATAAGTACTTTAATTTTAACTACAAGAGGATCGGAATTTGAAAGAGATGATCATCGAGTGGAGACGGTAGAGAGAGCGGCCTCTTCCTCCAATCAGAGGTAGCTTCTGATGTCAAGGCTCAAGGCAGGGTGGGTTTAGTGAAGTGCCCAGGAGAGAATAGTAATCCCCCCTTTAAACTTCAGGCGAAAAGGAAGATCAAGAAAAAGAAGTTCATAAGAGGAAAGTAGAAACTGGTAGGGGCTCGGGTGGAAGACAACATCATGCCGATACCCGAGACTTCATAAAGAAAAGGACTGAAACCCAAGTAGGTGTTCAGTAGAGAAGAGGAAGTAAAGGGTGATAGAGTTGCACCAAGAGAGGTGCAGGGCCTTGAGCAATGAGAGTCCGACATGTAGGAAATTACAATAATAAGATTTTAATTAAAGCTTGTGAAGTACGCGAAATTTCCCAAATGCACGGGATAGCACAGAAAAAGCTAGAAGGTAGCACCATAAAACAGAGAGAAGTATAAAACTAAGTTAGACGAATCCGCTTTTTATAGCTTCTGATGTCGTGTAACATTTTCTTCGAAGTGACTGGGCGTCACCATCGTGAATAACAGGCCTCACAAGGGTAATAAACCTCGATTCGGAGCTCAGACTCCGAGCTACGAGGTTGTGATTTTGTGAAGCTGCTGCTTTTTGATTGTGGTGACTTTCTTTGCTTAAGTTTGGCGTGTTATATCTAGTTACGATAGAACACGTCGGGCTAAGCAATTACAGCTTTGTTGTGTACGGATTTCTCGCCATTTTGGATTCGTGCTTTTTCAACTTTGGAGTGCCACTTGTGTTTTTCCCACGTGGTAGTGCTATTGCTTTGATCGTTTCTACGCTGACGACATGGATTTGGATGCATTCGACACGGAAGCTACTCGCGGACTTGCTGGTGAGCTAGACGAAGATGGACTGCGGCCTCTCAGGGATGCCATGATTGAATATTGTGATACTCTGCCCAAGGATGGATTGATGCCCGCTTGGAAGGAAGAAGTGAAAAACGCTGTGAACTTTTGTGCACTGGCAATCTACACTCTGACGCTACACATCAGGGAGCTACTGACGAATGGACTACTCGGACGGGACGAGGACCAAGTCTCCAAGATTCTGGGTTCGTTGCTTTCTGTAAATTCTCTTTTGTTGGTCCAGAATTTGGATAGGTTTTATGCTAGTAATTTAAATGAGATTTATAACTGTGAAGGAAGTAATTCTAGTGATGTAATTAAATGCAAAATGATAGAACTAGGCTTAATTAAAGAAATTAAAGATGAAGATAAACTTAAACCTGTTGAAAATCCAAATAAAAAGAGGAGGATAGAGGGGCAATCTACTATGGATGCTCCTACTAAAAACCAGAATGGAGAATTAAACTTAAAATCTAATGACAAGGATAACATGGATTGTAGTGAAAAAATTGATAAAGATGTAAATGATAATGTTAAAACTAAGAGTTATGCTGAAATTGTCGCGCAACCTATAATGTTCAAAAGTGCACCAAAACCAAAAACGGTTCAAAATAGTGTAGTGGTTGAGAAAAAAGACCCAAAAGCGGAATGTTTTTTCATCAAGTTTAATGACAATTACCAGGCTCTCCTTAAAAAATTAAATGAAATCTCAGGTAATAAAGTATCTGGCAAGCTCACAGGAGACATGCTAAAATTGATTCCAAATGACGCTGACGCCTATAGGGTTGTACAACGCCATTTATCTAGTGAGAAAATCCCCTTCCACAGTTTAAACTTAAAGACGGAAAGGCCCAAAAAGGTAGTTTTGAAGGGGCTACCAACAAACTATAACATTGAGGAAATAAAAATCACTCTAACATCCGAAGGATTAGATGTAGTCCGGGTTTCTCAACTGAGAAACACAAAAACGAGATTGCCCCTGCCGATCTTCTTAGTCAGCATTAGGCCTACGGAAGACTGGCAGAGGGTATACCGACTGACAAGATTAGGATACTTGGCTGTGAAGGTAGAGGCCTTCAGAGCACGGGGCTTCAAAATCTGCTACCGGTGCCAGCAATTCAATCATTCCTCTGAGAATTGCAGCATGCCACCAAAGTGCCTTAAGTGTGCTGAAGAACACTTCACACGTGACTGCCAAAGACCAAGGACAGAGAAGGCAACGTGTGCTAACTGCAATGGAGATCACCCGGCGAACTTCAGGCAATGCCCGAAGAACCCCTGGAACAGAGGAAAGGCACCGGGGTATGCCCCCCCTCCCCCCAAAAGTCAGATACCCCCTTGGAGGCAAAAGGCCCTCGATCTAAACCCTCAGACACCCCATCAGGACTCCTCGCACTCTGTGCCACAGGTTAAAAGAACTCAAACTTCAGCACCTACCAGATCGGTGCAAGAGCAGGCCCCTAAACCGTCGACCTCCAGAGAAATGACTGTGGAGGAAGTGAGAATAGCTCATGAAGACATAAATCTGAGGATAGCAATTGATAAAGCCGCCAAAGAGGCAAGAGAAGCAAAACAAAGATTAGAAAAAAAGGTTCAGGAATGGCAGAAAACTAAACGCGCCCGAGAAGAGCTCGCGCAAACACAGCAGTTAGACAAATCGGCTGAAAAAAAACAAAAGACTTCCGAGGTCCAAAAGGATACTCACAAAACAGATCAAACCGCGGTTGAGGCTGAGGAAATTGTAGCTGAGACTGAGGAAATGGAAGCTGAGACTGAACTTGCTGATAAATCCAATGATGAAAAGATGGATGAAATCCTCAACCTCGTCAGAGGATTTATCAGTATGTTCAACCTAGACGATATAAAACATCTGTTGATGCAGCTCGCTGAGTTAATTCAAAAAAAGAGCGATCCAATGCAAATGGTCTTTGAGGCTTTTAAATTAATCGCGGAATTTAATAAAAACAGTGAGAAACAAACCCGCCATGAATAGGTCCCAAAAAGAAAGTTTTAAAATAATATTTTGGAATGCGAACGGCATATCTCCAAGAATAAATGAACTTAGGAGCTACTTAAATGAAAATTATGTAGATGCCCTGCTAATCCAGGAAACTAAAGTTAGAGAAAACAAAAAACTAAATATAGCAAACTATAATAGCTATCATACCCTTAGCTCAAATATAACTGCTAGAAATCCCCATGGAGGAACAGCAATATATATTAAAAGTAATATTCCCCACGAGGAAATAAACAACATAAATCTTCAAGGTATAGAAAATACTAGTATAAAAATTAAAATAAATAATGTAAACCCATTTATCCTAACTTCAATATATGTCAAAAACATGAGTGGTATAAATGTAGCTGCGCAGCTGGAACTGCTTTTCTCGCGATATCCAAACACAATACTCGCGGGCGACTTCAATACACACCACCGAGCGTGGGGCAGCAGGAGAGCCAACACACGCGGTACACAGATACATAGATTGCTAAACACAACAAACACTGACATCATTGCACCGTCGAGACCAACCTGCTTCTCAGGTGCCAATGGCTCATTCATAGATTTTGTCCTAACGAGAAACATAGAATACGCTCACACAATTGATACCCTGGATGAATTCGACTCGGATCATCTACCGGTACTGGTGACATTCGATTTGAACATTCCCCTTCCAGCCTCTCTGGGACAAGAGAGGGTGAACTGGAACGTATTCAAAAGAGCACTTTTCGAGCCGCATTTAGCAGTACCCAACATTATGAGCACGGCGGATATTGACTCTGCCACGCACACACTCACAACAGAAATCAGGAGAGCTATTGCATCTGCCACAACACATCGTGAGTCATCAAAAATGCCAACACTTTCCCACCATGTCAAACAGTTAGTTAAACAGAGAAATAGAATGCGTAAGACATGGCAAGCTAACAGAGACCCTACCCTTAAAAGGGAGCTTAATAGACTCACGTGTAAAGTCAGTGAAAAAATTGTCGCAGAAAAGCAGCAACAGTATAAAGAATTAATCGAATCCCTTAGCCAGGAAGACGTATCGCTCTGGCAATTCGCTAAAAGACTCAGAAAACCTCAAATTAAACTCCCGCCACTAATAGATGGCGCTAATATTGCGTACTCAGACGAAGAAAAGGCAGAGGCGCTTGCTAGGCATTATGAAAAGCAATTTGAACCAAACCACGATCTAATGTGTCAGGACACCCTAAGAATGGTTAGGCAAACTCTAAACAATTTCAGGAACTCCCCGGTCACGGCTGAGATTAACCCAGCCACCCCGCAAGAAATAGTAGAGATTATCAAAAACCTTAAAAACCGTAAAAGCCCAGGGCACGACAAAATCAGGAATATCGCGGTAAAAAACCTACCCTTAAATATAATATTTTACTTGACCATCTTAATAAATAAAATACTAGAACTAAATTATTTCCCCAAAGAATGGAAGGAAGCGATAATTATAGCGATCCATAAACCTGGTGAGGATGCCTCAATTCCAGCCAACTACAGACCAATCAGTTTGTTGCCGACACTTAGTAAAATTACTGAGAAAATAATTCTTAAGAGACTGAACACGCACCTTAGTGAGAATGACATTATCATTCCGGAGCAGTTTGGATTTCGGCCAAAACACTCCACCACTCATCAATTGCTGAGAGTGGTAGAGTACATTTCTTCTGGTTTTAATAATAAGACACCCACAGCTGCGATTTTTCTTGACATCCAAAAAGCCTTTGATAAAGTGTGGCACTGTGGATTAGCTTACAAATTGATCACTCTAAAAGTCCCTGACGCACTTGTCAAACTTTTAATTTCATACCTAAATAACAGACACTTTCAAGTCAGAGTAAAAAATAACTTATCTACACCCAAGCTCATTAAAAGTAGTGTACCGCAAGGATCCATCCTGGGCCCGACACTCTTTAACATATATCTAAATGACATTCCCAGGACCCCAGACACGGAGCTGGCACTCGATGCAGACGACAGCGCGATACTTGCAAAACACCCTTACGTCTCAGTAATGCACAGACAGCTACAACAACACTTAGACATACTCCAAACATGGCTGGAAAAATGGCGAATAAAATTAAATCCCAATAAATGTCATTGGATTTATTTCTCAAGAAAACGTAAACCTCCGCCTCCTCTGTACATAAACAACCATGCCCTAAAAGCGGAAAAATCTACTAAATACCTAGGTGTAACGATAGACTCCCACCTAACTTGGAAACTGCACGTAACGAACATAATCAAAAAAGCGTATATAACCATAGGAGCCTTATACCCAATGATAGGAAACGGAAATCTAAGTTATCAAAATAAACTCCTAATTTATAAATCGGTCATCTGCCCGGGAATGCTGTATGCAGCACCCGTATGGGGATATGCCTGTAAAACTACCATAGACTTATTAGAGACAAGACAAAACAAAACCCTAAGGATTATAAGGAAAGCCCCTAGATACTTAAGAAACTCGGTAATTAGGAAAGACTTCAAAATAAAAATTGTTAGAGCCCAAATCAAAAAGCTAGCGCTTAAATTCTACAAAAATCTGCCATCTGTCTCAAATGAACTATTATTTAATCTGCATGACTATGATCATCGCAAGGCTAAATCTCGTAAGAGACCCCGCTCGGTACTTAACTTTGATATTCGGTACTAGGAACGTCCCACCTTAATCAGTTGATATTAAAGAAAACTCGCGATCTTTGGTTTTCTACAAAATGTTTAAAATCCTAAACTGCTAAAATGCTAGGTTACCCTCAGATCTGCATCAACCCCCCCAAACTGCTTAAACTCTTAATGTGCAACAAACTGCCACACTAGGAGCTAGGACAAATAATAAAAACAGTAAATCAAAAACCTCGAACCTCCAACTATGGACCAATGAAATAATGTCACAGTATGAAGATAAGAACCACACCTAGAGATTGGAGATTAAAGGCGCTTCGCGCCTGGTGCTCTGTTCTGGACGAAACTCTATGATGGTAATAAACCAAACCTGCTACGTCATCGGAAAGGGTGTTAGGAAATTGTGCTTGCTAGTGTTAAACTTATGAGCGATATAAGGTATCTCCAGAAAATTGGATCTTTTGAAATCATTTGATAGCCATTACAGGTATGTATGTTTTACTATGTGTTCGTTAATGTTTCTGACAGTCGCTGCCAAAAAAAAATTAAATTTTTTTGGTAATTTTTGCAGTTTTCATCATTTTTCTTGAATCATCCGTTAAGCCTCGTCATTCAATACTCGTAGTATATGTTAACGGAAATGTAGAGACAGAGTTTTGTAATTTATCGTATTTTATATATTTGCATTTAATCATTTATTAAAACTTTGACTGTCTTTCTATGCATACGTTATTGTTTTACGTAATATCTGTCGGTAAGCCTTTAATTTTTTGTGTTTGTATTCATTTAATGGTCATAGCATATGTGAATATTAAATTACGATCTCAAAACATTTTCTATCCAAAACGTGTTTAGCTAGTTTATTTATTAGGCTTCACTTACATTTATTTATTATTCAGAAATTTTTTACCATCGATATTTTATTTTGACTGATCTGCAGTTTATCTTGGAATTGTGAATGTGTTGTGTACTAAGTATATGCTCCTTACTTTGTGTCCAAGGAATTTGGAGTATTAATAGCAGTGGTTGCACATATTTAAGCTAAATCCTAGTGATCTAACTCTATTGTTTAGCGTATATGAAAAACCTGAACATAGTAGTTAGATTTCTTGGTGGGCTTTTTCATGACTAAAGATCTTGCTCTGTTGTATAATTCAAATGTAAAGCTTATTTAGTACTTCGATAAAGCAGTATATTTAATATTATATTGTTCTACCAGATTTATGGATTACTTTTATATTTTGTTTATTAGTTTTTAGTATAATTCATTGAATTTTATTAACTAAAAATGCCAGGCCAACGGCCGTACCATGCTGAAAACACCGGTTCTCGTTAGATCACCGAAGTCATGCAGTATCGGGTGCGGTTAGTACTTGGGTGGGTGACCACCTGGGTACACCGCGTGCTGCGGAGTACGATCAAGTTAAACATGTGGATCCGTAAGTCCTTCCGAGAGGTTGGTGGTAGGGGAAGGAGGGTACGGTCCCTGTGGATGCCTCCCCCACTGGTTTCCAGTCTAAATTGGGTGGCACTTCCCGGCCGTCCAAACAGTTACCTTACACCTTTCTGGTAGGTCGGACGGTCTGGGTCTCAACAACAACAACTAAAAATGCCAAGTGCTTGTGTTGTTCCTGGTTGTTTTATTATAAAAATGGTTCCAAAGTTAGCAGCTTTAAATTTCCTGCTAATGAAGAACTAAAAAAAAATGTGGATCTTATTAATACCTAGAACTAGCAAGTTTCAAAATATTCAAAGGTAAGCTCTATTTTCTCATTAATAACATTAATCCTTAACCAGAAACTTGCCGTCTGTGAGATTGCTGCATTTACAAATCTACCCTTTGAACAAAACTGAACTTGCCCTCAATCTTATCACTCCACCTAATCGTTACGTTATTGGTCCTCTCCCTACCACCTCATTCGCAACACCTGCGCATTTTCAGTTATTGAAGGAAAAAAATAATTTTATTAGGCACAGTCTGCTAGATGGTACGTTTCTGTTTACGTAATTTTTTCCTGTGAATTATCTACATGGCGGGACCGTCAAAGCGAGTATGGTGATAAAGACTTTGAAGAGACTATTTTGCGATAGTTTGATGAAGTTGGAAATGATGTTAGCAATGTAGATAGTATTTCAGAACTTGAATGAATATGTAAATTACGAACATGAAAGTGATTCAACGTTGTCAGAAAAATCTGATGAAAGTGAAAATGGAGAGATAAGAAATGATGAGAACTTAGTGGATAGTAAATATATATATGGAAAAAATCGGTACAGATGATCTGTTTCAGAAGTTCGACCCTCTTCACGAACAAGAAAGCACAATAAATCATAAAAGTGCCACTCTTAAAAGGTAAAGCTAAAGATATCGGAGAAAAAGCAGATCCATTCTCTATCTGGCAGTTATTATTTACTAACGATAATTTTTTTGTGCATTATTTTTTCATTGTGTAATCTACATTTTGATACTTTTTAATTTTTATTGAGAAACGAAGACAATTACAGACCATTATTTGCTTCCCTTGCAGTATATATTTTTATTGTTTATAATGAAAATAAAGCCTATTTGTTTCCCTTTTCTATAAGTATTTATTATTTCTTTACTTGCAATATATGTACAATATTCTGACAGTGTAGTAAAAATTGTATCGTCCAATGTCGAATTTTAAAATTCAAGCTATATCATAACCAATAACTTTATGAATTTTATAAAAATGTTACATATTTCCACAATTTGGTAAAAGAGTAATTGAGAAACAGGGCCAGTAACAGAAACATATTTGAGTAAATGGTAAGGAAACTCTGCTTGTACCTTGCTATGCTTATAAACATGAATGTCAATCATCCCCATGGGGACAGCTGAAAATAATGCTTGGATGGGCAGTGAAATGTGAATCAAAATATAAATTTCCTAAGCTGTTGCCTATGTGATATTGTGTCTCTGTATATATCTAACAGTTCATACATATTTTCAATGGTTGATAGTTATTATATATTTTCAGCATTTGTTACAACATTTAGCAATATGCACTAGCTGAATACCCGTTAAAAATCAATGATCTTGCAAATAAGCAACTCCTGAATAATGTAAATAGTTTAATAATTCGCATTTCACATTTATTCGACACATATTTTCAAACTATCCACCCGTATACAAAATTTGAAGTCTCTATGCGATTGCGATGCATATTTTTTCTATCCCTTAACCTTTCGAATGTTTTTCTGTGTAGCCCCCCCCCCCGCCCCCTCTTAAACAAACATTTTTAAAAAACAGTATTCATCTTGGGTTTTTATCAAATGATTAGCCCATATACAAAATTTCAAGCCTCAATCATATTGTAAAGGAGGCGCTTTTGATTTGTTCATCAAATCAAATGTTTTAGTGTGCCGCACCCCTTCCAATAGCTGATGTTGGAATACTGAAATTGCCACTTTCTTTCTTCCCAACTATTTACCCATGCACCAAATTTGAAGTTATCTCATCGCAAAGTATGCTTTTTATATCATTTCACCTTTCGAATGTTTTTGTGTGGAGTATCCACTCCCTTAAATATAGATTTTTGAAAAATCCATTCTTGGGTTTTCTATCAGATGATTCACCCATATACCAAATATCAAGCCTCTATCATGTTTTTAAAGGGGCATTTCTCCTTTATTCCGAAAATTGAACAGTTTGGTGTGCGGCACCCCCTAAAGTAGAAAATATTAGAAAACTGAAATTGTACACTTCTTCCCTTCCAAACTATCTTCCCATGCACCAGATTTGAAATCTATCTCATTCTGAAGTGTTTTTTTTTTTTTTTATCAATTCACATATATTCATCTGTCATATCACTATATTCATCTTGGGTGTTTTCATCAAATGATTTTTCCATATACCAAATTTTTTCCTTTCGAACGATTTACCTATACACCAAATTTGAAGTCTATGTTATCGCAAAACATGCTTTTCTATGATTTCGCTTTTCGAACATTTTGGTGTGATCACCCTCTCTTCGGAACATTTGCTGAAAATATGATTTTTTCAGGGAGTTTTATTGAACGATCGAACCATATACCAGGTTGCAAGTCTATCTATTTGAGAAGTGCCTAAAAAATGGGTGACAGATAGACAGACGGACTCTTGACAAATAATATATGTAGATTTTTTATGTATTTCCAGGAGTTGCTCTAGACTTTTGATTACTTTTATCAAATAAAATCTTTCGTAAAATGGTGTCTTTATTTGCTAAATTTTATTTTGGCTTTCTATTTGAAAAATTTGATTTATAAATTCTCAAATTTCAAAGATCATTGTTTTGGAAAAGTAGTTTTCATTACAATAAGTAGTTTTCAATACATTTATTTTGACATCGTCAGAATTCATGATCGCCAAATTGAAATTTTTTTTTTTCAAAATGTGATAATGACTATCAGCTCTGTGTATTCCCAATAATCACTATTAAAATTTTAGAAATGACACGTGAAAACTTATTGATAATTTATACAATTGAACAAAGAAATACATATTTAAAAAATATCTTTATTAATAACATTGACTTCAATTATTACGATATGACAGTTAATTTTATCGCTACTGTTTTCAATTTTCTGATGCATTAAATCCTTCAAGAGACAACCATACATTTTTATGCTTTTTGGTTAGTTGCATTTTTCTATTACTGTACTCTATACAATTCTTGGAAATTTATAATGAGATATTTTGTTATCTCGGACTGTACATTTTCAAACTCCAACATAACCATAATTATTTATCACTATTTCTGCTAAAATACTGGAATGACTGTAAATAATGGGACTGTTGAATATGTTTACACATTGATAAACCACCCGACCGTCCTAATGGTTGCTCAAGTCCTTGTCGACGAGCCGGACGGTCTGGGTCTTCAACATTGATAAACCACGTGTTTGCCTCATGACATCATATGAATGCACCCTATTCAATTATCATAAATGAAAAGTATTACAATAATTAAAAAATTCATTGAAAAGGAATGCATTCATTTTGCAAAAACATAAATACAATAGAGTCCCTATTCAAGCTAATGTGGACTGAAAACAGTTTGAATGTCAAATTCAGTTAACATGGAAAAAACGTTGTATACTTCAATCTATAATATAGCACTGACATTTGTGACAATGTTCCCCTTCCTATCAAGGACCTCCTCGTTCCTGTTCTTAAGGAAGTATAAACTATAAGAAAAATAATATGTACAATAAATACTTAAATATTATCCTAAAGTTATCAGTTGAATAAGTTAGTATTATTATTTGGCAAATTTTTCGGACTTGTTTGGCTATTTTTAGATAATATTTGACAACACTTGTGTCAATAGTGTGATGTGTTTTGAAGATGTCTGTTATCGAAGAGAAAGGAAAATTTTGCCGCTGAATCTGCTTTACCCATTTCTAAAGTTACAAGTCGCCACCGTTGGCTTCAGAAAATAATTTTTCAATATGTTTTACTTTAAAGAAGTCATTTGCTGTGATGTTCTTGAAAAAAGTGGTAGCTTGAATAATTGAGATTCTGCTATACTTAGTTTCTGTTTTTTAACAAAACATTCTAGATTTTTTTCAAAATACAAACTTTCTTCACAGGGCTGTGGAGTCCGAGTCGAAAAAATATACTGACTCCGACTCCTAAATAAAACTATTTTAAAATAATTTTAATTCAGAATATTTAAATTTTTTATATATTTTTTAAATAATTCTTAAGCAATAAATTAAAAAAAATATCAAATGTTTGCAAATTGAAAAATTAGGAATAAAAAAAGTAAAATTTAATTGATATTTATGTCAAAGTCGCACATTAACAAATAAGATGAGTCAGGGAGTAGAAAAAAAGAGGATTGAAGGTTTGAGGTACTGATTCCACAATATCAATATTCAGCAAAAAAATTTAAAAAACTAAATGAAATTAGACGTTATGAATTCCCTGCCCCCCCCCCCCATAGATTAACATGGGGAAGATGAAACAAATGGCTGGTATAAAAGAAATCTCCTCTTATGCATACTTTTTTTATTTCTGTTTTAGAAAAACTAAGTTGCAGGAGTTGTGAAGCCAATCGCCATTGTCACATTTTGTGAAAGAAAATTCAATTTGGTAATAGAAGAAAAGATTTGGCAATAATGAATTCTGCCAATTGTGAATTATGGTATACTAACTATAATGTGTACTACTATACTATTCGTCTTTCCCAAAATAATGATCTTCTGAATTTATAAATCACAACAAATTTAGTTTGAAAAATTCTGAGGTGGTCGGGTGAAATCTTAATATTTTCGAACCGGACGGGGTAAAATTTTTCAAATTAAACCTATACAGACTTTTAGTCTCTAAAAACTGTCTTTTGATCTTCGTTCCTTTTTTTTTCTTTTACCGGGATTTGTGTAAATTTAGAGATTTTAGGTTTTTTTGTAGTAGGAGAATTTTCCCCCCTATTGCAGTGATGTAGTAGCCCAAACACTTCTTTTTTAATTCTTAGTTACTAAAAACTACTTACTTATTCCCATTTTTTTATGTAAAAACAGGTTGTTTTCAGGGATTCCAGAACAACAAACTGAATGGGAGTTGAGTACATTTTTTATCACATGTATGTTTAGGAAGCATTTTGAAAAAAAAATTAGGGGGGGGGGATGAACACTAAAATACACCCCCGAATCTGCATGTGTCTAAGGCAGTGCTTTCCGAAGTTTTTCCATAGTGACACCTTACCGATATCGTAAATTTTGACAGCCCCCTCCCCCCCCCAAATGAAAAAAAAAATCTCTTCCTAACATATGTACCCTTCGTAAGATGACTAAAAACAACCATACATTATATATAGTGTTGTTTACATTTTATATGAGATAAAAGAAACATATTTGCATACTATGAGAAGAAAATAAAAACAAGTATATATATTTTCATCCTTAATATTTGTGGCTCGCTCGCATGTGCCTGGTGAGTCTTATAAATTTCTTTTATGTTGGGACAAATGTGGAATAAGTTCACACGTATTTTTTCATTCAGCATTTTTAAGCTGCCACATTTTACTGTTTTAATATTGGTCACCATAGAAAATCCTGCTTTGCAAGACTATGTGGTCGAAAACTTATTCACCATAAATATTTATTCATAACATTTAAATTTGTACTAAAACTTATGTATGAATATTGAAAAAAAAAATCATAGAATAATTCAAATTGTTTTATTTACCTCATATACATGTATAAAATCGATAGCCACAGAGCAACAAAGATATAACTATAGCGGGAAGTGACAAATTTTGGAGGAAGAAATTTAATATTTATTCTGTTTATATAAAAAAAAAATGCCTTCACCATTTATTGTTTGAATATTTGGAATAATCATACCTCAAAATCATGCTTAAATTTGATGTTCAAAACTAGAAAGTGTGAACTAAGAAAATAAGAATCCATATCTTCCAGTAATGTTAATGTTTACTATTTACAATTTAAATACAACCAAATTCTCAGAAAAAAAGTAAATTTAAGTCTTTATTGAGCTTTCCTCCCATACACACTTATTTATACAGTAATAAAATTTTCTCTTACCTTTTTATAAAGCATAATTATTCATATTTTATTTTGAAATTTCCTTGTTTCCTGAGCAAATCATTATCAATATAACTTAATTTTTAATTAAATATAGTAAAAAATATAGTAAGTAGAAAAGTAAAGAAACCTATTTACATTTTAAAAGTAAACACACTTTTAAAATTGTCAAACATCAAAGACCACCATTATGAGAGATCAATTTTATTTTTCTATAGCGATCAATGCACAGTTCTTCAACACTTTCAACATATTTTATCTTTATATTGATGCATCAATACTATTGATTTGGCAATGAACTGATATATTGAAACAATACTTCATTCACCCACAATTATTTTTAAAATAATATAAATGTTATATTTTGCATATGGCGAACTTTCTGAAATGGTTATTTTTTTTAAATCTAGATAAATGATGGCAGTTAGTGACAAAATGCTGCAAAAAATTACAAAAACTTTATAAACAAGTCATGTTGAATTTAAAAGAAGTATCAAGCACATCTATAGTCATTGACCTACCATGTGATATTTGATTTGTAGTTTTACATCGAGTCTTCGACAAGATCTTGGATTCCCAGTAAGAAAGGTTTTAGATATAATATATAGGTATGCAACAACATAATTGAGTAAAGTGTACACAGTATTTTCATAAAATATAATTACATAAGATTAAAGATTATTTTTACATTCCCTATAAGACATAGTACACATATATTAAAAGTATTGTAATAAGCTATAAATCAAAATAAAATTTTGGATGTATTTACATGCACATATTTTGATCAAACTTCATCATTTTCAGTGCTACGACTGTTTTGCATGTGTATATGGTATCTATCTGTGTTATTAGAATGAATGTATGCTATGTTTATATTTGGTAATATAAGAAATTTTTGTGTTACTCAAATTATGAGCTGCAGTTTAAATAATTTATGCATGTTTTCTAAACTCTAAATTTCAAAATGAAAGTTTTTCATTTTAATTGATAATCATATGACTTTTGTAAAAATGATAAGTATCATAACTTTTGTAAAAATGAAAGGTATCATGTGACTTTCGTAAAAGTGATACAAATATAAATAACACTATAGCATATTGCAACACTTTCAGAAATGATTGTTTTCTTGATATCGCTTTAAATGATGCCAATTGAAACAAAATACTGCAAAAAGTTACAAAAGCTTTATACGTAAATAAGTCAGGATCAAATTAAAATAAAAGTATCAAACACATCTATCGTGATGACCGTGATATTTGGTTTATATTTTTGAATCGAATATTAGACAATATCTTAGATTCACAGTAAAAAATATTACACATATAACATATACTTATGCAGATACCTAACTGAGTAAATCGTACAAAATACTTACATAAAATGTATTACATAAGATTAATGATAAAGTTATTTCTCTATTTAGCATATGCATAATAATTTAGCAACAGTTTCAATATAATAACAACAGTTCATAAATTTTGCTTTAATTCCAAATTTTTTATCAGTTGCTCAGTTTCCCTAGTCAAAAATCTCATGCTGTGCTACTGAATTGCAGATAAATTTAAATGAAATTATTTTTTTACAATGAGAAATGGATGCTTTATGCAATGTACACTGTATTGGCAAGTGAAAAAAAATTTTTAGTGAGCTGAAATTTCTTACCCTGCTTACATATTAAAATTAGAAATACATAATAAATACGGAAAAATAGGGTGTAGTAGAATGCTTGTGCATTTGCTGCAAAGGGTCCTAAAAAATTTTGTCGGCAGCAGTGAAATTATTTCTAATGGAATAACCTTATCTTAATAACCTGTTTAGAACAGATGTCATGATTATGTTCCTACATGCATAGTATTATATATAGGGATAGTTCTGTAATGGGGGTCAAATGTTTTGAATTTGAGTGTTCGATGGAATAGCACATTTAAAAGTTTAATGCGTGATACAGAAAATCAGTAAAATATTACTACAAAAAATTCATGAACACAGACTGCATGATATTTTCAAGATACTCATAAAAAGGTATACAAATCTACTATGAACAATATAACATTAATTTTTTTTTATAGTATACTATATTGCTGAAAAAGCTTTATATTTGAATACACAATTTCAGAGCATGATCTCTAGTCATCAAAAAGCCCACCAAGAAATCCAACTACTATGTTCAGGTTTCTAATATACGCTAAACAATAGAGTTAGATCACTAGGATTTAGCTTAAATATATGTGACTACCGCTATTAGTGCTTCAAATACCATGGCAAACAAAGTAAAAACATAATACACTCCAAATTCATATTGGCTGTCACAAACTTCTAAAATCTCATACAAACAAAAAGAATGTCTGTGACCCTGCAAAACCTCTGAACAGTAAATACACGGAAGCTCGGCATAAATAAAATTGAAGGTAAATAATTTAGACAAACAATATTTTGAAGTAGCAATTCGATGTTAACATGTGCTATAAATATCAAGTTAAATCCGATACAAAAATATACAGTTTACTGATAGAAATTACGTAAAACAATAACAAATGCATAGAAAGACATATAAACCTTTAAAACGTTATACAATGCAAATATACAATAAACGAAAAATTGCAAAATACCCTACATCTCTTTACGTACTATAAGCATTGGCGTTAAGGCTTAACAGACGATGCAAGGAAAATGCATCATTTATTGCAAAAATTATCAAAAAAATTAATTTCTTTTACTGGCGGCGACTGGCAGAAACATTAATATACATATAGAAAAGTTTACATACCTGTTATGGGTGTCCAATTATTCATAAATAACCTCTTTTCACAAAAACTCCATATCTATCCATAACCTTTACATTAGCAAGCACAATTTTCTAGCACCCTTTCCAGTGATGTCACGAGGGAGTTGGGAGGCCTCTTTAGATCTCGAAGGTGACGACTAGTGACTGCTGCCACAACCCCTCGTGACCACATCAATTTTTGACAACCAATCACAGAGATTCTACTAAAAAATCTGGAACCTCCCACAATCTGTTTAGTTTCTGGAAGGATTTCGGCATTTTCAGCTGTTTTTTTTTCTATTTTTTGTGAGGGTTACTTCTGTACTTTTTTCTGTAATGAAGATTTTTTTCACTAGAATTAACATGTTTAAAATAATGTTTTTCATTTTCAGAAGGATTTTACGAATCTTCAAATCAGTGCTTATTTGTAAGTAAAATATTTTTTTTAATCTGTTTCTAAAACAGGATTTACTTTTGTATATATGTTTATTGTAGTTATTCTTGACATATTCCATTTTGTGTATTATAATATTTATTGATATTTCTGTAAAATATTATTTGTTATACTACTAACTAAAAGTATTTAATTTAAAATCTAAGGATAAGTTTAAAATTTGAGGATTCTGTGAGTATCAAGAACAACACTATTTGCAAAATTTTTAATTCTATGCAATCAAGGAATATATATATATATATATATATATTTTTGCTGTTGTTTTAAACAATTCGAAACCAACATTTATTAGGTGCGTTGCTTTTTTCTATTTAGTAACGAGTATATTCCTATGGTAGTCCCAGGAAGAACTAAACCGATATGGTTCTAATAATAAAAATAAGAGTGAAATATTCAGCTTTACCATTATTGCCACACGTTAAACATTTTCTTTTTGATGTATTACATAGATTGTATGTATATACTTATTATTGAGTAAGTTTTGTGTTACTAAGTCATGGAATATATGACGCAACTGCATTTTTCTGCTTTGTTACCAACAGATTATTCTTTTTGTGAAAGTGAATTGAAAACAATATTATTAGATGTATTTATTTAATATATAGATGTATTGGATTATAGGGATAGTAAACATTGTATAAAATACAAAATCAGGGATAAAAGAGAATAGAAATATACAAATAAAAACATGCTTTAATCAAAACTTTTCAATCTCTCGTATTTGTAAGGAGATGCATTTATATATTGCTAGTTATATCCGTCAAATCCGGGAAACATTCCCGGCAACCTTTAAAAAATTATCATCTGTTATGTAATGGTTCAATGAAAAATTGCTGCGGAGGCAAAAAAAAAACATACATGTATGGCTGAATTTCTGATAATTGTAAATTTTGTGTCCCTTAAGTTTAAAAAAATATATATATATGACAGATTTTTTTGCAGTATTTGTTTAGAATTTAAGTTGTTCTACTTGGTGTTCAACAAAAAAATATATTTCAATAATATTAAATATAGTTTTGACTACATAAAACTGCAAATTTGTCATTTCTGTCACTGTCTCCAAGTTATGATTTGAGTTTTCATCTTTTAATTACAACAGTAAAAAGCACAAATAATGAAAATAAATGGGTGACATTTAAGAAATTGTGATTCTAGATTAGAAAATAAAAAAAAACATTTTTGTAAAAATTCTAGTGATATTTTTTCATAAAATTGCTTTTACATACTTGCCCCTGAGAATTGGCGGCAGTACGATGACGTCCGAAAAACTGCCTTTGCGACAGCAGCAGTTTTAAACCACATGAAGAACGTCTTTTAGAATTTTGTTCCATAGCAGTTTAAGTAACATAGTTGCTTTATATATCAATTATAATATACACATCAAAGATATTAACTGATTCATTTTGTTTGGAGCATTTTATTTATTTTTTTTTGTATGATGCCTTTTATTCAACATGTTGTATAATGTGCAGATAATCTTACATGTTTCAGAGGCTAGCATATGTATAAATAGTGCTTTTACCGAAATTATTATAATGTTTAAACAATTAACTTTGTTCCTCCAATCCAATTTTTATGAATTGTTATGTACAATCTCTGTCTTCTATAAAATGTATTTATCTAAATAAATTTATAGATGTTGGGTGATGTCAGTGGCGGAGCAAGTTATTTTTGTTAAATTGGACAG
The DNA here is from genome assembly GCA_951213105.1 of Amaurobius ferox. Classification (NCBI taxonomy): domain Eukaryota; kingdom Metazoa; phylum Arthropoda; class Arachnida; order Araneae; family Amaurobiidae; genus Amaurobius; species Amaurobius ferox. The sequence continues at coordinate 34,875,390 of OX578152.1, read as the reverse complement.
TGGACCAACTTGGATTTGTCTGAAATAACTCTAAAATCTAGTAAGTAATATTATTTTTTATATTAATTTTTTAATAACTGATGAATTTATAAATAATGTCATAGAGCTCATTATATAACTAATTAAGTATTACCTTATATCATTATGTGTTTTGTTGTCTTGGATTCCTGCATTTAGCATTTTCTTAACAAGTGAAACCAAATGAATACTAATTAGTTTTGCTGCTAAATTTAAGTCAGCAAACTTAATAGTATTTTTTTGGATACGATGACTTCAATAGGATACTTTGAGACATGGAATCAGAAGATAACTGAATATCAGCAGCTATTAAAGTATGTAAAGTAAGTAGATAAATGCTATTTAATGGTTAGTGATAAATGGCAGTTTTCAAATTATTGTTTTGTGACTGAATATTAAATTTATTGCATAGGAAGATAATTTAGTGTATTTTAGTTTATAGTGTGTTTTTTATTTAATTGTTTGAAAGAAACTTGTTTAAGCTTAGTATATGTAATTTGTATTTTCCTTTTAAGAATAATTCATATTTATACTCATTAACATATATAATTTTCTGTATATTATATAAATTATCTATATCACCTAAAAACTATTAAATAAAAAAAATGTTTGTTAGTAATACAAAAACTATTATAAGTTCACTTAATGTTCTGAATAGCACACCTATTTTTAAATGAAAACACTGGTTTATTCTATTTTTTTTGTATTTATATACTTGACTTGATTTTAGCAAGCAATAATATCTATTTTTTTTTCTTTTGAAATTTTAGCAAGTTCAGTTTAAAAACTAGCATTCATGAACAGATATGCAGAGGTTCCTAGTAGAAGTAAAAAAATATAAGGAACTATGTTCAGATATTATGGTTTTTTTTATCTTGTTAGTAATATTCATATTTTTATATTTATTTAGGTAGTATCAAATTGGAATCTTACATACCTCATTTATTGGATTTCTGTAAAAGGTGACTTTTTGCCATTTGTTTTCCTAATATACTGTTTTTGAATTTTCTTAAAATGCTTGATAATTTACTTCGATTTGCCTATCCCTGTTTTGTATAGGGAAGGACTAGATTGTGAAATAAAAATTGGCCAGTGTTTTGAGACCTCTGTGTTACTTATACATGTGTTCATAATGGTAAATACAAAGTAAGGGGAAAAAGGTGTTCGTCCAATTCAATATAGTCTTTGCGATGATTGCCCATTTAAAAGTGAAGGTAGATTAATGAGAAAACCCCATTTACACTACAAAATATCCCAAGTTGTCTTGCAACATAATCATAGAATTGGCTCAATGGACTATAGTTTATATCAACAATTATTAGCTGCAGAGGGAAAATGTAGTGTTAAAAATATGATAAAATGTAATGTTTCTAGTCTAAAGATATAAAGAATTATATTCAGAATAATACTAAAATAATTGATACTTCATCAGATATAAGTAACTTGAGACAAAACTTAATAAATACCCTTTATTGTCATATGAAAAATAGTGATATTTTAATTGAACTGTTAAAAAAATTAATAAAAGATGACAAAAACAGTAATATCCATCAGGAAACTAATGAAAATCTTATTTCCCACTATCTTCTATTTCAAACTAAAATAATGAGATCATTAGCAGAACAGTTTCCTAGTGTTTTATTTTTTGATGCAACTTGATATTGAAGGCTTTCCTCTTTATTCTATTTAGAAGGCTTTCCTCTATTTTGTGTGAGCATGGTCGAGGTAAACCAATATGTTATATTTTTGTTTTGAATGAAAAGAAAAGCACAGCAATTCAAAAATTCATTGACTTTAATCCTTCAGTATTACAATCATGTAGAATAGTGTTACAGAATACAGATACTGATTTAAAAGAAATACATGTAATTAAAAAGCTTTTGCCAAATGTAATGACTATTTTATAGATTTTTCATATTCTCAAATATTTGTATTTCAAAATTTCTTCTTTGGATATTAATAAATCGCTAAAGGAAACTATCATGCTTATTATAAACAGATTGTACATTCTAACACTAAAAAGCAATATTATCAAAACTGAGAAACCCTTAAAATGTCTTATGCTCCTAACTTCTATAATTATTTCATCACTAACTGGAATAGTTGTAAGGAAAAATTTGTTTTAGCATATACTAAATGCTATGAACATCTAGACAATAGAACAAATAATAGAATAGAAAGCTATAATCAAAAGATAAAACCATATCTTAAGCCAGAATGCACTTGTGTGTTGTGATTAGAGAAATCCTAAAATTCATAAAAATTGTCTCAAATTTTATAGTTCATTCATCCTTCAAAGAAATGAAAGTTATATCAAGTCACAGGCGTAGAAACCAGGGGAGGGGGCGCATGTCCGACCCAACTGTTGGGGTTTGGGGTATGGTCCCCCCCTCCCCCCCTGAAGTTTAAAATTTGCATTTTTCTTATAAAATTTAAAGAAATTCTAAATTTTTAAATATGTCAAGTAAAACTCATGCTGGATGACCTTTCAGATGAGGTGACTCAGATCATAAGATAATCTGGGGTTAACCTGAAGGCATATGAAGAAAAAAAAAACTTATTCGGACCTATTCCAGTCCATTAGCCATAGGAAATTAATAAATTGGTCCTTGTCTACAACCCTACCCCAAAGTCGTCTTTACCATTGATGTCTCAAAACACATTAGCTATCTTTGCCATTTTCTTTAGCCTATTGCTTATTTCTGATTTCTCTCATCGATGTATACCTGGGGCATTGACACTGTTGACAAACTAATCTGGGTACCCTAGAATGGGGATTTTTTACTGGACATCAAAGAGACAGTGGTAACCATACTTTAGTTTGGCACCTTTTCCTTGTCGAATACAGCTTTTCAATAACTGACCACCTGTGAATTAATGATCTTGTCTGCATTTCTGTTTTGAATCTGGACCCACCTTCAGTTTCTAACTGGGCTAGGAATTTAGACTGACAGTTCATCGACTTCTGATTGAAGTGCATAAATTTAGCAACTTTGTACTTCCCCATCCCAACTAGTTAAATATTTTTCTTAACTAGTCTGCCACATTAAGCTGAACCATATCCTTAGCATTCGGATACCACAACGAGACTGGCCTACATCTACTGATGACCGATCAAGGAACTCTTGCTCCTTTCCCCTCTTCTCTTCACTATAATTATTTCAATTTTATGGCATTCAAAATTTTAAATTAGACTCTAATAGGCACAGCATTAGAATTTCTTTAATGCAGTGATGAAGAGCACTCATTTATCCTAAATTTTTTTCCGCAAGAGGTAAAAGGCTGGGATTTTTCCTAGCCCAGGGACTCCAATAAACTGAATTCCTTAATCCATGTCCTTGGTCCATGTTTAAAATTTGTCAGCCTATGGAAAATGTGTGGGAAAAAAACTATCGACTTTTTTGTAAATTCTGTCTCCTCAGCTCTCTTTGCAACATCTTTAACCCCGATTTAAAACAATTGAGATCGTAGATTAAAAATTGAGGAAGAAGATATGTTTTAAGGAACAGATTGATTCCCGCCACCCTTGTTAGAGGTTTTCGAAAATATTTTAAAATCTATTTATTGAATCTTTTGAATGTTACCTTTTAAAAACATCGCAAGGTTAATTATTAGCTCCAAATAAGGGGGACATACATATATACATAAATGGGTTTCTACACATTAATAGTAAGTCACGTTAAACATGTGGGTCCGTAAGTCCTTCCGAGAGGTTGGTGGTAGGGGAAGGAGGGTACGGTCCCTGTGGATGCCTCCCCCACTGGGTTCCGGTCTAAATTGGGTGGCACTTCCTGGCCGTCCAAACGGTTACCTTACACCTTTCTGGTAGGTCGGACGGTCTGGGTCTCAACAACAACAACATTAATAGTAAGATTATCTTTCCTAGTCCCAAAGGAGGGTGCAACAGAATATTCTTAATCTCATATATTGTTTTCTATTTAGAGACCTATTTTCTATTGTAACAAAACTGTGATATTTATCTAGAACTAGATATAAGTTCTAGTGGCCTTCGGCTGCATTTCTTATAATGTAAATAATTAATGATTTGCTTAGGTTGTACATACTTATCATGGTACATATTCATACATATCATTTTATAGAAAATTAGAATTATTTAGGTTTTAGGCTGAAAAGGAGCTGCTGTACCCCCCTCCCCCCCATTACAATATATTGCTTGTCACATAATGAGTGCAAAATAAAAATTCAGGGAGGGAGAAGATTTCGAACCTGCTAACCCTTCTCCCTAAATACTGTAGATATCCTAAAGAATAGATAGAGTCTTCCTATCTTTCACAATACTCGAAATTCAGGGGTAACAATATCTCACTCTGAGTTGGTTTTGACGAGAATGTGGCAAAAACCTTTTGACTACATTTTTATTTTACATTCTACTTGTCACTTTATATCCACTTCTTCTTTTCCTATTCCCTAATGGGATTTGACATCAACCACCCCTGTATATATCTGAGTGCCGATACCCTTTCTTCTTGGAAGTAGGGGTTATCTGAAAAAAAAAAACCCTACTATTTAGGGACCAATCCACCTAAGAAACAATATGTATGCTAATACTGCACTGGCTGTGTGAACCCACCCCCTCCCAACTTTTTTTTTACAAATCTACACCTATGTGTCAAGTCAAAATTTGTTGAAACTAAACTCTAAAATTGAGTCCATTTATACACCAAATCCCACAAATTAATATGTTCGGAAATTCAAAACTGTAAGGAGGGGACTTATTTAATTGAACAGAATGAAGATAAATCAAATCAAGTTTTCTATAAGACTCAGAGACAGACTCAGTAATTTGTTTGATGAGCACATAAATTCTTGTTCTTGTTAATTTAATAAACAGTTTATTTTGCCTTATGAACACTTTGCTGCACGCTGTGGACTAGATCAGCAATTATTTTCTGAAGACATGGTTGGTAAAAGGTGGAATGAAGATAATTGTTTGGGTTACACACAAACACCTTCTTTTTCTGCACAAGTAACTAAACAATCAGTTGCTTCTCCAAAGATGCCTCTTAAGGCCCTATCACACTCAAGAACTTTTGGAACAACCAACTATTTCGGACAACTTTTCCCCCAATTTTTCGGCGAAAAAGTTGGCGATAAGGTTATTGACAGTTTGAAGAAGTTGTGCTAAATGACAAAACTACGGCGGTATGATAAATCAAATTTGGCGACTTTTGGCGGCAACTATACATTTGTACATATACTTTTCGGCAGGCAGCGTGTTCTCGCTTCGACTTCGGCAGTAAAACAAGACTTTTACTTAGTACTTCCTTTTGTAAGGTAACCTTTATTACTTTGTAATTATGACTAAATTGCTATCAGCTGCAGGGAAAAATCAAATATGCCTTGGCATAATTACGCTAGGATTATTCCTGCTTAAGAAGAATAAATAAAGCAAACCGAGAAGGATGTGGACAAAATATATTGTAAATTTTTGATTTGATCTTTTTTATATGGATTACTTCAGATATCAGAAGCTTAAACAGATGAATGAACATTAAAAAATATTTGGATTTGTCACACATCCGTATAAAAAAGCAAATAAATATTTATTGAAAAATATTCACTCTATTTTAAGATACAAAATTAGTTTAAAAGCCGATATTGACTGAAATGAAACAAAGAAAAAGAAAACATAAAAAGTATTTAAATTCAAGAATGCCGTCATTAAAATATCATGTCTTAAACAAATTTAAGTTCATTACCATTTTATACTTGATTTCAAATATGTCAGGTTTTCAAATACGTATCTATATTAAATATCCGAATATGTTCTTTGCTCATTTGTAACGTTTAAAATATTTCTCATTAAAGTAAACTTTTAAAAATTATTTTATCTACATTTATATTTATTGAGTAATTATGTTTTAAAATAGATTTAAATGTATATTCCATCTATAGCTGGTATAAAGTACACTTCAAGATATTTTTCAAAGTAACTTCGAAATAAATTTTTATAAGCATTCAAATTTAAAAATACATCTATAAGTTATATCCCTTATTAGAGAGTTGAAATTATGCTTGAAAAAACCCACAGAATTCCAACAATACCTTCACACTATATTTCTAATTCCACATTCCATATTTCCTATATTTCTAATTCCACATAAGTATAGTTTATCATTTTCCCCTTAACTTTAGCAGTTTAAAGTTAGAAAAAGTATTTTATCTGAAAATGTGAATATTTCATTGCATTTTATAGCTCTGATTGTGAGCTTTTAAGAGTTAAAACAGGCCTCAGGGAAAACCTGAAATTCTCAGAGAATTTAAATTCGGCTGACAATTCCAGCGAAAGCTTAAGAATTGAAATTTTCTTTAAAAACCTGGAAGAATTCTATTTGAGTCTGTAAAATGCCATTGTTTTGTCATTTTAAAAAATTTCAAACTATTTTTAGGATTGTTTTACCTTATTGTAATTGAAACTAAAATTTTGATATTTAAATTTTGATTTCATGCTTTTATCATCAAATTGGCTAATTTTTCATTTTAAATTTTTCTATGTGTTACTAAATTTAAATTCATTTCACTAAATGAAAATATTATACACTACAAAACATCGTAATTCAGACTGTGAAAGTTTGTAAAAATTCTTCTAGAAAACTCAGGAAATTTAATTAATAAGTTTTATTAGAACTCCTATTTTTTTTATAAAAAAAAGAAGTGCTCCATTTTTACTTTCCCTGCAATACATGGTAATGTATAGGGAAAGTATTGGAATCATGCCGAAAATCACAACTCGAGTTTTCGACGGATCTACACGTTTCGAGACCCCTAGAATACGAAAAAACCATTTTTAGCGTGACGTCTGTGCGTGTGTCTGTGTGTCTGTCTGTCTGTCTGTGTGTCTGTCTGTCTGTGTGTCCGTCTGTCTGTCTGTGCAGATTTTGTATCCACTGTAACTAAAAAACTAATCGACCGAATTTCACAAAATTTGGTAGGTAAGTCACTTGTGGGCGGGGCTAGTGCTGATTAGTTTTGGGTACGATTCGGAATAAAAGAACCCGCCTTTTTTTGCGAAATGGCCCGCAAAAGCTTGTATCCACTCTAGCTGAAAAACTAATGAACCGAATTTCACAAAATTCGGTAGATGAGTCACGTATAGGTCACTCTGGTGCTGATTAGATTTTGGTACGATTCGGAAAAAAATAACCTGGCTTTTTTTTGCAAAACGGCCCGCAAAAATCTTCAAAATCTAAACTAAAGAACTTGGTATACTTAGATATATCCATTAAATGCCCGTTTAATACGTAATGTTTAACGACGAAAAGAATAAGACCAACCCCATTACACTAGGACTAGCCGTTCTCGAGATATTTTAGTTTTTCGTACTTTCCCTACGCCACCTTTGAAAATAAGCCCGGTTACCGATTGAGAACGAAATTTGAATTAAAAGTGAATTACATTTAATTGAAATAAATAGAACGTGGATATAAGTTTGCAGGGAAAGTCATGTGCTGCCCACATCAGATTTTTAATTCTATGGTTTATATTTTGCTGCTTAAAGCGAGCAACAATGAGCCTCTTTGGCAGAGGTGAAACCCCCCTTTGTGGATAATAGAGAACAAATTAGTTTAATTTTTAGAAAATCATTAAAAAGTAATCATTTAAACATTGCCTTGAGCATGTATGTAACAAATATTAGCATAAAGTTTCTAATTTGTTCTCGGGGACTCGCAAGCCATGGCAAGCAATTAAAATGTTATTGTCTACTAATGGTTCTAAGATAATTTGAAACATTTTCTAATCAATGCTATATTTTCTGTATGATTTAAAAAATACTGCTGTGCTCACTTTATTTAAAATGAACTAATGATAGCTCTAGAATTTTTTGGATGCTTTTGTTTATTAAAAGAAGTAAAATGAATTCGCTAAGACATAGGTTAGCTTAAATCATACAAAATAAAGAATGGAACATTTCTCATGAAAGGTGGAGTGCTGCAAGAAGCAAACAACATGAAGAATGAGTAAAATGATTAGTTTAATAAGTTTTTTTATTAATACAGATGTATATCAATATTTTTGTTTTATGCTTTTCACTCCTGCATAAAAAAAAAACTATTTTATTATCTAAAATTTTACTATTCATTGTTTAATCATATTTATAATTTGTTTTTATAAGCAAAATATTTTTGTTTTACATGAAAATAAATTTATGTTCATGCTTGGAATTATATACAATAATAAAATAAATACTTCATACTTAGATCTGTAAGTTTTTGAAATATTTATTCCAATTGTTAAGTATAAGCAGGTCTGAAGTGCTTTATTTTAACAAGATATGTAAAGGGATAATAATTTTGATTTGATTTATTACAGGGATTTAAAGTTTGTATAGAGTCAAATTCTGTATTTTGAAGGGACTGAAAAATCTATTGCTGACAGATAGAAACATCCTTCCATTTCTTAAGATTGTAAAGAAGCTAAGGTATGCATGCTTTTTATATAACTACACCTAACTCTTTTTTTACACGGTAGATACGTTTCTCAGAAATTCGTGTAAAAAAAGATAAGTTTCCTATAGTAAAATTAGGGATACATTCCATGTTATCCCAAAACTGTGTAAGGTAAAATAAAGAACTATATTTAGTTTAAAAACCTTGTAAAAACTTCTAAAGAAATTGCTTGTTTTTTACGAATCTTTGAAACTTTCGACATTTTGTTAAATGTTATCTAGGGTAAAAATTTTATCTAGATAAAAATACCTTTTTTCACTTCTTAAGGTCAGAAATGTTCAAATACACAATTGATAGCACTATGTATGGCTGATAACACAAACAATTGATTAAAAATTGTGAGCTAATAAACTTCAACAATTTAATGATATGTTATGTAAATGTCATATGAAATGGGAAGGTAAGAGTTATCGGATAAGAGGATTCCCCAATAACTAGTGTGGAATAACCTTATTTGATAACATTATAGCAGTGCTGCCTAATTTTTGAAATGTGGTAAAAAAGTGAAATTTTTTTGAAACTACGTTGGTACCAAAGACTGCAATTTAAACTAGACCGCTCATGATTATGTATATAAGACAATGACTTTGAAATCGTGTTAGATCAAATGAATTTTTCAAAAAAGGAAGACTTTTTTGAACTGTGTAAATTTGTGTAAAAAAAAAAGTGTGTATAAAAAGAGTTGAGTGTATTATTTTTGGCGGCTGACATTTACTGTTCCTAGTGGATATGCTGTGAATTAAAAATCCTTAATTAGTGATTAAAAAGTGTGTACGTTATATGCTGATATGCTTGCTCTTAAAAGTAAATGCCTGTATATGGGACTTTGTGCGGTAAGCTGTTCTATATGTATAATAGATGCTAAGTAAATTTTTAGTGTAACAAACACATCTAACCTATAGTTATTATCTTGCTAGTCTCTTTAATTTGTAATCTGCAATTTGAATCACTGTGATTTGGTTAGTCTTTGAAACACACATATGTGGGTTATTCATTTCATTTTACAAGAACTTCCCAATGATAGTTTGGAAACACCTGTGCATGCAAGGAGCTTATTGACTACAGAAATATTTTCAATAAATTAAATTTAGCATTTTTGAAATTAAAGTTTATGAAATTAAAACTTGAATATATTTCATTATAGTTAATCTCTTCAGTTAAAAAAATATATATTTTAATAAATATTGATTTTGTTTTGATTTTCAGTTTTATTTTAAATAAGCAAGCTAAACAATTTGAAATCAGCTGTAAAAGTAACTGGTTTTAGATTTAAATTGTATCTGTTGTGAAAATGGTCTGTTTCAAATTAAATCATGTTTGTCGTGAAAGTGATCAAATTCGATTTAAACTGTAGGATCAATTTTAGTCTGATTCATATATTGCACATGTAGTACATAATCTATTTGTTTAAAAGAAATGACTGCAATAAAATAAGTATAGACACCACCGTACGTCAGCGTAGCAAGTGCTATTTATAACCCACATAGCAGGTGTTTATTTTGGATGTTTGCAGTCTATAAGTCAAGTAGTACCCCATGCCACACTGTAGCAGGCATACATTTTTAGTATGGATAAGCTGCATTTTAATTCTTTTGTTAGTAATAAGCCGCAGGAAATGCATCATGTTAATGTGGGTTAAGATTTTGCAGCTTGCTGTCACTAAAGTTGAAGTTTCCAAAACTTCTTTCTATAAAGAAGTATGCACCCTTACATTTATTGTGATTTTTTGTTAGAGCTTCATATCATTCTAGTGTATTAAAAAGAAGAATTTTCATTATCCATGAAGCACTTCTTTTTGAAAATGTTTCATGTAAGCTAGGATAGCAACATTATTTTTAATCTGCTTCTCTTGTATAAAACTATTTGTATTTGGTTGTAGAGAATTGCATTTATGAATAACTAGCCAATAGTCAATGGTTACTTTTTTTTTATCAGGCATAGATAATAATATTAGGACAAAAAATGTTCACTTCTATCACTTTTGTGACCAAAATTAACTGTTTTATGGTATACATTTATGCAAATGCATAAACTTCAAATAGAATTTTTGTTAAAAAAATAAAATATATTCGTAATTACTGAAATGTAGCTCAACCCAACTTTCTCGTATCAGAATGCATATGTTAAGTAGCTTATTTATTTATTTTTGCAAGAAAAAATAAAAAAAAATCTGTATTATTGGTTCAGATGATCACAATTATAGTGTGTTATCCTACATTTTAAAAGGCTTGAAAAAATTCTTTCTATTGATACCAAATTTGACAATGTACCCCCCTCGAGGGTAACTTCCCCTACCAAGGGGGATAATGACATCACAAACACAAAAAGAAAATATTAAATTTTAAAGTTTTCATTTGAATTTAAAAATTTTTTATATAGTTCTAGAGTTTTTGTTACAGAGCTGGATATAAAGTTTCTTGAAAATCCATTAATATTTATAGCAGATATCGTGAACACAAGAAATAGATCATAAACAGACATACAGATGGACATCTCTCTAAAAATAGTCAAAATGTGTTCTGGAAGTCCTGAAACATATAATTGGCATCAAAATCTCTAAATCGTTCATGAAAACAATATTTTTTATTTTGTTTTTTTACATTTTTGTTACTCTGCCATTTTAAAATATGTAAAGTTGCTAAATGAAAAGAAAATTGAATTAAACTGTTAATTCAGTGAAATTTCAAAAAGTATTCATATATTTTGTGCAGCTGAACACAATTCAATGCATTATAAAAGAAAGGAGAAAATAATTTTCAGTCTGAAAGTAAAGTCATTTGCTGCTCATATCAGAATTTTTCTTCAGAAACAAAGATTTTAAATATAAATTATTTAGTAATTTCAAATAGTTACGTTACGTAAAATGTATCAACTAGTAATATAGCTAAACTACTTCAACTCTAAAACTTACGATTTTAAACTGGAGTATATTTTGTTTAGAACAGATGCTAAATTGGATCAGTCCAAATATTTTGGTTGAAATATGTGATTCAAGACCTGAAGAGACTTCTCAAGCATTTTGCAAATGATATCATTGTTTATATTTAGTGTTCTCCTTTATGCATATAAAAAAAATCAAACATTAAGTAATTTTCTTACTACTGAGTCTTTTCTTTCACTTTCTGAATGTACTGGTCAAAAGAAACATCTGATAATATCAAAGTCAAGATGTATTTTGCTGGAAGCCCTTACACAAAATGGTTTATATCTATGAGTGCCAGAAGTCTATAAATGTACATTTCAGTAATGGTTAGTTAAGAAAAGAAGTTTAATTCGGTTTATATCTTTCTTATCTGAAAAGAAAAAAAAAATCAGTTTTAAATTGACGTGGCTACTGACTGATTTTCATTAAATTTTATTAAAATTCATATTTAGACTAGAAAAGTTAAATTTTGGTAAATTGTAACTTATTAATGTATATTAAATTATACCAAAAACAAAGTTTACTGGATTTTTCATGGAAATGACCTTTTACATGCACATAAATATATTAAATAAGAATTTTGGTCTAAAATATACAGATTTATAAGCTCAGTTCAAGAATTTACCAAAGAAGTATTTCATTTTAAAAATCCCTGAATCGAGAATTTTAAAAAACAGCATTAGAAGTTAATTAGACGTCTCTTTTATCATTTCACTCAACATTTCTGCAAGAATAATTGAACATTGTTTCGGTGATCAATTAAAAAATCTGATGTGGGAAACACATGACTTTCCTTATATAATGCAATGAATTTACTACTTTTACAGTAAAAAAAAAATATATTATTTTTATAGTAGATATTTATATTCTTTCCAAGATATTAAATTTTCGTCAATGAATCGTCATTTTTATCCATTTGGCGAGTTTATCGTTGATTTAGCAACATTTAAAAAGTTAGTAAGTTGGCGACATTCCACCAAGTTCGTCGCCAAAATCTCGCCAAGCGTTATAGACGGAGAAGTAAGTTATTCTTACAGCAGATAAATGACTATTGGCGTCCAAATACAAAAGTATTACTCGAAGTATCTTTTCTCATGAATGGAACGAGCTAGATCCACGAGAATGATGTCACCCAATTTATCGCATGGTATTACATATGAAAAGTGAACATGCTTCTCAATAAGAAATATATATTTTTTTATTTTATATGACTTTTTGATAATTTTTTTGAAAAATGTGCAATATCTCGAGAACGGTTAATGTTAGCGTTCTAAAATTTATGTTAATCGTTTTCTAATGAAAAATTACATAAAAAATGTCTATTTGCGTAACTTTATTAGCGGTTTTGATTTTTTGACGATTTTTTCAAAATTTCACTCGAAAATTTAGGGGAGTTCTGAACATTCGATTACATTTTAAAACAATAGGCTTCCAGTGTTTACGGATTGTGATTTTTGTACCAAATTTCGTTCGAATCGGTCCATTCGTTCGTCAGTTATCGTCTCCACAGACTCACTGACACACACACAGACATCACTTCAAAAATGTTTGATTCGTGATCAGGGATGCTTGAAACGTGCTCTCCCGTCGAAAACTTGAATTCGAATTTTCGACCCCGTCACAATACTTTCCTTATACATTATGTATATAAGGAAAGTAATATTTGTTGCAGTTTCGCAAATTAATTGCAATAATTAGTTGGAAAGCTGTACAGGTGTAAACACGGGCGGAAATATCACACTTTCATCCGGCCCAAGATCGCCCATGCGGAGGGGGGCGGCACACCATTCGAATGAGAGACCCAAATCTCCAATTATTTTAAAGCTGGAGAAGGCATGAAATAGTCCGGCTTGAAGACCGTCCCGGTCAATAATCTCTTGTACTCTATTAACATTCGCTCAAAAACTAAATACGCTCCACCCGACTTTTTAAATAATGAACTTGACCCGGCCCAAGCTTCAGGTCGGACTTTAGCTAATGGACCAAGGCCCGGAAGACATCTAATTTATGACTATCACACGTGGAAAAAGGTCTATATATGAATAGAACTATAATACGTGGAAAAAGAAAACTCAATGCGTTGAAGGATCGTTAACGCAACGGACAGACGCGTTAGTGCAGCATCCTATTCTTATGAAAGCGCAGTTTGTCACAATGGCACAAGCGTGTGTTGTATAGAAATGTGCTCAACACCCATTGAAACTTCTCTTAATGGCACAAGCACGTGCCGTTTAGAAATTAGCTCATCCGTTGAACATTATTTTTGTGTGCCATCCTATTCTTGGAGGGAAACAATCCTATTCCTGTGTAAGCGCAGCTTATCTCAATCGCACAGTCGTGTGTCTTTTAGAAATTAAGATTACCCTCTTTGAAAATTGCTTTGTTCAACATTGACACAAGCGTGTGTGTTGCCAAAACTGCCGCCGTGTTCATGCGGAGTACGATCACGTTAAACATGTGGGTCCGAAAGTCCTTCCGAGAGGTTGGTGGTAGGGGAAGGAGGGTACGGTCCCTGTGGATGCCTCTCCCACTGGGTTCCGGTCTAAATTGGGTGGCACTTCCCGACCGTCCAAACAGTTACCTTACACCTTTCTGGTAGGTCGGACTGTCTGGGTTTCAACAACAACAAGCGTGTGTGTGAAAATTCTCTTCTCTTTCTGCAACATCCTATTCCTACGTAAGCGCAATTTGCTTCAATGACACAAGTGTGTGTCGTTTAGAAATTAGCTCAACACCCATTGAAAATTCTCTTTTCCTAATGGCACAAGTGTGTGTCGTTTAGAAATTTACGCCCGTTGAACTTTTTTTTTCAGCATTGGCGCAAACGTGTGTCAAAAAAATCTCTTGCTGCAACAACCCTTTACACCAATGGCTCAAGAATGTGTCTTTTAGAAATCTCTATGTCCAACATCCTAATCGTAACCATGACGAATCCTTCGTGCAACAACCTTTAAATCAGTGTAGTTTTGGCAACCGGGCCACGGAAGTGGTCGGTCGGATGTTTTTGCTCTGGAAAAAATTTTCACGAGCAGTGTATGGAGAAGTTTCCTAATAGCGCAGGGAAACGAAAGGGACTGAACAACGAAGTGCCGGAGGTAAGTCGGCGAAAAATTTTCAGTGACGCGGGATTATGGAGAGGTAACAACCTATCTGATAAACAAAAAATTGAAACGGCTTTCCAAAATGGAACTACAGAAGCTAAAATTATTTTAACTGGGACAGGGAAGAAGATCCCATTTCATCCTATTCTTTGTAAAAAAGAACTACAAAAAGAAGGCATTGATAGAGATATAGGCAATATATCCATAACAAGGAATGGCAACGTGGCTGTGGTAATCAAATCAAGCGAAAGCGCTGTCCAACTATTGGAAAAAAAAACCTTCTGTGGAGTACCTATACGGGCAAGAATAATTGAAGACTCAATCACCACTAAATGGATAATACGAGATATACACCCAGAAGTGAACCTAGAGGAAATTACTGAAGAATTCAAGGAACAAGAGATAAATTGGAGTGAATTTACCCGATTCACTAAGCCTAAAAGTACAGAGAAGATTCCAATTATTTTACTACATGAACTAGGTAAAACAAGCAGAAACTATGTGAATATTGGATATTCGAGATATAAAACTCTCCCATATGTAGAAAGCCCAAGAATATGTCTAAAATGCCTAAAATTTAACCATTACAAGCACGAATGTGGAAGTGTCAGCACAATATGCTATAAATGTGGAGAAAAACATGAAGTTGCAGAGTGCTTAGCGGAACACCCAAAATACTTTCGGTGCGGGGGAAAGCATACGGCTACAAGTAAACAATGTCAGGAAATAAAAAACAAACAGAAATACAAGCAGCTATAAAAGCAAATAACATCTCCTATGGTGAAGCAAAAAAAATAATAAATCAAAAGTTAGAATACGCTACAGTGTGCAGAATACAGCAAAAAACAGAGAAAGCAAAAGTGAAAGTGAAAAGAGTCAAAAGCAACCGGAACTCACGGAAATCATCAACAAGATAAATGCAGTAGTGAATGACTTGGAAAAGCCCAAGACTGTAGATGTCCGGGACGGGTGGATTCGTGAATGCTTTATTGAACTGGGAAAAAACATCCGCTTAATAGCAGAGAAACTTGAAGACTTGGCTACAGCTATAAAAAACAAAAAAGAAACTGAGAGGTATATGGAAGTAAGCAGTGAAGATGAATCAGCATTAAATGGAGATGAGTCAGCAAATACTAGCGATGGAAGTGATAAGAATGGAAAACCAACCAGCCAAAGCACAATCGCAAGTGACATGGAACAAAACAGCTCAGATGAAGATGAATCATCAAACATTAAGGAAGTGAGGGATAAGAAGGGGAAAATAAATAACCAAAGCACAGTTGACATAAAGAACTGTAAAAAAGAAAAACCGTCCGCCTTCCAGTGGGAAGGTGCAGCTGAGAGAGTTCAAGCCTTCCAGTGGGGAGGTGCTGCTGAGAGTGTCAAAACAAATCCTCGTGCTGAGCACAGAAAGAAGAAAGATACACAACCTAAATAATTGCCTGTTCACCTAGTTTCTGCTAATTTAAATGTATTAAAATACAATAAAAAGTGAACTTAAGTAATTCGACGAAACTGTAATATTGGTCCTGACGTTCCCCTGCTGGAGGAATGCGACCACCTGATTAAAAGCTTAGTTGAAGTTTTTGGTCCCTCAATAGTTAGAGGGAAGATTTTTGGATGAACTTTCCTCATCCTTAAAATACATTTTTAGTTAGGGGCTGCCATATGCCTTTTTGAGCGGAGCGGCCGTAAAAAACCCGATTCCAATTGGAATCCTGAAGAAGAAGAAGAAGAAATCAGTGTAAAATCCTAAACTTAACCGAAACTGATTGCGTTTCATGTAACGGACTTTCCGATTGGTCGAACGATAGTACGCGGCTGGTGCTTCTGATTGGTTAAAGGGGTTGTGGCAGCAGTGATTGCCCATTTTCTTAGTTACCAGTGGAGCACAGACTACAAAACGACCTGTCACTCTCGATAGTTTCGTTTTCGCGGCGGCCATTAGAGATAGACCAAACATTGGGTTGGCGCGCTCTTGGCGATGGTCTGGTTTGTTCCGAGCGCTTGGCGATAGTCTGGTTTGGTTCCAAGACGATTTTCAATGTTATAACCCTATTTCGCTCGGCGAAAACTTTGAACAACAGACTAGCGTGGTTTGAGTAACGTGAAAAAGGATTATTTGTTAAGTGTTTAGATCATTTCATAGAAATGGATTGATAAAAGAAAACTGGTTGCGTTACAGGGTATGTAATTTATGTTTATTAAAATTGAAATAATTTTAGTTATCACCATCCTACATACGTGTTCATTATAAGTATACACGTGTTCATAAGTATACACGTGTTCATATAAGTATATTAGTGCTGTGTTATTACTGCCGGATTAGACTAAATTTTAAGAGGTAGTGGTATAATTAGTTAAAAAATATTTTAAGTATTTTTATAAAATGTGAAATAATTGATATTTGGATAGCTTTTTCTTAGTTGAATGTGATATAGTATGTGTATATATTTATGTAAAATTTTTATTAAGTGCCTTATGGTGGAAAATCCCCCCCCCTCGGGTAATTAATGAATGAGTTCCACAACTTCGATAGTGCATTTATGTAAATTTGATATTTACTATATGAATATTTTTATATTTAAAAAAAAAAGTCTATTATCAGTATCCCAGAATAAATTAAGGATCAAGTAATTAACGAACAACACGCTAGTATACTTTTTAGACTGAAAATATTATATAATATTTCAGTCTTTTGAGTATGTTAGCTTGTAATTTTTTGTGCATTATGTTTTATATTGAGACAATGCAATGTGTGTATTTTTTAATCTATTTTATGATTATTTGAATTAAATATATAACTATGTTTATTTAAATATTCTTAAACTAATGAATATATTTATGTTGCAGATTAATGTATTTTTAAATCCTGATTCTTTCTATAGTTTCAAAAATTATAAAAGTACAGTCCTCAACATTTTGTTCCCCTCCCGTTTAAAAAAAATCGCCAAGCGAGCGATAGCGCGCCAAATCTGGCAGACGCATCGTAGTTCAGTTGGTCCAACTCACGAGCTCTAGTGTCTATGCGACATCCCATGTTAAAAATGTTGCCATAGGGTCCTATGGGAGTGAACCTTCTGAATATAGTATTCTGTGCAGTGGAGTTGCTGGCTATAAGAAAATATCGCCAAGGAATACTGAGTAGTTCACGGCCGTCACCTTCGAGATCTAAAGATCGCAATTCGAGATCTAAAGAACGTCACCTTCGAGATCTTTAGATCTCGAAGGTGACTTTCAAGGCATTCCCATTCTGGTTTCGTCAGTTTTGTCGTACGAAGTGTGTGGCCGGATACGAAGTCCTCGTTGTATAGTACGGTGAAGGAAATACGCCTACTAAGCCATGCTATCACATCAGTTGTGATATAAATATATATATATATATAGGTACGTAAACTACTTAAATTATTACGGTATATGTACAATGAACATTTCAGTAACATTTTGCTTTACTAATCATGATTTGATATTTAAATCTTGAGTTCTATTAGAGGGAAAGTCTGGATTCATAGTCCAATCCCACCTTACCTAAATAGAAGCTTTCAAATTTCTTTAAAATAGATAAAACTGAACTTTTGTTAATGTTAAAAGAGTATTTCTTGAAATTTCCTTAAAAAAAGCCACTGACCCATTAACCCTCAACATAAAGGGAAAGTTGACGGTGGTTTTAATTGAAAATTCTTCATTAGTTTGTTATTTAAGTTTCATTTCAGTTGTATTTTATGTTTCATACAAAATGTTACAAAAGTTCTGTACAAAAATGCCGTACCTATTTATGTAGTTTTCGTAGTATATAATTTTTTTGAGAGATATAGAGCTCTCCATATGGTAAATTAATATCGTGAAACTCGAGACAACATTTATTTCTGGTTACAAATTTAAAAAAGTATTTCTCAGCCTTCAGATCTCTAGTTTGAACTGAAAAAAGTCATAAATATGTGTATTTACTGTTATAAAATGTACAACGTATTTGTACATTTGATTATAGTGAATACATATATTTATGATTTTTTCCTGTTCAAATTCGAGAACATCAGGTTGGGTTCGCATGAGTTTCTTTTATTTTTCAAGTTGCGGGCCGAGTATCCATTACTTGCACCCATAGAAGATTTTCCTCCTTACTTCTAACTCCATGACGAGAGATTAAATGTCAAAACGCTGCGCGTTTCCTATTGGCCAGTTAAATAGTAGCATTCATTCAGGGGTTGCATTTTCTTCTCGCAATGTTTAGTTTGGCGCGTATTTTCTTCCTGCGGCTCCTGCCATTTATTGACGTTTTTTTTTTTACTTACGTTACTTGTGTATTTTCATGATTAGCTTATTGTTTTCAGAAAGTGAATTATTTCTTCACATTGTATTATTTTATTTAAAAAAATGCATTGTATTTCATTCAGTTTATTGTATTTTATTATTAATTCCTCGCGTTAATAAGAAAGTTTACATCGTTCATTTGCTATGGATGACAATAAAGAATTGCAATTCCAGTACTGTGACAAAGTTTTTGTGAAATGCGTGTCCACAACAGTGTGACATAAAAAGTAACTTTTGCAAAATCTGTAATCATGAATATGTATGTACGTGTATTGAAGCAACATTAAAAATAAACATGTACAAACATATACATGCTGTGCAGTAGCGTAGCGTGAGATTTTTGACTGGGAAGGCTGAAAATTTGGTGTTATAAGTGAAATTTATATTGGAAATTGCATTTTCATAAGTTTCATGTATTGGTAAATAAAATAATTTTACATAAAAATGCAAAGAGTGGATGAAATGTACGAGATTTTAAAATGTTACCTATGTAAGATGAATACATACAAGATATAATATTTTAAATGTTTTCTTATTTCTAAATTAGATGAACTTTTACAATCATGTTATTAAATATGAAGTCATGGTCGCCCATAGGGGAGGTAAAGACGGGTCACACTCCCCCTTGGATATTCATTATAACAAATTAAAAATAAACCTGTACAAATATATACATGCTGTGCAGTAGCATAGCGTGAGATTTTTGACTAGGAAGGCTGAAAATTTGGTGTTACAAGTGAAATTTATATTGGAATTCTCATTTTCAAAAGTTTTATTTATTGGTGAATAAAATAAAATAATTTTACATAAAAATGTAAAGCATGGATGAAATGCACGAAATTTTACAATGTTAGCTATGTAAGATGAATACATACAAGATATAACATTTTAAATGTTTTCATATTTCCAAATTAGATGAATTTTTACAATCATTTTATTAAAATTCCTAGCCACACAGTAAGTTACCGTAAGCCTTAGGGTTGGTCGTGTGGTGTGGGGGCCTTCCAATCATTTTATTGAATATAAAGTCATGGTCACCCATAGGGGAGGTAAAGAGGGGTCACACTCTCCCCTGGACATTCAATATAACAAAGTCGAGCATGAAGCCAGTCAATGTTGTACATCATGTGCTTGAGTCCCCCCCCCCCTCCCTGGAAAAAGTTTTCCAAGTACCTGTGTATGAAGTAGAAATATATTAGACTATTATTACGAAAGTGATACAAAAAATATATCAGTTTTGTAAACATAAACAGCTAGTATTAACGAAATAAAGCAATTCAAAGGAGTGCACTGAAAATGGGTGAGAACAATGTAGTCAACAATGTCCTTAAACAATTTTGTATAATAATTATTTACAAATAGTATACTTTAAAAACTTTAAAATATCTTGATTACAGTATGCTAAAAATCCTCTAGAAAATTATTAATGGCTTTTGTTTGACTGAGATTCTCGTGCAACGTAATTTTTAAAGGGAAATCAGATTTATTCTTTCTAAAACTCCCAAATACGCAAACGAATGTTTCGTCATATTGTTGCTGTGACTAAATCTACTTCACAAACTACATTATTACTAGTGTGTTTCTTCATCTTGATATTGTTTACATTTAGGTGAATGTCATGTTATTCGTGGAAAATGCCTCTCTCATATTATTTAGTATTACATATGACGTCTTTTGCGAAGATTAATTAATAGAACCATGTTTGATCCAAAATGGCGGATCCATTAGCCTTGCCCAAGAAATTTTCATTCATGAAATGTCACGTCCTATATCCAATTATTGTCTGAAGTTACTCTGTTTAAAGGGTTTTAAATGAGGGAAGAAATAGCCACACCTTTCTGGAAGCTAGCTTATAGTTCTAGCTTATCAACCAGGATGGAGTTTAACAGGTGGGCAGGCCTAATACCATGATTCTTTCAATGCACAGTGAAGGCTAGATGATTTCAGCTTCTAGATATGCGTTTTAATGAGAAAAATACTTTGAAACGTCTCATTTTAAGTAAGTAAAGTGTAACAGTTTTCTAAAAAAATACATATATATTCACAAAGTTATTTTAAAAATATAATAAATAAAATTATCTTTAAATTAGTAAAATAGTATGGGAACACGTCAACTAATTAAAACCTTAAAATCAAAGACAACCAAAAAATAGGTTTAAAAGTCCTTTATTAAAATCTCCATTTTACGACGTACAAAATTACATGGTCAAAAGGCGCTTCACCACAGGCGAAGTGAAAATAAGGTATGAGCGAGTGCTTAAATATAGGCCATAACCGCCAGGCAAAATTTACATATCATCAATTTACATTTTTTTTAAAACGAGGCATTTAAAATATAAATAATTATAAAATACAAATTACAATAAAGGTAAAGGTTCATAACCAATATGAATGTCATCAAACAAGGGAGGCTCAGCTTCAGAGCCTTAATGGACTCTATGCCACTGATGGTGTGGAAGACCCAGACCGTCCGACTCATCCTGAGGACTTGAGCAACTATTTGGACAGTCGGTCCACTGATGGTGTTGAGACCCAGACCGTCCAACCTACCAGAAAGGTGTAAGGTAACTGTCTGGACGGCCGGGAAGTGCCACCCAATTTAGACCGGAACCCAGTGGGGGAGGCATCCACAGGGACCGTACCCTCCATCCCCTACCACCAACCTCTCGGAAGGACTTACGGACCCACATGTTTAACGTGATCGTACTCCGCGTGAACACGGCAGCAGTTTTGGCAGTGGCTGGAATCGAACCCGGGCCTACCGAGTGCAACTCCAGCGCGCTAACCAATGGGCTACCGCGCCCTCCACTGATGGTGTAGAAGACCCAGACCGTCCGACTCGTCCAGAGGACATGAGCAACTATTTGGACGGCCGACCCATCGTGCATAACCACTGATGGTGTCGAAAACCCAGACCACCCGACTCGTCCGGGTGTGTAACATTTTCTATCAGAAAGATCTTTGGCAGAAAAAAAAAATGAGAAAATTGTTGATAAAATGGTGGAAAGTGAGTTTTAAGGATCTCCTTAATGAAAATACAATTTCCACAAAGCCAAACTTCAAACAAAATTAAGCCATATTACTCAGTTGGTAAATACTGTACCTCTGAATCATGAAACTGAAAAAAAAAAAAATTGTAAACTTCTGGACGATATAATTTCTATAATTCATGAAGGAAATAGGGGTCAAATCTAAACTGAAACAACCAATAAAAGGATAGAGTTACTGAAAATAGAGTGTCAATCAATATTTTTTTTTCAACAAAAAAGAAACGCATCAGTGTTGAGCCAGTGGCAAAACCAAGCCTTCAATATAAGCAGGAAGTAACAGAATTTGCTTGTAGTGAGAGTGATACTCCTATAGTAAACATTCATGATTCATTTGATCATACTTGCAGTAAATTTAAGTAAATACAGTAATGGACCAATTATTTGAAATCCTTCGGACTGCTAGTTTTCCGGATTTCTGATTCATTCACAAAATGGCCGCTAAACAAGATATTACGTTGATTTGACATTATGTCTATTCTCTGTACTATGCTAAATACACTATAAACCTTTATATATTTTATAAATTACATTTATTTTATAACTTAATTCAATGTAAATAATCTTACTCTGTTGTTTTAAATCCGCAACTTTGACAGTCCAATAGTTTAAATAACTAAATTTGAAAAACGTCCGGGTTTTCGAGGTTCTGTATTTGTTTTATATCATAAAACCACTATTTACATTTAAAAGAAAAGAAGTATTTTGTTTTTAATCTTGTTTATATTAAAGGAAATTAGCAATTTCCATTGAAAATGCACACACGAGAAAAGATATTTTAAATTTTTTCCAGATAGTTGGTCTATTACCCACACAGCATTTTTTTTCACAGTGACGTAAGATTTACGTCACACTGTGACTTTGGGACGTCACAGTACGTCTTGGCAATTTCACAGTAACGTCACAGCGAGGTCATTTTCATGGTCGTTTGTGACGTCGCATATTAACTTGTTTGTGACGTCACATTGTAATGTCGTTTGACCGTGATTTCGTAACTTTGCTGTTACGTCACGTTACATTTCTGCAATGTGATATTCACGTCACAGCGAAGTTACTTTGTTCATTCTCAGGGTACGTTTGTGACGTCACAATGTGAATTTGGGTCGTCACGGGACGTCACAGTACGTCTTGGCAATTTCACAGTAACGTCACAGCGAGGTCATTTTGGTCATTTTCATGGTCGTTTGTGACGTCGCATCTTAACTTGTTTGTGACGTCACATTGTAATGTCGTTAGACCGTGATTTTGTAACTTTGCTGTAACGTCACGTTACATTTCTGCAATGTGATATTCACGTCACAGCGAAGTTACTTTGGTTATCCTCAAGGTACGTTTGTGACGTCACACTGTGAATTTGGGTCGTCACGGGACGTCACAGTACGTCTTGGCAATTTCACAGTAACGTCACAGCGAGGTCATTTTGGTCATTTTCATGGTCGTTTGTGACGTCGCATATTAACTTGTTTGTGACGTCACATTGTAATGTCGTTAGACCGTGATTTTGTAACTTTGCTGTAACGTCACGTTACATTTCTGCAATGTGATATTCACGTCACAGCGAAGTTACTTTGGTTATCCTCAAGGTACGTTTGTGACGTCACACTGTGAATTTGGGTCGTCACGGGACGTCACAATACGTCTCGGCAATTTCACATTAACGTCACAGCGAGGTCATTTTGGTCATTTTCATGGTCGTTTGTGACGTCGCATATTAACTTGTTTGTGACGTCACATTATAATGTCTTTGGACCGTGATTCCGTAACATTTCTGCAATGTGACATTCACGTCACAGCGAAGTTATTTTTTTCAATCTAAGAGTACTTTTGCGACGTCACACTGTGAATTTGGGATGTTACAGGACGTCACAGTACGTCTCGGCAATTTCACATCGACGTCACAGCGAAGTCATTTTGGTCATTTTCATGGTCGTTTGTGACGTCGCATACCAACCTATGTGTAACGTCACATTGTAATGGCTCTGTATCGTGATTTCGTAACATTGCTGTTACGTCAAGGTACGTTTCAGCAATGTGACATTCACGTCACAGCGAAGTTATGTTGGTCATTTTCAAGGTACTTTTGTGACGTCACATACAGATGTTTCTGCGAAGTGAAATTTTGACATTGCAGTTACATCAAATTGCGTTACTACAATGTCACATTCACGTGACAGTGAAGCCAGAATCTCCATTTTAGGAGTATAGTTTTGCGAAGTCATATCTGGACAGGTTCTTCTGTTGCCTATAGGGGCTAGCTGACTACTTCGAATTGTCGAGTGAAGAGCAGGTTTCAAGCATCCCGGAACTCGAATAAAACGTTTTTGAGGTGATGTCTGTATGTGTCCATGAGTGTCTGGATGTGATATCTCACGAACGATTGGTGTGGTTTGAATGAAATTTGGTAAATACATTACAATCAGTGAATACTGAAACTATGTCGATTTTAAATGTAATCAAATGTTCGAAAGACACCCAAAATTATATTTTATGAAATCAAATTAAATTTTGAAACTATCAGAATCTTCAATGTTACGTGAATGATCATGATTTGTGTGCATTTTCATTAGCAAACGAATGACAAACTTTAGAACTCTAGCAGAAACCGTTCTGGAGATATTGTGCATATGTTAAAATAAAAATAACCCTCATAAGATTAATAATTTAAGTATTAGCTATTTTGAAACATGTTCACTTTTCATATGTAATATTAAGCGATAAATTTGTTAATATCATTCTCGTGGATCTAGTTTGTTCCATTCACAAGAAAAGACACTTTGGGTAACAGTTTTGCATTTTGAAGCTTAACAATTAGACAATAGTCATACTTGAAACCTGCTCTTTCCTCGACAATTCGAAGTAAAGTCAGCTAGCTCCTACTGGGAGCAGAACCTGCGCAGCTTAATGGATTGTGTTTTAATATGACTTCACAAATATACTCCTAAAATGGAGATTCTGGCTTCACTGTCATGTGAATGCGGCACTATAATAACACAATTTGATGTAACTGCAATGTCAAAAATTCACTTCGCAGAACCATCAAAATGCGACGTCACAAAAGTACCTCGGAAATGACCAAAGTAGCTTCGCTGTGACATAAATACATTGCTGAAACGTAACTTGATGTAACAGCAATGTTACGAAATCACGGTTCAGAGTAAGGCTCCGCTGACACAATCGCCATTTTGTTTGCAACCGGTTCAGTTAGTTATCGTCTGCCTGTGCTATTTCAATGGCGCGCGCATGTTATATGACTGATATTTGATACGTAATTTTGCTGTAAAATAGGTGCTTCTGCTTTCAAAAAATTGTACCACTCATTTAAGAAAGTAGTCTGGAATACTTTAATTTTCTCGAGATCCTAAGAAAAAGAAGAGAAACTAATCTTTGTTTCGTCAGGTACTGCTATCGCTTCAACTGGGAGTCAAGATGGCCGCTCTTACGTCAGGCTGTATATATAGGAGCTTTAGTTCAGAGACATTACAATGTGACGTCACAAACAAGTTAATACATAATACATAAGAAAAGCTGTTCTTTATTTATCTGCAACATTTGGCGATAAATTTGGCCTTAATTTAGAGAAATATCGCCAGCTTGACACTGTTTCGTTCCAGATTGACGAAATTACCGTCAAAATTGCAAAAATGACTCTGCATTAACGAAAGTGGCGTAATATTGATGAATGTTTTAAATATTTTAATATACAGCTTATTGCAGATGCTATCAATATTGATAATTGTCAATTTGGAACTGTGAGAAATATAAGTTAATTGAGTAAGAAATAGTTTTATATGTTGTCATCCAAAAAAGCTCCAAATGTATAAATCAAAATAAAAAACATTGTGTCGTGGATCTTATACATAATTTTCTCAGTATGAAAGAAGTAAATTCATTGTACTATATAGGGGAAGATCGTTGTGCGATCCACATCAGGTTCTTTTATGTGAAAAATATTTATGATTGGGATATCTGTGGCGGAAATCGGAGAGTTACGAAAAATGTAAACGTTTTGGACGTTTATATCTCCGAACCCAGTGGATAAAAATGTAAATAATTTTTCATGTTTTGACGGAAATATAGTCCAGACTATCTGTAATAATAAAAGAAGATAGCGATTTGTCCGTTTTTTCGGCTGTAGAGTAAATTCTAATCGACGTACGGTCATGAAATTTGATACACAGTTTCTTCAGAACACGAAAAGTTGCACCTTGGCGGTTTTTTGTTTGTTTTTTTATTCGAAATTTTTTTAGTTATTTATGTTTTAGTACTATTTTCATACGAATGACTTCCTTAGAGACCAAAAACATTATTTCAGACTTTCGAACTTGACACCATAGGAATGATCAAAACATTCTCTTTCAAATAAACTTTGAAAGGAATCCATAGAATTAAAAGAATTTAAAATATATATATATATATATTCGTATGTTAAAACGAAATGACGCACCTGCGATATTCTCGCGGAGATTCATTCCTTCCCTCCACAATCAGAGCAGATGTTTTTTTTTATAGTTGTGTTATCATAAGCGGGCATATTGTTGACACGTTATTTTTGTTTTCGATAAATCGATGCGAGTTCATGATTTTAATCAAAGGATTGAATTTCATATCCCAAGCAACGCCAGGCACATTTTCTAGAAAATGTACTCGATGTTGCCCAAAATGAGCAATGATTTAATAGCCGTGTGTGCACCCAAGCAACAGTTTATTTTACTTTGCTTTTGTTATACGTGAGCTGTTAAAATTGAATTTGGTTTTCGGGAATTCGCTGCGAGTTCCGGTATAATTTTTATCAGAAGTCTGTTTTTAATCTCGGGTAACATGGGGTACATTTTCTAGTAAATGTATAAAAAATATAATAGAATTAACTTAATATAAATATAATAGAAAAACTTCAGTATTTTAAACTTTTCTTTTCGAAAAAACTTTAACATCTGTCCAAGTGAGTGTTTTTTATTTTCTTACTTTCACTGGAAATACACTACCCAACACAGAAAATGCAACAGCATGAAAGAACGAATAGAGTTTGAAGTTAAAGAGCAGACAGAGATGGCATATATAAATAAGAATAATGAAATATACTAGTGGCATAGACAGGGTAATCAGTAGGCAGTAGGTTCACATCTTTCGGTGATACAAGCAGCAATCCTTCAAATAGCATATTCAAATAGAGTGAGGAGAGTTTCCTGAGGTATATATGACTATATGCCTTCAGCAATCTTCCACAGGTCATCCTCTGTTTGAGGCGGGTGCAGGGTAGTCAAACGACAGACAGATCTGAGAGGTAGGGCAGTCAAACGACAGACAGACGAGACAGTTCTTGAGACAGCGGAGGCCAAGGAAGCACCTGGATACCTTGCAAGGCTTATCTGCTGATGGTTACCATATGCCGTCATGCGTTATCTTACAGCTGAAAGTACAGCAGTGCAACTGGCCGCAGCACCTCATTTACATATCGTCGTGCCTTTAATTTGCCTCTGATATGAACCAGAAGTGACCGGCTATCGAAACCGATAGCACCCCAAACCATGATGCCGCGCTGTCGAGCAGTATTGCGTTCAACATTCGCAGCAGGATTGGATATGTTTCCACGTCGTCTCCAGACTCTCACACGGCGACTGTCATTCGACAAACAGAATCCAGAATCGTCGCTAAACACTAATATTCTTGCACACTCGTCTACGCCTGGAAAAAAATATTTTTTATATATAAACAATACAAATTAAACAAAATTTGATTACTCAAATCACGATAATAATAATAAAAGAAAATATTTGTATTATTCCACAGTGTAATTTGTAAAACTGTTACCAAAAGTAAGTAGTAAACATAGCTATTCTGAGCCTCCAATAGCTTTGGGTTCAGGTAACAACATCATTTGTGCTAATCGCAGACGTTGTAGCATTCTGGTGTAGAAACTTTTCAGACTACTCATTCGTTATAGGTATTTTATTGTTGGTCTGCAACATAATTTTTTTTGTTTTCTTCCCGTCTAATTTTATCAAGCAATAGTTTCCTTTTTGAATTTGATCCCTCCCATAAGTTATTACAGAATCCATATCACTTGCAGAAACTGAAGCTTCCATCATATGTGGTGATTCCTTAGATGTCTCATCACCATAATCATTTCCTAATGCATATTCATTCAGAACTGTCCCTTTCCATTTACTTAATTCACATATATTGCTTCTCTGCTTTAAATGTAGGTCTCTTAACAATTATCTTTTTGCCGATCATTTTCTTTAATGTTACTGCTTCAATTTCAGCTTTCTCTAGAGTATTAGTAAGGATTCTACATTTACCAGATTTTTGCCCATCATTTTGTACAATATATGTTTTAGATTTAAGGAAATGGGACACTTGTTTCGGTGCTATACATTGCATTAATTCAGTGTTTGATGTAGAAGACTGACAAATTCCAGCAGAGATATCCTTTTTTTGTCACTTGATGACTATTAATTGGCCTATTCACCATCAAATTCCCACATTTGAAACCATTTTCAGTTGAATAGGTCTGTTAGAAAACTCAAATATTCATCACATTGCATATATTTTCATTTACTGGTCATAAGCCCGATACCCGAAAACCAGTCTGAATAAATAAAACACCAACACTAATACAGTAGGCCAAATAATGTTATACAAAAGTTCTAAACTTGCATTATAAATATATTATTATTACAATAAAAAAAATCTTTTCATCCCTTTATAAATATTTTTTAAACTATACAAATGGTAATATTGTACCTAGGACCATGGCTCTAGGTACAAGGTATAGCCATTTTTTATAAAATGGCTTCCACAGCCAAAACTCTATAAATATTCCGATTTGTTAATATTCCATCTTTTCCCTTAGTTTATGGCCGAAACTAACTGTTATACATAAAAATAAAACTTTGCACTTACCTTCTAAATATCAATATTAAAATAATGTTAAGAATTTTACTTTGGGCCATCAAATTAAAACCTTTCCTTCTACTTAACTGCTATATTTACCTTCTTTCACTCAAAATGGTTGCTAAGATTTCAAATCATGTAGCTACTTACCTCAAAGAGTAATAATGTAAAATAATAATTATTAAAATAAAGCTGAATGGCCCTACAAGAGTACAAGAGTTTCCCCTATTCAGTTATAAACTTGCTGTGCATAAAAAATTTTAAAATTTGAAATGTTATTTTCAAAGATTGTAATATTAAATCAAAATCATCAAAATTAATAATGTAAATCAAATCAGAGCCAAATTACGAATGAACATCGAAACAAAAAATAAGTATTTTTGTTGTCGTTGTTGTTTGCAGTATATTAAAATATTTGAATTAAAATGCTGTTTTGTCTATTTTTAATTCTCATATTCGAGTTCTATAGGTGTTATATTTGAAGGTTTCGGTTGAAATTCGCTGTAACATTCAACAATCAACGTCATTGTTCTTCCAAGCGGCGGTTATGTTGTTCATTGAGTTGCACATTGTCGCATGTCGTGCAGTTGCTGAATATGTTCTTCGGTAATTTTGGTTGAGATTCGATGTTCTTCCAAACATTGGTTATGTTGTGGCTTTATTTCGTCAGTTAGTCATTGAGTTGCATGTTGTCACATATCCTCTAATCGCTGAACATTATGTATCATGTTAAAATCAGAGGTTCTTTCCATGCCTCTTTCCTTGGTCTTGTAGTCATTGTAGGCAAAGCAGTTTTTCAAAATGTACACAAAATAAGAGATTGTAAGATGAGTTGTATAAGAATTGCTGAATTTTTTTAAGCGAAATTACTTAGCTCCGGAGTCAGGAATATAAGTGATATGAATGGAATATTCATCGATTTACTTAGATAGAGAAGCAAGCAATTTTATAGCATTGCTTTTTTTAATGAAGTTTTAAGTTTCCAATAAATTATTGTACTATGATAATTTTAAAAATATCACTGCTGAATGTATAGCATTTTAGAGATGTTTAAATAAAATTGCATTTCAGTTGGAAAGTGTTTCATAATCAATGTCTTATGCAAGATTAATCTTTCTTGTTTAAAGTATAAATATAGATTTAGTAACTAAATTTCCTAATGCATATTTTTGTCGTTTACTATGTATATTTATCTTGTATGGTTTCGAAGATATTTCAAGTGAAAGTAAGCAAAATGAAAGAAAAAAACATTTGTTCAGACAGATACTTTGCAATACTCATTTTCGTCACAGAAACCGCAAGCATAAATATTATTCACATAAAAAATGTGCCCCTTTTTTTTAACAAGTGTCCTTTTCTTGGTAACAGCACCCTGCCCTTTTTTATCCTGGGGGAAACTCTGTTGTAGGCCTATCTTCTTCATCCAAAGGATAGCTTTTGAGATTAGAATCCAATCAGTCTTCTGCCAACGGTGTCATATTCTCTTTATTAAAGTTGAAATTCTGACATTTCCTAGTTTCACAGGACATCTTTAGGCACGTTTAAGATAAAAAAATTTATAAATATTTATAAAAATACACCACTTTACTTAAAAACATAAACATTGCACTATTTCGCATTATCATGAGTCCCGGTATAAGTTCTCTCTTCAACTGTTAAAATATAAATATCACAATTGCCAGCAACTGATTTGCTAAGCAGATTGAGTTAGACCACAAAGTGCTCTTTAACACATATCTGATAAATTTTTAATTACTGATCTCAATTCATCTAGATCCTATGTAAATGAGGCATAGTTGAATATTGGATTATTTTTGTAACTATCTTACTACTAAACTTCCTTTATCTTATATAAATGAGGTGAAGCTGAATATTGTACTCCTTTTTAACCATTTTACAACCAATAACTAAACACATGGATATTACTGACTTCTCATTTACTACTAAAGGAGATTAAATGGTTAGGAGGGTGTTGTAAATAATATTTTCCAAAGTTGAAATATAGTTAAATCACCTTCTCGCATCCAATAACGGTACGTTCACCTAATTTCATGAAAATCCTTAGGTCTGTTCTTAAAATACAATATACAAGAATACGACACTTTACAGTATACTGTATAATACATAACAATTAAATATTTTATCACTATATTCTCTTGTCCTTTTTTTATTTATACTAAAATGAAAAAAAGTTTCTTAAAATGCCTAAGCACTAAACAGAGATAAACTACATCGTTATCACAGCACAGATGCTCAATTTCAGCTTCCACTCCCATCAATTGTGCGAGCAAGCGACTGGATAGTCAGAAAAAACTTGAATGAGATGCTTGTCACAAAATCCTACATAAATCAAAAAGTTAAATATTACTTTGCAAAAGTAGAGAATGTCTAAAATATACAATTCAATTTTGTTCTAATTTTAATTAATTATCCCATTATAAAATTACATAATAATATTTTTAAATAATATTTTAAAATTTATGTATTGTATTTCTTACATTCTAAGATTGTAAGACACCACCTTAATTTCCGTAACACCAACAGAGAAAAAGCTTTGATTTAAAAATAAATAAATAAAGTAAAACTAAAAATTTCATTTATTTCAATAGAATTCAATTTATTAACAGAAATAGTATTTATCAGTAGGTATGTTATTCATCACTTTCTTCTGAATCAATATCAGAAGAGCGAACCTCACATGCAGAGTCTAATGACTCTGAGCTATATTTATCTTCATAAAAAAAAGAATTGCAAGACACCATCGGTTCTAAGACACACCCCGTTTTTAGTTACATTTATATCGGAAAAAGTGCACCTTAAAATTGAAGAAATATGGTATATATTTTTTTCTTATGTCCAACATTGAATGAATAGAATAAATTATAAGATGTTTAGTGCTAAATACTGTCCAGTATAATAATGGTGTAATTTAGGACTAACTATGAAAAACGAATAAACAAGGTGTCCCGTCAAGATAGCATAAACTCTGCAGAGTGAAAATCCTCGCTCGGTGTACATGAAAAATAACCCAAGAACCATACCTCTATGACCCATAGTTTTTGCGAAAAATGCGAAAGAAAAAGTATGATGTCAAATCCGGAGCACGGAAAATAATTTTTATTGGAAACATGAACATCGGTACATCTATATTACATGTTTACATAGGCAGATGCTCAAAATGATCACTGTGCATATCGAGGTATGCATGCGAGCGCTGTAGAATGGATCACTGCACATGATCTAGGATCGTGTTTTTGTTCACAAAAGTGAGCGCAGCATGAAGGCAAGCAACTAAGTGGATGCTGAAGCACGATGCAGGATCGTATGCAATTTGCCATTCTACAGTGCGCGCATGGTTGCCTCGTTATTGGCAGTGGTTATTTTGAGCATTCTCCTATGTAAACATAATGTCATATGCAAGTACTGATGTTCATGTTTCAAGTAAAGCTTATTTTACGTGCACCGGATGCGATGTCATATTTTTTCTTTCGCATTTTTCTTGAAAACTATGGATCGTGGCGGTATGGTTCTTGGGTCACTTTTTATGTACTCCGAGCAAGGAGCAGTCTTGATGGGACAGCCCGTATATTTAATAGAAACCTTTTTATATATATAAAAAATTTACTTCGAATCGTTTGACATTACCATTGATTTCGTTAAATGTGTTCCTTTTATATTTCTCTCACTATAGGAAAGTATTGTTTTCATGTAAAAAACACTTATTATCCAAATAGGATACCTATACATTTTCAAAGGTACTATTTATGTAATAAAAACCAACTTATGGCAGTCAAATCATTTCTCTATTGTGCGCAAACATCCTTTGCACTACGAAATTTTATAACCAATTTTCTGCAAAACTACCGATGAAT
This sequence comes from Amaurobius ferox, assembly GCA_951213105.1. Taxonomy (NCBI): domain Eukaryota; kingdom Metazoa; phylum Arthropoda; class Arachnida; order Araneae; family Amaurobiidae; genus Amaurobius; species Amaurobius ferox. The sequence goes on along the minus strand of OX578152.1, from coordinate 34,842,756 downwards.
GTAAAATTTAAGGTGCAATTTTCTTTAGGTGCAGTTTCACTAGTTTCTAAAGGTACAGTTTTGCCAGTATCATTCACAACAGTGCACGGAATAGGCACGGGAGTTTCACATTTTAATGCAATATTTCCCAAAATATTCAACTACATGATACCAAATTTGATATATAAATAGGTTGTTATGTTATATAAGTCAGATTGTCTCTAGTACTTTTAATAGATGTGGAAAATAATTGAGATAAGCCGAGGGATAACTGAGTATAGGGAAACAGGATTTTGCTATTCTGCAAAATCCCATATTGCGCGATTTGCATGCAAGTTAGAAACATGTCCATCATCAATTTTTCGCACAACCTAAAAAAATATCCTGGTATGATGCATTTTTTTGCAAAATCATGTACATACAACATAAATATGCAGTTCATTTTTAAAATATTTCTTTGCCGAAGAGTACAATTTCCATCTTGATTGATCATGATTTTGATCCCCTAATTTTTCGACTTACTCCAATTTAAACATTTTTAAATAACTTGATATAAGCTATTTAATAATAGTTAAAATAATACAAGTGTTTCATAATGCCCAAATTACGAATTTAAAATTAGATCTCTCCCCCCCCCCCCATATATAGATGTTAAAATTCAGCCATAAGATTCTAAAGTACACAGGTGCATTTATTGTAAAGATACTAGTTTTTTATATGTTTTATTGCATTATTTAAGGTAGTAGTATCTTACATAAGACCATCTACTATTACACGTTTTTATGTAATGGGTTTGTAATGAGCATAGTCAGTATATGCTCATTACAAACACAAAAAAATACTAGAAGATATCTTTTAATAAAAATATTATATCCAAAAATTCTATATAAAGAAAGCTTATTTTAAAGAGCTCTCAAAGTGCTATTTTCATTCCACACATACATGTAATATTTATAGAAGAATAAAAAAAAATACAAGAGTATAAAATTTGAATTATTTTGAATGAGATAAAATGAAATTCCAAATCCCAGGATTAACAATTTTGCAATCCCCAAATACCACATTTATACAAAATATCTGGGATTATAATCCCTAGTATATAAAATATTATTTTCTTGTGTAGAGGAAATTCTTGTACCTAGAGTCGGCAATTTTCCTATTGTTATTTAATATCACTTTATTGGCATGAATTGTATCCTTATTAATAGAAGATAGTTAATCTACTTAAAATATTAAAGTGATGTTATAAATATAGAATACTCTCAACAGTATACGGTTGAATCATTTCACAAAATACTAGTAATATTCAGACAAGCCGAATATTCTTTGCATCCCTAAAAACAAGATTAAAAAAAGCACGATATTTTATCTTTTATTTAATTAAAATTTGCTATACTGCAAAGTTGTAAAATTACTTAATAGAACTTTCGAAATGCTACCCATATAAAAATATATTTAACCAACTCATTAATATTTAATCATTTTTGTTTTAGCAAAAGATAATCAACTACCACTGTAAATAGTACTAAATAGTAATAGTAATTAAAATTCATATAATCATAATAAAACAACGAAACTATATTTTTAAGCATGGCCATCTTAGGTTAAGTATGAATAATATATACAGGTGTGATATAACATATTTCTAAAGAAATTTATGGCAATTTACTTATTTTTGGATAGAAAATGAGAGCACGTGGAAATATTTTGAACTGTAGTTGCAACGTAAAATCGGTCGAGAATCGCCATTGCTTTATAATGAAGGTATTATCAGGAGTATCATAGGTAAGGATAGTTTTTAATGTTAATTCTAATCTCTCATACATACATGATATGAGTAAAAATATATTATAACACGTAATAATTTAAGATTTTGACAATTAAACATGATCTGAGCATGACTAAACATAAAATTGAATGTTTTTATGATGTAATACGTGTGTGACTAAGTGGGGTATGACCAATATTTCTGAAACAATTTAAGTTATTCAAATGAAATTTTAGTCCAATTATTAAAGTTAGTGTAAATGCAATATTTAAGATGTTTCCTAAAATATCATATATATTATATATTTCTATGCTTTCTTCAAATATATTCCTTCATGTATTATTTTATGCCGAGCTTGAAATTGGGAGTGGTGTGTTGGAATGAGTGGTGTTAGTAATGGTGTGTTGAAATTAGGAGTGATGTCTTTTCTCCCTCATAAATGTTATATAGATATATTTAACTGGTTTATTCCATAAACATTAAATTACAATTTATATAACTTTTCTTTTTTCTTTATTATGGTTTTTACAGAAATCAAAATATAATACTACACAAGTATTTCCTATGTTTTTCAATTTTTTAAATATTTTTAAAAATTCTGTATACAGACCAGCAATAAAGGTTGAGAACCTGTGATGTCATAAAAATTAGTGGTCCCTTAGACCACTGACTGAAATTTACTAATTTCTACACACATATATAGAGAGAAACTAGCAGTAATACCTGTTCTTCGTGCGGAGCATATAATATAAAGAAATTTAAAATCCACGATCATGTACAAATTCCTATAGAATACTAAATGATATTGTTAATCAAAATATTCTATTAAAATATTCAATTTAATGCTTGACTAAAAAGAAGTTTAAGAATATCTGTTCCCGCTATATAAAATTATCTTCAATAGGCCGATCTGAAGAATAAAACATCCTGGTCCTGTTCGTAAACAAATTTACAAAAAAATATGAAATTGAACCAATATATGCAAATTAAAAGTGCTAAAATTGTATGGGACCCGCACTACTTATATTCACGAATATTAGAATATATACCAATGAATTAGTAGAGAATTACAATTACTACATCATATGAGTTTCTAAAATCTTTGCCAAATTAAAATAGATGACATAATAAATTGAAAATAACAATAATCCCGTAATCATTAAATCTAAAGGCCGTAATTCATTCTAATATATGACAATATACATGTACTACTTATATTCTCGTAAATTAGAAGATATACCAGTGCAGTTGTAGAAGATTAGCGCTATGTACATATGAGTTTCAACAATTTTTGCCAAAATAAAACAAAGATGTAATAAATTGAAAATATCATTAATCCCCGAAAATATCAATAATAATAATGTTTAAACCTGAAGACCGTAATTGTTATAATCCAGTCAAAAATGCAATATCGTTCAAATTTATTTTATATACATACTATATTATTTAAATCGGAAAAAATTTAACAAAAATCCTTCTGTCACATAAACACATTGGATTTAAATCCATTAAAGCCACATGATACAATTTTCTTCAAATAAATTGGCGTAAAACATATTGTCTGCATAATGCTATCTCTATGGAAGGCTCAATTGTTCATTTTTAATTAATATCTAGATAACCCCTGGTCTCAAAAACTTAAACTAAATTTTAAGTGGGGCTAATTTAAGCCTACCCACAAGATTTCATTAAATTCTTTCACTCGTTTTCCCGTGATAAAGAGACAAACTTACATACAGACAGACAGATTTTCAATTTCATTTATATGGATTGTTTAGAAATTTAACAATAATATTGCAGTAAGTGACAAATTTATGTATACATATGATTGTATAGATATGACTGTATATATATGATTAGTATTAAATTCTACGTATACATATGATTGTAAAAAACTTTTTAATTTTAGGTAATAAAATATTTTATAGATGCAACAGATAATTCTCATTCTTTCTGCAAAAATATGTACAAGCCAGAATAAATTTTAATTCATTACAATTTTTCTGTACAAACATCCAAATCTAACTGCACAATTTTAGAATTTTAAACTGCAATAAAAACAGTATTCGAAATTATTTGTTAGTTGCATTTTCCACCTTTAAATTTCATTTTGACAACGAGATTCTAAACCCAGCCGTAATTTTTATGTCTAACTTCCCTGTTTAAGTATAGAACCTTTTGGTAACTGAGTAAAAATGCTTGGGACCCATTAACGCTTCATTTTCTGCTATCAATTTCTAACCGCGATTGAAAATAACTATAATAATAAAAAAATGAGGATATAGAAAAATTTGATTTTACGTATAAAATACATATAGTATATCAGATTTAAAAGATAAGATCACATTTTTAGTGAAAAGGCAGAATCGACTAGTAGCTGCACTATGAAATTAAAATAATTGGTTAGGAAAATGTCACAGTATTACAAGTTTATTATAGTTATACAATTCAGATATTTACTTACTTCCCACTTTCAAAACATAACAAGGACGAAGCTAATCTAATCACGCTCGGCAGATGGCCAAGAATCGAATACACGTCGAATGCGCAACAAAGGAAAGAGTGTTATAAATTAATCTCAATCTCTAAAGAAACTTATAAAATTAGAAAGGAATATGCAATATACTTATTTACAAAATACTGAATTATAAGATCAATAGATTACAAAATAAATGAAATTACCTTTTAACAAAGATATCCAATGATCCGTTAACAATAACATCTTGCCGCGCGTTCCCGCAAATAAACAAACTGAGGGAGCCAATAGATAGATGTTGCCATTCCACGACTCAGAAATTATTGCTCTGTTCACTTTCAACCCAACAATTTTACATTATTTTCCACCTTCATGATTATTTTAAATTATTATTTTCATTAATAATAAGAAGCAATAAATTGAATAAAAAGTATTTAATTTTGAATGAAAAAATGCAATAAATAAAATCATGCAAAACTCAAATTCGATTTACTAACGCTAACAATATTTCTTGTACAAAGAGGATTGTAACATAAAATAAAAGAAAAGAGCAAGTTCGTGGAGTACTTTTCTTTTACCGTAGTCACCATCAATATTTACATTTATTTCTAATTCTGGAATAACAGTGACTTTATAAATACGCACGACTGAATATTTGAAACGCCCGCGTTATCCTCAAGGTCCCCTCTCCAACAAACAAATCTGAGTTAGGGCCGCCTCGAAACCTGGGCCCAATAGTAATGCACAGAAGGTGCCATTCCCCTCAGGAACAACATATCGGAACCCATTTAAGTTCGGAGAAATTTTGTATGGAGAAATGGAAAGCAACACGTTTGGTTACTACGCCCCCAGCCCAATGATAGAATAGAGAGAAGTTGCAATGCAAAGTTCTAGTAACCAAGCCAAAAATAATCAACAAATATCAACGAAGTGCATTCAATAATAGAAAATCAAATAAAATTCAAGCTTTAAAGCTTTAGACGTGGATAAGCACTAGGCCTAAATGAATTGTTCATTTCGAAAAGCTCTTTGTCAAGCCCAAGTGTTTAATCAAAATGAACACAAAATGGATCTAGTATTAGAGATAGATTATATATATATATATATATATATATATATATACATCTGCATTATGAGTTTTGTTCCAGAGATAACAGATAATAAAAAATAATTGTAATCATTTTAAACGTGCTAATACAGAATTTATAGTTATTATCCATGATTTTGTCGCCCTAGAAAAAAGTAAATAGTTTTGCCTCTTGTTTTACTATGAAGTTTTAAATAATATTATTCATCGTCCTACTATACTTTCTTGCGTTCTTTTTTTTTTTTTTTTTTAGAGTGGAAAAAGTAAGAAAGTTTTATATTTGTTTAATACTTTATAGAATATAAATTGTATTGAAAATAACGTTTCAATAAGATGTTGAAAATCAATCTTTTATGATAAAATTCAAAGCTATAGTCATTTTCTTACTTATATTCAAAATTCTTATTGTAGTCCACAAGGACCATTGATTTTATTATTATTATTTTCTAATTATCGGATATTTTATATTGGAATTTTTATTTAGATAATTTCATTAAACATTGAAACTATATCCACTATACTTCCAAAATTATATATATATATATATATATATATATATATATATTAGGAAACTTAATTTCCTAATATATACTTTTGCCACTTATTCTTTATATAGAGTTTTCATAGTTTCGAAGATATTAATGAAAGTAAGGAGAAGAAAAAACCCGCTCGGACAGATACTTTTTAATTTTCTTTCGAAAAGGGATATATTTGGAAACTTAATTTCCTAATATATACTTTTGCCACTTATTGTTTATATAGATCTTTCATAGTTTCGAAGATATTAATGAAAGTAAGGAGAAGAAAAAACCCGCTCGGACAGATACTTTTTAATTTTCTTTTGAAAAAATATTTATTTCTTAAGATATTAAAATATTCAAATTATATTTATATATTCTTAATCTGGACCATATTTCCGACAAAATAAAAAAAAATTATTTACATTTTTACTTCCTCATAAGTAGTATTGAGAAAGTATTGTTTCACTAAAATTTTATATTTCGAAATTGTGATGCCAATTCATGTTTTAGGACCCTCTGAGCACGCTGTGATTATGTTTGGAGTGATGTCTGTTAGTGTTCGATTTTTTTGTGTACCCTATAGCTGTTACAAGTATTAATGGATTTTCATGAAATTTTATATTCTGATTTCGTGTATACGAAAGTCGAGTTGAGTCTTTAAATTTCTATTAAGTTCGGCAGACATAAACGTCCAAATTATTTACATTTTCGTAATGCTCCGATTTTTGCTACTGATACCCCAAGCATAGATGTTATTCACATCAAAATATAAGTTAACTTAATTTTAGAAATGAATAACTGTAGTGTCAAAACTTTTTATTCGTATCTAGTAGTTTTTTGTTAGATCTAGTAAAAGGTTTCAAACACCAAAAATGCATGTGAATAAATGTTGTGAAATTATGCAGTATATCGAAAACGATGGAAACAAGCTGCTTCGGGAGCTAAATAAGGAACCTGCATAAAAAAAATTCAAAACATTCGTTCAAATTATTGTAAAAGTGCCAAGTCATAAAATATTACAAAAGAAAAACAGATCAGAAAAATTACATGAGCTATTTTAACTAAGTTCAATTTAATAATACCAGAGAATAAAAAACTGTAAAATTAAAAAATATATATAAAAATACTACCTATCTACTTCAGTTCTTGGAACATTCATTTTAATTTTTCAGCTTTTATTTGCTGGCATTTTCAAACTAGTTTGATCAAATGTTATTTGAATTTAGTTGATAAAGATAGCTCATATAGCTTCCCAAACCAGTTGATTCCTTCGCTTTTTATTTTCTTTTAAATTCCGTAGTCTTTTATTCCTTGGTATTTTAAAGTAATTTTTTCAAAATTATTGAAAAATTGATTTTTCAAGATTATTATTCATCAACTGAGTAGATGAGTATTTGAACATCGCTTTTGAAACCGGTTGACCTGTTTATTTTTGTATATACTCTATATTTTAAGAAGTTTACATTTACCGTCTTGATATTGAAGCAATATTTGTACCATTATTTGATTGAACTAATACCGGGTACTGAAAATGATCAAATTGATAAAAACAAGAACTTTGAACCTCGAAATAGTAGGTGTATTCACATTCATGAATTAAAACCCGATAAAAAAATTCTGACGCGAGCAGCACATGACTTTCCTTATATTCCAATGAATTTACTACGTTTACAGTAAAAATAAAATAGATTATTCTTACAGTAGATACTTATATTTTTTCTAAGATATTGAATTTTCGTCAATGAGTCGTCAATTTCATTGATTTAGCGTCATTTTTATCCATTTGACGAGATTTTCGTTAATTTGGCAACATTAAAAAAGTTGGCGACATTCAGCTAATTTCGTTGCCAAAATCTCTCCAAGAGTTATGGACGGAGAAATAATGGCGTTCAAATTCAAAAGTATTACTCAAAGTATCTTTTCTCAAGAATGGAACGAGCTAGATCCACGAGAATGATGTCACCCAGTCACCCAATTTATTGTATGATATTACATATGAAAAGTGAACATGTTTCTCAAAAGTTAATATTTATTTTCAATTTATGCGATTTTTTGATAAATTTATTTGAAAAATGTGCAATATCTCGAGAATGGTTTATGCTAGCGTTCCAAAATGTATGTCAATCGTTTTTTACGAAACAATTACATAAGATTTATCTATTTTTGTAACTTTATTAAATATTTTGATTTTTTGATGATTATTTCAAAATTTCACCGAAAAATTTAGGGGGGGGGGAGGTTTAAACATTCGATTGTGTTGAAAAACAATAGGTTTGGAGTATTCAAGGATTGTAATTTTTGTACCAATTCATTCGAATTTCTCCGTTCGTGAGATATTGTCTTCACAGACTTAATGACACACACTTTCACACACTCACCCACACACACAGCCATCACCTCAAAAACGTTTGATTCGTGTTCAGGTATGCTTGAAGAGTGCTCTTCCGTCGAAAACTCGAATTCGAATTCTACTTTACACCCTGTATATAAGGAAAGTAAAAATTATAGATACATAAAAAATAAGTCCAGATGTTATATATATAAATTGAGTATGAGATGCGTGGGTATAGGTTCACGACATGACGAACTTTTCATTCCGAAAATCGATAAAAATGTTATAAAAATATAATTACGTTATAAAATATTACAAAAATTCCTATTTTATGTGAATATTTATATAAATGCGAATGCTATCATTTACAAGATGCACACATATGCCGTTCTCGCGATATATCAGGTTTTTTATCCAAAATAACAAAATTCATAAAATATCGAGAAACTCACTATTGTCAAATGAATGAATGTTTTGTAAATATATTTAATCTGAAATTAATGAACAACATTGTTTAAAAGTCATTTCGAGATTTTTCAGTCTATTTTAGGCTTTCGGTGCTCATCTATATTTATTTATCCGTGCCGGCACATAAGAGGTCTGCAAGGCCGAAATCCAGATTTTCACTCGGACAGATCCGAAATGCTAGTGTTTAAACCCAGCCCGAATCCAAAGAAACGTATAAATGCACGATTCGACTCGACCCGAAGATTTAATAAGTCTCAGCCCGATATGATTTGTATTCAAATGTGTTAAAAACACGATTGTGGGAAATTACATCTACGGCATACGCAATGATACAGGGCATTCTTTAATTTCCCGCCACTAAGATTGTTGATAAATACTAGAACAGCTTAACCAAAACTATGGAGCAGCTGCGGTTGCAACACGTGACCAATTAAATTTTTCTGTAGATGTAAAGTCACTGTAAAAGATGGTAATGTAAGGCCAGACAAAATATTTTTTCATGAAACATTAGAATTAGCGCGGTTCTCTGTGACATTCGTGAATGGAAATACTTTTAATTTTATGCATTTTCGTATATTTTAGCTTTATAGCTTTTCTTAAAATTACAAGTTTTAAAGTTTTTAAATAAAATTGGTAAATTTAGCGATTTTAAATAAAAATATACATTTGAGCATTTTCTTAAATTGCAAACGCTTTTCTTTAAAATTGTGAATTTTAGAACAATTACTCAAAATTAATGAATTTTAATGTTTTTTCCCAAAATATTGTGAATGTGAGTGAAGCTTCGCCAGATATATCGCGAATAAGCAGACATATTTTATTATTTTAATACAAGTTAAAATGTGAAGTCCTAAGAAAGTCCTTAATATTACTTATTTTTTACTTTTAAAAGTAGTATGAATAGTATTGCTTTATAAATGCGTAGTTTTATAAATAGTTCTCTATATTTGAAATTTTGCTTTTCCAAAAAAAAAGCAATACCGCAATAATCAAGTGAATTTCACGAAATTTGGTAAGCGTATTACTTTCCTTATACATAAGTAATATAATGTATAAGAAAAGTATTGAGACGGAATTGAACTTTCGAGTTTTCGACGGGAGATCACGTTTCAAGCATCTCTGAACATGAATCAGATATTTTTGAGGTGATGTCTGCGTGTGTGTATGTGTGTCTGTGAGTCTGTGAAGACGACATCTCACGAACCAAAGGAGAGATTCGAAAAAAATTTAGTACACAAATTACCATCTGTGAACACTGAAACTATATTGGTTTTAGACACATTCGAATGTTCAGAACACCCCCAAATTTTCGAATGAAATTTGGAAAAATCGTCAAAAAAATCAAAATTTTCAATGAAATTACGTAAATAATAATTTTCTATAAAATTTTTCATTATAAAACGATTGACACAAAAATTAGAACACTAGTATAAATACAGGATACTGAAAATGATCAAATTGATAAAAACAAGAACTTTGAACCTCGAAATAGTAGGTGTATTCATGTTCATGAATTAAAACCCGATAAAAAAAATTTAATGCGAGCAGCACATGACTTTCCTTATATTGCAATCAATTTACCACGTTTACAGTATAAATAAAATAGGTTATTTTTACAGTAGATACTTATATTTTTTCCAAGATATTGAATCTTCGTCAATGAGTCGTCATTTTTATTGATTTAGCGTCATTTTTATCCATTTGACGAGGTTTTCGTTAATTTGGCAGCATTAAAAAAAGTTGGCGACATATAGCTGAATTCATTGCCAAAATCTCGCCAAGCGTTATGGAGGAGAAATAAGTTATTCTCATAGCAGATAAATCAGTATTGGTTTTCAAATACAAAAGTACTACTCAGAGTACCTTTTCTCAAGAATGAAACGAGCTAGATCCACGAGAATGATGTCACCCAATTTATCGCATGATATTATATATGAAAAATGAACATGTTTCTCAACAGTTAATATTTTTTTTCAATGTATGCGATTTTTTGATAAATTTATTTGAAAAATGTGCAATATCACGAGAACGGTTTATGCTAGCGTTCCAAAATGTATGTCAATCGTTTTCTAAGAAAAAATTACACAAGATTTGTCTATTGCGTAACTTTATTAAATGTTTTGATTTGTTTGATGATTTTTTCAAAATTTCATTTTAAAATTTAGGGGGAGGGGTTCTGAACATTCGATTGTGTTGAAAAACAACAGGTTTCCAGTATTCACGGTATGTAATTTTTGTACCAAATTTCATTCGAATTTTTCCATTCGTTCGTGAGATATCGTCTCCACAGACTCACTGACACACACACACACACACACACTTTCACACACACACACACACTTTCACACACACACACACACTTTCACACACACACACACTTTCACATACATACACATACACACACACACACATACACAGACATTACCTCAAAAACGTTTGATTCGTGTTCAGGGATGCTTGAAGCGTGCTCTCCCGTCCAAAACTCGAATTCGAATTTTCGACCGCGTCACAATACTTTCCTTATACATTTTACCATATATATAAGGAAAGTAAAAATAATAGATACATAAAAAATAGCTGCAGGGGTTATATATATTGTAGTATCGGTATTTTATAAACTCTTAATTTTACAGTTTTAAATGTGTTTTCATGCTGAATGTAAATGTAATATATTCTGTGTTAAATGTTCGTCTGCAAAGAAACCGAACTTTTCATGTACTTGCATTTTTCGTGGCTGTGACTTCCAGTTTTGAGGAGTCTGTTAATGTAGATGTATTGCTTTTTTTTTTAATTCTTACTTTTTCGGAGCGCTATGAAAGCGAGTGCTGGATGGCGTGATATTTGTTGTGGCGTCAGATTTAGTAGTGGTTGAAAAAATATATAACAGAAATCTCATCGATATAAAATAATGACTTCAAGTGTCTATGAATAAATATAAAGAATGCTGAAAAAATTATGTTGTGTAATACATTTAACATTTATGTGAATCAAGTACATATTGTGTTGAAAAATATTTGAAACGATGTGATATAACATCTAATTGCTGTTTTATGATGATTGGAATGTTATTATATCTTAAAACATAAATTAAAGATTTTTTTTCTATATTATGATAAAAATTATTTTGTATGCATGTCTCTGCCATTTTATTAACTTCGTAGCCAGCTATTGGTGAGTCCTGGCACTCATCATCAGGGAAGGCGAACCTCTGGGGTTATATTTATTGAACCACTATTACAGTATCATAAACTTTTACCCGGCTTGATTCATCTCCGGAACTTATACATTTACATTTACATGTGATTACATCATTATATTTTCCCTCATGATTGAAGATTCTAATTTTAATACGTCTTTTTAATTTGTAGGCATGTTTTAAGTTAGGGTATTTTAAGTTACAACTTCTCTCTATTCAATCTTTGAATTTTCATATTATATATATATATATATGTATATATATATATACATATATATATATATATATATATATATATATATATATATATATATATATATATATATATATATATATATAAACAGAGAATCATCAATCAAGTGGAAAATAAAATGCAAACCTCTAGTCATCAATCTGAAGACAAACAAAAACATCAATGGAAATGAATCGATAAAATAAAATAAAATAAAATCCAAGCATGAAAGCTTTAGACGTGGACAAGCCCTAGCCCTAATGAATGGATCATTTCGATAAAAATCTTTATCAAGTCCAAGTATTTTAAAAAAATGAACACAAAATGCATGTTTCTGATATCAGTAATAGATTATATCTATAAACACTGACAACTTGGACAACATGCATATATATATATATTATTTTTCTTTAAAAATTTTAAGAAATATGGAATGTGCTTCTATTGTTTTGTATGTACAAAATTGTAAAGTATCTATGTCAGACAATCTTGTGTGTATCATCATATTTTAATATTGGATTTTCTTTGTTACATATAAAGTACGTTAAATGTGGCCCCCACAACCAGCTGATTTTTGATTTTAAAGTTGAATACAATTTTGTAAATTGTCAAACTGCACAATAAGATATTTTTTTATAAAAATACGGTCATTCACCATAAATTGAAGTTAGCCATGCATATTATTGGACAATTTTCATTCTTAAAAATCTGATGTGGGCAACACATGACTTTTCTTATATAATGCAATGAATTTACATCTTTTACAGTTAAAAAAAATGTTATTCTTATAGTAGATACTTATATTCTTTCCAAGATATTGAATTTTCTTCAATTAGTCGTCATTTTCATTGATTTAGCATCATTTTTATTCATTTGGCGAGATTTTTTTAAATTTGGCAACAATTAAAAATATCGCCAAGTTGGCGACATTCCACCAAATTCGTCGCCAAAATCTTGGCAAGCGTTATGGACGGAGAAATAAGTTATTCTTATAGCAGATAAATGACTATTGTCGTTCAAATACAAAAGTATTACTCAAAGAATCTTTTTTCATGAATGGAACGAGCTAGATTCACGAGAATGATGTCACCAAATTTATCGCATGGTATTACATACGAAAAGTGAATATGTTTCTCAATAGGAAATATTTTTGTTTTATTTTATATGATTTTTTGATAACTTTTTTGAAAAATGTGCAATATCTCGAGAACGGTTTATGTTAGCGTTCTAAAATTTATGTCAATCGTTTTCTAATAAAAAATTACATAAGGAATGTCTATTTGCGTGACTTTATTAGCGGTTTTGATTTTTTGACGATTTTTTCAAAATTTCACTCGAAAATTTAGGGGGGTTCTGAACATTCGATTGCGTATAAAAACAATAGGCTTCCGTGTTTATAAATTGTGATTTTTGTACCAAATTGCGTTTGAATCGGTCTATTCGTTCGTCAGTTATCGTCTCCACAGTCCCACTGACACACACACACACACGCACATACTTTCACACACACACACACACACACACAGACATCACTTCAACAATGTTTGATTCGGGATGCTTGAAACGTGCTCTTCCGTCGAAAACTCGAATTCGAATTTTCGACCCCGTCACAATACTTTCCTTATACATTATGTATATAAGGAAAGTAAAAATAGTTATACACAGTTATTACCTTATATTTACGTTGCCCGTAAACTACATTGGACATGTTGTGGTTCGGTGCGAGTCCCGCAGCTAGTGATCACTGTTTTATGTATCGCTTAGAAAAACAACAGTTAAATGAAAGCAGTTATAGCTGAAGGTAAATACGTAGTGGGTTTATAAAATGCTTTGTCTTGAAAAAGAAAAAAATGTATAAGTTCTTAATCGTACATTTCACAGTGTTATCAATACATGATGTTGAAACCCAGACCGTCCGACCTACCAGAAAGGTGTAAGGTAACATCAATACATGATGTTGTTGTTGTTGAGACCCAGACCGTCCGACCTACCAGAAAGGTGTAAGGTAACTGTATGGACGGCCGGGAAGTGCCACCCAATTTAGACCGGAACCCAGAGGGGGAGGCATCCACAGGGACCGTACCCTCCTTCCCCTACCACCAACCTCTCGGAAGGACTTACGGACCCACATGTTTAACGTGATCGTACTCCGCATGAACACGGCGGCATTTGTGGCAGCGTGCAAATCTAGCGCGCAAACCACGGGGATACCGCACCCGAGATGGCCAACAGCACGCGGCGTTCCGAGGTGGTCACCCACCAAGTACTAACCGCGCCCGATGCTGCTTCACTTCGGTGATCTAACGAGAACCGGTGTTTTCAGCACGGTACGGCCGTTGATGTTGTTGTTGAAACCCAGACCGTCCGACCTACCAGAAAGGTGTAAGGTAACTGTTTGGACGGTCGGGAAGTGCCACCCAATTTAGACCGAAACCCAGTGGGGGAGGCATCCACAGGGACCGTACCCTCCTTCCCCTACCACCAACCTCTCGGAAGGACTTTCGGACCCACATGTTTAACGTGATCGTACTCCGCATGAACACGGCGGCAGTTTTGGCAGTGGCTGGAATCGAACCCGGGCCTACCGAGTGCAACTCCAGCGCGCTAACCAATGGGCTACCGCGCCCCCACGGCCGTTGATGTGAAATACCAGACACAATAATGACGTTTATATAGCTATTGTGCTCAGTTTTAAACAGCAGAAGTAATAATAAATTATTACAGTGCCGTCATAGTTTTGCCAATACCACTGCTACGTTGCATTGTAACATTTATGGTTAGGGCCGAAAACAACACAAAATATAGTTACAACAATGTTGCAGTGTCATCAATTAGCGATGTTATATAGAAATCCCAACTGCTACGCCTCATTGTAACAATAATATTCAATTGCATAAAAGTCACAAAATATAGTTACATCAATGGCATAATGTAGCCAATATGCAATATTGCATACAAGTCACAAATATGACGTCATATTGTAACATTTATGTTTATTTGCAAAAAGTTACAAAATCTAGTCACAGTAATCTCACAGTGTCACTAATTATAGATGCTGCATATAAGTCGCGTATGTGACGTTGCATTGTTATGTGTTTATCAAGTGGTTGAAACGTCACTAAATATAGTCCCAATAAAGTCCCAATGTTACTAATACGCATCGTCGCCTAGAAGTAACAACTATAACGTCACATTGCAGCATTTATGTTTAGTTGCAGATACGTCACAAAATATAATCACAGTAATGTTGTGCTGTCACCAATTAGCGATGTTGAATATAAATCACAAATGTGACGTCACATTGTGACATTTATGTTCAGTTGCAGATACGTGGCAAAATATAGTCACAGTAATGTTATGGTGTCACCAATTAGCGATGTTAAATATAAATCACAACTGTGACGTCACATCGTGACATTTATGTTCAGTTGTAGATACGTGGCAAAATATAGTCACAGTAATGTTATGGTGTCACCAATTAGCGATGTAAAATATAAATCACAAATGTGACGTCACATTGTGACATTTATATTCAGTTGCAGATACGTGACAAAATATAGTCACGGTAATGTCATGGTGTCACCAATTAACGATGTTAAATATAAATCACAAATGTGACGTCACATTATGACATTTATGTTCAGTTGCAGATACGTGACAAAATATAGTCACGGTAATGTCATGGTGTCACCAATTAACGATGTTAAATATAAATCACAAATGTGACGTCACATTGTGACATTTATGTTCAGTTGCAGATACGTGACAAAATATAGTCACAGTGATGTCATGGTGTCACCAATTGCGATGTTAAATATAAATCACAAATGTGACGTCACGTTGTGACATTTATGTTTAGTTGCAGATACGTGGCAAAATATAGTCGCAGTAATGTCATGGTATCACCAATTAGCGATGTCAAATATAAATCACAAATGTGACGTCACATTGTGACATTTATGTTTAGTTGCAGATACGTGACAAAATATAGTCACAGTAATGTCATGGTGTCACCAATTAGCGATGTTGCGTACAAATCACAAATGTGACGTCACATTGTGAAGTTTTAATTAAGGTGCAGAAACTTCACAAACTATAGTTACAATAAGGTCACAATATTACCAATGTGCTACGTCACATAGAAATCACAACTGTGATATCACATTGTGACTCATATGTCACGTGATTACAACGTCACTGTCACACTTGTGACGATCTTTGCTGTATGGGTACTGTATTACATTTTTAGCTATAATGAATCTGAATGTAACTACTGCTTGTAAAAACATAAATTCCGTGATATAAGCAGATATTAAAATTAAGCTATTACAATTGTTTCAAATGCATTGTGAGTCCCCTTCATCAGGTTATAAAAGTGAGGTATACTAACTAAAATATTAAGTACAATGGCAGTTGTATTTAACCATTTGATTAGTATCTTTTATTTATTATTCCTTTTTGTTTATTTTATTCTTATGAGATCCTTAAAATAATTGTACACATACTTTTCATATCTCTGCTTCTATCAAGGAATTTGTATATTTTTAATTGTTGTTAACTAATTTATAAAATATTTTATTAATTTTTTTACATTTGCCATAAAAGAGAACTGCTACTTTTGCTCTGACTTATATGTTGATCATCATGCTTTTCAGCAATTGATACCGATATTGGATCAGGATTTCTTTGTTCAGCACCTGAAGTATTTAAACATACAATATTAAATTCACTCATACTAGAGACTACTGACAGTTCCAATTTTGTTTTTTTTTAATATAAACACTTCTTTAGAACAGTTTTCCAAATTGCACTATGGACGTTTTCATTAGCATTTTGTGTCTTACCTGTAATACACTGTGACAATAATTCATTTCATTATGTACAAATCTCTGATACACTGGCAATATTTTCGAAACAGCATCTTCAGATAGTATGGTTTTCTTACTTGAATGAGGTTTTGGCCTTTCTTTATTCGCGATTGATCGCTTTGGGACATTTGTTGTGTGCTGAGAAATTGTCAGTAGATGAACAGTGCAACAAAGTAACATAGATGGCATTTTTCATCCTGTCAATATCCGACACATTGCCTTTTATAGATTTCCCATAGAAGTTAATGAATTTCACAATTGTTTTACTTTCAAACTACCTTTTTTATGACCTCCAATGGCAACACTTTTACTTCGTCATTCTTTAACCCCAATCGTTTCGCCACATGGTTGATGCATTCTTCCTTTGTAATTTTTACATCACTACCATAAACATTCAACTGCAATAAATGTTTGTAAGTCCATCCACCATCCGAAACTAAACTTGCATATTTCATTCCATGATCAAGAGATCGTTTCCATAATTTTTCTGCACCCCTCTATCATTTCCATTGAACCCGAGAATCCATCATAATTTCGTGAACACTCATACTTGTGACTTTGATCAATGTTTATGATTGGAAATACTATTTGGCTAATAGCTTTTGGCTGGGGAAATATTTTAATAATAGTTGGATTTGAATGCAGTTTTTTGTAATTGATGTAAGATAATGTGTATAATAACAATATGCAAAACAAAAATTTTTGCATAAATTTGTCGATTTTTGATAATTTGAACGTCCACTGTCCCCTTGAAGTTTTTCTTTCCAGAACTTGCCCGGAAGTATCCTTGTACTAAATTTCATAGTTGACATTGCTTCGATTTTCTGTGACAATACCAGCAAACAGACAGAAACATTAATTTTTTGCTGACTTTCATTATTTGAGTTTAATTTTATTTACTTTTAGTTAAATTGATAATTTTTAATAGACCCTACCACATAAATATTCACCGGATTCTAAATGTGTTTATGAAATAATACCATTTGTGAATCATGAAGAGATGAAAACAGATTTTGCCACATATTTGATATTTAAATGATACTAATAATATTAAATTTGTTAACACATTGATTCGGTACATTTCCAATTATGATTGCAGGTTTAATTACCAAGTGTAATACATCAATGTGTGAAATATTATAATACTATTTGTAGTACAGTAAATCATTTTATAAATAAAAAATTATTTTGTAAAATATTTTGAACCAATATGCTTTTATTGCTTTATAATAATATTTTTTTATATATATGGAGTGGGGGGAGGGGGTTATGATATTAAAAAGAAGAAATTGATTTCTATGAAATAAGTGTACTTGTTTTTAAATGATGCAATCTTGCAAAAATTCCTAAAATTGAATAGAACAGAACATGAGTGAATTAATAATGGATTTTTTAAAAGTATAGAATACATTGCAAACAATACATTTTACTGTAAAAACATAACACATATCCATAATATTTTTCTTGATTTTTAAATCGTTGATCTATATAAATCCAGAAGCTATTAATCTGTAAAAAATATACTAATAAAAGCACTCAAATGATTAAAAATGCAGAACACATTAACAAATCCGAGTGCTTCAACTAGCTAGTTTTTCTCAGAAATAGGTTTTACACATTTACTAGAAACTAAAAGAAAAATAAAATTCCCTTTATCGAAGTATTTTTATTGTAGACATATTTGCAAAGTTGATGAAGCATGGCAAAAAATTTTGTAAACGAAATCGTGGTAGTTCATTTTGCTAATGAAATATATAATACGTACTCTAAAATATATTTCGTTATGCCTAACAATAGATGGTATACTATGTATGATATTAGAAATAATTTATAAGCAAAGTTGTACTGTTTGACATATTTATAAACAAAGCTGTAACTTTTGATTTCATGAACGGTAAAACTGCTTAATACACTTTTACAGTCAATTCCGGGTTATTGGAAGATTCTGTACGTAACAAAACAAAGCAAACGCTATTTGTTATTACACAATCATTTTCAATTAATTTATATTAAATTACTTGCGCCATTTCTAGCGATAACTTCGTGGAAGTTTATAAAGAGCGCCAAGTAATACGCCAAGACAAAATCGTGAGGTCACAAGATTTTGAGCCAATAGGAAACGCGCAGCGTTTTGGCATTTAATCTCTCGTAACTCCATGGCGTCACCTTCGAGATCTAAAGAGGCCTCCCAACTCCCTCGTGACGTCACGGAAAAGGGTGCTAGAAAATTGTGCACTCTAATGTAAAGCTTATGGAGATATATGGAGTTCTTGTGAAAATAGGTTATTTTTTAATAATTCTGAACCCATAACAGGTATGTAAACTTTTCTATATGTATATTAATGTTTCTGGCAGTCGCCGCCAGTAAAAGAATTTTTTTTTTTGATAATTTTTGTAATAAATGATGCATTTTCCGTGCATCGTCTGTTAAGCCTTAACGTCAATGCTTATAGTACGTAAAGAGTTGTAGTGTATTTTGCAATTTTTCGTTTATTATATATTTGCATTTTATAACATTTTAAAGGTTTATATGTCTTACTATGTATACGTTATTGGTTTACGTAATTTCTATCAGTAAACCGTATATTTTTGTATCGGTTTTAACTTTATGTTTATAGCACGTTAACATCGAATTCCTACATCAAAATATTGTTTGTTTAAATTATTTACCTTCAATTTTATTTATGCCGAGCTTCCGTGTATTTATTGATCAGAGATTTTGCAGGATCGCAGACATTTTTTTTTTTTTTTTTCCGTTTGAATGAGATTTTAGAAGTTTGGGACAGCCAATGTGAATTTGGAGTGTATTATGTCTTTACTTTGTTTGCCATGGTACTTGAAGCACTAATAGCGGTAGTCGCATATATTTAAGCTAAATCCTAGTGATCTAACTCTATTGTTTAGCGTATATTAGAAACCTGAACATAGTAGTTGGATTTCTTGGTGGGCTTTTTGATGACTAAAGATCATGCTCTGAAATTGTGTATTCAAATATAAAGCTTTTTCAGCAATATAGTATACTATTGTATTGTTCATAGTAGATTTGTATACCTTTTTATGAGTATCTTAAAGTATCATGCAGTCTGTGTTCATGAATTTTTTGTGGTAATATTTTACTGATTTTCTTGTATCACGCATTAAACTTTTAAATGTGCTATTCCATCGAAAATCAAATTCAAAACATTTGACCCCCATTACAGAACTATCCCTATATATAATACTATGTATGCAGGGAACATAATCATGACATCTGTTCTAAACAGGATATTAAGATAAGGTTATCCAACCATTAGAAATAATTTCACTGCTGCTGACAAAGTTTTTAGGACCCTTTGTAGCAAATGTGCAAGCACTCTACTACTCCCTATTTTACAAGTTATTGCTTTTTATTCATAAACTTTATGCAGTCCTTGTCCCCAAACCTTTTGGGTATTTTCCCTTGCTCAGTTGATAGCCCTGAATACTTTATCTGTATTTATTATGTATTTCTAATTTTAATATGTATAGCACGATAAGAAATTTCAGTTTCGAGTTCACTCACCAAAAAATTTTCACTTGCCAATACAGTGTACATTGCATAAAGCATTAATTTCTTATTGTAAAAAAATAATTTCATTTAAATTTATCTGCAATTCAATAGCATAGCATGAGATTTTTGACTAGGGAGGCTGAGCAACCGATAAAAGATTTAGAATTACAAGCGAAATTTATAAACTGTTGTTATTATATTGAAACTGTTGCTAAATTATCATGCATATGCTAAATAGAGAAATAACTTTATCTTTAATCTTATGTATGACATTTTATGTAAGTATTTTGTATGATTTACTCAATTAGGATCTGCATATGTATATGTTATATATGTAATATTTTTTACTGTGAATCTAAGATATTGTCTAATATTCGATGCAAAAATACAAACCAAATATCACAGTAAGTCATCACTAAAGATGTGCTTGATACATTTATTTTAATTCGATCCTGCCTTATTTAAGTATAAAGCTTTTGTAACTTTTTGCAGTATTTTGTCTCAATTGGCATCATTTAAAGCGATATCAAGAAAACAATCATTTCTGAAAGTGTTGCAATATGCTACAGTGTTGTGTTTATATTTGTATCACTTTTACAAAAGTCACATGATACTTTTCATTTTTACAAAAGTCATATGATTATCAATCAAAATGAAGAACTTTCATTTTGATATTTAGAGTTTAGAAAACATGCATAAATTATTTAAACTGTAGCTCATAATTTGAGTAACACAAAAATTTCTTATATGCCCAAATATAAACATAACATACATTCATTGCAATAACACAGATAGATACCATATACACATGCAAAACAGTCGTAGCACTGAAAATGATGAAGTTTGATCAAAATATGCACATGTAAATACAATCAAAATTTTGTTTTGATTTATGGCTTATTACAATACTTTTAATATATGTGTACTATTTCTTATAGGGAATGTAAAAATGATCTTTAATCTTATGTAATTATATTTTATGAAAGTATTGTGTATGCTTTACTCAATTATATAGCTGCATGCCTATATATTATATCTAAAATCTTTTTTACTGTGAATCCAAGATCTTGTTGAAGACTCTATGTAAAACTACAAACCAAATATCACATGCTAGGTCAATGACTATAGATGTGCTTGATACTTTTTTTAAATTCAACATGACTTGTTTATAAAGTTTTTGTAATTTTTTGCAGCATTTTGTCACTAACTGCCATCATTTATCTAGATTTCAGAAAAATAACCATTTCTGAAAGTTCGCCATATGCAAAATATAACATCTATATTATTTTTAAAAATAATTGTGGGTGAACGAAGCATTGTACTAATTTCAATACATCAGTTCATTGCCAAATCAATACTATTGATGCATCAATATAAAGATAAAATATGTTGAAAGTGTTGAAGCACTGTGCATTGATCGCTATAGAAAAATAAAATTGATCTCTCATAATGGTGGTCTTTGATGTTTGACAATTTTAAAAGTGTGTTTACTTTTAAAATGTAAATAGGTTTCTTTACTTTTCTACTTACTATATTTAACTATATACTATATTTATACTACTTTACTATATTTAATGAAAAATTAAGTTATATTGACAATGATTTGCTCAGGAAACAAGGAAATTTCAAAATAAAATATGAATAATTATGCTTTATAGAAAGGTAAGAGAAAATTTTATTACTGTGTAAATAAGTGTGTATGGGAGGAAAGCTCAATAAAGATTTAAATTTACTTCTTTTCTGAGAATTTGGTTGTATTTAAATTGTAAATAGTAACATTACTGTAAGATATGTCTTCTTATTTTCATAGTTCACACTTTCATACTTTTGAACATCAAATTTAAGCATGATTTTGAGGTATGATTATTTCAAATATTCAAACAATAAATAGTGCAGGCATTTTTTTTTTATATAAACAGAGTAAATATTAAATTTCTTCCTTCAAAATTTGTCACTTCCCGCTATAATTATATCTTTGTTGCCCTTTGGCTATCGATTTTATGCATGGATTTGAGGTAAATAAAACAATTTGAATTATTCTATGATTTTTTTTCAATATTTATACATAAGCTTTAGTACAAATTTAAATGCTATGAACAAATGTTTATTTTTCATGGTGAATAAGTTTTCGACCACATAGCATTGAAAAGCAGAATTTTCTATGGTGACCAATATTAAAACAGCGAAATGTGGCAGCTTAAAAATGCTGAATGAAAAAATACGTGTGAACTTATTCCACATTCTACCCAACATAAAAGAAATTTATAAGCCTCACCAGGCACATGCTAGTGAGCCACTAATATTAAGGATAAAAATATATATGCTTTTTTTTATTTTCTTTGCTTGGTATGCAAATATATTTCTTTTATCTCATATAAAATGTAAACAACACTGTATATAATGTATGGTTGTTTTCAGTCATCTTGCAAAGAGTACATATGTTATGAAGATATATTGTTTTTCAATTGTGGTGGTGGTGGTGGGGGGGGGAGGTTGTCAAAATTTATGAGATAGGTAAGGTGTCACCATGGAAAAAGTGACTTCTTTAAAGTAGAACACATTAAAAAATTATTTTTTGAAGGCAATAGTGGCGACTTGTGACTTAAAAAGTGGGTGAAGCAGATTCAGCAGCAAAATTTCCCTTCCTCTTCAATAACGGACATCTTCAAAACACATCACACTATTGATACAAGTGTTATCAAATATTATCTAAAAATAGCCAAACAAGTCTGAAAAATTTGCCAAATATTAATAATAACCTATTTAACCGATAACTTTAGGATAATATTTAAGTATTTATTGTACATATTCTTTTTCTTATAGTTTATATTTCCTTAAGAACAGAAACGAGGAGGTCCTTGATAGGAAGGGGAAAATTGTCACAAATATCAGCGCTATATTATAGTTTGAAGTATACAAAGTTTTTTCCATGTTAACTGAATGTGACATTATCCAATCTGTTTTCAATCCACATTAGCTTGGATAATAGGGACTCTATTGTATTTATGTTTTTGCAAAATGAATGCATTCCTTTTCTTCGATGAATTTATTAATTATTATTTTTAGTATTTTTTTGTTCAATTGTATAAATTATCAATAAGTTTTCACTTGTCATTTTTAAACTGATCATTGGGAATACACAGGGGCTGATTGTCATTATCACGTTTTGAAAAAAAAAAATTCAATTTGGCGATCATGAATTCTGACGATGTCAAAATAAAAAATTATGGTTTACTAATTGTAATGAAAACTACTTTTCCAAAACAATGATCTTTGGAATTTATAAATTATATCAAATTTTTCAAATAGAAAGTCAAAATAAAATTTAGCAGATAAAAACACCATTTTACGAAAGATTTCATTTGATAAAAGTAATCAAAACTCCAGAGTAACCCCTGGAAATACATAAAAAATCTATATTATACTAATTGCCAAGTGTCCGTCTGTTTATCTGTCATGCTTTTTTTAGGCACTTCTCAAATAGATAGACTTGCAACCTGGTACATGGCTCGATCGTTCAATAAAAACCCCTGAAAAAAATCTTATTTTCCGAAGAGAGGGTGATCCACACCAAAACGTTTGAAAAGTGAAATGATAAAAAAAGCATGCTTTGCGATAACATGGACTTCAAATTTGGTGTACAGGTAAATCGTTCGAAAGGAAAAAAGTGTATAATTTCAGATTTCCAATATTTTCTACTTAAGGGGGTGCCGCACAGGTAAATCGTTCGAAAGAAAAAAAGGTTTTAATTTCAGATTTCCAATATTTTCTACTTAAGGGGGTGCCGCACACCAAAATGTTCGATTTGCCGAATAAATGAGAAACAACTCCTTTAAAATTTTATAAAGGCTTGAAATTTGGTATATGGTGCAAATCATTTAATGAAAACACCCAACATGAATATAGTGATATGATAGACGAATATAGGTTAATTGATAAAAAAAAAAACACGCTTCAGAATGAGAAATATTTCAAATCTGGTGTATGGGAAGATAGTTTGGAAGGGAAAAAGTGTACAATTTCAGTTTTCCAATATTTTCTACTTTAGGGAGTGCGGCACACCAAAATGTTCAATTTTCGGAATAAAAGAGAAATGCCACTTTAAAACGTGATAGAGGCTTGATATTTGGTATATGGGTGAATCATCTGATAGAAAACTCAAGAAGAATGGGTTTTTTTAAAAATGTATATTTAAGGGGGTGGATACTCCACACAAAAACATTCGAAAGGTGAAATGATATAAAAGGCATACTTTGCGATAAGATAACTTCAAATTTGATGCATGGGTAAATAGTTGGGAAGGAAGAAAGTGGCAATTTCAGTATTCCAACATTAGCTATTGTAGGGGGTGCGGCTCACTACAACATTCGATTTGATGAACAAATGAGAAATGCCTCTTTTACAATGTGATAGAGGCTTGAAATTTAGTAGATGGGCTAATCATTTGATAAAAAACCCAAGATGAATACGGCTTTTCAAAAATGTTCATTTAAGGGGGGGGGGGCTTTACACAGAAAAACATTCGAAAGGTGAAGGGATAGAAAAACGTGTTCACGCGGAGTACGATCATGTTAAACATGTGGGTCCGTAAGTCCTTCCGAGAGGTTGGTGGTAGGGGAAGGAGGGTACGGTCCCTGTGGATGCCTCCCCCACTGGGTTCCGGTCTAAATTGGGTGGCACTTCCCGGCTGTCCAAACTGTTACCTTACACCTTTCTGGTAGGTCGGACGGTCTGGGTTTCAACAACAACAACATTTTGTATACGGGTAGATAGTTTGAAAATATATGTCAAATAAATGTGAAACACGAATTATTAAACTATTTACATTATTCAGGGGTAGCTTATTTGTGAGATCGTTGATTTTTAACAGGTATTCAACTAGTGTTTATTGCTAAATGTTGTAAACAAATGCTGAAAATATATAATACCCATCAACCATTGAAACTATGTATGAACTGTTAGATATATGCAGAGACACAATATCACATAGGCAACTGTTTAGGAAATTTATATTTTGATTCACATTTCACTGTCCATCCAAGAATTATTTTCAGTTGTCCCCATGGGGATGATTGATATTCATATTTATAAGCATAGCAAGGTACGAGCAGAGTTTCCTTACCATTTACTCAAATATGTTTCTGTTACTGGCCCTGTTTCTCAATTACTCTTTTACCAAATTGGCGAAATATGTAACATTTTTATAAAATTCATAAAGTTATCGGTTATGATAAAGCTTGAATTTCAAAATTCGACATTGGATGATACAATTTTTACTACACTGTCAGAATACTATAGATATATTGTAAGTAAAGAAATAATAAATACTTATAGAAAAGGGAAACAAATATGCTTTATTTTCATTATAAACAATAAAAATATACATAACATATATGTATATACATACTGCAAGGAAAGCAAATAATGGTCTCTAATTGTCTTCGTTCCTCAATAAAAATTAAAAAGTATCAAAACGTAGACCACATAATAAAAAAAATCGATGCTGCCCAAGTAAGACATCATTTAGATTTATAATTGAAATCATGCACAAAAGAATTATCAATACGATATTAAAATATATACATGCAAAAAAATAAGACAATGATACAATTGAAATAAAAAGACAAATTTAAATGAATTAAATAGCGTAAGTGAAATAATTCTTATCCTTATCTCATAAAGATTAGAGCTATTATAAAGCGCAATTCTCGAGTCGACTTTCCATATGTTCCTGGACTAGTGTGGATGCTAATAACTTCGCAAATACAGACTTTTCCTTTATTTCCTCATTATCCTTGTAGCACTGATGTAAAACGTATGAATTTATTATTGAAACATCCAGAATGCGGGAAAAAACAGCTAAAGGCCATCTGCATGTGTGACGACTTGAGGAATGTTTGGAGCATTTCTCATCAAGACTATCTATTCCACCTTTGTTTGCATTATAATATGCGATAATTTCAGGTTTCTGCGTTTCAATATCAGTTTAAATTCTGTCATGCATTGAAGAGATGAGTACTGCTGCTTTACCTTTCCTGTTGATATGCGAAATTATTCTAAATTCCTCTCGAAAGCCATATAATGTTGATCCAACTTCTCTTGTTTTATTAGGTAAAAATTTGGGTGGAATTTCTCTTTTGTTTTCTTTTCATTGTACCGATGTAAGTTAGCTTGTTTTTCAATAGGATGTCTACAAGTTCTATGAACGAGAACCAATTATCCGCAGTAACATTTTGATTTGCTCCAAAAATAGGTTGAACAAGGTGCAAAACAGACTACGTTGGTTTAGAAAATTTTCTGTATTCAGACTGTAGCCCAATTCGGTCAGAGTCTTTTTACCACAATATATGTAGGCATTGTAAAGATACCTCATAAAACTGGCACTTTTATGATTATATTGTGTTTTTATTGTTCGTGACGAGGGTCGAACTTCTGAAACAGACCATCGGTACTGATGTTTTTCATATATATATTTAATATCCACTAAGTTTTCATTATTTCTTATCTCTCCATTTTCACCCGATTTTTCTGACAACGTTGAATCACTTTCATGTTCGGAATTTATATATTCATCTTCTAAAATACTATCTATATCACTAACATCCTTTCCAACTTCATTAACCCATCGCAAAATAGTCTCTTCAAAGTCTTTATCACCATACTCGTTTTGACGATCCCGTCATGTAGATATTTCACAGGAAAAAAATTACGTAAACAGAAACGTACCGTCTAGCAGACTGCATCTAATAAAAATATTTTTTTCTTTCAATAACTAAGAATGTGCAAGTGTTGCAAATGAGGTGGGAGGGAGAGGACTAATAGCGTAACAATTAGGTGGAGTGATAAGATTGAGGACAAGTTCATTTTTGTGTAAAGGGTAGATTTGTAAATGCAGCAGTCTCCCAGACGGCAAGTTTCCGGTTAATGTTATTAATGAGAAAATAGAGCTTACCTTTGAATATTTTGAAACTTGCTAGTTCTAGGTATTAACAAAATCCACTTTTTTTAGTTCTTCATTAACAGGAAATTTAAAGCTGCTAACTTTGGAACCATTTTTATAATAAAACAACCAGGAACGACATCAGGAACGCACTTGGCATTTTTAGTTATTAAAATTCAATGAATTATAATAAAAACTAAATAATTTAAAAAGAATAATCAAAATATAAAAGTAAGCCGTAAATCTGTTACGAACAATATAATATTAAATATACTTCTTTATGAAAGCACTAAATAAGCTTTACATTTGAATATACAACAGAGCATGCCCTTTAGTCATGAAAAAGCCTACCAAGAAATCTAACTACTATGTTCAGGTTTTTCATATACGCTAAACAATAGAGTTAGGTCACTAGGATTTAGCTTAAATATATGCAACTACTGCTATTAATACTCCAAATTCCTTGGCAAACAAAGTAAGGAGCATAAAGTATACTCCACATTCACAATTCCAACATAAACTGCAGATCAGACAAAATTAAATATCGATGGCAAAAAATTTCTAAATAATAAATAAATATAAGTGAAGCCTAATAAATAAACAAGCTAAACACTTTTTAGATAGAAAATGTTTTGAGATAGCAATTCAATATTCATATATGCTATGAACATTAAATGAAAACAAATTCAAAATATCACAGGGTTACCGACAGAAATTACGTAAAACAATAGCGTATGCATAGAAAGACAGTCAAAGCTTTAATAAATGATAAAATACAAAAGTATAAAACACGATAAATTACAAAACTCTGCCCCTACATTTCCGTTAACATATACTACGAACATTGAATGACAAGGCTTAACGTATGATGCAAGAAAAATGATAAAAACTGCAAAAATTACCAAAAAATTTAATTTTTTTTTTGGCAGCGACTGTCAGAAACATTAACGAACACATAGTAAAACAGACATACCTGTAATGGCTATGAAATAATGAAAAAATATCCAATCTTCTGGAGATACCCTATGTCGCTCATACGTTTAGCATTAGCAAGCACAATTTCCTAACACCCTTTCCGATGACGTAGGAGGTTTGGTTTATGACCCCTGTATGGCCTCTTTAGATCTCGAAGGTGACGGATGAACACGTCACCTTCGTGAACTAAAGATCTCGAACCATGGAGTTAGAAGTAAGGAGGAAAATCTTCTATGGGTGCAAGGCGTTAAAATACCATAATGCTTTGAGAATTATATCTACGCGCCGCTAGTGCTGCTTAAGTAGTTCGAGATACTGGTGTTGCCATTTCTGCACAGATAAATGTTATAAAAATGTGAATGAAATGAAAATGTAATGACAATTAATACATCACAAATATTTATCATGTACATATCATTTTTCTCTATTTAAAACTATTTAGATTTACTAATTTGAAGTTAGATTTACCCGTATAAATGCAAATTCGGATAACAAAGTGTGTACACCTTCATTATTTGTTGAAAATGGAAGAATTTGTATCGTTATAGATAATTAAAGTAATTATATTGCAAAAATTTGACAAGAAAAAAATAATTTTTATTCTGTAATTTAATCTTTAATCTGCAAGCATTCTGCAATTTGGCAACGAAGCATTTTAGCCAATGACATCAACATCTTTTGCATTTTGATTGGATACTACACCGATGGCGGGATTAATTTTTTGATTCGTCTGCTTGTTTACATTTTGTTTGTTTCTGTCATTTCTAGCTTAATGTCTTCTGTTCACATGTGAAACAATAGGCATAATTAATTGATTACGTTTCACATCTCTCTAATTACGTATAGACGATGTCACTGTTTTGTTCCTGGTTGTAAAACAGGCTACAATGTAAATCGAGCAAAACTTAAAGCTGAAGGAAAAATAAATTTGAGTTTGTTTCAAACTCTCATACATTTACTGTACTTTGTTCTGTTCAATATTTCTCTTTAATAAAAATAATTTTAAGAACACTTTTGTCAGGAAAACCATAAAACTGGTTGTAGTAGTATATTATAAAATTCAACTTTAAGAGATTTGAATCTGTTTCTGCAGGGTAAACTGTAACAAATTATAGTTAAAGTATTCTATAAATAGTTAAATTACCAGTATATATATGTATATTGACTTCAATTTATGCTTATCTTTGCGAGATGTTGAAAATAGGCATGTTAATAGGTAGTAATAATATACAATATGTAATTACAGTTAATAACATTGGCAGCATATAGTTAATACTTGGTATTTGATTAGGCAAAAGCTAATAGGTGTTAGTGGATATTAGTTGAATATTTAAGAATAACACTCAAAGCCTCCCCACCTTCATATTAAAGTACATGATCTTGTCATTAAAAAGCTCCCTTCCTCTAAATAAAAATTACTGTATTTTATGTATATTTTCACTCATAATTCAATTGTGTAGCGTGCAACTTGTAGTTTTGTGAAAATTATAGCTATTTATCATGGGTGTCCATAGGGAACTGCAAGAGGGGGCACTTGCCTCTCTCCCCCCGGGACATTCAAGGTCACAAAGATGGACATAAATCTAGTGAATGTTGTACGTCTTATCCTTGAGTTTTCCCCACTGACATCAGTGGTCTGCCTCCCTAGCACTCTGGAAAAAGTTCTATGGGCAGCGTCCATACTGTTTAAATTTATACTCTTTCCATGCACAGAAATTTGTTTAAAAGTTTAATTCATATCTTACACAAAAAAGTGGGAAAAGGTGCACATTAAGATATTTTTATTGCTCAAAATAAAGTATATTCTGCATATTTTGATGCAGTCCTTATACTTCTGATGATGTCCTTATACTTTTTTCTCGTGTTCTCAGTGCAGCGATCAACATTGCTAATCACTGCATTGAGAGCATGATTTCATGCTTTGAGAACAAACACCTCCACCACAGCTGGTGGGAGGTTCTGTGACTATGGTTTTCCCTCTTGTAAAAATTATATTTTATCAACTTGACATTCTTGTGGATAGTTGATATTTAAAATGCTAGTACTTTTTCATTACAATTAATAGTAAACTGCCAAAATATTGACAACTGTTATGTTACTAAATTTTAATATCTAGTTTGCTCTTAAAAATATATTTATTCTCGGTTCGCATTGTATTTTGAACTAATAGGTATGAATAATTTCAAATTTATTTTGTATTTATATGTACCAATTAAGATTTTAGCAGTAAGTTACATTTCAGTTCATTTGTGTTCAGTGTTTAAATGTATAACCTGCATTTTGTTATATGTATTTTTCAACAGCCAAAATAATACAGCAGTATCCTTTGCCTAGCTGACAAATTTTGTTTAAGGAATAATTAGATATTTCATTACATATTCAGAAGTTGTATACATTTTATTTACATATGCTAAGAAGAATGTTGAAGTCATAATTATGGGCATATATTTTTATACATGAAGAATTTGGTTTTTGCCTCAGTTTCGGTTTTAATTGGTTGCATAATTCATTAAAAACGATTCCTAAGGGTTGGTGCAGTAGACAAAAGCATCTCCTTAATTAATATTTCAACTGTCTACACGTAGCTAATATGGAGCCCTGAATGGTTTACTGGTATGCAAAAAATGTACTAAAGAATATCTCATCTTTCTAAATATCATGTCTTATGTTTGAAAGTAATGCATCACACTATATTTAGAATGTTTTGTTATAATTATCAACCCTTTGTAAGAATAATAGGCAGTTCTTTTTTTGTTGTTGTTGTTCTTTCACTTTATAATCAGTGCAATAATTTATTCTTAAAATACTTCTCAAAGTGTATTTGTTAAAATCTAATGCACACATTTCACATTACTCATCAAACTGCCATATTGTTTGAATTTTTATAGGTAGGAAAAGTTAAAGGGGACGTTACGTTAAAATGTAAAAAATAGCCAAATTATTATCTTTTCACACTTTAAGTAGTTCATGTATATTTTGTTTAAAATCTGTTTAGGCTAATTTGTATATGTGTCATGCTGTTCTGTGTGTTTGTCGCTGACCTATGCAACTTCCGTATTAATCATTGTTTAAATAAACCTGGTTCAATTATTCACATTCCTTCTAAAAGTTTTAGTGGAAAATAGTATATTTTTATAGTCATTAATTTCTGTTTAGTCTTAAAAATTGGAAAAGTTCATTTATGTCTAACATGTTTTTTTAAAATCCTGCATTTGTAATTCATATTAAGTATATTTATTTTTGGATACCATTGCATACTTTTATTTGAATTCTTTGTTTTTGCATATCCATAACTAAAAAAAGTACCCACTAATTTATCCCCATAAAATTTAAGCACTTTTAAGTTTATATTCCTTAAGTGTTACAATTACATTTATTTATTTTCCTTAAGTGTTACAATTTTAGGAATGTTGCAGTGTTCCATGCTGGCAAGTTATCATTTCCAAATCCATGGCTGGCAAGTTTCCTGTTTAAAATGTTATTCTACAGTTAATCTAGTTAGGTTAAAAATATTATTTAATATTTTGAAATAAATTATCTTTTCACCTACTGTTAATCTGTTTAAAATGTTAAATAATTTAAGTTGATAATTTGAACAAAGTATTGTTGATATTTTTATATACCCTTTGCATCTATTGTTTGTTGTGCACAATAATTAGTATATATACTAGCCGAATACCCATTGGAAATCAATGGTCTCACAATAAGCAGCCTCTGAATAATGTGAAATTTTGAATAATTCGTGTTCCACATTTATTTGGCTAATCGATTATTTTGGTGTGCAGAAATCTTTAGAGGGTAAAGAAGTAAATATTGGAAAACTTAAATTGTGCACTTCTTCCTTTCGAACTATCTACACGTACACCAAGTTTCTATCTCGTCCCAAAGCAAACTATTTTATCATTTCCAATTTCAAACATTTTTCTGTAGAGCGCACCCATAAATGAACATTTTTGAAAAACTTAGTTCGTCTTGGGTTTTTTATCAGATTGGCCCATATACCAAATATCACACCTTTATCACATTTAAAAGGAAGCGTGTCTCATATATTCAGACAATTAAATATATTGGTGTGCAGCACCCCTTAAAGTAGCAAATATTGGAAATCTGTCATTGCACACTTTCTTCCTTTCAAACTATCTACTCGTACACCAAATCTGAAGTCTCTATTCTATCGTACAGCATGTTTTTCCTAT